>CP116451.1:10183526-11456026 GCA_028216015.1 Quercus dentata
CTTATTGAAAATGTTATGTTTTTAATGTTTGCTGATTCCATGATATTTTCGTATGTTTTGGATTTTATTTGTATTGTAAAAATCTAGATAACGCAGTTTAGGGTTTAAGCTGAAAAAGGAGATCATGATGAGCTTCACAAACAAACGGACTTTGTAGATTTTGCAGAGGTTAATGATGAACAAACGGGTTGCGAAATTAAGCATCAAACTTTGTCAAATGCTGGTAGCTTTTGGGTGAAGTAATGTGTCACAAAAAACAAGTCCTAAAATTTCAACAAAAGGGGTCTAAAATTTAGATTCAAACAAAGTTTAAGAAAATACTTTCCAAAATCACTCTAAAAAATGCAAATACAATCTCAGCATCATTTTCATTGTTTCTATTTACGTAATAAAAAACATTGTTCAAATTTATTGCCATATAGACATATCTTCAGTTAATAATAAAATCACACTTAAAAGGTATCAAGAACAACCCAAACAAAACTATAGCTTACATGAAGAGATTATTAATAAATATGAGCATATTAAATTGAAGAAATCTCAAAACAACAAAAACCCCTCTTGTAGTACACGAACACTAGTTTGAACCCCAGCAAATAAAAATGGATTTGAAACACTCATTCAACTTTTAGGGTGCTAATTGCCACTTTGGGTTTCAAGCATATAAAAGAATACATGTTATTGACCCTATTATTAAGAGAGAGAGAGAGAACCTACAATTGCAAATTATTATTTTTTTTATGTTGATTTTTTTTTTTAGTTGACTATTTTTCAACATGGCAAACAGATTTGAAACAAAAATCTTTAATAAATCATTGCAAACAACATTAGAATCCCAACAAAACACCACAGAGAGTTAAATTTACCCCACAACTTCTACGTACCCTAATTGGTTAAATCACCAATTCAACAAAATCCTATTTCACCTAGACCCAAATCCCTTTGCAGCAAACCTAATTTTATCAACATACATGTATACATCTAGGTACCCACCCAAATAGATATAGACACACATATACAAGATTACAATTCAGATTCTTCTAATGTGCGATAAAGGGACTTCATGAAAGGGAAACAAATCTCAAAGAAAAAAGTATAGAGAGTTGAGAATCATTTATTTCTATGTATCACAAAATATGAACTTTTGCAATCGATATATCCTGTATCTTAAAAGCTGTCTGTTTCATTTAAAGCAACACACAAGAAAGTCTTTGGGAGTCATAAAAAAAGACTTGTCACAGTTAACACAAGCTCCTAACCAAGCCTGTTACTTGCAAGTTGCAACACTATGTGTCACCGATATGTTACTAAGACTAAAAAGAATAATGCAGCATAATTAAGGACATAGACAACTCAATTTCCATACCTTTCAACTAAATCAAGAGTATCAATGTCCGGAGGTAATATAAGAGACTCGGATGTCAAAGGAAGAAAATCCCTTAGTGCAACGCCTCTATCAAACCATGAAGCCCAAAGATACTCACTGAATAAGCCAAAGCAACAGTATATACCAACCTATGTAGAGACACAATTCAAAATTACAAAACAATAACATGTATTTATTAATTCACTTTTTAGAATTGAGTTAGATTTTGGGATGTCGTACTTGACCAACATGGAAGGACATGACCCACAATCCCTCCAATTCTTCATAGGGGTAAAATCTGCTTTGATCATTTTAGAAATCCTCATACAATTCACATCCACCGTGAACCTCACCTCATCCAATTCCTCTCTCTCAAATTTTCTTCGATTTCAAATATTTCTCTCTGATTGGACTCTATGCCTTCCATGACTGCGATCTAAAAGGTTTAGTCACAAGACATGGAACTACATAGAAATTTTCTCAAGCAAAAAACTATAGCATACTAGCAAACTGTGGGTCATATCACCTATTTCCCAATAAACATCAAAGGTGAATTTTTCACCAGGGACAAAGTAGACTTTCGAGATGCACTCCTCTATAGCCTATGCTTCCTTCTTAGATACTAGTTTCAAGGAATCCACCAAATAGCCTTCAATTTGTAACGAAGAGCATTTTTAGTTTGCCCAGATATGCAGAAATATGTTGTCTTTTTCATTGAGACTTTATAGAGTGATCACTAAGAGATTCTAAAGAAAAAATGGGCATCATTGCAAGGTATTGAATATTACTTTTAACAAATCAATTACTTTTATGAACTAAAATGTAATTTACACCATTAATCAATAGGAATAATAAAAATAAAACTTGGACTGTCGTTGATGTTCACAAGAAGAAACATCATATTCATAAATTTTAATGGAGTGAATTTAGCAAGAAATACAAGAATTAACTAGCTTGAAGATGAAAAAGAAATAATCAAACTATTGATTACTATGATTACATGATGTTTGCACTAAATACATATATATATATATATATATATATATATATATATATTTTGATAAGTAATGTTTGCACTAAATATTAAGAATCTTACAACATTTACTTACAATGCTACCAAGTTTGTGCCGCTAAACCCCTAAGCTTGTACCCTATGTGATATAGGAATTGAAAGTACAAAAATTTCCACTGCTTGTTCAACAATAAAGGACTCAATACAACCCCAAAACCAACAACAAATCCAAGTGCCATGCTCACATAAAACCAATCCACATAAACTCCACTAAAAGCCATGCTTTCTTTCTTTTCAATGTTAGGTTGTACATCCTTTATAGTACAGTTATCAATAAGTGGAGGTTCACAATGTTTGTTTCCAAAAAAATTGGATGCCTCAAGACTTTGTAGCTGAGTGCTTGAAGGGATTTTCCCAATTAAATTGTTGTTTGACAAGTTCAACCAACTCAAAAATATCAAACTTGAGATACTTTGAGGGATTTGACCAAAAAGTTGGTTACTTGAGAAATCAATAAACTCCACTAATCCCATATCACCTATATTCTCAGGAATCCTTCCAATCAAGATATTAGATGACAAATTTAATGACCGTAATCAATTCTTCAGGTATCTATCCTGATAAATTGTTGTTGGAAAGGTCTATAATTTTTACTAGTTGAAGAGTGGTGGAATACTTAAGATCTTTTCCCTTAATCACAACCGATTGACTTTCAAAAGGCCTAGAATTATATTCTATTGACGAGTGATATAAAAGAAAGGGATAATTTGAATTGTTATTTGTGGCCATGGCACTAAAATTGTGGACACATCTAGGTATGCTTCCAAATAGCATATTATGTGAAAGGTCTAAGATATGGAGTGAAGTTAGAGAACAGAGTTCTTTTGGGATGTAACCATGCAAATTATTTGAGTGAAGGTTAAGAATCACCAATCTTGAAAGTCTATGTCCCATCCAAGAAGGTATGCTTCCAACAAAATCATTCTTAGCAATATCAACGGTCACCAACTCTTTACAATTTTTCAAAGAGGATGGTAATTTTCTAGAGGATTTGTTGTTTTCTAGGTGCAAATACGAAAGTTGAACCAAAGATCCAATGGATGATGGAATACTACCATTGAAATTGTTGTTTCCCAAATTTAAGGCAAACAACCTTTGTCACATCATCCAACAATTACTTGATTTACCTTATAAAACATTGTTTCCAAGATTGAGAAATTCCATATTTTTGGGCTCATTCTTCTTGTAACACAAAAGTTGAGAGATAGACCTGGACAATAAAGTGTTAGAAAGATCAAGAAAGGTCAGATTAGAGGATATACAAGGTGACAGACCTTTGAAGTGATTTGAACTCATATCAATTATGGAATAATAGGACAAAACCATTGGGAAAATCCCTTAGATCTGATTATGAGAGATATTTAGATAAGTAAGCTCAGAAGTCAAGTTCCAAAACGAATGAGGAACCGCATATGAAATCCTTGTGTTGGATATGTCCAAGGTCAAAAGTGAATTTTGTGAACAGAGCCACAAAGGAAATTTCGGCCCTAAATTCCATGATCCCAAATCTAAATGGTTGAGTTGAAAAAGAGGGGTCCAATTGTCACTTCTAAAGTCAATTGGTTTTGAGACACAACAAGTGTTTTTAATCCCATTAAATTGGCAAAATGAACTTCTAATACTACACCCTCCAACATATTGGAATAAATATATAGAGACTCTAATTTGGAGAGATGTCCAAAGCTTGGAGGGAGAGTTCCATTAATTTGATTAGTTTCAAGGCTTAAGAATCTCAAAGATGAAAGATTTCCTATAGACAATGGAATTGGACCTGAAATTGAATCATACCCCAAAGAAAGGATGTCAAGTTTTTTAAATTGCCCAAGATCATCAATCAAATGCCCATACAGTTGAGCACTGTCCATTTCTAAGATCTCTAGTCCATTTGAAACACATCTTGATAGACTTTCAAAGATTTCAGATATCTCTTGACTCCATTTGTTGTCCGACAATCTAATTAACCTTAACTTGTAGAGATTACCTAAAGATCTTGGAACCTTTCCTTCATGTTCATTAGTTGACAAGTCTAAGCTAATGACAGATGTTAGGTTTCCAATGGAATTAGAGATTGTACCACGCAAATAATTTTCCTTGAGGTTGAGAAACTCAAGATGACTAAAACTATACAGCCAATTAGGAATTGAAGAGTTGAAAGTGTTGCTAGATAGATCGAGGTGCCCAAGTAAAGTCAAGTTCTGGAGATGAATAGGGATTGGACCTTGAAACTGATTGTGAGATAGATAAAGAGAAACCAAATTATGAAGACCAGAGACCCAAAACAGAATCGAACTGTTTTCAAAAGAGTTGTATGAAAGATCAAGGGTGGTGAGAGATGAAAAGTTAATATTGGGTATGGGCGAGATGAAACCAGAGAGGCGGCAATATGAGAATCGCAACTCTAACAAGGAAGGGAGTTTGTTTATATCATGTAGCCAATCAGAGGCTTGGCTAAGGTTTGCAGAACTCAAATCAAGGTGTTGTAGTAAAGGAAGACCAGAGAGCCATTGAAAATTCTCGACATATAAATCATTATAATAATTAGAATCTCCAAGATTGAGATATTGCAAATTAGAGAGATTTCCAAGTTGATGAGGAATCAATCCCCCAAATCTCGCATTGGAGAGATTAAGATATCTTAAGCTCCCCATTGAACCAAGGAATTTGGGAATGTGAGCACCACCGAAATCATTGTAGCTGAGGTCTAAGTAAATCAAATGCTTCAAATCTAGCAGAGAAGGATTTATCTTACCACCGAACACCGACCTCTCATAAGCTTCATTTTGAGCGTCAATTTGGCCATCATCAATTGCAAACTCGTCATACGGAGGAGGAAAGCTTCTGAGACGGAGTTGGAGGACATGACTTGTGCGGTTGTGGCGGACAACACCGACCCAATCTAACAATCCTTGTCGGCAGCCCAAGTGGCAAACCTGTTTGAAGGACCTGTAAGGTCTTGCTTGAAGTTGAGAAGGGCATGTCGCTCGCTTTCAATGCAACGAACCTCGGCGTCATGATCAGAGAAATTAGGATGAATAGTGAGCAAACAAAGGAAAAGGGTTAAAGTATCAGCTATGAATCTCAAGGAACCCTCCATAATCATGCTTTATAAAAATAATAAAACTGATTTATGATTTTGTATGAATGATAGTAATGGTAATGGCATGCTTATTTATAGGAGAGAGGCCGTCTTGTTGTACTATGCTTACCGTATAAGTCTTGTAGATGGGACCCTCCTTTTGTGGACCCATAGGTTCTTTCGATTACATATATCAATTTTCTATAACTTGTGAAAGCGCAACTTATTTTAAACGGGAATTTGATTAGTCATTCAAAATTTAATAATCTTTTAAGAGAAAAGTTATATGTATAACATTTTTATAATATTTTTATAATCATTTTTAGAATGTAAGATGTTACTTGCTTTTATTGGTGGATGATTAAATTATTTCAATGATGGGTTCAAATTAAAAATTAGTAACACTCTGCCACTTAGGATTTATTATTAAAATATTGTAAAAACTTAAGTAGTTGCTCATTCATTACTAAGAGCCCATTTGCTTGGTGTAATCCGAAAGAGGATGGAAAAAGGTGATATCACTACTTGGAGGGTTATTGAACATATAGTGTGCTAAAATTATATAATAATAATAATTTTAGAATATGGTCTGGGACCAAAGACAGAAATCCTATCTGTGCTTCCCATGAAATGATAATTTTTCTATAAATTAAGAGCAACATTAATAATCTGGTTATTAAATTAATTTCTCCAACATTCTGCAAGACCACGAGGATTTTCAAAAGATAATTGAGAATTTCCTTCAAACCATGGTCCTTGGTGAGTGTGACCATTAATGAGAATGAGATGCTTTGAAGGTTGGATGTTCATCCAGTTATCTCTTTCCCATTGTGGCAACGTACTCCAACACCTAATGGAAGCAAAAGGACTCTTAAATTCTTTAATAGCATCCTGAATAATTTGTGGCGGTTGGCTGGCTTGATAATGGCTTGTTAATTTCTCCATCGGAGCAAACATCATCAATCAACATTTTTGGCCATTATGCAGGCCGGACAAGCGGGGAATCAAGCTTTCAATCAATCTTTTGCTAAGTCATCAACATCTTCGTCATCATGACCAAACCACTCCTGATTGTAAGGGTAGTAAGGGTCTTTTGAAACAGAGGCTTTGAGAAGTAAAATTATATAATTTTAGCATATTGAAAAAAGTGATATCACTACTTGTGACATCACTTTCAATAAAAATGGTTTATTTTTTAAATATAAAAATTCTATGGCATATTGAACTTTTAGTTTTAACATTCTTATTTATTTTATGACAACCAAATAACATTTTTAGTTATTGGAATTACAAAATCCTAGCCGAATTGAACTAATTCTAAATCTCAAAATGTGAATTATCATTAATTATTTTTTATGCTGAATTTGTCGATTCCACTCTCAAATCACTAGACAAATTTATTTCATTGGAGGACGTGATGATACCCTACAAAATTATGATTAGCCATTATTGAAATTTAAATTTTACATAATTAAATCTATTCATTCATCTTTCATTGTCTACAATTTCAACAATTGTTCAAAATAGAATTTTTACATTCACATTAGATGGTGAAAAATTAGAAAAATACTTATTTGTAATTATTATAAATGGGAAAAGATTAACATGTTTCATAATTTTACATTAGATGGTTGATGGGGAAGGATCATACTTGGCTCACTTAAATTTTTTGTTTTTTATTTTTTATTTTTTTAAATGTAACTAAAGTCTAAAGTAGTGTTTGGTTAGTTTAGAGGGAAGGAAAAAAATTAAGGTAATGGGTATAGTCTCATGTTGGTCATATCATTATTGAGATATGTGTAATAAGTTTATTTAGCAAACACATATAAACTTATAAATGAGTCTAAATGCTTGAATTGTTTTGTATTAAGTCTTATAGCTCACAAGCTTGTTCATGAACAAATTTTTTTTGCTTGGGCTCGGCTTGTTTATCAAACAAGCCTAAAACTAAGGCTCAAGTTTGACTTATCTATAAACAAACAAACATGAACAAGCTTTTTATCGAAATGAGCTCGAGTTGTTCATGAACGGTTTGGTTCATTTACTGCCCTACTTATTTCACTTTCAATTTCCTATTCAGATTCTAGGTTACTATTCTTGTTCCCCTTATGGATACTATTCCTATTTATATGCCAAATCAAACTCATATAATTTCTCCTTTTAGCCTTGTTGTTCACCTACCATTTTTGTCTACTACTGACACTCTTCAATAGGGATGGCAATTTCTACCCGATCTGTGGATACTTGGCCCGGCCTGACCCTAGTAGGTCGGATTTTACCCGGCCCAATAAAGAATAGGGTCGGGTTTAGGTTTTTAAAAAAAAAAAAAACCAAAGCGGATCCAGGTCGGATCCGGGTTTTGGTAAAAACCCGACCCGAACCATGACCCGACCCGAACTGTTTACAACTAAAGGAAAATTACTAAAATACCTACCTCTCTCTCTCTCTCTCTCTCTATATATATATATATATATATATATATATATATATATATATATATCACTTATGTCAAACCCTAACTCATTTCTCGATATCTCTTAGCTCTAGCAGCCTCTTTCAATGCTTTCACCTCACCCTCAATAACTCTCTGTCTCATTTTCTCTCAAGCCACCCCCACACGGTCTCACCCAGTCTATTAGTCACCCTCACCTTCACTCTCATCACGTGGTGGTTACTATTGCCAGGGAGAAGCATAGAGGTTAGATCGGAAAGAGATGTGCAAGGTTTAGGCCATGACCGGTAGAGAGGCCCACCATTGATCATCGGAGATCTTGGTGGTCCGAGATAGAGAAAGGCCGAGTAGGAGTCCTAGATCGGAGATAGAGCCTTGGTGGACTGAGTTCTCCAATATTATTTTTGGGTTCTTTTTATTTTTATTTTTTTTGGTTCATGTCCTCTCTCAAATCTGAGTTTGTGTTTGTGATTCTGTGAATCTATGTTTTTTTTTTTTTTATTTATTATTATTATTTTTTTTTAAGATTGTATGCACAACAATGGTGGACACAACGACGCCGTTGAGTTCGTCTTCAGGTCTCGTGGTATTCAGCCTCTCTTCGGACAATATATGTTGGATTTTATGTGTATATGTCAAATACAAAGTACAAAAAAGACAATGCCGAAAACTTTTTCAATATTTCGTTATGCTTTTATATGTATATCTGAAAATCTCATTACATAAACACAAACACAACCATATTTTGTATGTGGACGCCGTTGAGTTCAATTCTTTTTCTTTTTTTTTTGTTGGGCCACAATTTGGGCCCAAATCTGGTTGGGTTAAACGGGGCTCGGCGGGGCAAGTCCGGGCTCCGGGAAAAAACCCATTTAATAATCGGGCCCGGTTTGGGTCATGGGTCTAAACTCGTGGGTCGGGCCCGGGTATGAAAAAACCCGGCCAGAACCCGACCCGTTGCCATTCCTACTCTTTAAGAGTGCCCACTACCCTCTAGCCGTATGGGTTCAACCTCCACTAATCCCCGATTGTGGATAGGATTTTCTCTCTCTTTCACTTCCTACTACACGACAAACTCTCTCCTACAAGTTCTACAATGCGCACCTCTCCGTCTCTCTTTAAATGGTAAAACCTCGGGTCTCTTTTTATCAATTCCCTCTAGCATGCATCAAGTGATCCCAACTGGTCTACTACCTATTATGCGTAAAGTGCCTTCCCAACAGGGCATCTCCCAAAAGAGGTCCTAACAGAATACCGGAACTAGGCTCTTTTCCCCCCTTCACCAAATCACACCCTCTGTGCCCCCTTCAGTCATGGGCTCACTTTCCCTACATTGGCTAGGCTACAAGTTGGTGGTGCTCCGGCCATTACACTATTGTCTTCTTCTTCAGATTCGTCTTTTCTTTCCCCATGCGATTTTTGCTACTATTGCTTGGTTTTGTCTCATTGTTTTTCATTCTCATGGCATTTGGAACTTCTCATCCGAGTTCACGATATAGGATCAACATAGACCACATTTCACTCTATTGGGCTGAGCCCATTAGTCCATTGGGCTTTTGGCATATTCTTTCCTTCTTTGGCCTTTGGATCGATATTATCAAAAATGTGTATCAACAATAATCCATACCAAAAGATATTAGTAACATGTTTTCTAATATGTTCCTTTTGGGGCTCTACCAATAATAGTAAGATAAGTAAAACTGGAACAAGCAACTTTATCATACAAAAAAAATAAGCATAGGTTTTTTTTCTTTAAAAAAGAAAAAGAAGAAAGGGTATTGCTATTGTGTTCATCCTTATAAGAATTGAAGCATAGATTACATATTCGTTATTTTTGACGAATCTTTAATTAATTTATTTATTTTAATTTCCTTTATAACTTCTTATTTTGTGTTGGCTTAAATGGAATTTTTTTTTTCTCTGAAGCTTTAAGAGCATGGGCTTTAGGTAAGATGTTCAACTCTTATATGCCAAGCATTGATTGTGAGCCTTGTACATGGAATAGAACAAATCAAGATAAGCATATAGTCCATTTTTGGTCGACCTCAATTAGCTTGATTTATCTAGACATCAATTTTCTTCAGTGCCAAAAAAGTCTGACTTATTTTAGATGGGAATTTAATTGATTATTACATGTATACAAAATTCAATGATAATTAAAATGGAATAGGTCCCGCACTGACTCAAGTGGTTGGATATTATAGCTATGATTGTTTATAGCTGGATATTAGGGTTAAATGGTTGACAATAATCTTATTTTTTGACAAAGTTTAGCTACAAAATTGATTATAGTATAAGGTTACAACATTACTTAATATTATTAACATTACTATATATTTTAAAAATCCAACTGTTGAATTGCATGTTCTTTACACTCTTAATACATATGTCAAATTTTGTACTAATCGGAAATTATTTATTATATAATTGATAAGATTATATTTTATGCATAATTTTAAACTACAAAAACTTGCAATTTAAACAATTTATCGATGACATTGCTATTGGTCTTTAATTTTCTAAAAATTTTGCAAGCATGGAGGATATAATAAGAAAATGTAATCCAATTGTGGATTTGTCAAAATTAACCTCCAATAAAAAGATATTGAGTAAAGTTGTAACCTTAAGCTATGATAAATTTTGTAGTTGAACTTTGTCCATTCCCTCCAATTAGGCATTGAAATGGAGAAGCAAAAGTTATTATTATCATCATCAAGAAATCCTGAAGTGTATGAATGTGAAACAAAATAAAATATATATTATATATAGGGTGGGTTCAAGTTACACTTTGTGTAACTCTAAATAATGTTACACTATCCAATGACTTGTTATAGAATTCATATTTTGAAAATCTCACCATTAATTTAGGACATTAATACTCTCATTCTTTTGTAAGAGGGTATTCAATTTCTCTTGTTCTCGTTCCTGCATTTTTAAATTTTTTTTTTTTTTTTAAATGACACAGTTGGGACACACATGCAAAAATATCCTAGACGTATCAAAACATGGGTACAACACTTCAAATGAAATGTCTATGCTTCTTAGGCGATGAGCTACAAGTGTGGCTTGAAGAAGTTTCTATCGAGATAGACACTCTTGTATTACAAGACATGACTTAGTTTGATTCAACAAAATTTTCAATTGGATTCTAAAAAAAAAAAAAAAAGAGGAAGGAAAAAGAAGCTGAACCTTTCTTGGGGGATTCACTAGCTGTTTGTTATTAATTACAGGTTATTGACTTCTGATACAGACAATGCAGAAATACCAAAAAAAATATAGAACTTAGAAAAAACAAATGGAGCTCAATGAGTTAAACCACCTTTCATTCATACATTCACATCACATAGTTACGCACACTGATATTTATGCAGAGGAGGTACAATTTTTGCCACTAAGCATGTGTGGAAATACATTAACAACTATTGTAACTGCTCAATTAAACATCGGAATATATTGGTAACAAACTCAAAGGCCTGCAACAGATTAGGAATTAACTCCACAACTGTCTTGACAGTTGATCACCAACATCACCACAAACGAATGGGTCACAGCAGTGAGCATGAGATTGTGGTTGAGATCAATGAAACATCAAGATGAGAGGCCTCTATTAAAATATGTCATCAAGTTGATCATTGATTCCGAATCTTTATGCACCTTCCACCAAAAAGATAGCCACAAATGATTGATAAAATAATACTGGGTTGCTTTACTCAAAGTAATTTTTGAGATTGTCTAAGATGTTAATCTATATATATATATATATATATATATATATATAACCGAAGCCTCTACTGGCACCACAATTTTCCACGTCAGCACAATATTTAAAAAAAAAAAAATGAAAATAAAAACATTATAACACCTCAAAACCCTAGCAACCTTACCCCTCTCTCAAGTTAAGAAATATAAAGCCACAGTTTCTGCAAACTCTCTCTCCAAACGTAAATATCAAATTCAACCCCTTTAATTTCTCTTTATATTTTTGAGGCTTCTATAGAGTTATAGTGAGTTATGCTGATTTTTTTTTTGTGTGTGTGTGTATAGATGGTCATAATACTCCGGTATTCCAAGAGAAGTTTGTGTTTTTGTTAATTGAAGGCCTTAGAGAGATAAGTGTTGCGATTTGGAGCAAACAATACAAAAGACGATTTCATTGGCAAATGGAAAGTAATTACTTTGTCTCATATTTTTGTTTTTTGAATTGATTTTGTGTGCTTTTTAGACCCTTTTGGATCAATTTTGTTAATTGGGTGTTTTTTTTTTTTTTTTTTTTTTTTGATAGGGTCCAATTGGGGAAGGTTCTTTCAAAGGGTTACAACGACCGCACTTGGTGTCTGTATACTAATAGTGGGAGGTAAGTGCTATAAATTACTAACCCTTTTAAGTGTATAATCTGTTTATAAAATTATCTATAATATTTTGTTCTCTGAAAATTTTATCTCTTTAATTTTAGTATATTGTGTTTCTTAAGCTATAGACAGATTTTCTTTGTTTCTTATTTTCAATAATAAATCATTTTATTGCAATACCGGTAATTGTTTGAGAAATCCAATATGTTCATATCTCTATAACATAGAGAATAGTAGAAGCCAATTTTATTACAACTACTTAAATTGAGTTGACTTAATTCCGTACAATTACAAAGTATAGCATGAAAGATAATAGATTTAATGGAATTATTTTCAAATGATTGTATCAATAAAAGTGAATGTGTATAAATTTTGTTTAACTATCCCGTGCATCGCACGGGTTAGCGACTAGTTGACATAATGTCTGTGCTTCATAAAGTGCAACAATGCACTGCCTATTAACAAACTGCATTCACACACAACTCAACTCAGTTCAAAATTTTTCTTGTCAACCACATCCTTCTGGATTTCACTCCATTTAATCCAAATTTTAGTATCATTTTCAAGTGTGAAGTAAGCTTACAGCCATTTCCTCTAGGTTGAGGGAGAATCCAACATGGAACATGAACTTACATCAGATAAGAACTGAATTCTTACATCCAAGCAAGACAGAAGGAGCATGGTGATGACTGAATGCTAACATCTAAATGCATGAATTATCTTTAGATAAAATGTTAAGACCTAGAATAGTTTATCATATTGATAGAACTGTAAAAACTAAAAACCAAAGGAATTGACGTGGAGATGTATTGAACAAAAAGCCTATGTAAGTAGCAAAGATTTCAAGACACTTTCAATTTTACATGATACTGTAGTGTGAACCGAAGTCACACTACCATGCGTTGCAGAAAATACATATTAGAGTATATAAGAAGAAATGTAAATTTAAAAGTTAAAAAGAAAATTTTAAAAATGTTCTTTCAGGATGGATTCCAATGCATATAACAGAAGCACACAACTATGAGATGATCATAAACAACCAGTTTAAAACAAAATCTATGTGGTCAAATTCAACAGGATTCAGGCACATAATTACCTCAAAATGATAGGATATTCCCTCCAAGCTAGATGTCTTCACGTTTAACTTTAACCTCTCTAGTTCAGATTCAAGTTCTATCCTTTTTTGTTTTAGGTAACAACAATTTTATTATGCCAAAAAATAGCTGTAGAAAGCTCTGCATCAATTTAAGTTGGTACCTCAAGAGTCTTCTGTTCTCTTATAATCAGACTCATTCTCATCACATTTTTAGATTTATCTAATTCCCATTCAAAATCCCCATTCAACTTCTAGGGTGCTAAGCACCACATTCAATTTCTAGCAAGCACATCCATACCCCAGTTCAGCATATCCCCAATTCAATAAAACCCCATTTTTCTTACATCCAAATTCCTCTTTGCCAAAACCTAATTTTATCAACATACACTTACCTATCCAAATCCCAAACATATGCCATGTATCAGCATATACCCACCTATGTAGAGACGACACATAAGTCTAAATTAACAACCAATAACATGCACATTTTATTAATTCATTTTTTAGAATTTTGTAGATTATGAATTGTCATACCTGATTGCCTGGGAGGACATGAGAGCCATGCAGTCCCCTTGATTCTTCACAGTGGGAAAAGTGGCTTTGGTTACACTAGAAGTCCCCATAAGATTCACATCCATGATGAACTTCTACTCGTACAATTCTAGTCTCTCCAATTCCCTTCAATTCCAAATATTGTAACTATCTCTCTAATTGGACTCTTTGCCTTCCTTGACTGTGATCTTAAAGATGTAGTCACAAGGCATGGAATTACATAGAAGGTTTTCTGAAAATAAATTTCAAGTAAAACTATAGCATACTAGCTCACCCTATGGGTCATCACCTATTTGCCAACAAACATGAAAGGCCAAATTTTTCCCAAGGGATGAAGTAGACTTTGGAGACTCACTCTATCATACTCTAAGCTTCCTTCTGAGATACTGTTTGCAAGGAATCTACCCAAATAGCCTTCGAATTTGTTACAAAGAGCCTGTTTAGTTTTCCCAGATATGCATAACCGTGTTCTCTTTCATTAAGACTTTATAAGTTTATATAGTGATATCCAAGAGATTTCAAAGAGAAAGTGGACATCATTGCAAGGTATTGTATATTACTTTTAACGTATCAATTGCTTGTATGAACTAAAATGTGATTTTACACCAATAATCTATAGGGATAATAAAACTATAAATTGGACTGTTGTTGAATTTTAAAAGAAACATCGTACTCATATATGTTAATGGAGTGAAAATCCATTATAATACAAGTAACAAGCAGATCAAAGATCATATAGAAATCATCATGACATTTGGACTAAATATTAACAATTTTACAATAAGTACTTACAATGCTACCAAGTTTGTGCCACTAAACCTCTAACCTTGTACCCTAGGTGATCTAGGAATTGAAAGTACAAAATTCTCCTTTACTTGTTCAATAGTAAAGGACCCAATACAACCCAAAACCCAACCACAAATCCAAGTGCCATGCTCACGTAAAACCAATCCACCTTAAGCCCAGCAAAATCCTTACTGCTTTTATTTTCAATGTTTTGTTTTACATCATTTACGATGCAATTATCGGTAAGTGGAGGTCCACAAAGTTCGTTGCCAACAAAATTGGATGCATTGAGGCTCTGTAGCTGAGTGCTTGAAGGTATTTTCCCAACTAAATGGTTGTTTGACAAGTTCAATCGGCTCAAAAATGTCAAACTTGACATACTTTGAGGTAGTTGACCGTAAAGTCGGTTTGTAGAGAAATCAATAGATTCCAATGATCCCATATCACCTATATTCTCGGAAATCCATTCAGTCAAGATATTAAATGACAAATTCAATGATTGTAATCCTTTGAGACGAGTCACTTCTTGAGGGATCTAACCTGATAAATTGTTCTTTGAAAGGTCTATAATTTTTACCAGTTGAAGAGTGGTGGAATACTCAAGATCTTTTCCCTTAATCACAACCGATTGACTTTCCAAAGGCTAAGAATTATATCCTATAACAAAGATATACAA
Source organism: Quercus dentata (assembly GCA_028216015.1). Classification (NCBI taxonomy): domain Eukaryota; kingdom Viridiplantae; phylum Streptophyta; class Magnoliopsida; order Fagales; family Fagaceae; genus Quercus; species Quercus dentata. The sequence continues at coordinate 10,198,952 of CP116451.1, forward strand.
CTGAAAGGGATAATGTGAATTGTTACTTGTGGCCATGACACTAAAATTGTGGACACAACTAGGTATGCTTCCAAATAGCTTGTTATGTGAAAGGTCCAATATTTGGAGTGATGTTAGAGAACAGAGTTCTTCTGGGATGTAACCATGAAAATTATTTGAGTGAAGGTTAAGAATCACCAAGCTTGAAAGTCTATGTCCTATCCAAGAAGGTATGCTTCCAACAAAATCATTCTTAGCAACATCAATTGTCACCAACTCTTTACAATTTTTCAAAGAGGATGGTAATTTTCCAGAGAATCTGTTGTTGTCTAGGTGCAAATAAGAAAGACGAACCAAAGATCCAATGGAGGTTGGAATACTACCAGTGAAATTGTTTTTTCCCAAATTTAGAGCATACAAGTTTTTCCACATCATCCAACAATTACTTAATTTCCCTAATAAAAGATTTTTTCCAAAATTGAGCAACTGCATATTTTTTGGCTCATTCATCTTGTAACACAAAAAGTGAGAAATAGATCCTAATAGTGAATTGTTAGAAAGATCAAGAAAGGTCACATTCGAGGATATACAAGGTAATGGACCTGTGAAGTTATTTGAACGCACATCAATTATTGAATCATAGGACAAAATCATTGGGATATGTGGAATCTCTCCATAGATCTGATTATGAGAGATATTTAGATAAGTAAGTTGAGAAGTCAAGTTCCAAAAGGAAGGAGGAACTGCATCTAAAATCCCTGTGTTGGATATGTCCAAGCTCAAAAGTTGCTTTTGTGAACAGAGCCATGAAGGAAATTTGGGCCCTAAATTCCATGATTCCAAAACTAAAGAGTTGAGTTGAAAAGGAGGGGTCCAACTGTCACTTACTTCTAAAGTCAGTTGGTTTTGAGATGCAACAAGTGTTTTTAATCTCATTAAATTGGCAAAATGAACTTCTAACACCACACCCTCCAACATATTTAAACCAATACCCAAAGACTCTAATTTGGAGAGCTGTCCAAAGCTTTGAGGGAGAGTTCTCTTAATTTGATTACCCTAAAAGTCCAAGGATCTCAAAGAGGAAAGATTTCCTATAGACCATGGAATTGGACCTGAAATTGAATTAGACCCCAAAGAAAGGATGACTAGATTTTTAAATTGCCCAAGTTCATCAGTCAACTACCTAGACAATTGAGCACTGTCCATTTCTAAGATCTCTAGTCTATTTGAAACACATCCTGATAGACTTTCAAAGATTTCAGATATCTCTTGACTACATTTGTAGATTGACAATCTAATTTCCCTTAAGTTGCAAAGTTTACCCAAAGATCTTGGTACCTTTCCTTCAAGTTCATTCTGTGACAAGTCTATACTGATAGCGGATGTTAGGTTTCCAATGGCACTAGAGATTGTACCCTACAAATTATTGCTCCCGAGGCCGAGGAACTCAAGATGACTAAAACTGTAGAGCCAATTAGGGATTGAAGAGTTGAAAGAGTTTGCAAGTAAATTGAGGTGCCTAAATGAAGTTAGGTTCTCAAGATGAGCAGGGATTGGACCTTGAAACCAATTGTAAGATAGATCAAGAGAAACCAGGTTGTGAAGATCAAAGACAAAAAACAGAATCGAAGTGTTTTCAAAATTGTTGAATGAAAGATCAAGGATGGTGAGAGATGAAAAGTTAATACTACTGGGTGTCGATGGTGGGATGAAACGAGAAAGGTAGAAATACTAAGGTTTGCATGACTCAAATCAAGGTGTTGTAGTAAAGGAAGACCAGAGAGCCATTGAAGGTTCTTCACATATAAATTATTATAATAAGAAGAACCTCTAAGGTTGAGATAGTGCAAATTAGAGAGATTCCCAAGTTGATGAGGAATCAATCCCCCACATCCCGCATGGGAGAGATTAAGATATCTTAAGCTCCCCATTGAACCAAGGAAATTGGGAATTTGAATACCACCAAAATCATTGAAACTGAGGTCCAAGTAAATCAAATGCTTCAAATCAAGCAGAGAATGATTTATCTTACCGCCGAACATTGACCTGCCATGAGTTTGCACTTGAGCTTCATATTGGGCATCATCAATATTAAGATAGTCGTAAAGACCAAGAGGTAAAATTTCAAGAGGTAAAAACAATACCTAAAATTTCAATGAAAGGGGTCTAAAATTTAGATCCAAAAAAAGTTTAAGAAAAGACTTTCCAAAATCACTCTACCAAATGCAAATACAATCTCAAATCATTTTCATTGATCTGTTTTACAAATAAAAAATATTGTTCAAATTTATTGCCATATAGACATATCTTCAATTAATCATAAAATGTTACTTAAAAGGTATCAAGAGCAACCCAAACAAAACTATAGCTTACACAATGAGATTATTAATAAATATGAGCACATTAAATTGATGAAATCTCAAAACAACAAAAACCCCTCTTGTAGTGCTTGAACACTAGTTTGAACCCCAGCAGTCCTCTTCCCCCTATTTACCTAGCATACAAATAAAAATGGATTCAAAACCCTCATTCAACTTCAAGGGTGCTAATCGCCACTTTGTGTTTCAAGCTATGAAGCACGGGTGCGTTTCGGGACTCGGGTGCGGGTGCGGGTGCGGGTATAGGTGCGAGACTCGGCAATTTTTGAAAAAGGTGGGTGTGGGAGCAACGGGACTCGGCGATTAAAAATATTTTTATTTATATTTTTAATATATTACTAAGCATGCTTTTTTATATAATAATAATAGAAAACTCATATAATAATAATAATAATAAAATAATAGTATAGAAATAATAATAATAATAAAATAAATAGATAATAATAAGTAAAAAAAAAAAAAAAAAAGTAGGAGGCTCTCACGTGTAGCTTCCCATTAAAAAAGAAAAAAAAAAAAAAAAAAAAAAGGGAAGATGTGGCTCTCACATTTGGTCAGAGAGGCACAAAAAACAAAGAAGAGTTTTTAAGTGTTGTACTTATCAAAAAGAGAAACAGAAGTTACAGAACACTTCCAAAAAAAAAAAAGAAGTACGTAACAACTCAGTACTCACTTAAGAAGACGATGCAAAGTAGAACACGAAGAAGCAAAGATACGATTTCAGTCCACCGGCGACAGTGGTGTATCAATATCCAATCCACTGGTATTTTCGGTTTAAGTTTTTTTTTTTTTTCTTACCGGCCGATTTCCTTTTTCTGGCCAAAACACACCGATATTCGGCCGATACGATCCGATTCGGCACAAATCGGCCTGATTCGGCACGCATCGGCCGAATCGGCGCGAATCTGAAAACAAACAAACAAACAAAAAAAAAAAAAACTGGACACGGTTCGATGCGCAGCGCAGCGCGCCCTCGCTCGTCGCCGCGTTGAACGCGGGTGTGGCGGCCATTTTGCCGCGTCCGTGCATCCCAAGTTTCAAGCATATAAAACAACACATGTTATTGACCCTATTTTTAAGAGAGAGAGAGAACCTTTAATTGCAATTTTTTTTTAGTTGACTATTTTTTAACATGCCAAATAGATTTGAGACAAAAATCTTTAATAAATCATTGCAAACAACATTAGAATCCCAACAAAACACCACAGAGAATTAAATTTACCCCACAAATTCTACATTCCCTAATTGGTTAAATCATCAATTCAACAAAATCCTATTTCACCTAGACCCAAATCCCTCTTTAGCAGACCTAATTTTATCAACATACATGTATACATCTAGTTACCCAACCAAATAGATACAGACATGTATATATGAGATTACAATTTAGATTCTTCTAATGTGTAGTAAAGGGACTTCATGAAAGGGAAACAAATCTCAAAGAAAAAAGTATAGAGAGCTGAGAATCGTTTATTTCAATGTATCACAAAATATGAACTTTTGCAATTGATAAATCCTGTATGTTAAAAGCTCTGTTACATTTAAAGCAACTCACAAGAAAGAGTTGGGAGTCATAAAAAAAGATTTGTCACAGTTAAACACAAGCTCCTAACCAAGCTTGTTACTTGCATGTTGCAACACTAAGTGTCACCAATATGTTACTAAGACCAAAAAGAATAATGCAGCATAATTAAGGAAGTAGACAACTCAATTTCCATACCTTTCAACTAAATCAAGAGTATCAATTTCTGGAGGTAATATAAGAGACTCGGATGTTAAAGGAAGAAAACCACTTAGTGCAATTCCTCTATCAAACCACAAAGCCCAAAGATACACACTGAATAAGCTAAGCAACTGTATATACCAACCTATGTAGAGACACAGAATTCAAAATTACAAAACAATAACATGTATTTATTAATTCACTTTTTAGAATTGAGTTAGATTTTGGGATGTCGCACCTGACCTGCATGGAAGGACATGACCCACAATCCCTCCAATTCTTCATGGTGATAAAAGTTGCTTTGATCATTTTAGAAATCCCCATAAGATTCACATCCACCATGAACTTCACCTCATCCAATCCCTCTCTCTCAAATTTTCTTCGATTTCAAATATTTCTCTCTTATTGGACTCAATGCCTCCCAATGAGTGTGATCTAAGAGGTTTAGTGACAAGACATGGAACTACATAGAAATTTTCTCAAGCAAAAAACTATAGCATTCTAGCACACTGTGTGTCCTATCACCTATTTCCCAATGAACATCAAAGGTTGAATTTTTCACCAGGGACAAAGTAGACTTTCGAGATGCACTCCTCTATAGCCTATGCTTCCTTCTTAGATACTAGTTGAAAGGAATCCACCAAATAGCCTTCAATTTGTAACAAAGAGCATTTTTAGTTTGCCTAGATATGCAGAGATATGTGGCCTTTTTTATTGAGACTTTACAAAGTGATCACTAAGAGATTCTAAAGAAAAAATGGGCATCATTGCAAGGTATTGAATATTACTTTTAACAAATCAATTACTTTTATGCACTAAAATGTAATTTTACGCCATTAATCTTTAGGAATAATAAAACTACAACTTGGATCATTCTTTGATGTTCACAAGAAGAAACATCATATTCATAAATTTTAATGGAGTGAATTTAGCAAGAAATACAAGAATTAACCAACTTGAAGATGATAAAGAAATAATCAAACTATTGATTAATATGATTACATGATGTTTGCACTAAATATTGAGAATCTTACAACATTTAATTACAATGCTACCAAGTTTGTGCCACTAAACCCCTAAGCTTGTACCCTAGTTGATCTAGGAATTGAAAGTACAAAAATCTCCACTGCTTGTTCAACAATATAGGACTCAATACAACCCAAAAACCAACAACAAATCCAAGTGCCATACTCACATAAAACCAATCCACATCAACTCCACTAAAAGCCTTGCATTCTTTCTTTTCAGTGTTAGGTTGTACATCCTTTATAGTACATTTATTAACAAGTGGAGGTCCACAAAGTTTATTTCAAAAAAAATTGGATGCATCAAGACTTTGTAGCTGAGTGCTTGAAGGGATTTTCCAAATCAAATTATTGTTTGACAAGTTCAACCAACTCAAAAATGTCAAACTTGACATACTTTGAGGAATTTGACTAGAAAGTTGGTTACTTGAGAAATCAATAGACTCCATTGATCCCATATCACCTATATTCTAAGGAATCCTTCCAGTCAAGATATTAAATGACAAATTTAATGACTGTAATCCTTTGAGATGCATCACTTCTTCAGGAATCTCTCCCGATAAATTGTTGTTGAAAAGGTCTATAATTTTTACGAGTCGAAGAGTGGTGGAATACTCAAGATCTTTTCCCTTAATCGCAACCAATTGACTTTCGAAAGGCACAAAAAAATAAACTGATGACCAGAGAAATAAAACTAAGGGATAATCTGGACTGTTACTTGTGGCCATGGCACTAAAATTGTGGACACATTTAGGTATGCTTCCAAATAGCTTATTATGTGAAAGGTCTAAGATTTGGAGTGAAGTTAGAGAACAGAGTTCTTCCGGGATGTAATCTGTGAAAATTATTTGAGTGAAGGTTAAGAATCACCAAGCTTGAAAGTCTATGTCCTATCCAAGAAGGTATGCTTCCAACAAAATCATTCTTAGCAACATCAATGGTCACCAACTCTTTACAATTTTTCAAAGAGGATGGTAATTTTCTAGAGAATCTATTGTTGTCTAGGTGCAAATATGAAAGACGAACCAAAGATCCAATGGAGGTTGGAATACTACTAGTGAAATTGTTTTTTCCCAAATTTAGGGCATACAAGTTTTTCCACATCATCCAACAATTACTTAATTCCCCTAATAAAAGATTTTTTCCAAGATTGAGGAACTGCATATTTTTGGCTCATTCATCTTATAACACAAAAAGTGAGAAATAGATCCGGATAGTAAATTGTTAGAAAGATCAAGGAAGCTCACATTCAAGGATATACAAGGTAATGAACCCGTGAAGTTATTTGAACTCACATCAATTGTTGAATCATAGAACAAAATCATTGGGATATGTGGAATCTCTCCATAGATTTGATTATGAGAGATATTTAGATAAGCAAGCTGAGAAGTCAAGTTCCAAAAGGAAGGAGGAATTGCATCTAAAATCCTTGTGTTGGATATGCCCAAGGTTAAAAGTTGCTTTTGTGAACAAAGCCACAAAGGAAATTTGGGCCCTAAATTCCATGATCCCAAATCTAAATGGTTGAGTTGAAAAGGAGGGGTCCAATTGTCACTTATTTCTAAAGTCAGTTGGTTTTGAGATGCAACAAGTGTTTTTAATCTCATAAAGTTGGCAAAATGAACTTCTAACATCACACCCTCTAGCATATTTAAACCAATATTCAGAGACCGTAATTTTGACAGTTGTCCAAAATTTTGAGTGGCAGTTCCATTAATTTGATTACTCTCAAGGTTCAAGGATCTCAAAGAGGAAAGATTCCCTATTGACAACAGAATTGGACCCGAAATTGAATTATACCCCAAAGAAAGGATGACTAGATTTTTATATTGCCCAAGTGCATCAGTCAACTGCCCAGGCAGTTGAGCTTTGTCCATTTCTAAGATCTCTAGTCTATTTGAAACACATCCTGATAGACTTTCAAAGATTTCAAATATCTCTTCACTCCATTTGTTGCCTAACAATCTAATTTCCCTTAAATTGCAGAGATTACCCAAAGATCTTGGTACCTTTCCTTCCAGTTCATTGTTTGACAAGTCTATGCTAATGGCAGGTGTTAGCTTTCCAATGGCACTAGAGATTGTGCCTTGCAAATGATTGTACTCAAGGTTGAGGAACTCAAGGTAACTAAAATCTGTCATGACCAATTGGGAATTGAAGAGTTGAAATGGTTGACAGATAGATCGAGGTGCCTAAGTGAAGTCAAGTTCTGGAGATGAACAGAGATTGGACCTTGAAACCAATTGAAAGATAGATCAAGAGAAACTAGATTATGAAGACCAAATACCCAAAACAGAATCGAAGTGTTTTCAAAACTGTTGGATGAAAGATCAAGGGAGGTGAGAGATGAGAAGTTAATACTGGGTATCGGTGGTGGGATGAAACCAAAAAGTTCACAATATGAGAATTGCAACTCTGACAAGGAAGGGAGTTTGTTTATCTCCTGTAGCCAATCAGAGGCTTGGCTAAGGTTTGCATTACTCAAATCAAGGTGTTGTAGTAAAGGAAGACCAGAGAGCCATTGAAGGTTCATCACATATAAATTATTATAATAAGAAGAACCTCCAAGGTTGAGATAGTGCAAATTAGAGAGATTCCCAAGTTGATGAGGAATCAATCCCCCAAATCCCGCATGGGAGAGATTAAGATATCTTAAGCTCCCCATTGAACCGAGGAAATTGGGAATTTGAATACCACCAAAATCATTGTAATCGAGGTCCGTAAATCAAATGCTTCAAATCAAGCAGAGAAGGACTTATCATACCGCCGAACATTGACCTGCCATGAGTTTGCACATGAGCTTCATATTGGGCATCATCGGCAGTAAGCTCGTCGTACAGAGGATAAAAGTTTCTGAGATGGAATTGGAGGACATGACCGGTGTGGTTGTGGCAGATAACACCGACCCAGTGACAGCAATCCACGTCAGATGCAGCAGCCCAAGAGGCAAGGCGGTTAGAAGGATCAGTAAGGTGTTGCTTGAAGATGAGAAGGGCATGTCGCTCACTTTCAATGCAACGAACCTCAGAGTGGGAGTGGGCAGTGCAGAAGTTAGGAGGAGGATGAATAGTGACCAAACAAAGGACAAGGCTTAAAGTAATTCTCAACAAGGAACCCTCCTTCATCATTATGCTTTTATAAAAATAAAAAACTGGTTTATGATTTTGTTATGTGATACGAAATGCTAATAATGGAATGCTAATTTATAGGAAATGGACCGTCTTTATTGTATTGCGTTGTGTTGACTACCTGCTACGAGTTTGAGTTTGTTTGTTTGAGCTTAATCGGTTTTTTGATGCTTTTTAAATTTCTACCGCACAAATGATGGGATGGGACCCTTCATTTGTGGCCCATATTTTAGGTACATTTGGATTCATATTTTTTTTTTGCTAAACCATTTGGATTCATATCAATTTTCTAACCTGTGCAAAGTGAATTTGTGGGGCCTTTGGTGCATTTAAATTTACATATCAATCTTCTAACTTGTGAAAAGTGCAACGTAATTTGATTGGTTATTCATTACTTGTGTAAAAAATTCAAAAACTCAACAATCTTTAAAATGGAATATGTCCCATTGACTTAAGTCTCTAGGTATTATCACTGCTTAGAACAATGGAACTGTAGAACATGCATAAATTAAATAATAATATTATAATAATAATAGGATAACGTGTGGAGTTTACCTGAATCTTACTAAATTAGGCTGGATAGAACCATTTTTATTTATTTTTTATTTTTTTACAAGATAGAAATTCTACTCTAGCCTAGCTCTTTCTTAGAGATTTGAACTCCAGCCCTTGCCCCCCACACCCTACAAGCACTTATACTTATGGAGTGACCATCGCACCAAGGATGTGTGGTAGTTAGATTGAACTAATTTTGAATATATATATATATATATATATATATATATATATATATATATTTCATCACACAATTAATACAAAATGGCATAAGTGAAATTTACAATTTTTAATAAACATCATGAGTGAACTCCAATATGTCTAAGCACTATCAATAACATGTCCAAGAATGTGTTATGATAATTAAATCAAGCTTTTCTGATGGTAATAAGCAAGTTTCATGAAGGTCTATACCAAAATTCTTTAAAAATGACAGTCTTTTCATTGGGGAATTTTATCAAACAATCAGAGTACAAAAGGAATGAGCCAAAGTTGTAAAATCAATTGGCCATGAATTCTAAAATTCCCAGTACAAAAATAATTCAAGACACATCAGTCCATCAAATACCAACCATAATCATCAAAAAGATCAACATGAGTATCAAAGGAAATCAAAGAAAAGCAAACACAAACAAGAATTTAAATAATAAACAATTAAGAATACCTATGGCAGAAAATTTTGTGAAGGAAGAAAATCTAGGAATTTCATCCGACCAACAGAAAGGGAAAGTGGACTCACCCGTTCATTGCTTGAATCTTGGAGCAAGCAATATCATACTTGTTTGAGGAACAACATATTACATGCCTCTCGGGTCTAGAAGGTTTGGATAATTGGATTGCTATTTGTCTATCCACGATGTGGAGGCGAGGGATTGCGGGGGAGGAAATGTGGAGGTGGCCTACGACAATGAACGGGCAAAGTTGAAGTCTCCATCACTGCCGAGTGAGGAGTTGGAAACGTTGACCCAAATTCGGCAGGAAAACAGTTTCTTCGATGTGGGGAAAATGACCCACAATCCATGGAAGACATTGATATTGTGATTATTTCATGTTTGGAAAATTTTCAATGCAAAAATTTTAATTCCAAACCCATTCACATCTAAAATTTGAACTTGCTCTCAATAAAGAAACAATTATGCTAGGGACACAACCTTTGGCACCCACAACTCGCCATGGCGAGTTGTGATTGGTAAAAGTGTGTCCTCACATGCCCCACTAACGCCATGTATCGAGTTGTGGTACAAAGTTGTGCCAAAGGTTGTGTCCCTAATATAATTCATAAAGAAAATTTGAATATCCTCTCAAGAGTTAAAACTGACGGGACGTTAGAAACATTAGTAGACTAGTAGGTTAGTAGTGAGGGGACATGGCAATAAACTTATGTCATCAAATTTTTAATACCTGTCTTCTTCTTATTGGGTCGGACTACAAGGTAAGCATGCTGACCTTGTAGTCCGAAACTACCCAATATTTTCTTGCTTGGCACAATAGGGGTATATTTGGTACACTAAATGGGAATTACAACATGAATTGTAATCTTTATTATTATGAATAAAATGTGTTGTAATGTAAAACTAAACCTATTCAAAAGTTTGGTTGTGAGTTATAACATTAGAATAAAACTTAGTATTTATTTTAGGAAATATCTTACTTATACAATTATATCTCCTTAAAAATTGTTATTTTTTAAATTTAAGAGAGGTATATGTTATTTTTTATGATTTTTATTTTTATTTTTTTGGATAAAATTTTATTATTAGATGTATATGGAAAGTTTGTTTATTTGGAATTATATAAAGTTATGAAATTATTGCACTTACTAAGAAATAATTAATACAACATTTTAAAAAGATGAATAGTTATTCCTCATTTTAAAGAATAGCTATTCATAAGGAACGACTATTCCTTGTAATAAAAACATAACCAAACTAAAAAATAGGCAATAGCTAAACTATATGAAGAACTATTACATTATAATGCCTATTACAGTCTACCAAACATGCCCTAGGTATAGCTTTGCTTTCATGAGTCTTTTATTCATTCCAAGCTCATTTGTTAGACTTTAAGTTGACCTTTGTTGAATCTGAACGTGATAATGCCCGGGCCGTGGGTTCAATTGGCTATTGTTATTTATTTATATTTTTTTGTGGGCCTCAATAAGCCAATTTCAGTCGTGATCTTGTGACCCTATAGCTTGTATGGATCAAATAATAAATAATATTTGATTTGAATGAAATTTGACATACATGTTAAGAAAATAAATATAGAACCTTATGTAAATGGTAGTATTGGCATTGTGATAAGTCTTGTAGATGGGAGCTCCATTTTGTTGGCCCTTTTAGCTACATTTGGGTACATATAAATTTTCAATTTTCCTACAAAAGTTTTGATAAACTTTACAAAAAGTGCATTTTATTTTAGACTAAACTTTGTTTGGTCTTAGTCATTCATCATTCATTACGTGTTTCAAAATTAAAAAAATTAAAAGGATCATTTGAAAGTTCAAAAACGTGTACAAAACACTTTTGAACGTTTAGACCCCCAAAATTAACTTAACCAACACAAGCAATATGTTAAACAACAAGTGTGCGGAAACTTAACATATGCTATAATGTGAAATAGATTAAACACTATCTAAGCCATAACATAATAAAATCACAGCAGATAATATAAAGGCAGAGATAGAGAGGAAGGAAGATGCAAACACAAAGACAACACGCGATGTGTTATCGAAGAGGAAACCAAGTCCTCGGCGAAAAACCTCTCCGCCGCCCTCTCAAGCGGTAATCAATCCACTAGAAAATATAGTTGGGATACAAGGACAGCAATAGACCCTCCAAACCTAATCTACCCAGTGCACCTAAGCCCTCCAAGCTTCTTGCTCCAACGAGGTTGCGCCGAACCTTTTTCTTTCCTAGCTTCCCGGATTCCGCTACTATACCATAGCATCAACCAATGAAGATTGGCTCCTTCCTAATCGCTTCCCGAACTCCAAACAACTGTCTCACGGTGATGATGATGGTGAGAACCAGGTTTTGGTATAATGCCTCTCAAGGATTTGACAATGGAGAGGAAGAGAGTTGAGGAATATGAAGAGACTCTAAGGTAGGGATTATGGGTGAAACAATCTTGTTTTTCTTTAGGGTTTCTCTCTCAAAATTCTCTCTGGAAGCTCTCTCTCAATCGTGGGTAAAAGGGGTATTTATATTGGAGTGGGAGAGGAATGTGAAACGTCGGGTTTTACCAAAACAGGGTGGCTCGCGGCTTGACCTCGCGGCTTGACTAAGTCGCGAGTTCCAGTCAGCGAGATAACCGTATGGCCATTGTCCTGTTTTGTCCTGTAGTGCTCCAGCTAGCATGACTGCTCATCTTCCAAAGATGCTTGGCACGTGTGTGCGGCTTCCGCGGCTTTGCGGCCGCGAGTCCACCCGCGAGTCCCAGCCGCGACTCTCTTTTCTTGCACACTCTTGAGCAATCTTCACTCTATCTCACTCACTACCCTTACATCAAACCCACCTAAATACAGGGTTACTAAATGCTTTGAATTACAAGCAAATTTGGCACGGAATAAAGCCAATTAGATGGTTGAATAAATTCAACCTTACAATCTCCCCTTTGGCTATTCCGTGACAAAACCCTAAAACAGACTCTAGACTTAACATGTGAGTTGGGAACAGTTGAACAAAACTCACTCACACCTAACTCTAGAAGTCAGTGAAGCACTTGAATCATATGAACAAAATATTCTGAAACACAACAATACACCATGATCATTGTAAGCGAAAAATTATACATGCATATGAAATGCAGTGCGAGAATGTGATCAAGCAAAGATGGAGTAATATACAAACCATGGCTTGATCAACCAAGTGACCACCACAAAGTAGTGATCACAGTGTTCATTCACACTTGGAATGAACACAAGGACATACAAGTTAACAAGCACAAGGCAAGACACTTGTATGCTCAACACTCAACCAATGCATAGCACACAAGGCATATGCATCTAGGAACAATCCTACAAGGGCACAAGAGTGACAAAGACATAAACCAAAATGCAGAACATTTAGATCAAAGTACTGATTTCAACAAGCATAAAGGCTGCATAAGCAAGGTACATACCATAAAGCCTACAAACATGCATAAAAACATAACCCTAACAGCTTACAAAAGCAAAAGGGTACAAACCACAGAACATCCTGAATAACATCATCAAAATATATTAAAGTTTAAACCAAGAGTATAAGTTATGAATTAGAAACAGCTATAGTTATGAATTAGAAACAGCTATACACAAAATACCCAAAAACATAAGCGTAGATAAACAAAGTTTTTGAATTTGATAACTATGACAACTCCCCCTCAACACATTACTCCCCCTTAAGATTTGCTTTTCTGCATAATTTCTCCCCCTTTTTGACCGGAATGGCCAAAGGGTCACTTTGTCAGCCGAGTTGTGAAGTCATGTCAAGTTTAGCAGCCAAGACATCAATCTGGTCTTGCATGGCTCTCATCCCGTCGAGTGCTCGATTTGGACTGCCCCGATCCCATCAAGCCTTTCCAGAATGATCCGGAAAGCATCCGGAGGTGTATCTCTGCAGAAGTTGAAGCTCTAGACCTCTTGCCACTCCTCCTGGGTGTTGAGGTGGATGCATGCCCCGCTGCCTCTGTATCGATCTCCATTGGGACATCCTCTCCTTCATCACCTTCATCTTCTTCTCCCGGAAGCCTAACACCGATCCTTTTGCGGGTAAGTTTGTTAATTGCGGAGGGTGTGGACATGTGACTGATGTCTTGAGGGATTGGAACACCCTTCCTTCTAAATATCCTCATTAGCAAACTTGGAAAGATCGGTTTTGGCCTAGATGTTGTTCTTGTCTCATCCACAATGATGTCAAAGATGTGGGAACTTATATCTATGAAGTTCTTTTCTTTGAGATCCATCAGAAAAATTGCTCTAGCACAATTGATTGTAGTCAATTTCTTAATAGGATAGAGGTTAAACATCATGATTATGGTGAGAACCCTCATGTCCACCGGAAAGGCAAAGTGGTATTCAAACATTTCCTTCTCTCTGCCCACCTATCCTTTGTTGAACTGTTTCAATAGAAACACTCCTATCCTTGAAATTGATAAATTCCTCATCATCTAAACCTTCAAGCCCTAGTACATCATCTATGACATGTGCATCCAAAATGAATTCTTTACCTCTAACCCAAATAGTTTAACTCATTCTCCTTTATCACAAAGATTTGAGTAAAATTCCCTAATCGGGGTTCACACACCAAAGGGAAATCACTCAAAAGCTTTTCCCATCCTCTTCCTTCAAAACAGTGGGAATAAAGGTTTGTCTTAAGTCCTCCAAATCTACAAACCTTTCTTGAATAATTCCTGCATGCGGAAGTTATCCTTGTATCTCTCAAAGTGATGGACTGACCTAAAGAGTTTGGAATCCATTTTTAATCTTTTGTCACCTTCTTTGCAGAGAGATTTCTTCTTCTCGAGGAGAGGGAGCCATCTCGTGAACAATCGAGAAAAGGCCACAACAAAGACAGAACAAATATATGTGCGAACTAGTCAATACCATGATTATCAAAGAGATATCATCCACACACAATGACTATGAACACTTAAACAATAGGCTATTTAGAGCACTCACATGGGAAAACCAAGCATAAGTTAGGAAACACATGAATAACAAGGAGAAACTATCCTAAAGGCAGATAAATGTCATTGAGACAGATAATGGAAAAATGATATGACACACAAACAGTATTTTGAGCCTAACAGAAGCTCCCAACAGATTAACACAATAAAACATGCAAATTTAGCTCAGAAAAACACACAACCTCAAAATGAACAAATAGAGACAACTCAACAGCTCAAAGTTCAGATTGAAATAAAAGAAACACTTAGCTAAGCATAAGATGAAGAGCAATAAGGATATGACTATCATCAACACAAACTATAGCAACAGCAACCACAAGCTAAGCATGAACACGGAGCAGAAACAAAAACACAAACCCATTTCAAAATTACAACCATATGCGAAAAATCAAAAGGGGAAAAACACAAAATCAAGTAGAAAAGAGTGTAAGACTGAAAACCCATACCAGTAAATTTGACGATTTTGAGCTACGAAAATGCAACAATGGAGATGGGAAATAGGAGCACGGAGTGTTTGGGAGGGAGATAGTTTAGAGAGAAGATGAACAGTCACAAAAGTTCGAGGAAAACTGAAAAAAGTTTAAAAACTGCTCCTGTTTACGCCAAACACGCGATTTTCGCGACTTGATCGAGTCGCCACACACGCCAAACTCAAGCCGCCAAAAACACACAAGAACAAAATTTTGAAAAATTTTTCTAAGTGTTTTTCATGATCGAAGGTCTACCAGCGAGTGAGTCGCGAGCCGAGCCGCGAAAATCTCTCTGAGTGAACCTCGCGATCGGACCTTCCACTCGCGAACAAGTCGCCAAAAATGACCAGCGAAGATGCGACCGAGGCTCGCGACTTGACACACCCGCGATCGAGCCGCCAAAACAGGGCAAAACAGGATTTTTGAAATATTCAGATTTTTCAAACAAAATACTTTCCAAAAACACCTAAAACACTCAAAAATCTTTTTGTGCTTGAATTAACAAAGATTGAGCATGTGAAAACATATTTCATCAAGTACAATCACACAAATGAATAAGACATTTATTGAACATAAACTTGTGTGTTGTGTGTGGATACCAACAATGAGATAGTCCTTCGTCTAATGTGAAGCTTCAATGATCAATTCAACCAAGGCATACACAATTAGCACTAGATCATGTGACCAATCTCAATTATAGAAATATGTATATATGACCACCCACATAACTTGATAACATAACTTGGAGCTTATCATTTTACTCCACTTTCAATCACAACATTTGATCTTTTTGATCTTTTGAGGCAATCATCTCTCATTGTGAGAGAGATATATAACATTTCTCTTTGAAGAACAGGCCTTTGGCCTTTTTGAATGAACATTCACTTTTAATATAAGGTCGCTTACCCTTTTTCCTAGTCAAATACTAGAATGTGCGATGGCTTTTGCAGACTCAATATCTCTTTTCATTTGGAGATTTACATTTGGTGAGCTCTTTTTAGCAAAACAAAAATAAAAAGTGGGAAGATATATAGACACAAGTCTATGCATGTCTCAAGATCAACATAACCATTCACTAATCATTCATGACAAGTTTGAAGATCTATTTACAACAATCACATAGATTACAAGATTTTTCCCACTGAGATATAGGTGCATGAAAACAAGCAATGCTCGAAAATGCACAAAGCCATTAGCACAAAGGTACAAGGCAAAACAAGTTTTGAGACAAAAGCTCAACAAAGTCAATCAAGCTTTTTGATTTTCTAATTTTTTATGTGATTTTTGGATTTTTGACACAAGACACAAAAAGATTGATAAAATAAACAAAAAAAAAAAAAAATACACAAGAAGATAAGCAAACAACCAACATCAAAAACATCAAGCAAACCAAACAAACATTGTCACAAAGCATAGGAAGTATTAATGTATGGACATGTTGTAATGCTTATGCATGAGTACCCCTTTTCACCCACACGTCACTTGCGTTTGGGGTGATTTCCTTATAGGATTGGATACGGGAGTTAGGGCTTTCAAACCTTCGTGAGAAGCTTTCCAAGCAGTTGGTGAATGCACCAATCATCTTCATCACGTTCATCATTCTGGGATCTCCATTTTGCTCTCTAGATTGATCACCTACCCAAGTTCTCCTATCATTTCTGGGTCCTCCCGACCTTTGAGGAGTTGCACTGTTCTTTGCTCTCGACTTTTGGCAATTTGGTCGAGTATGCCCTTGAAGTCCGCAATAATGGCACACATAAGTTCCTCTAGGACCTCTTTGTGGTCGTGGGCGTGACTTGGCACGAGATTCGGACCTGCCCACAGACCGATTACGGGGATTCAGATCCGTTGGTTCACCAAATTCTTCTTCTCCTCCACCTCGAGCTTCTCACCGATAAGTTCAGCTACAATCGGATCTTTTGCCTTTACAAACTTCACTTCTTTAGTGACATTTACTGATGATGAACTACTTCCTCCGGTATACCCCAATCTGGATTTGTCCGAGAAGCTCTTTTGAGATGATATAACATCATCTAGCTTCTTGGTGGTGACCCTCTCTATTTTAGCATTCGCTTGCACAACCTCATTCTCAAGAAATCTCACTTTTGTGTAAGTTTCGGACAACTCACCATTCGAGTTTCAATCTCACATTTGGCCTCCCTATATCCGATTAGGAGACTTTTGTAGTCCTCTTCTCCTTCTTCTTCATTTTCTCACAAAGAGCCTTGGCCACCCTTGTGTACTCACCCGATTTCTCCAAGAGTGAGTTATAATTCTCTTGAAGATTTCTTTGTGCTTTCATTTTCTTGAAAGATCTCGATTCTTCAACAATTCCTAGTGATTCATCATCACTATGTTCTCCAAGGTCTTGTACAAGCAGATTTAACTCCTCCGAAGACTCAACATGAGCAATAGTCATAAAAGCTGAATAGTTCCCCTCTCCATCACAGCTCTCTTGATTCTCGAGTCGAGACGAATCCGAGTCACTCAAGGTCGTGGCATACACTTTACCTTTCGATTTCAAATAATTCGGACATTCCTTCTTAAAATGTCCATGCCCGTTGCATTCAAAACAAGTGACACCTTGTGTGGATTGGGATTCTTTTCCATCTTTCTTTTTGAAATCCCTCTTCTCCCTTCCAGAACTTTGGAATTTTCTTTTATCATCAAATTTGCCACTGTTTTTGAATTTCAAAAACTTCCTGAAATTTTTTACAAGGTAAGCTACATCTTTGTCAACCCCATCTTCACCCGATGAGTCTTGATCTTCCACCTTCTCATTAATGGTCTTTAGAGCAAGAGATTTACTCTTCCGTTGATTGGGCAAAATGACATCTAATAAGTCTGCAGAGAACCAACCAGCTCCTGTACTTTGATGTCATCAAGGTCCTTGCTCTCTTCAATGGTCTGTCACTTTTGCACGAAAACTTTCCGGCAATGATCGAAGGATCTTCCTTACAATCTTTGAGTCCTCCGTTTTCTCCCCAAGTTGAACTTACATGACAACCACCTCATTTAGCTTTCCATAGAAAGAGTCAAAAGACTCATCCTCACTCATTTTGAGCTCCTCAAACCGAGTGGTCAGCATTTGCAACTTAGTGTCTTTTA
The DNA here is from genome assembly GCA_028216015.1 of Quercus dentata. Classification (NCBI taxonomy): domain Eukaryota; kingdom Viridiplantae; phylum Streptophyta; class Magnoliopsida; order Fagales; family Fagaceae; genus Quercus; species Quercus dentata. Next base: position 10,216,982 of record CP116451.1, read on the forward strand.
CTTTCTTCGTGCCTTCATAGGTGGTTTCCAAAATCTCCCATGCTTCTTTGGCAATGGTAATATGTGAAATCTGTGAAATTCATCCGAGAGACACACCACGAAAAATAGCATTAAGTGCTTTATCATTAGCATTAGATGCGATAAGTGCTGCCTTATCCCATGTGGATTTGGCTGCCTCGGGTTTTGTCCAACCAATCTCAACAAAGATCCCAAACAGATTCATCAATAGAACATAGAAAGGCTCTCATGCGAACCTTCCAAAAGGCATAATTACTACCATCAAAATATGGAGGTGCATTAAGGGATTGAGACCTATCCATCTCAAAAGGGAGTCAAGGATCACACAATGGTAATGAAACCAACAACAATGTACCCGCTCGATACCAATTGAAAGTTCAAAAACGTGTACAAAACACTTTTGAACGTTTAGACCCCAAAATTAACTTAACCAACACAAGCAATATGTTAAACAACAAGTGTGCGGAAACTTAACATATGCTATAATGTGAAATAGATTAAACACTATCTAAGCCATAACATAATAAAATCACAAAGCAGATAATATAAAGGCGGAGATAGAGAGGAAAGAAGATGCAAACACAAAGACAACACGCGATGTGTTATCGAAGAGGAAACCGAAGTCCTCGGCGAAAAACCTCTCCGCCGCCCTCCAAGCGGTAATCAATCCACTAGAAAATATAGTTGGGATACAAGGACAAAGAATAGACCCTCCAAGCCTAATCTACCCAAAGTGCACCTAAGCCCTCCAAGCTTCTTGCTCCAACGAGGTTGCGCCGAACCTTTTTCTTTCCTAGCTTCCCGTTCCGCTACTATACCATAGCATCAACCAATGAAGATTGACTCCTTCCTAATCGCTTCCCAGAACTCCAAACAACTGTCTCACAGGTGATGATGATGGTGAGAACCAGGTTTGGTATAATGCCTCTCAAGGATTTGACAATGGAGAGGAAGAGAGTTGAGGAATATGAAGAGACTCTAAGGTAGGGATTGTGTGTGAAACAATCTTGTTTTTCTTTAGGGTTTCTCTCTCAAAATTCTCTCTGGAAGCTCTCTCTCAATCGTGGGTAAAAGAGGTATTTATATTGGAGTGGGAGAGGAATGTGAAACGTCGGGTTTTACCAAAACAGGGGTGGCTCGCGGCTTGACTAAGTCGCGAGTTCCAGTCGCGAGATATGTTTTCAGTTTTTATTTTCAGCAAAATAAGCTGTATCCAAACGGACCCTAAGTGTGTCTAATTTATTATTGTTGTTCTTTTTTTAATGCAAGTGTTTTTAAATGTTTATGATGACTTTGGAGGGACATGGGGAGGGTGGCTCTTTGTTTTAAAAATCATTTTCATTTCTCTCTCTTTTGAACGGAGGATTAGATAATGACTGAATTTAGGATTGAATATGGGGAGTGTTTGATTGGGGATGGTTTTATATTGTACATTACAGTTGGAAGTTTGAATACACAAAAAATAAGATGAAAAAGATTGATTTTTCTTCTTGTTTTGGCTTTTTGTTTTATCAACGATATAATAACAACATATGATGTAATCATGTCATGTATAAAGTAAAAAATAATTTTTGTAATCTATGTCATGGTTTTTCCAAATTGTGAAAATAAAATACTACAACCATTAACTTTGTCTTAGAAATACTAACATAATATACATGTTGTGATCCTGACACCTCTTAATGGTTTGAACTCACTCCACCATGCTCTCCCAACTCCCAAGCACGTATGGCTTGAGGAGGAGTTACCACTTACCAGTTCACCCAACTTGGTGGTGATCATTTGACTTTACATCAAATTGTTCAATTAAAATCTCATATTGTAAAATTTTTAGTTAGTGTCCATAAAAGAAGATTTTGTTTCCCAATTACTTAGCACAATGTCAAAAATATGATAGGAAAAACATGTCTGAAAATTGAAATCCATTAAGTCTTATAGTTTAGTTGCACTATGTAGATACCTGGATCAAAAATTCTATTTCCCATTTGTTGTTGGGGGAAATTTTGAAATTCATTTCTAGAAACTGTTTGTTCATGAATTTTCTAAGAAAACATATTAAAAAAAAAAATGCACTTGTCCCAAGGGAAACAAATAAATTAGAAATGGCATGTATTATTTTACTTTTGCAATTTGGAAAAAATAATGACATAGATTACAATAATTTTTTGGTTAAAGTTTCTAAACTAAAATGACCCTAGCTTCAAACTTAAATGATTAAAATGATTTTTGGACAAAATTAGTTAGGGTAAATTTCATTTTTGCCTACATCTAACCATTTTTTTAAAAGTAAAGTCAAATTAAGGAACGGAAAAAGATATATATATATATATATATATTTATATTTATATTTATATTTTTTATTGTGTTGTGTTTATATGAAAAATGAAATATAACAATAGGAATGTTAGGTAAATTGTAAAATAGATAAAATAACGTTTTAGATAGTAAAATAAGTTTTCTTATAGCAATTCAGCTGTAAATGCTCTAAACCTTATAGATTTATTGATCAGTTCTGGTATCTAATTTGTATATGCCTTTAATTCTAACACATTCTTTAAAAAAAAAAAATGATTGTGATTTTTCCATGTAAATGGTGGTGAGTCTAGTTGATTGGACCTGCATTCTTTAAAAAAAAAAAAAAAAAAATTGATTGTGATTTTTCCATGTAATGGTGGTGAGTCTAGTAGATTGGATCTGCATTTTGTGGATTCTTAGTTTCATTTGGACACGTATCAAGTTTGAATTTTTTAATTGAAAGATTTTTTTTTTGGATAAACTTGACTGAAAGTGCAATTTATTTTAGACCGAATTTTCATTAGTCATTGTCCAACAACTCTAATTTTGCTTTTAAGTTGCTGGACGCTTGCTTGAACCTGAGAAGTGTTTGTCGCTCGCTTTCGATGCAACGAGCTTCAGTTTCTCCAATATAGAACTTAGGATCAGTAGTTGGTATAGTAAGCAACACAAAGGAAAAGGATCAATATTTTTTAATCTCAAGAAACAGTCCTTGGTCATACTTTAAAAATATTGATTGTGATTTTGTTACGTAAATGCTACCAAATTGCATGGTAGTAAATCTTAGATGCATTTCAATTTTTCTATTTTCTAACTTGACCAAAAGTGCATTGTATTTTAGACTGAACTTTGATTGGTCATCATCATTCATCATTCATTACGTCTATCAAAATAAAAAAAGAGAATTCAAAGAATCATTGAAATAGAATAGGTCCGACTCTGACTTTAATTCGCCGGCTATTACTATAGTTTTTATTTTTTATTTTTAATTGAAGGTTCTACTGAGAACGATAGAACATATACATAATAAGAAGATTCTCTTGTTTCGTCTTCAATTTTTGGTGTACCAAAATATCTTCATACAATTTTTTTTTCCAAGATACATACAAATTTTGAAATAACATACCCTTTAGTTTAATTTTTTTTTTTCTACAAAAAAAGATTAAAACAATAATACTATCTCACGTACAAAAGGGAAAAAAAAAATCTATTATTCTCACCACCCATTTGTATTCAAATATTTGATTCCTATATGTATTTGTTATCTATTTGAATTCAAATATTTCAATTATCTTTATAAAACAAATACAAAATTACTACTTCCCAAAAAAAAAAAAAAAAAAAAAAAAACCACTACCTCACGTAAAAACTACTCATTTTTATCCCGAAACTTCTATGGTTTTTTTTTTTTTTTTTTAATTCTTTAAAACATTTCAAAATTTTTGTTATCCAAATTCTATACAGTTATCACAAATCTTCATCCATTTACACTAATGTATATCATTTTTTTATTTTTTTAGTTATCACAATTCTTATTCCAATCAATAAATTCAAATGTCCCATTGGATGTCTTATGGTTCTCTATCTTATTTTTAAACATGATTCCTTGTTTCATTACATCTTTCTTAAAAAAAAAAAAAAAAAAAAAAGACTTTTAAGCATTATAACACTAAACCAAAAATAAATAAATAAATAAATAAGAGTATTATTGTAAGCACAAAGAGTGTATAATAATGATGGATGGAGAGAGTTATGGACAAGAGAGTTATTAGCTATATTTTGTGATCTAATTCACACACACACACACACACACAAAAAACGAAAATACCATTTTAATTCCTACATTTTGAACTAACAGTCAATTTGGTCCTTGTTATTTTCAACTTACAATCAATTTACTCCCTACCATTAACTCACTAATGGAAAATGCTTACATGGCAAACGGTTTTCCTTGTTGGCACACATGTGGCTAACAAATTAATAGAAAATCAATTAATTAATATAAAAAAAGCCACATAAGCATTTTAATAATAAAAGAAATCCATGTTGTGATCCAGCTAAAGATTGTTGATTTGAGTTTGGTGACAATATTCGAGAAGAGTCATTCAGCAATGGCATTAGAGCTTTACGAGGAGGATTACATGAAAATGATGGTTATATACTTGTTTGGAATGTTCATGATTGAGAGAGTGACTTCGTGGAAATTCCCTATAGTGAGTGTGACAATGTTTTTACAAAATATACAAGAAAGTGTCCACTAGGGTGAGGCCTCAGGACCTGAGAATGCATGGATTTGAAGGTGAGGTCGTTCATTCAGACATGAGGCATTTTACTGAAAAGTTTGTGAGAAAGGAGCAAATGCCCATTTTGGCCCTAGTTCACCCAACTTGGTGGTGATCATTTGACTCTACATCAAATTGTTCAATTAAAATCTCAAATTGTAAAATGCTTAGTCAGTATTTATAAAAACGATTTTTTCCCCAATCACTTAGCACAATGTCACAAATATGGTTCTCAAAAAAAAAAAAAAAATGTCACAAATATGACAGGAAAAACATGTCTAAACGGAGAGTCTTAAAATTTAGTTGCACTATCTAGATGCCTAGATCAAAAATCCTATTTCCCATTTGCTGTTGGAGGTAAAAATTGAAATTCATTTCTAGAAACTGTTTGTTCATGAATTTTTAAAGAAAGCATATATTTTTAACATAAAAGAAAACTGCCCTTGTCCTTGGGAAATTAAAAGAAAAAAAAAAATATATATATATATATATATATATATATATATATATATAAATGGCAAGTATTATTTTACTTTTGCAATTTTAGAAAAATAATGACATAGATTACAATAATTTTTTGGGTAAAGTTTATGAACTAAAATGACCAACTTCAGACTTAAATGACTACAATGATTTTTGGACAAAGTTAGCTCAGGTAAATTTCATTGTTGTCTACTTTTAGCCATTTTTTTAAAAGGTAAAGTCAAAGGAAAGGAACAAGATTAAATTTTTATTTTTATTTTTATAGTGTTGTGTTTATGTGAAAAATAAGAATCAGAATGTTAGGTGAATCGTTAAATGATATTGTGAAATAGATAAAATAATTTTTTAAATGGTAAAATAAGTTTTCTTTTAGCAATCTGGCTGTGAATGCTCTAAACCTTATAGATTTATTGATAATTTATGTTCTAGTATCTACCTTGTATATGCCTTTAATTCTTGCACATTCTTTAGAAAATGATTGTGATTTTTTCATGTAAATTGTAGGGAATCTAGTAGATTGGACTTGCGTTTTGTGGGCTCTTAAAGTTTGTTTAGATACCGCTTATTTTGTTGAAAACTGAAAACACTGTAGCAAAATAATTTTTAAATGTGTGAATAGTCTTGTAGGATCCAGTTTTAAAGTTTTTTTTAAAAAAAAAAAAAAAAGTACTTGTAGGTCCCATAAACAGTTCACAGAATCTACTAGAAAAGCAAAAAAGCGCTCTTCTCTTCCTACACGGGACCCATAGTGCACGTTCTCAAAAAAAAAAAAGAAGCCAAAACGCAGACACTGGCCTTTATAAGCTGTATCCAAATGGGTATTTAGCTTCATTTGGACAAATATCAGTTTTGAACTTTTACACTAAATTTTTTTTTTTTTTTTTTCCGGATAAACTTGACTGAAAGTGCAATATATTTTAGACTGAACTTTCATTAGTCATTTTCCAACAACTCTGATTTTGTTTTTAAGTCGCTGGACGCTTGTTTGAACCTAAGAAGTGTTTGTCGCTCGCTTTCGATGCAACGAAAACTTCAATTTCTCCGATATAGAACTTAGGATCAATAGTTGGTATAGTAAGCAATACAAAGGAAAAATGATCAATGTTTTTTAATCTCAAGAAACAATCCTTGATCATACTTTAAAAAAATTGATTGTGATTTTGTTACATAAATGGTGGCAAAAATGGGCTTTTACCCCTTTCTTACAAACTTTCTAGCAAAATGCCCCTATTCTCAAACTATTTAGTACCTATTTGGATTCAAATTAATTTGGCGTTTGCGTTTTGTAATTTGCGTTTTTCTCTCTCTCTTTTTTTTTTTTTTTTGTTCAACCCGCAATTGTTGACAAGTCACTTGTGAACAGTGCACCCATGCACCGTGTTCACGGGTCCCACAAATTACATTTTTCAGCAACTTTTTCATTAAAAATGGGTCCCACAGCACTATTTACACATTTAAAAATTATTTCGCTACAATGTTTTCAGTTTAAAGAAAAATAAACTTTATCCAAACAGACCCTTAGGAAAATGCCCTTGTTTTAGAACTCGATTTTTGAACAATCGTGTTAGATCGTAGCTGGACTTAGGAAAAAAAAAATTTGGAACTCGAGTTCCATTTGAATTTTTTCAAGGAACTCGAGTTCTTTGTATGGAACTCGAGTTCTAGATTTTTTTTTTTTTTTAATAATTTTCAATTCTATATAACTCGACTGTCAAAAAATTGAGTTTCAAAACAGGAGCATTTCCCTATATAGTTTGGGAATGAAGGCATTTTGCTAGAAAGTTTGTGAGAAAGGGGCAAATGCCCATTTTGGCCCTTAAATGGTAGTAAATCTTGGATGCATTTCAATTTTCTATTTTCTAACTTGACCAAGAGTGCATTGTAGTTTAGACTGAGCTTTGATTGGTTATCATCATTCATCATTCATTACGTCTATCAAAATTAAAAAAAGAGAATTCATAGAATCATTGAAATAGAATAAGTCCGGCTCTGACTTCAAGTCGCCTGCTATTACTATAGTTTTTAATTGAAGATTCTAAACAATAGAACATATATATATAATATGTTAAAATTATATAAAAATAGTTAGTTCCAGTTAGTTCAATTAGTAAAAAATTTTGTTGTCAAGCAAGAAATTTTGGGTTCAAATCCCAGCCTACATAAAAAACCAATTGATATTTTAACTTTATGATATAATGACATAAGTTAAAATTCTAACATCATAATAATAATAATAATAATAAAGCTGGATGGATGGATGGAGAGACTTATTAGCTATATTTTGTGATCTAATTCACTTAAAAAAAATATATAAAAAAAAGGTCGAAAACAGTTGACAACAATTTTTTGTTGGTTAAATTCACGCCACCAATATCTACCATGAACTGAGGAAACTTCAAATTCCACTGATTCTAAAAGTTCTTTAATATTAATACTTTATGAACTCGACTGAATATGTTGATTAGGAAGAAAAGTAATAAAAATAAAATACTTATATGTAGAAATGTGGTTCTAAATCTTACGGCATGAATCTTTTAGATGGAGAAACTTGGGACCAATTGGAAACCGCCTAACCTAAAACATTTAGTATCCCAACAAAAAATATTAATTCAAGAAATAATAAAATGGAATTCTAGACGTGAAATAGATTTTAATTAATATTCCAAACACTTAACAAGTACATGTCGTCTCTCACAAATCACAATGGCAGTTTGTTTTTAAATTTGCTCATGATCCATACCAATATTTATTAGAAACATGTTTTTTCACTAATTTGCTGCTTTTGCCAGCAATACGCTTAGGCTTATTAGTAGAAATGGAACTGGTGGCATGGCTGTGAAATTAATGAACCTTTGTGATAGTGCGACTTTATCATCGGTGCAAAATAAGCATAGACTAAAAAGATAATTGCTTCTGTTTTCATAATTATAAGAATTTGAGGCCAATGAAATTGGTGGGTGGCAAGTCAAATTTTATTTAAAAACAGAAAAAAAAAATAATAAATAAATAAATTTTTAGTTATTTTTGACATTTTTTCCTTTAATTTTTTTTTATAATTTTCTTATTTTGTGTTGAAAGAACCACTGCTCCTTATTTTCCCTTCATTGATTACCCCCCTCTTCAGTGAGCTTGGTTCATGCGATGGAGAAGGAAACACTGGAATCTGAAACTTGATATTTCTCCGGCCGTTGGTTCAATTGGCTGTTGTTATTTTTTGTTGGGACTCAATAAGCTGATTTCAGTAGCGATCTTGCAACCCTGTTGCTTATATATGATTGGGCCTTGGCATTGAAGTTATGTAAGGCTTATTTTTGGCCTTCCCCATGTGTTGGTTCAACCTGAACACGTGGACTGTGTTGGCTATAAGTTTATAAGTTTAAAGAGAAACTCTTTAAATTATTTTTATATCTTTTTATTGAAGGTGAATTTTTACAAATTTACTATTAGATATCATTTTTTTATTATATTTTCAAGGACTGCATACTATAAAACAAATCATACTTTCATTTTAAAAATAAAAAAATTTTAAAAAATCATAATTTTCAATGCAGTTTGTGCAAAATGTATTGGTGTAATGAAGCAATATCAAAGTTGTTATGCTTTTTTATTCTAAAAAAGAAGAGGTTGTTAAGGTCGTTTGTAATTTTAGTGGGCCTATTTAAAAATGGTTAAAAACAAGTTAAAATAATTTTTTGTTCAATTTTTTTCGGGAAAAATTCATGCAATCACAATGTACTATTGATGAAAGTTCCAATTCTATTCATTTTAAAGTTCCAATTTGATATATGAATAGCATAATCAACTTAATTCAATTGGTCGACTAGGAGGAAAGCAATCAAACAAAATTCCAATGGTGGTGCGTATGTATAGAAATATGATCCAATTGCATGAATGTTTTATTTAGAGAAATTTGAGACTAATTGTATACTTCCTTCCCTAATACAATCAATAGTTTCCTATTGTCTAAACAATATACTGTGATTTGTTTTCATATAGAAATAAAACTATCTGATTAGTTTATCCAAATTTTTTTTTTTTTTTAAGTCTGCTGGAAAACATTCATTCAAGAAATGTTCATCTCGAATTGTGATAAAAATTTGTAGAACAAAATAGATTTTGGTTGAGGAATCTAACATTCAACAAACAAGTCAAGCAGGTCCTCTCTTGGGGGATTCACTACTTGCTTGTTATTAAATTACATCCATGCCAAAAGATATTATTAACATGCCTTTCAAGTATCTGCTGGTTTTGTTAGCAAACCTTACCGTGACTAGAAATGGAAAGATGGCATGTGTCAAAATTCATGAACTTTTGTGGCAGTGCAACTTTATCATACATACAAAATAAACATTAATTTAAAAGACTAGTGTTAGGTTTTTAGGTTGAAAGATTCTATGACATGTAATCTTGATTTGATTCATAATCAGATGTCCAAGATGCAGCTCAAAAGAAAGAAGTATAGAGTTTCTATTGCCATTCGATTGAGTCTTGATCAATCAAGGTAGTGCTTTTGTAAGACCTTCAATTGAGTCTCTCGATAGATCAAAGCAAGTTTCTTAATACTTCTTAGTTGTGACTTGCTCAGTTGAGATACAAGAAACTAGAAATCTAACTTGTTTTAATTGAGTTTGTGTTGCCTTGTACTTTTTTTTTTGTCATACATACAAACATATAAAAGACACTTTATGGCACAACTACAATTGAGGTATTGCCGAGTTGCTCTGTATCTAAGAAGAAGAAAATCAAAACCTCAATTTCACCAAACCTCAATTGAGGTATTACCGAGTTGCTCTACTCTTCCCTTTGAAGTCTTGGGATGCCGAGGACAGGATCATCCTCGGCTGCATCTCTAGGTTATTTGGTCTTTCACCACTTGTCCTCGGCAACTACTCTCCTCGGCACGGGCCCTAGTTCCTAATGGAAAATGGGCCAAGTTATAAGTTCTCTGGCCCCACAATAGTCCCTCAAAATCCTGCTATCCGGATCCTCAGCCGGATAGGAGGGTTTTGATGACATCAGGCCTCTGTCAAAGCTTGTCAAAGCTTGTCAATCCTTGTCACCTATCGGTTCCCAGGACTCTTCTTCTGCCCGAGACACGTTCCTAGAGCCTTTGGAAGGTGAAACATGTCCTCATTAAATGCGGGCGGCCCCGTGCTTCCCACGTTCAACGGCGCGATAGTGATCTAACGGTGGAGATTTCCTTGCCTTTATGGGCAGGAAAATTCGTGCGATTACTTTCGATGGGAGGTATAAATGATTTTTGGAACTGATTTGTCTCTTCACTTTTGCACTTAAGAGTTCTAGCGCATATATCCTGAGGTTCATCCAAACTTTCATCCAAATTCAAGTCTATCTCCAGCACAAAAAGCCTGTCCGAGGCACCTTTCCTCTTTTCTGTAAGTTCTCTGCCTTCACTAACTCGTGCTTTTTCTTTTAAGGGTTTATTTTTCTCTTGTTCCTCTCCTTCTCCCGTCATCCACAGAGTTTGTTTAGTAACTCTTAGAGATGGTTAAGTTGAGATTGAGAAAATTGGTTGATACTCAAGAGGCGATGGAAAAGTTCATCGCCGATTATAGGATTCCTCCCAACGTGAGTTTGAGGCACTGTAAGATAAGGGAGTGGCATCTTTTGAGAAGGACGGGCGAGGTGGCAATTCCCATTCTCGCCTTCGTAGAGGGGGGTATGAGAATCCCCATGGGACCGGTAATGAAGAGTTACCTTAGGCATTTCCGATTAGCTCCCACCCAATGCGCCGCCAATATGTTTAGGATTCTAGGCTGTGTGGATGCCTTAAACGAAAAAATGGGGCTACGACTAACCCATCATGACGTAAATTGGTGCTACAATCTCCAAAATTTGAAGGGCAAATCCTACTACATGAAGACGAGAGACGATAGGGTTCGGCTAATCCAGTGCCTCCCCGACTCTAACAAGGGGTTGAACAAGGACTTTCTTATCGTATCCGGAGAATGGCATGATGGCCTTCCATGCCCGATGGTGGAGGGAGAACCAGGTGGGGTATAGAGAGCAAACAGGTGCCAATCCTTTGCGCCATTTTAATTTGGTGTGGTTCGATTACTAACCATGTACGTGCTTCTTTTTACAAATCCAAATGCCTTTTACCGACACTTTCATCTAGTTAACCGGGTCGATTTGGAAACTGTTCTTCAAGCGGCGATTTTTGTAAATGACGAGGATGGTCAAGTCAGAGCCGCTCACAAAATCTTAGGGTACACTCCCCTTCAGAAGTCATTTGCCGACCCAAAGCACGTGATCGGCGCTAACCGTCCTCGGCTTCCGAAAATTACCGTGATCGAACAAGGGTTTTTGATCTCCGAAGGATCTCCTATACCCAGAGGGCATCCCATTGGTGGGCTATTCGTCATCTCATCGGGCAAATGGAGGACGAAGGTAATTTGGGTCTATCTAAGGAGGGTTTTGGGGCATTTGACCAAGCCGACCCATCCAAGGATCCTTCTAGTGATCTAGGTGACCCAAACTTGTCTGAAGCGGAACTGTTGTCGGTGAGAATATCCTCCCGAGCCGAGATGGGTCTCAAGAGAAAGCCCCCGACTAGCTTGTTCGACCTCATCGAGGGTCGATCGGGGAAGGGTGCATAGGGAAAACCGCAATCCAATGCTCCGTCTCCACCACCTCTGCCCCACCCCGTCCGGACTAGGTCCTCCTCTACTAAGTCGCAGCCCACAATCTCCCGCCCCAAACTTCCTGCTCCTCCTCAATCAGCTCTGCCTCCTTGGCCGGAGCCCGCCGACTCAAAGAGAAAGAGGAGTCCCAAGGGAAAGGAACCCATGGATGGGGGAAAATCCCAATCCTCTCGGGAGGGGGATGAAGCCCCGCGAGCTCCAAAACAATTAAAGATTGGGCACCAAAGCAAGGGGAAAGGGATCGAAGCCCAATCCGCGCCAAGTGCTTGGCTTCCCGCCCCAATGCTCCATGGGGAGCCATTGTTGGAGAACGCATCCATGAGGGACCTTGGAGACGGTGATGGCGGTTATGTGGCCAACGCGTTAGGGAGGACCATGCTGCTTCCTACTGATGTGGAAGAGTTGAAGAATATGAGGACACAAGAGGTTTTCCTTAGCGCGAAGAGGTACCTGGGTATGGTAAGAGTCTTGAAACCTAAGACTCTATCAATTCTTATTCCCAGATTTTCATTCACGATATACTTGTCTCAATTGGCAGGCTATCCAAGCCACCTATAGGATGGAGGAAGAAGTTAAGGGGCGGAGTAAGACCGCCGAGGTTGAGCGTACCAAATGCATAGATGCTGCGCGGACCCTCAAAGTTTCCGAGGCTGACCTCACGAAGGCTAGGGAGGACTTAAGGGAGGTTGCCCGAGACAGGGATAGTGCCTTGGCGGGTTTACGGTGCCTAAAAACAGGCCGAGGAATAGACAAAGCGCCTACTTGCTGCCGAGGATCAATTGCAGATTGCTAAGGAGCGGATCGGCGATTTGAAAAAGCAACTGATCGGGGCAAATAATGCTAAGGGCGTGGTGGAATTTGCCAAGGACGAAGCCGTGAGGGCCAAGTAGGAGGCTGAGTTTGCCGTAATCGAGGCCAAAATGGCTAGGGACAAGGTCGAGGAGGAAGGTTACGAGGCGGGGATGGCTGAAACCCGGGCCTCCCTTAATGCTCAAATTCCTAGAGTATGTAAGCTATCTTGCTCCCAGGTTTGGGAAGAGGCCTTAAAACGAGCTGGGGTGGAAGCTTCGTCTGACTTGTGGAAGGCGAAGAGCATATTTTATCCTTTCGCCATCCGTGAGACCACCTTCGCCAGCTCCGAGGCTATGAGCGATCCACACGAGGCGGGGGTGCTCGGTCGGAAAGCTGCACAAATCATAGTCCCTCCTGGCGAGTCGACTCAAGGAGGAGAGCCTCATGTTGTGACAGAAGCACCTGGAGGTCTGAATCCCGAGATGTCTCGGGAGGTCGCCCCGTCTATAGTCGGTGCCCGGATCTCCTGTGCCGATAAGCCAGCCATCTTTGTTCAACCCCTTCAGGCCATTCCCCTTCCTGATGTCCCCGAGGGCACCGAGGCTGATCCTGCCAAGCCTTCCCAAGAAGGGGATGCTTCCCAGGGCTCCGAGGCTAATCTCGATCAGCCTTCCCAAGATGTGGCCCAAACGAAATCGAAGAAGTAAAAAGCCCTGGCCAACCTTTGTATTTGTTTCTAGTTTAATTATTTAACTAGTTTCCCTTTTGTTTTGAAAACTTTATAGTTTGCTTGCAGTTGAACTTATTGACCACATATATGAAATTCTTTTCTTCCTTTTTCCTTTAAATTACATGTTAGTTACCCTTGCTGATACTTACTATTGTTGTGGATCTCCTGATTTTTGAACTAGTTATCTTAACACGTATGAATGGTTGTGCATATGATATGTTTGGGATCATATCCTGGAATTCTCACTTACTCGAGCCCATAGGGCGTTGAACTTGTGTCCGAACATACTACTGGGGAGATATAGGCATCATCCGAGATGTCATGTGTATTGTTAGGCCGAGCCTGGTATCTAAATTTCCTTTAAGTAGTTGGTTTCCCCATAGGTTTGAGTCCGAGGACCAAGCAATACCTTGGTTCTGTCCAAAACTTAGATTTCTTTTAAGTAGTTGGTTTCCCCATAGGTTTGAGTCCGAGGACCATGCAATACCTTGATTTTGTCCAAAACTTATATTTCTTTTAAGTAGTTGGTTTCCTCATAAGTTTGAGTCCGAGGACCATACAATACCTTGGTTCTGTCCAAAACTTAAAATTTTCTTTAAGTAGCTGGTTTCCCAATAGGTTTGAGTCCGAGGACCATGCAATACCTTGATTCTGTCCAAAACTTAGAATTTCTTTAAGTAATTGGTTTCCCCATAGGTTTGAGTCTGAGGACCATGCAATACCTTGGTTCTGTCCAAAACTTAGATTTCTTTTAAGTAGTTGGTTTCCCCATAGGTTTGAGTCCGAGAACCATGCAATACCTTGGTTCTGTCCAAAACTTAGATTTCTTTTAAGTAGTTGGTTTCCCTATAGGTTTGAGTCCAAGGACCATGCAATACCTTAATTTTGTCCAAAACTTAGATTTCTTTTAAGTAGTTGGTTTCCCCATAGGTTTGAGTCCGAGGACCATGCAATACCTTGGTTCTGTCCAAAACTTAGAATTTTCTTTAAGTAGTTGGTTTTCCCATAGGTTTGAGTCCGAGAATCATGCAATACCTTAGTTCTGTCCAAAACTTAGAATTTCTTTAAGTAGTTGGTTTCCCCATAGGTTTGAGTTCGAGGACCATGCAATACCTTGGTTCTGTCCAAAACTTAGAATTTCTTTAAGTTTGGGGGATTAGCCCCTCGGCCAAGGTGTGGGACGTCGATCCGACGTTGGAAGCCCCTAGAACCGTCTGCACTCTCGATGCTTCAACCGTAGCCCCTTCTGGAACTTTATGTTAGGGCACAACAACGGACTGCTGGAAGTGATGGAGGGACTTTCTCGATCCACCGCCTGTGCCAACGCACAAGCCTTCCCCACAGATGGCACCAATTGTAAGGACTCAATTTGTAACGACCCTAAAATGATATTGGGTTCGCACGTTAAGGGCCCAAACAATATAATTTGTAGAGCGTGGGCTTATAAGGCTAGGCCTTGGTCACCGGATGGTGGATAATCATGGTACTCATAGTGGACACATAGAGGTGAGCTAAGGTTATCCGTGGATCTTGCCCATAAAGCTTAATGTTCCTATACTTCCTTTCCCTATTTTGGGTCTCTGGTTTCCGACCCCCTTTTTTTGCGCATAAGCCTTCACATTATATAGCACTTCTCGGTTGATCCTAACCCTCCATCTGTTGATCGTGCAGGTACCTACTCGAGTACCTGTCCCCATCACCGCCTCCCCCCACTCTCTGTAAGTTGCAATAACCGAAACCATACTGTTCAGGAGTCTTTTCCCATTAATATGGCTAGGACGTTTGTGGGTGCATTCAATGCGGAGGTGACGTCTTTACCTTAAACCACCCCCACTCCGCACCCCCATGTGTGTCCCATTCTACTCGCCTCTTCTTCTAGGGGCGTTTTGGAGGCGGCCTTTGACGACATGTCGCTCTTCCCTTTGAAGTCCTGGGATGCCAAGGACAGGATCATCCTCGGCTGCATCTCTAAGCTATTTGGTCTTTCACCACTTGTCCTCGACAACTACTCTCCTCGGCACGGGCCCTGGGTCCTAATGGAAAGTGGGCCGGGTCATAAGTTTTCTGGCCCCACAGGTTGTATTTCTATTAATTCATATATTTTTTTGTGAAGAATATGCTAAACTTACTACAAATTTTATTACAAAAAGCTTACAAATAGATATGGCAATAAGGTGTCACTTCAACTACAAACGAGTATTGAATTACTTCTTGTGATTGGTGACATATCAATTTATAAGACCTATTTAATAAAATTTGTAATATACTAGCATAATTCTAATATTTCAGGTCTTCTTAAAAGTGGGAAAAAAATGTACACATAACTCACATTTTTTCTTTAATTTAAAAATAAAATAAAATAAAAACCTTACTGCCCCCATATTTTCCGGGGCCTTTCAATGTTAAGGGCCTTAGGCCATGGCCTAAATGGCCCTGAGTCCAATTTATTTTAGACGGAAATTTCTTTGATTATTAGTTGTATACAAAATTTGAGGATCTTTAAAATGAAATAGGATGATAAAAGGTAAATTTCTTTAATAACCATATGAAAACTAAATATAGTAAGTGTTTTGAATGATATAGTAAACTAATCACTTAGATTTTCTGGAATCAAAATTAACTATATTATTATTACATTTTTTTTTTTTTTTTATTGTTATTGCTACTACTACTACAATCTGTAAATCAGATTGTTCAATGAGTGTGGGACATGCAGGAACTCTATTAACCGTGAAGTCTAGTTAAATACACCATTGTGCAAATGTCAGTATGAAAAGTTCCTTGCAATCACCATCCAATGCAGACCCATCTCCCTTGCAAATCTTAAAGCTTGATAAACAGCCCAAGCCACAACCTGCAGAGATTGTTGCCACTTCGGATTATTTTTTTTTCTCATAAAAAATTTTTAAAAATATTTTCTAAAGCAGTATTCTTAGAGTATCGGTCAAATTTTTCCTTATAAAAATTAGATAGGATTGAAGTAATTTTGTAGCTCCCAAAGATAATTTATTTTTATATTTAGTGGAGTTGCAAAACAAATTAGTTACATTGGATGGATTCTGTCGTTGATATTGGTGTCTTTGTAAAGATATCAATATTTTATAGTGCATGAGTTAAGCATATTACATTGAGATTTGGTGTCCGTGCTTACTTTTATTGTGATTATAAAAAAATATATAATTTTTGGTAATTTTTATGTTTACTATCTGACAAAAAAGTAAAAGCCAATTTATTTGTAAAAAAAATAAAATTAAAAGTTAGATTATTTGAAAAAGAAATTGAGACAAAAAACAAAATGCATTATAAGATTAAAAAAATGCCTTTACCGAAATGGAATCTTGAAATGCAGGAGCAGTGGAGCATAGTGTTAATTTTATCATCAAGAAAATCTATCATTTATAAATCTTAAAAGTGTCAAAAACTGAAGGAAAAAAAAAAAAAAAACAAAACAAGAAACCTTGATTTTCTAGTTAGTGTCTGTATCTTGAAAGTCTTGCTCATGCTGGGAACAACTTTTTCAGAAAAGATCTATACTGGGACAAAATTTCTTCCTATGCACTTCAACATTACATTGATGCAATAGGAGATATTGGAATTTGCTACCGTATAGATAATATGGGTTTGTTTGTTGATGTCGTACCACACATTTGGCAACAAGCATTGATTGTAAATCTTGTAGATGAGGACCCTTCATATTTTTGTTCCTTAGGTTCATTTGGATGATTTACCCTAATTTGAAGGGTTCTTTTTACATTTTGTCAGAGAAATAATATGCATAACAACTTTCATAAAATGAGGCAGAGATCGAATGTAATGATTAGAATAAACCACCACTAGGCACTAGTTACCTATTTAGAGATGGATTTCTGGAAACCATTACTGTTTGCTGTCAAAATTTGGGTCACATCCATGACACTTTCTTAGAAGGTATTCTTAATAATCACAATTTTGGGTTTATAATAATATAATCACTCTATCTCTTCACACGTAAAGCATATGACTTTTTAGTTTCTAGTAACTAGCTAAAGCTATATATATTTCACAACGTCAAGAAACAAACCCAACGTAAGTGGTAAGAAATTTTAATATCTCCTATCTAATCAAAAGAATGATGAATTGAATCACATAAATTTTGATTTGCAAATATGTTGGGCACTGGCCAGGGCCTAAAACACGTTTTGACTTGACGTGGATGGCACTTTCTACAACATATTATTGTATAATTATATTATGAAGAAAATAAAAACTGTTGAGTTTTTTTAACATTAGTGCACAGGTGAAGAAATTTCGTTTGAGTAAGAACATATATATTCTCGAAGAAAGATGGGCCAAACACAAGAAAGCAAACACCCAGAAGAAAATCAATGTCTCTACTCTCTACCATTTTTTCTTAGATTCCGTTGCTCACGTTCATAAACTTTTGACTTTTCTCAGATGATAAGATTCATGATTTTCTCCTATCTCGAAAAAAAAAAAAAAAAAAAAAAAAGAAAAGAAAAGAAAAGGAAAAAATGATTCATGATATTGTGCTTTGGATTCCAAATCTCAGATCATTATGCTTCACCCATGCACGATAAAATTACACTTCACCCACAGCTTATTAGAGTTTTTAACGTATTTTTGCTATTATTCTAAGGTCCTATTGTACTTTTTGATACTATTCATGAGTCTCATTGTACTATTCAGCTAGCTTTTAGCTTTTAGCTTTTTTTCTATATTACTTTCAGCAAAAAGCTTTCAGTTTCAGCTAAATAAGTTATTTCCAAACGGACACTAAGTGTATCAATTAAAAAAAATTCAAGAATCTTTAAAATGGAATAGGTCCAACAACTCTGATTTTGTTTTTAAGTCGCTGGACGCTTGCTTGAACCTAAGAAGTGTTTATTGCTCGCTTTTAAATTTTTAATCCAACAAACTTCAGTTTCTCCACTAAAGAACTTAGGATCAATAGTTGGTATAGTAAGCAACACAAGGAAAAGGATGAACGTTTTTTAATCTCAAGAAACTCTCCATGATTATACTTTAATTTTCAATTGGATGCATTTCAATTTTCAATTTTCTAACTTGACCAAAAGTACGTGCATTGTTTTTTGGACTGAACTTTGATTGGTCATCGTCATTCATCATTCATTACGTGTATCAAAATTTTTATAATAAAAAAAAAAAAAAAAATCAAAGGATCATTTAAATGGAATAGGTCCAACTTTGACTTCAAGTCGCTGGGTATTACTATAGTTTTTAAATTTTTTAAGAAAGAGAGTTGGTTTTGATTTGACTAATTATGTTAAATAGAAGTTTAATTTTGTGGTACTTTTTTTTTTCTTTGGCTTTTTTGATATTGGTAAAGATTGTTGATTTGAGTTTGGTGACAATAGTCGAGAAGAGTCATTCAGCAATGGCATTAGAGCTTTATGAGAAGGATTGCATGAAAATGGTGGTTATATAATTGTTTGGAATGTTCATGATTGAGAAAGTGACTTTGTGGAAATTCCCTATAGTTAGTGTGGCTATGTTTTTACAAAATATACAAGAAAGTGTCCACTAGGGTGAGGCCTCAGGACTTGAGAAGGATATGGATTTGAAGGTGAGGTCGTTCATTGAGAAGTTACTTCCTCAACCAAGGGCAAGACCCTATTGCATTTGATACCGTAAAGTGTGTCCTTAAATTTATCTTTGTCGTTCTTTTTTTAATGCAAGTGTTTTTAAATATTTTATGAGGACTTTGGAGGACATGGAGAGGTTGGCTCTTTGTTTTAAAAATCATTTTCATTTTTCTTTCTCTTTTGAACGGAGGATTAGATAATGACTGAATTTAGGATTGAATATGGGGAGTGTTTGATTGGGGATGGTTTTATATTGTACATTACAGTTTGAAGTTTGAATACACAAAAAATAAGATGGAAAAGATTGATTTTTCTTCTTGTTTTGGCTTATTGTTTTATCGACCATATAATAAAAACATATGATGTAATCATGTCATGTATAAAGTAAAAAAGAATTATTGTAATCTATGTCATGATTTTTCCAAATTGCAAAAATAAAATACTACAACCATTAACTTTGCCTTAGAACTACTTACATAATGTATATGTTTTGACCCTGACACTTTTTAATAGTTCGGACCTACTCCCCCTTGCTCTCCTAAGCATGTACGCCTTGAGGAGTAACCAGTTCACCCAACTTGGTGGTGATTATTTGACTTAATATAATTCAAATTGTTCAATTAAAATCTCAAATTGTAAAATGTTTAGTCAGTATCTATAAAAAAGATCCCCCCCCCAATTTCTTATCACAATGTCACAAATATGATAGGAAAAACATGTCTGAAAATTCAAATCCATGGAGAGTCTTATTGTTTAGTTGCACTATCTAGATACCTGGATCAGAAATAGATTAAAAATTCTATTTCCCATTTGTTGTTGGGGGAAAAAATTGAAAATCATTTCTAGAAACTGTTTATTCATGAATTTTCTAAGAAAACATTTATAAAAAAAAAAAACGCACTTGTCCCGAAGGAAATAAATAAATTAGAAATGGCATGTATACTTTTGCAATTTGGAAAAAATAATGACATAGATTACAATAATTTTTTGGGTAAAGTTTCTGAACTAAAATGACCCCAATTTCAAACTTAAACGACTAAAATGATTTTTGAACAAAGTTAGCTAGGGTAAATTTCATTTTTGCCTACTTCTAACCTTTTTTTTTTTTTTTATAAGTAAAGTCAAAGGAAGGGAACAAGATTATTATTTTTTTTTTAATTTTTATTGTATTGTGTTTAATTATGTGAAAGATAAGAATTGAGATGTTAGGTGAATTGTAAAATGATATTGTAAAATAGATAAAATAACTTTTTAGATGGTCAAATAAGTTTTCTTTTAGCAATCCTACTGTGTATGCTCTAAACCTTATAGATTTATTGATTATTTATGTTCTAGTAACTATCTTGTAGATGCCTTTAATTCTTAAACATTCTTTAAAAAATGATTGTGATTTTTCCATGTAAATGGTAGTGAGTCTAGTAGATTTGACCTGCATTTTGTGGGTTCTTAGTTTCATTTGGACACATATCAATTTTGAATTTCCTAACTGAAAGACAATTTTTTTTTTGGTGGATAAAGTTGACTGAAAGTGCAATTTATTTTAGACCGAACTTTCATTAGTCATTGTCATTCATTAAGTGTATCAACTATAAAAAATCAAGAATCTTTAAAATGGAATAGGTCCAACTCTGCTCTTTGTTTTTAAGTCGCTGGACGCTTGCTTGAACCTGAGAAGTGTTTGTCACTCGCTTTTAAATTTTTAACGCAACGAATTTCAGTTTCTCCACTAAAGAACTTAGGATCAATAGTTGGTATAGTAAGCAACACAAGGAAAAGGATCAACGTTTTTTAATCTCAAGAAACTCACCATGATTATACTTTAATTTTCAATTGGCTGCATTTCAATTTTCAATTTTCTGACTTGACCAAAAGTACGTGCATTGTTTTTTGGACTGAACTTTGATTGGTCATCGTCATTCATCATTCCTTACGTGTATCAAAATTTTTATTAAAAAAAAAAAAAAAAAATCAAAGGATCATTTAAATGGAATAGGTCCAACTTTGACTTCAAGTCGCTGGGTATTACTATAGTTTTTAAATTTTTTAAGAAAGAGAGTTGGTTTTGATTTGACTAATTATGTTAAATAGAAGTTTAATTTTGTGGTACTTTTTTTTTCTTGGCTTTTTTGAAATTGGTAAGGATTGTTGATTTGAGTTTGGTGACAATAGTCGAGAAGAGTCATTCAGCAATGGCATTAGAGCTTTATGAGAAGGATTGCATGAAAATGGTGGTTATATAATTGTTTGGAATGTTCATGATTGAGAAAGTGACTTTGTGGAAATTCCCTATAGTTAGTGTGACTATGTTTTTACAAAATATACAAGAAAGTGTCCACTAGGGTGATGCCTCAGGACTTGAGAAGGATATGGATTTGAAGGTGAGGTCGTTCATTGAGACGTTCCTTCCTCAACCAAGGGCAAGACCCAATTGCATTTGATACCGTAAAGTGTGTCCTTAAATTTATCGTTGTCGTTCTTTTTTTAATGCAATTAGTGTTTTTAAATGTTTTATGAGGACTTTGGAGGGACATGGAGAGGTTGGCTCTTTGTTTTAAAAATCATTTTCATTTTTCTTTCTCTTTTGAACGGAGGATTAGATAATGACTGAATTTAGGATTGAATATGGGGAGTGTTTGATTGGGGGTGGTTTTATATTGTACAGTACAGTTTGAAGTTTGAATACACAAAAAATAAGATGGAAAAGATTGATTTTTCTTCTTGTTTTGGCTTATTGTTTTATCGACCATATAATAAAAACATATGATGTAATCATGTCATGTATAAAGTAAAAAAGAATTGTTGTAATCTTTGTCATGATTTTTCCAAATTGCAAAAATAAAAAACTACAACCATTAACTTTGCCTTAGAAATACTTACATAATATATATGTTTTGACCCTGACACATTTTAATAGTTCGAACCCACTCCCCCCTTGCTCTCCCAAGCATGTACACCTTGAGGAGTTACCAGTTCACCCAACTTGGTGGTGATTATTTGACTTAATTGAATTCAAATTGTTCAATTAAAATCTCAAATTGTAAAATGTTTAGTCAGTATCTATAAAAAAGATGTTAGGTTCTAAAGACTTAGGATCTTATGTATTTAGAACTCTAATGTGTATTGTTGGCAAACCATGATCAAAACAAGATATTTAGTTATGTTTAGACTTGCTCAAAGTTGGTTCATTTATGTAAAGTTGGAACAAGTTGATGCAGAAATTAATATTGCTTCTCGACCTAGTTCGATCGATCGAAGCTTAGGCTCGATCAATCGTAAATCGGGTTAAATGCGTTTTCTGCAGAATTCCAACTCAGCCTTAGTTTATTTAAAACGTTTTAGGGTTATGTATTTTTGCCCTAACTATATAAGGCAAACCCTATCCACGTTTTAGTGTTACTCATATTACTGTTTGTGTAAATCTCTTGTGAGATCTGTGAGGAGCTTTCCTTTACACAAGCTTAAGATTATCAAGAAGGAGATTTCTTCAAGAGCTTGATGATCATTCATTCTTTGCCATAAGAACTTAAAGAAACACAAGCGGGTGTGCTTGTACTTGCTGGAGAATCCAAGAAAGAAAGAGTTCGTGGTCTCGAAACTTGCACGTGGTCGTGTCAATAAGTTTCTACTAGTGGGTAGCAATAGGATGTTAGTAGTCTAAGTCCTGTTGAACAACTTCAATTCTTTTATAGTGGATTCAGGTTTACCTTGAGGATAACTAGGTTAAATCCTCCCCAAGTTTTTACCGGTTTGGTTTCCTGGATGGTCATATCATTGTGTTATTTATCTTTCAAATTGCTATGCATAATATAGTTGTTTGATTGTGATAACCTAGATTTGAAATTTGAACTAAGTAACAACTTGGCTAATTATCTAGGTTAATCCAATTGTGTTTTTAAGGGGTCTAAAAACCATCAAGTGGTATCAGAGTGGGTTGCTCTCTTGTTGTTGATATTTTGATCACCGAAATGATCCTTGACCCCTGTTGTAATGGAACACGGACATTCTCTTGTTATTCCTTCTCACTTTGATGGGAATAACTATGCTTATTGGAAAGTAAGGATGAAAGCATTCTTAAAATCAATTGATGAGAGAGTCTAGAACTCCGTCAAATACGGATAGGAGAAGCCCACTACTCCTGTTAGTGAGTGGCAAACTTCTCAAAAAGAAGGAGCCGCGTTCAATAGCAAAGGTATGAATGTTATCTTTAACGCTATTTCTATAGAGGAATTTAAGAGAATCTCTAATGTTGAGGTTGTTCATACTGTTTGGAATATCCTTGAGACTGTGCATGAAGACACAAAGGCAACAATTAACTTCTAAATTTGAAAGCATTAGGATGTCTGATCATGAATCTTTTGATGAATTCTATGCTAAACTTAATGATATTGTTAATTCTGCATATAACTTGGGTAAAATCTTTGATCAACCTAAAATTGTTAGGAAGATTCTTAGATCTTTGACTCAAGATTTTAGGCCAAAGGTGACTGCCATCACTAAGAGCAAGGATGTGGACTCCATTCCTATTGATGAACTTGTAGGATCTCTTCAATCCTATGAGTTGGACCTACCTAAGACTAGCAAATCCAAATCAATGGCTTTTAAGTCAGTTGATGATGTTGATGTTGGTGGATTTGATGATGAGCTTTCTTGCACTCTGATTGCTTACCTTGCCAAGAACTTTAGGAATTTCCTTAGAAATAACAATAGAAGGGTAAGAGATAAGAACACTGCTGAACCTAAAAACTTTAGGAAGAATGATCACACTAAGGTTAACAACACTGATAAACCTAGAGAAAAAGTAGGTCAATCTTCAAATAATTCTATGGGTCCTTAGTGTTTTGGATGTCAAGGTAATGGTCACATGAAATCTGAATGTCCTACCTACTTGAAGTCTAAGGGTAAGGCTATGGTTGTAACCCTTAGTGATGGTAAAGTTTTTGATGATGAGTCTGGTTGTGACGAGGATGGAAACTTCATTGCTTTCACTGCTACTGCTGTAGTCAATGAAAGCATATCTGTTGAAGAGAACCCTTCTGATGGGGAACTCTCTAAGGACGCAGATCTTCAAGAAGCCTACAATAAACTTTGCAAAGTTGCAGCAAAGGATGCTATCAATGTTGAATTAGGCTTGAAGAAAATTACATCTCTTGAGCTTGATAAGAAAAATTTGCTTGTTAAACTATTTGATGCTACTGAACTTTTGAATAATGTGAAGACTGAGAACATGCTTTTACTTGATAAAGTTAAGAATTTGGAACATGAGCTTTCTGTTGCTAGAGAACAATCTAATAGGTTTATTAGTTCCAAACTTGATCATATCTTGAGTGTTCAAAAGTCTCATTCTGACAAAACTAGGTTAGGTTTTATAGAAAGCATCAATGTGTCTGCACCCAATTCCACTATCTTTGTCCCTTCATCTTCTTCTCAACCCCCCAGGAGTGAGGTTGTCAAGCCCTTAGAAGTTACAACTCCTAGGAAGATTAGGGTTGATTTGAAAGAGTCTAAACCCAAACAGCCTACCCTTTCTAAGGACAAGTCACATGATAAGCCTGTATGGGTTTGTCATTTTTGTGGAAAATCTAGACACATTTGTCCAAACTGTTATAAGCTGCAAGCTACTAAGAGAGCAAACAAACCAAAAGTACCTGTGCCTCAAGCACAAGATCCTATGGTACTCATTGGTGAATTGGTAAAGGCTCTAAACCTTTATTCCAATCCTAGAGTTCGTAATCATTCCCATGTGAATAAGAACTCCAATGCTCATGGTGCATCTAAAAAGTTTTGGATGCAAAATGCTCAATCTAATTGAGTCTTTCTGACATGGTCCTTGTGCTTCATTACTATTCTTTGTGACCATTGTTCTTTGGTTTTTGTTTTCTCTGTTTCTAGGATTTACATTGCATAACATTCATGCATTTCATTCTAGGTTGTTTTTGTTTATCTTTTTCAAATAAAAAAAAAAAAAAAAAGGAAAAGAAAAAGGAAGCGAATTGTGTTTTGCACTATTTTCTTGGTTTTTGAAAACAAGGTTAGTCAATTATTTTCACATAACATGTCTTTTGTACCTTGTTTAGCTTCGATGAGCTTACTTATTGCACTTTACTAGTTGAAGCTTTATAGTGCATGTTGTGTGGGAAAGATGTTTATGGTTTTGTTCACTTTATCTTGATCTTGAAGTCACTTGTCTTTGACTATCGGACTTAAACCTTTTGAGAAAGGCATAAATAACCATCTCACCACCGATCACTAGCCAATCATGAATACCTTAGTGCATATCATAAGATTTTGTGCTCGAGAAAGTGTAGCACATGCACAAAAAGATTATAAGATGTAGAATCGGTTTAAATGTTAAAATTGGTGTGTACATTATTGGACTTAAAGCTAAATCAAATTATTGCTAAAATTGGTGTGTACATTATCCCAGCTATTTTAATAAGTTTCTGAATAATTAAAATTTGTGTATAGAATATGAGGCAAAATCAAGAAACTTACATGATTGCAAGCTTATGGTCTAGGAGATGTGGGAGTTATATGATGTAACTCTTTTGGTAATAGTCTCTTTCAAATTCTATGTGATGAATTTCGTAGACTTTGTGTTTAATTGCTATACACATATCACCTCACATGTATCTCAAGCTTTTGCTAGTTGCACACACTACACAAGTTACTCTTTGCTAAACATTGTACATGTTACGATGTGTGTCTTTGGTCCGACCAAACAAGTTTGCAAATACTTCGAGTTTTTATGCAAAAAAAATTTTATGCTTGAAAATTTATGGAGAATGTATGAAATTTTAACTTTGGGAAAATCAGGCTTAAAACTATTGTTTTTGAAAAACATATCATCACATACTCATGCATTTTGTTCATCAATTTCAATGCTTTGAGATGTTTCTACAAATTTTTCAAAAATCTTTTTGTTAGTGAGCCTTTGCTTATTTCAATTGATCCAATTTGTTATTTCAATCAATCGAAATTGCGTTTAAAAATATTAAGGAGTCTCTGTCTGTTTCAATAAATCGAAACTATTGTTTTGATCAATCGAATTTTAGGAATAAGGTTTTTAAAAATTCAGGTTTGACTTGTTCAAACCACCTTTTCAAAAACTTTTCGAAACTTTTTCTCTCTCTCCGACTCGGCAAGGCTCCACAACAAATTTTTTGTTGTTTTCCTCCAAATTTCTTGCAAGGTTTCTCTCTCCATAAGCTGGTATGTCCATATTACCCTTTCTTTTGCATTGTTTTTCATATTTTCATGCATTATTTCATGATTTATGGGTAAATTTTTGGACTATGCATAAATTGAGGTTTTTGATTAATCAAGCCTTATTTTGTGAAATTGATCGATGGGTTTTGTTGCTATATTGATATATTCATGATCTATGATGGTTAATTTGATCAATTTGGGGTTTTTGTGACAAATTAAAAATTCTAGGGCTTGTATTGAACCCGAATTGGGGATTTTGTTCAAATTAGGTTTAATTGATGAAATTGGCTTATTGTTTTGAAGTAATTGATCATTTTTATCTGTTTTCTTTCATGTATAATGATCAATTCGTCAATTTATTACAAATTGAACAAGTGGTTTTTCAAATTTTGGGGTTTTTGTTAGAAACTCTATGCTTAAGCCAATTTTGTGCATTTGAACTTAACTTGGACTTAGTCTCACTGCATTAGAGCATGCATCATGACATTTAAACTATTCATGCATCATATAGATTTTTGTTCTATTTTTTTTGTGCTAACTTGCAATTTGCCCTTGGTTTTTTTTTTTTTTTTTGTGTCTTGGTCCTTATCCTAGCACCATGCCTAGGAAGACTAGAGCCCATAGGACCCCCTTCACTTCCTCTGAGTCTCCCTCTAGGAGTGAGTTGTTTAGGAATGATAAAAGTAGAGTGGTCTATAAGAAACTGAAATGTAAGCATAAGATTTGGGCTGAACATTCTGTTGTGTTAGATGAGGTAGATCCTGCCATTAGGGCAAACCTTAAGAGTAGAGGTTGGCTGTCCTTGTTAGAGGTTGATCATCGACCCCCGACCGCCTTGATTAGAGAGTTCTTCTCGAATCTCTCTTGCCACGTCTATGATTCCAACACCCTTATTCGGAGTTGAATACGAGGTGTTGAGTTCACCATTACTCCACGGATAGTGGCTGATGCTCTTGGGGTTTTGGTCGTTAGGGAGCCTGTCTATCTCTATGAGGAGTCTCCACCCTTAGATGACGTTATGTCATACATCACTGGGTCTTCTATCCGGTGAGATTCTGATCCTCGGATCATGTCTCTTAAGCTTACCGAGACTGCCTATCTTTTCTTTAGGATAGCGTGTCATTCTTTGTGGCCTATTTCTCATCTTCACATCATGTTTTTGTACGCTTTTGTGTCTGGTGCGTGCGTCTATCGCCTTTCCACATCTGTTTCTTCGTTCTTTGAACGAAGTTCATAGGAGTTCAGTTGTAGCACTTGCTCTTATCCATCCTATTTTCATTCATAGGATTTTGTTATTTCTTGGTCTAGCTGATTTCCCTGCCGGTAAGCCCGTTCATTTCATAGCTCCCATAGGTGCCACCTTCCTTAGGCAGAGGGTTGCTCACTTGAGAGTTGGTCCTACACGTCCTAGAGGTGCGTCATCTGGTGTTGTTCCCCCTCCTCCTCCTTCTTCTACAAAAAAAGTTAATATGGCTGAGGCGTCTGGTGCTGCTGCTGCTAATGCTGATGTTCCTCCACCGACTACTTCGGATGATTCGGACATTCGACATATGTTGGATCATGTCTTGACCGTTCAAGCGGTTCATGGATAGATTTTGGTGGGCGTGCTCGATGAGATCCATGCTTTACGCACAGAGTTGGCATAGTTTCGTCGATCCTCACCGCCACCTCCTTTTGATGATGGATTTTGATTGCCCTTTGGCATTCCGTCACAAAAAGGGGGAGTACATATTTGAGCACTTGTAGAGTTTTTGTTTTCAAGGGGAGAGCATTTCTTGTTGGTTGGAGTTTGTGGAGTTTAGATTGTATCTAGGTGCTTCACATTGTATTTTACCTACATTTCTTATTGGTTGGAGTTTGTGGAGTTTAGATTGTATCTAGGTGCTTCACATTGTATTTTACCTGCATCTCTTGTTGGTTGGAGCTTGTGGAGTTTAGATTGTATCTAGGTGCTTCACATTGTATTTTACCTTTTTAGCTCTTGCCATATTTTTGTTGGGCTATTCATGTTAGGGGGAGATACTTTTATTGCTTTATATGTTTCTTGTTTCAACTGCTTATTAATTTATATTTATGAGTTATTCATTGATATATGTCTCTATAGTGTGTTGGTTGAAATCAAGAATTTATTTTGTTTACTTGTATTTTCACACATGCGGTTATGCATTTTGTTTAGTGTTTCAGGAAATATACAAGTTGATTTAATTGAGTCATTGTGTCTACACTTGCAAATGATAGATAGTAGTTAGGATTGGATTTGTTTTTATGAGCATTTTTTTGTAAAGGGCTTTTCTTTGTAAACTTTGAACTTTTAGTTGTGTTTTGTCACGGATTACCAAAGGGGGAGTTTGTTAGGTTCTAAAGACTTAGGATCTTATGTATTTAGAACTCTAATATGTATTGTTGGCAAACCATGATTAAAATAAGATGTTTAGTCGTGTTTAGACTTGCTCAAAGTTGGTTCATTTATGTAAAGTTGGAACAAGTTGATGTAGAAATTAATATTGCTTCTCGGCCTGGTTCGATCAATCGAATCTTAGGCTTGATCAATCGAAAATCGGGTCAGATGCGTTTTCTGCAGAATTCCAACTCAGCCCTAGTTTATTTAAAACATTTTAGGGTTTTGTATTTTTGCCCTAGCTATATAAGGCAAACCCTAGCCATGTTTTAGTGTTACTTATATTCTTGTTTGTGTAAATCTCTTGTGAGATCTGTGAGAAACTTTCCTTTACACAAGCTTAGGATTATCAAGAAGGAGATTTCTTCAAGAGCTTGATAATCATTCAATTGCTGCCATAAGAACTTAAAGAAACACAAATGGGTGTACTTGTACTTGCTAGAGAATCCAAGAAAGAAAAAGTCCGCGGTCTCGGAGCTTTCACGTGGTCGTGTCGATAAGTTTCTCTTGGTGGATAGTAATAGGATATTAGTGGTCTTAAGTCCCGTTGAACAACTTCGAATCTTTCATAGTGGAGTCAAGTTTACCTTGAGGATAGTTAGGTTAAATCCTCCCCAGGTTTTTACCGGTTTGGTTTCCTGGGTGATCATATCATTATGTTATTTATCTTTCCACTACTATGCATGATATGATTGTTTGATTGTGATAACCTAGATTTGGAATTTAAACTAAGTAACAACTTGGCTAATTACCTAGGTTAATCCAATTGTGTTTTTAAGGGGTCTAAAAACCATCAAAAGATCCCCCCCCCCCCCCAATTACTTAGCACAATGTCACAAATATGATAGGAAAAACATGTCCTAAAAAATTGAAATCCATGGAGAGTCTTATAGTTTAGTTGCACTATCTAGATACCTGGATTAGAAATAGATTAAAAATTCTATTTCCCATTTGTTGATAAGGGAAAAATTGAAAATCATTTCTAGAAACTGTTTGTTCATGAATTTTCTAAAAAAACATTAAAAAAAAAAAACTGCACTTGTCCCGAAGGAAATAAATAAATTAGAAATGGCATGTATTATTTTACTTTTGCAATTTGGAAAAAATAATGACATAGATTACAACAATTTTTTGGGTAAAGTTTCTAAACTAAAATGACCCCAATTTCAAACTTAAACGACTAAAATGATTTTTGAACAAAGTTAGCTAGGGTAAATTTCATTTTTGCCTACTTCTAACCTTTTTTTTTTTATAAGTAAAGTCAAAGGAAGGGAACAAGATTATTATTATTTTTTAAATTTTTATTGTGTTGTGTTTAATTATGTGAAAGATAAGAATTGAGATGTTAGGTGAATTGTAAAATGATATTGTAAAATAGATAAAATAACTTTTTAGATGGTCAAATAAGTTTTCTTTTAGCAATCCTACTGTGTATGCTCTAAACCTTATAGATTTATTGATTATTTATGTTCTAGTATCTACCTTGTATATGCCTTTAATTCTTAAACATTCTTTAAAAAATGATTGTGATTTTTCCATGTAAATGGTAGTGAGTCTAGTAGATTTGACCTGCATTTTGTGGGTTCTTAGTATCAATTGGACACATATCAATTTTGAATTTTCTAACTAAAAGACATTTTTTTTTTTTTTTTGGTGGATAAAGTTGACTGAAAGTGCAATATATTTTTGTAAGGTTGAATTTTATCAATCATCTCATTGGCTTTATTCCGTGCCAAATTTGCTTGTATTTTAGCAATTAGTAACCCCGTATTTAGGTGGGAATCATGTAAGGGTAGTGAGTGAGAGAGTGTGAAGAAATGCTCAAGATTATGCAAGGATGCAGAGACTCGCGGCCGGGACTCGCGGGTGACTCGCGATCGGCAAGCCGCCAACTGCAGAACAAGAGTGAAGCATGTAAAGAAGATGAACAGTCCACGCCAATCGGGGCACTACAGGACAAAAAGTCTAGCCTGGCTGTTACGTTAACTCGCGACCGAGTCAAGTTGCGAGGCCAAGCCACCAGCCAGCTCTGTTTTGAAAAACCCGACTCTTCGCATTCCACTCTCACCCTAGTATAAATACCCTTTATACCCACAAAATATAGAGAGCTTCCAGAGAGAATTTTGAGAGAGAAACCCTAAAGAAAAACAAGATTGATTCATCCACAATCTTCACATAGAGACTCTTCAAATTCCTCTACTTTCTTCCTCTCCATTGTTACATCCTTGAGAGATACATTACCAAAACCTTTTCTCACCATACCCATATCTGTGAGAAGGCCATTTGGTGCTTTGAGAAGCGATTAAGAAGGGACCAATTTCATATTGGTTGATGCTATGGTTAAGTAGTGGAATCAGGTAAGCTAAAGAAGAAATAGGTTCGGTGTAGC
This sequence comes from Quercus dentata, assembly GCA_028216015.1. Taxonomy (NCBI): domain Eukaryota; kingdom Viridiplantae; phylum Streptophyta; class Magnoliopsida; order Fagales; family Fagaceae; genus Quercus; species Quercus dentata. The sequence continues at coordinate 10,247,843 of CP116451.1, forward strand.
CTCGTTGGAGTAGGAGCTTGGAGGGCTTAGGTACATTAGGTAGATTAGGATTGAAGGGTCTTCTACTGTTCATGTATCCCAACTACATTCTTTAGTGGATTATTTACCGCTTGGAGGGCGGCAGAGAGGTTTGACACCGAAGGCTTTGGTTTCCTCTTTGATAACACATCGTTGTGTTGTTCTTGTGTTTGCATCTCTCTTCCCTTAATCTTTTCCATTTAATTTCTACTGTGGATATGATTTTATTTGGTTTAGATTGTTTATCAATTCTTTATTAAGCTTATGTTCATATTCCGCACATTAATTGTTTGATATTAAGCTTAAATTGGTAATTTGTTAATTGGGGGTCTAAACGTTCATAGTGTTTTATACACTAATTGAACTTTCAATTGGTATCAAAGCGGGTTCACTTATATTGGCTTCATTACCTTAGTGTGATCCTTGACCCCAAATTGAGATGGACTGGTCTCAATCTTTAAATGCTCCACCATATTTTGATGGTAGCAACTATGCCTTTTGGAAGGTGAGGATGAGAGCATTTTTGTGTTCTATAAATGAGGCTGTTTGGGATGCCGTTGAAATAGGTTGGACAAAGCCAGAGGCAGCCAAATCCACATGGGATAAGGCAGCCCTCACGGCGTTAAATGCTAATAGCAAAGCACTTAACGCAATTTTTTGTGCTGTGTCCCCAGATAAGTTCATCGGATTTCTCATATCACCGTTGCCAAGGAAGCATGGTAGATTTTGGAGACCACTTATGAGAGCACAAAGAAAGTTAAGGACACAAAGCTACAAATGCTGACTACCCAGTTTGAGGAGCTCGGGATGAGTCCTTTGACTCTTTCTATAGTAAGCTAAATGAAGTGGTCATCGGCAAGTTTAACTTGGGAGAGAAAATGGAGGACTCGAAAGTTATACGAAAAATTCTTTGTTCATTGTCGGAAAGCTTCCGTGCAAAGGTGACTACAATTGAGGAGAGCAAGGACCTTGATGAAATCAAAGTCCAAGAGCTGATTGGTTCTCTCCAAACGTATGAGCTTTCATTACCAAATCAAAGAAAGAGCAAATCACTAGCTCTTAAGAAGATAAATGAAAGGGTAGAAGCTCATGGTTCATCGGATGAGGATGTAGTCGAAAAGGATGTTGCCTACCTTGCAAAGAATTTCCGAAATTTCTAAAGTTCAAGAACAGTGAGAAATTTGGTGATAAAGGGAAATTCATGAGTTCCGGAAAAGAGAAGAAGGACTTCAAAAAGAGAGAAGGGAAGGAGTCCCAATCTACTCAAAGAGTCACTTGTTTTGAGTGTAATGGACATGGCCATTTCAAAAAGGAATGTCCTAATTAACTGATATCGAAGGGCAAGGCACATGCCACCACTTTCGATGACTCAAATTCCTCCACCTCCGATTCGGAGGAAAGTTGTGATGAAGAAGGGAATTTCTTAGCATTCATAACTGTTGCTCATGTTGAGTCTTCGAAGGACTTGAATTTGCTTGTGGAAGAACTTGGGGAGCATAGTGATGAAGAATCAAATGCTAAAGAAAATAAAGATATAGCTGGTCTTCAAGAGAACTACAATTCACTCCTTGAGAAGTCGGGAGAATATGCAAGGGTGGCTAAGGCAGCTATGAAAAAGATGAAGAAAGCTTAGGAGGACTATAGAAGTCTCCTAGTGAGATATAAGGAGGCCAAGTGTGAGATAGAGACGCTAAATGGCGAGCTAACCGAAGATTACACCAAGATGAAATTCCTTGAGCTTGAGGTGGTTCAAGCTAATGCCAAGGTAGAGCGAGTCTCCACAAAGAAGCTTGATGATGTCCTTTCCTCTCAAAAGACCTTCTCTGACAAAACCGGATTAGGATACACCAGAGAAAGTAGTTCAGCTATGAACATCTCCAAAGAAGTGAAGTTTGTGAAGGCCAAAGAGCCGGTTATAGTTACCCCTACTTTTGAAAAGGCAAATGTTGAGAAGAAGAAGAATGTGACTGACCAGCGGGTGTTGAACAAGCCCTGTAATCAATTTGTGGTTAGGTCTGAAGCTAGAGCAAAATCTCTTCCACGATCACAAAGAGGTCCTAGAACGAACCATGTGTGTCATCATTACAGCCTTCAAGGGCGCACTCGACCCAGTTGTCATAAGTTGAGAGCATTGAGGAATGCAAGTGATCAAAGGTCAAGAAGGCCAAGAAATGACAAGAGGACTTGGGTTGTTGAACCATCAAGAGATTAAAATGGTGATCTCGGAATGATGGACGTGATGAAGATGATTGGTGCATTCACCAACTTCTTGGAAAGCTTCACTAGAAGGTTTGAAAGTCCTAACTCTCGTACCCAATCCTATAAGGATATCACCCCAAACGCACGTAACGTATGGGTGATGAAGGGTACTCATGTATAAGCATTACAACATGTCTATGCATTAATACTTCCTATGTTGTGTAACTGTTGGTTTATTTATTGATTATGAGAATTGAAAATTTTTTGTTTGTTTTTGCTTTCATTCATTTAAAAAATATATATATATATATATATATATATATATTTTTTTTTTTACATTGTTGCTTTTGATCAATCTTTTCCTTCTTGTGTATCAAAAATCCAAAAACCACATAAAAAGTAGAAAATCCAAAAAGTTTGATCAACATTGTTGAGTTTTGTCTCAAAATATGTTTTACCCTATACCTTTGTGCAAATGGCTTTGTGCATCTACGAGCATAGCTTGTTCCCTATGCACTCATATCGTTGTGAGAGAAATCTTGAAATCTATGTGATTGTTGTAAATAGATCTTCAATCTTGTCATGAATGATTAGTGAATGATTTTGTTGATCTTGAGACATGCATAGACTTGTGTCTATATATCTTCCCACACTTTATTTTATTTTTATTTTTTGCTAAAAGAGTTCACCAAATGTAAATCTCCAAATGAAAAGAGATATTGAGCTGCAAAATTCTATCGCACATACTAGTATTTGACTAGGAAAAAGGAAAAGCAACCAAAAATTAAAATTGTATGATGCCCAAAAAGCCAAAGGCTAACTCATCAAAGTGAAATATCAAAAATTTCAGGCATCAATCTCACAATGAGATGTGTTGATTCAAAAAGATCAAATGATATGTCAAACATAGAGACAAATGAAAAGTTTCAAAGATATTGTGCTCAAGTCTATGTGGGAGGTCATATATGCATATTTCTATAATTGAGATGGGTCACATCATCTAGTGCTAGTTGTGTATGCCTTGATTGAATTGATCATTGAAGTTTCACATTAAACTAAGGACTATCTCATTTTTTATATCCACACACAACACACATGTCTATGTTCAATGAATGCCATATTCGTGTGATTGTACTTGACTAAATGTGTTTTCACATGCTCAATATTTGTTGATTAATCACAAAAAGATTTTTGAGTGTTTTAGTTGTTTTTGGAAAGTACTTTGTTTTTACAAAAATTCAAAAACTACGTTGCCCTGTTCAGCGACCAGTCGCGGGTAGAACCAATCGCATGCCCCAATCGCGAGTCCATACAGAGATTTTTGCGACTCACTGGCGACTCATTTGTGGGTAAATGCTTGAGTCGCGAAAAAGACTTAGAATATTTTTCAAAAATCTGAATTTTCATGCTTTTCGCGGCTCAAGTTAGCGACTTGTTCGCAGGTGGAAGGTCTAGTCGTGAGGGGTACACAAAGATTTTCGAGACTCAATTCGCGATTCTCTCGTGAGTGGAACTTCCAATCGCAAAAAACACTTAGAAAATTTTTTCAAAAGTTTTCTTTCAAGTGTTCTGCGACCAGGCACTTCAGCGACTTTCTCGCGACTTGCCTTAGTCGCGAAAATCGCGTGTTTTGCACAAAATTGGTCAGTTTTTAAAACTTTTCAGTTTTCCCTTGAACATTTCTGACTGTTCATTATCTTCCTTACCTGAAACACTCTAAAACTCACCGTGTCACTCTCGAACAAACCTCCATTTTTACATAATTTCAACTCAAAATCTTCAAGAAAAAGGTATGGGTTTTCTCTTTCTCTCTTCATACTTCATGTTCTGAGTTTTGATTACTTGAATCTGTGAGTTGTTGGTTTGATTTGGAATATTTGTTGTTTCGGTGATGGGTTGGATGAATGTTTGTTATGTTTGGATTTTTGGGTATTGTTGATTAGGCTTTTAGGACTCTATTCTATTGCTCTCATGGTTGATATTGACCGAGTGTGTCTATTGATCTTTTTGGAGTTTGAATATTCATACCCATTTTGTTATGATTTTTTTGGTTTAAATGTAATGCACTTTGTGTGTGTTTTTGGTTGATTCACAATGGTTGTGTTTAGTTGGTTAGGCTATTTGTTTAAACTGTTTATGGTTATCATATGTGTCACTACATCTTGTGGATATTGTCTGCTCTGTGTTGGTTTGAACACTTCATACTCTTTATGACATTTCTCAGAGTCTTATGCCCCCTTTTGGTTGAGTGTGTTTTACACTGCACCCACTTTTGGCTCTGTACAATTGCTTATTGCATGGTGTAGTATATGTTTGGTACTGTCCCCTAGAGCTTTCATGTTTATGGTGTTATGATCTTTGATCATTGATATCATTATGTGTTATGCATCAGCATGAGTTATCTCTTTCAATGACTGTTTTTAAGCTCAATATGGTCTTAGTGTTGGCCTGATCTTCTGTTCTTCTCTATACCACTAACCTGCTACTAATGGTTGTGTTCATCTATTATGATTTGTTATTGTGGCATTTTCTACTTGTTTACAGATGGTCCCATCTCCTACAAAGAAGAAGACTCCTGCTAAGAAAGCTGACAAAAGATTGAAAATGGACCATAACCTATTTAGGTATGTTCAACACTTTGAGAGATATAGAGATTCTTTCTTGAGGGGAACCATTATTCAGGAAAGGTTTGTTAACTTAGGGGATTTGAAGAACACCTTCCAGGTTGTTTTGAGGGCAAAGGATGGGATAAATTGTTGAGTGACCTACCTGCTGTTTGTGAGCCTTTAATCAGGGAATTTTATGCAAATGTTGTGATAAGGGAGGATGAGTTGAGCTGTTGGGTTAGAAGAAAGGAATTCACTATAGATGCCTATGACATAGATGAGGTGCTAGGGCTTGAAGGTTTAGAGGACTATGACTTCACCAACTACAAGGACAGGATGCTATCTATAGAAACTATCCAAACTCGCATTGGTGGACAAAGAAAGGGGAGATGCCTCAACACTACAAAGATTTCTGGGCGACATAAGGTGCCTAACCACCATCATGATGTTCAACTTGTATCCAATGAGGAAGTCGACTACAATCAACAATGCCAGAGCTATCTTCCTCATGGAACTCAAGGAGAAAACCTTCATTGACATCAGCTCCCACATCTTTGACACTATTGTAGATGAGACTAGAACCACTTATAGGCCCAAGCTAATCTTTCCTAGCCTTCTTATGAGGCTTTTCAAAGCAAAAGGTGTTGAAATCCCTCAAGATATCAGCCCCATGCCTACACCTTCAGCCATCAACAAGCTAACCATCATCAAGATACAAGTCCGTCTTCCAGGTGATGAAGAGAAAGGTGACCAAATGGAGACTGAGACAGTGGATCGCAGGACAAACTTCAACACCCGGAAGTTAAGGCAAGAGGAGCAGAGCTTCAACCTCATCGGTGGTACCTCCCGATGCATTCCGGATCATCCTGGAGAGGATTGATGGACTCAAAGAGGTCCGAGAATGAGCATACTTGATAGGATGGCGGCAATTCAAGATCACCAACATACTTTCAGCCAAGTTTGACAACATCAACACCCAGTGGTGACCCTTTGGCCATTTCGGTCAAAAAGGGGGAGAATTTTTTAGGGGCAGATTTTAAGGGGGAGTGCCATTTTGAGGGCGACATGCCATAAACAGTTTTTTTCAGTTTATGTTTCAGTTTTATTTTATGTTTATGGGTTTAATACACTATGGTTAAGTTTGGTTTAAAGGTTGAAACTCATGGATTTGTTTGGCTGTGATATTATTAATATTTAAAGATATTATTTAGTATTTTATTTTGTACCCATGTTGCTTTTGTAAGCCTTTAGGGTTTGTTTCCATGTGTTTTGTAGGCTTTTATGGTTTGTACCATACTTATGCGATCTTTATGTTTTGTTGCCTAGTATTTCTAGCTAAATGTTATGCATTTTCTTTAAGTACTCTCACTTTTGTGCCCTAGTAGGATCTTGTTCCTAGATGCATATACTTTATGTATTATGCATTGGTTGAGTGTTGGGCATGCAAGTGATTTGCATTGAGTTTATTGGTTTGAACGTCTGAATGTTCATTCCAAGTGTGAATGAGCATTGTGGTCACTATTTTATAGTGATTGCTTGTTTGGTCAAGCCATAGTTTATTTCTCATTCCATTTTGCTTGATCGCATTGTGCTTGCCTCATATGCAATTACAAGTTTTTCTACATACAATGGTCATATTGTGTTGTTGTGTTTCAAGAGATTCTTGTTCATATGATTCAAGAGCTTATCAGATTCTAGAGTTAGGTGTGAGTGAGTTTTGTTCAACTGTTTCTAACTCACATATTAAGTCTAGAGTTTGTTTTAGGGTTTTGTCACGGAATAGCCAAAGGGGGAGATTGTAAGGTTGAATTTTATCAACCATCTTGTTGGCTTTATTCCGTGCCAAATTTGCTTATATTTTTGCAATTAGTAACCCCGTATTTAGGTGGGAATCATGTAAGGGTAGTGAGTGAGAGAGTGTGAAGAAATGCTCAAGATTGTGCAAGGATGCAGAGACTCACTACTGGGACTCGCAGGTGACTCGCGATCGGCAAGCCACCAATTGTAGCACATGAGTGAAGCATGCCAAGAAGATGAACAGTCAAGCCAACCGAGCACTACAAGACAAAAAGTCCAGCTGGCCGTTTCGTTAACTCGCGGCTTGAACTCGTGACTCGACCAAGTCGCGAGGCCAAGCCACCACCTAACTCTGTTTTGAAAAACCTAACTTTTCGCATTCCACTCTCACCCTAGTATAAATACCCCTTATACCCACAAAATGTAGAGAGCTTCCAAAGAGAGTTTTGAGAGAGAAACCTTAGAGAAAAACAAGATTGACTCATCCACAATCTTCACATAGAGACTCTTCAAATTCCTCTACTCTCTTCCTCTCCATTGTTACATCCTTGAGAGGTACATTACCAAAACCTTTTCTCACCATACCTATATCCGTGAGAAGGCCATTTGGTGCTTTGTGAAGTAGTTAAAAAGGGACCAATTTCATATTGGTTGATGCTATGGTCAAGTAGTAGAATCCGGTAAGCTAAAGAAGAAATAGGTTCGACGTAACCTTGTTGGAGTAGGAGCTTGGAGGGCTTAGGTACATTGGGTAGATTAGATTTGGAGGGTCTTCTGCTGTTCATGTATCCCAACTACATTCTTTAGTAGATTATTTACTGCTTGAAGGGCGGCGGAGAGGTTTTACGTCGAGGGCTTCGGTTTCCTCTTCGATAACACATCATTGTGTTGTCCTTGTGTTTGCATCTCTCTTCCCTTAATCTTTGCCATTTAATTTCCGCTGTGGATATGATTTTATTTGGTTTAAATTGTTTATCAATTCTGTATTAAGCTTATGTTCATATTCCACACATTAATTGTTTGATATTAAGCTTAAATTAGTAATTTGTTAATTGGGGGTCTAAACGTTCATAGTGTTTTATACACGAACTTTCAATTTTAGATCGAACTTTCATTAGTCATTGTCATTCATTACGTGTATCAACTATAAAAAAATCAAGAATTTTTAAAATAGAATAGGTCCAACTCTGCTTTTGTTTTTAAGTCACTGGACGCTTGCTTGAACCTGAGAAGTGTTTGTCGCTCGCTTTCGATGCAACAAACGTCAGTTTCTCCTATATAAAACTAAGGATCAATAGTTGGTGACTTGGTATAGTAAGCAACACAAAGGAAAAGGGTCAATGTTTTTTAATCTCAAGTCTCAAGAAACAGTCAATGATCATACTTTAAAAAAATGATTGTGGTTTTGTTATGTAAATGCTACCAAATTGCATGGTAGTAAATCTTGGATGCATTTCTATTTTCTATTTTCTAACTTCACCAAAAGTGCATTGTATTTTAGATTGAACTTTGATTGGTCATCATCATTCATCATTCATTACGTCTATCAAAATTAAAAAAGAGAATTCAAAGAATCATTGAAATAGAATAGGTTCTAGTCTGACTTTAAGTCGCCGGCTATTACCATAGTTTTTATTTTTTATTTTTAATTGAAGGTTCTACTGAGAATGATAGAACATATACATAATATGCTAAAATTATATAAAAATAGTGGCTTTCAATTAGTCCAATTAGTAAAATCTTTTGTTGTCAAGCTAGAAATTTAGGGTTTTAAATTCTATCATATTAATAATAATAATAATAATAATAATAATAATAATAATAATAATAATGATGGATGGAGAGAGAGAGTTGTTAGCTATATTTTATGATCTAATTCATATTAAAAATAGAAAAGCGAAAATACTATTTTGGTCCCTACATTTTGGTAACACTTAATTTGGTTCTTATTATTTTCAACTTACAATCAATTTAGTTCGTATTGTTAACTCACTAATGGAAAATGTTTATGTGGCAAACGGTTTTCCTTGTTGGTGCATACATGGCCAACATAATAATATCAGATCAATTAATTAAGGGTAAATTATAATTTACTCACCCATGGTTTGGCTAAAATTTAAGTCGCTTACTTATCGGGGCCGACCCAAGGCCTAGGCCTAAGGCCCCCACCACAAAAAATATTTACCCTTTACAAAAAAGGCCTCCATCCCATTGTAAAAGGCCCAAAATTTTATAAAAGATATGATTTTTTTTTTCAAATAGTTGAGCACTTTTAATTATTAGTGACGTTAGGGATATCACAAATTTTACTATAGATTTATAAATTGACATGTTACCAATCACAAAAAAGTATTTTAAATATTCATCAATTACATTATTGAATCTCATCAACCACTATTATTGTCATATTATATTGTGAACATTTTGTAGTACCTTTAGCATTTTACTTTTTTTTTTTTTATTTCTAACAAGGCTTTTAAAAAAAATACAAATGTGTTAGATCATCAATGATGATTAATCTCCTTTAATAGTTTGAAACTTTCATATTTGTAAACTAATCTACTACAAAGCCACACATCAATTAATATCATAGATTATACATTAGATTATAAATGTAATTAACTATGTATCGTCATATATCCAAGATAAATTAATTTTCTTTTTAAAAAATAATATATTTTTCTTTTTGTTAAATTTATATTTCAACTATGATATTCAATTCTCTATATGAATTTAACCGTAGTTTTAGTTAGTATTATTCATTAAATTATGTATTTAATACATCAAATTAACCTCAATTTGATTAACATTAAATAATTTTATTTAATTAATATATACATATAAAAGGCTCCACATAAATCTTTCGTCTTAGGCCCCAAATTAGGTTGGGCTGGCTCTGCTATTTATTGTTTAAAATTTGACATTTTACCCATCTAAGATTTGACCGAAATTTAAGTTGTCAACCTATAATTTGAAATCTCATGAAGCAAGTATTCTGTTGGATTCTATTTGATCTTGTATTTTTATGTTTTTTGTGTTTTTGGATGAGAGAAACATAAAAGTGAAGCAAAATCACATATTTAGCCATGTTTTTAACAGATGTGGGTTTAGGAAATTTAACTAAACTAACTTCAGGTGGGTAAAATGTCAAATTTCAAACCACAAATATATACACCAGGAACTAAAGAAACTAAAGAAACTTCAAAAATAATACACCATGAACTGAAGAAGCTTCAAATTCCACAGATTTTAAAAGTTCTTTAATATTAATACTTAAACAACTTGACTGAATATGTTGATTAGGAAGAAAAATAACAAAAATAAAATACCAGTGGTGTTATATGTAGAAATGTGGTTCTAAATCTTATGAATGAATATTTTTGATGGAGAAATTTACGACCAATTGGAAACTGCCTTACCTAAAACAATTAGTATCCCGCCAAAAAAATTTAATTCAAGAAATATTAAACTGGAATTCTAATCGTGAACTAGATTTTAGTTAATATGCCAAACACGTATCAAGTAAGTCCTCTCCCAAATTACAATGGCAGTTCGTTTTTAAATTTGCTTATGATCCATACCAATATTTATTAGAAAGACGTTTTTTTCACTAATTTGCTGCTTTTGCCAGCAATACGCTTAGGCTTAGTAGAAATGGAACTGATGGTATGGCTGTGAGATTTTATTTAAAAAAAAAAAAAAAAAAACAGCTAAAAGTAAATTTTTAGTTATTTTTGACATTTTTTTTCCTTTCATTCTTTTATAATTTTCTTACTCGGTGTTGAAAGAACCACTGCTCCTTATTTTCTCGAATTCACTGGTTACCTCCCTCTTCAGTAAGCTTGGTTCATGCGATGGAGGGAAACACTTGAATCTGAACTTGAGATTGCTCCGGCCGTGGGTTCAATTGGCTGTTGTTAATTTTTTTGTGGGACTCAATAAGCTGATTTCAGTAGTTATCTTGCGACCCTATTGCTTATATGATTGGGCCTTGGCATTGAAGTTTCGTAAGGCTAATTTTCGGCCTTACCCATGTCTTGGTTCAACCCATACACGTGTACTGTGTTGGCTGATAAGTTTAGAGAGAAACCCTTTAAATTATTTCTATATCGTTTTATTGAATGTGAATTTTTAGAAATTCACTATTAAATAACTTTTTTTTATTATATTTTCAAGGACTGCATACTACAAAACAAATCATATTTTCATTGTAAAAAAAAAAATCATAATTTTCAATGCAATTTGTGCAAAATGTATTGATGTAATGAAGCAGTATCTCAAAGTTGTTATATTTTTTTATTCTAAAAAAGAAGAAGAGGTTGTAAAAATGGTTAAATACAGGTTAAATGTTCATTTTTTTGGGGGGTAAAATTCATGCAATCACTATGTAGTATGTACTATTGATGAAAGTTCCAATTTGATATATGAATAGCATAATCAACTTAATTCAATTAGTCGACTAGGAAGAAAGCAATCAAACAAAATACCAATGTTGGTGCGTATGTAAGAAATATGATCCAATTGCATGAATGTTTTATTTAGAGAAATTTAAGACTAATTGTATACTTCCCTAATACAATCAATAGTTTGCTATTGTCTAAACAATATACTGTGATTTGTTTTCATATAGAAATAAAACTATCTAACTAGTTTATCCAAATATATAAAAAATTCTGCTGGAAAACATTCATTCAGGATAAGTTCATCTCGAATTGTGATAACAATTTGTAGAACAAAATAGATTTGGTTGAGTAATCAAACATTCAATAGACAAGTCAAGCAGGTCCTCTCTTGAGGGATTCACTACCTACTTGTTATTAAATTACATCCATGCCAAAAGAGATTATTAAAATGTGTTTCAAGTATCTGCTGGTTTTTTCAGCAAATCTTACTGTGTCTAGAAATGGAAAAATGGCATGTGTCAAAATTCATGAACTTTCGTGGTAGTGCAACTTTATCATACATACAAAATAAACATGGATTTTAAAAGACTAGTGTTAGGTTTTTAGGTTGAAAGATTCTATGACATTTAATCTTGTTTGGATCCATAATCAGATGTCCAAGATGCAGCTCAAAAGAAAGAAGTATGGAGTTTCAATTGCCCTTCGATTATGTCTCAATCAATCAAGGTAGTGCTTTTGTAAGACCTTCAATCAAATCATGATAGATCGAAACAAGATTCTTAATACTTCTCAGTAGTGACTTGCTCAATTAAGATACAAGAAACTTGGAATCTAACTTTTTATAATTGAGTTTGTGTTGCCTTGTACTTTTTTTATGGCATACATACAAACATATAAAAGGCACTTTATAGCACAACTACAATTGAGGTATTGCTGTGCATCTAAGAAGAAGACAATCAAAACCTCAATTTCACCAAAACCAGTGAGAATAGAAGATCAATCTCAAGACTGTTGTTATTTGGTGATCAAGGTTGAAGCCACAAGAGCCTGCTATTGCTAGTGTGTTATTGTTGAGATCAAATCTTCAAGGTGGTCTTTGGAGTCGGTCCTTGGAGTCGTCGACACAATTTGTAGAAGGTTTTCAAGATAAAAGAATCCATGCAACTTGGAGCTGATTATGGATCCGTGTCAGTATCTGCTACATGGAGTCTAGGGTCAAGAGTGTGACTCATGTTGCAAACTTTAATCCATTGGTTTTCAATATCTTGTGTTATTTTCTTTACTGCTTGTTATTTTATATTTTGTGACTATGCTCGTGGTAATTAACAGCTAATAACCGAGTTACATAATTGGTTAATTAACAAATTGATAAATTTTGCTGTGGGTCCAAATTATTTCTCAACTTGCACTTGCGTTGGTCCGTTAAAAGCTCTATGCTAGCTTGCTTATAAGAACTAGAGAAAGATGAAATTAACAATCCAATCTTATTGAAAAACACTTAAATTTAATTTTTTACATTATTTTTCACCAGTACTTTTCCAATATTTCCTTTCACAGTTTCTTATTTTGTGTTGGTCTTTATGGTATATTTTGCGTTACCCAAAAGGTAAAGCAACTGCCAAGCTTAGGATTTTTGGTTAGTTTCTTGTGGGAGCAACACAAGTTACACATAAGATGACACTATAAGATGAAACTATTGACGTTGCCTGATTTAAATCTGTCCCTTGCTTTCACCGTTGGCTACTGGTGAATGAGAAATTATTCTCTACCATAGTGAAGGGTGGCAACTAATACCAATTACACATGTTCAACATATTACTCTAGCAAAATAGTTAAGACAATCAAGTCAGCTATAAGGTTCTCTATAATCAAGAAAAGCATATGCATAATGTTTTACATTTGTTCATCCAACGGATTCTGCATTCATAGTTGTAAATACCATTTCAAATTTCAGATAGCTATAAGCAAATTAAATCTCCCTGAATCCACACAATTTATCATCCAATTTGTACCTCAAGTTGCGATATATGATTGAGACTGTCATAGTCTTCAATAGCCAATGTCAACTACTCCCTACTACAAGAATTACTTGACCTTTCACAATGTCCTGTGCAAAAAATTGAAGATGGTAATGCACACCACAGGCCCCTAGGCCAAGTTCAACTCTATATAATTACCACACCGGCTAATTTATTGCACAGATATTCTTCGAAAAAGTTAATGGTAGAGTAACAGAGAACACGCTAAACAAGAGGGGGGAAAAATCTTGCCTGTGGGTGATAATGCTAAGTTGTGCATATTGGATAGTAATAAGAATTAAGAACCCCAGATAAATATCCTTCTAATTTCAAATATCACAACTATAAGAGCATGTCTATGGACCAAATATCTAAAACTACACTATATATTTAAACTCATCATCAAATACACATAATATTAGAGATATATTACTGATCATCATGTTTATCAAATCGTGATCTGAAAACATTAGGATTAAACTCAAATTCACTGGAAACTCTTTAATTACCAATACTCTAAATGCCACCACTTAATTACTTTATCCTTAAGAGTTTGGAACGGTTTGGATAAGGTTCAGGTATTCAACCATATTCACTAGAAACTAGAAAGTCGTGATCCATGTGCTAAAAAAATCCAAAACTATTATACTACAAGAGATAAAATAAACTCTCATTGCTTACATAGAAAATAAAAACTTAAATTTCAATTGGATAGGTACCTAGTAAATACTGGAGAACCTTGTTGTATTTGGAATACAATGACATTTGTAAATCCGTAAATAGAGTCCAGTTTTACAAATTTAAGTGGTGGAAAGAGAAATGACAATTCTTGTTAAAGGAGAATCATATAAAGTTACCAAAACATACCACAGTAACACTAGCAGTTGCCAAAATTACACCAAGAATGGATGAGATAGTCAGAAATAACACAAGGTCTAATGATTAGCAAAAGAAATGTGGCCATACTACAATATATATTGTGTATTGTTTAAAATTGTATGAGCTAAATGTAACCAAGGCATATGGTTGTGATAGAGCGTAGTCGAGTTTTATTGTAAAAACTAAAGGTACCAACATTTTCCATTACTAGTGGAAAAGAAAAATTACATAGGATGAGGATATAAATGAATTTTACATAGGAAACCAAAGACAACTGTATTGAAGCAAGTATACTTCACCTTCACCCAAAAAAGAGAGCTACAGATAATAGAAATATAATCTTGGGCTGCTTTACTAAAAAAAAAAATTGAGTTGTAAGAGTTTATATACACTGTCCTACTGCATAAAGTGCAATATTGTGTCGACTAATATCCTACTGCAAACACACAACTCAACTTAATTCCGATGTTGTCTTGTCAACCACAGCCTTTTAGATTTCATCTTTCTACCATGCAAAACAAGCGTAAAAAAGAAGCGTTGATAAATCTTTGCAAACAACATTACAACCCCAACAAAACACCACAGACAATTAAGTTCACCCCACAAACTCTCTCTCAACTCAATGACCTTCACTTGTCAGAACCAGTAACTAAAAAAAAAATCCATACCGCAGAAAATCATTAATTCAACAAAACCCCGTTTCACGTAGACTAAAATAGTAAAATCCCTCATCACCAAAACCACATTTTATGAATATACATGTAAAGAATATATATTTCAGATTTTTCTAATATACAATGAAGGAATTTCATGGAAGGAATATGGATGTCAAAGCAAAAAATGGAAAGAGTTGGGAATGTTATTTCGAAATATCATAAATTGTAAACTCTGGCAGTCACAAAATCCAGTTTGTTGGAAGCTCTCTTTTACATGTAAAAGAAACTCACATTAAAGAGTTAGGATTCAAAAAAGATGATTTCTCCAAATTACATACAAGCTCCTAATCAAGCCTGTTAATTGCAGTGCAGTGTGTCACCAATATGTTGCTAAAATCAAAATAAATGCAGCATAAGTAAGGAGGCCGATAGTTCAGTTCCATACCTTTCAACTAAACTAAGAGTGTCAATGTCCAAAGGGAATATAAGAGAGACTTGGACGTCATCAAAAATAAATCTCCAGTTACAATACCTCGGTAAAACCACAAAACCCAAACATACTTACTGAATCAACAGTTTAATTATGTATACCCACCCACGTAGACATACACAATTCATATATGTCAATGGAATGAATATAACTAATAATACAAGTATTAATCAGCTCAAAGATCAAATAAACATCATCAAAATATTGATTACTATGATTAAATGACATTTGCACTAAATATTAAGAATCTTACAACATTTACTTACAATGCAGCCAAGTTTGTGCCACAAGAGTTTGTACCCTAGGTGATCTAGGAATTGAAAGTACATGGTTCTCCCTTTCAATAGTAAAGGACCCAATACAACCCAAAAACCAACCACAAATCCAAATGCCATACAAACGTAAAACCAATCCACTTCAGGTCCACCAAAATCCTTGCTCCTTTTGTTTTTAATGTTAGGTTTTACATCAATTATAGAACGATTCTCAATTAGTGGAGCTCCACAAAGTTTGTTTCCAATAAAACATGAGGCATTGAGGCTCTGTAGTTGAGTGCTTGAAGGGATTTTCCCACTTAAATTGTTGTTTGACAAATTCAATCGACTCAAAAATGTCAAACTTGACATACCGAGGAATTTGACCTGAAAGTTGATTTACAGAGAAATCGATAGATTCCAGTGATCCCATAACACCTATATTGGCAAGAATCCTTCCTATCAAGATATTAAATGACAAATTTAATGATTGTAATCCTTGAAGACTAGTCACTTCTTTGGGGATCTTGCTCGATAAATTGTTCTTAGATAGGTCTATACTTTTTACAAATTGAAGAGTGGTGGAATACTCAAGAACTTTCCCCTTAATCACAAGCAATGCACTTTCAAAAAGCATAGAAGAACCATAGCCAATTGAATGTTCGAGTAGAAAAAGGGGACCATTTGAATTGTTATTTGTGGCCATGGCACTAAAATTGTCAATACATCTAGGAATGCTTCCAAATAGCTTATTATTTGAGAGGTCCAAGATTTGGAGTGAAGTTAGAGAGCAGAGTTTTTCCGGGATGTAACCATAGAAATTATTTGAGTGAAGGCCGAGAATCACCAAGCTTGAAAATCTATGTCCTATCCATGAAGGTATGCTCCCAACAAACTCATTTTTGCCAATATCAATAGTAACCAAGTTTTTACAATTTTTCAATGAAGATGGTAATTTTCTAGAGAATTTGTTGTTGTATAGATGCAAAGACCCAAGATAAATCAAAGATCCAATGGATGTTGGAATTGAACCTGACAAATTGTTGTTTCCCAAATTTAAGGTAAACAAATTTTGACACATCATCCAACAATCAACTATTTCCCCTGATAACAAGTCTCTACCAAGATTGAGATATGACATTTGTTTGAACTCATTCATCTTGTAACACAAAAAGTGCGAAATAGATCTAGACAATGAATTGTTAGAGAGATCTAAGACGCCCACATTAGAGGATGTACAAGGCAACACACCAGTGAAGTTATTTGAACTCATATCAATTATTGAAGAATAGGAAAAAATCATTGAGATATTTGGAATCTCTCCATAGATTTGATTGTGAGAGTAATTTAGATACATAAGTCGAGAAGATAGGTTCCAAAATGAAGGAGGAACTATATCTAAAATCCCTGTATTGGATATGTCCAAGATCGAAAGTTGCTCTTGTGAACAGAGCCATGAAGGAAATTTCGGCCCTAAATTCCATGATTCCAAAACTAAATTGTTGATTTGAAAAGGAGGGGTCCAATTGTCACTTACTTCTAGAGTTAGTCGGTTATGAAAAGCAAAAAGTTTTTTTAATCTCATTAAATTGGTAAAATGAACTTGAGATACTACACCCTCCAACATATTTGAATAAATATATAGAGACTCTAATTTGGAAAGTCATCCAAACCTTTGAGGGAGAGTTCGATTAATTTGATTAGTTTCAAGGCTCATGCATCTCAAAGATGAAAGATTTCCCATAGACAATGGAATTGGACCTAAAATTGAACTATACCCCAAAGAAAGGATGACAAGTTTTCTAAATTGTCCATTTCTAAGATCTCTAGTCCATTTGAAACACATCCTAATAAACTTTCAAAGATTTCAGATATCTCTTAACTCCATTTGTTGTCCGACAATCTAATTTACCTTAACTTGCAAAGATTACCTAAAGATCTTGGAACCTTTTCTTCATGTTCATTAGTTGACAAGTCTAAGCTAATGACAGATGTTAGGTTTCCAATGGAACTAGAGAATGTACCCCGCAAATTATTTTCCCCGAGGTTGAGAAACTCAAGATGACTAAAACTATACAACCAATTAGGAATTGAAGAGTTGAAAGTGTTGCTAGATAGATTGAGGTACCCAAGTGAAGTCAAGTTTTGCGGATGAACAGGGATTGGACCTTGAAACTGATTGTGAGATAGATCAAGTGAAACCAGATTATGAAGACCAAAGACCCAGAACAATCGAATGGTTTTCAAAAAGGTTGTATGAAAGATCAAGGGTGGTGAGAGATGAAAAGTTAATACTGGGTATGGGTGAGATGAAAACAGAGAGGTAGCAATATGAGAATCATAACTCTAACAAGGAAGGGAGTTTGTTTATATCATGTAGCCAATCAGAGGCTTGGCTAAGGTTTGGAGAACTCATATCAAGGTGTTGTAGTAAAGGAAGACCAAAGAGTCATTGAAGATTCTCGACATATAAATTATTATAATAATTAGAATCCCCAAGATTGAGATATTGCAAATTAGCACTCTGTTTGTTTCAGTGGAAAACCTTCTGTAATTATAGTTTTTCACATTTTCCAATGTTTGGTAGTACAAAAAAAAAAAAAACCTTGTTAATGGAAAATTATCTTTGGTCAACAGAAAATCCTAATAAAAATAAGGCTTATTTTTTATAGGTTGTTTTCCAAAATTTTTTTTTGAAAAACAATCTCTCTCACACGTGTTGCATTTCTTATAAATATTATCTTCGTCTGCAGCTGTGGAAAACATAATGTTTTGGTGCTTTCTCTATCTCATGGTAAGTTTTCTTACTTTTTCTCTCCTCACACCCTCATTGTCACTAACTCTGGTCTTCCCTCTTCCCATAAATCTCTCTTCCCATAAATCTCTCTCTCTAACTGTCTCTCTTTTCTCCATGTTTCTCTTCCCCTCTGTAACACAATTCTTTGATTAGATTTTTTTTCCTCCACCGATCAGTCAATAGCTCCAACTTGCAAAGGAGAACAAATTTATAGTGGTAATTATTTCATTCCTCTCTACCAAAATCTCAATTCTTTGCTTTGAATTTCCATCTTGATTTTTTTTTTTTCTCTAAGAAAATTTCAGTTTAATTGATTCCAAGTAGAAGTTACTTCTTTTCGTACATAAAGTGCAAAAAAATAAAAAATAAATAAAAAAAAAAGAAGAAGAAGAAGAAGAAAGAATGAATGAAGTAAAAGATGAAAATTTTAAACATAGTACCTATATTGCTCTAAATTGCTTTTACATGGGACAGTCATTACCATGGACTAATAATATTGTTATATAATGAATGATAATTGTTTAAGGGAATTGCATTTGTTGGCAAATACTTTTTTTGTTGGCAAATATTTTATGTTGATATTATGTAGTGATGATATATTATGAAAATACATTATGTAAATACATAATTTTGAGTAATATTGAAGACTTGTGGTTGACTATAGTAGACAATTAGTATACCAACAAAAAGAGTAGACAACTATAAGTTACTTTTATTTATACTTATTGAAAATGTATTCCCTATCAAATTTATATATATATATATATATATATATAGACAAATGGTTGATATATATGTGTGTGTACGTACATACGTACATTACTGTCCACATATATGAATAAGATGAGTGGTAGAGATCATGAAAATTTGACTGTATCTATTGTCAAAATTTTAGTATAAAAACCAAATTCGTTCTTGGTTTTTTATTTATAATGATTACATTAGTTGGTTTACATAATACATATGTTTTAAATTATACAGGAATATATTTTTTTTAAAAAAAATTACATACCAAACATTAGAAAACATTTTCAAGCTCATTTTCAAGGTCGTTACCAAACACCAAAAAATAAGACAGTTTTCTAGAAAATGCTCTTCGGAAAATGAAGCATTTTCCAAAAAACGCTAATGCTAAAACAAACAAAGCATAGAGAGATTCCCAAGTTGATGAGGAATCAATCCCCCAAATCTCGCATTGGAGAGATTAAGATATCTTAAGCTCCCCGTTGAATCGAGGAATTTGGGAATATGAGTACCACTGAAATCATTGGGGCCGAGGTCTAAGTAAATCAAATGCTTCAAATCAAGCAGAGAAGGATTTATCATACCACCAAATACAGACCGCTCATAAGCTTCATATTGGTCATCATCAGTAGTGAGCTCGTCATACAGAGGATAAAAGGTTCTGAGATGGAGTTGGAGGACATGACCTATGCGGTTGTGGCAGACAACACTGACCCAGTCACAACAATCCTCGTCAGATGCAGTAGCAACCCAAGAGGCAAGCCTATTTGAAGGATCTGTAAGGTGTTGCTTGAAGTTGAGAAGGGCGTGTCGCTCGCTTTCAATGCAACAAACCTCAGAGTCCGCAATGCAGAAATTAGGATGAATAGTGAGCAAACAAAGGAAAAGGGTTAAAGTCTTTACCACCAAAAAAAAAAAAAAAAAAAAAAGAAAAGGGTTAAAGTAACAAGTATGAATCCAAAGGAACCCTCCATCATCATGCTTTATAAAAGTAATAAAACTAATTTATGATTTTGTATGAATGGTACTAATGGTAATGGCATGCTTATTTATAGGAGGGAGACCGTCTTGTTGTACTATGCTTACAATTTTTTACCGTATGTTGGGGATTGACTCTATAAGTCTTGTAGACGGGACCCTCCTTTTGAGGACCCTTAGGTTCATTAGATTACAGATATGTTTAGATACTACTTATTATTGAAAACTAAAAACACTGTAGTAAAATAATTTTTAAATATGTAAATAGTACCGTTAGACCCAGTTTTAAAGTTGTTTTTGGTAAAAAAAAGTACTTGTGGGTCCCGTGAATGCTGCACGGGACCCATAGAAAAACGTAGCCACACCGATAAACGCTCCAAACGCGCTATCCAAACTCTACCTACACGTATCAATTTTCTATAACTTGTGAAAGCATGACTTATTTTAGACGGGGTTTTGATTAGTCATTCAAAATTTAATAATCTTTTAAGGGAAAATTTACGTGTATAACATTTTCATAATATTTTTATAACCATTGACGCCCCACGGTGGGCGCCAAAAAAAAAAAATATTTTTATAACCATTTTTAGAATGCAAGATGTTGCTTTTATTGGTGAATAATAAAATAATTTCAATGATGAGTTCAATTAAAATTGGTAACACTCTAGCACTTAAGATTTATTATAAAAATATTGTGAAAGATGTCCTACCATGACTTAAGTAGTTGCTCCTTCGTTATTAAGAGCCCGTTTTGGTTGGTGTAATCCGAAAGAGGATGGAAAAAGGTGATATCACTACTTGGAGGGTTATCCGTTATTGAACATATTGTGTGCTAAAATTATATAATAAGAGTAACAATAATTTTAGCATATTGAAAAAAGTGATATCACTACTTGTGACACCACTTTCAATAAAAATGATTTATTTTTTAAATATAAAAATAATATGGAATATTGAACTTTTAGTTTTGACATTTTTATTTATTTTAAGACAACTAGATAACATTTTTAGTTATTGGAATTACAAAATCCTGGCCAAATTGAACTAATTCTAAATCTCAAAATGTGAATTGTCATTAATTATTTTTTGTGCTGAGTTTGTCCATTTCACTCTCAAATCACTAGACAAACTTATTGCATTGGACGACATGATGATACCCCTACAAAATTATTGTATTTGAAAAGATACCCATCATATATATATATATATATATATATAAAAGTAATATTATTGCTACAAATTATTTTATAATATTTTTACAAATTATTGAAATGGTAAATTATTTCTGGTTCTCATTTAGACCCACCACTAGCATCACTTTTTTACTTACCATATCTACTCACCAAACTAGTAGTTTGTAAAATAAAATAAAAAAAAATTGTAAAATAGTTTGTAATTTTAGCATTTTCCTATATTTAAAGCCAAAGCTGAAATAAAATATGGTTATTTATCAAAATTTGAGTATAAATTTATGTCATGTGTCCCATCAAAATTTATTAATTTTGGTATGGTATTTAACACACTACAAAATCAAGGAGTCCAATTTATTTTATTTATTTATTTTTTTGGGCTAAATGAGTTATTAAGTGAGAAAAAAATACTACAATAGAATCAAAATTAATAAACTTTAAAAAAAAAATCACCATCTTTGATTTATTATTATTATTATTATTATACAAATAGTGGTTGGACAAACTAAAATTGAGAATTTCATGAATAACAATTAAAATGATTTTTTTTTTTTTAAAAGAACTAATGTTTTATTAGTAGCTATTTTATACTTTCAAATATACAAACATTATATATATTGTATTTAAATTTGTTAAAATTCTAATATGCATTTAGTTATTCTTATTTGTAAATGTATCCTATGAATATGCATGGGACTACAAGCTAGTGTTTATTATGTATTGGATGGGCATGAACTTTATAATTGTAGAGCACAAGGTTAATTTATTATCGAGAAAATTAGAAGTTCATGAATGTGTAAATGTCAAACCTAGCCAAGAACTTTGTTGCTCAACCGGCATCTTCTAGTATTTCCAACAAAGAGTATGAAACAACCAATGTTTAATTCACCTTCTTGATTGTAACTATTGAATTTTTTTTTTTTTTTTTTTTTTTTAAGGTGTCAAAATCTAAGATATTGATTTTCTTATTAGTGTCTATATCTTGAAAGTCTTCCTTGTGCTCGCACAATTTTCTCATAAAAGATCTAGCTATGATCAAATCCCTTCCCATGCATACTAAAACATTAAATATACTCTATTCTTTTCTTCCACCTGATAAGATATTGTGGAAATTGTTGTCTAAGGTAATTGAAAATATGTGATGCCCTAGCCTAGAATCTTTTCTAATCAATATTTGTGTGAACAATTGAACATTCCTTTGATGGGAATAGGTGATATTGAAATTCTTTATCATATTATAGTGGGTTTGTTTGATGTTGTGAAATTGCTTTAGGTAGCTATTTTTATATGATTAGTTCCAAAAGTCATGTGCTTTATGAGTGAAGAAGTGAAATGATTATTAATATATAAAAATGCGATTATTAAAAATCCCACCATATGTCAAACACATAACAAGTAATCCCTCTCACAATGATAGATTGTTATTAAATTTTCTTATTTTATGATTGTAGGGGCCTTCTTCACTTTTGGGGTAAGACATTCTGCTTTGGGTAAGGGAGTTGGGTCTAGCTCTCTTTTCGCAGAATCTACACACACACACATATGGAACAATAGAAATGAATGTTAGTCCAAATAACTTGTCAGCAATGAGGCATAGTTAGAATGAAAGATTATAATGTAAATAAAAGGAATCTCTTGCCGAAAGTAGGCTAAAAAGAGCTTAAACCTCAACTTATACAACCTTATTACCCAATAGTCATAAAGTTACACATTTTGGAGAATAGGTCACAATATGTTAGGAACCCGAGCACCATAAGTACTATGCAATTGAGTTGTACATGATTGTATACATTGATGTATGGATTGTATCGTATGGTATGTTAGTTTGTTAGTTGATGAGCTGGCATATGAGCTGGCAAGTTATTTAGTTAGCTTAGTCTGTTTAGGCTATGAGTTTTGGAGGGAAAACAGGGAATGGTTCATGTATATAACTCTGTGAGTACATTGGTAAGGAATCAAGTAAAATCACTCAATTGCTCTCTTCCTTATCTCTAATTTTCCTCTATAATCTTCCTTCTCTTCACTCTTCCTGATTTCTAGAGGTCAGTTACCCTCGAAGTAACTACTTTTCTTCCCTAACAGTCCTTGATCAATCAAGAACTTAACAATTTGGTATTAGAGCCTACTTCCCTGCAACCATGGCAGAAACAAGATCCTCTGCCGACATCAATGAATCCTTATCTCTTCTTAAGACTACAACAGATCATCATGGTCATTCTTTGCAAGAGATTAACAAACAATTGAATGCCAATACCCAACAATTGAATGCCAACACTCAACAATTGAATGCTATTAGTTTGGCTCTTCAAAAACTCACTAAAACTGAAGAACAGAGACAACAAGAAGTTATGTCTCCAAAGTCTTCATCTCCTTCACCAAACTCTCCAATTACCCAAGCTGTTTCTTTACCCATTTCGCATATGTCAAAAAGTGTGAGATTGTATTTTCCTCGGTTTAAGGGTGATGACCCTGCTTCCTAGGTGTACAAGGCCAACCAATATTTTAGTTTCTATCGAACTCCATTCAATGAGAGGTTGCTAATGGCCTCTTTCCACATGGATGGAGATGCCCTGGTATGGTTTCAAGACAGTGATGAGAATGGGGTGTTTGCTACCTTGGAAGGATTTGTGGAAGCCCTGTTGACAAGGTTTGGGAGTACTACCTATAAGGATCCTATGGATCCTAAGAAGCTTTCTACCATGAAAGATTGGCCTTCTCCAACCACAGTTAAAGCTTTGCATGGATTTCTTGGTCTTACTATTTACTATAGGAAATTCATACATCATTATGGCCAAATAGCTGCTCCATTAACTGCCTTGTTGAAAAAAAAAAAGCCTTTGTGAGTTGGGGAAGCTTTTTAGAACCTTAAGGTAGTAGTGTCAGCCACCTGTTTTGGCTTTGATAGACTTCTCTAAGCCCTTTACTATAGAATGTGATGCTTTTGGGGTTGGATTAAGGGCTGTTATGATTCAAGAGCTACTCTTCCCAATGAGATCACAAAGAGTGAGTTTGTTACATGAGGGAGAGAAAAGATTTGCCTAGTGATGCATGTTGTTTCTGCTATAATCACTCTTCTCTCTTTTTTAAGTCTCACTTCACCTTTCCCTTTTCTTTCTTATTTCTAGGGCTATAAACGAGCCGAGCTTTGTCGAGTAATGCATGTTCAAGCTTGGCTTCTTAGCTAAAGTCAAAAACTCAGGCTTGGCTTGAGCTTGCGACAAGACTAAAATAATGTTTGTGCTTGAGCTCATGGTAAAGTGAAAAGGCTTGGGCTTGGCTTGGCTTGATTAGTTAGTCAATCCAATCTTGAGCTTAATATCAAGTTCAAACTCAAGCTCAGATTAAGCTTTCAAGCTTGGGATCTAAGAAAATTAAATTATTAAAATGCTTAAATCTCCAAAATCAAGTAAAAAAAATATATACTCATTTTATCATGCTCCTAATCCACTTATGATTAGCCATTATTCAAATTCAAATTTTACATAATTAAATCCGTTCATTCATCCTTCATTGTCTAAATTTTAACAATTGTTTAAAATAGAATTTTTACATTCACGTTAGAAGGTGAAGAACTAGAAAAATACTTATATGTAATTATCATGAATGGGAAAAGACAAACATGGTTTATTTTATTTTTTTGAGAAATGACTAACATGTTTTATAATTTTACATTAGATAATTGATGGAGAAGGATCATATTTGGCTCACTTAAATTTTTTTTTATTTTTTTTAAATGTAACTAAAGTCTAAAGTAGTGTTTGGTCAGTTTAGAGGGAAGGAAAAAATTAAGGTAATGGGTAGTAGTCTTATGTTGACCATATCATTATTAAGATATGTGTAATAAATTTATTTAGCAAACACATACAAACTTATAAATGAGTCTGTATGCTTGAATTGTTTTGTATCGTGCCTTATAGCTCATGGGCTTGTTCATGAACAAATTTTTTTATCTTTGGCTCGGTTTTTTTATTAAATAAGCCTAAAACTAAGGCTCAATCTTGACTTATTTATAAACAAACAAATATGAACAAGCTTTTTATCCAACCAAGCTCGAGTTGTTCATGAACAACTTGGTTTATTTTGTACCTTACTTATTTCACTTTCAATTTCCTATTCAAATTGCCTAGGTTAATATTCTTGTTCCCGTTATGGGTACTAATCCTATTTATACGCCAAATCAAAACTCATGTAATTTCTCCTTTTTAGCCTTGTTGTTCACCCACCATTTTTGTTTACTACCGACACTCTACAGGAGTGCCCACCGCCTCTAGTCGTATGGCTTCAACCTCCACTAATCCATGACTGTGGACAAGACATTCTCTCTCTTTCACTACCTACTTCACGACAAACTCTCTCCTACAAGTTCTGCGGTGTGTATCTCTCTCTCTCTCTCTCTTTAAATACTAGCATGCATCAAGTGGTCCCAGCTACTCTACTACCTATTATGGGTAATGATGCCTTCCTAGCGTGGCATCTCCCAAAATAGGTCCCGACTGAATATCGGAACTAAGCTCTTTTCCCCCCTTCACCAAACCACACTCTCTATACCCCCTTTGGTTGTAGGCCCACTTTCCCTGCATTAGTCAAGTTACAGGTTGGTGGTGCTCCCCGCCATTACACTACTGTCTTCTTCTTCTTCTTCATGATTTGTCTTTTCTTTCCCTATGCATTTTCTTCCGCTGCTGCTTGGTTTTTTCTCATTGTTTTTTTTATTCTTGTGGCATCTAGAACTTCTCATCCGAGTTCATGGTATAGGATCAACATAGACCACGTTTCACTTTGCTAGACCAAGCCTATTGGTTCTTTACCTCATTCCTTCTTATTTCCTATCGGTTTCACTGAGCGGGCCCATCGAGCTTTTGCCCTATTCTTTCCTTCTTTGGCCTTTGGATCGACATTATCAAAAATGGATATCAACAATAATCCATACCAAAAGATATTAGTAACATGTTTTCTAATATGTTCCTTTTGGGAGAGCCCAAAAATAGTAAGATAAGTAAAATTGGAATAGGTGACTTTATCATACAAACAAAATAAGCATAGGTTTTTTTTCTTTAAAAAAGAAAAAGAAGAAAATGTATTGCTATTGTGTTCATCCTTATAAGAATTGAAGCATAGATTACATTTTCATTATTTTTGACAAGTCTTATTTTTTATTTTTTAAATTCCTTTATAACTTCTTATTTTGTGTTGGCTTAAATGGATTTTTTTTTTTTTTTTGAAGCTTTCGGAGCGTGGGCTTTAGATAAGATGTTCAACTCTTATATGCCAAGCATTGACTGTGGGTCTTGTACATGGAATGGAGCAAATCAAGATAAGCATATAGTCCATTTTTGGTGGGCCTCAATTAGCTTGATTTATCTCGACATCAATTTTCTTCGATGCCAAAAAAGTCCAACTTATTTTAGATGGAAATTTAATTGATTATTACATGTATACAAAATTCAAGGATAATTAAATTGGAATAGGTCCTCACCGACTCGAGTGGTTGGATATTATAGCTGTGATTGTTTATAGCTGGATATTAGGGTTAAATGGTTGACAATAATTTTATTTTTTGACAAAGTTTAGCTACGAAATTGATTGTAGCCTAAGGTTACAACATTACTCAATATCATTAACACTACTATATATTTTGAAAGTCTTACTGTTGGATTGCATATTCTTTACTTTCTTAATACACATGCCAAATTTTGTTCCAATCAGAAATTATTTATTATATGATTGATAAGATTATATTTTATGAATAATTTCAAACTACAAAAACTTGCAATTTAAACAATTTATTGATGACATAGATATTGACCTTTAATTTTCTAAAAATTTTGCAAGCATGGAGGATATAATAAGAAAAGATAATCCAATTGTGGATTTGTCAAAATTCACCTCCAATAAAAAGATATTAAATAAAGTTGTAACCTTAAGTTACAACAAATTTTGTAGTTAAACCTTGTCCATTCCCTCCAATTAGGCATTGAAATGGAGAAACAAAAGTTAATATTATCATCATCAAGAAATCTTGAAGTGTACGAATGTGCAACAAAATAAATTATATATATTTATATATATAGGCTAGATATAGGCTAGGTTCAAGTTACACCTGGTATAACTCAAAATAATATTACACCACTTAATAACTTGTTATAAAATTCATATTTTGAAAATTCTACTGTTGAATTACATGTTCTATATGTCTTTAATATTCATGCCAATTTTTATGTCAATTGGATGTTATTTACTATTCAATCCATAAACTCATCTTTTATGCATTATTTTAAACTACAAAAACTTGAATTTAAACAATTGATTGATGGCATAACTATTAATTTTTTATCACCTTGAAATTTTGCAAGCATGGATAATATATGAGGATAATGTAATCTAATGGTGGATTTGTCAAAATTCGCATTCAATTAAAAAATATTGAGTGGTGTAATATTGCTTAATGTTATATCGTGTGTAACTTGAACCCAACCATATATATATGTATGTATGTATGTATGTATCTTGGCAGTTGGTAGTCTTCCTCATATTGGAAACGACTTTCTAGAAAAGATCTTTAGAGCATCCACATTGATGAAGCTAAATTTTTTAGCTTTTAGTATCTAAAAATGCCACTTTATCTATTTTAACTTATCATTTCACAACTTACTCCACATCAATTCTCTTATTTTCACATCACGCTTAAACACTATTCATTTATTTATTATTTTTTCTCTCTCTTCATCTTTCTCTCTCTATCTTCTCCCCCTCTTCAAAGCCAATCCACTCATGGCACCACCGATCCGCCACTAGCCACAGTCCACCATCATAAACTCAACTAACATCAACCACTGATCCACTACTATAAAGCCAACCACGATCCACCACAAAACCCAATAACCAAAAAAAAAAAAATATATATATATATATATATATACATATCTCCATTAAACTCAAAATCAAAACCCATTCATCAAAATAAAAATAAAAACCCATCAATAGAAAACCACCGCCTAAAATCATTCCAAACCCAACCACAACACCATCACCACCACAACCAACAACTACTACAACATTTACCCATAACCACCGCAACCGACCCACAAAGCTAAGCCACTGATCGACCCACGCAATTGCCATTAGCATCAATGCCAAGCCAAGCCAAGCCAGGCTCTAACCCAATTGATCCACAAAGTCGCCTCTTGAGATAAAGAAAAAATAAGGGGTTTGAGCGAGATGATGAGTAGATGGATGAGGGGAGGTGACGATAAGCGATGGCAATGATAAGAGGTTAAAGGTTTGGACTATTTGGTTGAGTGAGAGAGCGAGCCAAGAGAGTGAAGGAGAGGATGAGAGAGAGAGAGAGAGATGGAGAAGTGAAAGAGAGACAGACTTGAGTCAATAATTGATGGAGAGAGAAGCAATAAAATAATGATTTTTAATTTTACCTTGTAGCTAAAGTAAACTGGTATTGATACCACTTTACTGTAGTTATGTTGTTAAAAATTTTAACTTTACCTCCACTGATGTTGCATGTTTTTTGGTGTGGTTGGTGCTAAAATAGATTTTTAGCAATTTTAGCACCACAAATACCGATGCTCTTACAGAGCTTGCAGAGCATGGGCTAGTAAAGAGGTTAGACTCTTTATATGAAATTGCTATTTTACCCTCTCAACTACCAAAAACAATCCTAAAAATATATACAACCTTACTCAATGACTCTTTTTTTAAAGACTACTTTAGCAAGTATGTAAAACTAAAATATTTTATTTTATTATCTTCTCTTTCCTCACACACACACACACACTCTCTCTCTCTCTCAACCCATCTGCCCCTATTATTATCACTCTTCTCTCCATCTCAGCTTCTCTCTTTCTCATCCATTTCTCATCTCCGCCTCCCTCTCATGTCCGCCACTCTATTTCTCATCTTAGCCTTTCTCTCCTCTGCTTCCTTCTCACTCATCTCTGCCTCCCTCTCCTCTTATATCCGACTATGGGTTTTTTTGTGAGTTTGGACTTATGGGTTTTGTGGGTTTCATGGTGGATTTTTGTGTGTTTGGATTTGGGTGTTTGTGGATATTTTCGATTATGATGGTGGTGGTGTGTGCGCAATAGTGGTGGTTGTTGTGCTTTTTGTGGTTAGTGGTAGTGGGTTATAGTTCCGATTTGGTTTTTGTTTTGTTTTTTTTTTTTTTAAATTTTTTTTTATTTGGGTTTGTGGTAATGGATTTGGTAGTGGTGGCTATTGACGTTGGTGGCGGTGGTGGTGTTGGATTTGAAGTAGTGGTGGTAGGTTATGGGGTGGTGGCTACTATTGTTTAGTGTAGTTCATTTTATTTATTTATTTGCTATTGGATTGATTTGTGGATGGGTATTGATTGTGGTGGTGGTAGTGGAGGTTGGTTTTGATCTATTTTTGAGTGGAGGGGGGGTGGTGGTGGTGATTTTGGTTGTTGTGGAGAGAGAGAGAGAGAGAGAGAGAGAGAGAGGGAGAGAGATGAGTGCTTTTTTATATGGGAAATGCTAATGAATGCTCTTAGGGCAATGATTAACAATCTATTTAAAGAAAAATTTTATGGGAAAAGAAAAAAAAATAATTAATGTTTTGACAGTTTTTTTTTTTTTTCCATTTATCATAAAAGCGGTGTAATGTAATTTATTTTATTTATTTATTTTCTATTGGATTGATTTGTGGATGGGTATTGATTGTGATGGTGGTGGTGGAGGTTGGTTTTGATCTAGTTTTGAGTGGGGGGGGGTGGTGATTTTGGTTGTTGTGGAGAGAGAGAGAGAAAGGGAAGAGGGAGGAGAGAGATGAGTACTTTTTTATATGGGAAATGCTAGTGGATGCTCTTAGGGTAATGGTTAACAATTTATTTAAAGAAAATTTTCATGGGAAAAGAAAAAAAAAAGTAATTAATGTTTTGACAGCTTTTTCCATTTCTCATAAAAGTAGTGTCAAAACTTTTCTAAAATAGATTGTTAACCATTGCCCTAAAGGCACCTGTTAACATGAATCCTTTTATATTATTTGTTGGGAAATGTTAATGAATACCTTAAGATTATTAGTTTATGAACTATTTTTAGAAATGTTTTTATGGGAAAAGGATAAAAAAAATTAATGGATTTGACAGCTTTTTGTATTTCCCATAAAAGTTTTGTTAAAACTTTTCTAACATAGTTTATTAACAATTACTCTAAGGACACATGTTAATATGATCCTTGTTTGTTTTTGAAGTTTATATTGAAGTTTTAACAAATCAAGATAACAATCTAGTCCATTTGGTCAACCTTATAGCTTGATTTGGTAGGCATCAATTTTCTTCTTGCCAAAAGTCCAACTTATTTTAGACATAAATTTCATTGATTATTACTTTTATACAAAATTCAAGGATCATTAGATTGGAATAGGTCCCATATTGACCCAACCAAGTCGCTGGGTATTAATGTATTGCTAGGATGAAATTTAATTGATTATTACTTGTATACAAAATTCAAGGATCATTAAATTAGAATAGGTCACTCACCGACCCAACCAAGCGGCCGGGTATTGATGTATTACTTAGATGAAATTTCCGTTGTGTACACTAGTTTTTTTTTTTTTTTTTTTCATAATGATATGTTGTGGAAAGTGTGATCCAAGTCCAACATGCTTAAGAGTTGTAGTTGAGACCATGACCCGAAAGCTTTACTATTTAATACTTTGTTTGAAAAATTAAACACTCATTTGATGTAACAAGAGACAATGAAATTTGACACCGTATACAATGGGTTTAGTTCCTGATGTTGTGAAATTGATGCAGGTACTAATTAAAAACTCTAGTATGATTAGTTGGCAAGTCATGTTCTTCAAGTGTGAAAAGTCTAGAGTGGAAAACTTTAATTTATGTTCCTACAATAAATATTTTGGAGAGAAAATTCTTAACCCCCTCATCCAATTGGGACCCCTCTATTTATACCCCAAGGAAAAAAAGTCCAACTTTCCCGAGTGTGATTTACTATCCAATTAACTATGGACAAAACATATAACTAATAGTAGTCCTTATCAAGTAACAAGATATTAGTAACTAGATGATCATGTAGTATGGAACCAGATGATCCCTCTTCCAAAAGAAATATCACTAGATGAATTACTACTGCATATGATTTCCTAATAATCACTATAGTTTGAACGAACAAAAAATAATTGAGCAAGCAACTTGTAGTTGTCTAAAGCCTTTTGTTGTAGAAAAGCATAGAAGTTGAATTTAGAAGTCATATGATAGTATTTCAAAACTATGATTTGCCAAGATATTGTGAAATTTTAAAAGTACTTGCAAGTGTACGAATCACACCGAAATATAGTTTGACAAGAATGAGGTCGAACCCACAAGGACTTGTATGAGTGTAGGAAAATTAATCAAATCTTAACCAAATTAGCCCTAATCTAGTTTAATAAAAATTGGTTGTTTGAAATTAAATATACTAAGAAAATAATTAAACTAAGCAAAGATACAATATAAAGCAAGAAAGAGATGTGATCAATCCAGAGAAAGGAATTAAGGTTTTGGAATCGCATTGTAAGTCATATCAGCATATATTTATGATCATTAATTTTTCCCAATCACTACATGATAATCTAGAAATCAATCTTGCTATCATGGAAAATATTATCATTAAAACTTCTATTTAAATATCTAAAGCATGTTCTTCTTCGCTTTTTAAGTATAAAATCAAATCATCAATTGTATCCGTTGACAAACAAATCACAAGAGATATCAAATTTTATAATCAAGAAATAATAAACCAAGCATTAAATTAATTAATACAAATCCTAAATCATGAGAAAAATATGATTGAACTCATATCTAGAATCCCATCTTAGTCAATTGATATGAAGCAAGAATAATTTAAATCATTAAAGAACAACTATTGTGGGAAAAATCAAATTACATAAATATTACTGATAATCCTTAACAAAGTTGTAGCTCTTTAACTTAGCTTTATAGCCCAACTTGAATCATCTCAATTGGACATCTAAGCTGAAAGTTATGCCAAAAATACTAACGATGTACAGTTTGGAATCCTATTTCGAATTAGACTTAGATTTGGTGCAAATTTCCTTTGATTCCTTACTCTAATTGGACCTAATTTTAATTGTGTTGGCCTTCTTTAACTTCATCATGGCTCTTGTAAAAGTAAATCCATTAGCTTTCTTCTTTACACAAATCTACTATTTAATTCCATTCTCCTACAAAAAACAAATTCACACAATAAAATTTAATTAAGCACAAAATTGATTATTTAGTATTATTTTAAAACCAAATATAAAATGCATGAAGTAAATCAAAATAAGTATGATAATACTTTTTAACAATGAAATAAATATGCAAAATTAAGTTATTATCAATGCACATCACAAGATACCAATTGAATTTTTAATGTAGGTGGAGATCAAAGCTTGTGATGATTGTTCTTTATTATTAGGCTAATATACCAATATAGTAGTAGTTGCATTCAAGATCAAACCCCAAATCTCTTATTCGACAACAAGAGTTGCCGCCTGTAAATGTAGACATATTATTGAACCATGTAAATTCTGTGTTTAATTTTCTTCTCTCTTCTTTAAACTTGCATAAGTAAATTTATTTTTACAACACTTTATCAGTTGATCTAACTAGAATTTATATTTTGTGATTGTAATTATTGGTTTTTAATATTATGCAGTTGAATTTAGTAGTCATATATGGGAATTTAAATTCGACTTGCTTTGGATTTTCTTGCAATTTGGGAAGTTCATATTATCTATTGGGACAAAACCCATTTTGGCGATTTTAGAGTTATACTAGCGAACATTCATGAATTTAAATTAAATAATTAAATTAAAAGATAAATAATCACTTATCCATATATATATATATATATATATATATAATTGCAAAATCTTTTTCTTGCAATTAAGGAAGTGTTGCTATATAAGAAAAAAATCCATCTAAAATTCAACCACTTACACAATTAAAATTAAAAAGCGATCAGTTATATTCTTTCACAATCTTGATCCCGTTTGATGGTTTGTCAGTACATAAAACAAAAAATAACTAATTAGTCTTTTCTTGCAATTAAGGAAATGCTGCCATGTAAGAAAAAATCCATCTAAAATCCAGCCACACACAATTAAAAAGGGATAAGTTGTATTCTTTCACAGACCTGTTTAATGGTTTGTCAGTATATTAAACAAAAAAATAACCGGTTAAAACCCCTTAAAAACTTGCCACGTTTACAATTAAAATTCCAAAAGTTACGAGTGTTTCGCTAGAACACGTCTAAAAAGTAAAAACTGATTTTTTTATTTATTTTTTTTTTTTGTTGAGAAACAAGTAAAAATTGAAACCTAAGCCTGTTTGGGTAAGCATTTTTCGTCACTCAATTTCCGTCACTCAATTTCCATCACTCATCACTCATCACTCATAACTCATCACTCATCACTCATCACTCAATTTTTCACATCTGTTTGCCTTCATCACTCGGTTTCCATCACTCACTATTTTTCACACTATTTGGAGGGCCCACACTGTCACGGTGCAGCTTTTTTTTTTTTTTTTTTTTTTCACTAAGTTTGGTGAGTCTAGGTACTAAAGAAAAAAAAAAAAAAAAAAATAGAACAGAACAGACGAACCAAGAAAAAAAAAAAAAAAAAAAAAAAAGAAGAGAAAGAACAAAGCAACGCCAACCCAAAGAAAGAAAAAAAAAAAAAAAAAAGAAAGAAGAAGAACAGCCAACGCCAACCCGAAAAAAAAAAAAAAAAAAAAAAAAAAAAAAAAACAACCAACGCCAACCCCAGTGAGAAAAAAAAAAAAAAAAAAAAAAAAAAAGAACGAACAGCCAACCCAAAAAAAAAAAAAAAAAAAAAGTCAAAAGGTGGTCAAAAGTTGCGGTCAGGTCCTCATATGTGTTTATTTACGGAAATGCCATTGAGTTATGAGTTATGGAACCGAAAACAAAGATTTTGTTGTTTTCGGTTTCCATAACTCATAACTCAAAAATCGTAGAATTGAGTGATGGAAACAGTTATGGAAACAGAGTTATCGTTTGGCCAAACAACCTTTTTGCTATGGGTCCCACCATTTTTGAGTTATGAGTTATGGAAACTGAGAATTGAGTTGTGGAAATTGCTTACCCAAACAACCTCTAAGGGCCTGTTTGGGTAAGGATTTTTCATCACTCAATTTCCGTCACTCATCACTCATCACTCATAACTCATTACTCATCACTCATCACTCATAACTCATCACTCATCACTCAATTTTTCACATCCGTTTGCCTTCATCACTCGGTTTTCATCACTCACTATTTTTCACACTATTTTGAGGGCCCACACTGTCACGGTACAGTTTTTTTTTTTTTTTTTACTAGCAGCTTCTTTTTTTTTTTTTTTCCCACCTGGTTGGTCATTCGTCTGGGTTTTCCTTTTTTTTTTTTTTTTTCACTAAGTTTGGTGAGTCTAGGTACTTTAAAAAAAAAAAAAAAAAAAAAAAACCCAACGCCAACCCAGGAAAAAAAAAAAAAAAAGAAAAAAAAAAAGAAAGAAGAAGAAAGGCCAACGCCAACCCAGAAAAGAAAAAGAAAAAGAAAAGAAAAAAAAAAAAAAAGAAAAGAAAGGCAACGCCAACCCAGAAAAGAAAAAGAAAAAGAAAAAAAAAAAAACGCCAACCCAGGAAAAAAAAAAAAAAACCAACGCCAACCCAGAAAAGAAAAAGAAAAAGGAAAAAAAAAAAAAAAAACCAACGCCAACCCAGAAAAAAAAAAAAAGTCAAAAGGTGGTCAAAAGTTGCGGCTGTGAGTCTCTCATGTGTGTTTATTTACGGAAATGCCATTGAGTTATGAGTTATGGAAACCGAAAACAGCCTTTTGTTGTTTTTCGTTTCCATAACTCATAACTCAAAAATCAGAGAATTGAGTGATGGAAACAGAGTTATGGAAATAGAGTTATCGTTTGGCCAAACAACCTTTTTTTTATGGGTCTCACCATTTTTAGTTATGAGTTATGGAAACTGAGAATTGAGTTACGGAAACACTTAAACCAAACAGGCTCTAAATCACTACATTAGAATAAAAAGAAGAGAAAGCATCCTTATTTTTCTCTTTCTCCCAAAACAAAAAGGAAAAAAAAAAACTCTCCCTCTCTCTCAAAGAACAATGGTAAGCAGCATCGTCGAAGAAGAGGAAGTTGCGGCAGAAGTAGAAGCGGTGCAAGCAGTGTACGGAGACGATTGCACAGCCGATGTCACCTCCCAACAGGTCTCTCTCTCTACTATTTTCTATATCTGTTTGGTTACCCAGAAAACAATGGAAAGTAAAACCAAAACCCAGAAAAGATAAAAGAAAAACCTTCGAAACCGAACCAAAAGACCACACCTTTTGCTTTACCCAAATAAGTTGTGCTAATTTCTTCCCTTTGCAATCACACCGCCTTTTAAAAAAAAAAAAAAAACTATGTTCAAATTCCTTTCAATATCTTTCACTCTACTTTGTGATTAAGGAAAGCAAAAACTTCGATTGATGCATATCCATAGTTTGCAATTAGACTTCACCATCTCGATTCTACCAAAAATTCAGAAGAAGGAAGATGAGTCTACTCTGCCTATTAACAATGCCTCCAACTGGATTCCTATTCATTTTCTGACTTCTCCCCCCACAAATTAGATCTCTGTTACATGTTTCAAACTTTTACAATTACAGTTGGGTTTGGTTACAGAAATTAGGGTTAAGGAATTTGAAATTCTGATATGTGAGTATTTTTTTAGATATTTTCAGTAATGGGTTTGTTTAAATTCGACTCGTTTGGATTTAAAACATTCAATTTCTTTCTCTGCAGAGATGAAGTGGAATCTTTCTTCAATCCAGAGTCTCTAATTTCATTAAAGCAAAGGTACCAATTTCTTTTCCTAATATTCTCCTAATTTTTCCTCTCTATTTATTGAAATCAGGGAAAACCTCCGCAAAATGAAATCTTTCTAATCCTTTGAACTTAATCATTTCACTTTAATTTTCAAGTTTTGTTTTCTCTCTTACATGTTCCCTTATTTGTAAGGGGGATTGAAATTGTGGGGTTTGAAATCTGAGAATATTTTGTTATTTTGTTTATACATTGTAGATTTTAGACGATATTTTTTTAAAAGACAATTTTAAGTGATGATTTTGTTATTTTTGATGTTGGGTTTTTCTGGGTTTTGCATGTTTTAAATTGTTAAATCTGAAAGTATAATGTTCTTTGTACAAAATTGATTACTTTGTATGTTATGGTAGAGAATAATTTTCTCAGAGATTTACTTATGAAAAAAAAAAAAAAATTCTCAAAGATTCCTAGGTGTCGGTTTTGGTGTGTACAATATTTGGTTTTTTGGGTTTTTCATGTTGTATGCCATTCTTGAAAATTCATTGAGAATCTGTTTAGTACTAAGAAACAAAAGTGAAACAATAGTAAAAGGAATTGTAACCAGTTTTGAAGGTTTTAAATTGTTCTGTTTAAATTACATTTGTTAGTTTACTTTGCTAATCTATGAATTGTGGTGATAAGTAGAGAATTGCAACCAGTTATGATATTTAAATACCATGAAATTTCAGCAAGTTGAGATGATTAGTAGAGAATCTGTCATGCAGTCACATGAGAAAATTCAATAATTCAAGGCTTTATACAGTACTTAACTCAATTGAGATGATTTCTTTTCAATTTGTGAATGATGGAAGTATTTGTTTTGCCTAATTCATAGTGTAATGTACCAAGTTTCTTCGGTCAGTTTTCTTAATCCTCTTATATTTTTAAGGTCTATTTTGGAAGAGAATTATGGGTTGAAAAAGCTTATAAATAAAGGGGTTCACACATTGAAGAAGCCACAATATTGGTTTATGTTTTTAGTAAAGTATGGTATTTGGTCTTGCTACATTTTGAAAGTTCTCCAATTTGACAATGGGCATGATATTCTGTTTTTGTTTCAGACTTTCATTTGTGTTATATTGATCCTGGAGTTTCCAGTGGGGAGGAGATGAAACCACTGAAGAGAATATATAGTGCGCAATTATAAAGCATTGTGTTCTCTGTTAGTGCTTCTTTTAGGTACAATTTATCTATTTCATTATGTTATTTACCTCATTCGATCCCTTTTCTGTTGTACTGTATGAAAAAAAAATTCAAGGTTATTACTTGAACACCAAATGAAAAAAATTACAGCTGTATGTTTGTTTTGTAATTTTGTTTAGCAAGTCAATGTATTGAAGTTTTGTGATGGTTAATTTGCAAGATTAGCAATCTCACAATTCGATTATGTAATTCTCAATTTAAATTACAAAAGGTATCCCATCCATGACTAGAGTAACCAACTAAAGCACAATTGCAATTTAATTCCACTCACTAACTTAGAGTCGCATGAATATCTCATTTAGAACCTATACTTTATCATTATAGCATTACAAAAAATGTATAGACACGCACTCTCTTAGAGAAAGAACATCATTGTCAGAAACATCAGAACATTTCTCTCTGCATTCTCTCAATTTTTCCTTTTTTTTTTTTTTTTTTTTTTCCAGGTCCAAGAAAATCCTCTCAGCTCCAAAAACTTTTTGCAGATTAAACCCATTAGTCAAGAATAGTAATGCTTATCTCTGTTCTGAAGAATAAATTCATTGAAATGGTTCATGGTCATCATGGATGGATTTTTTTGGAAAATTTCATTCATAATTGAGAAGTTTCTAATGCATATTTATACCGTGCAATTGGTTAGGTAGATTAGGTAATGATAATCATGAATTAACTAAAAATTTTCATAATGATTATTATTGCTTAAAAGCTAATCCATATTTAATATACATTTCAGTTGATTTAAGGATCATCTAGATCTATTATTGCTTAAATTCTATGAAATTTTTGTGGTTTTAGATAGTGCAATTGGTATGGATGCTTGACTTTTATACCCAACTTTAATGGCTACATTATAGTGATTTTTAGTTATTTAAGTTGAATACCTCTATTTATCCTAGCCGGGGACAAATGATTTATTATTTGGATAGAGAATAGAAGGATGATTCAAAGAGCTACAAAGATAGGATAGCAACAGATAGGTAATTAAATTAAAAATTGGCATGCATAATTATATTAGAAATGCGTTAGATTTAATAGATGGCTTGGTCAATTAGGAATCACACCAAAGCTCTAGATAGAGTTAGATATGTGTGTGTGTGTGTTACATCTGTGTTTTAACATTTCATAGCAGTACGATGCTTACAGCAGAGTTGTTTTTGGGTTTGATTAACTTAAAGATATGTAACTATAAATATCTTTCTTAATACTTCAATGATTGATGTACAAATCAATTGAAAACAATTATAAAGAATAAGGTAGATGGTAAAGAGTAAAGCACCGTGCAGTCTGCATTGCTCTATACCAGGAAAGGGATTTCAATTGGATTAATATGCATGTTACAGGAAGTGCAAGGATACAAAGAGGAAAGCTTTAAGACAAATAGCTCAAACTCAACAACAAAAGTAAGATGGAATCCAAAATTTCTCTCTGATGTTTTCTTTTAGAATGTATGGAATTATTATGTTGTACATTGAGGATATTTTTATTGAATTATGAAGTAACTATTCAATTTATTTGTTTTTATTTTCTGCAGAAAGAATTGTCTAAAAGTATATGGAGTTATGGTATTTTTTGTGGTGTTAAAGTGATAGAATGACTATGTATATATGAAAGTAGAGACTTCATCTTTACATGGTCTAAAATTTTGCCAGTTGGTGCATTCCTTGCAATATTCTTTTGTTTTTAATTAATTTTTTTAAAGTTTCTATGAGACTACTTACTACTGTAGTTTGATGTAATTCATAAATTACTACTATAGGATTTTAATTTCATGATATTTTAATTATTAATTATTGTTAGTTGAAGACACTGATACTTGCTTCTAGCAAAAACAAATACACCTATTATCTCTCTTGGACCACCCTGAATTTATTTTGTATATCTTTTTGGAAATTTGGAACATGCTTGAAATAATTAACTCTTGGAGTCAAAAGAAAGAAAAAAAAATTCACTTTCTTTGATGTGCTTGAGTGCATGTGTGATGAAAAAAGACTTTTTTTGGTCTATTTCAAATTTTGTTGAATGAACAAGAAATTTCAAGATTAGATTTCATAGTTTTCTTTCTTACAAGTTTTTTTTTTTTTTTAAAATATTTTTTTTGGGTATTACTAGTGCATCAATACATGCACATAGTCTTGCTTTAAAACTTCTTTTATAATTTAATAATTGGGAGAGACGTGATTTTAACCCTAAATATATCTTTTGGAAACACTATGAGATGCTAACCATTTGAATTATAAGACTCTTTGGCGACTCTTTGGCAATACAAAGGCTTTTCAATGGCAACAACCATGTAATGGCAACGCCAAACTAAATTTTAACGCTGCAATGTTTACAAAGGAGAAGATGACTGGGATTGGGACAATAATCAGACTCAAGGGGACAAACTATTGCAGCAATGAGCAAACGTGCGCCTGGAATCATGAATGCAACTACAGCTGAAGCAATGGCAGCAAGCAAGTGAACTGTGCAGGGTACAATTAATTTACACAGGAGTTAAAATGTAGAAAGATTATCCTAGAGCAGGGAGATTCCAAAATCATTATAGATTCACTATACAGTTCACCGATTATTCCTTATGGGGACACATCACTGATGCAATAAAGCAGAACCTGAGAAGTTTCCATGAAGCCCAAGTTTCATTTGTTTGAAGAGACACTAATCCAGAAGCACACATCTTAACACAACATGCTATACAGGTAACCTTACGGATAGGGAATTTTGGGTGAACAGCAGCCCATCTCCTTTAATATCTTCTGTAACATCTTACCTAGTTCCTATAATTCCTTCTTTGTTGAGCTAAATAAAAGTTAACATGTTTTCACTCCCCAAAAAAAAAAAAAAAAAAAAAAAAAAAACCAATCGTAACTAATTGATCATATTCACATGTGATCAACCTCAATTGCAAGAATACATATCAAACATTAAAATCTTGATTTAGCTATATCTTATAATCTGGTGGTCCAATTTAAGCATTCACTTTAATAGAATGATGAATTTGCCCTTAGAATAGGATTAAACGGAAGTTTCACAACGGTGTCTACGAGGCCTACTTAAATTTCTTCATGATGATTGATGAGGACAACCCTCATCTGGTCTTCAATAACAATTCATATGTGTTGATTTTTAGGATTTCAAACCAAAACTAATTGATTTAGTGTGATTAGCAAAGGTACGATTTGTAAAATGAGTATCTAAAATAAGCAAATAACAATGTCTACACTTTGTGATGATCCATATTTTACCCTACATTTTTATTTTTGAGAAAGCATATTATACTCTACTTGGTACTTCTTCCTGTTATTCATCTTTTCTTCTGTTCCTTTTATTCTTAAAAATAAATTTTGACCTGTTGATTGATTTTAGTAGAATTGATCAACTTTGCAAATTAACCAATTATGAATACCAAGTTATTTACAATTAATTACCACAGTAAACAAATCACAAATAATAAACCAGAGTGCACTGTAGCACTCTCTAACCTCTTTCAATTGACTCTAGTGAGCCATTATATGGTCCGGTAAGTAAGGGCACAATTAACATGTCATTAGCCAACTTAATAGGCTTGATTAGGAATCATGTTTTCCGAGTCTCGATTAGGTGAGCCTAATGGTTCGTTTGGATTCAGGGGAGTAGAGTAGATTTGACCCAAAATTAACCTATTTTCAGTTAACTCTACTCTACTTCTCTCCACTTTCCCTCCTTACCCCCTCAATCCAAACGGGCCCTAAGTTAAGAGACAATTGAGGGTTAATCAAAATTTCAAAGAATGCCCTTTCTTGAGTTGAACTTTGGATCTTGTACTTGATATTTGACACTTACAAACTCAAAACAAGATACATTGTCATTGATTTGCCAAGCTAACCATACAAATTCCATAAGGCTCTTGGCCTCACCCTTCATAATTCTCTCTTTTTTTGTTGTTGAGAAACACCCTTAATTATTCTTTGTATTTTATTTTGTTTCATATTTAAAATTATTTTCAATTCTCTGGCTGCACCCATACAAAACCCATAGATTATCTAAAACTCCAGCTGACTCAAATTCCTTCCAAATCAGTCCAAAGATGAGATAGAAACGGAGGCCAGCATTAGGTAATCTTTCTTCCATCAATATGGCCCTTGATTATATATTTTTGATTCTATTCAAACTATCAATTCTATTCTTCTTTCTTTATAATTATTAAAGATACATAATTAGTCATAGAGCGAAAAATTTATTCAAGTTCCTAGAGCTGTGTATTAGTGTATGTTTCTATGAAAACCTTTCATTTTATACGGTACTCTGCAATTTGACAATGGCATGTGTTGCGGGTGTGGTGTGGGCAGAGAGATTGGGCCATTGGGGTATCGTGGTAGTGTGTGAATGGCTGTGTTGTTTTCATTTTGGTGTGAGTGTTGGTTTGTGGTGCGATGGCAAAGTGAGAGGGAGTGTGAATGTGTGGTGGAAAAGGAGAGAAAGGAAGGGCAAATCTCTAATGAAATTCCTTTTCTTGTTTGGGGAAAGTAGAAATGGGTTGACATTAAAATTCATTTTGTTATTTCTATTTTTTATTTTTTACTTTTTAATCATTCCTCAATCGATCTTCATGTATATTTGCTTTACTATTGTTGGTAAATTTCCCAATCTGACGCTGTTAAAGGTCTCTCTGTACATATATTGATGATTTTTTTGTTAGGTGAATGATGGAACAGGAAATGTGGGGTTCGAAC
Organism: Quercus dentata; assembly: GCA_028216015.1. Taxonomy (NCBI): domain Eukaryota; kingdom Viridiplantae; phylum Streptophyta; class Magnoliopsida; order Fagales; family Fagaceae; genus Quercus; species Quercus dentata. The sequence continues at coordinate 10,289,682 of CP116451.1, forward strand.
TCTAAATATTGGGATTCAAAGGGATGCCAGTACCACTAGGTTATCACTTGAATCCATGTAATATAATTGTAATTAATTCTCTAAATATAATACCACAACATGAGTAAAATACACGTGTAAGAAATAAAATTTTCTACTAATTATTTCATATTGACTGAGCTAAAAAAAGACACAAATTATTTCAAAATGAAACTACAACATCTCCACGCACCATAAGAACATTAGCTAGTAACAAGATAAGAATCTCACAACAATCTATCTAGTTTGTGCCAAAACACCCAAAGCCTATACCCCATGCGATCTAGGAATTGAAAGTACATGATTCTCCATTTCTTGTTCATTAGTAAAGGACCCCAAACAACCCAAAATCCAACCACAAATCCAAGTGCCATACCTACATAAAACCAATCCACTTCACGCCCACCACTGCTCCCTTTGTCTTTAGTGTCGGGTTTGGCATAATTTACAGTGCAATTATCACTAAGTGGAGGTCCACAGAGTTTGTTTCCAATAAAACTAGATGCACTAAGGCTCTGTAGTTGAGTGCTTGAAGGGATTCTCCCTGATAAATTGTTCATTGACACGTTCAACTTACTCAAAAAAGACAAGTTTGACATGCTTGGAGGAATGCGACCTGAAAGTTTGTTTTCAGAGAAATCAAGAGATTCCAAGGATCCCATAGCACCTAGATTCTCGGGAATCCTTCCAGTCAAATTATTAAATGACAAATTCATTGATTGTAATCCTTGAAGACTAGTCACTTCTTTAGGGATCTCTCCCGATAAATTATTCTTCGAAAGGTCTATAGTTCTTAGTAGTCCAAGATTGGTGGTATACTCAAGAACTTGCCCTTTTATCACAAGATTTGCCCTTTCAAAATCCACGAAATCACCATCAACCACAAACAAGTCCTGTAAAATATTGTGAGAAGTTGAAGCCATGGCATTCAAATTGTTAACACATCTAGGTATGCTTCCAAATAGCTTGTTATGTGAAAGGTCCAAGATTTGGAGTGAAGTTAGAGCACAAAGTTGTTTCGGTATGGGGCCATGGAAATTGTTTGAGCGAAGGTTGAGAATGATCAAGCTTGAATGTCTTTGTCCTATCCATGAAGGTATGATTCCAAAAAACTTATTCTCACCGATATCAATAATCTCCAAATCAGTGCAATTTTTCAAAAAATGTAGTAATTTCCCAGAGATTTTGTTGTTGCTTAGGTGCAAAGATTTAAGAAGACTCAAATGTTCAATGGATGCTGGAATGCTACCAAAGAAATTATTGTTTCCAAGACTTAAAACCAACAATTTTTGCCAATTCTCCCAACAATAACTTATATTTCCTGATAAAGATTTTTTCCAAGATTGAGAAGTTCCATTTGTTTGGGCTCATTCTTCTTATAACACAAAAAGTGAGAAATAGATCCGGACAATAAATTGTTAGATAGATCTAGAAAGCTCACGTTGGAGGATATAAGAGGTAACGAACCTTTGAATGAATTAGAACTCATATCAATCACGGAAGAAGGATACAAAGTCATAGGGATATTTGGAATCTCACCATAGATATGATTGTGAGACAAGTTCAGATAATTGAACCGAGAGGACATTTTCCAAAACAAAGGAGGAATTGCATCTGTAATATTTGTGTTGGATATATCCAAAGACCAAACTCGCTTTTGTGAACAAATCCATAAGGGAAAATTTGGCCCTAAATTCCATGATCCCAATCCTAAAATGCCAACTTGAAAAGGAGGAATCCAGTTGGGACTTACTTTTAAAGTCAAACGGGTTGGAGTTGTGGTAAGTTGCTTTAATCTTCTTAAATTGGCAAAATGAGTTTCAGATACTACTCCCTCCAACATATTCCCACCAATAAAGACATACTCTAATTTGGAGAGCCCTCCAAAACTTTGAGGAAGAGTTCCGTTAAATTGATTAGTTGAAAGGTCTAAGAATCTCAAAGATGAAAGTTTTCCTATTGAAATTGGAATTGGACCCCAAATTGAATTACCCTCCAAAGAAAGTGTTGTAAGATTTTGAAATTGCCCAAGTTCCCGAATCAAATGACCAGATAGTTGAGCATCATACATTTCTAAGACCTCTAGTCCATACGAAACACATCTTAATAAACTTTCTAAGATTTCTGATACCTCTTGACTCAATTTGTTGTCTGACAATCTTAGTTCCCTTAAATTGCAAACATTGCCCAAAGATCTTGGTACCTTTCCATCAAGTTGATTGCTTGTCAAGTCTATGCTAATGGCGGATGTTAGGTTTTTAATGGAACTAGAGATTTTACCTTGCAAAAGATTCTTGCGGAGGTTGAGGAACTCAAGATGACTAAAACTATACAACCAATAGGGAATTGAAGAGTTGAAATTGTTGGCAGATAGATCAAGGTGCTTAAGAGAAGTCATGTTTTGCAAACCAATAGGGATTGGACCTTGAAAACCATTGGCAGATAGATTAAGAGCAACCAAATTTTGATAACCAAAGACCCATGATGGAATCAAAGCGTTTTCAAAGTTGTTAAAAGAAAGATCAAGGGTGGCTAGAGATGAAAAGTTAGAATTGGGTGTTGGTGGGATGGAACCAAGGCTGCAATGTGATAACCACAACTCTGACAAGGAAGTGATTTTGTTTGTCACCTGAAGCAAATCAGAGGCTTGGCTAAGGTCTACACCACTCAAATCTAGCACTTGTAGTAAAGGAAGACTAGAAAGCCATTGTAGGTTATTGACAGATAAAGAATTATAACCAAAGCCTCCAAGATTAAGATAGTGCAAATTTGAGAGATTTCCAATTTCAGGAGGTATCAAATCCCCAAATCCCGCACTGAAGAGATTAAGATATCTTAAACTCTTCATGGAACCGAGGAATTCAGGAATTGGAAATAGACCAAAATTATTGTAGCTCAAGTCCAAGTAAAACAAATACTTCAAATCAAGTAGGGAAGGATTTATCTTACCACCAAACATTGACTGTGCATAAGATTGAATAGCAGCTTCATACTGGGCTACAATTGAAAAGTAATCAATCAGAGGAGGAGGAAAGCTTCTGAGATGGAGCTCTTGGACGTGACCAGTAACATTGTTGCAGACAACTCCCTTCCACTGACAACAATCCCCATCACCAGCCCAAGAGGCAAGCCGGTTTAAAGGATCAGTAAGATCTTGCTTGAATCTGAGAAGGGCCTGTTGCTCACTTTGGATGCAATGAACCTCAGAGTTTCCATAGCAGAACTTAGGATCAATAGCTGCCAAAGTGAGAAACACAAGGAAAAGGGTTAATGTAACGGCTCTTAATCTGAAGGAACCGTCCATGGTTATGCAAAAACTATATGATTACGTAAATGCTACACTAATGGCATGGTAATTTATAGGAGGCGGATTTCTGCTTTCAGTGTTTTTAATGCTTATAATGCTACCACACATTATTTCCAACTCTAAGAATTGACATAAAGTCTTGTGAATGTGAGGCCTTAATATTTTTGAAATGGTCAGTTGAAACTTTATCCAAGTTGTTCTACTTGATAGTGATTTTTATGGTCAAATTCAATGAATTGACATAAAGTCTTGTGAATGTGAGGCCTTAATATTTTTGAAATGGTCAGTTGAAACTTTATCCAAGTTGTTCTACTTGATAGTGATTTTTATGGTCAAATTCAATGAATATACTTGCAATAAATTTTTGGTCAAATTTTGTTTTTTAATTTCATTTCATGCCACCCTCAATTTTTTTATTTTTTTATTTTATTTCATGCCACCAATATGTAACATTGACCAAACTTCCAATTCCACTCATTTTAAAATTCCAATTGAATATATGAATAGCTTAATTAATTAAAATCAATTGGTTGATTAATATAAAATAGTCGAAGCAGAGTACTAAAGGTATTATGGGTAGAATGTTATCTGAATCTGTGAATTTTTTATTTAGAGAAAAGTTTAGGACCATTTGGATACCACCTTACCTGTGAATCTGTGAAGTCTGTATAATAAATTAGATTTTGGTTGAGATGTCAAACACTAAGTATGTTCCCCCCAACCCCCCCCTTTCCACCAAAAAAAAAAAAAAAAAAAACACATCTTTTTATGGATTTCAGTTAGTTCAACTAATAAAATTTATTATCGTCAAATAAAATATTTAAGGCTCAATCCCTACATGCACCAAAAACCAATTACTATCTTTAGCCTAATGATTAAAAAAAATTATCATAGAGCAAATATCATAAGTTTGAAATACTTTCTTGTGGATAAATTGGTACGTTGTTATTATATTTGCTTATGATCCATGCCAAAATTCACAAATTTAGACATCTATTTCCAGTGGTCATAAGTTTGAAATACTCTCTTGTGGATAAACAGGTAGGTTGTTATTAAATTTGCTTATGATCCATGCCAAAATTCACAAATTCAGACATCTATTTCCAGTGGGTAATGCCAAAATTCACAAATTCAGACATCTATTTCCAGTGGATATGGTCCAATGATAGTTTTTTTCCTTGTGTATTAGTCATTTATTTGAGTAATTATTTGGTATTCAAAGTGTGTAGTGTTATGGTATTTTTTCCTTTCACATAATAATAGGTGTTACTAATTAAATTCATAGTCATTTTTACCACGTGTGTGAGAGGAGAAAATACAACATTTCAAGAATACTTAATAATTTCCCCATTTTATAAACTCCTCTATTTTTATAAACATATAAATTAATTATATTTTGATTTTTATAAGCTATAGATACTATAAGAATAAAAGTCATCAATTAAATTTTATATATAATTTCTTATTTCTACTAAAAAAAGCAAATTAGGAGAAAGGGGAATTTTCAAAATCCTCTGTCTGCCACTGTTTGTAGCCATCATATATGAACAAGTTTACAGAAATTTTGACAATTAAGTACACAGAGAGAGAAATTTTTGTTTTATAGTGGGCACTAGGTGAATGAAAAGTTGAAAACTCAAAGGGTAACTGTAACTGTGTATGTTGGTAGACTTGTTCAAAGTTTAATGGGACTCTATTCTTTTCTTCAAACTTGTGAATGGAGCTCTGTGATCCATCACTTTTGGACTAGGAGTTGAGCACTGACTGTAAATCAAGTAGATGGGAAACCTCCATTTTTTCAATCTTGATATCAATTTTCTTACGTGACAATTTAAGTCCAACGTATTTTAGACTTTAAGTTTCATTGATTTTGGAAGTAGGAATAAGTCCCTTTCTGACTCAAGTTGGTTGTGTGGTGGGGTACTATTGTCTTCCATCATCTTCTACTTGTTGAGAGGAAGATCTGGACACACATTGTATTTGACAACTTTTGTTAAGCTTATTTATTTAACTAATCGCAGACCCACACTATGCGTAAGAATATATAATTATTTTGTAATATGAAATAATGTATGACTAATTCTCTAAAATTTATTGAAGAAAATTTTCTCCTTAAAAATTGAACTATTTATTAAGTATTTTTCATCTCTCTATCTCTACAAGTATATCATTCTATTATTTTGGGTTTTTAAAAAAAAAAATATATTGGAAAAAATTGGGTGTGTTTGATTGATGTTATTCTTTTTTCAAGTGGTCTATATTTCTCAAACTTTTGTTATAGTGTGTTATTTTTTCCCCCTTTTTTTTTACAACTAAACTTTTTTAAGTTTCAAATTAATTCTTTAAAATTCTTATTCTCTTAAGGAAATTGTCATATTAATCAAACATCATCACAAATTTACAATTGATATTACTCAAGTAATTGATAGGCACATTCAAATACATAGTCGGGTAAATTGTATTTTGATATAAACTCAAATTCTCACTTTCCAAATATCTAAGAATTAACTTAAACAAAAACGGTAAGAGGGAGAGAGAGTACATGTGATGAGGAGCTCACAAAACACACCATCAAAATGCATTAACTCAAAGTATCTAAAGTAGAGTTGCAAGGAAGAATAAATGAGAGAGAGAGAGAGAGAGAGAGAGAGAGAATAATTACATTTTTGGGAGATAATGTGAGAGAAATAGAAAAATTATATGAAAACAGATGAGTAGAAGAATACTCAAAAGACAATGTATAATTGTAAACAACAAATTATCCAAGCTATACTATGTAATAAAATAACATTATATCATTAAATAATATCATTGGATAACATTCCACAGTCGAAGAAAATGAAATCAAAAGGATAAATTAAAATACAACCGATGCATCCACCCAAAGTAAAGTTCAAAAAAAAAAAAAAAATCATCAACCTAAATTAGAGGTGCAATAAAGAATTAAAAATCCACCAAATGAAAGAATATATATACATAGAGAGAGAGAGAGAGAGAGAGAGAGATCATCTTGTTGTGTGGACACAATATGGATTGTATAGAAAGGAGAAAAGCAAATAATTCAAAAGGAGAGAAAATGTTGGAATAGGTGAATGATATGGCTCAATAGAAGTGTAACAACGATAAATGCTATTTTTAGCTTTTAGGAAAAAAAAAATATAGATGTGAGAGAAAAAAGTTATTGCAAATAAGCAAGTTTTTTCTTTAACCAACTTAAATAAGCAAATAAGAATTAGTTAACCAAAATCACAAATGTAAACCAAATTTTTTTCCAGTTAAAATAGGAATCAAAACAAAGTTAATGATCTCCCGAATCCAAATAGGCCACTAGAGGTGGTTCAACCTAATTTCTACCTTCCTAAAAAGAATCAAGTTATTTTTAGCAAAGAAAGAGTTCATGTCATGTGTATGAAATGGAAACCACGCATCTAAAGGGGTATAAGCGATTTGAGTTTTGTCCTCAAATAGGGTTGCTAATGCCCAAACTTAACATTTGAGCACAAATCAATTATAATCAAAACACTCAATTAATATTTCACTAAATCATGAGGTTGAGAGAGCTAGGATTTGCCAAAACTCACAATTTTAAAAATAAAACCTTTTCTTTTCTTTTTCTTTTTCTTTTTAATTATTTATTTATTTATTTTAAAGAATAACTATCTAGGGGAAAAGGTTTGAAGAAAACTCTTCAAATTCCTTTTATATCATTTTATTGTATGTGAATTTTAAAAATTTAACCATTGAATTTTATGATTTTTATGTTCTTAATATGCATGTCAAATTTCGTTCAAATTAGATGTTATTTACTATTTGATCAATAAACTTATTTTTATACATAATTTTAGAACACAAAAACTGTTGGGGGACCACAATTTGACTCCCTATAACCACTCTAAAAATAGGCTCACGTGGTGTGATATCGAATGTCATAAAAGATTTGAGTGTGTCTTCCTCATCACCAATTGGTTTTGAGGTGGAATGACACAACTCACGGTCCGACAAATGGTATCAGAGCCAAGGTCATGGGTTCGAGTCACGGGAGTGTCATTGTGAGGGAGGGATTATTAGGGGGACCACAATTTGACTCCCTACAACCACTCTAAAAACAAGCCCACGGGGTGTGATGTCGAATGCCATAAAAGATTTGAGTGTGTCTTTCTCATCACCAATTGATTTTGAGATGGAATGGCACAACTCACAATCTGACAAAAACTTTAAATTTAAACATTTGATTGATAACATAACTATTAATCTTTGATCTTCTTGAAATTTTGCAAACATGGAGGATATAATAAGAACATGTAACTCAACATTTAGATTTTCAAAATTTACATCCAACAAAATGATATTTACTGAGTTTGAAGGATTTCTTTTTAAACTAGTTTGAAGGGAAATCTTTTTCCTCCCTAGGGGCATCACATGGTAATGTGCACACATTGATGCCTCTAAGAAGAAAAAAGAATATTTAAGTTTTGATCCCAATGGAGACAGCCAATTTTTGAACACTGTTATTTGATGCCCTTGGAGGATTAAAAAAATTATTTTTAAAATTGTGGAGTTTTGGAAAATTTAGTAGTTACGGCTTTTATTTGATAATTTTATGGGAAACTAGAAATATAATATTTTTTTTTCATTTATAATTAACTTTGTGGTTGTTTCTTTAAAAAAAAAAAAAAAAATTCCTTTTTGCTTAAGGTAAATTAGTCTATGTTTCAAGGACAAGTTTTGGATCAATTAAACTGCTTGCGGTATTTACTTTTCTCTATTTAGTAAGGGTAATTTAAATTAAGTTTAATTTATTATCTAATGGACACAAATTTATTATTTGAATATAAGAATAACACAAGCAAGCAGTGACTTCTTTTTTTCTTGGCATGGTATATATTAAAATTACATCATGTGACAAACCAATGAATAATAGGAATTCTTATAATAATAAAAAATGAATAATAGAAATGAGACGATGATAACAATAATGAGATTAACAAGCGCAAATAATGAAGTAAGATCAATTTTATTATGTAAAGCATACTAGATCAACTTGTTTTATTAACTTTTTTTTTTTTTTTTTTAAGAGAGAGTTTTAACCTATGGCGTGCACTCCTGATCATAGCTTTTTATCATTAGACTAAGATACCGATCGATTTTTTGTGTAAGCGCGATTGAATTTCAAATCTTTTATTTTTCTTTGATCCTTATTCTGAAAGAAGGGTTGGATTGGAGCTGTGTCTTAAAATGAATTGGGTCGCTTCTTGGAAAGTTATGTGTCTTTTTTTGAACTTCAATCCAACAATCAAGGCATCCAATCAATAAATAAGTACAAAAACAGATTCCAGTTTAATAATACATACCTACTACCTAGCCCTCCTCATATGACTTTTGTGGTGCTTCACGCGGCAACTTGTAGGAATAGTGGAACGTATTCTCAACTCTCAGGAAGCTCATTGCTAACCCTAGGCCTATCTGTACTGTGATGGATTTGGCTTTGGAGGTTCTTATGGGTAGGGTTTGGGTGTTTTTTTTTGTTTACGGAAGAGCTGGATTCGATGGGATTTTGTATTTAGGAAGAGTAATGCAACATACACAATTTCACAGTAGTTGAGTTATTTTTTTTTTCCATCTGGACCTACCACTCACATAACATTTTCACCGATCAATAACAATTTGCTACTTGGGAGATGTGAAATTTATTATGCCTCTAGACATATTGTTCATCAAATAATTTGGGTATTTACAGTGTCATGCTTGTGGTGAAGAGAGATAAGCTAAGTGTATGTGTGAAATTTTGAGTACTCAGGTGTAAATGAGTTTAAAAGGATTTGGATTTCCTCACCTGGACTCTGATGTTCCTCCAAATGTTTCTCCATCTCTGTCAAAATTAAACCTAAGATCAAAAACATTTAAAAAATGAAATGAAATTTTTTAAAGAAAAAAAAAACAAGCAAACAAAGATTTTGTTAATATTCTTTGTGTTTCTTCGATAGCTAATTAGGCTCTTCTTTGTTCTCCATCTGATTTTTTTTTCTTTGAGATTTTCATACTCTGCTCTTCCCAGATTTTTCCTTCTTCACCAATGCAACAAGCCTCTTTCTAAAATATTTCATTCTCATTTCTCAACCTAGAAAACCTACTCAAGACTAACACCTTAAGATGTTTCATACTTCTTCATGGGAAAGATCCCTTTCATTTAAATCCTCCAATTTAATTAATTCAGAGGTAATATATGTGATATTTTAAATAATCCAATGGTCTTTAAAATCCCATTTAAACTACACAAATTCAATTTTCTTCATTTCTTGTTTTACCCAACTTTTTATTTTTATTTTTTATCATTAACCTTAAAAGTTAGCTGGAAAATCCATGAAAACTGAATTTGAATTCAAATTGAGGAGCAAAATACCATAAAAACGAATTTGAAAAGCGGTAAGATATGTGATATTTTAAAAATTCAATGGTCTTAAAAAGCCATTTAAACTACACAAATTCAGTTTTCTTCATTTCCTGTTTTCCCCCCACCTTTTTTAATCATTAAGCTTAAAAGTTAGCTGGAAAATCCATGAAAACTGAATTGAATTCAAATTGAAGAACAAAATACCATAAAAATTCATTTGAAATTAAGTTTAAGAACAAAATAAAATACCTTTAAATATTAGTTTTTGTCATTTATACTTTTATACTATCTATAAGATTTCTTTGAGAAGGTATACTATCTATAAGATGATTGTCCTTTTTGGACTAGACTTTTATGTGGTTCAGAGATACCCCTAGACCCTACATTTAACAGGAACAAAACTTGGGGACAACCTGGTAAAAATATATCTCCAACTTCACTTAAAATGCCTATAAAATAGGACGTTTTTCTACTCATTCATGTCTTCAAAACAAACCTATCCACCAAAAAAAAAAAAAAAAACTCTCAGTCCACTTTGTACATTTCCTTCAAGATAACGTTCCAACCCCTTTTTTTTTTTTTTTTTTTTTACTTTATCAAGACTCACTGGTTTCTTTTATTTAATTTTTGAGTTGTACCATAATCTAAAAATTGAGATAAATGAAAAATTATGACACTAAACCCACAAAAAAAAAAAAAAAAAAAAAAAAAAAAAAAGCCTTATTCCATGCGCAAAGCTTGGGTGACGAGGCTAGTTGTACCATAGAAATTTAAGGATCTGTTTGGATACCGCTTATTACTGAAAATTGAAAACTGAAAACATTGTAGCAAAATAATTTTTAAATGTGTGAATAGTACCATGAGACCCAGTTTTGAAGTTATTTTTGGTAAAAAAAAGTACTTGCAAGTCTCCTGAATAATGCACGAGACCCACTAAAAACACTTAACGCTAAAAAATTTTAGTTTTCAGCAACATCCAAACGTGCACTAAGTGAGTCCACAGACAAAAATGCAAATTAAAAGGGAAAAATCATGGAAGCAAAAAATAAAAGCATCTGGCTAGAACTAAATTCCCAATGATAAGCTTGGTCGATTACAGGAAAACTCTCATTACATGGGAGGGGTCAACCAAGTTTCCAACCAATTGGAATGCTAGATATACAAACTAGTCCTATATTAAATCACACATATAACCACAAAATTCACCATGCCAATACCCATACAAGCATGCACACAACCAACACAAGTGAAAAATATATATCTAGTAGGTAATAATAACTACGAATACAAGGAAGACAAGTGCTTAACAATTAGAACAAAACACGAGTTTTCAATTTAAAGATTGGTGTGAGGATCGTGTCCATCAAATAATTAATTAAAAAGAAATATCTCCCTCACTCATGTTCAAACTTGACCTCTTTAACAAAGTCTAGAGTAGAATCACCAATTTGTGAACACGACCACTTGAATCGCGATGCATCTAGAGGTTGGGTAGTGTTAATAAGTACATTAACATCTAGTACTGGTTGGAGAGTCCTTTAATGTACATCTAAGGTTCACATGTGCCAAGCTCTTAGAAAGTCTCTTCTAGTGATTAGGGCCTGTTTGGTCATCAATCTCAAACTCACATTTTCACATTTTAAACAACATTACATATATTTTCACACACATTTTCACTCATACGTATTTCAAAAAACTACAAACAACAATTCTCAAACTACTCTACCAAACACCCCCAAAGTTTGAAGAAACTCAAGATTTGGTGGTATAGAAGCTACTGTTGCATCTAGAATACTTTGTTGCGGGAAGTCAAAGCTTCAAGTGGATATTTGGACTCATAAGTGACTGGTTTGTGTTCAACAGAGTTCTACCATTGAAGAGCTCATAGATTCAAAGCTACATTGGATAATGTTAATAAGTACTATTGGGTTATAGCAATTTAGAATATGGTTATTCTAATACTGTAAAACTTCAATTCATTAGTGAATCTAGTTTCCTTTAGGTTGGTGGTGAAGCCTTTGTAGTGGCATGGTTTTAAGCTTAAGCTCATGAGTGCATGTAGTCTCTAAAGTTTAACATTATCATTTTTAGTTCCAAAAAAAAAAAAACTTAAAATGATCGATTTAGCCCCTATAGGGCCAGTTTATAGTTTGGCCAAGTCATCTAAGGAACTAAATGTGTGATCACTTTAAATTTTAGGGGCTAAAATCACTTATAGGTTAATTGATCCATTGGCTTTTCCTTACATTATCATATTCCGTGCCATTTTTTTCGTTATTATTTTATTTGTGCATGATGTTGATGTTATTTACTTTAACCAAGGTCTTAAGCATAATTGGACTAATTAATAACTTGGTTAAATTTGTGTGTGTGCGCGCATGCATGTATTGTCAGAGTGATGAAGGAAAAGGAAGCAAAACTCAAGAAAAGGAAGCACGACTTGAAGCACAAAAGAATGAAGAATTACTGGTTTGATAGTATCTGTCTAAACGACACATCTAATATTGCAGCTTAGCATACTTTAGTCATATACGACTTGTAGTTTAGATCAGTTTTATGTACAATTAAGCAACATATGTTTAGCATGTGATACACTAGAAGTTGGTTAGTTTCTTTCTTTCTCAATTGTATATAAACAGAGATCTATCTCTTTCTAAATTAATAAAAAAATCATTCTTCACAAATCTTGGTTTAGCTTCTAATATGGTATCAGAGCAAATTCTCTAGGATTTCTAGGGTTTTTAATTCCGTTTCAAATTTTTTTTTTTTTTTTTTTTTCATTCTCGGAAGCTTGAAGCTCCTTCAATGGCTACTCACACGGCCAATCCTTCAACTTCTGAACAATCCCCTTTTTCACAAGACTCATCTCAAGTAGATGATCCTTTATTCTTGCACCATGGAGAAAGCCCTGGTATAGTTCTTGTTTCTCAATTTCTAGTTGGTGAAAACTACCCAACTTAGGCTCGTTCGGTTAGGAGAGCCTTGATTTCAAAGAACTAGTTAGGCTTCATCGATGGTACTCTTACTCTTTCATCTCCTAGAGTGAAAACCTTATAAGAGATTCAAGCATGGATTAGGCGAGATAGCATAGTAGGCACTTGGATTACCAATTCAAGATCACCAAGAATCAAAGCTAGCATTGTTTACATGGACACGACTTTGGAAATCTGGACTGATCTAAGAGAAAGGTTCTCTCAAGGGAATAAACCCAGGATTTTCAACTTGCAAAAAGAGCTTGCAGAGCTTATACAAGGTGATGTCCCTATCACTGATTTCTTTACCCAATTGAAAATTCTATGGGATCAGATTTAGAATCTCAATCCCTTCCCTATGTGCACTTGTGGCAAATGCATTTGTGGAATTAATCAGAAATTGACCAAGTTACAAGTTAAAGAATCTGTGATGAAATTTCTCATGGGGTTGAATGATTCTTTTTCCCAAGTCAGAACTCAAATTCTATTGATGGATCCTTTGCCACCAATCAACAAAGTTTACTCTTTGTTAATCCAAGAGGAAGTGCAAAGGAATGGGGGTTCTAGATCACATGCTAAAGTGGAATCTACTGCTCTTGCTGCAAAAGGGCCAAATTTCATTCCTAACATCAATTCTCGGTATCATTCTAACCATCCACAAGGGAAAGAAAGACCACAGTGCACTCATTGTGGAAAGTTGGGGCACATTGTTGACAAGTGTTACAAATTGCAAGGATTTCCACCTGGATTTAAGTTCAAAGGGAAGAATCCTATGGCTTATCAGGTTGCTACCATTGATCAACCTCAAGAATCAACCAATGTTCCTATTCGGACCCAATTTTAGTCCTAGCTATCCTTTACACCAAATTAATACCACCAACTTCTAGCACTGATTGGACCTCAAGCACATACACACCCACCGAATCATTTCCAATCCCCTCAAGGGCAAGATGTTCATATGGCCAACAATGTCTCTGTGGCTCAATTTCCCTCTAATGCTATTGCAGGTGAATTTTCCCCTTATTTTTTAGAACCCAATCTTACACATTCAGTCTTTTTTGCCAAGAATGTGAATAGAAAAGCTTGTGGATCAAACATTTGGGTTTTGGATAGTGGGGCAACTGATCATATTGTATGTTCTAAGGATTTATTAACTACCATTACTGCTGTTACACAAACTGTAGTAGAATTGTCTAATGGAGAAACAGTTAGGGTGACACACATTGGAACCATTACTCTATCTTCCAAACTAATCCTCAAAAATGTTTTGTGTGTTCCTTCTTTTTCTTTCAATCTTTTATCCATTAGCATGATTACCAAATCACAAGCTTGCTACCTTGTTTTTCTTTCTTCATATTGTTTTATACATGACCTTATCAGTTGGCAAACGATTGGAGTGGGGCATGTCCTTGAAGGCCTTTACCTACTGCAATGTTCCAGCTTGTCTTAAGCTTTGCCCTCTTTTGCTGACTTTCTCTCCACACATTATCTTGGTTCTTTTTCAGCCTTTTCTTCAATTTCTTTTGTTTCAAATTCCTTGTCCGCATTATGGCATTCTAGACTAAGGCATCCATCTGATTCAAGACTTCATTCCTTAAGTCATTTTTTACCTATTTCATATAATTCTTGTAATAATCATTGTACTGTTTTTCCCTTTGGCTAAACAGAAGAGATTACCCTTTCCCTCTAATAATAATATGTCTCATTGCTCTTTTGATTTGGTACACATGGATGTATGGGGTCCCTTTTCTACTTCTACTATGGAAGGTTTCAAGTATTTTCTCACCGTTGTTGATGATGTTACTAGAGCTACTTGGATATTCCTTATGAAATCCAAGTCCGAGGTTAGACCTTTAATCATTTCCTTTTATATCATGGTTAATACACAGTTTAGAACTAAAATCAAATCTATCAGATCCGAGAATGCGCTTGAAATCAAACTTTCTAATTTTTGTGCTAGCAATGGTATCATACATCAACAAAGTTGTGTTTACACTCCACAACAAAACTCAATTGTGGAGAGGAAACATCAACATATATTGGTTGTTGCTAGATCCTTAAGGATTCAATCTAATCTACCTCTTTCATTCTGGGGTGACTATATATTAACTGCTATTTACATGATAAACAGAATACCTTCCTCTCTCTTAAACAATAAATCCCCATTTGAACTCTTATTTCATAAACCACCTTCATATTCTCATCTTAGAGTTTTTGAATGTTTGTGTTTTGCTTCTACCATAGCTCAATCTAGACACAAATTCTCTTCTAGAGCTAGGAAGTGTGTTTTTCTTGGATATCCCTTCAACATCAAAGGATATAAGTTGTATTGTTAGGACATATGTGATTCAATGATAAGAATATATGTCACTATTTTATGTAATTGGCTAATCCTTTGACAAAACGTACTTGTAATTGGGTAGATCTAGGATGTGTTTAATACTTCAAGAAACAAGATTTCAAGTTCAAGTGTTAAATCCATGTAAGTCTATCCAAGAATCAAGTCAGAAAATGTAGGATTTTAAAACTCGACAGCTAGTATCTATTGAGGTTTAAAGAGAGTCATTTTCACCCAAGGCTCGACAACTACTCAACAGATAAGGTATTTATTGAGGTTTATGAAATTCAGTTTTTCAGAGCTTATTTCAATCCAATCCGTGAATGTATGTTTGAGCTTTCTTTTTTTACAACCCTAAACATATATAAGGAATATTCTAAGGGCCATAAAAGGTTACGCACGCTTGCACAAGAGCACAATTCCACAAGTGTGAAGAAAAGTGTGATCGGAAACCTAGTTTGCCCTAGTTCTTCTTTCTCTTGAAGAAGCTGTTGTGTTTGTACATTGTAGGATTTTGTGACCAAGTAACTTCATGATCTTCATCGTCTAGATGAACTCAAGAACTTTGCAGCCAACATCTTTCTCAAGTTGGTGATCAAGTCGCGTATTGGGATTTGCGCAATTGGTTAGTCATGTATTGAGAGCCGTGCATTGAAAAGGAGAGATTGTCACTACAGAACAAGTCTAATTGGGTATTGGGATAAGGGTTCAATTGTAGGTTGATATAAAGTATTGGGATTCCTTTACTTGTAACCGCTTGTTTTGATAATAGTGAATTCTCGTGAGTGGTGACCATAAAATCACCCAAAGGGGTATTTGCCGTGTAAGTTTTCCCCATTCGTAAACAAATCACCGTGTCAATTTATTTTCCGTTGCATACTTAGTTTAATTAGTGATTTGTTTGTGCTACCACGCATATTGCATGTTAATTTAATTAACTAATAAACTTGGCTAATTAATCAATTAATTCATCACAAGGGGTCAATACATTTTTGGCCTATCATGTATGATTTACAATCTCATTCTATTTTCATTTCTAGAGATGTTATTATTCATGAAACACTTTTCCTTATTCCTTGTAAGTTACAACCTCTTACTATCTCGCATTCTAGTGATCCTCTTCTCCCTTTACCTTGTGCCCCTTCCATTCGTCTTGTTTTTCTTGATACTCCCATCTCATCATCTGTTCCTTCATCTATTTCTACTCCCGATTCTAGTTCCCATACTTTTCCTTTCAATTCTAGTGTTTTGATTATTTGGCCTATATTGTTGAGGTTCATAATGAACCAAATGAAATGGATGATGATTACCTACATAATGAAGCCGTTGTAGAACCCGATCCACCCCCAATTCAACTTAGAAAATCTACCAAAGTGTCCAAACCTCCTTTTTACCTTCAATCTTATCATTGCAAACGGGTTTCCTCAAGTTGAATTCCACACCAATTAGGTACAGCTCATCCACTTTCTTCTTTTCTCTCTTATGACCACCTCTCACCTTCATTCAAGTCTTTTTGCAACTCAATTTCCTCTATTGTTGACCTACCTACTATCACCAAGTCATTAATGATTCAAAATGGCAAGAAGCCATGGCTACTGAAATAACAGCTTTGGAAGCTAATAACACTTGGACTATTACTCCACTTCCTGCTGGTAAGCAAGCCATTAATTGCAAGTGGGTCTATAGAGTTAAGTATAAAGGCGATGGTTCCATAGAGAGGTATAAAGCCAAACTTGTAGCTAAGGGTTTTACACAAAGGGAAGGCATTGACTACACTCGCACATTTAGTCCAATTGCCAAGATGGTTTCTATGAAGTGTCTCTTGGTTGTTGTGAAATGGTGGTTTTTGAGCCAACTTGATGTAAATAATGCTTTTTTACATGATGACTTGGCTGAAGAGGTGTACATGGCTCTCCCACCAGGCTTTCACAGCAAGGGGGAGATAGTTTGTAAATTGAACAAGTCCCTTTATGGCTTTAAACAAGCATCTAGGCAGTGGTTCTCAAAGTTTTCTAGCACTTTGATTCAGATGGATTTTGTTCAATCTAGTTTATAGTTTGGCAAAGTCATCTAAGGAACTAAATGTGTGATCACTTTAAATTTTAGGGGCTAAAATCACTTATAGGTTAATTGATCCATTGGCTTTTCCTTACATTATCATATTCCGTGCTATTTTTTTTTTTCATTGTTATTTTATTTGTGCATGATATTAATGTTATTTACTTTAACCAAGGTCTTAAGCACAATTGGACTAATTGATAACTTTGCTTAAAATTGATTAAATTTGTGTGTGTGCACGCATGTGTGTATTGTCAGAGTGATGAAGGAAAAGGAAGAAAAACTCAAGAAAAGGAAGCATAGCTTAAAGCACGTAAGAATGAAGAATTACTGGTTTGACAATATCTGTCTAAATAACACATCCGATATTGCAGCTCAGCATACTTTAGTCATATACGGCTTGTAGTTTAGATTAGTTTTGTGTACGATTAAGCAACATGTGTTTAGTATGCGATCAGTGGTTGAGTCAAGATTTCAATTGAGGGGGGGGGGGGGAATTAAAATAGTATTAAAAGGACATTCAATATTTTTTTTTCCTAATAATTATGTGTTACTTATGAGGATCACTAATTGAATTGCCATGAAAAAAAAAAAATGTGATAAGCAAGATTTTCATAATATTTTCACAACAAATCATAAGTGGTAAATTGTTCTTGGTTCAAATTTCAACCCACCATTGAAATTAATTTTTTGCTCACCAATAACAACTAGCAACAACTTGTTATTTAAGATTTGTTGTAAAGTGTTGTTAAAATGTTATGGATATAGAATTTCTCAAAGCTAAAACGACTATAAATTCTACTGTAAAAAGCTCACAAATTGATGTGACAAAAATGTATGACACTTAAACAATATAATGAATTAATGTTTGAATGAATTTTTTTTATGATTGATAATACATCAATTTGTAAAATTTGTAGTATTCATAGCATTACTCCACAAGAAAAGCGTAGTGAATAGTAAACTGAAAATAATGATTTAGGAAAAAAGGATCAATGAAATGGGTGAAGACATCGTGGTGAGATAAAACTATTAAGAATAGTAAATATGATGAAAAAGTGGTATGATTTGGTATGTGGGAGAAGATTTTTTTTCCTATTTTCTTGGTGTTAAGGGTCTATACATGTATTAAAGTGGGAGTTTTTTTTTTTGTCTGGGTAAAATACTAAAGAATAGTTCATAATATACCTACTTCAAGGATTTTTTTTTTCAAGGAGCTAGGGGGGGCAACTACCCCCCTCGACCCCCTTGGCTCTGCCTCTTCATGTGATACACTAGAAGTTAGTTTCTTTCTTTCTCAATTGTATATAAACAGAGATCTATCTCTTTCTAAATCAATAAAAAATCATTCTTCACAAATCTTGGTTTAGTTTCTAATATGTATGTGTGTGTATATATGTGTGTATATATATATAAAAGCAAAAATACCATAAATATTTGCTCAAACAAAAAAGAAAAAAAAGTAAGGAGGAAAACATTAAATTATGTTTTAGATTACTTGTTGAGATTAAAAACTTCAATAAAATAAAAATAAATGATGATAAATGACTCATGAATTAAAATTCTAGGTTCGAATAAAGACAGGATTAAAATTAATGTAAATAAAAATATGATTAATACCCCAACTAAAAAAAAAAAAGCTTAAAAAAAAATTAATGCAACAAATGAGAAAGATATTGGAGAGGATAAGCAGAATGAAATAGCGTGTCTCCATATATACGTCCCTCTTTGGTGGAATTCATGAATGAGCGAATGCATGTGTATATGAGTGATGAAATGAGTGAACACTGAACTGTGGAAATGTAGTAGGGGAAGACCTCGAATACCTGTGATAGCCCACAAGCCTAGGTATCAGCTGGTAAGTTTGGAACATTAACACAAGACCTTGAGGTGTTACAGCAGTATCCGTGGAACTATTAAGCTTAGTCTGTGATCCATGCCAAAAGAAATTAGTAACTTATCATACATGTCAAATATGAATGGATTAGAAAGACAACAGTTTCTGTTTTAGTATGGTAAAAATTCTATGCTAGCATGCTATAAGAGCTTGAGGAGGAAGAAATTGACAAATCCTATCTTGCTTCACTACCCATAAACTAAGAGATAGATCTACTGTGTTTCATGTTGTATAAATATCTTTGGGCATTTCTAGATAAAGGTTTCTGGACATAGGTATTTGTGTCTTTAATTGTTTTTAATGTGTTTTTGTTTGTTGGGATTTCTTGGGTATTCTTCTTTCAGGTGGCTTTATTCGTTATGAATGTGCAGAAGCATCAAGAAGCAATGCGATAAAGATAGAAAAGCATGAACATGCTTAAACCTGAGATGTTGTGCCTGTTGCTCGCTTTCGATGCAATGAACCTCAGACTGATCTCCACTGCAGAACTTAGGAATAAATACGATCAATGGTTGGTAGAATGATCAACCCATGATCATGCTAAACTAAATGACTATGTAAGTATATAAGTAACAAGAAGGATAACAAATATCTATATATAGGACATAATTATCAAAAGAAAAAAAAAAAAAAAAAATCTATATATAGGACATGCATGAAAGTCTTGCACCGAGTTTCTTTCTTCTTTCCTATTTTGTTTGCTTGAAATTCTACCGCACCGTGTTTCTTTCTTCTTTCCTATTTTGTTTGCTTGAAATTCTACCACACATTAATTCTGACACTAATCGTCAAGCATAAATGTTTGCTTGAAATTCTACCACACAATATTAATTCTGACACTAAACGTCAAGTATAGGCAGATAGACTTAAACCTTGTGAATGTGACGCAAAACAAATGTATTTATAGTACTCTTGGGAAAATAAATTAATTATTTATTGGAATTGTCTGATGTGGTTTTTTGAAACAAATATCACTCATTTATTAGATAAGAAATACCAAAACAAATGCTAAATTGATATTACCGAAACATGGTATACTTTCTCTTATCAAACACTAATTTATTTATTATTTTGTTGAAACTGTAAACCTAAAATTAATTATTGGTATAAGCTTTAATAAAAAAAATTCAGATAAATTTTTTTTTTTTTTTTTTGATGAACATTCCGAGAAATTTAATAATTGGATTCGATTGTTTTATTCAACTTTATGATTCAGCTTTGAATTTGATCCTGCGGTAAGATGCAACTACAAGTCAAATATATTGAGTCTTGCAGTCGTAGATAGGACTCTATTAATTTTGTGGGTCCTTATTAGGTTGACAATATCAACGCTATATATGTTTTTTTTTTCTTTTTTTTTTTGCTGAATTGGTTGACTTGTCCAGATATATCAATTTTCTTACCTGTCAAAATTAAGTGCAACGTATTCAGACGGAAATTTCATTGGTTATTAGTCAAGGTTCATTAAAATGGATTAGGCTTTCTGTCCCTCACCAAGTCCTCTCTGTCTCTGACTCAAGTGGCCTGGAATCGCGATTGTGTAGAGTTTGAATTTCTTTGTTGGTGGGAGTAATAAATTAGTAAAAATCTTCTGTCTCACTTTTTCTATACCATTATATATTTTATCAATAAAAACTTGTCATATGCTCACCTAATTAATTAATTAAATACTACTATTAATTAATAACGGTACTATTAATAAGTCAATAATAATAGTATTTAATTAATTAGGTGAACACGTGACAAGTTTTTATTAATGAAGTAAATAGGACTCTATTAATTTTGTGGGCCCTTATTAGGTTGACAATATCAACGCTATATATGTTTTTTTTTTCTCTTTTCTTTTTTGCTGAATTGGTTGACTTGTCTAGATATGTCAATTTTCTTACCTGTCAAAATTAAGTGCAACGTATTCAGACGGAAATTTCATTGGTTATTAGTCAAGGTTCATTAAAATGGATTAGGTTTTCTGTCCCTCACTGTCTCTGACTCAAGTGGCTTGGAATCGCGACTGTGTAGAGTTTGAATTTCTTTGTTGGTGGGAGTAATAAATGAGTAAAAATCTTGAGGTTTTGAGCAGACTAACCTTCTTCAGCCTTTCTATTTTGTAAGTTAGACAATGTTTGAAACAATTTTAGAAAATAGCATCTCGAGTTTCAAAAAATCGAGATCCACTTAAAAAACTTGACCTTCAAAGACTCGCGTTCCGAGTGGGAAAATGCCACATAGATCTCGAGTCTTTAAGACTCAAGTTTTATGCAAAAAATTTCACCTATAGTGGCGTTTTTAAGCCTTACAGTGACGTTTTAAATCCCTATAGCGGCGTTTTCCTGCAAAATTTTTTTGTAAGTACCAGGTTTAGGGTGCCCTATAGTGGCGTTTTTAATCCCTATAGTGACGTTTTAAAGCCATATAGCGGCGTTTTTGCAATTTTTGGAAATCGAGTCTCTAAAACTCGATTTTCAGCGCAATTTTTTTTCTCCAAATTGAGACTTAAAAACTCGAGTTCCATCTGGAACTCGAGTTTTAGATACTCGAGATGTTATTTTTCAAAATTGTTTTGAAATATGACAATTAACTAAATTTTTTAATATTTATTGTTATTTTAAAAAAAAAATTCTAAAAATCTTCTATCCCACTTTTTTTTGCACTATTCTATATTTCATCAATAAAAACTTGTCATATGTTCACTTAATTAATTAAATACTACTATTAATTAATAACGCTAGTATTAATAAGTTAATAATAATGATATTTAATTAATTAGGTGAACATGTGACAAGTTTTTATTGGTGAAGTAGAAAAAGTGGGACAAAAGATTTGAACTCAATAATAAATGGTTTCTGGTGAGATAGAATTCTTGCTTGATTTTTTATGCTAGAGCATATATTGAGAAACATATATAGCTTTCTGAATGAAATATTAACAATAGGGTTGAATGGATTTTAGCTAAATCTTACGTACTTTAAAATATTGCGAAGAGAAAAGGGATAGAATAGTTTTAATGGTATTCCATGAAAATACTGCATATTAGAATTACAACAATTAGGCTAGGTTGAACTGACTTTGGGGCTCCAAAGATGAATTATAATCAATTAGTTTTTAGGCCGAGTTTTAGTTCATCGTTAGGCTGAGTTTTAATTTACTGATTTCACATTACAGTGGCAATGCAAAACAGATTAGTTACACTGATGAAATCAGGCCACTGCTAGGTTGGAATTTGTGTTTATGGACGAAAGCATTTTACTATATAGTTGTATGAGGTGATCTTATCTAAGTAAACAAAGTAGTCATCTCGGATTCTCAGTTATCATATTTTTAATGCCCTGATTTGATTGATTGATTGTGTGATGTGTGTGGGTGTGTGATGAGTCCTATATCGGGTATTTATTGGGTAGATCTGGACTTTATAAACAACTACAAGGAGCCTCAATTGTGACTAGTCCTTTTGAGGTATAGCGCAGATGTGGCTAGTGCTTTTCCTTGGGTCGTTACATATAGTATCAGAGCCGGCCCGGTAATCCCGTGTGGGCTTAGAGACATTATCCCACAAAATGGGCCCTAACGAGGACGTTAGGGATTTAAGTGGGGGAGATTGTGATGCCCCAATTTGATTGATTGTGTGATGTGTGTGGGTGTGTGATGAGTCCCACATCGAGTATTTATTGGGTTGAACTGGGTTTTATATAACAACCCAAGGAAAAGCGCTAGCCACATCCTCGTTTTGTAGGACCTTTTGAAGTCTTGGAGAGGATGGGTAAAATCGCTTATAGGCTTGCCTTACCACCTTCCTTATCGTGGGTACATAATGTTTTCTATGTCTCAATGTTGAGAAAATATATTCCAGACCCTAGTCATGTAGTAGAGTATGAGCCTCTAAAGTTAAGAGATGATTTAACTTATGAAGAGCAACCAGTTAAAATTACGGACAAGAAGGAGCAAGAGTTGAAGCGTCGTACCATACATTATGTCAAGGTTCAATGGAGGAACCAGTCTGTGAGAGAGGCTACATGGGAGTTAGAAGATGAAATGAAGGAGAAATACCCATATCTTTTTGAGGACTCGGGTATGTCAAGTTTAGTATGTAACAACCCAAGGAAAAGCGCTAGCCACATCTGCGCTATACCTCAAAAGAACTAGTCACAATTGAGACTTCTTGTAGTTGTTAATAAAGCTCAGTTCAACCTAGTAAATACCCGATGTGGGACTCATCACACACCCACACACATCACACAATCAATCAAATTGGGGCATCACAATCTCCCCCACTTAAATCCCTAACGTCCTCGTTAGGGCCCATTTTGTGGGATAGTGTCTCTAAGCCCACACGGGATTACCGGGTCGACTCTGATACCATATGTAACGACCCAAGGAAAAGCACTAGCCACATCTGCGCTATACCTCAAAAGGACTAGTCACAATTGAGACTCCTTGTAGTTGTTAATAAAGCCCAGATCTACCCAATAAATACCCGATATAGGACTCATCACACACCCACACACATCACACAATCAATCAATCAAATCGGGGCATTACAATCTCCCCCACTTAAATCTCTAACGTCCTCGTTAGGGCCCACTTTGTGAGGTAGTGTCTCCGAGCCCACACGGGATTACCGGGCCGGCTCTGATACCATATGTAACAACCCAAGGAAAAGCGCTAGCCACATCTACGCTATACCTCAAAAGGACTAGTCACAATTAAGACTCCTTGTAGTTGTTAATAAAGCCCAGTTCAACCCAAGAAATACCCGATGTGGGACTCATCACACACCCACACACATTACACAATCAATCAAATTGGGGCATCACAATATTGAAAATTATAAATGGGCCACTTTGTACTAAAATTAAGAAACTTAAATTGAACACCTAGTGCAAAATCAAAAATTAACTAAAAATTAATTTGGGTTCGGATTATTTTTAGGTTTTAATAGGATAGATATGATTGGTTTTTTTTTTTTTTTGAAGGTATCAATTTGTTGGGTTTTATTCAGAAAAAAAAAAAAAAAAAAATTGGGTTTCTTTTGTCTCACCACATTTCAATCCATGTTTGTATGGTTTTCAGTCTCCAATTCAAGATGAGATGGTCAAATCTGCGCCACTTTGTCAAATGGCCTCTATGTAGCTACTATCGATGCACCTTGAGCTAGCCCTAACTTATCGGCTACACACCTAAAACTTTGATTGAAACAAGGATCAAGCCCAAATTATAAGTTGAGTAGTGAGTTGGTAGGAAAAAAAAAAATATTCCGCAAGGGGGAGTGTTTTGTATTTCACTATTTTATGGGAAGGATATTTTGAGTTTAGCAATACATAATTCCATGTTCAATAGTGTGAAATTTTTTTATACAACAATAGGAAAAATTTATATCCAACACCAGAAATTTTCATATTGAACAATAGGAAATTTTTTAGATACAACACTATAATGGAGAGCAAAATCTTATGACAAACAAAATTAGTGATTTAAAGTCTTATTTTGCATGGGATAGAGAGTGTGTACCAAGCTCAAGAGTTCATTACTCTTCTAACTTAGTTTTGAAAATTAAATCAATTTAAGTAATTACATTTTAGTTGTAAGAGGAAGTGCTAGCTAGGCTTACTATTGATTTTTTTTTTTCTTTTTTTGAGAACCGCTTGCTATTGAATTGATTAGCCATAAGATAGGTTAGTGATTCAAGGTTGCTTTGATTGTCTTGATCATGAAGGAACAATTATCTTATAAGACAGTCTCGATCATGAAACCTCTCTTGTGTGACATATGTGACTTTCACATTTGTAAAAGGGCAATTTACATTAGTTTATACAAAAATTACAGTCTATTTTGAAATAAGAGTATTTTTTTTCTGTTTTAGTTAATTTTTTTCAAAACACACACTCATATCTGATTATTTATTATATACTCTGATGATTCCTGGATTATCGGTGGGTTGACAAGACTCGAACGTTGATCTTTGGGCTATCTCCCGCAATTCAAAGGACAGAATCAGAGGGGACTGGTGGGGACCGGCCAAAAATCCTCCGATGATCAAGTTAGTTACTTTGAACTCTTTGTAACGAAGAAGTATTATCTGAAAAGTAAGAAAAAATGTCTCTCCCTCATTACCCTTCACAGAAGAAGCCTTATATAGTGTGTGTGGAACGGTTATCCGTTTGGTAACCGTTCCCAGTGTCGAGGAGTCCGGAGAATTGGGAATAACTTCCATAACCGCTGTGGAAGTTACTAGGTTGGACGAACCAATGAACTCGTCCATCCATAGTAAGGATGGACGAAACCTCCATGAGGAGCTCGTTCACTTTTAGTCCATCTATAGCAAGGATGGACGAGACTTTCATGATGATCTCGTCCACTTTTAGTGAAAGATGGACGAGATCATCTTGGAAGGCTTGTCGTTCATAAATGACGAGTAGATCTCACGAGGTATTAAGCTCGTCCATATACGGACGAGGTTCGCTGGTACGCTTGCAATTTTCTCCGCCTATTGTAGCTTCTGTCGTTGGACGAGACATATGGACGAGTTATGGACTTGGGATTTTGTGACACCATCGCTTGCCCCCTCGTCCATGTGAGTCGTCCAAAGGGTTGAACGTTCTTGGACAATTGGTTAATAATTACTGTACCACGTGTCCATTTCTTATTGGAGACTAACTCCGTCGATTTATTTTTCCGAGGTAGATGCCACGTGTCGCCTCCGTATTGGTTGGGTTGTTTTGATTACCCAGGTCAGCATCCTATAAATAGTGGAATGCCTCCCTTAACCCTCCTCATTCCAGAAATTTTCTTCCTTGACATCCATCATCTAGAGCCTCGCCTAGGAGTTCTCTGCGTCTAGAGTCTTCTTCCGTCTAGAGCCAGGTACTCTTCTTCTCCTCGTCTTTAGGTTTAAGTTTCTTGTTAGAGATGTCTATGGCTTCCTCGTCTACCGATAGCCTTAATAGGGTTATAGACGAGTCTTTGTGATGACACTAGTGATAGGTCTAGCTCTAGCAGTGCTAGTGATGAGAGTGGAGGAAGCACGGACGAGAACTACTCTTCTGGGGCCCCCGGACTTCCTATTGAGGTCGTCCAGGAACAGCTTAGGAGAGCTTCTGGCTCTCAAGTTGGTTCTCCGTCCAATGCTACGGACGAGGTTGAGACTGCTTTTAGTTGCGCTGTAGGCGTCCACTCTAAGACGGACGAACAAAGGTTAGGTAACCTTAGGTCCTGGTATCAAATCCCGCACGAGTTTAACCCTAGGCTACCCGTCCGTGGAGAGTGGTGTTGTGAGCCCCGTTTTGGAATAGGCGTCTATGAATCTTATTTCTTAGGTGGCCTTAGGTTTCCTTTAAATGCCTTCGCTAGGGAGTTACTAGTCAAATTAGGTTTAGGTGTTTGTCAATTCAATCCCAATGCCTGGAGATTAATTATCTCCATGCAAATTTTGTGGAGGGAAGTTTTTGGTGGGGACCGTCCTCTTACAATGAACGAGTTCCTTTATTGTTACAAACCTTCTACCATAAGTCGATCTGAAGGTTTTTATCAGGTTCTTCGCTAGAGGGAATGATTGTAGGTTGATCAAGTCCCTAGCTTCGTCTGATA
The DNA here is from genome assembly GCA_028216015.1 of Quercus dentata. Taxonomy (NCBI): domain Eukaryota; kingdom Viridiplantae; phylum Streptophyta; class Magnoliopsida; order Fagales; family Fagaceae; genus Quercus; species Quercus dentata. The sequence goes on from CP116451.1 coordinate 10,316,244, forward strand.
GGAAGTGGAAGACGGAGTTCATTTTTCTTTCAGGCTTAAGGCGGGGAACCCCGTGGATGTTGGCAGGGATCCCTTTCCCCCTTACACTGGGGACTTAGGGAACCTTCGTCCCGAAGGTACGTCCCTTCCCCTTGTCTATTTTTATTCTTACTCCTATTTGGTACATTTATAATTTCTAACCTTTATTTGTTCATTGTGTTGTAGCCGCCAAACGTTCGTCCTTGAGCAAACTTCACCGTGACCGCGTCCACGGGGCTCGTCTACACGCAGATAGGAGCTTCCATTCTCTTGTCACGCTTAGACGTCTAGCCAAGTGGGGTTTAGGTCCCGAGCCTTCAGACGAAGCTATAGCCCACGAAGTTACAGTGCGAAAAAGTAAGTTTTTAGCTAAACTTCCTTTCCCTTTTCTTTTTTGTATACATTTCTTAACTTGTTCATCTCGTCTTAGGAATGTCAACCATGAAAGAGAACAAAGGGAAGGAAATTGCTGGAGAAGGGAAGCGTCCCGAGGGTATGGCCCAGGATCGTCCCGAGGGTCAGACGCGTCCAACGGTTGGGGACAAAAGAAAATTCTTGCCAAAGAGTATTGACCTGGAAGGGCTCCCCAGTCGTAGAGACAAAAGGGTTAAGCGGGGCTCGTCTAAGGTGGTTAAGTCAAAACCTCCTCGCCTCGGCCTACCGTCCGGATAGTCGACGTGGACTCGTCCACTCCAGTTGAATCCACTCCGTCCAAGACTCCGCCCAGAACTCCTTTAGCCAAGTTTACTACGCCTGGCTCGTCCCAACCTTCTACGAACATTATTGAGAGCGAAGATCCGGCTTGGGAACGTTTCCGGATAGCCGTCAAGGACGAGGACATAAACATGTGCTATAACATGGGCTTGAAGGAATTTGAACATTCAGGCGCCCATGACCTCTTCAAGGTATGCCAGTATCCCTCGTCCTTGTTCGATTATTAACTTTTCCTCATTTAATCATTCTACGTTGTTCTGTCTATTCACAAGGCTATGTCGAAGTTTATAGCAAATGTCTAGACAGTAACGGAGCTGACAAGACGAGTCTTGTTGGAGACAAGGATTCGGGAGGTGAACGCCGATTGTAAGAAATGGGCTGGGTTTCTTTGAAAAAGCTAAGGACGAGGTCAAAGAGCGTAACAAGTTGATTGAGGAGCTAAGGACGGATGCATTGGAGAAGGAGACGCGCATTGATCACTTACAAAAGATGAACAATGAGTTGAATGCTCGTCTTTCCAAGGCAAGAGAGGACGCTGTGCTGAGTTCAAGTCGTCCAAAGAGTATACGAACACTTTGGATCGCAATTATGCAAATTTGGTTTTGAAGATTTCGGAATGGACGCTGTTGAAAACTTTCCTGAAGTTAACTTCAAGACAATCAAGCTTAACCTTGCTGCTGCCACAAGCTCTCTCCTCCAGATCGGCTCGATGACGCCAACGTGGAAGACGACGCCAAGATTTTCGGCCTCCTCGGGACGAGCCTGCTGTGAATGCTCCCCCTTCTTAGGACGAGAGTTTAACCTTTGTAACTTTGCTTTTTCTTTCTTTTTGTAACTTTTGTGTTTGGTCCTTTGTTTTTGGACCTTCTTTATGTAACAAGAATACATTATACTCGTCCATGGTTTTAGGACGGGTTTTTTAAGTATACTATTTCTGCTTTTCAAACTAATCAAGGGTTTTTGGACGTAGGATGTCCACCCTTTGAATGAAGTTTTATTTTCTTTGCATGGACAAATGATTTCATTTTCTTTGCATGGACGAGTGATTTCATTTTCTTTGCATGGACGGATGCTGCTAAGCTATTTTACTCCTAGCTCGTCCATGTAGAGAATACATATTTTTCATGTAGTCTAACTCGTCTTAGCAGGTAGTATTTTTAATTAGCTTGATTCGTCTTAAGACTTGCAAACTAATTTTACATACCATCTACTTATTTTGCCAACTTTTTGTCTCGTCCCGAATTTGGATTGTTTCAGTTGGCTCTACCTCGTCCATGAGTTGGACGAGTATGGATGTGGTTTCTTCCTTTTATTCAAGAAAATTTAGACGTTACATCTCTCACTGCGTCCGAGAGATTTTGTTCGTCTTGGATCTTTCAACCCTTTTGAGGATTGAATTGGACGACAATATCATGAAGAATTCACACAACATTTTGTACATAACATAAATATTGTTTACAGACAAGGCACATGCACACCGATGCCTTTTATTTAATAAATACATACTTCATGACTTCGTCCATAACCACAACACAACTATAAAAAGTAAATCATAGTTTCAAACTTCACACACAAACAATACCAAACATAGTAGTATCAAACAGCATCACTCATAGTAGTACGCTAGTAGACAGATAAGACCCAGTCTCGTCCATAGGTTCACTCTTCTTGGTAGTACCTCCTCGGGTGCTCCACATTCCAAGGATGTTCCAACTTTCTCCCGTCCAGGGCCTCCAGGTAGTAGGATCCTTGCCTTTTTACGATTGATTACTCTATAAGGTCCTTCCCGGTTTGGGCCCAATTTCCCATGTGTTGGGTTCTTGGTTGACAAAGAGACCTTTCTCAGGACGAGATCTCCTATATTGAAACGCCTAGGCTTCACTATCGCATCATACTGCCTAGCCATGAGGTTCTTATACTTTACTGCCCTGTATTCTGCGTTTGCCCTTACCTCGTCTATTAGATCGAGGTTCGCATTTAAGCCGGTCCTCATTATCCTTGTCTTGATACGTCATCACCACGTGATTAGCCATATGCACTTCTGCAGGTATGACCGCATCGCTTCCATAGGCTAACTTGAAAGGGGTCTCCCCTGGTAGGGGTCCTCACCGTGGTCCTGTATGCCCATAAAACTCCTGGTAATTCATCCGCCCATATTCCCTTTGCCCCCTCAAGCCGAGTCTTGATGATTTTTAACAAGGATCGGTTTGCTACTTCACCGGGCCGTTGGCTTGGGGGTGTGCGGGCGAGGAGTAATGGTTCTGAATTCCAAAGTGTAAGCAAAAGTCCTTGAAGAGTGCATTGTCAAATTGCCGTCCGTTGTCGACACACAATACCTTCGGCACTCCAAATCTGCAGACAATGTTCTTCCACACGAAGTTTTTAACATTCTTGTGTGATATTTGCCAACGGTTCTGCCTCCCACCCATTTGGTGAAGTAATCGATGCCCACAACTAAAAACTTCATCTGCCTTACTCCCAAAGGGAAGGGACCCAAAATGTCCAATCCCCATTGTGCGAAGGGCCACGGTGCTACCATTGGGGTGAGGTATTCCGATGGTTGCCTGGGGACATTGCTAAATCGCCGCACTGTCGCGCAGACTTTAACGTATGCTTTTGCATCGGCTTGCATGTTCGGCCGTAATATCCTCACCACGGACGACCTTGTGGACAAGTGATCTGCTCTCTGAGTGATTGCCACATGCCCCTTCGTGAACTTCTCTCAAAGACGTAGTTCGCTTCGTCCCGAGCTAGGCACCTAAGGTAAGGTTGAGAGAAACCTCTCTTGTACAAAGACTTCATTCATAAGGACGTATCTAATCGATCTCACCCTCACCTTTCTCGGCTTCGTCCTTTTCTTCGTAGTCGTCCGTCTTTCAAATATGATATAATGGGAGTCATCCAATTTTCTCTCGTTATCCACCGCTTTGTACTTCACGGGCATCTATACTCGGCATATACTTGAACTTCATCCGACTTCTCTAATGATTCATCTCACGAGGCCTCTTTTGCTATAGTATCGCCTTCCACGTTCTCCTCCTCCCGGGATTTGAACGAAGTCGCTTTTTCAAACCTTTTCACAAGGCGCATCACCCTACCGAGGTATTTCTTCATTCGTCCTTCCTTCGCTTCATACATCCCATTCACTTGCCCCATGATCGCTTGGGAATCTCCCATGACACATATGGACTTGGCTTCCACGAACTTCGCCAATTCTAGCCCTTTAAGGAGGGCTTCATATTCGACTTTATTGTTTGTTGCTTGGTATCGTAGACGGACTTTATGTTTCAGTTTGTCTCCCTCTCGGGACTGCAGGACCACACCAATTCCTCCCGCATGCCGTGTAGACGAACCATCCACGTGGACGATCCATCTCTTGTTGTCCTCTGCCTCATTATGACTTGGGGTAAACTCTGCAATAAAATCTGCTAGGGCTTGAGCTTTTATGGCATGCCTTGGTTGATATCTAATATTGAACTCACTTAGCTCCACAGCCCACTGGATTAATCGCCCTGCTGCCTTCTTCGGTCTATTCATTGCCTTTTTGAGAGGATGATCTGTCATAACATTAATGACATGTGCTTGGAAATAATGCCTCGCCTTCCTTGAAGTCGTGATTAGTGCGAAGGCCAACTTCTCCATTTGTGGATATCGTCCTTCCGCTCCTTTCAATGCCTTGCTTGTATAATACACAGTCTCTTTGGACTTTATCTTCCTCTCTTATCAATGTTGAGCTCACAAAGATATGGGGTTACCGCTAGGTACAAATATAGTTCCTCTCCTTCCACCGATGGACTCGGACTGTGCCATGGTAAGGTATACCTTCAAATCTTCGAAAGATCTCTGACACTCGTCGGTCCATTCGAATGCTTTTTTGAGAACCTTAAAAAATGGCAAACATTTATCAGTAGCTTTAGAGACAAACCTGTTAAGCGCAATGACTCGTCCAATGAGGGATTGGATTTCCTTGGTATTTTGCGGTGGTTTCATGTCCAGTGTTGCTTGAATTTTATCTGGATTTGCTTCAATTCCCCTGTGGGATACCATAAAGCCAAGGAATTTCCCTGATGATACTCCAAAAGCACATTTGCTAGGATTCACTTCATGTGATACCGCCTCAATGTCTCAAATGTCTCCTGCAGTCGTCTAGATGTCTTCCTTCGTCCCGACTTTTCACCAAAGATGTCATCTACATAGACTTCCACATTCCGCCCAATCTGCGGACGGAACATGTGGTTGACCAACCTCCGATATGTTGCCCCCGCATTCTTTAAACCAAACGGCATCACCTTATAGCGAGAATAAGCCTTGACTGGTGACAAAAGATGTCTTCTCTTGATCACCTCGTCCATTCTTATCTCGATTGTACCAAAAAAGCATCCATGAAGCTAAACAATTTGTGGCCTGCGAGTTGAGTCTACTAACTGGTCAATGCGCGATAACGGATAGCTATCCTTGGGGCAAGCCTTGTTCGGATCGGTGAAGTCAACGCACATTCTCCACTTGCCATTCGCTTTTTGACCATTACTACATTGGCCAACCAATCCGGGTAGTACACTTCCCGAATGAACTTTGCTACCATCAGCTTTTGGACCTCGTCCTTAATTGCACTATCTCTCTCGGGGGCAAACACCCTCTTCTTTTGCCGCACAGGCTTGGAGGAAGGACATACATTCAAACGGTGGGTAATGACACTAGGATCTATACCCGGCATATCCTCGTGACTCCACGCAAACACGTCGATGTTGTTCTTCAAAAATTGGACGAGGTCCGTCTTAATCTTCTCTTCTAAATCTGCTCCAACCCTGGTACACCTCTCGGGGTTACCTTCATCCAAGGAAATATCTTCCAATGCTTGATGAGGGTTCTGCTACAACCCTCTTTTCTTCAATGTTCATTGCTTGAACTTGTTCATCCATGGCCAGCATGGCCAAGTAACACTCTCTTGCTGCCAGTTGGTCACTTTGTACCTGTCCTACCCCGTGTTCTGTTGGAAACTTGACTGATAAGTGGTAAGTAGAGGTAACAGCTTTCCAACTATTCAAAGTTGGCCTCCCAATGATGGCATTGTAAGAGGATGGACAGTCTACAACAAGGAAGTTCACATCCTTGGTAATCTGTCGTGGATATGCTCCCACTACCACGGATAAGGAAATGGTACCCACTGGTTGCACCTTCATCCCACCAAAGCCTACTAGGGGAGAGTTCACCGGACGGAGCTGGTCTCGTCCTAATCTCATCTCTTTGAAATGTTGGATAATATAAAATGTCTCTTGAGCTTCCATTGTCCACAAGCACTCTTCTCAAGTTGTGTAGTTTGCAATTAGTAAGGAGATGACGAGGGCATCATCATGAGGGTGATGAATTCTGTCGCCGTCCTCGTCCGTGAAAGTAATTGCCCGCTCGTCCGTAGATCTTGCTATTGGCGATCGTCCGTAAAGCTGGACGCTTTGTACTACCTTCAAGTAAGCTTTCTTAGACTTGGACGACCGCCGCTTGTACTTCCCCCAATGATGACTCTTATCTCCCCGAGTGGTGGTCGCGATGAATCTTCCATCTTTCCCTTCTGTTTCTCGTCCCTCCGGTCTCGTCTAAGGAAACCCCTCGGCTTCCCTTGCCTTATGAGATTTTCAATTTGTTGCTTTAAGTCAAAGCACTCGTCCGTGTCATGACCATGATCCCTATGGAAACGACAAGATTTGTTCCTGTTGCGCTTGTTGGGATCACCCTTCATTTTCTCCGCCACTTCAGGGAAGGATCATCCTTGATTTGCATAAGGACTTGCTCAAGTGGGGCGTTTAAAGGGGTATACTTGCTGGTTCCGTCTTGGAGGGCCTGGCTTCTTACTTTCTCGATCTCTCCTTTCCTCCATCTGTCCCTTCTTTGGGCGAGTACCGCTCGTCTTGACGATCGGGATTTGCGTCCATTCTCTCGGACCTCTTCCTCTTCTTAGCAATGATTGCATCTTCTGCATTCATAAAATTTTGAGCCGAATGGACGAGTTCGGCCATGGACTGGGGCTCTTTTTCATAGAGCTTGTGTATAAACAGATCTGAATTCACCCCGTTGTGGAAGGCTGCCAGTAGAAGCTTATCATCCGCTTCGTCAACACCGAGAGCTTCTCTGTTAAAACGGGTGATAAATGACCGAAGGCTCTCGTTCTCTCCCCTGCTCTATCGTCAACAAATCGGACGAGGAACGCTTGTGCCTTTGTCCTCCAATGAAATTGTTAACAAATAACTTGCTCAACTCTTCAAAAGAACTCACCGAATTTGGAGGTATTTTGCTAAACCAAACTCGCGCCAACCCTTAAGGGTGGTTGGGAAGGCCCTACACATTATCTCATCGGGCACTCCTTGAAGATGCATGGTGGTCTTGAAAGTGGCTATGTGATCAAACGGGTCACGTGTTCCATCGTATGAATCCGAGAGAAGGCAACTTGAACTTTGATGGTAGTGGGTGACCGTTGATGGAAGCCGTAAAGGGCGAATCAGTCCCCGTGAACCAAGTCTTCTATCGGATTCGCTCTTTTCATATTCTCCTTCATTTCCTCCATAACTCTCTTCGTTTGGTCCATTTCTTCCTTCAAGTATGGTACCGTTCGCGAAGTGGTGCCTCTAAACCCGACTTCCGACTTCGGTATTCTCTCTTCCACCATGACCATCTGTTTGTCTTCCTTCACGTTCTTCTTGTGTTTGCCTCCTCATATTAATCTCCATTCGTAATTCTTGGTTTTGGCGAGTCAACTCCGCCATAGCGTCCGCCATAGATTGTGCATGTTGGGCGGATGACCGCATGACCGGCGCAGATTGGTGATCGCGATGCGGGTTCTTGCTTCCCTGATGGCCTGGGCTAGTAGCCCTTGATCTAGTCCGAACCATCAACCCTTTGTCACGGAGAAGCAAATCGTAAAACAATCGCTTCCCACAGGCGGCGCCAATCGATGATTCCTGGATTATCGGTGGGTTGACAAGACTCGAACGTTGATCTTTGGGCTATCTCCTGCAATTCAAAGGACAGAATCCGAGGGGACCGGTGGGGACCGCCAAAAATCCTCCGATGATCAAGTTAGTTACTTTGAACTCTTTGTAACGAAGAAGTATTATCTCGAAAAGTAAGAAAAATGTCTCTCCTCATTACCCTTCACGAGAAGAAGCCTTATATAGTGTGTGTGGAACGTTATCTGTTTGGTAACCGTTCCCGATGTCGAGGAGTCCGGAGAATTGGGAATAACTTCCATAACCGCTGTGGAAGTTACTAGGTTGGACGAACCAATGAACTCGTCCATCCATAGTAAGGATGGACAAAACCTCCATGAGGAGCTCGTTCACTTTTAGTCCATCTATAGCAAGGATGGACGAGACTTTCATGATGATCTCGTCCACTTTTAGTGAAAGATGGACGAGATCATCTTGGAAGGCTTGTCGTTCATAAATGACGAGTAGATCTCACGAGGTATTAAGCTCGTCCATATACGGACGAGGTTCGCCGGTACGCTTGCAATTTTCTCCGCCTATTGTAGCTTCTGTCGTTGGACGAGACATATGGACGAGTTATGGACTTGGGATTTTGTGACACCATCATACTCTATATTATTAAAATATTTTTTTTCTTAAATTTTTAATCATTTCTCTCTTGTCATACACAATAGTCGATATATACTCTCTTCCTTTACTCTTAAGAAACGTAAAAAATACTAATAAAAATTTTTTTGAATATAACCTAAAGTGCCTCCTAAATTTAGACAAACATCGTTGCCGAATCCTATTTTGTACCACTAGTTCATGATCTTATGCGAGTAATTTTTGGACTTATGCAAATAGTCTAAAATTGGAAGCATTTAGTGGCTACTGTTTTGGGCCTTTTGACTAAAACGCGAGGAAAATCAGATCATGCACCAGCTGAAGTAGCCCATATTTCTTGATTTGCGTGCTCCCTTGCTGACACGTGGCTAAGAATCAGGTTGCTGGTTGCCACATCAGCAGAAGGCCACATGCATCTTCCTCCAGCCAAACCTTTCCCCCTTTGGTTAAGAATTTGAATTTGAATATTGGAAGAAGGGCCGAAAATAGTAAGTTTTTTGGGCTTTTGGAATTTTTTTTTCAATAAGTGCGGTGGCCCAATATGGTGACCTTATCTCATCGTTTTGACTTGGGCTTCTCGGCCCAATTTAAATTGGTCCCAAAACAAAGCCCAGAGCACAATTTTATCGTGCATGGGTTAAACAAAAGGAACTGTGCCATGGAATTTAGGAGCATAGTAATAATTTTATCTAGTGTCAGTGTCTGCGACTGCCAGAGTATATGACTTGTGTATATTTGCCAAGAACTTAACTTTTTGCTTTTTGTCTAATATTTTTAACTAAACTACTTTGAAAAAATAAAAATAAAAATAATAACTTTTAACTTTTTGTCACATTTAGTATAAAGGTTACCAAAAATCATACCTTATGATAAACCCTATACAAATAAACTACCAAAAATTAGTTTATTTGTGTTTCTAACGGAAACATTTAGAGTTCAATTCTCCATTCTCCTATTGTAAGTATCGAATTTAAAAAAAAAAAAAAAAAAAAAGTAACCAAAAATTACTAGATACACAAACAGTTGTCCTAAAAACTAATCTCTTGTTGCAATGCCCCTAGCAACATCTAATTTTATTAATTCACTTTTTAGAATTGAGATAGATTGGTGAGTTTCAGTTAGCTAATATGTAAAATCTCTAATCATCAAATAAGACATCTAATTCACCAAAAAATAATTGATGTCTTGATTTGATAATAAAGAGAAATTATTCTAGAATAAACGCCATAGTTTGATTTTCTATAATATCTATCTAGAAATGAATTGAGGGAGATTCTAGGTTGTGAACCTCACCAACCTAGTATAGTAACTGAGGTAAGAGAAGGGGGCCATACTACCTCAGCCTAAACCATATTAAAATTCCCAAAAGATTCACCTACCCCTTCAACCCATGAATCTCTAATTTGATTGTAGATATAGGCACAAACTTGTCGTCATTCATTGAGACTATACAAAGTGATCCTAAGAGATTCTTAAGACAAAGTGAGCATCGTTGCATTGTATTGTATAATACAGTTAAGAGATAAATTGCTAGAAATGAAGGTAACATCTCACAACTCTCCTGGGTTCAAATTAAGCACTGCTTTCGGGAATCTAACAGATGCATAGATGTCTTAGCAAGATTGCATTGGGTCCCATATCCAAGTTAATGGTTTTTGTTTATTTAGTAGTCCGCCAGCAGACATTCTAGATTTTCTTAATGCTGATGCTAATGGGTTGTACCTAAACAGACTTTATATTGAGCCTCTTTTGGCAGTTTAGTTTCTCTAATATATTCCTCCTTTTACCCAAAAGAAGGGGGTTGGGGTAATATATGTCTATTTGTTTCTCTCTATTCTTTCTGTTCTTAGACCCTCTCATTTTAAATAATTAACCTAGTGCGAAATAAAATTTGATTAAATTAGATGTGAATAAATTATAATTAAAATAGATAAGTTGTTTTTTTATAAATTTTTTTTATTTAATATTATTTTTTATAATCCTTTTGTTTATATTGCTTGTTAATTTAATATATATATATATATATATATATTACTTGTTAATTTAATATATTGCTTGTTAATATATATATATATATATATATATATTATTGTTGAACTTTTTAATGGATGTCACAACTTACAGTTAGTTTACAGTACTTTTTTTAATGATCTGAAGCCGAACACTACAATTATACCCCCACACAAAAAAAAATAAAAATAAAAATAAAATAAAATCGCCACGTACTGTGTATGTTCAAAAGGCTACGCTGTATGTCCAAGTGAAGGATATTCAAATTAAGCATTAGATATTGTCAATAAGTTACGGACCCAATTGTGTCAAAGTTTGGTGGGGATGAATACGACACTGATATCAGAAAAATTGTAGATTAGAGGAGAAGGATGACTTCCATTTATTGATAACGACCTGGCTACTTTTTCCATAGATAAAATCTCGGATTTTTTTTTTTGTTGAAGATAAAAACTCGGATTTCAACAGCCGCCATAATAGACAATACATGTGCAGCTAATCCACTGTCAATAAAAAATGAAAAAGAAGAAAATGATAGAGCATGGTCTTTTTATCTTTTCACTTTTTTTTTATTTTATTTTATTTTTTTAAATCGAGGGTTATTTAAGTTATGTTAGCTCCAAGCAAGACGCTTATATTAAGACTCGTAGGTTAACCTTTATAGATACCCACTAATGAAGAACTATTGGCAGTGGAACTTGAATCTAAGTAGATTAGATGAAGTGCTCGAAATTTATCAATTGAGCCATCCGTTGGCATCTTTTCACTTTTATTATATGAAAATATGTCAATTTGTATAAAATGATGGATAAAAGAGAAAAGTTTGCCATTGATTAAGCAACTAAACACTAATCAATTTATAATAAGAGAGAGAGAGAGAGAGAGAGAGAGATGGATAAGAGAGAAAAGTTTGCCATTGATTAACTGAACACTAATCAATTTATAATAAGAGAGAGAGAGAGAGAGAGAGAGAGAGATCAAACGAGCATGAACAGCCAACACTTCCTTCTCATATCCTGCACAGGCCAAGGCCATATTAACCCTACTCTCCAACTCGCCATACGCCTAATACACGGCGGCGTACGAGTGACCTTTGCCACCACCGTCCATGGCCTCAAACAAATAAAAAAATTCCCTTCACTTGAGGGCCTATCCTATGCCTCTTTCTCCGATGGCTTTGATGATGGAAACAAACCAATTGACGACCCACAACACATCATGTCCGAGTTCAAGCGTGTCGGCTCTCAAACACTCGCCAACTTGATTGTCAAACTCTCAAATGACGAGCATCACAAGGTCACCTTCTTAGTCTACACCATCCTTCTCCCATGGGCTGCTGATGTGGCACGTGATATGGGTATACCTTCTGCTTTTCTCAGCATTCAGTCCACTGCAGCACTTGCTATCTACCAGAAATACTTCAATGCCCATGATGGTATGTATCATATTTATGAAAATAGCCCCCAAATTCTATACAGTTCAAAGGGTTGCCACCATTTGCTTCCTCGGACCTACCTTCGTTTCTCTTACCAACTAGTCCACACAATTCAGTCATACCTACCTTTCAGGAACATATCCAAACCCTTGAAAAAGATCCCAACCCATGTGTGTTACTGAACACCTTTGATGCTCTAGAAGAAGCAGCAATCGAAGCCGTTGTTAATTTGAATTTAATACCAATCGGACCATTGGTTCCATCCACTTTTTTCGACACAAAAGACCAGTCTGGTAATTCCCCGTTTGGATGTGATTTGTTTGAGAGCTCTAAGGACTATCTTCATTGGCTAAACTCAAAGCCAAATAACTCGGTGGTTTATGTGTCTTTTGGAAGCCTAGTTACGTTGCAAGGAAAGCAAATGGAAGAGATTTTTCATGGACTAGTTGAAACCGACCGTCCATTCTTGTGGGTAATTCGAGCTTCAGAGAACGGAGGATCGGAAATAGAGGATACGATAAAGAATAAGTTGAAGGAAGAAACACGAGGGTTAATAGTGCCATGGTGTTCACAGGTTGAGGTGCTGTGTCACCATTCAGTGGGCTGTTTCTTGACACATTGCGGGTGGAACTCGACCTTGGAGAGTATCGTAGCCGGAGTGCCGGTGGTGGCTTGTCCACATTTTTCAGATCAAATTATGAATGCCAAGATGGTGGAGGAGGTGTGGGGGACTGGAATTAAAGCGAAGGTGAATGAAGAAGAAGTTGTGGAGAGGGCAGAAATTAAGAGGTGCCTGGAGATGGTGATGGGAGCTGCAGAGAAAGGGGAAGAGATAAGGAGGAATGCTAAGAAATGGAAAAGCTTGGCTGTGCAAGCTGTGAAGGAGGGTGGTTCTTCACACACCCATTTCAAGCTTTTCATGGAAAGGTTTCACATAGATTAATGGACAGCAACGCTATGAAAATGAAATTGGAGGGTGAGGCTGTGGAAGATGTGAAGGAAGCTTGCAATCTCATGCTGTCACGCGCTTCATTGGAAATGGAGCAATAAATCGGATGACCAGATGTTGGCGGCCCAACTACACGGTTCACTGCCTGCAAAGAAAACAATAAATCATTCCTTGTGAGCCTTCTAAAAGTCTTTTCAATTTCAAGTTGAGTTTGTATACTCATAGATGGATTATTGTGAAGTTAGGTTGCATGTACTACTGAGCTCTATAGATATCTTATTAAGGAATATATCAAGGCCTCTTTAGTATCTTAGTATTCCTTTAAATTTGTGTAGGCCTTCCATCTCACATATATTTGTTGCTCGAATTCTTAATTTGCCTTGCTATGGATTTTCTTAACGTGAAATGATAGGATATTCCTTGTTATATAAGCAAGAAATTTAATATTATCTAATCAATAAAAAATGTATTCTTAGTCCTCCAAAAAGTAGGTATTGAAGTCTTGTGTGTAGACAATGCTATAAATGGTTTGATAAGTTCTTATCCATTTGGGAAAATGAGAAGACTCTTAAAAGAAGACAAAGGGAATTCTTCGAAACATAATTTGAGTATTTGTCCATTGTTTGAGTGAGAGAACACTATTAGATTTTTTTTTTTTTTTTTTTTTTTTGATTCACTATTAGATGTATTAGGGTTGTGGGATATTTAGTATCTCATTTGTGAGTTTTTTTTAGTTGTTATTGAAGGTTTGCTTTAGGTGTAATGGGATTTGGGTTAGTTTGTATTTAACATTAACATGTGTGTGTGAGGAGAAAATACAACATTTCAAGAATACTTGATAATTTTCCCATTTTATATATAAATTAATCTATTTTTATAGACTCATCTATTTTTATAAACATATACATTCATTATAATTTGATTTTTATAAGCTATATGTTGTATAAGAGTACTATAAGAATAAAATTCATCAATTAAATTTTATATATAATTTCTTATTTCTATTAAAAACCAAATTAGGGGAAAATCAAATTTTCAAAATCCTCCGTCTACCACTATTTGTAGCCATCATATATGAACAAGTTTACAGAAATTTTGACAATTTTTTTTTTTTTTTTGAGAAAAAAACCGGAGTACCACTATTACATCACTACAAAACGCGGGGTCTTGGGCCGCGTTTTTTAAATATGTGGCTATAAAAAACGCGGCCCAAGATGGACTAAAGCCACGTTTCATAAAAACGAGGCCATAGACAAGTTCTTAGGCCGCGTTTTTTAAACGTGGCCATAGACAAGACCTTAGGCCGCGTTTATTTGAGCTAAAAACGCGCCTAAGGACCTCCGTACTTTATTTTTTTGGGAAAATTTTTTTCTTTTCCTTAAGCGTGGCCACGTTTTTAAACGTGGCCATAGACAGTTCTTAGGCCACGTTTTCTAAACGTGGCCATAGACGGGACCTTAGGCCGCGTTTATTTGAGCTAAAAACGCGCCTAAGGACCTCCGCACTTTATTTTTTGGGAAATTTTTTTCTTTTCCTTAAGCGTACCACGTTTTAAAAACGTGGCCATAGACAAATTCTTAGGCCACGTTTTTTAAACGTGGCCATAGACGGGACCTTAGACCGCGTTTATTTGAGCTAAAAACGCGCCCTAAGGACCTCCGCACTTTATTTTTGGGAAATTTTTTTTTTCTTTTCCTTAATCGTGGCCACGTTTTTAAACGTGGCCATAGACAGGTTCTTAGGCCACGTTTTTTAAACGTGGCCATAGACGAGATCGAGGCCGCGTTTTTTTGAGCTAAAAACGCGGCCTAAGGACCTCCGTACTTTATTTTTTGGGAAATTTTTTTTTCCTTTTCCTTAAGCGTGGCCACGTTTTTTAAACGTGGCCATAGACGGGACCTTAGGCCGCGTTTATTTGAGCTAAAAACGCGGCCTAAGGACCTCCGTGTTTTATTTTTTGACAAACTTTTTTTTTTCTTTCTTTTCCTTAGTAATAGCACACCACAAAGAAACCCAAACCATTTCAACCCAGAGCCATTTCAGTCAAAAAAAAAAAAAAAACAAACGCTCTGGAGCGTCGCCGTTGAGCTCGGCCGTCGCCGTTGAGCTCTCTGGCGGCGACGCTTCAGCGAGCGACGCTCGAGCGCCGATCGCTCGCGGCGACGCTCGAGCGGCGCTCGGCGTCGATCGCGGCGGCGCTCCAGGTCGGTGTCGATCGCGGCGACGCTCGGTCGGCGCTCGGATCGGCGTCGATCGCGAGCGACGCTCCAGATCGGCGCTCCAGCGTCGATCGCGAGCGACGCTCGATCGGCGCTCGAGCGTCGATCGCGGCGGCGCTCAGCGTCGATCGCGGCGCTCAAGCGACGCGATCGACGCTCAAGCGCCGCCGTTGTCGATCGCGACGCTTGAGCGCGCCGTAGGCCTCACCGATTTTGCTCTGTTTGGTCAGCTGGGTCAATGCGAGAATCGAGTGAAGGAAAATGGGTTTCTTCTTTTTTAGCTAAAGTTTTGGTTTTGTTGAGTTTCTTGTGTTCTGTTTGTTTCTTGGGAAATAGAATGAATAGAAAGAAAATGATTTACGGGTTTATTTGGTTTTCGAAAGAATGAATTTCTTTGGTCTTTGAACTATTTCTCTCGGTTAGTATCTCTTGCCCTATCTTTTTCTTTCCGCCGCTTCAATAGAATTAGACAAGTTTTTTTTTTTGGGTCAGGAATTCTTAGTAAAATTATCTCTCTTTGCTTTATTTTTCTTTGACCCATGGCGAAAATTATTTTCTTTTGTTTGATTGTGTTTTGATTAATTTTTGTTTGAGCATATGGACTCTTTTTCGTTGAAGGAGATGTTTTGTTTGTGTTCTTGTACTGTTTTCTTGTATTTTAGAACATGTTGTGGTTGATTAATTTTGAAATTTTCTGGGTTTTTGTTTGAATTTGAATTTGCTGGGTTTGTATTTTTGTTTTGAATTTCTTTATTTATTTAAAATTGAAATTTTAAAGTTTGAAAGTATTAATTTTTAAATTTTAATTTTAATTTAAAAAAAAAACTTTTGATTACCGAAAATTAATTTTTGGTAATCAAAGTTTTTTTTTTTAAAAAAAATTTAAGGGTATATAGCAGCGTTTTAAACGTGGCCTAAGGTTAAACCTTGGGCGGCGTTTAAAAAACGCAGCCCAAGTCCACAACCTTAGGCCGCGTTTAAAATGCGGCCCAAGACCACAACCTTAGGCCGCGTTTTAAACGCGGCTATAGGACCTAGTCTTGGGCAGCGGTTAAAAAGTGTGGCCATAGGACCGTGAGTCCTATAGTCACGAGTTTTAGGCCACATTAGAAAGCGTGGCCTAAAAAAACGCGGCTATAGGCTATAGCCACGTTTTTTTGACATATAGCCACGTTTTAAAAACGCGGCCTTAGAACCTTTTTTTTGTAGCGCATGGAGAGAGAAATTTTTGTATTATAGTGGGTACTAGGTAAATGAAAAGTTGAAAACTGGGCGAGTGTGTAACTGTAACTCTGTATGTCGGTAGACTTGGTCAAAATTTAATGGGACTCGATTCTTTTCTTCAAACTTGTGAATGGAGCTCTATGATCCATCACTATTAATTGGACAAGGAGTCAAGCACTGACTGTAAGTCAAGTAGATGGGAAATTAAACCTCCATTTTTTAAATCTTGATATTAATTTTCTTACGTGACAACATTTAAGTCCAACGTATTTTAGACTGAAGTCCCTCCCTGACTCAAGTTGGCTGTGTAGTAAGTGCTATTGTCTATGTGCACACATTGTGTTTGACAACTTTTGTTAAGCTTGTTTACTTAAGTGTGCGTTTGGCAAAAATTATTTTTGCCAACTTATTTTACTATTTAATTTATTTTTACTATTATTCATAAGTTTCACTGCACTTTTTTATACTACTCATGGGTCCCACAATACTATTTCAACTAACTTTTACCTTTATCTACAATACTTTCAGCAAAAAGTTTTTAGTTTAAGCAAAATAAACGGATCCTAGATGGACACTAAATGTGAGAGAGAAAAGTTATAGCACATAAACTAGGTTTTTTCATTAACCAACTTTTTTGCTTAACATTACTATTTGTCTCATCTAAACAAACATTACTATTTGTCTCATCTAAACAAATAAGTTAGCCAAACACACAAATGTAAACCAAAATTTTTGAGGTAAATTAAAACAAAATTAATGATCTCCAGGAATCAAAATAGGCCACTAATGATTGTTTAACCTGATTTCTCCCTTCCCAAAAAGAATCAAGTTATTTTTAGTAAAGAAAGAGTTTATGTGTATGAAATGGAAACCATGCGGTTAAGAGATATAAGAGATTTGAGTTTTTTCCTTGGTAGGGTTGCTAATGCCCAAACTTAACATTTGAGCACAAATCAATTATAACCAAGACCCTCTAATACATATTTGACTAAATCATGAGGTTGGGAGAGCTAGGATTTGCCAAAACTCACAATTTTAAAATTTATTTATTTATTTATTTTAGATTTTAGAATAATTCTCTAGAGGACAAGGTTTGGAGGAAAACCCTTCAAATTCCTTTTATATCTTTTATTGGATGTGAATTTTGAAAATCTTGGATTTTATAATATTTATGTTCTTAACATGCATGTTAAATTTCGTTCAAATCAAATGTTATTTACTATTCGATTAATAAACTTATTTTTTGTACATAATTTTAGATCACAAAAACTTAAAATTTAAACACATTTGATTGATAATATAGCTATTGATCTTTAATTTTCTCAAAATTTTGCAAACATGAAGGATAGATTTTCAAAATTTACATCCAATAAATAGATTTTGCGGAGTTTGATGAGTTTCTCTCCAAACTACTTTAGAGAGAAACATTTTCCATCTCTAGGGGCTTCACATGGCAATGCGCACACATCGATGCCTTGAAGAAGAAAAAAGAATATTTAAGTTTTAATCTCAATGGAGACAGCCAATTTGTGAACATTGTTATTTGATGCCCTTGGTGGTGTGTACAGAGGAAGTTTTAGGATTGATTTTCCGGGTTTTGGAAGCTATTTTTCTGTGTTTGTTTGTTTGTTTGTTTGTTTGTTGTTGTTGTTTTTTTTTTTTTTTTTTTTTTTATGGGTATTTTCTGTGAGGTTTTGAGTATTTTTCTGTGCTAATTTTCTGGTTTTTTGGTTGGATTTCTTTGTGATTGTAGTGGGGTTTTTTCTGGGTTTCAAGTATGATTTGCAAAGGGCAATTTGATGGTGTCTATGAGGTTTTTGTCGTAGAGTTTTTGGGTAATTTGTTGGGATGTTTGGGTGTTTTTTGTGAGCTTTTAGGAAGAAGATGGTGGGAGTTGGCTGAGATGGTGAGATGGAGAGGATGAAGCTTGGGTGAGATCGTGTGATAGAGGAGAAGTGAGAGAGGAGAGATGAATGTTCAATAAGTGCATAAAATACTATGAACGTTTAGACCCCCAATTTCCAAATAATCAATTCAAGCTAATTATCAAACAATTAATGTGCAGACTATGAACATAAGTATATAACAGAATTGATAAACAATCTAAACCAAATAAAATCACATCCACAGTAGAAATTAAATGGCAAAGATTAAAGGAAGAGAGATGCAAATACAAAGACAACACAGCAATGTGTTATCGAAGAGGAAACCGAAGCTCTCGGCGATAAAACTCTCTCTCCACCACCCTCCAAGTGATAAATAATCCACTAAAGAATCAAGTTGAAATACATGAATAGCAGAAGACCCTCCAAGTCTAATCTACCCAAAGTGTACCTAAGCCCTCCAAGCTCCTACTCCAACGAGGTTACGTTGAACCTATTTTTTCTTTAGCTTATCGGATTCTGCTATAGTCCATAGAATCAACCAATATGAAATTGGTCCCTTCCTAACTGCTTCTCAAGCACCAAATGGCCTTCTCACGGATGTGGGTATGGTGAGAAAAGGTTTTGGTGATGTACCTCTCAAGGATGTAACAATGGAGAGGGTGAGAGTAGAGGAATTTGAAAAGTCTCTATGTGAAGATTGGGGATGAGTCAATCTTATTTTTCTCTAGAGTTTTTCTCTCAATATTCTCTCTGGAAGCTCTCTACAATACATGGGTATAAGGGGTATTTATACTTGTATATGTTTGGAATGCGAAGAGTCGCTTTTTCCAAAACAGTGGCTGGCTAGCTTTGGCCTTGTGACTTGACTAAGCCGCGAGGTAACTGAACGGCTAGATTGGACTTTTTGTCTTGTAGTACTACAAATGGCATAACGGTTCAATTTCTCTGCATACTTGTCACGTGTGCAACTTTTGGTGACTTGCAAGCCACGAGCTACCCACGAGATCTAGTCGCGAGTCCCCGATTCTTTGCACAATCTTGAACATTTCTTCACACTCTCTCACACACTATCCTTACATGATTCCCACCTAAATACAGGGTTACTAATTGCTAAAATACAAGTAAATTTGGCAGGGAATAAAACCAACAAGATGGTTGATAAAATTCAACCTTACAATCTCCCCCTTTGGCTATTCCATGACAAAACCCTAAAACAAACTCTAGATTTAACATGTGAGTTAGGAACAGTTTGAACAAAACTCACTCACAGCTAACTCTAGAATTTGTGTAGCTTTTGAATCATATGAACAAGTATCTTCTGAAACACAACAACACAATATGATCATTGTATGTTGAAAAACTTGTAATGTATATAAGGCAAGCACAATGCGATCAAGCAAAATGGAATTAAGTAATAAACCATGGCTTGACTATACAAGCAATCACTATAAAATAGTGACCACAATACTTATTTACACTTGGAATGAACATCCGGACATACAAGCTAATAAGCTCAATGCAAATCACTTGCATGTCCAACACTCAACCAATGCACAATACATGAAGTATATGCATCTAGGAACAAGATCCTACTAGGGCACAAGAGTGAAAGTACTTAAAGAAAATACATAACATTTAGCTAAAAGTACTAGGCTACAAAGCATAAGGAAGCATGGTACAAACCATAAAAGCCTACAAACACATAGAAACAAAACCTAAAAGCTTACAAAAGCAACATGGGTACAAATTATGATGTACTAAAGAAAATGCACAATATAAACTAAAAGTGCTTAAAGTTTCTCCCATTCAAAATGATGAGAAGCTGTGATTCACTTGAAACATATATACTTGTAACCTGAAAATACTTGCACAAAACACATTAGACCCTCAAGGTAAAGCAAGTAACAAAAGAACAAGTATAATGTAACAAGTAAAAAGCGATCAAGTAAACATGATGTGAAACATGTGAGCGACTTAATCATACACCAAACACCAAAACAAAGTTTTCTTATTAACACAATGTCTTCTCCCCCTTGGTATATGCATCTCCCCTATGGAATATCTCTCCCCCAACAAATGTGCACAAGAAATAGAATTTTTCCCCTAAGAATGTGCACAAAGGTCATACAGAAATAACAAAAATGCTTTGGTATACTCTCTAGAGTATACTCTCCCCCTTTTTGTTAGGAATAGACAAAGGGTAAAGAAGAAACGAGGGCAAGAGATGAAGATATAAACAATGATAATGATGCATGAGGGGTGTAATGATGTATGAGGAGTGCAAGATGAATGAGAAAATGAAGCTCAAACCTAAGACAAAACAAAATGTTACAAAGTATAAGATAAACATGACATGCTAAGATGAGGTAACAAGGTATAGACCAATGCATGACAAGGGTAGCAAAGATGTGTGCAAGAGGTGGCTATGTGCAATGCATGACCAATGCATGGAAAATGCACATGTGGGGCAAGGTGTGTTAAATACACAACCAATGAACCAAACATGTTCCTAATGAGGAAACATGAGAAATTCCAAAGTTTGGTACTCATCGGAGTCCAAACAAGTGAGAAAATGCCTAAGAGGCATTTTATCAAACATCTAGCGTGCACACTATGATTTACAATGTAAAACAATGCATGAATAACATGAAATCCACCCATAATACATGTTCTTTTTGCCACAAGGGGCCAACAACAAAAGCAAATCATCAAAAGAAACCAATCTCATGCAAACATTTGACAAAAATTAAGTTTTCCCAACCCCTATGATGAAAATCTCAATCAAGAGCACAAAACTCTCCAAAACATATTTTAATGATAAAAAACAATGAAAAAAAGTTTAGAATTACCTTAGAGATGTTAATGGAATGAAAAAACATTCAAATTAATTGGATTTTGATGTAAAAATATTGAAAGAGGGGTTTAAGAGAGGATGTGAGAGGTTTAAAATAGGTTTCCCATGAAAAAGCTCTTTAAAAGTCTGTTTCTAGGTGTTTCGCGACTAGCGAGTAGCAAGCTGAGTTGTGAAACCATTTTATGTAAGCTCGTGACTGGGTCTCGCAGCTTGCAAGTCGCCAAAACAAGTAGCCAAAACTCGTGACTGGGTCTCGCAACTTGCAAGTCGCCAAAATGAGTAGCCAAAAATTCTAACACTTGTTTTTCAACACAAAATATGTTTAAACAATGAAAAACAAAGTAAGCATTAAATATGAACACAAAGAGTGATAAAAATCACTTCCAAAAACATATAAAATGATCAAAAATCTTTTTGGATTGATCCATATAAAGTTGAGCACACACACATCACATTTAAACAAGTACAATCAAACAAATGAATAAGGTATTTATTGAACATTAGGCATGTGTGTTGTGTGTGTGTATCAAGTGTGGAATAGTCCATAGTCTAGAGTGAAATTTCAATGATCAATTCAATCAAGTCATACACAACTAGTACTAAGTCAAGTGGTCTATCTCAATTATAAAAATGAACATATATGACCTCCCATAAGAAAATGATTACATATCTTTGAAGCTTTTCATTTGGCTTCTTTACAAATCATAACATTTGATCATTTTGAATCAATACATCTCATTTTGAGATCAATGCCTGAAATTTTTGATATTTCAATTTGATGAACAAGCCTTTGGCTTTTTGGGCATCATACATATTCATAAAAGTCGCTTTCCCTTTTTCCTAGTCAAATATTAGTATGTGCGACGGTTTTTGCAGCTTGTTATCTCTTTTCATTTTGAGATATACATTGGTTGAGCTCTTTAAGCAAAAAAAATATAAAAGTATGGGAAGATATATAGGCACAAGTCTATGTATGTATTTAAACCAACATGACTATTGACTAATCATTCATGACAAGCTTTGAAGATCGATTTACAACAATCACACAAAGATGCCAAGATTTTTCCCACAAAAATATAAGTGCATAAAGAACAAGCTAAGCTCGTAAATCCATAAAGCCATTTGTATGAAGGTACAAGGCAAAACTCACATGTATAGGGTTTCTCTCTCAATATTCTCTTTGGAAGCTCTCTACAATACGTGGGTATAAGGGGTATTTATACTTGTATGTGTTTGGAATGCAAAGAGTCAATTTTTCCAAAACAGAGTTGGCTAGCGGCTTGGTCTCGCGACTTGACCGAGCCGCAAGGTAACTGAACGACTAGATTGGACTTTTTGTCCTATTGTGCTACAGATTGGCATGACAGTTCAACTTCTCTACATGCTTGGCACGTGTATAACTTCGGCGGCTTGCAAGCCACAAGCTACCCGCGAGATCCAATCGCGAGTCCCCGATTCTTTGCGTAATCTTGAGCATTTTTTCAGACTCTCTCACACACTACCCTTACATGATTCCCACCTAAATACAGGGTTACTAATTGCTAAAATACAAACAAATTTGGCACGGAATAAATCCAACAAGATGGTTGATAAAATTCAACCTTACAAGAGAGAAAAGATTTGAGAAGGAGACAAGCACAGAAGAGAGAAAGAAAGAAATTAATAAAAAAATGATAACATGTTGCTACGATGCACTCTCAAAAATGAAAGCGCACTGTAGCAAGATCTCAAATTTTTTAGCATATGCTAGTTTTGATGGAGTAGGTTTTTTGGGTTTTAGATGCTAAAATTTAGGTTTTAGCATTTTTGCAATCCTTGATAAGGATGCTCTTAGTAAGGGTAATTTAAGGTTTAATTGATTATCTAATGGACACGAATTTATTATTTGAATTTAACAATAACATGAGTGAATACAAATCTTTTGTACCATTTTTTGTGTTCCACTTTATGTTTCACCAATCACAACTTGTCATGTATTTGTTTAACTTTCCTTATAAAATAGTCAAAGTTAAAATTTTTTATATAAAAAAAAAAAAAAAAAAGACTAAATGTATAGAAATACTATACATTTTTTTTTATTAATAAAATATAGAAATTCTATTCTAACTTAATCTAAATGTATATGTATATGATGTGTGTGAAGTTCCTTCTTGGAAACTTAAACCCCGACCCTTACCCTCCACACTGTACAATCACTTATATTTGTGTAGTGACCATTGCATCAAGAGTGCACGGTGGTGACAAATACTGATTGGTGGAAACATATAGTCAGGTGGAAATTTAATTAGTCTAAAACGAGGAATTTAATGTACTTCATGTAGTATAAATTTCTTTGGGCATTTCAACATAAAGGTCTCTGGACATATGTATTTGTGTCTTTAAGTATTTTTAATGTGTTTTTGTTTGTTGGGATTTCTTGGGTATTTTTCCTTCAGATGGCTTTTGATATGAATGTGCAGAAGCATCAAGAAGCAATGTGATAAAGGTAGAAAAGCATGAACGCGCTTAAACCTGAGATGTCGTGCCTGTTGCTCGCTTTCGATGCAATGAAACTCAGACGACTGATTTCCACTGCAGAAACTTAGGAATAAAAATTCCTAAGTTACGATCAATGATTGGTAGAATGAGCAACCCATGATCACATATGCTAAACTAAATTATCTATATATATATATATATATATATATATATATATACATACATATGTAGGACATGCATGAAAGTCTTGCGCAGTTTCTTTCTGCTTTCCTATTTTGTTTGCTTGAAATTTTACCACACATTAATTCTGACACTAATCGTCAAGCATAGACTTAAACCTTGTGAACGTGAGGCTGCATGTAACGGGCCCTTAGATTTCTCTTGATAGATATAAATTTTGTAACTAGACAGGGAGTGCAGTAAATAAAAGAAAAATAAATAAATTGGTTTTTGAAAATTCAATAGTTGAGATGGGACAATTAATTTGAATCTTAAACGTTTCTTTTTTGGGATGAATGAATTTTTTTTAAACATGAAAATGTCAATTGAATTATAATTAAAATTCTTGGCTAAAGGCAAATTAATTCTGAGTGTGATACAAATATTTCTACTAAATGATTGATGTCTAGGTCAGATGAGCACAGTTGTTTTGCTTGATAGTTTTTAATGGTTTTACACTTTTACTTACTTTAAAAATAAATAAATAAAAATATTTAAAGAAAGGTAGTGTTAAGAAGTACCGTGAAGAAATAATTTATGTCAAATCTTTTTTCTTTATGTCAAATTTTTTACCAATTTTATAAAGTGTGGAGTCAATAGAGCTAATTTTTTTAATTCCACTTGTCACTTCAATAATACTTTTAGTCTCCTCATCAATTTATACCAATTTTTTATTAGTTAAACCTTTCAATTAATAACTCATCCTTAACAAACACTACCTTACATTATCCGTTAACATTTCCCTAAAAGAATACTACAAACTTTACTTTAGAAGCCGTTACAAACTATCCTATGAGTCACAAAAATATATCAAACATTTATTTATTATTTTGTTATTTTGTTGTAGCTGTAAATCTAAAATTAATTATTGGTATAAGTTTAAGTAAATTTTTTCAGAGAAATTTTATAATTGGATTCGATTGAATTTGATCCTGCGCTACTTTCCGACTACAAGTCAAATATATTAAGTCTTGTAGTCGTAGATAGGACTCCATTAATTTTGTGGGTCTTTAGGTTGATATGTCTTTTTAATTTTTGTCTTTTGTTTCTTTCTTTCTTTTTTTTTTTTTTTTGGCTGAATAGGTTGGCTTGTCTAGATATATCAACTTTCTTACCTGCCAAAATTAAGTGCAACGTACTTTAGACGGAAATTTCATTGCTTAGTCAAGGTTCATTAAAATGGATTAGGTTATCTGTCCCTCACCAAGTCCTCTCTGACTCAAGTGGCTCGGTATCGCGACTGTGTAGACTTTGAATTTCTTTGCTGGTGGGAGTAATGAATGGTCTCTGGTGAGGCAGTTCTTACTTGACTTTTTATACTAGAGCATATATTGAGAAACATATATAGCGTTCTGAATGAATGATTATTAATTAAAAATGATTATTGAAAATCTCGCTGGATGTCAAACACTTGGGCTTGTTTTGTTTAAAAAAAATGGTCACTTATCACTCATCACTCAAAATACACCAATTTCTTGATTCCACTTGTTTGGCACATATTTTCAAATTTTCATCACTCAAATTTTTTTGCTTTTTGTGGGACCCATACCTGAGCAATGGTCAGTGACTGCTGTTAGCTTACCTTACCCCAAACCATCATCTCCCACCATTGTCTTCACCGCACATTTCATTTTGCCACCACCACAATCACAGTTTAACAAAAAAAACTCCATTCACAGTTTAACCAAAGAAGTACAAACAACAAAAACTCTCAACAATTTAACACCACCTAAAGTAGCTCATCACCCCAAATTCAAAACTCCATTCATACTTATTTATGATACACCATGAAAAAAAAAAAAAAAAAGCTTCTAGATCAAAAACGAGCTTCCAACGGAGCTATTCCCGACGCCAAAAACGAGCTTCTAGATCAAATCGTTGCTGTGGATGCCGATTTCGACGCTCCGGCCAGATCATTGCTGTGGATGCCGAGAAGATCGTTGCTGTGGATGCCGATTTCGACGCTCCGCCGATCAAGAACAAGTACGATAGCAACGATGAGAGAAAATGAGCTCGTGGTGGAGCTTTTCGACGTGTGATCGAAGATCGACGCCGATGATCTCTCGGCTTGGGTCGGCGTGGGTCGGCGTGTGAGTGACCAATGGGATAAGAACAAAAAAGAAAGAACAGAAAGAATGCTGAATTGGAAGAAAGCAAAAAGAATGCCATGCGTGTGAGTGGTTGGTGAGTATGAGCTTTTTGCTCAAAGAAGAACACAAAGAAGAACAAGAAAAGAAAGAAGAGAGAGAGAGAGAGAGAAAAAAAAAAAAAAAAAAAAAAAAAAAAGAATGACCGGTGGGATGTGACAATGCCTGGCTTTTAGGGCCCACAATCTCAGCAATATTACAAACTTGCCATTAAGTAACGAAATATGAGTTTTGAAAACAACTAAAATGAGTTTTCACTTTCCCTCACTATCACTCATTTTTTTGAGTCACAGAATCATGAAAACTAAGTCACGGCATCCAAACAATCGCTCTTCCGTGGGCCCCACTAGTTTTAGATCATGAGTTATGAAAACAAGATGATATCACTCGGTTTTGTGGGTTTCCAAACAAGGGGACTCTTCAGATTTGTTGTTTCTATAACTCATAACTCTGTTTTCATCACTTATAACTCAAAATATGTGAGTCCCACAAAAAAAAAAAAAAAAAAAACTCTATTTGGATTTGTTTCCAGTTTTTGTTTTCATTACTCAATTCTCTGATTTTTGAGTGATAAGTTATGGAAATTGAAAACACATTTGAGGTATTTTCGGTTTCCAAAACTCAATTTCCAATAGCATTTTTGTAATTAAACCCACATACCTAGCCCAATGTTTGACAAATGGACTTTTTTTTTTTTTTTTTTTTTTTTTTTGTATGTGAAACCCAACCGCAACTTTTGAAGTTGAAAAATGGGTGATGAGTTAAGGTGCCAAACGGGGGTATTGGGAAATTATGGTATTTTAAGTGACGAGTGATGAGTAATAAGTGACGAAAATTAGGTGAGGAGTGATAAGTGATGACAAAAAAAAAAAACCAAACAGCCCTTTAGAGGTCGTTTGGTTTTTGTGTTTTCATTATCTATAACTCTGTTTCCATCACCCATAACTCAAAATATGTGGGTCTCACAACTGAGAAGTGTGTTTGGTTTTTGTTTCCATTACTTAATTCTCTGATTTTTGAGTGATGAGTTATGGAAACTGAAAACACATTTTAGGTGTTTTCAATTTCTAAAACTCAATTTCCAATGGCATTTCCGTAATTAAACCCACATATCTGGGACCCGCGGTCAAAGCAACACACGTGAGGCACTACTTTTGATGGTCTCTTCAATGGCTCTCTTCACTAAAGTAGACCATCTCTTTTCTTTCATTTTTTTCTTTTTTTTTCCTCTTCCTCTTCTCTTCCCAAGCCACTCTTCCGTCCATCTCCATCTCTCATCGCTTCTCTATCTCTCAACAAAATCAGAGGCTTTCTCTCAAACTAGTGCTCTCTCTTCCCCCAGTTTCCGATCTATTTATCATCTGTCTCTAGTGCTTCTATTCTCTCCGACCGGTGTTATGGGCTTTGAGTTACTTTGGGGTTTGTTTGTGTTTTGGTTGTTGGTGGTGGTGTTGTTTGAGTTTCAAGTTGAATCGGTTTGAGTTTCAGGTTGCTATTGGTGTTTGTTTGAGTTTCGGTATTAAATTGGTTTGAGTTTCAGTGTTGAATCGGTGTGAGTTTTGGTGTTGAGTCGGTTGAGTTTCGTTGTTGAATCGGTCTGAATTTGGTGTTGAATTGGTTTAAATTTCGGTCTTGAATCGGTGGGTTGCTTGCCGCTTTGGGTGTGGGTTTTTTTTGGGTTTGGTGAGTGGTGGTGGTGAACGATGGAGGGCTTTTTTTCTAGGATTTGTTGTTTGTGGTGGATTGTGATGGTGGTGGTGATGGTGAGTATTTTTGTGGTGGTGAGTGCGGTGGTGGTGGGTAGCGCGATTCGATTTGGGTTTTGTATTTTTTTTTTTTTTTTTTTGTGGGTATGGATATCTGATCAGTAGGCTTAACAAAAGTGTCTAACCAATTTATAGGAATGGGTCCCACAAAAAAGTAGAAAAATTGAGTGATGAGAAGTCGAGTGAAGTGTGCCAAATAGGTGGGTATAGGAAATTGGGGTATTTTAAGTGATGAGTGATGAGTGATGAAAATTGAGTGAGAAGTGAGGAGTGATGAGTGATGAAAAAAAAAAAACCAAATAGCCCCTTAAACAAGTTATCCTTCTCTCAATGACTGTTTGTTATTAAATTTGCTTATTTTATGATCCATACCAAAAGATATTAGTAACATATTTTCTTAAAAGATAAGTAAAATTGGAAAAGGCGGCTTTATCATACAAACAAAAATAAGCATAGATTTATTTTTTTCTTTAAAGAAAAAAAGATTGCTATTGTGTTCATCCTTCTAAGAATCGAAGCACAGATTACATTTTCGTTGTTTTTTACAAGTCTTTTATTTATTTATTTATTTTAAGTTCCTTTATAACTACTTATTTTGTGTTGGCTTAAATGGATTCTTTTTTCATTTTTTCCCCTAAAGCTTTCAAAGCATGGGCTTTAGATTAAATGTTCAATTCTTATATGCCAAGCGTTGACTGTGAGTCTTGTACATGGAATGGAACAAATCAAGATAAGCATATAGTCCATCTTTGATTTTATTAGCTTGATTTATCTAGACATCAATTTTCTTCCGTGCTAAAAAAAATTCGACTTGTGGGTGCTAGTTAGTACAACCAATAAGGTCTCTGATGATTAAATAAGAGATTTATGATTCAATATCTGTATACACCAAAAATTGATTGGTGTCTTGATCTAATTATGAAGATCAGGAATGGATGCCATAAGTTGAAACTCTCTCCAAAAAAAAAAAAAAAAAAATCCAATTTATTTTAGATGGAATTTTTTTTTCTTATTACCTATATAAAAAAATTCGAGGATTATTAAATTGGAATAGGTCCCTTATTGACTCGAGTGGTTGGATATTATAGTTGTGACAGTTAATAGCTGGATATTAGGGTTAAATGGATGACAATAATTTTTTTAATCCATTCCCTCCAATTGAGCATTGAAATGGAGAAGCAAAAGTTAATATCACCATCACCATGAAATTCTTAAGTGTATGAACGTGCATGTATCAAAATTTTTTTTTTTTTAATATTAAAAACAAACAAAAAGGAAACATTGATTTTCTTTCTAATATATGTATCTTGGCAGTCTTCCTCATATTGGGAACAACTTTTTTCAGAAAAATCTCTACAGAGCTTGCAGAGCATGGCTGTAAGTCTTGTACATGGAACAAATCAAGATAAGAATATAGTCCATTTGGTCAGCCTTATATCTTTCTTTTTAGAGATAATTATAATATGTTGTTAATCCTGTAGCTAGAGAACCTTTTCCTTCTAAACCATTTCCAAACACTTTGTGCATAGAGAAGTGTCAATTCGACTACAAGGCCCTTGGCAAAAGTCTGATTTATTTAAATGGAAAATTCATTGAATAATGGACAAAGTTTAGCTACAAAATTGGTTGTGGTCTTGACTACAACCTTACTCAATATCTTTTTATTGGAGGTGAATTTTAACAAATCCCCCATTGGATTACATCTTTTTCTTATAACCTTCTTGCTTGCAAAATTTCTAAAAAATTAAAGATCAATATCTATGTCATCAATAAATTGTTTTTTATTGGAGGTGAATTTTGACAAGTCCACCATTGGATTACATCTTTTTCTTATAACCTCCATACTTGCAAAATTTCTAGAAAATTAAAAATTAATATCTATGTCATCAATAAATTGTTTGAATTGCAAGTTTTTTTAGTTTAAAATTATGCATAAAATATAAGCTTATAGATCATATGGTAAATAATATCTGATTGATACAAAGTTTGACATGTGTATTAAGAGAATAAAGAACATGCAATTCAACGATTAGATTTTCAAAATATGTACTAATTTTTATTTTATTGAGTAAGGTTGTAGCCTAAGGCTACAACTAATTTTGTAGCTAAACTTTATTCATAAATAATACTTGTATACAAAATTCAAGGATTATTAAATTGGAATAGGTCCCTCATTGACCCAACCAAGTGGATGGGTATTAATGTATTACTAGGATGAAATTTAATTGATTATTACTTGTATACAAAATTTAAGTATCATTAAATTGAAATAGGTCTCTCACTAGCCCAAACAAGTGGCTGGGTAATATATTATTAGGATCAAATTTCTTCCCATGCACACTAACATTGTGTACACTCTTCTTCTTTTTTTTTTTTTTTTTTTTTTTTTTTGCATTTTATAATGATATGTTGTGGAAATTGTCATCCATGTCCAACACATGCTTGAGAGTTGTAGTTGAGACCATGACCCAGAAGGTTTATCATTCAATAATTTGTGTAAAAAATTAATTAGACACTCATTTGATGTAATTGTTGTAGGTACTCATTAAAAACTCTACTATGATTAGTTGGCAAGTCATGTTCTTTAAGCGTGAAAACTCTAGAATGGAAAACTTTAATTTTTGTTCCTAAAATAAATGTTTTGGAGAGAAAATTGTTAGCCCCCTCATCGGACCCCCCTTATTTATACAAAGGAAAAAGGGTCCAATTTTCCTAAGTATGGATAGAACATATGACTAATAGTAGTCCCTACCAAGTAACAAGATATTATCTTCTCAAAAAAAAAAAGTTACAAGATATTAGTAACTTGTTTTTCACTCATCTACTCAAGAACGAAACTACCTTGGGGTTGAGGGGGCCATGTATATATATTAGCATAAAAAATATACTTTTTGCTCTAAAATTAATATACTTGCCCCCCCCAAAAAAAAATACAAGCTAACCCATGAAACCAAAAATGAAAAAAAATTATCAAATCATCCCTTGACTAATTGTCACAAGAATATCAAGAAAAACATTTAGCTAAACATTTGAACAATTTACAAATCCAAACAACAAGGAAAATCTACAAAACAATTCACATATTCAGATAATAATAAAAAATCTCCGGACAGGGACAAAGTAAAAAATAAAATTATAACAAATCAACTATAAATCCTACCAACACAAATCACAAAAACTCAATAATCCTTATCCAATTTCCACCTCTCATTTGAGAGCTTTTTGTCCCTCTCAAATAACAACACTCCATAGTCACCGAGACAACTCCTATGCTGCTAATCACTCCATCCACACACCAATTAGTGTTACTAGCAACTTGAATCAGTTGGTGTCTTTAACTTAATCTATGAATTTTTTTTTAAAATTTTTTTACAGAGCTGTTGTCGGTCTTTAACACAACCCATGGAAATATATATATTTTTTTTGAATGAAAGTATTTTATTAATTTTTAATGTTTTATTAACTTTGGAACACACTTGGCATGCATGGATAAATGTAATACGAACAACAACAATACTGTTTTGTGCCTTACCTAAACTACCACCAAAGCATGTGTGTAATTAGTCTATTGGTAATAAACTTTGTGCCTTAGCTAAATTAATGTAGTGATGGGAAAAGTTTTATTATTTACATAGTTGGAGACTCAAAGTTACCATTTATTATCATGTGATTGTTTAACAGATCTCTTTTTCTTTTCTTTTTTTACTACTTTTTCAAAATGGCAATTTTTTAAAGGAAAAGATCTCACATCTTTATGCTACCTCAACCTTAACCAAGTAATTATAAAAAATAAAAATAATAAAAAATCCTTAACCAAAACACCAATAATTGTCTCACCCTTTTTTTCACTGAATATTAGTGCATGATGTTGATTAACCATTATTTTAGTTGTTTTATGAATGTAATACTAGACATGGATTTGAACTTTTAACTATAGTTTTTGTATTTTTTTAAGAATCTTTTATATATAGCATTATGAATTATTAGGTATAGAATTATGTGAAAAGACTAAATAGATTTTAAAAAGAAAAAAAAATCATAATGTGGATAGAATAAAGAATTGATTTAACCTTAGTCAAACCTTGAAAATATCAAGACATGCCAATTGACTTACAGAACTTTTGATTATAAATATCTATTATTGATTTTTATAAAAAGAAAAATACAAAAAAAAAAATAAAAATAAAAATTAATGCTAATAATGCATTGTTGTCAACCTCTTTGGCTTGGGCCTTTGGACTCCCATGAGTATTAATATTCCAACTTTTAAAAAAAAGAATTCTTGAACAAAGAACTTTGGCCCCTAAGTTTGAATCTTGATTCCAAAAAAATAAAAATAAAAATTAATGTTCTTGCATCTACTACTTTTCACAAAGAACTTTGGCCCCCTTAAGTAACCATCTATTACTTTTCACTGGTAACCACCGTGTAATGGCAACATCAAACTAAAATTTGACGTTGCAATGTTTACAAATGAGAAGGCGACTGGGAATGGAATGATAATGAGAGACTCGAGGGGACAAACTATTGCAGCAATGAGCAAACTTGGGCCTGGAATCAAGAATGCAACTACAGCCGAAGCAATGGCAGCAGCAAGCAAGTGCACTGTAGTCCAAAATCGTTATAGATTCACAATATAGTCCACCGATTATTTCTTATGGGGACACATCACTGATGCAATAAAGCAGAACCTGAGAAGTTTCCATGAAGCCTAAGTTTCATTTGTTCGAAGAGACACTAATGCAGAAGCACACATCTTAGCACAACATGCTATACAGGTTACCTTATGGATAGGAAATTTTGGGTGAACAGCAAGTCAGCAACCCATCTCCTTTAATATCTTCTGTAACATCATACCAAGTTTCTGTAATTCCTTCTTTGTTGAGTTAAATAAAAGTTTAGAGGTTTTCACTTCCAAAAAAAAAAAAAAAAAACCAATCATAACTAATTGATCATAATCACGTGTGATCAACCTCAATTGCAAGAATACGTATCAAACGTTAAAATCTTGATTTAGCTATATCTTATAATCTGGTGGTCAAATTTAATCATTCAATTTAATAAAATGATGATTTTGCTTTTTGCCCTTAGAATAGGGTTAAACGGAAAGTTGCACAATGGTGTCTACAAGGCCTACTTAAATTTCTTCGTGATGATTGATGAGGACAACCCCCACCTGGTCTTCAATAACAATTCATCTCATATGGTGCTCGGTTGGGTTATACTTTCTTTAACACGTTAACAATTTGATCTCCTTCCTTTTATTCATCTTTTCTTCTATTCCTTTTATTCTAAAAAAATAATTTTGACCTATTGATTGATTTTAGTAGAATTAATCAACTTTGCACTTTAACCAATTATGAAACCAAGTTAGTCTGATGGTAAAGAGCTATTATCAAAAGCGGACGCTATAGGTTGAAACTCTCTCAAAGAAAAAAATCACAAATAACATACCAAAGTGCGACATAGCAATCTCTAACCTTTTTCAATTCACTTTATTGAGCCATTATATAATTTGATAAGTAGGGCACAATTAACATGTCATTAGCCGACTTATTAGGAATTAAGTTTTACGAGTCTCGATTAGGCGAGCCTAAGTTGAGAGACAATTGAGGATTAGTCAAAATTCTCAAGACTGCCCTTTTTTGAGTTGAACTTTGGATCTTGTACTTGATATTTGACACTTACAACTCAAAACAAGATACATTGTCATGGATTTGCCAAGCTAACCTAACAAATTCCATTTTTTACACTATAATTTTATAAGAAGAACAAGACAATATTACTAAGTTATAAGGCTCATGGCCTCACTCTTAATAATTCTCTTCTTCTTCTTCTTCTTCTTCTTCTTCTTCTTCTTCTTTTTTTTTTTTTTTTTTTTTTTTTTTTTTTTCTATATTTGAGAAACACCCTTAATTATTCTTTGTATTTTATTTCATTTTAAAAATTATTTTCAATTCTTTAGCTGCACCCATACAAAACCTAAGATGCACGGACACTTAATTTGGAGTGTTGTACCTGTGTCATATCAGTGTCCTATTTACCATATCATGTTATAATTTTTCAAAAATTGTTTGTGTCGTTGTATCATACCCGTATCCATACCCGTGTCCGTATTTGTGTCAATGCATCCTAGTACAAAACCCTGAGGTTATCTAAAACTCTTGTTGACTCAAACTCCTTCAAATCATTCCAAAGATGAGGTAGAAACAGAGGCCAGAATTAGATAGCCTTTCTTCCATCAATATGGCCCTTGATTATATTTTTTATTCTATTCAAAATATTAATTCTATTCTTCTTCCTTTATTCTTATTAAAGATACATAACTTCCTAGAGCTATCTATCAGTGTATGTTTCTATGAAAACCTTTCATTTTATACACTGCAATTCTACAATGGCATGTGTGGTGGGTGTGGCAGAGAGATTGGGCTATCGTGGTGGTGTGTGAATGGCTGTGTTGCTTTCATTTCGGTGTGAGTGTTGGTTTGTGGTGTGATGACAAAGTGAGAGGGAGTGTGAATGTGTGGTGGAAAAGGAGAGAAAGGAAGGGCAAAAATCTCAAAGGAAATTCCTTTTCTTGTTTGATTTAGTATTGGGAAAAGTAGAAATGGCTTGCCATTAAAATTGATTTTGTTGATTTTTTTTTTCTTTTCTATTTAATCACTCCTCAATCCTTATGTATTTTTGCTTTACTACTGTTGCTAAATTTTCCAATCTGACATTGTTAAAGGTCTCTCTATACATATTTTGTTGATTTTTTTTTTTTTGGTTAGGCGAATGGTGGGATAGGAAAGGTGGGATTTGAACAATAAAAAATGGGAATTAAAGGGGATGTTATACCACTAGGCCATCACTTGAATCTGTAATATAATTTTAATTAATTCTCTAAATACAATACCACAACATGAGTAATACACATATAAGGAAAAAAAAATTCTTCAATTTATTTCAAAATGACTGAGCTAACAAAAGATACAAATTATTTCAAAATGAAACTGCAACATATCCATGCACTAAAAGAAACATTAGCTAGTAACAAGATAAGAATCTCACAACATTTAAGTAAAAGCTATCAAGTTTGTGCCAAAACACCCCAAGCTTGTACCCCATGTGATCTAGGAATTGAAAATACATTATTCTCCATTTCCTGTTCATTAGTAAAGGACCCCAAACAATCCAAAATCCAACCACAAATCCAAGTGCCATACCTACATAAAACCAATCCACTTCACGCCCACCTCTTCTCCCTTTGTCTTTAGTGTTGGATTTGGCATAATTTATAGTGCAATTATCCGTAAGTGGAGGTCCACAGAGTTTGTTTCCAATAAAACTAGATGCACTAAAGCTTTGTAGTTGAGTGCCTGAAGGGATTTTCCCAAATAAATTGTTCATTGACAAGTTCAACTTACTCAAAAATGACAATTTTGACATGCTTGGAGGAATGCGACACGAAAGTTGGTTTTCGGAGAAATCAAGAGATTCCAAGGATCCCATAGCACCTATATTCTCAGGAATCCTTCCAGTCAAATTATTAAATGACAAATTCAATGATTGTAATCCTTGAAGACTAGTCACTTCTTTAGGGATCTCTCCGGATAAATTATTCTTCGAAAGGTCTATAGTTCTTAGTAGTCCCAGATTGGTGGTATACTCAAGAACTTGCCCTTTTATCACAAGCAATGCCCGTTCAAAATCCACGGAATCACCATCAACCACAAACAAGTCCTGTAAAATATTGTGAGAAGTTGAAGCCATGGCATTCAAATTGTTAACACATCCAGGTATGCTTCCAAATAGTTTGTTATGTGAAAGGTCCAAGATTTGGAGTGAAGTTAGAGCACAAAGTTGTTTTGGAATGGGGCCATGGAAATTGTTTGAGCGAAGGTTGAGAATGATCAAGCTTGAATGTCTTTGTCCTATCCATGAAGGTATGATTCCAAAAAACTTATTCTCACCGATATCAATAATCTCCAAATCAGTGCAATTTTTCAAAAAATGTAGTAATTTCCCAAAAATTTTGTTGTTGCTTAGGTGCAAAGACTTAAGAAGACTCAAATGTTCAATGGATGCTGGAATGCTACCAGTGAAATTATTGTTTCCAAGACTTAAGACCAACAATTTTTGCCAATTTTCCCAACAATAACTTATATTTCCCGATAAACGATTTTTTCCAAGATTGAGAAGTTCCATTTGTTTGGGCTCATTCTTCTTATAACACAAAAAGTGAGAAATAGATCCGGACAAGAAATTGTTAGATAGATCTAGAAAGCTCACATTAGAGGATATACGAGGTAACGAACCATTGAATGAATTAGAACTCATATCAATCACGGAAGAAGGATACAAAGTCACAGGGATATTTGGAATCTCTCCATAGAAATGATTGTGAGACAAGTTCAGATAATTGAACTGAGAGGACATATTCCAAAACAAAGGAGGAATTGCATCCTTAACATTTGTGTTGGATATATCCAAAGACCAAACTCGCTTTTGTGAACAAATCCATAAGGGAAAATTTGGCCCTAAAATCCACGATCCCAATCCTAAAATGACAACTTGAAAAGGAGGAATCCAATTGGGACTTACTTTTAAAGTCAAACGGGTTGGAGTAGTGCTAAGTTCCTTTAATCTTCTTAAATTGGCAAAATGAGTTTCGGATACTACTCCCTCCAACATATTCCCACCAATAAAAACATACTCTAATTTGGAGAGTCCTCCAAAACTTTGAGGAAGAGTTTTGTTAAATTGATTATTTGAAAGGTCTAAGAATCTCAAAGATGAAAGTTTTCCTATTGAAATTGGAATTGGACCCCAAATTGAATTACCCTCCAAAGAAAGTGTAGTAAGATTTTGAAATTGCCCAAGTTTCTCGGTCAAATGACCAGATAGTTGAGCATCATACATTTCTAAGACCTCTAGTCCATACGAAACACATCTTAATAAACTTTCTAAGATTTCCCATACCTCTTGATTCAATTTGTTGTCCGACAATCTTAGTTCCCTTAAATTGCAAAGATTGCCCAAAGATCTTGGTACCTTTCCATCAAGTTGATTGCTTGTCAAGTCTATGCTAATGGCGGATGTTAGGTTTCTAATGGAACTAGAGATTGTACCTTGCAAAAGATTCTTGCGGAGGTTGAGGAACTCAAGATGACTAAAACTATACAACCAATTGGGAATTGAAAAGTTGAAATTGTTGGCAGATAGATCAAGGTGCTTAAGAGAAGTCATGTTTTGCAAACCAATAGGGATTGGACCTTGAAAACCATTGGCAGATAGATTAAGAGCAACCAAATTTTGATAACCAAAGACCCATGATGGAATCAAAGCATTTTCAAAGCTATTAAAGGAAAGATCAAGGGTGGCTAGAGATGAAAAGTTAGAATTGGGTGTTGGTGGGATGGAACCAAGGCTGCAATGTGATAACCACAACTCTGACAAGGAAGTGATTTTTTTTGTCACCTGAAGCAAATCGGAGGCTTTGCTAAGGTCTACACCACTCAAATCTAGCACTTGTAAAGGAAGACTAGAAAGCCATTGAAGGTTATTGACAGATAAAAAATTATAGCCAAAGCCTCCAAGATTAAGATAGTGCAAATTTGAGAGATTTCCAATTTGAGGAGGTATCAAATCCCCAAATCCCGCACCGAAGAGATTAAGATATCTTAAACTCTTCATGGAACCAAGGAATTCAGGAATTGGAAATAGACCAAAATTATTGTAGCTCAAGTCCAAGTAAAACAAATGCTTCAAATCAAGTAGGGAAGGATTTATCTTACCACCAAACATTGACTGTGCATAAGATTGAATAGCAGCTTCATATTGGGCTTCAATTGAAAAATATTTAAGCAAAGGAGGAGGAAAGCTTCTGAGATTGAGTTCTTGGACGTGACCAGTAACATTGTTGCAGACAACTCCCTCCCACTGACAACAATCCCCATCACCAGCCCAAGAGGCAAGCCGGTTTAAAGGATCAGTAAGATCTGTCTTGAATCTGAGAAGGGCCTGTTGCTCACTTTGGATGCAATGAACCTCAGATATTCCATAGCAGAACTTAGGATCAATAGCTGCCAAAGTGAGAAACACAAGGAAAAGGGTTAATGAAACGGCTCTAAATCTTAAGGAACCGTCCA
The DNA here is from genome assembly GCA_028216015.1 of Quercus dentata. Classification (NCBI taxonomy): domain Eukaryota; kingdom Viridiplantae; phylum Streptophyta; class Magnoliopsida; order Fagales; family Fagaceae; genus Quercus; species Quercus dentata. The sequence goes on from CP116451.1 coordinate 10,353,879, forward strand.
TGGTTATGCAAAAAATCTATATGATTATGTAAATGCTACATTAATGGCATGGTTATATATAGGAGGCGGAGTTATGTGCTTAGTGAGCGTTTGCTTAGTTTTTCGGGTTTTCTGGCCCGCTTTCTTTGGGAGACAAATTTCACTATTATGAACGTTTTTGATCTTTATTCTTACATATTAAAAATATTAAAAATGGGTCCCACGGTACTATTTACACATTTAAAAATTATTTTGCTCACAAAAACGGACCCTTAGTTGGTTTCGTTTCAGCGTTTTTGATGCTTAAAATGCTACCACACATTTTTTCCAACTCTAAGAATTGACGTAAGTCTTGTGAATGTGAGGCATTCAATGAACGAAATAATATTTTTGAAATAATCGGATGAAACTTTATCCAAGTTGTTCTACTTGATAGTGATTTTTGTGGTCATATTCAATGAACATACTTGACAATAAATTTTTTTTTTTTTTTTTTTTTTTTTTTTTTTTCATTTCATGCCACCAATATGTAACATTGACCAATCTTCCAATTCCACTCATTTTAAAATTCCAATTGAATATATGAATAGCTTAATTAATTAAAATCAATTAGTGAGTAATATAAAAATAGTCCAAGCAGAGTACCAAAGATGTTATGTGTAGAATGTTGTCTTAATCTGTGAATTTTTTATTTAGAGAAAAGTTTAGGACCATTTGGATAGAAATTATCTGTGAATATGTGATGTCTAAACGTATAATAAAATAGATTTTGGTTGAGATATCAAAAACTTAGTATGTCCCTCCCACTCCCTCCAAAAAAAAAAAAAAGCATTTTTTTTTAATAGGTTTCAATTACCTCAATTGATAAAGTTTCTTATCGTCAAATAAGAGATTTAGGATTCAATCGCTACATACGTCAAAAAACCAATTGCTATCTTGGCCTAATGGTTAAAAAAAAAAAAAAAAAAAAAAAACAATTATCATAGGGCAAATGTCATAAGTTTGAAATACTTTCTTGTGGATAAACTAGTAGGTTGTTATTAACTTTGCTTATGATCCATGCCAAAATTCACAAATTCAGACATCTATTTCCAATGGGCATGGTCCAATGATAGTTTTTTTTCCTTGTGTATTAGTCATTTATTTGAGTTATTATTCGGTATTCAAAGTGTATAGTGTTAATGATATATATTTTTTTCCTTTCACATAATAATAAGTGTTACTAATTAAATTCATAGAGAAATTTATCACTATGTAAGACAGTAAGAGGAGAAAATACAACATTTCAAGAATACTTAATAATTTTCCTATTTTATAAAATCATCTATTTTTATAAACTAATATTTTCATAATATTTTGATTTTTATAAGCTATATGTTGTATAAGAGTACTATAAGAATAAAAGTCATCAACTAAATTTTATATATAATTTCTTATTTCTACTAAAAAAACAAATTAGGGGAAAGGGGAATTTTCAAAATCCTCCGTCTGCCACTATTTGTAGCCATCATATATGAACAAGTTTACAGAAATTTTGACAATTTAGTACACAGAGAGAGAATTTTTGTATTATCGCGGGCACTAAGTGAATGAAAAGTTGAAAACTCAAAGGGCAAGCGTGTAACTGAAACTATGTATGTCGGTAGACTTGTTCAAAATTTAATGGGACTCTGATTCTTTTCTTCAAACTTGTGAATGGTGCTCTGTGTTCCATCACTATTAATTGGACTAGGAGTCAAGCACTGACTGAGTCAAGTAGATGGGAAACCTCCATTTTTTCAATCTTGATATCAATTTTCTTACGTGACAAAATTTAAGTCCAACGTATTTTAGACTGAAGTTTCTTTGATTTTGGAAGTAGGAATAAGTCCCTCTCTGACTCAAGTTGGCTGTGTAGTGGGTGCTATTGTCTGTGTACACACAATATTGTGTTTGACAACTTTTGTTAAGCTTATTTACTTAGGGTCCGTTTGGATTGAGCTTATTTTTGCTGAAACTGAAACTGAAAAAACAATATAGCAAAATAATTTTTAAATATGTGAATAGTGTCGTGAGACCCATTTTTAATGAAAAAATTGCTGAAAAAGTGGAATTTGTGGGTCCGTGAACAATGCACTTGTGCACTGTTCACATTGACTTGGTCAAATAGTGTGACTGGGAAAAAAAAAATCGAAAAACGCAGCCCGAGATTCAGCGTAAAACGCTGAATCCAAACGGGCACTTAAATGTGAGAGAGAAAAGTTACAACCAATAAGCTATGTTTTTTCATTAACCAACTTTTTTGCTTAACATCGCTGTTTGTCTCATCTAAGCAAATAAGTTAGCCTAACTCACAAATGTAAACCAAAAATTCGAGGTAAATTGGAAAACAAAAAAAAATTAATGATCTCCTGAATCCAAATAGGCCACTAGTGGTGGTTTAACCTAATTTCTACCTTCCCAAAAAGAATCAAGTTATTTTTAGAAAAGAAAGAGTTTATGTATATGAAATGGAAACCATGCAGTTAAGAGATATAAGAGATTTGAGTTTTTTCCTCGGAAGGGTTGCTAATGCCCAAACTTAACATTTGAGCACAAATCAATTATAACCAAGACACTCAAATACATATTTGACTAAATCATGAGGTTGAGAGAGCTTGGATTTGCCAAAACTTACAATTTAAAAAAATAAATAAATAATATTTTAGAATAACTCTTCAGAGGATAAGGTTTGGAGGAAAACCTTTCAAATTCCTTTTATATCTTTTTATTGGATGTGAATTTTGAAAATCTAACCATTGGATTTTGTAATATTTATGTTCTTAACATACATGTCAAATTTTGTTCAAATCAAATGTTATTTACTATTCGATTAATAAACTTATTTTTTATATATAATTTTAGATCACAAAAACTTGAAATTTAAATATTTGATTGATAACATAACTATTGATCTTTGATCTTCTCGAAATTTTGCAAATATGAATGATATAATAAGAACATGCTATTTAACATTTAGGGTTTAATTGATTACGTAATGGACACAAATTTATTATTTGAATTTAACAATAACACAAGCAAGCAGCAACTTTTTTCTTTATCTTTTTTTTCATGGCATGGGATATTAAAATTACATCATGTGATAGACCAATGAATAATAGAAATGACACGATGATAACAATAATGAGATTAACTAGCGCAAGTAATGGAGTAAGATCAATTAATTTACTTAACATTAACTTGTTTTATTATATAATTTAGATTGGAAAAATTAATTTTCTTTGGACCTTATTCTAAAGGAAGGTTTGGATTGGAGCTGTGTCTCAAAATAAATTGGGTCTCTTCTTGGAAAGTTATATGTGTCCTGGAAACTTCAATCCAACAATCAAGCCATCCAATCAATAAATAAGTACAAAGGCAGCTTCGAGTTACCTTCTACCTAGCCCCCTTTTCATATGACTTTTCTGGGGCTTCCCGCGGCAACTTTTAGGCACAGTGGAACTTTCAACTCTCAAGTCAAGAAGCTCATTGATATTCGATTCACCATCTATTCAGCTTTGTATCAATCGGGAAAAGTCAAAGGTCAGACACTTGCATCTAAATTTTCAAATTTTTTTTTTTTGAACAATAAATTTTCAAATTTTGAAGTTTTTTAAAGGATAAATGTTATATTATATATGTGTGGGGTCATAAACCTCATGCCAACGTCATGCTAACATGTATCACCTAAAGGCTAAAAGTTGATAATCATGTAGGGGAGGAATTACAACATCCACAATTTTTAAATTAATTATAACATATTTAAAATTGTTAGTTAGAAAAAAAATTTAAACAGAAATTAATTATTGACTCAATAATTTTAAACAAATGGAAGTTTTTTAGTGGAATGGTGGACAAGTGACGCGGTCCACTAGAGGACTCTATAATTTCTCCATCTAGAGAAGGTTGGTATTGGGGATTTAAAAATAGTCATATATATATATATATATATATATATATATATGAGTGACTGAGTTAACACAATTTTAAAATAATGGAGGATTGGGTTTTTGAAGTGGGTTTTGAGTTAATTATGGATACAACCAAAAGGAAGTAGCTATTTTTAGAAACTAGAATCCGATTGGTATCAAAAAAGAAAAAGAAAAAGGGAAAAAAAGAAACTAGAATCACCGATAAAAAATGGAAACGGTTTGTGTTTTTCATGTGTATTATATTAGGATGTTGATATGTATTTAATACTTAACATCTTGTTAGGTTTAGTGCAACTAGTCTTGTCCAAAAATAAAAAGATTTTACATTTTGCTTCCTGCTTCTAAGAGCATTCACATTCCAAAATTCTATCTCATCCTATTTTACAATCTCAAAAAATTACTTTATCAATTATACCATATTATTTTACAATACTCTTAACATCCCAATTTTTATTTTACAATACAACACATTAAAATAATATTTCTACACTATAGGGATAAAGGCCCAAAATTATATATTGGGCCTTGGGCCTTGGCCAAGGATGTTGGTTGGTCCGAGGACAAATAAACAGCAGTGAGGGTGTTAAGCTTAGAATCCCATGAGTAGGTTGCAAATGGAAAGGTTGAGGAAGGCAGGCTGAGGAGGAATGTCTCCTCGGATAAACAAAGCATAAATCAAATGTATATCCTACCATTCAATGTAACCTTCTAGGAAGTTCTATTGATAAGGACTTGCTTTGTAAACGTACAAGAGGGATGAGAGTTCATAAATATCTAAAAGAAAAGCTGTTACCACTGTATTGAATACTCTGTAGCTAACTCTCCGGCCGCATTAATAAGGAAGTGATCTCTGAACAATGTTTTTCAGTCTTACAGCTACCCCTAAATACTTCAGGAAGGTGCTGATGGGATAAGGATCAACATAAGCAATCTATTGTCCACATGTAGGGAAAAGATGAGAAAGAAGAGATAGTATAAATTAGAGTGAAGACCCTAAGAGAAAAGGGAGAAAAAGAAAGAGAGAAAGCACAGTAACAATCAAAATTACATCTGTAATCTTTTTCAGTTGATTTATAGAAGAATTGACCTCCTTAGACTATGTCGAGGACAAATTTAATTAAACAGATACTTCCTATTTTTACTTGATTGTTTTTTAAATCCATTTTAACTGTTATTTAACTCGTTAGAGCCTAGTTTTCCAACTCACTTTCTACAAATTCATTGTATTGGGCTTGTTGGGCCTGGATCCATTTACTTTTTGAACTCCATTAATAAAATAAAATAATATATCCCAAAACCCAAATAAAAACAAAAACTCAAAACCTAAAAAACTCAATGAGAGAGAAAGAGGAATTGATAAAGTAAGTGAATAAAATATTAGTTTTTTTTTTTTTTTTTTTTTTTTTTTTTTTAAGAATTGCATTGTAGCACTATTGCAAATTTTTTTTGCAATAGTTGATTTTTACAAGTCCGGATGTGTGGGGGGTTTTGGACTTTTATGCCAAATCTTCCCTACATATGATATATATCATTCCCAATGTGAATGCTCTAATAGAAGTTATGATGAGGAGAAAATAGAGTTCCTTATTGATGAGCCATTGGCCTCAAGACAACATAACCCTCCACCCTACTCTTCTTCTACCCATTCTTCTTTTGGGTGGGGGAGAGTCGTATATATAAGATGATTCAACTTACATTATACTGACTTTAATCCTTGTCACCCAACCATAATTTTGTGATTAGGTTAGATTACTTGACAAATAATGCAATATGTACTGTGATAGATTCGGCTTCGGAGGTTATTATGGGTTGGGTTTGGGTGTTTTTTTGTTTTGAAAGAGCTAGATCCCATGGGATTTTGTATTAAGAAAGAGTATTGCTACATACACAACTTCACAATAATTTAGTTAAAATGTTTTTAATTTTAATTTTTTTCACCCACAACTTGCATAACATTTTTACCTGTTGATGTAGGCCGTGTAGCTTGTATTGCCAAGCCCAAGTCAACACAAGTTGACCAAATTCTTGTTATTTTAGGAAACCTCACTAGCCGACTTTAACATATCTATATATATTGTATTATATATATTGTATTAAGTGTAGCCGTGTGAGTAGAGTAATTCCAAAAGACCTAGTGCTATATAAGAAGAAAAATAAGAAGAGAAGTATAACCGCATCAGAGAAAAAGTTGTGGGCTATTCAGTCTTGTGTTTTCTTGTGAGAAAGTACTAGGGTGTAATTGGGATTTGTGTTTCTTGAGAGTCTTTTTGTGTACTATTGTATCTTCTCAACTTTTATAGTGAAATTTCTCTATCGTTGCCATGGAGGTAGGCGGTTTGTCGTACCACATAAATTCTTGTATTCTTTATGTGTGCTTTTAATTTCTACTTATTTACTTTTATTGATTAGATCCTAGGGTGCAATCTACACAACAAGTGGTATCAGAGCCAAGTTAGGATTCAATCCTTTGAATACAATAAAGATGTCAAGCACAAAGTATGATGTAGAGAAGTTTTGTGATAAGGAAAATTTTTCACTTTGGTAAAGGCGGATGATGGATCTCCTAATTCAACAAGGAGTTCATAAAGCCTTACTTAGGAAGGAGAAGAAACTAGAAATGATGAAGGATGTAGAATGAGTAGAGATGGATGAGAAAGCAACTAGTGCTATTCATCTCAACCTAGGTGATGAGGTCATTCACAACATCCTAAAAGCAAAGACTGCAAAGGAGGTTTGGGAAAAATTAGAAGGTATTTATATGAGAAAGAATTTGATGAACAAGTTGTATGTGAAGAAGCAACTGTATAGTTTACATATGAAGAAAGGCTCGGATCTATTGGAGCATCTCAACACGTTTAACATGTTAAACACCCAACTGTCAAGTTTTTGGGTGAATTATGAGGACAAAGATAGAGTGTTATTCTTATTAGCGTCGCTTCCTACTTCTTTTGATCATCTAATGACTACGTTGATGTACGGGAAAGAGACTATAGTACTCAAGAAGGTGACTAGTGCTCTCTTGTCACACATAAAGATGAAGCAAGATGGTGATGGTTTTCAAGCTGATGGACTTATTGTAAAGTCTAAGTCAAGCAATAGGGGTAGAAGCAGGTCAAGAGGACAGAACTCCAACAAGAGTAGATCACAATCTAAATCATGTGCAAAGAAAGATATAGAGTGTTTTTATTGTCACAAGAAAGGGCACTATAAGAATCAGTATAAAGAGTTGAAAGAGCATTTAGAGGAGAAGAAGAATGGAAAGAAGGCCCTAGAATCAGCTAGTGTTGTTGAAGAAACATCAGATGAAAGTGAAGTTGGTGCAGATTTACTTTCGGTTTCATTAGGTAACAACGTTCTATTGGAATCTTAGGTTTTAGATTTAGCATGCTCATATCATATGACTCCAAAGAAAGATTGGTTTAACACGTATAAGTCTTACGATGGTGGTATGGTCCAAAAGGGTAATGATGCTACATGCCCGGTTATTGGGATTGGTACCGTGAAGATCAAGATGTTTGATGGATTTGTGAGAGTTCTTAGTAATATCGGACATGTTCCAAATCTCAAAAAGAATTTAATTTCTTTAGGAGTATTGGATGATTTTGGCTATTCATACTCATCAAATGGTGGAATCACGAAGATTACCAAAGGTGCTTTGATGGTGATGAAGGGACAGAAAGTAAGCACGCTTTATAGGTTGATTGGGAACACGGTTGTAGGAAGAGTTGTAGTTACCACTCCGGTGGAGTCTAGCACTGATGACACAAAATTATGGCATATGCGACTTGGCCATATTGGTGAACGTGGTATGTTAGAGTTGCACAAGAGAAATTTATTAAATGGGGTGAAGACATGCAAGCTAGACTTCTGCAAGTATTGTATGTACAAGAAGCAAGATAGAGTCGATTTCAAGACAGGCTCTCATACAAGTAAGGGTGTTCTTGACTACATTCATTCAGATGTTTGGGGTCCATGACGTTTCTTCTCATAGCGATGCTTAGTATTTCATCAGTTTCATTGATGATTACTCTAGAAAGTTATGGATTTATTTTATGAAGCATAAGTCCGATGTGTTTGGCATATTTAAAAAGTGGAAAGCACAAGTTGAGAATCAGACTGGCAGAAAAATAAAATAACTTAGAACAAATAATAGACTAGAGTATAGAGATAAAAAATTCATAAGATTTTGTGAATTGGAAGGTATTACTCCACTTCACAGTTAAAGGAACTTCATAGTAAAATGGGGATGCAAAGAGAATGAACAGAACTTTAGCAAAAAAGCCGGATGCATGAGATTGAATGCAAGGTTGCCTAAGGTGTTCTAGGCGAAAACAGCTTAACACAACAAGCTTCATTATTAATATATCTCCATCATCAGCCATAGATTTCAAGATTCTAGAAAAGGTTTGGTCGGGTAGACCAATTGATTATTTGAGTCTAAAATTTTTGGTTGTCCAAATTATATGCATGTGCAGAGTGGAGAGCATTCTAAATTGGATTTGAAGTCAAGAAAATGCGTATTGCTTGGTTTTGAAAGAGGTGTTAAAGGCTACAGGCTTTGGAATCCAATCTTAAAGAAAACGATAACCAACAGAGATGTCATATTTAATGAAGCTTTATGTTGAAACAGAATGAAGCAGAGACATGTGATGATAGTCTACAAGAGAAATTAACTGTTGAGGTGGAGTTTGACGAGAATAGTTCATCTAGTGATAAGGGTGATGTTGAGATTGATCCACAACAACAACAAGAAGAGCCTTATTCAATTGTTAGAGGTAGAGATAAGCGGGTTCACAAAGCACCACAGAGATACGACTTTGAAGACATGGTTAGTTTTGCTCTCATAACTAGTGGTGGAGATCCATTCACTTTCAAGGAGGCTACAAATAGGAAAGACAATGATAAATGGATTGTAGTAATGTTAGAAGAGATGGAGTCACTACAGAAGAATAAGACTTGGGAATTAGTGAAATTGCCCAAGGGAAAGAAGGCTATTGGTTGCAAGTGGATATTCTGCAAGAAAGAAACATTGTCAAAAAAGGAAGGTGAAAAATTCAAGGCACGGTTAGTGGCTAAGGGTTACTCACATAGAGAAGGAATTGATTATAATGAGATTTTTTCACCAGTTGTGAAGCACACCTCAATTTGAGTAATCCTAGGATTTGTGACAATGCATGACATGGAGTTAGAGCAACTAGATGTGAAGACCGCATTCCTCCATGGAGATTTAGAAGAAGAGATTTACATGCAATAGCCCAAAGGCTTCAAAAAACCTAGCAAGGAAGATTATGTTTGTCTATTGAAAAGATCATTATATGGCTAAAAGCGATCTTCCAGGCAATGGTACAAACGGTTTGATTCATTCATGGTCACACATGAGTACATGCACTGTAAGTATGACTTTTGTGTTTATTTTAGAGTACTTGCTGATAGCTCCTATATATTTCTTGCTCTATATGTTGATGATATGTTAGTAGCTGCAAAAAGTAAGCAAGAAATTGTAAATTTGAAGTCTTTGATAAGTAGTGAATTTGACATGAAGGATCTTGGTGCTACAAAGAAGATCCTTGGGAAAGAAATTCACCGAGATAGAGGGGCTGGTAAGTTATGGTTATCTCGGAAGGGATATCTTAAAAAGGTGTTAAAGAGGTTTAGTATACTTGATGCAAAACCCGATAGTACACAACTTTCTACCCATTTTAAATTGTCCTCACAATTATGTCCAAGTTCAAATGAGGAGTTAAAGTATATGTCTAAAGTGCCAAACGTGAATGCAATTGGGTGTCTCATGTATATGATGGTGTGCACTAGGCCCGATATTTCTCATGCAAACAATGTGGTCAATAGGTATATGGCAGATCCAGGTAAAGAGCATTGGAATGTAGTAAAGTGGATATTTAGATATCTTATAGGCACTCATGATTTTGGATCTTATTTGATCAAAGAGCTAGCACAAAAGTTGTGGGTTTTGTGGATTCCAACTATACATGAGACCTTGATTTTAGAAAGTCCATGACAGGCTATGTGTTTAGGTTTGCTAGTGGCCCAATTTGCTAGAAGTCTACACTACAAGATGTAGTTGCTTTATCCACTACAGAAGCAGAATATATGGCAATGACAGAGGTAGAAAAAGAAGTCGTTTAGCTTAGTGGACTAGTTAATGAGCTTGGTTTCAAGCGGGATAACATGGTGCTACATTGTGATAGTTAGAGTGCAATTCATTTGGCAAAGAATCAGTATATCATGCAAGAACAAAGCAAATTGCTATGTGGTATCACAAGATTAGAGAATGGGTTTCATCTAGTGATATTTCTATGTCAAAGATTCTCACTAGTGAGAATGCCTCTGATATGTTAACAAAGCCAATTCCAATAGACAAGTTCAAGCAATGCTTGGACTTAATTGGTGTTTGCAGCTTGTGAGCCTTAAAGGACTAAGGTGGAGGCGATTGAGAAGTTTGCTAGTGTAGCTTGATCAATTCAAGTCAAGGTAGAGATTTGTTGATGTGGGCTGTGTGGCTTGTACTACTAAGCCCAAGTCAACACAAGTTGACCAAATTCTTGTAATATTAGGAAACCTAACTAGACGACTTTAACATATCAATATATATATATATATATATATATATATATTTATAGTATTAAGTGCAATTGTGTGAGTAGAGTAATTCCAAAAGACCTAGTGCTATATAAGAAGAAAAATAAGAAGAGAAGTACAGACACATTAGAGAAAAAGTTGTGGGTTATTCAATCTTGTGTTTTTTTGTGAGAAAGTGCTAGGGTGTAATTGGGATTTGAGTTTCTTGAGAGTGTTCTTATGTATTAATGTATCTTCTCAACTTTTATAGCGAAATTTCTCCGTCGTTGCTATGGAGGTAGGCAGTTTGCCAAACCACGTAAATTCTTATGTTCCTTGTATGTGCTTGTTATTTAATTTCTGCTTATTTACGGTTATTGATTCGAGTTCTAGGGTGCTATCTACACAACATTACCTACTAATAACAATTTGCAATTTGGTAGATGTGAAATCAATTATACCTCTAGACAAATTGTTCATGGAGTAATGTGAGTATTTAAACATAGGAAGGATGTATTTTTGTTAATAGTAGGTTTACGGTGTCATGCTGGTGGTGAAGAAAGCTAAGTGTATGTGTGAATTTTTTAGATTTGGAAAATGAGATTTTCACTCAGGTGTAAATGAGTTTAAAAAGATTTGGATTCCTCACTTGGACTTTGTTGTTACTCCAAATGTTTCTCCATCTCTCTCAAAATTAAACCTAGGATCAAAAACATTTAAAAAATGAAATAAATTATTAAAAAAAAAAAAAAAACCAACAAACAAACAAAGATTTTGTTATTATTCTTTCTATTTTTTCAATAGCTAATTAGGCTCTTCTTTGTTCTCTATCTGTTTTTTTTTCTTTGAGATTTTTTTACTCTGCTCTTCCCATATTTTTCCTTCTTCACCAATACAACAAGCCTCTCTCTAAAATATTTCATTCTTATTTTTCACCCTAAAAAACCTCCTCAAGACTACCACCTTAAGATGTTTCATACTTCTTCATGGGAAAGATCCCTCTCATTTAAATCATCCAATTTAATCCAGAGCTAAGATATGTGATATTTTAAAAATTCCAATGGTCTTAAAAAGCCCATTTAAACTGCACAAATTCAGTTTTCTTCATTTCTTGTTTTCCCCACTTTTTATTTTTATTTTTTATCATTAAACTTAAAAGTTGGCTGGAAAATCCATGAAAACTGAATCTGAATTCAAATTTAGGAACAAAATACCATAAAAATGAATTTGAAAATGAGGTAAGAATAAGATATGTGATATTTTTAAAATCCAATAGTCTCAAAAAAAAAAAAAAAAAAAAAAAAAAAAAAAAAAAAACCCACTTAAACTACACAAATTCAGTTTTCTTCATTTCTTGTTTTTCCCACCTTTAAAAAAAAAAAAAAAAAAAAATTAACCTTAGAAGTTGAGAATATTATGTCCACAACTTATTACCTATAATTTGTTGTAAAAATATTATAAATGTATCACTTCTATTAAAAGTTAGCTGAAAATCCAACAAAACTAAATTTGAATTCAAATTGAAGAACAAAATACCGTAAAAATGAATTTGAAATTAAGTTTTAAGGACAAAATACCTTTAAATATTTGTTTTTGTCATTGTACCATAGAGATTTAAGTGAGTCTACAAAAAATGCAAACAAAAGGAAAAATCATGGAAGCAAAAAATAAAAGCATGTGGCTAGAACTAAACTCCCAATGGAATGCTAGATATACCAACTAGATATACAAACTAGACCAATATTAAATCACACATATAACCACGAAATTCACCATACCAACACCCACACAAGCATGCTCACAATCAACACAAGCGAAAAATATATATCGAGTAGGTCATAATAACTACGAATACAAGGAAGTCAAGTGTTTAACAATTAGAACAAAACACAAAATTTCAATGTCCATCAAATAATTAATTAATAGAAATATCTCCCTCACTCATGTTCAAACTTGACCCCTAACAAGTCTCGAGCAGAATCACCAATTTGTGAACACCTTCACTTGAATCGTGATGCATCTAGAGGTTGGGTAATGTTAATAAGTACATTAACATCTAGAGGTTGGAGAGTCTATTAATGTACATCTAAGGTTCACATGTGCCAAGCTCTCAAAAAGCCTCTTCTAGTGATTTAGTTTGAAGAAACCCAAGATCCAATGGTGTAAAAGTTACTGCCGCATCTAGAATACATTGTTGCTAGAAGTCAAAGCTTCAAGGGATATTTGGACTCATAAGTGAGTTGTTCATGTTCAACAGAGTTCTACTATTGAAGAGTTCTTAAATTTGAAGCTACGTTGGATAATGTTATTAAGTACTATTGGGTTATAGCAATTTAGAATATGGTTATTCTAATACTGTAAAACTTCAATTCATTAGTGAATCTAGTTTCCCATAGGTTGGTGGTGAAGCCTTTGCAGTGGTTTTAAACTTAATCTCATGAGTGATTGTAGTCTCTAAAGTTTAACATTATCATTTTTAATTCCCAAAAAACTTAAAATGATCGTTTTAGTCTCTATAGGATCAGTTTATATTTTGGCCAAGTAATCTAAGGGACTAAATGTGTGATCACTTTAAATTTTAGGAGCTAAAATTGCTCATGAGATAATTGACCCATTGGCTTTTCCTTACATTATCATATTCCGTACTATTTGTTTTCATTGTCATTTTAACTGTGCACGATGATATTGTTTGCTTTGACCAAGGTCTTAAGCATAACTGGACTAATTAATAACTTCGCTTAAAATGGTTAAATTTTTGTGTGTATGTTTGTTTGTATATATATATATATATATATATATATATATATGAAAAAAATATCATAAATATCTGTTTAGACCAAAAATAAATAAAACAACGTAAGGAGGACAAATTAAATTATATTTTAGATCACTTGTTAAAATTAAAAACTTCAATAAAATAAAAACAGATGATGATTAATGACTCGTGAATTAAAATTCTAGGTTCGAATAAAGACAAGATTAAAATTAATGTTAATAAAAATATGATTAAAATCCTAACTAAAAGACAAGCTTAAAAAACAAAATTAATACAACAAATGAGAAAGAGCTTGGAGAGGATAAGCAGAATGAAATAGGGTGTCTACATATATGTCCCTTTTTGGTGGAATTCATGCATAAGTAAGCGAGTGCATGTGTATATGAGTGATGAAATGAGTGAACACTGAACTGTGGAAATGTAGTAGGGGAAGACCTCGAATACCTGTGAATATGATAGCTCGCAAGCCTAGGTATTCGGTAAGTTTGGAATATTAACACAAGACCTTGAGGTGTAACAGCAGTATCCGAGGAACTTAAGCTTAGCCTGTGATCCATGCCAAAAGAAATTAGTAACTTATCATACATGTCAAATATGAATGGATTAGAAAGACAATAGTTTCTGTTTTAGTATGGTAAAAATTCTATGCTAGCATGCTATGAGAACTTGAGGAAGAAGAAATTGACAAATCCTATCTTGCTTCACTACCCATGAACTAAGAGATAGAACTAATGTACTTCATGTAGTATAAATTTCTTTGGGCATTTCTACATAAAGATCTCTGGACATATGTATTTGTGCCTTTAAGTATTTTTAACATGTTTTTGTTTGTTGGGATTTCTTGGGTTTTTTTTCTTTCAGATGGCTTTTGATATGTATGTGCAGAGGCATCAAGAAGCAATGTGATAAAGGTAGAAAAGCATGAACACGCTTAAACCTGAGATGTTGTGCCTGTTGCTGGCTTTTGATGCAATGAAACTCAGTCGACTGATCTCCACTTCAGAACTTAGGAATAAACAGTTTATTCTTAAGCTACGATCAACGGTTGGTAGAATGAGCAACCCATGATCATATGCTAAACTAAATTATCTATATATATATATAGGACATGCCTGAAAGTCTTGTGCTGAGTTTCTTTCTGCTTTCCTATTTTGTTTGCTTGAAATTCTACCACACATTAATTCTGACACTAATCGTCAAGCATAGACTTAAACCTTGCGAATGTGACGCTGCCTGTAATGGGCCCTTAGATTTCTCTTGACAGATATAAATTTTGTAACTTGACTGGGAGTGCAGTAAATAAAAGAAAAAAAAAAAAAAAAAAAAAAGATTCGTTAATTTTTGAAAATTCAATAGTTGAGATGGGACAAGTAATTTGAATCTTAAACAAATTTTTTTTTTTTTTGGTGAACTTTTTTTTTTAAATATCAAAAAATGTCAATGGAATTATAATTAAGACTCTTGGTTAAAGGCAAATTAATTCTAAGTGTGGTAAAAATATTTCTACTAAATGATTGATATCTAGGTCAGATGTAGCAATGTTGTTTTGCTTGATAGTTTTTTTTTTTTTTTTTTTTTTTACACTTTTACTTGCATTAAAAAAAATTAAAATGGGTAGTATTAATGGACATCATCAAAAAATAATTTATGTTAAATCTTTTTACTTTATGTCAAATTTTTTACTAGTTTTATAAAATGTAAAGCCAATGGAACTAACTTTTTAAATTTCACTTGTCATTTCAATAATATATTTATTTTCCTCATCATTTCATACCAATTTTTTTATTAGTTAAACCCCACAGTTAATAACTCATCCTTAACAAGCACTACAAACTATCCTATGAGTCACAAAAATATATCAAACATTTATTTATTATTTTGTTATTTAATTTATTGAAGCTGTAAACCTAAAATTAATTATTGGTATAAGCTTTAATAAAAAAAAAAAAAAAAAAACTTCAGAGAAATTTAATAATTGGATTCGATTGTTTTATTCAACTTTATGATTCAGCTTTGAATTTGATCCTGCGGTAATTTGCGACTGCAAGTCAAATATATTAAGTCTTGTAGTCGTAGAAAGGGCTCTATTAATTTTGTGGGTCCTTAGGTTGACATGTCTTTTGTTTTTTAGGCTGAATAGGTTTGACTTGTGTAGATATATCAATTTTCTTACCTGTCAAAATTAAGTGCAGCGTACTTTAGACGGATATTTCAATGGTTAATAGTCAAGGTTCTTTAAAATGGATTAGGTTATCTGTCCCTCACCAAGTCCTCTCTGACTCAAGTGGCTTGGTATCGCGACCGTGTGTAGACTTTGAATTTCTTTGCTGGTGGCAGTTCTTACTTGACTTTTTATACTAGAGCATATATTGAGAAACATATACAGCGTTCTGAATGAATGATTATTAATTAAAAATGATTATTGAAAATCTCGCTGGATTTATCCCTCTCACAATGACAGTTTGTTATTAAATTTGCTTATTTTATGATCCATACCAAAAGATATTAGCAACATATTTTCTAATAAGATAAGTAAAATTGAGAAACATATATAGAGTTCTGAATGAAATATTAATAATAGGGTTGAATGGAGTTTAGCTAAATCTTACGTACCTTAAAATATTGCAAAGAGAAAAGGGATAGAAGTTTTAATGGCATTCCATGAAAATACTGCATATTAGAATTCTGAAGCAGAACGTGGCTATAAATAAGCTTATAGCAGTGTTTTTAGAAAACGCCACTATTGGGCATTTATAATGGCATTTTCTATGAACGCCACTAAAAACAACGTCACTATAGGCAGCTTTTCTGTAGTGGAATTACAACAATTAGGCTAGGTTGAACTGACTCTGGAGCTCCGAAGGTGAATTATCATCGATTAGTTTTTAGGCAGAGTTTTAGTTCACTGTTAGGCTGGGTTTTAATTTACTGATTTCACGTTACCGTGGAGATGCAAAAGAAATTAGTTACACTAGATGAAATCATGCCACTGCGCGCTAGGTTGGAATTTGTGTTTATGGACACAAGCATTTAACAATATAGTTGTATGAAGTGATATTATCTAAGTAAACAAAGTGGTCATCTTGGATTCTCAGTTATTATGTTGAAAATTATAAATTGGTCACTTGTACTAAAATTAAGAAACTTAAATTGAACACTTGGTGCAAAATTACCAATTAATTAGAAATTAATTTGGGTTCTGATTGTTTTTTGATTTTAATAGGATAGATATGATTGGTTTATTTTTTAAAGGTATCAATTTGTTGGGTTTCTTTTGTCTCACCACATTTCAATCCATGTTTGTATGGTTCTCAACCTCCAATTCAAGATGAGATGGTCAAATCTACGCCACTTCGTCAAATAGCATCTATGTAGCTACTATCGATGCACCTTGAGCCTTAACTTATAGGCTAAACACCTAAAACTTTGATTGAAACAAGGATCGAACCCAAATTATAAGTTGAGTAGTGAGTTGGTAGGAAAAAACTGAAATATTCCGCAAGGATGGTATTTTGTATTTCACTATTTTATAGGAAGGACATTTTGAATTTAGCAATACATAATTCCATGTTCAACAGTGTGAAAATTTTTTATACAACAATAGGAAAATTTTCTATCCAACACCAGAAATTTTCATATTGAACAATAGGAAATTTATTAGATACAACATTAATGGAAAGCAATATCTTATGACAAACAAGATAGTGATTTAATGTCTTATTTTACTTGGGATAGAGGGTGTGTACCAAGCTCAAGAGTTCATTACTCTTCTCACTTAGATTTGAAAATTAAATCAATTTAAGTAATCACATTTTAGCTGTAAGAGGAAGTGCTAGCTAGGCTTGCTATTGAATTGATTAGCCATAAGATAGGTTAGTGATTCAAGGTTGTTTTGATTATTTTAGGAAGAAAAAATTATCTTATGAAACAGTCTCAATCATGAAGATAATTTCATGAAACCATATCATGAGATAACCTCTCATCAATAAGGTTGCATAGTAAAAGCATTCACATCAGTTTATGTGAAAATTATAGTCTATTTTAAAATAAGAATATATTTTTTTCTATTTTAGCTAACTATTTTTCAAAATACTTATATCTAATTATCTATTATATACTCTATTTTATTAAAATATTAATTTTTTCTTCATTTTTTAATCCTTTCTCTCTTATCATATGCAACAATTAACATACACTCTCTTCCTTCACCTTCAAGAAACATAAAAAAAAAAATAATAAATTTTTTTTTGAATATAACCTATAGTGCCTCCTAAATTTAGACAAACATTATAGCCGGATTCTATTTACATCACTGGTTCATGATCTGATGCGAGTAATTTTTTACTTATGTAAATTCTCTAAAATTGGGCATTTAATGGCTAGTGTTTTGGCTAAAAAGCGAGGAAATTTAGATCATGATTCATGCACCAGCTGAAGTAGCCAATATTTCTTGACTTGTGTGATCCATATCTGACACGTGGCTAAGAATCAGGTTGCCATTGTCAGCAGAAGACCACATGCATCTTCCTCCAACCTAACCTTTGCCCCTTTGGTTAAGAATTTGATTGTTTGAAATTGAATTTGGAAGAGCCCAGCAGAGTAAGGTTATGTTTGGTAATAAATTTTATTTTCTATTTTTAAAAACTTGTTTTTGGGAATATAAAGAAAAAACAATTTTTTTTTTTTTTTGAAATCAAAAATATGTTTGGTTAGTTGAAATTAAAAAGATAGTTTTTTGAAGAAAAATTAAAAAATACTAAAATATGTTATTATTAGGATTTGAACTCTATTACTAACTCATTAAATGAGATAGATTCATTAAATTAAATACATGTTTTTATTGACTTTTGAAAATTAAAAACTGAAAACAGTCTTTTGCATGTTTTTTAGTTTTCTTCAAAATTGAGTTTTGAGAACAATTTTTGTTTTTAGTCCATTTTGGATTGTCAAATAAATTTTTTAGTCTTAAAAATAAAATAAAATAATTGTTTTTGAAAAAAAAAAAAGAAGAGAGTTATCAAACCTACCTAAGTTTTTTCGGCCTTAGGAGTTTTTTATTCAGTAAGTGTGGTTGCCCAATATGGTGACCTAATGTCGTCCAAAGTTATATTCTGCTCATAGGTCCATTATGTGCTTGTCCGTTTGTTCGCCCAAATAAGTCTTATCTCATTCGTTTTGACTTGGGCTGTTCGGCCCAATTTAAATTAGTCCCAAAATAGAACCCAGAACACAATTTTGTCATGCAAGGGTTTTTTTTTTTTTTTTGATAGTAAACCAGTACTAAACTTTCATTACTTAGGACAACTGTCCAATGCAGTTACATCCATATGAATTTGAGATACAATAACACTGGGGGTATCTTCCACCCAAATTAGACATTCTTGTACATTACTAGCTTCCTTAGCCATAAGATGAGCAGCCATATTGCTCTGTCACAAGCACATGAGAACAACTCCACGAGCTGAAAGCAGACAGCCCCTGTTTCGCCCCTTCCACAATTTTCTGTATTGAGCACGGGCCTGGGTCGGTTCCTCCAACAGCCAACACTACCACTTGAGCGTCACTTTCCATATCAATATCCTTCAGTCCTAAGTCCCTAGCCAACTGAATTCCCTCCTCCATCGCCATCGCTTCAACCTCCATGGCCCCAAGGGGGAAATGAACTTTTTTACTCATTGCCCCCATTAACGGACCTTCCTCATTTCTAATGACCACCCCAACACCACAACACCCTATCTTCGCGAATACCGCCCCATCCACATTTACCTTATACCTCCCCTTCGACGGAGGTTTCCATTGGTTGCAGCCCACCGCCATTCTCTGCGAACTTGGATTCTGACTTTCTTGCACTTCCTTCACCAGCTCACGGGCTTCCTTAGCAATTCTCTTCGCCTCTTTGGACTTCCCCTCATGTTTGAAACTATTTCTATTGTTCCAAATGAGCCACGCCGTAATAGCAAAAGAAACCCAATCCAAATCCACCTTTCTTTCTCTCAACGCCCAAACTACATCCACAAAATCCCTTATTGGGTGATTTAGCACAGGCAGCCCGAGCTCGACTTCCTTCCAAACCTCCTTTGCAAACTTGCGGTCCCATAAAATGTGACCAGAAGACTCAGAGCCACCACACATGTCGCACCTGTCATCAGCACATACTTTCCTTGCAGCCAAAAGGAATTTAGTTGGCAAGATATCCCTACAAGCCCTCCAAAAGAAATGTTTTACTTTATTTGGACATTCCAGCTTCCAAATTCCTTGCCAAAATCGAGACATTTTATCTTTGTCCGACCCTTCTCCTCTTTTTACGGAGGAACCTGACTTCTGCAACAGCTTTAAGGCCACCCCATAAGCACTCCTAACCGTAAAAAGACCATTTTTTGACCAAGCCCACACCTCAGAGTCCTCTAGCAGCCGTGGGCTCAATGGGATACTAAGGATTTTTTCCGCATCCGGAGGAAAGAACGTCTTTTTTATCAAATCTGATTTCCACCCTCCATACTCACCGTCAATGAGTTGATCCACCCTCTCCACTCCGTGCCCGCACCTTGGGGACTCGTCACTTTGAATGTCTCTGGTGAAGGCAGCCACCTATCACGCCAAATCTTCACGCTTTTCCCATTCCCCACAATCCACCTCGAGCCAACCTCGATGGTTTCCCTTGCTGCCATGATACTCCTCCAAACGTAGGATGGCTTCTTTCCTACCCGTGCCTCCATGAATGAACACCCCGCAAAGTACTTGGCTTTAAACACTCTATGGGAAAGAGAATTTGGATTTTGCTTAAGCCGCCACCCTTGCTTTGCAAGAAGCGCCATATTAAAGGCCCTTAAATCTTTAAACCCCATTCCACCCTCCGATTTTGGTGTGCAAAGCCTCTCCCAAGACATCCACGCCATCTTCCTTTCTTTATCTCTTTGCCCCCACCAAAATTGGCTAACCATGGAGTTTAACTCTTTGCACAAGGAATCCGGAAGTTTAAAGCAACTCATAGTATACGTCGTTGTTGCTTGAGCCACCGCTTTAATAAGAATCTCTCTTCCCGCTCTGAGATAGCAACTTACCTTTCCACCCCTCTATCCGCCTCCCAACTTGATCCTTTATACGGTTAAACGCCTTCTTTTTTCCCCTCCCCACTAGGGTAGGCAATCCCAAATACCTTTCATGCTTATGAATAATTTGTGCCCCAAAGCTAGTTTTTATTTCCTCTTGGACAGCTCCACATGTATTCTTGCTAAAGAAGAGCGACGTCTTCTCTCTGTTCAATTTTTGCCCCGACTCCTTTTCATAGTCCGATAGAACCTTTAGCACCCTATTTCCTTCCTTTACACATGCCTCCCCAAAAATTATACAATCATCGGCAAACAAGAGGTGAGAGATCCTAGGTGCCCCTCGACACACCGAAATTCCGCTTATCACCCCTTCCCTCTCCTCCCTTCTCAAAGATAGCGATTAAGCCTTCAAAGACACAAAGAGAAAAAGGTAGGGGGATATCGGATCCCCTTGTCGCAGCCTCTTGTTGGAATAATATTGCCTTTTGGTTCCCCATTGATTAGCACAGAATAGGAAACTGTGGATACACACAACATGATCAGCCTGATCCACCCTTCCCGAAAACCCAATCTCCTCATTATTGCTTCCAAAAAAGCCCACTCGACCCTATCATAGGCTTTGCTCATGTCGAGCTTAATAGCCATCGACCTTTTTGCCTTTCCTCCTTTGATTGATACAATGCATCATCTCAAATGCCACTAACACATTATCTGTGATCTGCCTTCCCGGGACAAAAGCGCTTTGAGACTCATCTATCACATTCGGTAGGATTTTCTTCAACCTGTTCGCAAGAACTTTGGAAACAATTTTGTACACAACATTACATAAGCTTATTGGTCTAAATTCAGTAATCTTTTGAGGACAGTCAACTTTTGGGATAAGGCATATGTATGTTTCGTTTAAGCCCTTCGGCATAACACCCGTATTTAGAATTTTGAGAACACAATTTACTACAGACCGACCCACCACATCCCAAAATTTTTGGAAAAAAATTGGAGACATACCGTCGGGGCCGGGAGCCTTTGTTGGGTGCATCTGGTTCAATGCCACTCTAATCTCCTCCTCCCTAAAGGGTCTCGACAATTCACAGTTCATTTCTTGGGTGACCCGAGGCGTCACCGCACTCAAACATGCATCAAAAGAGCTTGGTTGGTTCGAGCTAAAAATGTTTGAGAAGTACCCAAGAATCACCCTCTCAATATCCTCCCGCCTCTCATACCGAACCCCTTCTTGAGTAATCCCATCAATCCTATTTTTCTTTCTTCGTTGAGAAGCAACTGCATGAAAAAACTTAGTATTTCTATCCCCACACTTCAGCCAAAGTGCCCTTGACCTTTGATTCCACATCACTTCCTCTCTTTGCAATGTCTCATTTATTTCTTTCCTCAATCCTCGGATTTCGCTTGCTGTCTCATTGAGCAGATTCTGTGCTTCTAGGAATTGTAATCTTTCCTTTAAATGTTTCAACCTTGTATTCACATTCCCGAACTCTCGCTGGTTCCACCATTTAAGTTGAGCTTGACATCTTATGATTTTGTCGACAATGCTATCTTTTGTAACGTCCCGGTAAGACTCCCACGCCGACTCGATCACTTCTCTACACCTTTCGTCCCTAACCCACATCGCCTCAAACACAAATCTCCTTTTCTTCGGCTTTGAGGGACTACTCTTCCTAAGCGACAAATCAAGCGGCATGGTCCGATGTCGCCATAGAGACATGCCGGGACTGTGTGCCGTTGGAAATTTCCCAAGCCATTTCTCATTGGCCAGCATCCTATCTAATCTCACCAACGTTCTCTGCTCCCCAAACCTTTCATTGCACCACGTGAATCGTTGCCCCACAAAACCCGGATCAAACAATCCACAATAACTCAAACAATTCCTAAAATTTTGCATTTGGGTTGCATCCCGGTCCAACCAACCCAACTTTTCATCGGGGTGAATGATTTCGTTGAAATCCCCAAAAACCACCCAAGGCATGTCACACTGATTTTTCAGAGCCACCAAAAGATCCCAAGAAATGTACCTTTTACTAGCGTCGGGTTGGCCGTAAAAGCCTGTTGCCCTCCACGGATTTGCCCCGCCTTCACCTTGCACCACCACATCGATGTGGGTATTTGAGCAGCTCTTCAAGCACACCGCCTCACCCTCATGCCACATCATCGCTAGACCCCCGCTTCGCCCATCACTTGGTACCGTAATGCCCCGTGTTAATTCCAACTTCTGCCGTAAACCTTTCATCCGATTCACTCCGGCTTTGGTTTCCATAAGGAACACCAAAGTTGGGTTTTTTGACCTCACTTCGTCGGAGAGAAGCCGGACTGCCGGGGATGACCCTAAACCCCGACGCTTCCATGATAACACCCTCATTGGGCTCGGCGGTCTTTGCTCCCGCACCCACCGCCTCATCGCCATCCGTATCAAGTTTTGTGCTGTGTGTTTTGTTCTCGGGCGAAACTTTTGTTCTTTTCTGAGTTTTGTTGTTTGGTTCCAGGTCTTGAATGGGTGTGGGATTCTCTCTTTTCTTCGACATTGGGCCTTTCTCCTTCTCCGAATTGTCTACACGGACTTCCCCGGCCAGCCTCTTCCAGTGGCCACTTTTTGGGCCCAAAGGTTCTGCAACCCAGCCCATTTTCTCATCAAAACATAATGCCATTGGGCCGGGCCCATCTCCCCCACAACCAACACCTGTATTTCCTTCCCCATTTGGCGCCATTTTGAAGTCAAATTTGTTTTCTAGCCCATGGCACGTCCCTGTCACCTCCTGCATCCCTTCTTCTAACTCTTTTTGACCTCCCCCTGCTTCCAATTTTTCCTTACTTGAGAAAGGAAAGATACCTTCGTGCTGCCCTTCGAGACTTCCGCCCATTCCCTTCTCATGATTACCTTTTTGCTCCCGACACTCCCGATCCCCTGTTTTTGTCTCCTTCTTTTTTACCCAAGGCTCATTCATCGGGCGTTGTTGACTCGGGCACATTACCCACCTCCCGCCGTTGTCATGCAAGGGTTAAACGAAAGGAACTGAGCCGTGGAATTGAAGTGCATAGTTATTATTTTATCAAGACGAAAATGAATTTTTGGTTTCTATATTTTCGGTCTTTTGTCAATTTGGTTCTTAAATTAATTTAGCTTCTAGATCAGTCCTTGATTTTTAAAAATCATTTTTAAAATAGTCCCCGCCGGCAATCCAGTGACAGAAAATACTGAGGTGACAAACGGAATGGACTATTTATCGACGTGACTAATAAAATAATAATAATAAAATATATTTAACATTTTTTAAATGACATGTCAGCATTTTCTGAATTAAAAAAGCCATGTCAGATTTTAAATTAAAAAAACAAACTTTTAAATCTAATTTTATTATTATTATTATTATTATTATTGATTTCATTATTTTCAGGAGGTAAGAACACAAGAACATGTTCTTCATGTTCTTCCCGAATCCAAGAACAATCAAACCCAGAACAAGAGCACAATCAAACCCAGAACAATGCAAAATTTCGTACAAAATCCCTATCCTCCACCGAAACCTCCAGAACATGAAAAATCATCAAACCCAAACCCAAACCCACATGAGAAAACCAACCCAGAAAAATCATCAACCTCCAACCCAGAAAAATGTCAAACCCAGAAACCTCCAACCGAGAACATGAACTTCAATCTTCATGTTCTTCTCCAAATCAAGACAAACCCAATTGACTAACCCACTCAAAATCAATCTCAGCACAAAAAATTCCAAAACAATCAACATTGAAACCTCTAGGAAATCAAACCCATAAATCTAGAAAAATATACAAATTGTCATAAAAAAAAAAAAAAAAAAAAAAAAAAAAAAAACAGTTGATTTCCTCGTCGATCCGGTTACCGACGAGGTTTTCGCCAGGCTCCTCGTCCATCCTATTCATGCTCAACAGAACTTCGTCGACTGTCCATCGGAGCCTTCTAGGAGCCAAAACGACGTCGCCGCTGTGGGTGAGGACAAAGTCTTGTCCTTCGCGAAGATTCTCATGCCGTCCGATGCCAACAATGGCAGCGATTCACTGTCCCGAGGTTCTGTGCCGACTCAATCAAATCAACGACAGCGGACTCACAAGCAGATCACGCCGTCTGATGCCAACAACGGCAGCGATTCACCGTCCCGAGGTTCTGTGCCGACTCAATCAGATCAACAACAGCGGACTCACAAGCAGATCACGCCGTCCGATGCCAACAATGGCAGCGGTCACCGACGCTCACGATGTGATCTGCTTATGAGATTGTGAGCTTCGACGCCTGGTGGAGAATAAGGCTAAGCTTGTGAGCTCAGTGGGGATAGAGAGTGTAGGGTGAAGAGAGAGGGAGAGGGAGTTTGAGATTAGGCAGAGAGTAGAAGATTTTTTTTTTAACTGATGAGGTTAACCAAAAACAAAAACAAAAAGAATTATGAATTTTTATTTTTTAAGAAATGATTTTAGTTTAAATTAGATTTAAGGTTTTTTTTTTAAAATTTAATTTACATTTTTTTAAAAATTTTCTTAGGGCTGGCTTTTTTATTAATTTAAATGCTGACATGTCATTTAAATAATGTTAAATATATTTTTTATTATTATTTTATTAGCTATGTCAGTAAATAGTGCATTCCGTTTGCCACCTCAGCATTTTTTGTCACTGAATTGACGGCAGGGACTATTTTAAAAACGATTTTTAAAAATCAAGGACTGACCTAGAAGTTAAATCAATTTAGGGACCAAATTGACAAAGGGCCCAAAATGTAGGGACCAAAAGTGCATTTTCGTCAAAAATCAATTGATATCTTAACCTAATGATATGACGGCATAATTTAATAATAATAATAATGATGATGATGATAAATGGAGAGAGTTATTAGCTGTATTTTGTGATCTAATTCACATAAAAAATTTTAAAAGGCGAAAATACTATTTTTGTTCCTACATTTTGGGGTCACAATCAATTTGGTTTCTGTTATTTTCAAATTATAGTCAATTTAGTCTCTACCGTTAACTCACAAACGGAAAATGCTTACATAACAAATGGTTTTCCTTGTTGGCGCACATGTGGCTAAAATAATAATATAAAATCAATTAAAATCAATTAATTAAATATTTAAAAAGCCACATAAGCACTTTAATAATAAAAGAAATTCATGTCAGACACAAAATTTCTGAAAAGATTAATTAAAAGAAAAAAAAAAACTAAAGAAAATGAATTTTTAAAAAGAATTCTCACTTTCTTTTATTTTCTTTAGAATTCTTGCACTTTCTTATTTTCCAAACATAATACCCGGCAACACCACAATATGAAATCAAATCGCAATACCGAGTGTTTAGCCAAAAAAATCCCAATACCAAGGTGTTTATATTGAGGGGTTCAGCGTACGGTGGTTCTGATGTTGATGGTCAAATCTGTGGAGGTTTTGATAGTTGTATGATTATTATGTGGCTGCTAAGAAAATAGATTAAAAGAAATTGAAAAGAAAATTGAGTCTTTATATCTGATAAAAAAATTTTTGGTTTAAGTTAGATTGCTATGTTCCTAGGTATTGTGCTTAGAAACAGAAACTAAGAAAGTGAAGAATTCAAAAGAAAATAAAAGAAATTGAGATTTTTTTTTATATATATATTAAAAAAAATCATTTTCTTAATCTTTTTTTCTTTTAATTAATCTTTTCAATTTTTTTTGTCTAACATGGAGTTCTTTTATTATCAAAATGCTGATGTGGCTTTTATAATATTTAATTAATTGATTTTATATTATTATGTTAGCCGCATGTGCGCCAACAAGGCAGACCGTTTACCACGTAAGCATTTTTTGTTTGTGAGTTAATAGTAGGGACTAAATTGACTGCAAGTTGAAAATAATTGGGACCAAATTGACTACTACTAAAATGTATGGATCAAATTGACCGTGACCCTAAAATGTATGGACTAAAATGATGTTTTCGCCAAAAAAAAAGAGGTCGAAAATAGTTAACAACAAATTTTGTTGGTTAAATTCACGCCACAAATATGTACCATGAACTAGTAAAGTCTCTAATGATTGAAAAAGAGATCTAGAGTTTAATCTCCGCTTATACCAAAAACTTATTGATATTTTGGTCTAATGATAAAAAGCTATCCTTATGAGTAGACGCCATAGGTTGAAACTATCTTAATATAAATAAATATATATATATATATACATAGGGTTGGGTTCAAGTTACACGTAGTGTAACTCTAAGCAATTTACACCAATCAATATTTTTTAATTGTATGTGAATTTTTACAAATTGACCATTGGATTACATTATCTTTATATATTTTCCATGCTTGCAAAATTTCAAAGTGATCAAAGATCAATAGTCATGTCATCTATCAATTGTATAAATTCAAGTTTTTGTAGTTTAAAATAATGCATAAAAGATAAGTTTAAGGATCGAATGGTAAATAACATCTAATTGATATGAAAATTGATATGCATATTTAGAACACATATAGAACATGTAATCCAATGGTAGAATTTTCAAAATATAAATTCATTAACAAGTTATTGGGTGGTGTAACATTGCATAGACTTACACCAGGTGTAATTCGAACCCAACCTTTTATATATATATGCTTGCAAAATTTCAAAGTGATCAAAGATCAATAGTTATGTCATCTATCAATTGTATAAATTCAAGTTTTTTTAGCTTAAAATAATGCATAAAAGATAAGTTTAAGGATTGAATGGTAAAACATCCAATTGATATGAAAATTGATATGCATATTTAGAACATATAGAACATGTAATCCAACAGTGAAATTTTCAAAATATAAATTCATTAACAAGTTATTCGATAGTGTAACATTACTTAAAGTTACACCAAATGTAACTTGAACTAAATCTTTTATATATATATATATATATATATATATATATATATATTCCATGAACTGAGGAAACTTAAAATTCCACTGATTTTAAAAGTTCTTTAATATTAATACTTAATCAAATTGACTGAATATGTTGATTAGGAAGAAAAATTACAAGAATAAAATACCAATGGTGTTATATGTAGAAATGTGGTTCTGAATCTTATGAATGAATATTTTTGATGGAGAAACTTATTTAGGACCAATTGGAAACCGCCTTACCTAGAACAATTAGTATCCTGCCAAAAAAATTTAATTCAAGAAATAATAAAGTGGAATTCTAATCGTGAAATAGATTTTAGTTAATATGCCAAACACTTATCAAGTAAGTCCTCTCCCAAATTACAATGGCAGTTTGTTTTTAAATTTGCTTATGATCCATACCAATATTTATTAGAAACACGTTTTTTTAACTAATTTGCTGCTTTTGCAAGCAATCCGCTTAGGCTTTAGTAGAAATGGAACTGGTGGTATGGCTGTGAAATTTTATTTAAAAAAAAAAAAAACAGTTAAAAGTGAATTTTTAGTTATTTTTGACATTTTTTTTCCTTTCATTCTTTTATAATTTTCTTACTCGGTGTTGAAAGAACCACTGCTCCTTATTTTCCCGAATTCACTGGTTAGTGGTTACAGGGAAACACTTGAATCTGAACTTGAGATTGCTCCGGCCGTGGGTTCAATTGGCTGTTGTTATTTTTTTGTGGGACTCAATAAGCTGATTTCAGTTATCTTGCGGCCCTATTGCTTATATGATTTGGGCCTTGGCATTGAAGTTTAGTAAGGCTTATTTTTGGCCTTCCCCATGTATAGGTTCAACCTATACACATAGACTGTGTTGGCTGATAAGTTTAGAGAGAATGCCTTTAAATCATTTCTATATCTTTTTATTGAATGTGAATTTTTACAAATTTACTATTAGATAGCTTTTTTATTTATATTTTCAAGGACTACATACTACAAAACAAATCATTATTTTCAATGCAATTTGTGCAAAATGTGTTGATGTAATGAAGCAAGATCAAAGTTGTTATCTTTTTTTATTCTAAAAAGAAGAAGTGATTGTTACGATTGTTACAGTCGTTTGTAATTTTAGTGGGTCTATTTAGAAATGGTTAAAAACAGGATAAAATAATTTTTTGTTCATTTTTTTGGGGGGTAAAATTCATGCAATCACTATGTACTATTGATGAAAGTTCCAATCATATTCATTTTAAAGTTCCAATTTGATATATGAATAGCATAATCAACTTAATTCAATTGGTCCACTAGGAAGAAAGCAATCAAACAAAATACCAATGGTAGCGCGTATGTATAGAAATATGATCCAATTGCATGAATTTTTTATTTAGAGAAATTTGAGACTAATTGTATACTTCCTTCCCTAATACAATCAATAGTCTACTATTGTCTAAACAATATACTATGATTTGTTTTCATATAGAAATAAAACAATCTAACTAGTTTATCCAAGTATTTTTTTTTTTTTTTTTAAAAGTCTACTGGAAAACATTCATTCAAGATAAGTTCATCTCGAATTGCAATAACAATTTGTAGAACAAAATAGATTTTGGTTGAGGAATCAAACATTCAACAGACAAGCCAAGTTGGTCTTCTCTTGAGGGATTCACTACCTACTTGTTATTAAATTACATCCATGCCAAAAGAGATTATTAAAATGTTTTTCAAGTATTTGCTGGTTTTGTCAGCAAACCTTACCGTGTCAATAAATGGAAAATGGGATATGCATCAAAATTCATTAACTTTCATGACAGTGCAACTTTATCATACATACAAAATAAACATGGATTTTAAAAGAGCATTAGGTTTTTAGGTTGAAAGATCTTATGACATTTAATCTTGTTTGGATCCATAATCAGATGTCTTAGAAGCAGCTCAAAAGAAAGAATTATGGAGTTTCAATTGCCCTTCAATTATGTCTCGATCAATCAAGATAGTGCTTTTGTAGGACCTTCAATCAAGTCCCAATAGATCAAAGCAAGATTCTTAATACTTCTTAGTAGTGACTTGCTCAATTGAGATACAAGAAACCTGAAATCTAACTTTTTATAATTGAGCTTGTGTTGCCTTGTACTTTTTTTTTGTGGCATACATACATATAAAAGGCACTTTATAGCACAACAACAATTGAAGTATTGCTGTGCATCTAAGAAGAAAATCAAAACCTCAATTTCACCAAAACCAGTGAGAATAGAAGATCAATCTCAAGACACTGTTGTTATTTCATGATCAAGGTTGAAGCCACAATAGCCTGCTATTGCTAGTGTGTTATTGTTGAGATCAAATCTTCAAGGTGGTCTTTGGAGTCAGTCCTTGGAGTCATCAACACGATTTGTAGAAGGTTTTCAAGATAAAAGAATCCACTTGGAGCTAATTATGAGCTCATGTTAGTAAGAATCTACTGTATAGAATCTAGGGTCATGAGTATGATTCATATTTTAACTTTAATTCATATGGTGAAATCCTTTTTAGGATTAGGAAAACCGGTAGTGGTTTTCAATATCTTGTGTTATTTTCTTTACTGCTCATGGTAATTAACAGGTAATAACTGAGTTACATAATTGGCTAATTAAGAAATTGATAAATTTTGTTGTGGGTCCAAATTACTTCTCAACTTGCACTTGTGTTGGTATGGTAAAAACTCTACGCTTGCTTGCTTATAAGAACTAGAGAAAGATGAAATTAACTAGTCCAATCTTATTGAAAAACAGTTAAATTTAATTTTTTACGTTATTTTTAACAAGTCCTTTTTCAATATTTTCTTTCAGTTTCTTATTTTGTGTTGATCTTTATGGTGTATTTTACTTTACCTTTTGCTTTACCCAACAAGTAAAGCAACTGCCAAGCTCAGGATTTTTGGTTAGTTTCTTGTGGAAGCAACACAACCGCCCTGATTTAAATCTGTCCTTTGCTTTCACTGTTAGCTACTTGTGAATGAGAAATTATTCTGTACCATAGTGGAGGGTGGCAGGCAACTAATAACAATTACACATGTTCAACATATTACTCTAGCAAAAAAAGTTAAAGACAATCAAGTAAGTTATAAGGTACTCTTTAATCAAGAAAAGCATATGCATAATCTTTTAAATTTGTTCATCCAATGGATTCTGCATTCATAGTTTTAAATACCATTTCAAATTTCAGACAGCTATAAGCAAATTGTATCTCCCTGGATCCACACAATTTATAATCCAATTTTTACCTCAAGTTGCTATATATGATTGAGACTGTCAGTCTTCAATAGCCAATGTCAATTCCTCCCTACTAAAGAATTCCTTAGCCTTTGCAATGTCCTGTGCAAAAGAATTGAAGAAGGTAATGCACACCACAACCTCTAGGCCAAATTCAACTCTATATAATTACTATTCCAGCTAATATATTGCACAGATATGCCTGGAAAAAGTTAAGGGTAGATTAACGGAGAACACACTAAACAAAAGGGGAAAAAAATCTTGCCTCAAGGTGAAAATGCTAAGTTGTGCGTATTGGATAGTAATAAGAACCCTTTCCAGTTACATTTCCTTCTAATTTTCAAATATCACAATTATAAGAGCATCTCTATGGACCAAATATCTAAAACTACATTATATATTTAAATTCATCATCAAATGCACATAATATTAGAGATTTTTTTTTTTTTTTTTTTTGATAAGTAATAAGGATGTATATTCAAGAACACTACCTTATGCAGAAAAACATAAGGCAGAGAACGGTTACAGAGAAAGAAAAGAAAAAAGAAGAAAGAAAAAAAAAAGCTACTAATTACAAAGGAGAGAGCTAAGGAACATAAGGAGAGAATCACTAGTGGTGAGTCCCCAAGCCCTAGACCAGTCAAAAAGTGAGCTACTAAAAGAAGCCAATAGCTAGTCGTCAAAACTTTCCATGTCCTCAAACGTCCTCCAATTTCGTTCCCCCCATAGACACCACATTAAGCACAACATTAGTATTAAACTCAAACTCACTGGAAACACTTTAATTACCAATACTCTAAATGCCACCACTTAATTATATTATCTTAGAGTTTGGAACGGTTTGGATAAGGTTCAAGTATTCAACCATATTCACTAGAGTCATGATCCATGTGCTAAAAAATCCAAAACTATTATACTACAAGAGATAAAATAAACTCTTGTTGATAACATAGAAAATAGAAACCTAATTTCAATTGGATAGGTACTTAGTAAATACTGGAGAACCTTGTTGTATTTGGAATACAATGATATTTGTAAATCCATGATAGAGTCCTGTTTTACAAATTTGAGTGTTGGAATGAGAAATGATAGTTCTTTTTAAAAGGAGAATCATATACAGTTACCAACACCAGCAGTTGCCAAAATTACACCAAGAATGGATGACGTAGTCAGAAATAACTCAATGTCTAATGATTAGCAAAAGAAATGTGGCCATACTACAATACAATATTGTGTATTGTTTAAAATTGTATGAGCTTAATGTAACCAAGGCATAGAGTTGCAATAAAGTGCAGTTGAGTTTTTTTGGAAAACTAAAGGCACCAACATTTTGCATTACTAGTGGAAAAGAAAAATTACATAGGATGAGGATATTAACGAATTTTACATAGGAAACCAAAGACAACTATATTGAAGCAAGTATACTTCACCTTCACCCAGAAAAGAGAGCGACAGATAATAGAAATATAATCTTGGGCTGCTTTACTAAAAAAAAAAAAAATTAGAGGTTTTGTAAGTGTTTATGTACGATATGTCCTACTGCATAAAGTGTCCCCTAATATCCTACTACAAACACACACAACTCAACTTAATTCCAATGTGGTCTTGTCAACTACAGCTTTTTGGATTTCATTTTCTACCATGCCAAACAAGTGTAAAAAAGAAGTGTAGATAAATCTTCACAAACAATATTAAAACCCCAACAAAACAGCACAGACGATTAAGTTCACCCCACAAATTCTCTCTCAATTCAATGACCTCCACAATCAGAACCAGTAACTCAAATAAATCCATACCGCAATTCAGAAAATCATTAACTCAACAAAACCCCATTTCACCTAGACTAAGATGGTAAAATCCCTCTTCACCAAAACCTAATTTTATGAATATACATGCATATATATTTCAGATTTTTCTAATATACAATCAAGGAATTTCATGTAAGGAATATGGATGTCGAAGCAAAAAATGGAAAGAGTTGGGAATGTTATTTCAAAATATCACAAATTAGAAACTCTGGCAGTCACAAAATCCAGTTTGTTGGAAGCTCTCTTTTACATGTAAAAGAAACTCACAATAAAGAGTTGGGATTCAAAAAAGATGATTTCTCCAAATTACATACAAGCTCCAAATCAAGCCTGTTACTTGCAGTGCAGTGTGTCACCAATATGTTGCTAAAATCAAAATAAATGCAGCATAATTAAGGAGGCTGATAGTTCAGTTTCCATACCTTTCAACTAAACCAAGAGTGTCAATGTCCAGAGGGAATATAAGAGAGACTTGGACATCATCAAAAATAAATCTTCGGTTACAATACCTCGGTAAAACAGCGAAACCCAAACATACTCATTGAATCAACAGTTTTATTATGTTTACTCACTCACGTTGACATACACAACAGATGTAGCCACAAAATTTGGAA
This sequence comes from Quercus dentata, assembly GCA_028216015.1. Lineage (NCBI taxonomy): Eukaryota > Viridiplantae > Streptophyta > Magnoliopsida > Fagales > Fagaceae > Quercus > Quercus dentata. Next base: position 10,386,734 of record CP116451.1, read on the forward strand.
CTACATAGAAAAAAAAATTGTAAATTATTTTGAAGCAAAACTATAGCATGCCTGCACAAAGGGTGCATTATCACCTAGTTACCAATAAACATCAAAGGCCAGGTGTTTCCCCAAGGAAGAAGAAGACTTTGGGGACCCACTTCTTTTGCCTGAGCTTTATTCTTAGATTTCTGTTGCAAGGAATCCACCAAATAGCCTTTGAGTTTGTTACAAAGAGCCCATTTAGTTTGCTGAGATATGCACAAACCTTTTTTCGTTGAGACTTTACAAAGTGATCAATAAGATATTGAGAAATTGGGCACCATTTTAAGGTTTTGTATATTGCTTTTAATTGTTCAATTTCTTGTATTAATTGAAAAGTGATTTTACATTGTAATATATAGAGATAATAAAACTACAACTTGGATTGCATTTGATATTCAGAAGAAGAAACATTCATATATGTCAATGGAATGAAGATAGCTAATAATACAAGTATCAATCAGCTCGAAGATCAAATAAACATCATCAAAATATTGATTACTATGATTACAAGACATTTGCACTAAATATTAAGAATCTTACAACATTTACTTACAATGTAGCCAAGTTTGTGCCACAACACCCCAGAGTTTGTACCCTAGGTGATCTAGGAATTGAAAGTACATGATTCTCCCTCGCTTGTTCAATAGTAAAGGACCCAATACAACCCAAAACCCAACCACAAATCCAAGTGCCATACTAACGTAAAACCAATCCACTTCAGGTCCACCAAAATCCTTGCTCCTTTTGTTTTCAACGTTGGGTTTTACATCACTTATAGAACAATTCTCAATTAGTGGAGCTCCACAAAGTTTGTTTCCAATAAAACAAGAGGCATTGAAGCTCTGGAGTTGAGAGCTTGAAGGGATTTTCCCACTTAAATTGTTGTTTGACAAGTTCAATCGACTTAGAAATGTCAAACTTGACATACTTTGAGGAATTTGACCTGAAAGTTGATTTGCAGAGAAATCGATAGATTCCAGTGATCCCATAACACCTATATTGGTAGGAATCCTTCCTATCAAGATGTTAAATGACAAATTCAATGATTGTAATCCTTGAAGACTAGTCACTTCTCCGGGGATCTCGCCCGATAAATTGTTCTTAGATAGGTCTATACTTTTTACAAGTTGAAGAGTGGTGGAATACTCAAGAACTTTCCCCTTAATCACAAGCAATGCACTTTCAAAAAGCATAGAAGTACCATGGCCAATTGACTGTTCAAGTAAAAAAAGGGGACCACTTGAATTGTTATTTGTGGCCATGGCACTGAAATTGTCAATACATCTAGGAATGCTTCCAAATAACTTATTATTTGAGAGGTCCAAGATTTGGAGTGAAGTTAGAGAGCAGAGTTTTTCCGGGATGTGACCATAGAAATTATTTGAGTGAAGGCTGAGAATCACCAAGCTTGAAAATCTATGTCCTATCCATGAAGGTATGCTCCCAACAAACTCATTTTTGCCAATATCAATAGTAACCAAGTTTTTACAATTTTTCAATGAGGATGGTAATTTTCTAGAGAATTTGTTGTTGTATAGATGCAAAGACCCAAGATAAATCAAAGATCCAATGGATGTTGGAATTGAACCTGACAAATTGTTGTTTCCCAAATTTAAGGTAAACAAATTTTGCCACATCATCCAACAATCAGCCATTTCCCCTGATAACAAGTTTCTACCAAGATTGAGATATGACATTCGTTTGGACTCATTCATCTTGTAACACAAAAAGTGCGAAATAGATCCGGACAATGAATTGTTAGAGAGATCTAAGACGCCCACATTAGAGGATATACAAGGCAACCCACCAAAGAAGAGATTTGAACTCATATCAATTGTTGAAGAATAGGACAAAATCATTGAGATATTTGGAATCTCTCCATAGATCTGATTGTGAGAGAGATTTAGATGCGTAAACTGAGAAGACAGGTTCCAAAATGAAGGAGGAACTACATCTAAAATCCCCGTATTGGATATGTCCAAGATCGAAAGTTGCTCTTGTGAATAGAGCCATGAAGGAAATTTTGGCCCTAAATTCCATGATTCCAAAAATAAAGTGTTGACTTGAAAAGGAGGGGTCCAATTGTCACTCACTTCTAGAGTTAGTCGGTTATGAGAAGCAACAAGTTTTGTTAATCTCATTAAATTGGTAAAATGAACTTGAGATACTACGCCCTCCAACATATTTGAATAAATATATAGAGAATCTAATTTGGAGAGCTGCCCAAAGCTTGGAGGGAGAGTTCCATTAATTTGATTAGTTTCAAGGTTCAAGGATCTCAAAGATGAAAGATTTCCTATAGACCATGGAATTGGACCTGAAATTGAATTATTTCCCAAAGAAAGGATGACCAGATTTTTAAATTGCCCAAGTTCATCACCAACCGCCCGCCCGGATAGTTGAGCATTAGACAAATCTAAGATCTCTAGTTCATTTGAAACACATCCCGATAGACTTTCAAAGATTTCAGATATCTCTTGACTCCATTTGTTGTTCGACAATCTAATTACCCTTAACTTGCAGAGATTACCTAAAGATCTTGGAACCTTTCCTTCATGTTCATTAGTTGACAAGTCTAAGCTAATGACAGATGTTAGGTTTCCAATGGAACTAGAGATTGTACCCTCCAAATTATTTTCCTTGAGGTTGAGAAACTCAAGATGACTAAAACTGTACAGCCAATTCGGAATTGAAGAGTTGAAAGTGTTGCTAGATAGATCGAGGTGCCCAAGTGAAGTCAAGTTCTGGAGATGAACAGGGATTGGACCTTGAAACCGATTGTTAGATAGATCAAGAGAAACCAGATTATGAAGACTAGAGACCCAAAACAGAATCGACCTGTTTTCAAAAGAGTTGTATGAAAGATCAAGGATGGTGAGAGATGAAAAGTTAATACTGGGTATGGGCGAGATGAAACCAGAGAGGCGGCAATATGAGAATTGCAACTCTAACAAGGAAAGGAGTTTGTTTATATCATGTAGCCAATCAGAGGCTTGGCTAAGGTTTGCTGAACTCAAATCAAGGTGTTGTAGTAAAGGAAGACCAGAGAGCCATTGAAGGTTCTCGACATATAAATCATTATAATAATTAGAATCTCCAAGATTGAGATATTGCAAATTAGAGAGATTCCCAAGTTGATGAGGAATCAATCCCCCAAATCTCGCATTGGAGAGATTAAGATATCTTAAGCTTCCCATTGAACCGAGAAATTTGGGAATTTGAATACCACCAAAATTATTGTAATCGAGGTCCAAGTAAATCAAATGCTTCAAATCAAGCAGAGAAGGATTTATCTTACCACCGAACACAGACCTCTCATAAGCTTCATATTGGTCATCATTAGTAGTAAGCTCGTCATACAAAGGATAGAAGGTTCTGAGATGGAGTTGGAGGACATGACCGGTGCGGTTGTGGCGGACAACACCATCCCGATCACAACAATCCTTGTCAGCAGCCCAAGTGGAAAGCCTGTTTGAAGGATCTGTAAGGTGTTGCTTGAAGTTGTGAAGGGCGTGTCGCTCGCTTTCAATGCAACGAACCTCAGAGTCCGCAGCGCAGAAATTAGGATGAATAGTGAGCAAACAAAGGAAAAGGGTTAAAGTTGGAGCTATGAATCTCAAGGAACCCTCCATCATCATGCTTTATAAAAATAATAAAACTGATTTATGATTTTGTATGAATGGTACTATTGGTAATGGCATGCTTATTTATAGGAGAGAGACCGTCTTCTTGTACTGTGCTTACAAATTTTTACTGTATGTTGGGGATTGATTCTATGTGTGGGTTTGGATACACGTCTGGGGCATTTTGAGTCTTTTTATATTTTTTTTCACGCGTTTTAGGAGACAACGGTTCTCGTTTATGTACGGTTCATAAACAAGAACCGCACTATTTGACTTTTCAACCCCTTTTCAACATATCGGTGGGTCTTGTGCACTATTCACGGGTCCCATAAATCTCACTTTTTAGCAACTTTTTCATTAAAAATGGGTCCTATGGTACTATTCACATATTTAAAAATTATTTTGCTACAGTGTTTTTAGTTTCAGAAAAATAAGTCCTATTCGGACCTTATAAGTCTTGTAGATGGGACCTTCCTTTTGTGGACCCTTAGGTTCATTTGATTACTACATATACCAATTTTCTATAACTTGTGAAAGCACAACTTATTTTAGACAGGAATTTAATTAATCATTCAAAATTCAATCATCTTTTAATAGAAAAGTTATGTGTATAACATTTTTATAATACTCCTATAACCATTTTTAGGATGTAAGATGTTACTTGCTTTTATTGGTGGGTAATAAAATAATTTCAATGATGGATTCAAATTAAAATTAGTAATACCCTGCTACTTAGAATTTATTGTGAAAACATTGTGAAAGATGTTCTACCATGACTTAAGTAGTTATTCATTACTAAGAGCAAGTTTGGTTGGTGTAATCTGAAAGAGGACGGAATTTTTTTTTTTTTGAGAAATAATTACAACATGCTGCTAACCTCGCAACTCGAACCCTTTCTCCCCTAAACCCCAAGCACTTTGTACATGGGGAGATGTTAATTCAGCTACAAGGCCTTTGTCTAGGATGGAAAAAGGTGATGTCACTGCTTGGAGGGTTATTGAACATTTAGTGTCCTAAAATTATATAATAAGAGTAACAATAATTTTAGCATATTGAAAAAAGTGATATCACTTCTTGTGACACCACTTTCAATAAAAATGATTTATTTTTTAAATATAAAAATTCTATGGTATATTGAACTTTTAGTTTGAACATTTTTATTTATTTTAAGACAACCAGGTAACATTTTTAGTTATTGGAATTACAAAAACCTGGCGAAATTAAACTAATTCTAAATCTCAAAATGTGAATTATTATTAATTATTTTTTGTGTTGAGTTTGTTGATTCCACTCTCAAATTACTAGACAAATTTATTGCATTGGACAACATGATGATACCCTACAAAATTATGATTAACCATTATTCAAATTTAAATTTTACATAATTAAATCCATTCATTCATCCTTCATTGTCTACAATTTCAAAAATTATTCAAAACAAAATTTTTACATTCACGTTAGATGGTGAAAAATTAGTAAAATACTTATTTGTAATTATTATAAATGGGAAAAGATTAACATGTTTCATAATTTTACATTAGATTGTTGATGGGGAAGGATCATACTTGGCTCACTTAAATTTTTTTGTTTCTTATTTTTTAAAATGTAACTAAAGTCTAAAGTAGTGTTTGGTCAATTTAAAGGGAAGGAAAAAAAATTAAGGTAATCGGTAGTAATCTCATGTTGGCCATATCATTATTAAGATATGTGTAATAAGCTTATTTAGCAAACATATATAAACTTATAAATGAGTCTATATGCTTAAATTGTTTTGTATCAAGCCTTATAGCTCACGAGCTTGTTCATGAACAATTTTTTTTGCTTGGGCTCGGCTTGTTTATTAAACAAGCCTAAAACTAAGGCTTAATCTTGACTTATTTATAAACAAACAAACATGAACAAGCTTTTCATTGAGCCGAGCTTGAGTTGTTCATGAACGGTTTGGTTCATTTATAGCCCTACTTATTTCACTTTCAATTTCCTATTCAGATTGCCTAGGTTAGTATTCTTGTTCCCCATATGGGTACTATTCCTATTTATATGCCAAATCAAACTCATGTAATTTCTCCTTTTTAGCCTTGTTGTTCACCCACCATTTTTGTCTACTACTGACACTCTTCAGAAGTGCCCACTGCCCTCTAGTTGTATGGGTTCAACCTCCACTAATCCCCGATTGTGGACAGGACTTTCTCTCTCTTTCACTACCTACTTCACAACAAACTCTCTCCTACAAGTTCTGTGGTGTGTACCTCTCTCTCTCTCTAAATGGTAAAACCTTGGGTCTCTTTTTATCAATTCCCTCCAGCATGCATCAAGTGGTCCCAGCTGGTCTACTACCTACTATGGGTAAAGTGCCTTCCCAGCAGGGCATCTCCCAAAAAAGGTCCTAACAGAATACCAGAACTAGGCTCTTTTTCCCCCTTCACCAAACCACATCGTCTGTGCCCCTTTCAGTCACTTTCCCTGCATTGGCTGGGCTACACGTTGGTGGTGCTTCGGCCATTACACTATTGTCTTCTTCTTGATGATTCGTCTTTTCTTTCCCCATGCGATTTCTACTATTGCGACTTGGTTTTGTCCCATTTTTTTTCATTCTTGTGGCATCCGGAACTTCTCATCTGAGTTCACGATATATGATCAACATAGACCATGTTTCACTTTACTTGGCTGAGCCCATTAGTTCTTTACCTCATTCCTTCTTATTTCCTGTCAGTTTTTGCTAAGTGGGCCCACTGGGCTTTTGCCATATTCTTTCCTTCTTCAGTCTTTGGACCAATATTATCAAAAATGGGTATCAACAATAATCCATACCAAAAGATATTAGTAATATGTTTTCTAATATGTTCCTTTTTGGGCTCTACCAGTAATAGTAAGATAAGTAAAATTGGAACAGGCGACTTTATCATACAAACAAAATAAGCATAGGTTTTTTTTTCTTTAAAAAGAAAAAAGAAGAAAGGGTATTGCTATTGTGTTCATCCTTATAAGAATTGAAGCATAGATTACATTTTCGTTATTTTTGACAAGTCTTTTATTTATTTATTTTTAAAAAATTCCTTTATAACTTCTTATTTTGTGTTGGCTTAAATGGATTTTTTTTTTTTCTTCTCAAGCTTTCAGAGCATGGGCTTTAGGTAAGATGTTCAACTCTTATGCGCCAAGCATTGATCGTGAGTCTTGTACATGGAATGGAACATCAATTTTCTTCCATGCCTAAAAAGTACAACTTATTTTAGATGGAAATTTAATTGATTATTACATGTATACAAAATTCAAGGATAATTAAATTGGAATAGGTCCCTCACAGACTCATGTGGTTGGATATTATAGCTATGACTGTTTATAGCTGGATATTAGGGTTAAATGGTTGACAATAATCTTATTTTTTGACAAAGTTTAGCTACAAAATTGATTGTAGCATAAGGTTACAACTTTACTCAATATCATTAACATTACTATATATTTTGAAAATCTAACTGTTGGATTGCACGGTCTTTACCCTTTTAATACACATGTCAAATTTTGTGCAAATTGGAAATTTTTTATTATATGATTGATAAGATTATATTTTACGCATAATTTTAAACTACAAAAACTTGCAATTTAAACAATTTATTGATGACATTGTTATTGGTCTTTAATTTTCTAAAAATTTTGCAAGCATGGAGGATATAATAAGAAAATGTAATCTAATTGTGGATTTGTCAAAATTCACCTCCAATAAAAAGATATTGAGTAAAGTTGCAATCTTAAACTACGACAAATTTTGTAGTTGAACTTTGTCCATTCCCTCCAATTAGGCATTGAAATGGAGAAGAAAAAGTTAATATTATCATCATCAAGAAATCCTAAAGTGTATGAATGTGCAACAAAATAAATTATATATATATATATATATATATATATATATAGAGGTTGGGTTCAAGTTACACTTGGTGTAACTCTAAGTAATGTTACACCACCCAATAACTTGTTTATAGAATTCATATTTTGAAAATCTCACCATAGAATTACATGTTCTATATGTTCTTAATATTCATACCAATTTTTATGTCAATTGGATGTTATTTACCATTCGATCCATAAACTCATCTTTTATGCGTTATTTTAAACTACAAAAGCTTGAATTTATACAATTGATTAATGACATAATAATTAATTTTTTATCATCTTGAAATTTTGCAAGCATGGATAATATATGAGGATAATGTAATTTAACGGTGGATTTGTCAAAATTCACATCCAATTAAAAAATATTGAGTGGTGTAATATTACTTAAAGTTATATCAAATGTAACTTGAACCCAATTATATATATATATATATATATATATATATATATATATATATATATTTATTTATTTAAAGCAAAAAAGGAAACATTGATTTTCGTGCTAATATATGTATCTTGGCAATTGGCAGTCTTCCTCATATTGGAAACAACTTTTTTAGAAAAGATTTTTAGAACATCAACATTGATGGAGCTAAATTTTTAGCTTTTAGTATCTAAAAAAGTTACTTTATCTATTTTAACTTACAATTTCACAACTCACTCCACGTCAATTCTTTTATTTTCACATCACCATTAATTCATTTATTTATTATTTTCTCTCTCTCTCTCTCTTCATCTCTATCTCTCTATCTTCTCCCTCTCTTCAAACCCAACACACTCATGGCACCACCACCACTGATCTGCCACTAGCCATGATCCACCATCATAAACTCAACCACCATCAACCACTGATCCACTGCTATAAAGCTAGCCACGAGCCACCACAAAACCCATTAACCAGAAAAAATAAAAACAAAATCCATTAACCTTAAAATCAAAACCCATTCATCAAAATAAAAATAAAAACCCATCAATAGAAAACCATTGCCTAAAATCATTCCAAACCTAGCCACAACACCACCACTGCCACAACTAACAACTACTGTAACTCCTACCTATAACCACAACAACCGACCCACAAAGCCAAGCCACCAACCGACCCACACAATCGCTATTAGCATCAATGCCAAGCCAAGCCAAGTCAGGCTCCAACCCAATCAATCCACAAATCAGTCACTTGAGATGAAGAGAAAATAGGGGGTTTGAGCAAGATGATGAGCAGATGGACGAGGGGAGACGATAAGTGATGGAGGCGGCAAGAGGTTAAAGGTTTGGACTGTTTGGTTGAGTGAGAGAGCAAGCCAAGAGAGTGAAGGAGAGAGAGAGACATGGAGAAGTGAGAATGAAAGAGAGAGAGAGAGAGATGTGAGTCAGTAATTGATGGAGAGAGAAGCAATAAAATAATGATTTTTAATTTTAACTTGTAGCTAAAGTAAACTGGTATTGGTACCACTCTACTGTAGTTATGTTGTTAAATTTTTTAACTTTACCTCCACTGATGTTGCATGTTTTTTGGTGTGGTGGGTGCTAAAATAGCTTTTTAGCAATTTTGGCACCACCAATACTGATGCTCTTACAAAGCTTGTAGAGCATGGGCTAGTAAAGAGGATCAACTCTTTAGATGAAGTTGCTATTTTACCCTCTCAACTATCAAAAACAATCCTAAGAAGATATACAACATTGCTACAATGAATCTTTCTTTTAAAGACTACTTTAGCAAGTATGTAAAACTAAAATATTATATTTTATTATCTTCTCTCTCCTCACACACACACATTCTCTCTCTCTCTCTCTCTTTCTCTCTCAACCCGCCTGCCTCTATTATTATCACTCTTCTCCCCATCTCAACGTCTCTCTTTCTCATCCATCTCTCTCATCATCTCCGCCCCCCTCGCATGTCTGCCACTCTATTTCTCACCTTAGCCTCTCTCTCCTCTGCCTCCTTCTCACTCATTTCTGACCCCCTCACCTCTTATATCCAACTATAGGTTTTTTGTGAGTTTGGATTTATGCGTTTTGTGGGTTTCACGGTGGATTTTTATGAGTTTGGATTTGGGTGTTTGTGGATATTTTCGATGATGATAGTGGTGGTGTGTGGGCAGCAGTGGTGGTTGTTGTGCTTTTTGTTAGTGGTAATGGGTTGTAGTTTCGATTTGATTTTTGTTTTGTTTTTTATTTGGGTTTGTGGTAATGGATTTGGTAGTGGTGGCTATTGATAGTGGTGGCGGTGGTGGTGTTGTATTTCAAATAGTGGCAGTAGGTTGTGGGGTGGTGGCTTCTATTGTTTAGTGTAGTTTATTTTATTTATTTATTTGCTATGGGATTGATTTGTGGACAGGTATTGATTGTGGTGGTGGTGGTGGAGGTTGGTTTTGATTGTGGTGGTGGCAACTAGTTTTGAGTGTGGCGGGAGGGTGGTGGTGGTGATTTTGCTTGTTGTGGAGAGAGAGAGAGAGGGAGAGAGAGGAGAGGAGAAAAGAGAGATGAGTGTTTTTTTTTTTTATATATATATTATCTGTTGCGAAATGTTAACGAATGGTCTAAGGGAATTGTTTAGGAACTATTTTTAGAAATGTTTTTATGGGAAAATGATAAAACAATTAATGTTTTTGATAGCATTTTGTATTTGCCATAAAACTTTTGTTAAAACTTTTCTAACATAGTTTATTAACAATTACTGTTAGGGCATATGTCAATACGACCCTTATTTGTTTTGGTAGTTTATATCAAAGTTGTAATAAATCAAGATAAGAATCTAGTCCATTTGGTCAGCCTTATAGATTGATTTGCTAGGCATCAATTTTCTTCCCGACCAAAAGTCCAACTTATATTAGATGGAAATTTCATTAATTATGACTTATATACAAAATTCAAGGATCATTAGATTGGAATGGGTCCCTTACTGACCCAACCAACTAGCTGGGTATTAATGTCTTACCAGGATGAAATTTAATTGAGTATTCCCGTATACAAAATTCAAGGATCATTAAATTAGAATAGGTCCCTCACTAACCCAACCAAGTGGCAGGGTATTACTGTATTATTAGGATGAAATTTCCGTTGTGTTCACCAATTTTTTTTTTTACATTTCATAATGATACGTTGTGGAAAGTGTGATCCAAGTCCAACATGCTTAAGAGTTGTAGTTGAGACCATGACCCAGAAGCTTTACTACTCAATACATTGTTTGAAAAATTAAACACTCATCCGATGTAATAGGAGAAGATGAAATTTGACATTGTATACAATGGGGTTTGCTCTTGATGTTTTGAAATTGCTGCAAGTATTGATTAAAAACTCAAGTATGATTAGTTGGCAGGTCAAGTACTTTAAGCGTGAAAAGTCTAGAATGGAAAACTTCAATTTATGTTCCTAAATTAAATGTTCTGGAGAGAAAAATGTTAACCCCCTCATCCAATTGGGAGTCCTCTATTTACACCCGAAGGAAAAACAGGTCCAATTTTCCCGAGTGTGATTTACAATCCTAATTAAATATGGACAAAACATATAACTAACAGTAATCCTTATCAAGTAACAAGATATTAATAACTAGATGATCATGTGACCCACCAAGTGGCTGGGTATTAATGTACTACTAGGATGAAATTTAATCGAGTATTACTTGTATACAAAATTCTGGGATCATTAAATTAGAATAGGTCCCTCACCGACCCAACCAAGTGGCTGGGTATTAATGTATTACTAGGATGAAACTTCCGTTGTGTTCACTAATTTTTTATTGCATTTCATAATGAAACGTTGTGGAAAGTGTGATCCAAGTACAATATGCTTTAAAGTTGTAGTTAAGACCATCATCCAGAAGCTTTACTACTCAATACTTTGTTTGAAAAGTTAAACACTCATTTGATGTAATAAGAGACAATGAAATTTGACACCGAATACAATGGGGTTTGTTCTTGATGTTGTGAAATTGCTGCAGGTATTGATTAAAAACTCTAGTATAATTAGTTGGCAAGTCATGTTCTTTAAGCATGAAAAGTCTAGAATGGAAAATTTTATGTATGTTCTTACAATAAATGTTTTGGAGAGAAAATTGTTAACCCCCACACCCAATTGGGACCCCTCTATTTATACTATAAGGAAAAAAAGGTCCAATTTTCCCGAGTGTGATTTACAATCCCAATTAAATATGGACAGAACATATAACTAAAAGTAGTCCTTACCAAGTAACAAGATATTAATAACTAGATGATCATGTGACCCACCAAGTGGCTGGGTATTAATGTATTACGAGGATGAAATTTAATTGAGTTTTACTTGTATACAAAATTCAAGGATCATTAAATTAGAATAGGTCCCTCACTGGCTCAACCAGGTGGTTAGGTATTAATGTATTATTAGGATGAAATTTTTGTTGTCTTCACTAATTTTTTTTCTACATTTCATAATGATACATTGTGGAAAGTGTGATCCAAGTCCAACATGCCTGAGAGTTCTAGTTGAGACCATGACCCAAAAGCTTTACTACTCAATACTTTGTTTGAAAAATTAAACACACATTTGATGTAATAGGAGACAATGAAATTTGACATTGTATACAATAGGGTTTGTTCTTGATGTTGTGAAATTGTGGCGGTATTGATTAAAAACTCAAGTATGATTAGTTGGCAAGTCATGTTCTTTAAGCGTGAAAAGTCTAGAATAGAAAACTTTAATTTATGTTTCTACATTAAATATTTTGGAGAGAAAATTGTAAACCCCAACATCCAATTGGGACCCATCTATTTATACCCCAAGGAAAAAAATGGTCCAATTTTCTTGAGTGTGATTTACTATCCCAATAAACATGGACAAAACATATAACTAATAGTAGTCCATACCAAGTAACAAGATATTAGTAACTAGATGATCATGTGACCCACCAAGTGGCTGGGTATTAATGTATTACGAGGATGAAATTTAATTGAGTTTTACTTGTATACAAAATTCAAGGATCATTAAATTAGAATAGGTCCCTCACTGGCTCAACCAGGTGGTTAGGTATTAATGTATTATTAGGATGAAATTTTTGTTGTCTTCACTAATTTTTTTCTACATTTCATAATGATACATTGTGGAAAGTGTGATCCAAGTCCAACATGCCTGAGAGTTCTAGTTGAGACCATGACCCAAAAGCTTTACTACTCAATACTTTGTTTGAAAAATTAAACACACATTTGATGTAATAGGAGACAATGAAATTTGACATTGTATACAATGGGGTTTGTTCTTGATGTTGTGAAATTGTGGCAGGTATTGATTAAAAACTCAAGTATGATTAGTTGGCAAGTCATGTTCTTTAAGCGTGAAAAGTCTAGAATAGAAAACTTTAATTTATGTTTCTACATTAAATATTTTGGAGAGAAAATTGTAAACCCCAACATCCAATTGGGACCCATCTATTTATACCCCAAGGAAAAAAATGGTCCAATTTTCTTGAGTGTGATTTACTATCCCAATTAAAAATGGACAAAACATATAACTAATAGTAGTCCATACCAAGTAACAAGATATTAGTAACTAGATGATCATGTGACCCACCAAGTGGCTAGGTATTAAAGTATTACTAGGACAAAATTTAAATGAGCATTACTTGTATACAGAATTCCAAGATCAATAAATTAGAATAAGTCCCTCATTGACCCAACTAAGTGGCTGGGTATTAATATATTATTATGATGAAATTTCCACTATGTTCACTAATTTATTTCTGCATTTCATAATGATACGTTGTGGAAAGTCCGATCCAAGTCCAACAAGCTTGAGAGATGTAGTTGAGACCATGATCCGTGCTTTACTACTCAATACTTTGTTTCAAAAATTAAACACTCATTTGACGTAATAGAAGCCAATGAAATTTGACACAGTATACAATGAAGTCAGCTCTTGATGTTTTGAAATTTCTGCAGGTATTGATTAAAAACCCAAGTATGATTAGTTGGCAAGTAATGTTCTTTAAGTATGAAAAGTTTAGAATGGAAAACATTAATTTATATTCCTACATTAAATGTTTAGGATAGAAAATTGTTAACCCTTCACCCAATTGGGACCCCTCTATTTATACCCCAAGGAAAACAAGGTCCAATTTTCCTGAGTGTGATTTACTATCCCAATTAAATATGGACAGAACATATAACTAAAAGTAGTCCTTACCAAGTAACAAGATATTAGTAACTAGGTGATCATGTGACCCACCAAGTGGCTAGGTATTAATGTATTACTAGGATGAAATTTAATTGAGTATCACTTGTATACAAAATTCTAGGATCATTAAATTAGAATAGGTTGCTTACTAACCCAACCAAGTGGCTGGGTATTATTGTAATATTAGGACGAAATTTCCGTTGTGTTCACTAATTCTGTATTGCATTTCATAATGACACGTTGTGGAAAGTGTGATCCAAGTCCAACATGCATGAGAGTTGTAGTTGAGACCACGATCTAGAAGCTTTACTACTTAATACTTTGTTTGAAAAGTTAAACACTAATTTGATGTAATAGGAGACAGTGAAATTTGACACCCTATACAATGGGGTTTGTTCTTGATGTTGTGAAGTTGTTGTACGTATTGATTAAAAACTCTGGTGTGATTAGTTGGCAAGTCATGTTCTTTAAGTGAGAAAAGTCTAGAATGAAAACATTTTATGTATATTCCCACAATAAATGTTTTGGAGAGAAAATTGTTAACCCCGCTCACCCAATTGGGACCCATCTATTTATACTACAAGGAAAAAAAGGTCCAATTTTCCTGAGTGTGATTTACAATCCCAAATAAATATGGACAAAACATATAACTAATAGTAGTCCTTACCAAGTAAAAAGATATTAATAACTACATGATCATGTGACCCACCAAGTGGCTAGGTATTATTGTATTTCTAGGATGAAATTTAATTGAGTATTACTTGTATACAAAATTCAAGGATTATTAAATTAGAATAGGTCCCTCACCGACCCAACCAAGTGGCTGGGTATTAATGTATTATTAGGACGAAATTTCCGTTGTGGTCACTAATTTTTTATTACATTTCATAATGACACATTGTGGAAAGTGTGATCCAAGTCCAACATGCATGAGAGTTGTAGTTGAGACCTTGATACAGAAGCTTTACCACTCAATACTTTGTTTGAAAAATTAAACACTCATTTGATGTAATAGGAGACAATGATATTTCACACTGTATACAATGAAGTTAGCTTTTGATGTTTTGAAATTTCTACAGGTATTGATTAAAAACCCCAGTAGGATTAGTTGGCAAGTCATGTTCTTTAAGCATGAAAAGTTTAGAATGGAAAACTTTAATTTATATTCCTACATTAAATGTTTAGGATAGAAAATTGTTAACCCCCTCACCCAAATGGGACCCCTCTATTTATACCCCATGGAAAACAACGTCGAATTTTCCCGAGTGTGATTTACTATCCCAATTAAATATGGACAGAACATATAACTAGAAGTACTCCTTACCAAGTAACAAGATATTAGTAACTAGGTGATCATGTGACCCACCTAGTGGATGGGTATTAATGTATTCCTGGGATGAAATTTAATTGAGTATCACTTGTATACAAAATTCTAGGATCAAGAAATTAGAATAGGTCACTCACCGACCAAACCAAGTGGCTGGGTATTAATGTAATATTAGGAAGAAATTTCCGTTTTGTTCACAAATTTTGTATTGCATTTCATGATGACACGTTGTGGAAAGTGTGATCCAAGTCCAACATGCCCGAGAGTTGTAGTTGAGACCATCATCCAGAAGCTTTACTACTCAATACTTTGTTTGAAAAGTTAAACACTAATTTGACGTAATAGGAGACAAAGAAATTAGACACAGTATACAATGGGGTTTGTTCTTGATGTTGTGATGTTGGTACATGTATTGATTAAAAACTCTAGTACAATTAGTTAGCACGTCATGTTTTTAAGCATGATAAGTCTAGAATGAAAATATTTTATGTATGTTCCTACAATAAATGTTTTGGAGAGAAAATTTTTAACCCCCCTCACCCAATTAGGACCCATCTATTTATACTAAGAGGAAAAAAATGTCCAATTTTCCTGAGTGTGATTTACAATCCCAAATAAATAAGGACAGAACATACAACTAATAGTAGTCATTACCAAGTAACAAAATATTAATAACTACATGATCATGTGACCCACCAAGTGGCTAGGTATTAATGTATTTCTAGGATGAAATTTAATTGAGTATTACTTGAATACAAAATTCAAGGATTATTAAATTAGAATAGGTCCCTTCTCGACTTAACCAAGTGGCTGGGTATTAATGTATTATTTGGATGAAATTTCCGTTGTGGTCACTAATTTTTTATTGCATTTCATAAGGACACGTTGTGGAAAGTGTGATCCAAGTCTAACATGCATGAGAGTTGTAGTTGAGACCATGATCCAGTAGCTTTACTACTCAATACTTTGTTTGAAAAGTTAGACACTAATTTGATGTAATAGGAGACAGTGAAATTTGACACCGTATACAATGGGGTTTGTTCTTGATGTTGTGAAGTTGCTACAGGTATTGATTAAAAACTCTAGTATGATTAGTTGGCAAGTCCTGTTTTTTAAGCGTGAAAAGTCTAGACTGAAAATATTTTATATATGTTCCTACAGATAAATTTTTGGAGAGAAAATTGTTAACCCCCTCACCCAATTGAGACCCATCTATTTAAAATCCGAGGAAAAAAAGGTCCAATTTTTCTGAGTGTGATTTACAATCCCAAAAAAATATGGACAGAACATATAACTAATAGTAGTCCTTACCAAGTAACAAGATATTAATAACTAGATGATCATGTGACCCACCAAGTGGTTGGGTATTAATGTATTACGAGGATGAAATTTAATTGAGTTTCACTTGTATACAAAATTCAAGGATCATTAATTTAGAATAGGTCCCTCACAGGCTCAACCAGGTGGTTGGGTATTAATGTATTATTAGGATGAAATTTCTGTTGTCTTCACTAATTTTTTTTCTACATTTCATAATTATACATTGTGGAAAGTGTAATCCAAGTCCAACATGCTTGAGAGTTGTATTTGAGACCATGACCTAGAAGCTTTACTACTCAATCCTTTGTTTGAAAAATTAAACACACATTTGATGTAATAGGAGACAATGAAATTTTACACTGTATACAATGGGGTTTGTTCTTGATGTTGTGAAATTGTGACAGGTATTGATTAAAAACTCAAGTATGATTAGTTGGCAAGTCATGTTCTTTAAGCGTGAAAAGTGTAGAATAGAAAACTTTAATTCATGTTTCTACATTAAATATTTTGGAGAGAAAATTGTAAGCCCCAACATCCAATTGGGACCCATCTATTTATACCCCTAGGAAAAAAATGGTCCAATTTTCTTGAGTGTGATTTACTATCCCAATTAAACATGGACAAAACATATAACTAACAGTAGTCCATACCAAGTAACAAGATATTAGTAACTAGATGATCATGTGACCCACCAAGTGGCTAGGTATTAAAGTATTACCAGGACAAAATTTAAATGAGCATTACTTGGATACAGAATTCCAAGATCAATAAATTAGAATAAGTCCCTCATTGACCCAACCAAGTGGCTGGGGATTAATATATTATTATGATGAAATTTCCGCTATGTTCACTAATTTTTTTCTACATTTCATAATGATACGTTGTGGAAAGTCCGATCCAAGTCCAACAAGCTCGAGAGATGTAGTTGAGACCATGATCCAGAAGCTTTACTACTCAATACTTTGTTTCAAAAATTAAACACTCATTTGACGTAATAGAAGACAATGAAATTTGACACTCAAGACAATGAAATTTGACACTGTATACAATGAAGTTAGCTCTTGATGTTTTGAAATTTCTGCAGGTATTGATTAAAAACCCAAGTATGATTAGTTGGCAAGTAATGTTCTTTAAGTATGAAAAGTTTAGAATGGAAAACATTAATTTATATTCCTACATTAAATGTTTAGGATAGAAAATTGTTAACCCTTCACCCAATTAGGACCCCTCTATTTATACCCCAAGGAAAACAAGGTCCAATTTTCCCGAGTGTGATTTACTATCCCAATTAAATATGGACAGAACATATAACTAAAAGTAGTCCTTACCAAGTAACAAGATATTAGTAACTAGGTGATCATGTGACCCACCAAGTGGCTAGGTATTAATGTATTACTAGGATGAAATTTAATTGAGTATCACTTGTATACAAAATTCTAGGATCATTAAATTAGAATAGGTTTCTTACTAACCCAACCAAGTGGCTGGTTATTATTGTAATATTAGGACGAAATTTCCGTTGTGTTCACTAATTTTGTATTGCATTTCATAATGACACGTTGTGGAAAGTGTGATCCAAATCCAACATGCATGAGAGTTGTAGTTGAGACCACGATCCAGAAGCTTTACTGCTCAATACTTTGTTTGAAAAGTTAAACACTAATTTGATGTAATAGGAGACAGTGAA
This sequence comes from Quercus dentata, assembly GCA_028216015.1. Lineage (NCBI taxonomy): Eukaryota > Viridiplantae > Streptophyta > Magnoliopsida > Fagales > Fagaceae > Quercus > Quercus dentata. The sequence continues at coordinate 10,404,750 of CP116451.1, forward strand.
ATTTGACACCGTATACAATGGGGTTTGTTCTTGATGTTGTGAAGTTGTTGTAGGTATTGATTAAAAACTCTGGTGTGATTAGTTGGCAAGTCATGTTCTTTAAGTGAGAAAAGTCTAAAATGAAAATATTTTATGTATGTTCCTACAATAAATGTTTTGGAGAGAAAATTGTTAACCTCGCTCACCCAATTGGGACCCATCTATTTATACTACGAGGAAAAACAGGTCCAATTTTCCCGAGTGTGATTTACAATCCCAAATAAATATGGACAAAACATATAACTAATAGTAGTCCTTACCAAGTAAAAAGATATTAATAACTACATGATCATGTGACCCACCAAGTGGCTAGGTATTATTGTATTTCTAGGATGAAATTTAATTGAGTATTACTTGTATACAAAATTCAAGGATTATTAAATTAGAATAGGTCCCTCACTGACCCAACCAAGTGGCTGGGTATTAATGTATTATTAGGATGAAATTTCCGTTGTGGTCACTAATTTTTTATTGGATTTCATAATGACACATTGTGGAAAGTGTGATCCAAGTCCAACATGCATGAGAGTTGTAGTTGAGACCTTGATCGAAAAGCTTTACCACCCAATACTTTGTTTGAAAAATTAAACACTCATTTGATGTAATAGGAGACAATGATATTTGACACTGTATACAATGAAGTTAGCTTTTGATGTTTTGAAATTTGTACAGGTATTGATTAAAAACCCAAGTACGATTAGTTGGCAAGTCATGTTCTTTAAGCATGAAAAGTTTAGAATGGAAAACTTTAATTTATGTACCTACATTAAATGTTTTGGATAGAAAATTGTTAACCCCCTCACCCAATTGGGACCCCTCTATTTATACCCCAAGGAAAACAACGTCGAATTTTCCTGAGTGTGATTTACTATCCCAATTAAATATGGACAGAACATATAACTAAAAGTAGTCCTTACCAAGTAACAAGATATTAGTAACTAGGTGATCATGTGACCCACCAAGTGGATGGGTATTAATGTATTCTTGGGATGAAATTTAATTGAGTATCACTTGTATACAAAATTCTAGGATCATTAAATTAGAATAGGTCACTCACCGACCAAACCAAGTGGCTGGGTATTAATGTAATATTAGGAAGAAATTTCCGTTTTGTTCACTAATTTTGTATTGCATTTCATGATGACACGTTGTGGAAAGTGTGATCCAAGTCCAACATGCATGAGAGTTGTAGTTGAGACCATCATCCGGAAGCTTTACTACTCAATACTTTGTTTGAAAAGTTAAACACTAATTAGACGTAATAGGAGATAGTGAAATTAGACACCGTATACAATGGGGTTTGTTCTTGATGTTGTGAAGTTGGTACATGTATTGATTAAAATCTTTGGTGTGATTAGTTGGCAAGTCAGGTTCTTTAAGTGAGAAAAGTCTAAAATGAAAATATTTTATGTATGTTCCTACAATAAATGTTTTGGAGAGAAAATTGTTAACCTCGCTCACCCAATTGGGACCCATCTATTTATACTACGAGGAAAAAAAGGTCAAATTTTCCTGAGTGTGATTTACAATCCCAAATAAATATGGACAAAACATATAACTAATAGTAGTCCTTACCAAGTAAAAAGATATTAATAACTACATGATCATGTGACCCACAAAGTGGCTAGGTATTATTGTATTTCTAGGATGAAATTTAATTGAGTATTACTTGTATACAAAATTCAAGGATTATTAAATTAGAATAGGTCCCTCACCGACCCAACCAAGTGGCTGGGTATTAATGTATTATTAGGATGAAATTTCCGTTGTGGTCACTAATTTTTTATTGCATTTCATAAGGACACGTTTTGGGAAGTGTGATCCAAGTCCAACATGCATGAGAGTTGTAGTTGAGACCATGATCCAGTAGCTTTACTACTCAATACTTTGTTTGAAAAGTTAGACACTAATTTGATGCAATAGGAGACAGTGAAATTTGACACCGTATACAATGGGGTTTGTTCTTGATGTTGTGAAGTTGCTGCAGGTATTGATTAAAAACTCTAGTATGATTAGTTGGCAAGTCATGTTTTTTAAGTGTGAAAAGCCTAGAATGAAAATATTTTATGTATGTTCCTACAGTAAATTTTTTGGAGAGAAAATTGTTAACCCCCTCACCCAATTGAGACCCATCTATTTAAAATCTAAGGAAAAAAAGGTCCAATTTTTCTGAGTGTGATTTACAATCCCAAAACAATATGGACAAAACATATAACTAATAGTAGTCCTTACCAAGTAACATGATATTAATAAGTACATGATCATGTGACCCACCAAGTGGCTAGGTATTAATGCATTTCTAGGATGAAATTTAATTGAGTATTACTTGAATACAAAATTCAAGTATTATTAAATTAGAATAGGTCCCTCACCGACCCAACCTAGTGGCTGGGTATTAGTGTATTATTAGGATGAAATTTCCGTTGTGTTCAGCAAATTTTTTTTTTTTTTTTTTTTTTTGGCATTTCATAATGATACATTGTGGAAAGTGTGATCCAAGTCCAACATGCTTGAGAGATGTAGTTGAGACCATGACCCAGAAGCTTTACTACTCAACCCTTTGTTGGATAAGTTAAACACTCATTTGATGTAAAAGGAGACAATGAAATTTGACACTGTATACAATGGATTTTGTTCTTGATGTTGTGAAATTGCTGCAGGTATTGATTAAAAACTCTAGTATGATTAGTTGGCAAGGAATTTTCTTTAAGCGTGAAAAGTCTAGAATGGAAAATTTTTATGTATGTTCTTGCAATAAATGTTTTGGAGAGGAAATTGCTATCCCTCTCACCCAATTGGGACCCCTCTATTTATAATCCAAGGAAAAAACGGTCCAATTTTCCTGAGTGTGATTTATTGTCCCAATTAAATATGGACAGAACATATAACTATTAGTAGTCCTTACCAAGTAAAAAGATATTAGTAATTAGATGAACGTGTGACCCACCATGTGGCTAGGTATTATTGTATTACTAGGATGAAATTTAATTGAGTATTACTTGTATACAAAATTCAAGGATCATTAAATTAGAATAGGTCCCTCACCGACCCAACCAAGTGGCTGGGTATTAATGTATTATTAGGATGAAATTTCCGTTGTGTTCACTAATTTTTTTCTACATTTCATAATGATACGTTGTGGAAAGTTTGATCCAAGTCCAATATGCTTTAGAGTTGTAGTTGAGGCCATGATCCAGAAGCTTTACTACTCAATACTTTGTTTGAAAAGTGAAATACTCATTTGATGTAATAGGAGACAATGAAATTTGACACCGTATACAATGGAGTTTATTCTCGATGTTGTGAAATTGTTGCAAGTATTGATTAAAAACTCTAGTATGATTAGTTGGCAAGGCATGTTCATTAAGCGTGAAAAGTCTAGAATGGAAAATTTTTATGTATGTTTCTACAATAAATGTTTTGGAGAGAAAATTGTTAACCCCCTCATCCAATTTGGACCCCTCTATTTATACTCCATGGAAAAAAAGGTCCAATTTTCCTAAGTGTGATTTACTATACCAATTAAATATGGACAGAACTTATAACTAATAGTAGTCGTTACCAAGATACAAGATATTTGTAACTAGATGATCATGTGACCCACCAAGTGGCTGGGTATTATTGTATAACACGAGTGAAATTTAATTGAGTATTACTTGTATACAAAATTCAAGGATTATTAATTTAGAATAGGTCCCTCACCGACCCAACCAAGTAGCTGGGTATTAATGTATTATTAGGATGAAATTTCCATTGTGTTCACTAATTTTTTTCTGAATTTCATAATGATACGTTGTGGAAAGTCCGATCCAAGTCCAACATGCTTGAGAGTTGTTGTTGAGATCATGACCCGTGCTTTACTACTCAGTACTTTGTTTGAAAAGTTAAACACTCATTTGATGTAATAGGAGAGAATGAAATTTGACACCGTATACAATGGAGTTTGTTCTTGATGTTGTGAAATTGCTGCAGGTATTGATTAAAAACTCTAGTATGATTAGTTGGCAAGGCATGTTCTTTAAGTGTGAAAAGTGTAGAATGGAAATTTTTTATGTATGTTCCTACAATTAATGTTTTGGAAAGAAAATTGTTAACCCCCTCACCCAATTGGGACCCCTTTGTTTTTTCCCTAAGGAAAAAATGGTCCGATTTTCCCGAGTGTGATTTACTATCCTAATTAAATATAGGCAATACATATAACTAATAGCAGTCCTACCAAGTAACAAGATATTAGTAACTAGATGATCATGTGACCCACCAAGTGGCTGGGTATTATTGTATTACTAGGATGAAATTTAATTGAGTATTACTTGCATACAAAATTCAGGGATTATTAAATTAGAATAGGTCCCTCACCGACCCAACCAAGTGGCTGGGTATTAATGTATTATTAGGATGAAATTTCCATTGTGTTCAGTAATTTTTTCTGAATTTCATAATGATACGTTGTGGAAAGTTTGATCCAAGTCCAACTTGCTTGAGAGTTGTTGTTGAGACCATGACCCGGAAGCTTTACTACTCAATACTTTGTTTGAAAAGTTAAACACTCATTGGATGTAATAGGAGACAATGAAATTCGATACCGTATACAATGGGGTTTGTTCTTGATGTTGTGAAATTGCTACAGTTAATGATTAAAAACTCTTGTATGATTAGTTGGCAAGTCATGTTCTTCAACTGTGAATAGTCTAGAATGGAAAACTTTAATTTTTGTTCCTACAATAAATGTTTTGGAGAGAAAATTACTAATCCCCTCACCCAATTGGGACCCCTCTGTTTATACCCTAAGGAAAAAAAGGTCCAATTTTCCTGAGTATGATTTACCATCCCAATTAAATATGGACAGAACATATAATTAGAAGCAGTCCTTTCCAAGTAACAAGATATTATTAACTAGGTGATCTTGTGACCCACCATGTGCCTGGGTATTAATGTATTACTAGGATGAAATTTAATTGAGTATTACTTGTACACAAAATTCTAGGATCATTAAATTAGAATAGGTTCCTCACTAACTCAACCAAGTGGCTAGGTATTAACGTATTATTAGGATGAAATTTCCATTGTGTTCAATAATTTTTTTTTTTTTTTTTTTTTTTTTTTTGCATTTCATAATGATATGTTGTGGAAAGTGTGATCCATGTCCAACATGCTTGAGAGTTGTTGTTGAGACCATGATCCCGAAGCTTTACTACTCAATACTTTGTTTGAAAAATTAAACACTCATTTGATGTAATATGAGACAATGAAATTGGACACCGTATACAATGAGGTTTGTTCTTGATGTGGTGAAATTGCTGCAGGTATTGATTAAAAACTCAAGTATGATTAGTTGGCATGTCATGTTCTTTAAGCGTGAAAAGTCTTGAATGGAAAAATTTAATGTATGTTCCTACAATAATTGTTTTGGAGAGAAAATTGTTAACCCCCTCACCCAATTGGGACTCCTCTATTTATACCCCAAGGAAAAAAAGGTCCAATTTTCCTAAGTGTGATCTACTATCCCAATTAAATATGGACAGAACATATAACTAAAAGTTGTCCTTACCAAGTAACAAGATATTAATAACTAGGTGATCATTTGACCCACCAAGTGGCTGGGTATTAATGTCTTACTAGGATGAAATGTAATTGAGTATTACTTGTTTACAAAATTCTAGGATCATTAAATTAGAATAGATCCCTCACCGACCCACCCAAGTGGTCAAGGTATTAATGTATTATTAGGATGAAATTTCCATTGTGTCCACTAATTTTTTATTGCATTTCAACGAAATCCCTAAATTGACAGAAAACATAATTGAAGACAAAAGGATAAGAGATTAGTTGAAAATTACCGAGAAAGAATGGTCTGATATTGAGAGTTCCCGGGAAAGGCTTTTTTCGTGCTTATGCTGAAGGCCGCTTCATCTTCCTTCCTCCTTATTTCGGAAAAAAAGCAGAATGAAAAACGCTCTCGATTCTCGATCTTAGATTTAGCGGAAACTAAGAGAAAAGAATTTGAGAGACGTAGTCCGTTCTGCCTCTTCCTCTGTTTCTTTCTCTGTGTCCCAGCTTCATCCTCTCTCTATTTCATCGCCTCTCTCTTTCTCTGCTTCGTTCTCCGTGTCCTCATCGCCTCTCCCTATTTCATCGCCTGTAAATCTAATTTTAACCGGTTAATTTTTTATTATTATTTATAATGAGAGGCTTTTAAACAGTGTTTTAGCATTATGAAACAATATAATTGATCCCTTTTTTTAACTTATATATGTGGCTGAATTTTTTTAATTGCAGGAAAAACTTCTACTTTTATATAATTAGTCATAGGGCGAAAGATTTAATCAAGTTCCTAGAGTTGTGTGTCAGTGTATGTTTCTCTGAAAACCTTTCACCTTATACAATCTACAATTTGACAATGGCATGTGTTGTGGGAGATTGGGGTATCGTGGTGGTGTGTGAATGGCTGTGTTGTTTTCATTTCGATGCAAGTGTTGGTTTGTGGTGCGATGACAAAGTGAGTGGGGAAAGTAGAAATGGGTTGACATTAAGGCCTTGTTTGAATCCCTTTTTTTATCACTTAATTTCCGTCACTTATCACTCATCACTTAAAATACCCTATCCGTTTGGCACCATCACTCACTTGTCATCACTCAAATTTTTTTTTTGTGGGCCCTATACTTGTCACTCGGTGCAACTTTTTTTTTTTTCAGTATCACCGAACCCAAGAAAAAAAAAAAAAAAAAAAAAAAACCTAGATCACCAAACCCAATGAAAAAAAAAAAAAAAGAAACCCAGAAACTCGAACCTAGTGAAAAAAAAAAAAAAAACCCGGATCACCGAACCCAAAGAAAGAAGAAGAAAAAAAAAAAGAAAAAGAAAAGGAAGAAACCCAGATTACCGAACCCAATGAAAGAAGAAGAAAAAAAGAAAAGAAAAAAGAAACCCGGATCACCGAACCTAGTGAAAAAAAAAAAAAAAAAAAAAAAAAGAAGAAGAAGAAGAAGAAGAAGAAGAAGAAGAAGAAGAAGAAGTAAGAACTCAAGACCGAACCCAAGAGAAAAAAAAAAGGTGCGACTGACCTGACTAGTAGGTCCCTCCATGTATGTTTAATTACAAAAATGCCATTGAAAACAGAGTTATGGAAATTGAAAACAACTAAAATGTGTTTTCGCTTTCCATAACTCATAACTCAAAAATCACAGAATTGAGTGATGGAAACAAAAAACTGAAACAGAGTTATGGGGTGCCAAACGGACTTCTCATCTATGGGTCCCACCATTTTTGAGTTATGAAAACAACTCATCCAAACAGCCCCTAAAATTCATTTGGTTAATTTTTTTCTTCTTTTTAATCATTCCTCAATCCTCATGTATATTTGCTTTACTATTATTGCTAAATTTCCCAATATGACATTGTTAAAGGTCTCTTTGTACATATATTGATGATTTTTTTGTTAGGTGAACAATGGGACGGGAAATGTGGGGTTCGAACACTAAATATTGGGAATTCAAAAGGATGCTAGTCCCACTAAGCTATCGCTTGAATCCATAATATAATTGTAATTAATTCTCTAAATATAATACCACAACATGAGTAAAATACACATGTAAGAAATAAAATTTTCTACTAATTATTTCAAAATGACTGAGCTAACAAAAGATACAAATTATTTCAAAATGAAACCACAACATATCCATGCACCATAAGAAACATTACTAGTAACAAGATAAGAATCTCACAACATTCTATCAAGTTTGTGCCAAAACAACCCAAGCTTGTACCCCATGCGATCTAGGAATTGAAAGTACATGATTCTCCATTTCTTGTTCATTAGTAAGGGACCCCAAACAACCCAAAATCCAACCACAAATTCAAGAGCCATACCTACATAAAACCAATCCACTTTGCTACCACCACTACTCCCTTTGTCTTTAGTGTTGGGTTTGGCATCATTTATAGTGCAATTATCAGTAAGTGGAGGTCTATAGAGTTTGTTTCCAATAAAACTAGATGCAACTAAGACTTTGTAGTTGAATGCTTGAAGGGATTCTCCCAAATAAATTGTTCATTGACAAGTTCAACTTACTCAAAAATGACAATCTTGACATGTTTGGGGGAATGCGACCTGAAATTTGGTTTTCAGAGAATCAAGGGATTCCAAAGATCCCATAGCACCTATATTCTCGGGAATCCTTCTAGTCAAATTATTAAGTGACAAATTCAAAGATTGTAATCCTTGAAGACTAGCCACTTCTTTAAGGATCTCTCTTGATAAATTATTCTTCGAAAGGTCTATAGTTCTTTGTAGTCAAAGATTGGTGGTATACTCAAGAACTTGCCCTTTTATCACAAGTAATGCCCTTTCAAAATCCATAGAATCACCATCAACCACAAACAAGTCTTGTAAAATATTGTTAGAAGTTGAAGCCATGGCATTCAAATTGTTAAAACAACTGGTATGCTTCCAAATAGCTTGTTATGTGAAAGGTCCAAGATTTGGAGTGAAGTAAGAGCACATAGTTGTTTCGGTATGTGGCCATGGAAATTGTTTGAGCGAAGGTTGAGAATGATCAAGCTTGAATGTCTTTGTCCTATCCATGAAGGTATGATTCCAAAAAACTGATTCTCACTGATATCAATAATCTCCAAATCAGTGCAATTTTTCAAAATATGTAGCAATTTCCTAGAGATTTTGTTGTTGCTTAGGTGCAAAGACTTAAGAAGACTCAAATGTGAAATGGAAACTGGAATGCTACCAAAGAAATTATTGTTTCCTAGACTTAAGACCAACAATTTTTGCAAATTCTTCCAACAATAACTTATATTTCCTAATAAATGATTTTTTCCAAGATTGCGAAGTTCCATTTGTTTGGGCTCATTCTTCTTGTAACACAAAAAGTGAGAAATAAATCCGGACAATAAATTGTCAGATAGATCTAGAAAGCTCACGTTAGAGGATGTACAAGGTAACAAACCATTGAATGAATTAGAACTCATATCAATCACAAAAGAAGGATACAAAGTCAGAGGGATATTTGGAATCTGTCCATAGATATGATTGTGAGACAAGTTTAGATAATTGAACTAAGAGGACATGTTCCAAAACAAAGGAGGAATTGCATCCTTAACATTTGTGTTGGATATATCCAAAGACCAAACTTGCTTTTGTGAACAAATCCATAAAGGAAAATTTGGCCCTAAAATCCACGATCCCAATCCTAAAATGACAACTTGAAAAGGAGGAATCCAATTGGGACTTACTTTTACAATCAAACGGGTTGGAGTTGTGCTAAATTCCTTTAATCTTCTTAAATTGGCAAAATGAATTTCAGATACTACTCCCTCCAACATATTCCCACCAATGAAGACATATTATAATTTTGAGAGTCCTCCAAAACTTTGAGGAAGAGTTCCATTAAATTGATTACTCGAAAGGTCTAAGAATCTCAAAGATGAAAGTTTTCCTATTGAAATTGGAATTGGACCCCAAATTGAATTACCCTCCAAAGAAAGTGTAGCAAGATTTTGAAATTGCCCAAGTTCCTCAATCAAATGACCAAATAGTTGAGCATCATACATTTCTAAGACCTCTAGTCCATACGAAACACATCTTAATAAACTTTCTAAGATTTTCGATACCTCTTCACTCAATTTGTTGTCTGACAATCTTAGTTCCCTTAAATTGCAAACATTGCCCAAAGATCTTGGTACCTTTCCATCAAGTTGATTGCTTGTCAAGTCTATGCTAATGGCGGATGTTAAGTTTCTAATGGAACTAGAGATTGTTTCTTGCAAAAGATTCTTGCGGAACTTGAGGAACTCAAGATGACTAAAACTATACAACCAATTGGGAATTGAAGAGTTGAAATAGTTGGCAGATAGATCAAGGTGCTTAAGAGAAGTCATGTTTTGCAAACCAATAGGGATTGGACCTAGAAAACCCTTGGCAGATAGATTAAGAGCAACCAAATTTTGATAACGAAAGACCCATGATGGAATCAAAGCTTTTTCAAATCTGTTAAAAGAAAGATCAAGGGTGGCTAGAGATGAAAAGTTAGAATTGGGTGTTAGTGGGATGGAACCAAGGCTGCAATGTGATAACCACAACTCTGACAAGGAAGTGATTTTGTTTGTCACCCAAGCAAATCGAGGCTTGGCTAAGGTCTACACCACTCAAATCTAGCACTTGTTAGTAAAGGAAGACTAGAAAGCCATTGAAGGTTATTGACAGGTAAAAAATTATAACCAAAGCCTCCAAGATTAAGATAGTGCAAATTTGAGAGATTTCCAATTTGAGGAGGTACCAATCCCACAAATCCCGCACTCAAGAGATTAAGATATCTTAAACTCCCCATTGAACTGAGGAATTCGGGAATTGGAAGACCAAAATTGTTGTAGCTCAAGTCTAAGCAAAACAAATGCTTCAAATCAAGTAGGGAAGGATTTATCTTACCACCAAACATTGATTGTGCATAAGATTGAATAGCAGCTTCATATTGGGCTTCAATTGAAAAATATTCAAGCAGAGGAGGAGGAAAGCTTCTGAGATTGAGTTGTTGGACGTGATCAGTAACATTGTTGCAGACAACTCCCACCCATTGACAACAATCCCCATCACCAGCCCAAGGGGCAAGCCAGTTTAAAGGATCAGTAAGATCTTGCTTGAATCAGAGAAGGGCCTGTTGCTCACTTTGGATGCAATGAACCTCAGATTTTCCATAGCAGAACTTAGGATAAATAGCTGCCAAAGTGAGAAACACAAGGAAACGGGTTAATGTAACGGCTCTTAATCTGAAGGAACAGTCCATGGTTATGCAAAAAACTATATGATTATGTAAATGCTACACCAATGGCATGGTAATTTATAGGAGGCGGATTTCTGTGCTTAGTTGATTTCTGCTTTCAGTGTTTTTAATGCTTAAAATGCTACCACACATTATTCCAACTCTAAGAATTGACATAAAGTCTTGTGAATGTGAGGCCTCAATATTTTTGAAATGACGATGAAACTTTATCCAAGTTGTTCTACTTGATAGTGAATTTTTGGTCAAATTCAATGAATATACTCGCCACAATTTTTTTTTTCATTTTTTTTTTAAATTTCATTTCGTGCCACCAATATGTAACATTGACCAAACTTCCAATTCCACTCATTTTAAAATTCCAATTGAATATATGAATAGCTTAATTAATTAAAAATCAATTGGTTGATTAATATAAAAATAGTCGAAGTAGAGTACTACTAAAGGTATTATGTGTAGAATGTTATCTGAATCTGTGAATTTTTTATTTAGAGAAAAGTTTAGGACCATTTGGATACCACCTTACCTGTGAATCTGCGAAGTCTAACAGTATAATAAATTAGATTTTGGTTGAGATGTCAAACACTTAGTATGTTCCCCCCCTTCCAAAAAAAAAGCCACATCTTTGTTTGGGTTTCAGTTAGTTCAACTAATAAAATTTTATTATCATCAAATAAAAAATCTAAGGTTTAATTCCTACATACACCAAAAACCAATTGCTATCTTTGCCTTAACGATTAAAAAAAATTATCATAGAACAAATATCATAAGTTTGAAATACTTTCTCGTGGATAAACTGGTAGGTTGTTATTAAATTTGCTTATGATCCATGCCAAAATTCACAGATTCAGACATCTATTTCCAGTGGTCATAAGTTTGAAATACTGTAGGTTGTTATTAAATTTGCTTATGATCCATGCCAAAATTCACAAATTCAGATATCCATTTCCAGTGGGCATGGTCCAATAATAGTTTTTTTTCCTTGTGTATTAGTCATTTATTTGAGTAATTATTTGGTATTCAAAGTGTATAATGTTATGGTATTTTTTCCTTTCACATAATAATAGGTGTTACTAATTAAATTCATAGTGATTTTTACCACGTGTGAGAGGAGAAAATACAACATTTCAAGAATAATTAATAATTTTCCCATTTTATAAACTCATCTATTTTTATAAACATATACATTCATTATATTTTGATTTTTATAAGCTATATGTTGGATAAGAGTACAATAAGAATAAAAGTCATCAATTAAATTTTATATATAATTTCTTATTTCTACTAAAAAAACAAATTAGGGGAAAGGGGAATTTTCAAAATCCTCTGTCTTCCACTGTTTGTAGCCATCATATAAGAACAAGTTTACTGAAATTTTGACAATTAAGTACAAAGAGAGAAATTTTTGTATTATTGTGGGCACTAGGTGAATTAAAAGTTGAAAACTCAAAGGGTGAGTGTGTAACTGTAACTGTGTATGTTGGTAGACTTGTTCAAAGTTTAATGGGACTCGATTCTTTTCTTCAAACTTGTGAATGGAGCTCTGTGATCCATCACTTTTGGACTAGGAGTCGAGCACTGACTGTAAGTCAAGTAGATGGGAAACCTCCATTTTTTCGATCTTGATATCAATTGTCTTACGTGACAAAATTTAAGTCCAACGTATTTTAGACTGAAGTTTCATTGATTTTGGAAGTAGGAATATGTCCCTTTCTAACTCAAGTTGGTTGTGTGGTGGGGTACTATTGTCTTACATTATCTTTTACTTGTTGAGAGGAAGTCTGGACACACATTGTATTTGACAACTTTTGTTAAGCTTAGTTACATACTCATGCTATGCGTGAGAATATATAATTACTTTGTCATATGATACGATGTATAACTAATTCTCTAAAATTTATTGAAGAAAAATTTCTCCTTAAAAATTGAAATATTTCTAAAAGTATTTTTTATCTCTCTATCTCTACAAATATATCATTCTAATATTTTGGGGTTTTTTTTTCTTTTTAATTGGAAAAAATTGTGTGTGTTTGATTGATATTACTCGTTTTTCAAGTGGTCTATATTTCTCAAACTTTTGTTATAGTGTGTTATGCTTTCCCCTTTTTTTTTCTACAACTAAACTTTTTTAAGTTTCAAATTAATTCTTTAAAATTCTTATTCTCTTAAGGAAATTGTCATATTAATCAAACATCATCACAAATTTACAATTGATATTATTCAAATAATTGATAGACACATTCAAATACATAGTCGGGTAAATTGTATTTTCATATAAACTAAAATTCTCACTTTCCAAATATCTAATTAACTTAAACAAAAACTGTAAGAGGAAGAGAGAGTACATGTGATGAGGAGCTCACAAAACACACCATCAAAATACATTAACTCAAAGTATCTAAAGTAGAGTTACAAGAAAGAATAAATGAGAGAGAGAGAGAGAGAGAGAGAGAGAATAATCACATTTTTGGGAGATAATGTGAGAGAAATAGCAAAATTATATGAAAACAGATGAGTAAAAGAATACTTAAAAGATAATGTATAATTGTAAACAACAAATTATCCAAGCTATACTATACTACGTAATAAAATAACATTATATCATTATATAATATCATTGGATAACATTCAACAATCAAAGAAAATGAAATGAAAAAGATAAATTATAATACAACCAATGCATCAACCCAAAGTAAAGTTTAACAAAAAAATTCATCAACTTAAATTAGAGGTGCAATAAAGAATTAAAAATCCACCAAATGAAGGGGAAAAAAAAAAAAAATATATATATATATAGAGAGAGAGAGAGAGAGAGAGAGAGAGAGAGAGAGAGAGATCAAACGAGCATGTAAAGGCAACACTTCCTTCTCATATCCTGCACAGGCCAAGGCCATATTAACCCTACTCTCCAACTCGCCATACGCCTAATACACGGTGGTGCACTTGTGACGTTTGCCACCACCGTCCACGGCCTCAAACAAATAAAAAAATTCCCTTCACTTGAGGGCCTATCCTATGCCTCTTTCTCCGATGGCTTTGATGATGGAAACAAACCAATTGACGACCCACAACACATCATGTCCGAGTTCAAGCGTGTGGGCTCTCAAACACTCGCCAACTTGATTGTCAAACTCTCAAATGACGAGCATCACAAGGTCACCTTCTTAGTCTACACCATCCTTCTCCCATGGGCTGCTGATGTGGCACGTGATATGGGTATACAGTTCAAAGGGTTGCCACCATTTGCTTCCTCGGACCTACCTTCGTTTCTCTTACCAACTAGTCCACACAATTCAGTCATACCTACCTTTCAGGAACATATCCAAACCCTTGAAAAAGATCCCAACCCATGTGTGTTACTGAACACCTTTGATGCTCTAGAAGAAGCGGCAATCGAAGCCGTTGTTAATTTGAATCTAATACCAATCGGACCATTGGTTCCATCTACTTTTTTCGACACAAAAGACCAGTCTGGTAATTCCCCGTTTGGATGTGACTTGTTTGAGAGCTCTAAGGACTATCTTCATTGGCTAAATTCAAAGCCAAATAACTCGGTGGTTTATGTGTCTTTTGGAAGCCTAGATACGTTGCAAGGAAAGCAAATGGAAGAGATTTTTCATGGACTAGTTGAAACCGACCGTCCATTCTTGTGGGTAATTCGAGCTTCAGAGAACGGAGGATCGGAAATAGAGGACACGATAAAGAATAAGTTGAAGGAAGAAACACGAGGGTTAATAGTGCCATGGTGTTCACAGGTTGAGGTGCTGTGTCACCATTCAGTGGGCTGTTTCTTGACACATTGCGGGTGGAACTCGACCTTGGAGAGTATTGTAGCTGGAGTGCCGGTGGTGGCTTGTCCACATTTTTCAGATCAAATTATGAATGCCAAGATGGTGGAGGAGGTGTGGGGGACTGGAATTAAAGCGAAGGTGAATGAAGAAGAAGTTGTGGAGAGGTCAGAAATAAAGAGGTGCCTGGAGATGGTGATGGGAGCTGCAGAGAAAGGGGAAGAGATAAGGAGGAATGCTAAGAAATGGAAAAGCTTGGCTGTGCAAGCTGTGAAGGAGGGTGGTTCTTCACACACCCATTTCAAGCTTTTAATGGAAAGGTTTCACATAGATTAATGGACAGCAACGCTATGAAAATGAAATTGGAGGGTGAGGCTGTGGAAGATGTGAAGGAAGCTTGCAATCTCATGCTGTCACGCGCTTCATCGGAAATGGAGCAATAAATCGTATGACCAGATGTTGGCGGCCAAGTACACCGTTCACTGCCTGCAAAGCAAACAATAAACCATTCCTTGTGAGCCTTCTAAAAGCCTTTTCAATTTCAAGTTGAGTTTGTATACTCATAGATGGATTATTGTGAAGTTAGCTTGCATGTACTACTGAGCTCTATAGATATCTTATTAAGAAAAGATTGATCAAAATTTTATTGCCTAGATTAAATAAAATAAAATTAAAAAAAAAAAAAAAAAAAAAAAAAACGAATATATCAAGGCCTCTTTAGTATCTTAGTATTCCTTTAAATTTGTGTAGTCCTTCCATCTCACATATATTTGTTGCTCGAATTCTTAATTTGCCTTGCTATGGATTTTCTTAACGTGAAATGAAAGGATATTCCTTGTTAAGGAAGAAATTTAATATTATCTAATCAATAAAAAATGTATTCTTAGTCCTCCAAAAAGTAGGTATTGAAGTCTTGTGTATAGACAATGCTATAAATGGTTTGATAAGTTCTTATCCATTTGGGAAAATGAAAAGACTCTTAAAAGAAGACAAAGGGATTTTCTTTGAAACATAATTTGAATATTTGTCCATTGTTTGAGTGAGAGAACACTATTGGATTTTTTTTTTTTTTTTTTTTTTTTGATTCACTATTAGATGTATTAGGGTTGTGGGATAGTTAGTATCTCATTTGTGAGTTTTTTTTTAGTTGTTATTGAAGGTTTGCTTTAGGTGTAACAGGATTTGGGTTAGTTTGTATTTAACATTAACATGTGTGTGAGAGGAGAAAATACAACATTTCAAGAATACTTGATAATTTTCCCATTTTATAAACTAATATATATTTATAGACTCATCTATTTTTATAAACATATACATTCATTATAATTTGATTTTTATAAGCTATATGTTGTATAAGAGTACTATAAGAATAAAATTCATCAATTAAATTTTATATATAATTTCTTATTTCTATTAAAAACCAAATTAGGGGAAAATGAAATTTTCAAAATCCTCCGTCTACCACTGTTTGTAGCCATCATATATGAACAAGTTTACAGAAATTTTGACAATTTTTTTTTTTTTTTTGAGAAAAAAACCGGAATACCACTATAAAAGGGCCTAACTTTTGTAATAATAGTCTAGGGTTATAAGGACTGAAACTCTAACACACACAATTGATGTGGGATAAACATCCCTATTTTTTTTTTAAATAATAATACTTATTAGTACACACAAATACGAAAGTAATATATAGAAATTTTTTTAAGTACATGGAGAGAGAAATTTTTGTATTATAGTGGATACTAGCTAGGTGAATGAAAAGTTGAAAACTGGGCGAGTGTGTAACTGTAACTCTGTATGTCGGTAGACTTGGTCAAAATTTAATGGGACTCGATTCTTTTCTTCAAAGTTGTGGATGGAGCTCTATGAATCTATGATCCATCACTATTAATTGGACAAGGAGTCAAGCACTGACTGTAAGTCAAGTAGATGGGAAACCTCCATTTTTTAAATCTTGATATCAATTTTCTTACGTGACAAAATTTAAGTCCAACGTATTTTAGACTGAAGTCCCTCCCTAACTCAAGTTGGCTGTGTAGTGAGTGCTATTGTCTGTGTGCACACATTGTGTTTGACAACTTTTGTTAAGCTTGTTTACTTAAGTGTGCATTTGGCAAAAAATATTTTTGCCAACTTATTTTACTATTTAATTTATTTTTACTATTATTCATAAGTTTCACTGTACTTTTTTATACTACTCATGGGTTCCACAAGATTATTTCAACTAACTTTTACCTTTATCTATAGAATTTTCAGCAAAAAGTTTTTAGTTTCAGCAAAATAAACGGATCCCAAATGGACACTAAATGTGAGAGAGAAAAGTTACAGCACATAAACTAGGTTTTTTCATTAACCAACTTTTTTGCTTAACATTACTATTTGTCTCATCTAAACAAATAAGTTAGCCAACAAATAAGTTAGCCAAACACACAAATGTAAACCAAAATTTTTGAGGTAAATTAAAACAAAATTAATGATCTCTAGGAATCAAAATAGGCCACTAATGATTGTTTAACCTAATTTCTCCCTTCCCAAAAAGAATCAAGTTATTTTTAGTAAAGAAAGAGTTTATGTGTATGAAATGGAAACCATGCAGTTAAGAGATATAAGAGATTTGAGGTTTTTCCTTGGTAGGGTTGCTAATGCCCAAACTTAACATTTGAGCACAAATCAATTATAACCAAGACCCTCTAATACATATTTGACTAAATCATGAGGTTGGGAGAGCTAGGATTTGCCAAAACTCACAATTTTAAAATTTATTTATTTATTTATTTTAGATTTTAGAATAATTCTCTAGAGGACAAGGTTTGGAGGAAAACCCTTCAAATTCCTTTTATATCTTTTTATTGGATGTGAATTTTGAAAATCTTGGATTTTATAATATTTATGTTCTTAACATGCATGTTAAATTTCATTCAAATCAAATGTTATTTACTATTTGATTAATAAACTTATTTTTTATACATAATTTTAGATCACAAAAACTTAAAATTTAAACATATTTGATTGATAATATAGTTATTGATCTTTAATTTTCTCACAGTATTTTTCAAACATGAAGGATAGATTTTCAAAATTTACATCCAATAAATAGATTTTGTGGAGTTTGATGAGTTTCTCTCCAAACTACTTTAGACAGAAACATTTTCCATTTCTAGGGGCTTCACATGGCAATGCGCACACATTGATGCCTTGAAAAAGAAAAAAGAATATTTAAGTTTTAATTTCAATGGAGACAGCCAATTTGTGAACATTGTTATTTGATGCCCTTGGTGGTGTGTACAGAGGAAGTTTTAGGATTGATTTTCTGGGTTTTGGAAGCTATATTTCTATTTGTTTGTTTGTTTGTTGTTGTTGTTGTTGTTTTTTTTTTTTTTTTTTTTTGTATTTTATGGGTATTTTCAGTGAGGTTTTGAGCATTTTTCTGTGCAAATTTTCTGGTTTTTTGGTTGGATTTCTATGTGATTGCAGTGGTGTCTATGAGGTTTTTGTCGTAGAGTTTTTAGGTAATTTGTTGGGATGTTTGGGTGTTTTTTGTGAGCTTTTTAGGAAGAAGATGGTGGGAGTTGGCTGAGATGGAGAGGATGAAGCTTGGGTGAGATGGTGTGATAGAGGAGAAGTGAGAGAGGAGAGATGAATGTTCAATAAGTGCATAAAATACTATGAACGTTTAGACCTCCAATTTCCAAATAATCAATTCAAGTTTATTATTAAACAATTAATGTGCGGAATATGAATATAAGCATATAACAGAATTGATAAACAATCTAAACCAAATAAAATCACATCCACAAGAGAAATTAAATGGCAAAGATTAAAGGAAGAGAGATGCAAATACAAAGACAACACAACGATGTGTTATCGAAGAGAAAACCGAAGCTCTCGGCGTAAAACCTCTCCACCGCCCTCCAAGTGATAAATAATCCACTAAAGAATCAAGTTGAGATACATGAACAGTATAAGACCCTCCAAGCCTAATCTACCTAGTATACCCGAGCCCTCCAAGCTCCTACTCCAACGAGGTTATGCCGAACATATTTCTTCTTTAGCTTACCGAATTCTGTTATAGCCTATAGCATCAACCAATATGAAATTGGTCCCTTCCTAACTGCTTCCCAAGCACCAAATGGCCTTCTCACGGATGTGGGTATGGTGAGAAAAGGTTTTGGTAATGTACCTCTCAAGGATGTAACAATGGAGAGGCCGAGAGTAGAGGAATTTGAAAAGTCTCTATGTGAAGATTGGGGATGAGTCAATCTTGTTTTTCTCTAGGATTTCTCTCTCAATATTCTCTCTGGAAGCTCTCTACAATACGTGGGTATAAAGGGTATTTATACTTGTATATGTTTGGAATGCAAAGAGTCAATTTTTCCAAAACAGAATCGGGTCGGGCGGCTTGGCCTCATGACTTGATTGAGCCGCGAGGTAACTAAACGGCCAAATTAGACTTTTTGTCCTGTAGTGCTACAGCTGGCATGACGGTTTAGTTTCTCTGCATGCTTGTTACGTGTGCAACTTCTGGCGACTTGCAAGCCGCAAGCTACCCACGAGATCTAGTCGCGAGTCCCCGATTCTTTGCACAATCTTAAACATTTCTTCACACTCTTTCACACACTACCCTTTCAAGATTTCCACCTAAATACGGGGTTACTAATTGCAAAAATACAAGTAAATTTGGCAGGGAATAAAGCCAACAAGATGGTTGATAAAATTCAACCTTACAATCTCCCTCTTTGGCTATTTCGTGACAAAACCCTAAAACAAACTCTAGACTTAACATGTGAGTTAGGAACAGTTGAACAAAACTCACTTACACCTAACTCTAGAATCAGTGTAGCTCTTGAATCATATGAACAAGTATCTCCTAAAACACAACAACACAATATGATCATTGTATGTTGGAAAACTTGTAATGCATATAAGGCAAGCACAATGCAATCAAGCAAAATGGAATTAAGTAATAAACCATGGCTTGACCATACAAGCAATCACTATAAAATAGTGACCACAATGCTCATTTACACTTGGAATGAACATCCGGACATACAAGCTAATAAGCTCAATGCAAATCACTTGCATGTCCAACACTCAACCAATGTACAATACATGAAGTATATGCATCTAGGAACAAGATCCTACTAGGGCACAAGTGATGTAGGACACAATTTACTATTTAATTATTGTAATTTATTATATTTGGTATTTTTATGTAAAAAACGTTATTTTAGGTTTAGGTGATTTATTTCTTTGTTTTTTGGTGCATTTAATGCTTTTTAGGTCAAACTTTATTCCTAATATGGTTAGGTATCAATTAGGAGTTATTTTAGAACATATTTTCTTGTCTCTCAAGTTTTATGGAGCCCTTAAATAGTTATTTAAGTTTGTAAACGTTTTCCATATATTATTGAATAAAAATCAAAAAAGGTGAGGCTTTGCTCTTCTTTTGGTTCTTCAAGAACTGTGAACTTATCAAGGATTCTTCCTTGTAGCGTTCAAACTTAATACATTTGGTTCGTGATTCAATTATAATCATTGGGTCAAGGTGTTACTTATACCTTTGGTTCGAGTTTCACTTATAAAAGTTGGGTCGGGGTCTTCTTTTGGTTCTTCAAGAACTGTGAACTTATCAAGGATTCTTCCTTGTAGCGTTCAAACTTTATACCTTTGGTTCGTGATTCAATTATAATCATTGGGTCAAGGTGTTACTTATACCTTTGGTTCGCGTTTCACTTATAAAAGTTGGGTCGTGGTTTTCTATCAAAATCTGAATTTTAGCTTTCTTGGGCAAGTATTCCAATATTTTTGTTGGGTCTCAAAGCGTGTCGATTGAGATTCGCAACATATTCCAATATTTTTGTTGGGTCTCAAAGCGTGTCTATTGAGGTTCGCATCATTTGGTATCAGAGCACAGATTCTAAAATCAGTTTTCTATCCCTTTTATCTTTTGTTTCCTGTTATCATCCTATCTTGTTCCTTTTGTGTTCTTTATTCATTGTTCTTATTTTGTGTCATGCACTAGGTTAAAATCATGCACCAAGCTCAAAAAAAAAAAAAAAAGAGATGGTAATTATTGAGAACATTGTGGAAGATTCAATTGAGGTCAAATATGATGATGAGTCCACAACTCACAATCCTCAAGTCTTAGTTGATTTGTTGAAGATGACTATACAATATATTGATTTTCTTGGAGTAGAAAATTTTAATTTTATTATCAACCCTTTGTTGATTGATGTTGCAAATAAATTGAAAGTAGATGAGAAGAAATTTTATGCTACACTTTATAAAGGATTCAAGTTTCAGAACCGGATCAAGTTATTAAAGCATTCGAAGAATTTGTTTATTTGGAGCGGAAGATTTCAGATTTCAAAGATGAACTCGAGGACGAGTTGTTTCAAGAGAAGGGGTCCGATGTAGGACACAATTTACTATTTAATTATTGTAATTTATTATATTTGGTATTTTAATGTAAAAAACGTTATTTTAGGTTTAGGTGATTTATTTTCTTGTTTTTAGGTGCATTTAATGCTTTTTAGGTCAAACTTTATTCATGATATGGTTAGGTATCAATTAGGAGTTATTTTAGAATATATTTTCTTGTCTGTCAAGTTTTATGGAACCCTTAAATAGTCATCTAAGTCGGTAAACGTTTTTCATATATTATTGAATAAAAATCAGAAAAGTGAGGCTTTGCTCTTCTTTTGGTTCTTCAAGAACTGTGAACTTATTAAGGATTCTTCCTTGTGGCGTTCAAACTTTATACCTTTGGTTCGTGATTCAATTATAATCATTGGGTCAAGGTGTTACTTATACCTTTGGTTCGCGTTTCACTTATAAATGTTGGGTCGGGGTTTTCTATCAAAATCTAAATTTTAGCTTTCTTGGGCAAGTATTTCAATATTTTTGTTGGGTCTCAAAGCGTGTCAATTAAGGTTCACAACATATTCCAATATTTTTGTTGGGTCTTAAAGCGTGTCTATTGAGGTTCGCATCAACAAGAGTGAGAGTACTTAAAGAAAATGCATAACATTTAGCTAAAAGTACTAGGCTACAAAGCATAAAAGCTGCATAAGCATGGTACAAACCATAAAAGCCTACAAACACATAGAAACAAACCCTAAAAGCTTATAAAAGCAATATGGGTACAAATTATGACGTACTAAAGAAAATGCACAATATAAACTAAAAGTGCACTTGAAACATATATACTTGTAACCTGAAATACTTACACAAAACACATTAGACTCTCAAGGTAAAGCAAGTAATAGGTAAAGCAAGTAATAGGTAAAGCAAGTAATAGGTAAAGCAAGTAATAAAAGAACAAGTATAATGTAACAAGTAAAAAGCGATCAAGTAAACATGATGTGAAGCATGTGAGCAACTTGATCATACACCAAACACCAAAACAAAGTTTTCTTATGAACACAATGTCTTCTCCCCCTTGGTATATACATCTCCCTTATGGAATATCTCTCCCCCAACAAATGTGCATGAGAAATAGAATTTCTCCCCCTAAGAATGTGCATAAAGGTCATACAGAAATAACAAAAATGCTCTGGTATACTCTCTAGAGTATACTCTCCCCCTTTTTGTTAGGAATAGACAAAGGGTCAAGGAGAAATGAGAGCAAGAGATAAAGATATGAACAATGATAATGATGCATGAGAGGTGCAATGATGTATGAGGAGTGCAAGATGAATGAGAAAATAAAGCTCAAACCTAAGACAAAACAAAATGCTATAAAGTATAAGGTAAACATGACATGCTAGGATGAGGCAATAAGGTATAGACCAATGCATGACAAGGGTAGCAAAAATGTGTGCAAGAGGTGGCTATGTGCAATGCATGACCAATGCATGGAAAATGCACATGTGGGGCAAGGTGTGTTAAATACACAACCAATGAACCAAACATGTTCCTAATGAGGAAATATAAGAAATTCCAAAGTTTGGTACTCATCGAAGTCCAACAAGTGAGAAAATGCCTAAGAGGCATTTTATCAAATATCTAGCGTGCACACTATGAATTACAATGTAAAACAATGCATAAACAACATGAAATCCACCCATAATACATGTTCTTTTTGCCACAAAGGGCCAACAACTAAAGCAAATCATCAAAAGAAACCAATCCCATGCAAAAATTTGACAAAAATTAAGTTTTCCCAACCCCTATGATGAAAATCCCAATCAAGAGTACAAAACTCTCCAAAACATATTCTAAGGATCAAAAACAATGAAAAAAATGTTTAGAATTACCTTAGAGATGTTAATGGAATGAAAAAACATTCAAATTGATTGAGCTTTGATGTAAAAATATTGAAAGAGGGGTTTAAGAGAGGATGTGAGAGGTTTAAAACAGGTTTTCCATGAAAAAGCTCTTTAAAAAGCTGTTTCTAGGTGTTTCATGACTGAGAGTCGCAAGTCGAGTCGCGAAACCATTCTATGTAAGCTTGTGACTGGGTCTCACGGCTTGCAAGTCACCAAAACGAGTAACCAAAACTCGTGATTGTCTCACAACTTGCAAGTCGCCAAAACGAGTAGCCAAAACTCGTGGATCGGGTCTCGCAACTTGCAAGTCGCCAAAATGAGTAGACAAAAATTCTGACACTTGTTTTTCAAAACAGAACATGTTTAAACAATGAAAAATAAAGTAAGCACTAAATATGAACACAAAGAGTGATAAAAATCACTTCTAAAAACATATAAAATGATCAAAAATCTTTTTGGATTGATCCATATAAAGTTGAGTACAAACACATCACATTTAAATAAGTACAATCGAACAAATGAATAAGGCATTCATTGAACATCGTGCATGTGTGTTGTGTGTGTGTATCAAGTGTGAAATAGTCCATAGTTTAGAGTGAAGTTTCAATGATCAATTCAATCAAGTCATACACAACTAGTACTAAGTCAAGTGGTCTATCTCAATTATAGAAATGAACATATATGACCTCCCACAAGAAAATGATTACATATCTTTGAAGTTTTTCATTTGGCTTCTTTACAAATCATAACATTTGATCATTTTGAATCAATACATCTCATTTTGAGATCGATACCTGAAATTTTTTATATTTCAATTTGATGAACAAGCCTTTGGCTTTTTGGACATTATACATATTCATAAAATATGCTTTTCCTTTTTCCTAGTCAAATACTTGTATGTGCGATGGCTTTTGCAGCTCATTATCTCTTTTCATTTTGAGATTTACATTGGTTAAGCTCATTAAGCAAAAGAAATATGAAAGTGTGGGAAGATATATAGGCACAAGTCTACGTATATATCTAAACTAACATGACTATTGACTAATCATTCATGACAAGCTTGAAGATCGATTTATAACAATCACACAAAGATGTCAAAATTTTTCCCACAAAAATATAAGTGCATAAAGAACAAGCTAAGCTCGTAAATGCATAAAGCCATTTGTATGAAGGTACAGGGCAAAACTCACATGTATAGGGTTTCTCTCTCAATATTCTCTCTGGAAGCTCTCTACAATACATGGCTATAAGGGGTATTATACTTGTATGTGTTTGGAATGCAAAGAGTCAGTTTTTCCAAAACAGAGTTGGTTGGCGGCTTGGCCTCGCGACTTAACCGAGCCGCAAGGTAATCGAACGGCCGATTGGACTTTTTGTCCTGTAGTGCTACAACCGGCATGATAGTTTAGCTTTTCTACATGCTTGGCAGGTGTACAACTTCTGGCGGCTTGCAAGCCGTAAGCTACCCGCGAGATCCAATCGCGAGTTCCCGATTCTTTGCACAATCTTGATCATTTCTTCAGACTCTCTCACACACTACTCTTACATGACTTCCACCTAAATACAGAGTTACTAATTGCTAAAATATAAGCAAATTTAGCACAGAATAAATCCAACAAGATGGTTGATAAAATTCAACCTTACAAGAGAGAAGAGACTTGAGAAGGAGACAAGCACGAAAGAGAGAAAGAAAGAAATTAATAAAAAATGATAACATCTTGCTACAGTGCACTCTCAAAAATGAAAGCGCATTGTAGCAAGATCTCAAATTTTTTAGCATATGCTAGTTTTGATGGAGTAGGTTTTTTGGGTTTTAGATGCTAAAATTTAGGTTTTAGCATTTTTGCAATCCTTGATAAGGATGCTCTTAGTAAGGGTAATTTAAGGTTTAATTGATTATCTAATGGACACGAATTTATTATTTGAATTTAACAATAACATAATTGAATACAAATCTTTTGTATCATTTTTTGTGTTCCACTTTATGTTTCACCAATCACAACTTGTCATGTATTTGTTTAACTTTCCTTATAAAATAGTCAAAGTTAAAATTTTTTTATTAAAAAAAAAAAAGACTAAATGTATAGAAATTCTATACATTTTTTTTATAATAAAATATAGAAATTTTATTCTAACTTAATCTAAATGTATATGTATATGATGTGTGTGAAGTTCCCTCTTGGAAACTTGAACCCTAACCCTTATCCTCCACACCGTACTCCACACTGTACAATCACTTATATTTGTGAAGTGACCACTGCATCAAGAGTGCTCGATGGTGACAAATACTGATTGGTGGAAACATATAGTCGTGTGGAAATTTAATTAGTCTAAAACGAGGAATTTAATGTACTTCATGTAGTATAAATTTCTTTAGGCATTTCAACATAAAGGTCTCTGGACATATGTATTTATGTCTTTAAGTATTTTTAATGTGTTTTTGTTTGTTGGGATTTCTTGGGTATTTTTCCTTCAGATGGCTTTTGATATGAATGTGCGAAGCATCAAGAAGCAATGTGATAAAGGTAGAAAAGCATGAACGCGCTTAAACCTGAGATGTCGTGCTGTTGCTCGCTTTCGATGCAATGAAACTCGACGATCGATTTCCATATCGAGAACTTAGGAATAAAAAGTTTATTCCTAAGTTAAGATCAATGATTGGTAGAATGAGCAACCCATTAATTCTGACACTAATCGTCAAGCATAGACTTAAACCTTGTGAATGTGAGGCTGCATGTAACGGGCCCTTAGATTTCTCTTGATAGATATAAATTTTGTAACTAGACAGGGAGTGCAGTAAATAAAAGAAAAATAAATAAATTGGTTTTTGAAAATTCAATAGTTGAGATGGGACAATTAATTTGAATCTTAAACGTTTCTTTTTTTGGATGAATGTTTTTTTTTTAAATATGAAAATGTCAATTGAATTATAATTAAAATTCTTGGCTAAAGGCAAATTAATTATGAGTGTGATATAAATATTTCTACTAAATGATTGATGTCTAGGTCTGTTAGAGATATATATTAGACATATTAGCCCAATGTAATAGGCCCAAGCCCATTCCTGTTTGTACTAGTAGTCTAGGGTTTAGTCGCCTATATATACTCATGTTAGGGTTCATTGTAACACAGGAGGTTATTGTACTACACTCTCATATAATAAAGATGTAGCCCTTAAGGGATTCCTCCGTGGATGTAGGCCGTAAGGCTGAACCACGTAACCCTTGTGTTCTCGGTGTTCCTCCTCTATGCTTCCTCTTCCGCATCTACTCTAGCATACACAACATGATATATCACATCGCGTTGCTAATATATTTAACATGGTATCGGAGCCAAACTTCGTTCTTGGCATCAAACAAACATCTCTACACAACAAAGAAGATTCTCATGTGCACATCACCATCAGAAGTCACATATGCTTCTCTTCGGATCTAGACTCCACGGCATCTCGCAGCCCACCGTGGCGCATCTTTGTGTCCAAGATCCACAAACTCAAGCAAACCCGTGACATCAATCTCGAGATCTATGCAACTTCAAGCTTCGCCGATGAAACCAACACCACAAAGTGCTCCAAGATCTCCCGTGACTAAAACCCGTAAATCCGGTCACCCGAAGCCTTGCCACGCGCCTCCACGCGCCTCCGTAGCCTCTGGAAAATCTCCCATGCGCCACCATAGAATCCTGACTTCTAGATCGTATTCAGGCGCACGCGCCGCCCAATCGGCTTCCTCGTCGACCGATCTAGAGAACCTAAAATTCGGGCCTCAACCGAGCTCACACGCGCCATCACGCGCCTCCCTAGTTTCTGGCTTCTCCTCCACGCGCCGGTAGAACATCCACGCGCCTGACACGCGCCAAAGACTTCCGCTGTTGTCGTCTGACGTCACCGGATGACGTCATCACTCCACGTCATCGCCCATGTCGCACCTCCACATCAGCCCTCGTCCACGTTAGCGACACGTCATCGCCCACGCCGCCAGTGTCGTCTCGTCGACACCACGTCACCTAGCTGACCGTTGACCGGACCAACCCGACCCGGACCACCCGGATCTGACCCGTGAGCACTTTGACTGTTGACTTTGACTCTGGACCCGTTGACTTTGACTTTTTGCGTTGACTTTTGACCAAAAGTCAAAATTTCCAAAAGGGCCTATCT
The DNA here is from genome assembly GCA_028216015.1 of Quercus dentata. Classification (NCBI taxonomy): domain Eukaryota; kingdom Viridiplantae; phylum Streptophyta; class Magnoliopsida; order Fagales; family Fagaceae; genus Quercus; species Quercus dentata. The sequence continues at coordinate 10,431,790 of CP116451.1, forward strand.
TGCTCGATTTTTCGCGTAGATTCCGATTTTGGCCTCCGTTTCTTCATTTGAAGCTCCGAAATTGGACATTTGGCACATTCTTCATTGTGGTTTCTTCGAAGGCATTCTTCAAGGCATCTCCAAGTGATCTTCTCATACTTATCCAACCTCAAGCCTTCATCGAGCTTCCGCCTTGAGTTTGAGGGAGGGTGTTAGAGATATATATTAGACATATTAGCCCAATGTAATAGGCCCAAGCCCATTCCCGCTTGTACTAGTAGTCTAGGGTTTAGTCGCCTATATATACTCATGTTAGGGTTCATTGTAACACAGGAGGTTATTGTACTACACTCTCATATAATAAAGATGTAGTCCTTAAGGGATTCCTCCGTGGATGTAGGCCGTAAGGCTGAACCACGTAACCCTTGTGTTCTCAGTGTTCCTCCTCTATGCTTCCTCTTCCGCATCTACTCTAGCATACACAACATGATATATCACATCGCGTTGCTAATATATTTAACAAGGTCAAATGAAGTACAATTGTTTTGCTTGATAGTTTTTTATGGTTTTACACTTTTACTTACTTTAAAAATAAATAAATAAAAAGATTTAGAGAAAGGTGGTGTTAAGAAGTACCGTGAAGAAATAATTTATGTCAAATCTTTTTTCTTTATGTCAAATTTTTTACCAGTTTTATAAAGTGTGGAGTCAATGGAGCTAATTTTTTCAATTTCACTAGTCACTTCAATAATATTTTCAGTCCTCTCATCAATTTATACCAATTTTTTATTAGTTAAACCTTACAATTAATAACTCATCCTTAACAAACACTACCTTACATTATCCGTTAACATTTCCCTAAAAGAATACTACAAACTTTACTTTAGAAGCCGTTACAAACTATCCTATGAGTCACAAAAATATATCAAACATTTATTTATTATTTTGTTATTTTGTTGTAGCTGTAAATCTAAAATTAATTATTGGTATAAGTTTAAGTAAATTTTTTCAGAGAAATTTTATAATTGGATTCGATTGAATTTGATCCTGCGGTACTTTCCGACTACAAGTCAAATATATTAAGTCTTGTAGTCGTAGGTAGGACTCCATTAATTTTGTGGGTCCTTAGGTTGATATGTCTTTTGTTTTTGTCTTTTTTTTTTTTTTTTTTTTGGCTGAATAGGTTGGCTTGTCTAGATATATCAACTTTCTTACCTGCCAAAATTAAGTGCAACGTACTTTAGACGGAAATTTCATTGCTTAGTCAAGGTTCATTAAAATGGATTAGGTTATCTGTCCCTCACCAAGTCCTCTCTGACTCAAGTGGCTCGGTATCGCGACTGTGTAGACTTTGAATTTCTTTGCTGGTGGGAGTAATGAATGGTCTCTGGAGAGGCAGTTCTTACTTGACTTTTTATACTAGAGCATATATTGAGAAACATATATAGCGTTATGAAAGAATGATTATTAATTAAAAATGATTATTGAAAATCTCGCTTGATGTCAAACACTGGGGCTTGTTTGGTTTAAAAAAAATGGTCACTCATTTATCAAAAAAAAAAAAAATAGTCACTCATCACTCATCACTCATCTCTCAAAATACCCCAATTTCTTGATTCCACCTGTTTGGTCACTCATCACTCATCACTCATCTCTCAAAATACCCCAATTTCTTGATTCCACCTGTTTGGCACATATTTTCAAATTTTCATCACTCAAATTTTTTTGCTTTTTGTGGGACCTATCCCGAGCAATGGTCAGTGATCGCTGTTAGCTTACCCGCCAAACCCTCATCTCCCACCATTGTCTTCACTGCACATTTCATTTTGCCGCCACCACAATCACAGTTTAACAAAAAAACTTCATTTACAATTTAACAAAAGAAGTACAAATAACAAAAACTCTCAACAATTTAACACCACCTAAAGTAGCTCATCACCCCAAATTCAAAACTCCATTCATACTTATTTATGATACACCACGAAAAAAAAAAAAAAAAAAAAAAAAAAAAAAAAAGCTTCTAGATCAAAAACGAGCTTCCGGATCAAATCGTTCTTGTGGATGCTGATTTCAACGCTTTGGCCAAATCGAAGAACGAGTACAATAGCAAATGATAAGCGAACGAGCTCGTGGTGGAGCTTTTCAACGTGTGATCGAAGATCGATGCCGATGATCTCTTGGCTTGGGTTGGCGTGTGAGTGACCAATGGGATAAGAACCAAAAAGAAAAACAGAAAGAACGCTGAATTGGAAGAAAGCAAAAAGAATGCCGTGCGTGTGAGTGGTCGGTGAGTATGAGCTTTTTGCTCTGAAGAAGAACACAAAGAAGAGAGAGAGAGAGAGAGAGAGAGAGAGAGGAAAAAAAAAAGAGTGACTGGTGGGATGTGACAATGCCTGGCTTTTAGGGCCCACAATCTCAGCAATATTACAAACTTGCCACTGAGTAATAGAATATGAGTTTTGAAAACAACTAAAATGAGTTTTCACTTTCCCTCACTATCACTCATTTTTGAATCACAAAATCATGAAAACTAAGTCACGGAACATGAGTCACGGCATCCAAACAATCGCTCTTCCGTGGGCCCCACTAGTTTTGGATCATGAGTTATGAAAACAGGATGATATCACTCGGTTTTGTGGGTTTCCAAACAAGGGGACTCTTGATTTGTTTGTTTCCATAACGCATAACTCTATTTTCATCACTCATAACTCAAAATATGTGAGTCCCACAAATAAATAAATAAATAAATAAAAAACTCTGTTTGGATTTGTTTCCAGCTTTTGTTTTTATCACTCAATTCTCTGATTTTTGAGTGATAAGTTATGGAAATTGAAAACACATTTAAGGTGTTTTTAGTTTCCAAAACTCAGTTTCCAATAGCATTTTTGTAATTAAACCCACATACCCAACCGCAATGTTTGACAAATGGACTTTTTTTTTTTTTTTTTTTTTTTATTTGTATGTGAAACCCAACCGCAACTTTTGAAGTTGAAAAATGGGTGATGAGTTAAGGTGCCAAATGGGGGTTTTGGGAAATTATGGTATTTTAAGTGACGAGTGATGAGTAATAAGTGACAAAAATTGGGTGAGGAGTGATGAGTGATGACAAAAAAAAAAAAAAAAAAACCAAACAACCCTTTAGAGGCTGTTTGGTTTTTGTGTTTTCATCGTTTATAACTCTGTTTCCATCACCCATAACTCAAAATATGTAGGTCTCACGACCGAGAAGTCTGTTTGGTTTTTGTTTCCAGTTTTTGTTTCCATTACTTAATTCTCTGATTTTTGAGTGATGAGTTATGGAAACCGAAAACACATTTTAGGTGTTTTCAGTTTCTAAAACTTAATTTCCAATGGCATTTCCGTAATTAAACCCACATATCTGGGACCCGCGGTCAAAGCAACACATGTGAGGCACTGCTTTTAATGGTCTCTTCAATGGCTCTCTTCACTAAAGCAAACCATCTCTTTTCTTTCATTTTTTTCTTTTTTTTTTCCTCTTCCTCTTCTCTTCCCAAGCCATTCTTCTGTCCATCTCCATCTCTCATCAGTTCTCTATCTCTCAACAAAATTAGAGGCTTTCTCTCAAACCAGTGCTCTCTCTTCCCCCAGTTGCCGATCTATTTATCATCTGTCTCTATTGCTTCTATTCTCTCCGACCGGTGTTATGGGCTTTGAGTTCTTGGGGGTTTGTTTATGTTTTGGGTTGTTGGTGGTGTTGTTTGAGTTTTGGGTTGAATCGGTTTGAGTTTCAGGTTGCTGTTGGTGTTTGTTTGAGTTTCGATATTAAATTGGTCCGAGTTTCAGTGTTGAATCGGTGTGAGTTTTGGTGTTGAGTCGATTGAGTTTCGGTGTTGAATCGGTCTGAATTTGGTGTTGAATTGGTTTAAATTTCGATCTTGAATTGGTGGGTTACTTTCCGGTTTGGGTGTGGGGTTTTTTTGGGTTTGGTGAGTGGTGGTGGTAAGCGATGGAGGGCTTTTTTTCTAGGATTTGTTGTTTGTGGTGGATTGTGATGGTGGTGGTGATGGTGAGTATTTTTTGTGGTGGTGAGTGCGGTGGTGGTGGTAGGTAGCGATTCCGATTTGGGTTTTGTATATATATATATATATATATATATATTTTGTGGGTTTGTGGGTATGGATATCTGATCAGTAGGCTTAACAAAAGTGTCTAACCAATTTATATGTATGGGTCCCACAAAAAAGTAGAAAAATTGAGTGATGAGAAGCTAAGTGAAGTGTGCCAAACAGGTGGGTATAGGAAATTGGGGTATTTTAAGTGATGAGTGATGAAAAAAAAAAAAAAAAAAAAAAAAAACCAAATAGCCCCTTAAACAAGTTATCCTTCTCACAATGACAGTTTATTATTAAATTTGCTTATTTCATGATCCATACCAAAAGATATTGGTAACATATTTTCTAAAAAGATAAGTAAAATTGGAAAAGGCGGCTTTATCATACAAACAAAAATAAGCATAGATTTATTTTTTTCTTTAAAGAAAAAAAAGATTGCTATTGTGTTCATCCTTCTAAGAATCAAAGCACAGATTACATTTTCATTGTTTTTTACAAGTCTTTTATTTATTTATTTATTTTAAGTTCCTTTATAACTACATATTTTGTGTTGGCTTAAATGGATTCTTTTTTCATATATATATTTTTTTCCCCTGAAGCTTTCAAAGCATGGGCTTTAGATAAAATGTTCAATTCTTATACGCCAAGCATTGACTGTGAGTCTTGTACATGGAATGGAACAAATCAAGATAAGCATATAGTCCATTTTTGATCGGCCTTAATTAGCTTGATTTATCTAGACATCAATTTTCTTCCGTGCCAAAAAAAATCTGACTTGTGTGTTCCAGTTAGTACAACCAATAAGGTCTCAGATGATTAAATAAGAAATTTGTGATTCAATATCTGTATACACCAAAAATTGATTGGTGTCTTGATCTAATTATGAAGATCAAGAGTGGATGTCATAAGTTGAAACTTTCTTCAGAAAAAAAAAATCCAATTTATTTTAGATGGAATTTTTTTTTCTTATTACCTATATAAAAAAATTCGAGGATTATTAAATTGGAATAGGTCCCTTATTGACTCGAGTGGTTGGATATTATAGTTGTGACTGTTAATAGCTGGATGTTAGGGTTAAATGGATGACAATAATTTTTTTTTAATCCATTCCCTCCAATTGAGCATTGAAATGGAGAAGCAAAAGTTAATATCACCATCACCATGAAATTCTTAAGTGTATGAACGTGCATATGTCAAAATATTTTTTTTTTTAATATTAAAAACAAACAAAAAGGAAACATTGATTTTCTTTCTAATATATGTATCTTGGCAGTCTTCCTCATATTGGGAACAACTTTTTTCAAAAAAATCTCTACAGAGCTTGTAGAGCATGGCTGTAAGTCTTGTACATGGAACAAATCAATATAAGAATATAGTCCATTTGGTCAGCCTTATATCTTTCTTTTTAGAGATAATTATAATATGTTGTTAATCCCGTAGCTAGAGAACCTTTTCCTTCTAAATCATTTCCAAACATTTTGTGCATAGAAAGTGTCAATTCGGCTACAAGGCCCTTGGCATCAACTTTATAGTTTGATTTGCTAGATATCAATTTTCTTCCTGTCAAAAGTCTGACTTTAAATGGAAAATTCATTGAATAATGGACAAAGTTTAGCTACAAAATTGGTTGTGGCCTTGGCTACAACCTTACTCAATATCTTTTTTATTGGAGGTGAATTTTGACAAGTCCACAATTGGATTACATCTTTTTCTTATAACCTCCATATTTGCAAAATTTCTAGAAAATTAAAAATCAATATCTATGTCATCAATAAATTGTTTAAATTGCAAGTTTTTGTAGTTTAAAATTATGCATAAAATATAAGTTTATAGATCATATAATAAATAATATCCAATTGATACAAAGTTTGACATGTGTATTAAGAGAATAAAGAACATGCAATTCAACGGTTAAATTTTCAAAATATGTACTAATTTTTACTTTATTGAGTAAGGCTACAACCAATTTTGTAGGTAAACTTTATTCATAAATAATACTTGTATACAAAATTCAAGGATCATTAAATTGGAATAGGTCTCTCACTGACCCAACCAAGTGGATGGGTATTAATGTATTACTAGGATGATATTTAATTGATTATTACTTGTATACAAAATTTAAGTATCATTAAATGGAAATAGGTCTCTCACTAGCCCAAATAAGTGGCTAGGTAATATATTATTAGGATCAAATTTCTTCCCATGCACACTAACATTGTGTACACTCCTTTTTTTTTTTTTTTCTTTTTTGGCATTTTTTAATGATATGTTGTGGAAATTGTCATCCATCTCCAACACATGCTTGAGAGTTGCAGTTGAGACCATGACCCAGAAGGTTTACCGTTCAATAATTTGTGTAAAAAATTAATTAGACACTCATTTGATGTAATTGTTGTAGGTACTCATTAAAAACTCTACTATGATTAGTTGGCAAGTCATGTTCTTTAAGCGTGAAAAATCTAGAATGGAAAACTTTAATTTTTGTTCCTACAATAAATGTTTTGGAGAGAAAATTGTTAGCCCCCTCATTAGACCCCCCTATTTATACAAAGGAAAAAGGGTCCAATTTTCCTGAGTATGGACAGAAGATATGACTAATAGTAGTCCCTACCAAGTAACAAGATACTATCTTCTCAAAAAAAAAAAAAAAAAAAAAGTAACAAGATATTAGTAACTTGTTTTTCACTCATCTACTCAAGAACGAAACTACCTTGGGGTTGAGGGGGGCCATGTATATATATTAGCATAAAAAATATACTTTTTGCTCTAAAATTAATATACTTGCCCCCTCTCCCCCCAAGAAAATTACAAGCTAACCCATGAAACCAAAAATGAAAAAAAATTATCAAATCATCCCTTGTCTAATTGTCCCAAGAATATTAAGAAAAACATTTAGCTAAACATTTGAACAATTCACAAATCCAAACAATAAGGAAAATCTACAAAACAATTCACATATTCAGATAATAATAAAAAATCCCCGGACAGGGACAAAGTAAAAAATAAAATTATAACAAATCAATTATAAATCCTAGCAACACAAATCACAAAAACTCAATAATCCTTATCTAATTTCTACCTCATTTGAGAGCTTTTTGTCCCTCTCAAATAACAACACCCCATAGTCACCGAGACAACTTTTATGTCGCTAATCACTCCATCCACACACCAATTAGTACTAGTAACTTGAATCGGTTGGTGTCTTTAACTCAATCTATGATTTTTTTTTTTTTTTTTTTTTTTGGAATGAAAGAATTTTATTAATTTTTAATGTTTTATTAACTTTGGAACACACTTGGCATGCATGGATAAATGTAATACGAACAACAATAATCTACTATTTTGTGCCTTACCTAAACTACCACCAAAGCATGTGTGTAATTAGTCTATTGGTAATAAACTTTGTGCCTTAGCTAAATTAATGTAGTGATGGGAAAAGTTTTATTATTTACATAGTTGGAGACTCAAAGTTACCATTTATTATCATTTGATTGTTTAACAGATCTCTTTTTCTTTTCTTTTTTTACTACTTTTTAAAAATGGCAATTTTTTAAAGGAAAAGATTTCACATCTTTATGCTACCTCAACCTTAACCAAGTAATATTAAAAAAAATAAATAAATAAATAAAAAGTCCTTAACCAAGACACCAATAATTGTCTCACCCTTTTTTTCACTGAATATTAGTGCATGATGTTGATTAACCATTATTTTAGTTGTTTTATGAATGTAATACTAGACATGGATTTGAACTTTTAACTATAGTTCTTGTATTTTTTTTAAGAATCTTTTATATATAGCATTATGAATTATTAGGTATAGAATTATGTGAAAAGAATAAATAGATTTTAAAAAAAAAAAACAATTCATAATGTGGATAGAATAAAGAATTGATTTAACCTCAGTTAGACCTTGAAAATATCAAAACATCCCAATTGACTTACAGAACTCTTGATTATAAATATCTATTATTGATTTTTATAAAAAGAAAAAATACAAAAAAAAAAAAAAAAATTAACGCTAATAATGCATTGTTGACAACCTCTAGTATTAATATTCCAACTTTTTAAAATTCTTGAACAAAGAACTTTGGCCCCTAAGTTTGAATCTTGATTCCGTTCTTGCATCTACTACTTTTCACTAGTAACCACCGTGTAATGGCAACATCAAACTAAAATTTGACGTTGCAATTTTTACAAATGAGACGGCAACTGGGAATGGAATAATAATGAGAGACTTGAGGGGACAAACTATTGCAGCAATGAGCAAACTTGGGCCTGGAATCAAGAATGCAACTACAGCCGAAGCAATGGCAGCAGCAAGCAAGTGCACTGTAGTCCAAAATCGTTATAGATTCACCATATAGTCCACCGATCATTCCTTATGGGGACACATCACTGATGCAATAAAGCAGAACCTGAGAAGTTTCCATGAAGCCTAAGTTTCATTTGTTCGAAGAGACACTAATGCAGAAGCACACATCTTAGCACAACATGCTATACAGGTTACCTTATGGATAGGGAATTTTGGGTGAACAGCAAGACAAGAACCCATCTCCTTTAATATCTTCTGTAACATCATATGTAATGCCTTCTTTGTTGAGTTAAATAAAAGTTTAGAGGTTTTCACTTACCGAAGAAAAAAAAAAAAAAAAAACTAATTGATCATAATCACATGTGATCAACCTCAATTGCAAGTGTTAGTTTTTAGACCCCTTAAAACACAATTGGATTAACCTAGTTAATTAGCCAAGTTGTTACTTAGTTCAAATTCCAAGTCTAGGTTATCACAATCAAACAATCATATCATGCATAGCAGCGGAAAATAAATAAGACAATAATATGATCACCCAGGAAAACCAAATCGGTAGAAAACCTGGGGAGGATTTAACCTAACTATCCTCAAGGTAAAAAGCAAATCCAATAGAAAGAATCGAAGTTCATACAAGCCCCCACGCTTGACTTCTTATTGCTACCCACCAGTAGAACTTACTAACACGACCACGTGCAAACTCCGAATCCACGGACTCCTTCTTTCTTTGGCCTTTACAAAACACAAACACTCCCGTTTGTGACTTTGAGATCCCACTCAAAGGTTTAGCAACACAAACTCTCCTGTTTGTGACTCCAAGACCACCCTTGAAGGTTTAGATCATCAACACCTTTGATGACTAGAGAAGACAGCAACTTTTACAATACCGGATCTTGAGATTCCTCAAGGAATAGCACAGCAGAAGATATAAGAGAGCTTTTTAGAAACAAAATCCTAAATACAAAAGAGACACACTCTTTTTTCTCTGAAAAGCCACATAAAAACGTGCTTATGGTTTCCTTTACATACTGGGAGAAGTAGATTAGAAACCCTAATCCTAAATGGGTTTGAAACTGCTATACAGTTTGGGCTTAATTAAAATTTTGCGTGATACGACTTTCGATAGATCAACCCATCTCCTTATGAAATCTTCTTCCATCATAGTTTGTATGTTCTTGAATCACCTTGAGCATTGTCTAATAATACCTATAGACTCTAAGATCTATATCTAGACAAGTTTGTGCTCACGATTTGCCAATTGTTCTAAACATTTAGAACCTAACGACAAGAATACGCATCAAACGTTAAAATCTTGATTTAGCTATATCTTATAATCTGGTGGTCAAATTTAAGCATTCAATTTAATAAAATGATGATTTTGCCCTTAGAATAGGGTTAAACGGAAAGTTGCACAATGGTGTCTACAAGGCCTACTTAAATTTCTTCGTGATGATTGATGAGGACAACCCACACCTGGTTTTCAATAACAATTCATCTCATATGGTGCTCAGTTGGGTTATACTTTCTTTAACACGTTAGCAATTTGATCTTCTTCCTTTTATTCATCTTTTCTTCTATCCCTTTTATTCTGAAAAAATAATTTTGATCTGTTGATTGATTTTAGTAAAATTAATCAACTTTGCACTTTAACCAATTATGAAACCAAGTTAGTCTAATGGTAAAGAGCTATCATCAAAAACAGACGATATAGGTTGAAACTCTCTAAAAAAAAAAATCACAAATAACATACCAAAGTGCGACATAGCAATCTCTAACCTCTTTCAATCGACTTTAGTGAGCCATTATATAATTTGATAAGTAGGGCACAATTAACATGTCATTAGCCGACTTATTAGGAATTACGTTTTACGAGTCTCGATTAGGCGAGCCTAAGTTGAGAGACAATTGAGGATTAGTCAAAATTTTCAAGACTGCCCTTTTATGAGTTGAACTTTGGATCTTGTACTTGATATTTGACACTTACAACTCAAAACAAGATACATTGTCATGGATTTGCCAAGCTAACCTAACAAATTCCATTTGTTACACTATAATTTTATAAGGAGAACAAGAAAATATTACTAAGTTACAGGGCTCTTGGCCTCACTCTTAATATTTTTTTTTTCTTCCCTATATTTGAGAAACACCCTTAGTTATTCTTTGTATTTTATTTCATTTTAAAAATTATTTTCAATTTTCTGGCTGCACCCATACAAAACCTTGGATGCATGGACACTTAATTTGGAGTGTCGTACCTATGTCACATCAGTGTCTTATCTACCGTATCATGTAATAACTTTTCAAAAATTGTTCGTGTCGTTGTATCATACCCGTATCCATACCCATGTCCGTATTTGTGACCGTGCATCCTGGTACAAAACCTTGAAGTTATCTAAAACTCTTGTTGACTCAAACTCCTTCAAATCATTCCAAAGATGAGGTAGAAACGGAGGCCAGAATTAGGTAACCTTTCTTCCATCAATATGGCCCTTGATTATATTTTTTATTCTATTCAAAATATTAATTCTATTCTTCTTCCTTTATTTTTATTAAAGATACATAAGTTCCTAGAGCCATCTATCAGTGTATGTTTCTATGAAAACCTTTCATTTTATACACTGCAATTCTACAATGGCACGTGTGGTGGGTGTAGTAGAGAGATTGGGCTATCGTGGTGGTTTGTGAATGGCTGTGTTGCTTTCATTTCAATGTGAGTGTTGGTTTGTGGTGCAATGACAAAGTGAGAGGGAGTGTGAATGTGTGGTGGAAATGGAGAGAAAGGAAGGGCAAAAATCTCAAATGAAATTCCTTTTCTTGTTTGATTTAGTATTGGGAAAAGTATAAATGGCTTGCCATTAAAATTCATTTTGTTGATTTTTTTTTTCTTTTCTATTTAATCACTCCTCAATCCTTATGTATTTTTGCTTTACTACTGTTGCTAAATTTTCCAATCTAACACTGTTAAAGGTCTTTCTATACATATTTTGTTGATTTTTTTTTTGTTAGGCGAATGGTGGGACAGGAAAGGTGGGGTTTGAACAATAAAAATTGGGAATTAAAGGGGACGTTATACCACTAGGCCATCATTTGAATCTGTAATATAATTTTAATTAATTCTCTAAATACAATACCACAACATAAGTAATACACATATAAGAAATAAAATTTTCTTCAATTTATTTCAAAATGACTGAGCTAACAAAAGATACAAATTATTTCAAAATGAAACTGCAACATATCCATGCACCAAAAGAAACATTAGCTAGTAACAAGATAAGAATCTCACAACATTTAAGTAAAAGCTATCAAGTTTGTGCCAAAACACCCCAAGCTTGTACCCCATGCGATCTAGGAATTGAAAATACATTATTCTCCATTTCCTGTTCATTAGTAAAGGACCCCAAATAACCCAAAATCCAACCACAAATCCAAGTGCCATACCTACATAAAACCAATCCACTTCACGCCCACCACTGCTCCCTTTGTCTTTAGTGTCGGGTTTGGCATAATTTGTAGTGCAATTATCCGTAAGTGGAGGTCCACAGAGTTTGTTTCAAATAAAACTAGATGCACTAAGGCTTTGTAGTTGAGTGCTTGAAGGGATTTTCCCAAATAAATTGTTCATTGACAAGTTCAACTTACTCAAAAATGACAATTTTGACATGCTTGGAGGAATGCGACCTGAAAGTTGGTTTTCAGAGAAATCAAGAGATTCCAAGGATCCCATAGCACCTATATTCTCAGGAATCCTTCCAGTCAAATTATTAAATGACAAATTCAATGATTGTAATCCTTGAAGACTAGTCACTTCTTTAGGGATCACTCCGGATAAATTATTCTTCGAAAGGTCTATAGTTCTTAGTAGTCCCAGATTGGTGGTATACTCAAGAACTTGCCCTTTTATCACAAGCAATGCCCGTTCAATATCCACGGAATCACCATCAATCACAAACAAGTCTTGTAAAATATTGTGAGAAGTTGAAGCCATGGCAGTCAAATTGTTAACACATCCAGGTATGCTTCCAAATAGCTTGTTATGTGAAAGGTCCAAGATTTGGAGTGAAGTTAGAGCACAAAGTTGTTTTGGAATGGGGCCATGGAAATTGTTTGAGCGGAGGTTGAGAATGATCAAGCTTGAATGTCTTTGTCCTATCCATGAAGGTATGATTCCAGAAAAACTTATTCTCACCGATATCAATAATCTCCAAATCGGTGCAATTTTTCAAAACATGTAGTAATTTCCCAGAAATTTTGTTGTTGCTTAGGTGCAAAGACTTAAGAAGACTCAAATGTTCAATGGATGCTGGAATGCTACCAGTGAAATTATTGTTTCCAAGACTTAAGACCAACAGTTTTTTCCAATTCTCCCAACAATAACTTATATTTCTCGATAAACGATTTTTTCCAAGATTGAGAAGTTCCATTTGTTTGGGCTCATTCTTCTTATAACACAAAAAGTGAGAAATAGATCCGGACAAGAAATTGTTAGATAGATCTAGAAAGCTCACATTAGAGGATATACGAGGTAACGAACCATTGAATGAATTAGAACTCATATCAATCAGAGAAGAAGGATACAAAGTCACGGGGATATTTGGAATCTCTCCATAGAAATGATTGTGAGACAAGTTCGGATAATTGAACCGAGAGGACATATTCCAAAACAAAGGAGGAATTGCATCCTTAATATTTGTGTTGGATATATCCAAAGACCAAACTCGCTTTTGTGAACAAATCCATAAGGGAAATTTTGGCCCTAAAATCCACGATCCCAACCCTAAAACGACAACTTGAAAAGGAGGAATCCAATTGGGACTTACTTTTAAAGTCAAATGGGTTGGAGTTGTGCTAAGTTCCTTTAATCTTCTTAAATTGGCAAAATGAGTTTGAGATACTTCTCCCTCCAACATATTCCCACCAATAAAAACGTACTCTAATTTGGAGAGTCCTCCAAAACTTTGAGGAAGAGTTCCATTAAATTGATTATTTGAAAGGTCTAAGAATCTCAAAAATGAAAGTTTTCCTATTGAAATTGGAATTCGACCCCAAATTGAATTACCCTCCAAAGAAATTATAGTAAGATTTTGAAATTGCCCAAGTTCCTCAATCAAATGACCAGATAGTTGAGCATGATACATTTCTAAGACCTCTAGTCCATATGAAACACATCTTAATAAACTTTCTAAGATTTCTGATACCTCTTGACTCAATTTGTTGTCTGACAATCTTAGTTCCCTTAAATTGCAAACATTGCCCAAAGATCTTGGTACCTTTCCATCAAGTTGATTGCTTGTCAAGTCTATGCTAATGGCAGATGTTAGGTTTCTAATGGAACTAGAGATTGTACCTCGCAAAAGATTCTTGCGGAGGTTGAGGAACTCAAGATGACTCAAACTATACAACCAACTGGGAATTGAAGAGTTGAAATTGTTGAAAGATAGATCAAGGTGCTTAAGAGAAGTCATGTTTTGCAAACCAATAGGGATTGGACCTTGAAAACCATTGGCAGATAGATTAAGAGCAACCAAATTTTGATAACCAAAGACCCATGATGGAATCAAAGCGTTTTCAAAGCTGTTAAAAGAAAGATCAAGGGTGGCTACAGATGAAAAGTTAGAATTGGGTGTTGGTGGGATGGAACCAAGGCTGCAATGTGATAACCACAACTCTGACAAGGAAGTGATTTTGTTTGTCACCTGAAGCAAATCGGAGGCTTTGCTAAGGTCTACACCACTCAAATCTAGCACTTGTAGTAAAGGAAGACTAGAAAGCCATTGAAGGTTATTGACAGATAAAAAATTATAGCCAAAGCCTCCAAGATTAAGATAGTGCAAATTTGAGAGATTTCCAATATGAGGAGGTATCAATTCCCCAAATCCAGCACCGAAGAGATTAAGATATCTTAAACTCTTCATGGAACCAAGGAATTCAGGAATTGGAAATAGACCAAAATTATTGTAGCTCAAGTCCAAGTAAAACAAATGCTTCAAATCAAGTAAGGAAGGATTTATCTTACCACCAAACATTGACAGTGCATAAGATTGAATAGCAGCTTCATATTGGGCTTCAATTGAAAAATATTCAAGCAAAGGAGGAGGAAAGCTTCTGAGATTGAGTTCTTGGACGTGACCAGTAACATTGTTGCAGACAACTCCCTCCCACTGACAACAATCCCCATCACCAGCCCAAGAGGCAAGCCGGTTTAAAGGATCAGTAAGATCTGTCTTGAATCTGAGAAGGGCCTGTTGCTCACTTTGGATGCAATGAACCTCAGATATTCCATAGCAGAACTTAGGATCAATAGCTGCCAAAGTGAGAAACACAAGGAAAAGGGTTAATGTAACGGCTCTAAATCTTAAGGAACCGTCCATGGTTATGCAAAAAATCTATATGATTATGTAAATGCTACATTAATGGCATGGTTATAAATAGGAGGTGGAGTTCTGTGCTTAGTTGGTTTCTGCTTTCAGTGTTTTTGATGCTTAAAATGCTACCACACACTTTTTCCAACTCTAAGAATTGACGTAAGTCTTGTGAATGTGAGGCATTCAATGAACGAAATAATATTTTTGAAATAGTCGGATGAAACTTTATCCAAGTTGTTCTACTTGATAGTGATTTTTGTGGTCATATTCAATGAACATAAAAATAAATTTTTGTTCAATTTTTTTTTTTTTTTTTTTTCATTTCATGCCACCAATATGTAACATTGACCAATCTTCCAATTCCACTCATTTTAAAATTCCAATTGAATATATTAATAGCTTAATTAATTAAAATCAACTGGTGATTAATATAAAAATAGTCCAAGCAGAGTACCAAAGGTGTTATGTGTAGAATGTTGTTTGAATCTGTGAATTTTTTATTTAGAGAAAAGTTTAGGACCATTTGGATAGAAATTACCTGTGAATATGTGAAGTCTAAAGGTATAATAAAATAGAATTTGGTTGAGATATCAAAAACTTAGTATGTCCCTCCCACCCCACTCCCAAAAAAAAAAAGGCATTTCTTTTTATAGATTTCAATTATCTCAATCGATAAAGTTTTTTATCATCAAATAAGAGATTTAAGATTCAATCCCCACATACGTAAAAGAACCAATTGCTATCTTGGCCTAAAGATTAAAAAAATAAATAAATAAATAAACAATTATCATAGAGCAAATGTCATAAGTTTGAAATACTTTCTTGTGGATAAACTGGTAGGTTGTTATTAAATTTGCTTATGATCCATGCCAAAATTCACATTTTCAGACATCTATTTCCAATGGGCATGGTCCAATAATATTTTTTTTTCCTTATGTATTAGTCATTTATTTGAGTTATTATGCGGTATTCAAAGTGTGTAGTGTTAATGATTTTTTTTTTTTCCCCTTTCACATAATAGTAGGTATTACTAATTAAATTCATAGTGAAATTTATCACGTGTGTGAGAGGAGAAAATACAACATTTCAAGAATACTGAATAATTTTCCTATTTTATAAAATCATCTATTTTTATAAACTTATATTTTCATTATATTTTGATTTTTATAAGCTATATGTTGTATAAGAGTACTATAAGAATAAAAGTCATCAATTAAATTTTATATATAATTTCTTATTTCTACTAAAAAAACAAATTAGGGGAAAGGGAAATTTTCAAAATCCTCCGTCTGCCACTCTTTGTAGCCATCATATATGAACAAGTTTACAGAAATTTTGACAATTTAGTACACACAGAGAGAATTTTTGTATTATAGCGGGCAATAGGTGAATGAAAAGTTGAAAACTCAAGGGCAAGCGTGTAACTGAAACTATGTATGTCGGTAGACTTGTTCAAAATTTAATGGGACTCTGATTCTTTTCTTCAAACTTGTGAATGGTGCTCTGTGTTCCATCACTATTAATTGGACTAGGAGTCAAGCACTGGCTGTAAGTGCAAGTAGATGGGAAACCTCCATTTTTTCAATCTTGATATCAATTTTCTTACGTGACAAAATTTAAGTCCAACGTATTTTAGACTGAAGTTTCATTGATTTTGGAAGTAGGAATAAGTCTCTCTCTGACTCAAGTTGGCTGTGTAGTGGGTGCTATTGTCTGTGTACACACAATATTGTGTTTGACAACTTTTGTTAAGCTTATTTACTTAAATGTGAGAGAGAAAAGTTACGGCAAATAAGCTAGGTTTTTTCATTAACAAACTTTTTTGCCTAACATTGCTGTTTGTATCATCTAAGCAAATAAGTTAGCCAAACTCACAAATGTAAACCAAAATTTCGAGGTAAATTAGAAAACAAAACAAAATTAATGATCTCCTGACTCCAATAGGCCACTAGTGGCGGTTTAACCTAATTTCTACCTTCCCAAAAAGAATCAAGTTATTTTTAGCAAAGAAAGAGTTTATGTGTATGAAATGGAAACCATGCAGTTAAGAGATATAAGAGATTTGAGTTTTTTTCCTCGGTAGGGTTGCTAATGCCCAAACTTAACATTTGAGCACAAATCAATTATAACCAAGACACTTAAATATATATTTGACTAAATCATGAGGTTGAGAGAGCTAGGATTTGCCAAAACTTACAATTTAAGAAAGAAAAAAAATTAATATTTTAGAATAACTCTCTAGGGGACAAGGTTTGGAGGAAAACCCTTTAAATTCCTTTTATTTCTTTTTATTGGATGTGAATTTTGAAAATCTAACCATTGGATTTTATAATATTTATATTCTTAACATGCATGTCAAATTTTGTTCAAATCAAATATTATTTACTATTCGATTAATAAACTTATTTTTTATATATAATTTTAAATTACAAAAACTTGAAATTTAAACATTTGATTGATAATATAACTATTGATCTTTGATCTTCTCGAAATTTTGCAAACATGAAAGATGTAATAAGAATATGCAATTTAATGTTTAGATTTTCAAAATTTACATCCAATAAAAAGATATTTGCGGAGTTTGAAGTGTTTCTCTTCAAAGTAGATGAAAGATATAATAAGAACATGCAATTTAACATTTAGATTTTCAAAATTTACATCCAATAAAAAGATATTTGCAGAGTTTGAAGTGTTTCTCTCCAAACTACTTTGGAGAGAAACATTTTCCCTCTCTAGGGGCTTCACATGGCAATGTGCACACATTGATGCCTTGAAGAAGAAAAAAGAATATTTAACTTTGGATCCCAATGAAGACAGCCAATTTGTGAATATTGTTATTTGATGCCCTTGGAGGATTAGAAAAAATTATTTTTAAAATTGTGGAGTTTTGGAAAATTTAGTAGTTACGGCATTTATTTGATAATTTTTTGGGAAAATAGAAATAAAATATTTTTTTTCATTTATATTTAACTTTGTGGTTAAGGTAAATTAGCTTATGTTCAAAGAAGGACAAGTTTTGAGTCAATTAAACTAGTTGCGGTATTTGCTATTCTCTATTTAGTAACGGTAATTTAAGGTTTAACTGATTATCTAATGGACACGAATTTATTATTTGAATTTAACGATAACACAAGCAAGCAGTGACTTTTTCTTTATCTTTTTTTTCATAGCATGGTATATTAAAATTACATCATGTGACTGCCCAATGAATAATAGAAATTCTTCTAAGAAAAATGAATAATAGAAATGACACGATGATAACAATAATGAGATTAACAAGCGCAAGTCATGAAGTAAGATCAATTAATTTACTTAACATTAACTTGTTTTATTGTCTAATTTAGATTGGAAAAATTAATTTTCTTTGGACCTTATTCTAAAGGAAGCTTTGGATTGGAGCTGTGTCTCAAAATAAATTGGGTCTCTTCTTGGAAAGTTATATGTGCGTCTTGCAAACTTCAATCCAACAATCAAGGCATCCAATCAATACATAAGTACAAAGACAGATTCGAGTTACCTTCTAACTAGCCCACTTTTCATATGACTTTTGTGGTGCTTCACGCGGCAACTTTTAGGAACAGTGGAACTTTCAACTCTCAAGTCAAGAAGCTCATTGATATTCGATTCACCATCTATTCAGCTTTGTTTCAATCGAGAAAAGTCAAAGGTCAGACACTTGCATCTAAATTTTCAAATTTTGAAGTTTTTTAAAGGATAAATGTTATATTATATATGTGTGTGTGGTCATAAACCTCATGCCAACCTCATGCTAACATGTATCACCTATAAAAGTTGATAATCATCTAGGGAAGGTCGTTATTGGGGATTTAAAAATAGTCATATATATATATATATATATATATATGAGTGACTGAGTCAACACAATTTCAGAATAATGGAGGATTAGGTTTTTGAAGTGGGTTTATAGTTAATTATGGATACAACCAAAAGGGAGTAGCTATTATTAAAAACTAGAATCCGACTGGTAAAAAATAATTAAATAAATAAACTAGAATCTGATAAAAAATGGAAACATTTTGTGTTTTTCATGTGTGTTGTACTTGATAGGATGTTGATATGTATTTAATACTTAACATCTTGTTGGGTTTAGTGCAACCAGTCTTGTCCACCAAAAATAAAAAGATTTTACATTTTGCTTCTTGCTTCTAAGAGCATTCATATTCCAAAATTCTATCATATCCTATTTTATCATTTCAAAAAGTTACTTTATCAATTATATCATATCATTTTACAATACTCTTAGCATCCCAACTTTTATTTTACAATACAACACATTAAAATAATATTTTTATACAATAAAATAATATATCCCAAAACCCAAATAAAAATAAAAGTCCAAAATCCAAAAACCTGATGAGAGAGAGGAATTGATAAAGTAAGTGAATAAAATATTAGTTTTTTTTTTTTTAGAATTGAGTTACAGTGCAATTCTACCTTTAGAATTGCACTATAGCACTATTGCAAATTTTTTTGCAATAGTTGATTTTTCCAAGTTCGGATGTGTGGGGGATTTTGGACTTTTATGTTAAATTTTCCCTATATATGACATATGTCATTCTCAATGTGAATACTCTAATACAAGTTATGATAAGGAGAAAATAGAGTTCCTTATTGATGAGCCACTGGCCTTGGTACAACACAACCCTCCACCCTACTCTTCTTTTACCCATTCTTCTTTTGGGTGGGAGAGAGTCGTATATATAAGATGATTCAACTTACATTATACTGACTTTAATCCTTGTCACCCAACCATAATTTTGTGATTAGGTTAGATTACTTGACAAATAATGCAATCTACACTGTGATAGATTCGGCTTCAGAGGTTCTTATGGTTAGAATTGGTGTGTTTTTTTGTTTATGAAAGAGCTGGATCCCATGGGATTTTGTATTAAGAAAGAGTATTGCTACATACACAACTTCACAATAATTTAGTTAAAATGGTTTTAATTTTAATTTTTTTTTACACCCACAACTTGCATAACATTTTTACCTGTTGATGTGGGCTGTGTGGCTTGTATTGCCAAGCCCAAGTCAACATAAGTTGACTAAATTCTTGTTATATTAGGAAACCTCACTAGCTGACTTTAACATATCAATATATATATATATATATATGTATGTATGCATGTATGTATGTTGTATTGTATTAAGTGCAACCGTCTGAGTAGAGTAATTCCAAAATACCTAGTGCTATGTAAGAAGAAAAATAAGAAGAGAAGTACAGCCGCATAAGAGAAAAAGTTGTGGGTTATTTAGTCTTGTGTTTTTTTGTGAGAAAGTGCTAGGGTGTAATAGGGATTTGGGTTTCTTGAGAGTACTCTTGTGCACTATTGTATCTCCTCAACTTTTATAGTGAAATTTCTCTATCGTCACCGTGGAGGTAGGCGGTTTGCCGAACCACGTAAATTCTTGTGTTCTTTGTGTGTGCTTGTTATTTAATTTATGCTTATTTACTGTTATTGATTGGAGTCCTAGGGTGTGTTGAGAGAAGAAATTGATGCCTTTGAATGAAATGTTGGGAAACCAAATCGAGACTCAACTATGGGCTCTTGAGATGACACCCATAGGCTTTTGGTGTGATGACAAGCCTATCCAAGCAAGAAGAAACAAGAACTGCACTTAACAAAACAGCAACAAAGGCCCAATAAAAAATACGTTACAATACTTAATTAGTATATTAGTGGTCCTATTTTGATAGTCCAAGGGAAAACGAATTCTCCAGCGGTAAGGGTGAAGTTGTTCTTAAGTCCAAAAGGTAAATTGTCCAACAATAGGGGCGGAATTACACGGTCCAGCCATCAATAATTAGATAGTATTTAAGCAAATTTTAGGTCCTTATGTGTCTCATTCAAGAAGAATTTATGTTGCTTTCAGCCATCATTACATCAATGTGAGGAAAGAGTTCGTTTGTTACAAATACATCATATCCTTCAACAGAAAAGTAAAAGGTAAAGATTAAAGGTTCCCTAGGAAGAAAAAATGGAGGATTAATTCACATGGTGTGAAGGGAGAGAAAGATCCCAACTCGATGTAGCAAGTATCTAAATTAAGACTTTAGTGGGTGTAAACTTATAAGACATGAATAAGATGAATGTGGGCTACTTTTGAGTGAATGAGATGGGGTTTGATAATCTTGAGACCAAGTCTTTTGTGGGTAATGGGTTGTTTGTGGCTAGTTGGAAGACACTTATGAGCTATGGTATTGTAAAGGGAGGAGAAGAATATCCGGGGTCAGATGGGTATGGATTGAAGGTGATGGATGGTGAGCTAGAAGAGACTTGAACCACTAGTAAAAATGGCCAACGAATTTCAGAGTCTCAGAGTTTTAGAGGGGTGGCTTAGTTGGTTTTTTGGTTAGCTTGCTTGTGCTTTTATAATGGAGTTTTCGGAGAAGCATTTATTGACAAAGCTCCAAAAAATGTGTGACCACTCAAAGGTGATGAATCAGAGTCAAGCTTCTCTGGGATTTTTGCTCAGAAGTAGGAAAATCCATTTAGGGGGTTGCTTTGCTTTTTTGGGTAATGATGGGATTTTAGAGCTTTTTACGTTAAATGCAAGGATTCTTGGGGCTGAGCTTGATTATTGTGATCCGAGGCGTGTATCATGAGTGAATCCTAATGCTGCAATCGAGATTCGGACCCACGAGAAGTAAGATTTAACACCCCAAGTCAGGTATCAAGTTCTAGTCTACTTCAAAAAGGTTCCTACTGAGATCCCTTCATACCCTCCAAACCACATGTTCCCAATTTTCCCCCTTTAGGATTCATGGGCTTGGCACATGAATCACATTTTAAACATTTTTAGCATTTTTAACATTAATTTGTTGGAGTTTGAACAAATTGGTTTCAGCTCCCCTTCCACTGAAGGTGTAGTTTTGGGGAAGACGGTGGAGTTCCATCATTCTTTAGGCTTCAAATGATGTGACAGCCCTTGGGCACTTTATTCACGTCCCGGTTGGGGGTGACAGAAAATTGAAGAGACAGCCTTTAGTCCATTCTCAAAGGCCTGGTTCCCTTGTATGAGTCCGTAGTTGCTCTTTTTGGTTAGGACTGAACAGGGGCTGTTCTCCTTTACCTTCTACTGGTGTCTCTTGCTCACATGGGCTGAGTTGTGTGCACATATTGTCATGGGTTTTTATTCCTCATGGACTTTTATTAGTAAACATTTTTTTTTTTTTGATTTCTTTATAAATACTTGCAATGGGCCTTTCTTGCTACGGTAGCATGATATTTTTTCTTTGCCAAGCGTTGATAATCTTGGGCTCTTTTCTTTTTGATAAAGTAGTGTTAATGAAAATTGGGTTTTGATTGTTGCCAATGAGAATTGAGCTTTGATGTTGCCAATGAGAATTGGGTTTTAATTGTTGCCAATAAGAATTGGGTTTTGATGTTGCCAATGAGAATTGGGCATTGAAATTGCCAATGAGAATTGGGCTTTAAAGGAATCGCCATGGGTTTGAATCATGGGCTTCAATTATGAATTTTGAATTTCATTGATAAAATTTGTTTTGTCATGGACTTGAATCATGTGCTTTTCAAATATTGGTAAGCATAAGTATTCTTGGGTTTTAAATATAATAAGGTGTGTGTATTTGAAAGTGAATAGGTGGTACTTAAATAAAATTAGGTGTAATAAAAAGAAAGTACCCTAACAGGGTGCTATCTACACAACAAGTGATATCAAAGCCAGGTTAGGATTCAATCATTTGAATACAGTAAAGATGTCAAGCACAAAGTATGATGTAGAGAAGTTTTGTGGTAAGGAAAATTTTTCACTTTGGCAAAGGTGGATGAAGGATCTTCTAATTCAACAAGGAGTTCATAAAGCCTTACATAGGAAGGAGAAGAAACCAGAAACGATGAAAGATGTAGAATGGGTAGAGATGGATGAGAAAGCAACTAGCGCTATTCGTCTCAACCTAGGTTATGAGGTCATTTACAACATCCTAGAAGCAATGACCACAAAAGAGGTTTAGGAAAAACTAGAAGGTCTTTATATGAGAAAGAATCATTTAAACAAGTTGTACGCGAAGAAGCAACTGTATAGTTTGCATATGAAGGAGGGTTCAGATCTGTTGGAGCATCTCAACATGTTTAACATGTTGAACACCCAGCTGTCAAGTTTTGGGGTGAATTATGAGGACAAAGATAAAGCGTTACTCTTATTAGTGTCGCTTCCTACTTCTTTTGATCATCTAGTGACTACGTTGATGTACGAGAAAGAGACTATAGTACTCAAGGAGGTGACTAGTGCTCTCTTGTCACACATAAAGATGAAGCAAGATGGTGATGGTTCTCGGGCTGATGGACTTATTGTAAAGTCCGAGTCAAGCAATAGGGGTAGAAGCAAGTTAAGAGGACAGAACTCCAACAGGAATAGATCACAATCTAAATCATGTGCAAAGAAAGATGTAGAGTGTTTTTATTGTCACAAGAAAGGGCACTATAAAAATCAGTGTAAAGAGTTGAAAGAGTATTTAAAGGAGAAGAATAATGAAAATAAGCCCCTAGAATTAGCTAGTGTTGCTGAAGAAATATCGATGACAAAGAAGTTGGTACAAATTTACTTTCAATTTCATCGGGTAACAATGTTCTATTGGAATCTTGGGTTTTAGATTCAGCATGCTCATATCATATGACTTCAAAGAAAGATTGGTTTGACACGTATAAGCCTTACAACGGTGGTATGGTCCAAATGGGGGATGATGCTACATGCCCGGTTATTGGGATTGGTACCGTGAAGATCAAGATGTTTGATAGAGTTGTGAGAGTTCTTAGTAATGTTAGACATGTTCCAGATCTTAGAAAGAATTTGATTTCTTTAGGAGTATTGGATGATTTGGGCTATTCATACTCATCAAAGGGTGGAATCATGAAGATTACCAAAGGTGCTTTGATGGTGATGAAGGGACAAAAAGTAAGCACGCTTTACTGATCGATTGGGAACACAGTTGTAGGAAGAGTTGCGGTGACCACTCTGGTGGAGTCCAGCACTAACGACACAAAATTATGGCATATATGACTTGGCCATATTGTGAACGTGGTATGTTAGAGTTGCATAAGAGAAATTTATTAAAGGGGGTGAAGACATGCAAGCTAGACTTCTGCAAGTATTGTGTGTAAGGGAAGCGAGATAGAGCCGCTTCAAGACAAGCTCTCATACAAGTAAAGGTGTTCTTGACTACATTCATTTAGATGTTTGGGGTCTAATATCAGTTTCTTCTCATAGCAATGCTCAGTATTTCGTCAGTTTCATTAATGATTACTCTAGAAAGTTATGGATTTATTTTATGAAGTATAAGTCTAATGTGTTTGGCATATTTAAAAAGTGAAAAGCACAGGTTGAGAATTAGATTGGCAAGAAAATAAAATACCTTAGAATGGATAATGGACTAGAGTATAGAGATAAAGAATTCATAAGATTTTGTGAATTGGAAGTTATTACTTATCACTTCACGCTTAAAGGAACTCCACAGTAGAATGGGGTTGTAAAGAGAATGAATAGAACTTTAGCAAAAAGAGTCGGATGCATGAGATTGAATGCGGGGTTGCTTAAGGTGTTCTAGGCAGAGACAGTTAACACAATAAGCTTTATTATTAATAGATCTCCATCATCAACCATAGATTTCAAGATTCTAGAAGAGGTTTAGTCGGGTAAACCAGTTGATTATTCGAGTCTAAATTTTTGTTGTTGTCCAGCTTATGTGCATGTACAAAGTGGAGAGCGTTCTAAATTGGATTCGAAGTCAAGAAAATGTGCATTTCTTAGTTTTGAAAGAGGTGTTAAAGGCTACAAGCTTTGGGATCCAATCTCAAAGAAAACGGTGACCAGCAGAGATGTCATATTTGATGAAGCCTTTATGTTGAAACAGAATGAAGCAGAGACATGTGATGATAGTCCACAGGAGAAATTAATTGTTGAGGTGGAGTTTGACAAGAATAGTTCATCCAGTGATAAGGGTGATGTTGAGATTGATCCATAACAACAACAAGAAGAGCCTTATTCAATTTCTAGAGGTAGAGAGAAGTGGATTCACAAAGCACCACAGAGATATGGCTTTGAAGACATGGTTAGTTTTGCTCTCGTAACTAGTGGTGGAGATCCATCCACTTTCAAGGAGGCTACAAATAAGAAATACACCGATAAATGGCTTGTAGCAATGTTAGAAGAGATGGAGTCACCACAAAAGAATAAGACTTGGGAATTAGTGAAATTGCCCAAGGAAAAGAAGGCTATTGGTTGCAAGTGGATATTTCGCAAGAAAGAAGCATTGTCGAAAAAGGAAGGTGAAAAATTCAAGGCATGGTTAGTGGCTAAGGGTTACTCACAGAGAAAAGGAGTTGATTATAATGAGAGTTTTTCACCAGTTGTGAAGCACACCTCATTTCAAGTAATTCTAGGGTTTGTGACAATGCATGACATGGAGTTAGAGCAACTAGACGTGAAGGCTGCATTCCTCCATGGAGATTTAGAAGAAGAGATTTACATGCAATAGCCCGAAGGCTTCAAAGAACTTGGCAAGGAAGATTATGTTTGTATATTGAAGAGATCAGTATATGGCTTGAAGTAGTCTCCCAGGTAATGGTACAAACGGTTTGATACATTCATGGTTACACATGGGTACATGCACTATGAGTATGACTGTTGTGTTTATTTTATAGTACTTGTTGATGGCTCCTATATATTTCTTGCTCTATAAGTTGATGATATGTTAGTAGCTGCAAAGAGTAAGCAAGAAATTGTAAAGTTGAAGTCTTTGTTGAGTAGTGAATTTGACATGAAGAATCTTGGAGCTGCCAAGAAGATCCTTGGGATAGAAATTCACCAAGATAGAGGGGCTGGTAAATTATGGTTATCTTAGAAGGGATATCTTAAGAAGGTGTTAGAAAGGTTTAGTATGCTTGATGCAAAACCTAATAGTACACTGCTTTCCACCCATTTTAAATTGTCCTCACAATTATGTCCAAGTTCAGATGAGGAGTTAAAGTATATGTCTAAAGTGCCATACACGAATGCAATTGGGTGTCTCATGTATTTGATGGTGTGCACTAGGCCCGATATTTCTCATGCAGTCGGTGTGGTCAGTAGGTATATGGTAGACCCAGGCAAAGAGCATTGGAATGCAGTAAAGTGGATCTGTAGATATCTTACGGGCACTTGTGATTTTGGTATCCTATTTGATTAGAGAGCTAGTACAGAAGTTGTGGGTTATGTGGATTCTGACTATGCAGAAGACCTTGATTCTAGAAAGTCCATGATAGGCTATGTGTTTAGGTTTGCTAGTGGCCCAATTTGCTAGAAGTCTACACTACAAGAGGTAGTTGCTTTATGCACTATAGAAGAAGAATATATGGCAACGACACGGGAAGGAAAAGAAGTTGTTTGGCTTACTAGACTGGTTAATGAGCTTGGTTTCAAGCGGGATAGCATGGTGCTACATTGTGATAGTCAGAATGCAATTCATTTGGCAAAGAATTAGGTATATCGTGCAAGAACAAAGCATATTGTTGTGCGGTATCACAAGATTAAAGAATGGGTTTCATCTAGTGATATTTCTATGTCAAAGATTCTCACTAGTGAGAGTGCCTATGATATGTTAACAAAGCCAGTTCCAACGGACAAGTTCAAGAATATATGGTGGGACATAAGCAAGAAAAGAAGCTGTTTGGCTTTGTAGATTGGTTAATGAGCTTGGTTTTAAGCAGGATAGCATGGTGCTACATTGTGATAGTCAGAGTGCAATTCATTTGGCAAAGAATTAGGTATATCGTGCAAGAACAAAGCATATTGTTGTGCGGTATCACAAGATTAGAGAATGGGTTTTGTCTAGTGATATTTCTATGTCAAAGATTCTCACTAGTGAGAATGCCTCTGATATGTTAACAAAGCCAGGTTCAACAGACAAGTTCAAGCAATGCTTGGACTTGATTAGTGTTTGCAGACTGTGAGCCTTAAAGGGCTAAGGTGGAGGCAATGGAGAAGTTTGCTAGTGTAGCTTGATCAATTCAAGTCAAGGTGGAGATTTGTTAACGTGGGCTGTGTGGCTTGTACTGCCAAGCCCAAGTCAACATAAGTTGACCAAATTCTTGTTATATTAGGAAACCTCACTAGCTGACTTTAACATATCAATATATATATATATATATATATATATATATATATATATATATACACACACATTGTATTAAGTGCAGCCGTTTGAGTAGAGTAATTCCAAAAGACCTAGTGCTATATAAGAAGAGAAGTTCAACCGCATTAGAGAAAAAGTTGTGGGTTATTCAATCTTGTGTTTTCTTATGAGAAAGTGTTAGGATGTAATTGGGATTTGAGCTTCTTGAGAGTGTTCTTGTGTACTATTGTATCTCCTTAACTTTTATAATGAAATTTCTCCATCATCGCCATGGAGGTAGATAGTTTGCCGAATCACGTAAATTCTTGTGTTCTTTATATGTGCTTGTTATTTAATTTCTGCTTATTTACTGTTATTGATTGGAGTCCTAGGGTGCTATCTACACAACATTACCTACTAATAACAATTTGCTTTTTGGTAGATGTGAAATCAATTATACCCCTAGACAAATTGTTCATGGAGTAATGTGGATATTTAAATATAGGAAGGATGTATTTTTGTTAATAGTAGGTTTATGGTGTCATGCTGGTGGTGAAGAGAGATAAGCTTAGTGTATGTGTGAATTTTTTAGATTTAGCAAATGAGATTTTCACTCAGGTGTAAATGAGTTTAAAAAGATTTGGATTCCTCACTTGGACTCTATTGTTACTCCAAATGTTTCTCCATCTCTCTCAAAATTAAACCTAAGATCAACAACATTTAAAAAATGAAATAAATTATAAAAAAAACAAACAAACAAACAAAGATTTTGTTATTATTCTTTCTATTTTTTCAATAGCTAATTAGGCTCTTCTTTGTTCTCCATCCGATTTTTTTTTTTTTCTTTGAGATTTTTTTACTCTACTCTTCCCATATTTTTCCTTCTTTACCAATACAACAAGCCTCTCTGTAAAATATTTCATTCTTATTTCTCACCCTAGAAAACCTCCTCAAGACTACCACCTTAAGATGTTTCATACTTCTTCATGGGAAAGATCCCTCTCATTTAAATCATCCAATTTAATACAGAGCTAAGATATGTGATATTTTAAAAAATCCAATGGTCTTAAAAAGCCCATTTAAACTACACAAATCCAGTTTTCTTCATTTCTTGTTGTCCCCACTTTTTATTTATTTATTTATTTTTTTATCATTATAACCTTAAAAGTTGGCTGGAAAATCCATGAAAACTGAATCTGAATTCAAATTTAGGAACAAAATACCATAAAAATGAATTTGAAAATGAGGTGAAATAAGATATGTGATATTTTTAAAATCCAATGGTCTTAAAAAAACCCATTTAAACTACACAAATTCAGTTTTCTTCATTTCTTGTTTTCCCCACCTTTTTATAATTAAAAAAAAAAAAATTTAACCTTAAAAGTTGAGAATACCATGTCCACAACTTATCACCTATGATTTGTTGTGAAAATATTGTAGACATATCACTTCGCTTAAAAGTTAGCTGAAAAATCCATAAAAACTGAATTTGAATTCAAATTGAAGAACAAAATATCGTAAAAATGAATTTGAAATTAAGTTTAAGAACAAAATACCTTTAAATATTTGTTTTTGTCATTGTACCATAGGGATTTAAGTGAGTCTACAAAAAATGCAAAAAAAGGAAAAAGCATTGAAGCAAAAAATAAAAGCATGTGACTAACTAAAACTAAACTCCCAATGGAATGCTAGATATACAAACTAGTCCTATATTAAATCACACATATAACCACAAAATTCACCATACCAACACCCACACAAACATGCTCACAATCAACAAAAGTGAAAAATATATATCGAGTAGGTCATAATAACTACGAATACAAGGAAGTCAAGTGCTTAACAATTAGAACAAAACACAAAATTTCAATGTCCATCAAATAATTAATTAAAAGAAATATCTCCCTCACTCATGTTCAAACTTGACCCCTTTAACAAGTCTCGACTAGAATCACCAATTTGTGAACACCTTCACGAGAATCGTGATGCATCTAGAGGTTGGGTAATGTTAATAAGTACATTAACATCTAGAGTTTGGAGAGTCTATTAATGTATATCTAAGGTTCATATGTGCCAAGCTCTCAAAAAGCCTCTTCTAGTGATTAAGTTTGAAGAAACCCAAGATCCAGTGGTGTAAAAGTTACTGCCGCATCTAGAATACATTGTTGCTAGAAGTCAAAGCTTCAAGAGGATATTTGGACTCATAAGTGAGTTGTTCATGTTCAACAGAGTTCTACTATTGAAGAGTTCTTAAATTTGAAGCTACATTGGATAATGTTAATTAGTACTATTGGGTTATAGCAATTTAGAATATGGTTATTCTAATACTGTAAAACTTCACCACCATATTTAGAATATGGTTAAATTTTTGTGTGTACATGTATATGTCTATATTTATGTCTATGTTATATATATATATATATATATATATATATATATATGAAAAAAATATCATAAATATTCTTTCAAAAAAAAAAATCATAAATATCTGTTTAGACCAAAAATAAATAAAACAACGTAATTAAGGAGGATACATTAAATTATATTTTAGATCACTTGTTAAATTAAAAACTTCAATAAAATAAAAACAAATGATGATTAAGGACTCGTGAAATAAAATTCTAGGTTTGAATAAAGACAGGATTAAAATTAATGTTAATGAAAATATGATTAAGATCCCAACTAAAAGAAACGCTTAAAAAACAAAATTAATACAACAAATGAGAAAGAGCTTGGAAAGGATAAGCAGAATGAAATAGGGTGTCTACATATATGTCCCTTTTTGGTGGAATTCATGCATAAGTAAGCGAGTGCATGTGTATATGAGTGATGAAATGAGTGAACACTGAACTGTGAAAATGTAGTAGGGGAAGACCTCGAATACCTGTGATAGCTCGCAAGCCTAGGTATTCGGTAAGTTTGGAACATTAACACAAGACGACCTTGAGGTGTAACAGCAGTATCCGTGGAACTTAAGCTTAGCCTGTGATCCATGCCAAAAGAAATTAGTAACTTATCATACATGTCAAATATGAATGGATTAGAAAGACAATAGTTTCTGTTTTAGTATGTTAAAAATTCTATGCTAGCATGCTATGAGAACTTGAGGAAGAGGAAATTGACAAATCCTATCTTGATTCACTACCCATGAACTAAGAGATAGAACTAATGTACTTCATGTAGTATAAATTTCTTTGGGCATTTCTACATAAAGGTCTCTGGACATATGTATTTGTGTCTTTAAGTATTTTTAATGTGTTTTTTTTTTTTTTGGGATAAGCATCAAGAAGCAATGTGATAAAGGTAGAAAAGCATGAACACGCTTAAACCTGAGATGTTGTGCCTGTTGCTTGCTTTCGATGCAATGAAACTCAGACGACTGATCTCCATTTCAGAACTTAGGAATAAACAGTTTATTCTTAAGTTACGATCTATGGTTGGTAGAATGTGCAACCCATGATCATATGCTAAACTAAATTATCTAGGACAAGCGTCAAAGTCTTGCGCTGAGTTTCTTTCTGCTTTCCTATTTTGTTTGCTTGAAATTCTACTACAGATTAATTCTGACACCAATCATCAAGCATAGACCTTGTGAATATGACGCTGCCTGTAATGGGCCCTTAGAGTTCTTTTGATAGATATAAATTTTGTAACTTGACTGGGAGTGCAGTAAATAAAAGAAAAAAAAAAATCGTTAATTTTTTAAAATTCAATAGTTGAGATGGGACAAGTAATTTGAATCTTAAACATTTCTTTTTTTGGGTGAACGTTTTTTTTTTTTTTTTAAATATCAAAAAATGTCAATGGAATTGTAATTAAGACTCTTGGTTAAAGGCAAATTAATTCTAAGTGTAATAGAAATATTTCTACTAAATGATCGATATTCGGGTCAGATGAAGCAATGGTGTTTTGCTTGATAGTTTTTATTTTTTTATTTTTTTTTATGGTTTTACACTTTTACTTACATTTAAAAAAAAAAAAAAAGATTTAAAGAAGGGTAGTGTTAATGAGCATCGTCAAAAAATTATTTATGCTAAATCTTTTTCCTTTATGTCAAATTTTTTACTAGTTTTATAAGATGTAAAGTCAATAAAACTAACTTTTTAAATTTCACTTGTTACTTCATAATATTTTTAGTTCCCTCATCATTTCATACCAATTTTTTATTAGTTAAACCCTACCATTAATAACTCACCCTTAACAAGCACTGCCTTACATTACCCTGTTAACATTTTCCTATAAAGAATACTACAAACTTTACTTTAGAAGCCTTACAAACTATCCTATGAGTCACAAAAATATATCAAACATTTATTTATTTACTTATTATTTTGTTATTTAATTTATTGAAGCTGTAAACCTAAAATTAATTATTGGTATAAGCTTTAATAAATTTTTTCAGAGATTTAATAATTGGATTCGATTGTTTTATTCAACTTTATGATTCAGCTTTGAATTTGATCCTGCGGTAATTTGCGACTACAAGTCAAATATATTAAAAGTCTTGTAGTCGTAGAAAGGACTCTATTAATTTTGTGGGTCCTTAGGTTGACATGTCTTTTGTTTTTTAGGCTGAATAGGTTGACTTGTCTAGATATATCAATTTTATTACCTGTCAAAATTAAGTGCAGCGTACTTAAGATGGAAATTTCAATGGTTATTAGTCAAGGTTCATTAAAATGGATTAGGTTATCTGTCCCTCACCAAGTCCTCTCTGACTCAAGTGGCTTGGTATCGCGACTGTGTAGACTTTGAATTTCTTTGCTGGTGGTAGTAATAAATGGTCTCTGGTGAGGCAGTTCTTACTTGACTTTTTATACTAGAGCATATATTGAGAAACATATATAGCGTTCTGAATGAATGATTATTAATTAAAAAATTATTATTGACAAACACTTAACAAGTTATCCCTCTCACAATGACAGTTTGTTATTAAATTTGCTTATTTTATGATCCATACCAAAAGATATTAACAACATATTTTCTAATAAGATAAGTAAAATTGAGAAACATATATAGAGTTCTGAATGAAATATTAATAATAGGGTTGAATGGAGTTTAGCTAAATCTGACGTACCTTAAAATATTGCAAAGAGAAAAGGGATAGAAGTTTTAATGGCATTCCATGAAAATACTGCATATTAGAATTCTGAAGCAGAACGTGGCTATAAATAAGCTTATAGCAGTGTTTTTAGAAATCGCCACTATTGGGTATCTATAATGGCATTTTTTATGAACGCCACTAAAAACAATGCCACTATAGGCAGCTTTTCTGTAGTGGAATTACAACAATTAGGCTAGGTTGAACTGACTCTGGAACTCCGAAGGTGAATTATCATCAATTAGTTTTTAGGCTGAGTTTTAGTTCACTGTTAGGCTGGGTTTTAATTTACTGATTTCACATTACCGTGGAGATGCAAAAGAAATTAGTTACACTAGATGAAATCATGCCACTGCTAGGTTGGAATTTGTGTTTATGGACAGAAGCATTTAACAATATAGTTGTATGAAGTGAAATTATCTAAGTAAACAAAGTGGTCATCTTGGATTCTCAGTTATTATGTTGAAAATTATAAATTGGTCACTTGTACTAAAATTAAGAAACTTAAATTGAACACTTGGTGCAAAATTACCAAATAATTAGAAATTAATTTGGGTTCTGATTGTTTTTTGATTTTAATAGGATAGATATGATTGGTTTATTTTTAAAGGTATCAATTGTTGGGTTTCTTTTGTCTCACCACATTTCAAGGACAAAATGGGCTTCTGCCCTTTTCCATAAAACTAATTAGCCTTTTGCCCTTCTTCCCAAACTAAATAGGGAAATGCCCCTCTTTTGAAACTCGACTTTTTCAAAATCGAGTTAAACCCTATAGTGACGTTTTTAAGGACCTATAGTGGCGTTTCGTAACTTGATATCCATAAAATCAAGTTATAGGCAATTTTATTGCCTATAACTCGATTTTGTGAATATCAAGTTATAAAACGTCACTATAGGTTCTTCAAACGTCACTATAGGTCCTTAAAAACGTCACTATAGGGCTTTAGATTTTTTTTTTTTTTTTTTTTTTTTAACTCGATTTTGAGAAAGTCGAGTTTCAAAAGAGGGGCATTTCCCTATTTAGTTTGGGAAGAAGGGCAAAAGACTAATTAGTTTTGTGGAAAAGGGCAAAAGCCCATTTTGTCCCACATTTCAATCCATGTTTGTATGGTTCTCAACCTCCAATTCAAGATGAGAGAGTCAAATCTACGCCACTTCGTCAAATAGCATCTATGTAGCTACTATCGATGCACCTTGAGCCTTAACTTATAGGCTAAACACCTAAAACTTTGATTGAAACAAGGATCGAACCCAAAATATAAATTGAGTAGTGAGTTGGTAGGAAAAACTGAAATATTCCGCAAGGATGGTATTTTGTATTTCACTATTTTATAGGAAGGACATTTTGAATTTAGCAATACATAATTCCATGTTCAACAATGTGAAAATTTTTTATACAACAATAGGAAAATTTTCTATCCAACACCAGAAATTTTCGTATTGAACAATAGGAAATTTATTAGATACAACACTAATGGAGAGCAAAATCTTATGACAAACAAGATAGTGATTTAAAGTCTTATTTCACTTGGGATAGAGGGTGCGTACCAAGCTCAAGAGTTCATTACTCTTCTCACTTAGTTTTGAAAATTAAATCAATCTAAGTAATCACATTTTAGCTGTAAGAGGAAGTGCTAGCTAGGCTTGCTATTGAATTGATTAGCCATAAGATAGGTTAGTAATTCAAGGTCGTTTTGATTATCCTGTGAATGAAAAATTATCTTATAAGACAGTCTTAATCATGAAGATAATTTCATGAAACCATATCATGAGATAACCTCTCATCAATAAGGTTGCATAGTAATAGCATTCACATCCGTTTATGTGAAAATTATAGTCTATTTTAAAATAGGAATATATTTTTTTTCTATTTTAGCTAACTATTTTACAAAATACTTATATCTAATTATCTATTATATACTCTATTTTATTAAAATAATTAATTTTTTCTTCATTTTTTTAATCATTTCTTTCTTATCATATGCAACATTAACATACACTCTCTTCCTTCACCTTCAAGAAACGTAAAAAAAAAATAATAAAAATTGTTTTGAATATAACCTATAGTGCCTCCTAAATTTAGACAAACATTATAGCCGGATTCTATTTTACATCACTGGTTCATGATTTGATGCGAGTAATTTTTTACTTATGCAAATTCTCTAAAATTGGGCATTTAGATCATGCACCAGCTGAAGTAGCCCATATTTCTTGACTTGTGTGCTCCATATCTGACACGTGGCTAAGAATCAGGTTGCCATGTCAGCAGAAGACCACATACATCTTCCTCCAGCCTAACCTTTGCCCCCTTTGGTTAAGAATTTGAATTTGATTGTTTGAAATTGAACTTGAAGTGCGGTTGCCCAATATGGTGACATAATGTCGTCCAAAGTTATATTCTGCTCATAGGTCCATTATGTGCTTGTCCGTTTGTTCGCCCAAATAAGTCTTATCTCATCCGTTTTGACTTGGGCTGTTCGGCCCAATTTAAATTGGTCCCAAAATAGAGCCCAGAACACAATTTTGTCATGCAAGGGTTAAACAAAAGGAACTGAGCCATGGAATTCAAGTGCATAGTTATAATTTTATCAACTGTCAGCGTCTGGGAGAGTATGGGACTTGTGTATATTTGCCAAATACTTTTAACCTTTTTTTTTAATTTTTGTAATTTTTTTTTTTCATTTAACAAAATTACTTTTAAAAAAATAAAAAATAAACTAACTTTTAACTTTTTGTCACATTCAGTTTAAAAGCTACCAAAAATCATATCTTACGACAAACATTATACAAATAAATTACCAAAAATTAGTTTCCTTGTGTTTCTAACAGAGACCGTTTAAATCTCCATTCCCCCATTTTAAGTATCGAATTAAAAAAAAAAAAAAAAAGTTATCAAAAATTACTAGATACACAAATAGTTGTCCTACAAAATAATCTCCTGTTGCAATGCCCCTACCAACATTTACATTTTATTAATTCACTTTTTAGAATTGAGGTAAATTGGTGAATTTTAGTTAGATGAATATGTGAAATCTCTAATTGTCAAATAAGAGATCTAATTCACTAAAAAAAATTGATGTTTTAGTTTGATGATAAAGTAAAATTAACCTAGAAAGAAATGCTATTGGCTGATTTTTGATCATATCTATCCAAAAATAAATTGAGGTTGAACCTCACTAGCCTGGCATAGTAAATGAAATAAGAGAAGGAGGCCATACTCCCTCAGCTTCAACCATATTAAGGGCCTACTTGGTAAGAGTATTTAAATATAATTTTTTGTTTTACAATCTATAAAATAGTGAGTCCCACACTTGAATTTATTGTTTGGCTAATATTCTCTAAATACAGTTTTCAAAAAATTGTATCATATTTTCCTTATTCAAAATAGGATTTTGAAACTGAGAGATTGTTTTCAAAATATAAAAAATGTTTTTAATTGCATAGTTGTAAATAAATTGAAAATATTGAACCTCACATATTTGTCCCAACTCTTTTATCTCTTAAATTAAGGAGTTTATCTTTATCACAAAAAGAATTCCCACACTTCAAATTTGAAACTTATCATTATAAAATAAAAAAATAAATAAAAAAAGGTACATGGCTTCAAAAAATTTAAAAAAAAAAAAAAAAAAGTACATGAATTCTTTTCTCTTATCATTATCCACAATAAATAAATAAATAAATAATCTACAGATTTTTTTTTTTTTTTTATACAAGATAGAATTTATATTCTAACTTAATCTAAGTGTATATATGTGTGTAAAACTCTCTCTTGGAAACTTGAACTCGGGCTCTTACCCTCACACACCCTACAAGCACTTATAGTGTGGAGTGACCACCGCACCAAGGGTGTCCAGTGATAATAATCTACAGATTCTACACGTTACTTTTTCTTTTTCTTTTTTTAAATCTCAAATATAGAAATAGTCCCCCAAACAATTATTTTTTATTTTTAGTATTTTGAAAATTATTCTTAAAAGTGGGAGCCAAACACGTATAATATAAAAATTATTATCTGAAAACTCTCAATTTCAATTTTTTGAAAATATTTTTATATTGTTTTGAAAACAAAAACAAAATTCATCCTACCAATCAAGCCCTAAAATTCCCAAAAGATTCACCTACCCCTTCAGCCCAATAATCTCCAATTTTGGCGGCTAGAAATCCACCAAAATAGCCTTCGATATTGTTTCAATCAAAGAGCCCATTTAGTTTTCCCTGATAGGCACAAACTTGTCCTCTTTCATTGTGACTATACAAAGTGGTCCCTAGAGATTCTTACGCTCTGTTTGTTTCACTGGAAAACTATCTATAAAGATAGTTTTCCACATTTTCCAAAAATTTGGTAGTGTAAAAAAATATTGGTCAACGGAAAACTATCTTTAGTTAATGGAAAACTCTTATAAAAATAAGGCTTATTTTTTATAGGTTGTTTTCCAAAAAAAAAAAAAAAATTGGAAAACAATCTCTCTCTCACACAGTGCATAGCTCCTGTAAATATTATCTTCTTCTGACCTAGGAAAAAACATTTTCTTTCGCTCATTCAGCCTTTCTCAAAATAAACACTCTCACTTCTCCTTCGTTTATTATTTCTCTCTTCTCACACCCTCACTATCACCCCCTTGGGCCTCTTCTCTTCTCATAGATTTCTCTCTTTATTTGTCTCTCTTCTCTTTTGTCTCCCTATTTCTTCTCCCCTCTATAACACTGTTCTTCAATAAGGTTTTTATTTTTTTCTTCTCCTCACAGATTGGTCAACCGTTCTATAACAATTTTTGTATATTTATCAAACTATTTGTACTGGATTAGTTTGCCAATAAAACTATTTGGCCTATGTGGCACTTTAAACTATTTAAAATGAAACTTAAGGTTATAATAGTTATTTTGAATTATGAGAAGTATGGTTTAAATATATTATGTACGTTACTTTTCATATACATGAGTAAGATGAGTATTTGAGATCATGAAAATTGGACAGCTAATTTTAATTGTATCCGTTGTTAAAATTTTAGTTTGAAAACCAAATTCATTCTTCGCTCTGTTTGTTTCGTTGGAAAACCTTCAGTAAAGATAGTTTTCCACATTTTCCAGTGTTTGGTAGTACAAAAAAAACCTGGTCAATGGAAAACTATCTTTGGTTAACAAAAAACTCTAATAAAAATAAGGCTTATTTTCTATAAGCTGTTTTCCAAATTTTTTTTTTGGAAAACAATCTTTCTTTCATGCGTTGCATCTTCTATAAATATTATCTTTGTCTATAAATGTGGGAAACATAATTTTTTGGCACCTTCTCTCTCTCATGGTAAGTTTTCTCATTTTTTCTCTCTTCTCTTTGCTTTTTCTCTCCTCACACCCTCACCGTCACTAACTCTGGTCTCTCCTCTTCCCATAGATCTCTCTCTTTAACTGTCTCTCTTATCTCTTTTCTCCATGTTTCTCTTTCCTCTCTACAACACAATTCTCTGATTAGAATTTTCTTTACTTCACTGATCAATCAATAACTCCAACTTGCAAAGGAGAACAAATTTTCAACGGTAATTATTTCATTCCTCTCTACCAAAATCCCAATTCTTTGCTTCGAATTTCAAGCTCAATTTTCTTTTTTCTATAAGAAATTTTCGATTTGATGGATTCAGTGCAGAAGTTACTTCTTTTTTGTACATAAAGTGCAAAAAAAAAATAATAATAATAATAATAATAATAGAAGAAGAAGAAAGAATGAAAGAAGTAAAAGATGAAAATTTTAAACATAGTACCTATATTGCTCTAAATTGCTTTTACATGGGACAATCTTTCTTGTGGACTAATAATATTGTTATATAATGAATGACAATTGTTTAGGAGAATTGCATTTGTTGGCAAATACATTTTTTGTTGGCAAATACTATGTAGTGATGATATATTATGTAGCACATTATGTAAATACATAATTTAGAGTAATATTGAAGACTTGTGGTTAACCATAGTAGACAAATGGTTGATATGTGTGTGTGTGTGTGTGTACGTACGTACGTTATTGTCTATATATATGAGCAAGATGAGTGGTAGAGATCATGAAATTTGACAACTAATTAATTTTGATTGTATCTATTGTCAAAATTTTAGATTAATTAGTATGAAAACCAAATTCATTCTTGGTTTTTTATTTATTTATAATGATTACATTAGTTAGTTTACATAATATACATGTTTTAAATTATACAAGAAATATTTTTTAAAAATTGCATACCAAACATCGAAAAACATTCTTAAGCATATTTTCAAGGTCGTTACCAAACACTGGAAAATAAAATAGTTTTCTAGAAAATGCTTTTTGGAAAATGAACCAATTTCGAGAAAACGTTAATGCTGAAACAAACAGAGCGTTGGTTTTTCTTATTTATTTATTTTTTATTTATATTGATTACATTAGGTGGGTTTACACAATACCCATATTATACATGTTTTAAATTATATAAGAAATGTTATAAAAACTATAGATACCAAACAACAGAAAACATTCTCAAACTCATTTTCAAGGTTGTTACCAAACACCGAAAAATGAGATAGTTTTCCAGAAAATGCCCTCTCAAAAATGAATTATTTTCCAGTAAACGTTAATATCGAAACAAACAGAGCGTTAAGAGAAAGTGGGCATCATTGCATGGTGTAGTATATTACTATTAAGAGATCAATTGCTGGAAATGAAGGTAATATGTGTCTTCTCTGTTTCTTTCTATTCTTTCTGTTCTTCTTAGACCCTGTTCTTCTTTTCTATCTTTTTTGTGCCCCTGCCCCAGCCTTTTTGTGCTTTGAATCTTTTACATTTTATAGGTATGTTTTCAGTTTTACTTTTCTTCTTTGGTTCTTTTTTTCCCCCAGTTTCATTAAGTGTTTAATTGAGGATAGATTTTAATGCTCTCTCTAGGGAATGGAACTTTGGTGACAGACTTTTCTTTATAAATGTAATCCATTAATTATGCTTAATGTTGAGTTTAAGTTCTTTCTTCCCAAAGACCAAGAATATATTTTACCCTTCCTCATTCACGGTACTGAATTCTCCAATATGAGATTCTTTTTTTGTGCTGGATATGCTCTGTAATCACCAAGTAGCATCCTCTGTCTAATATCTGATGTTCCTTTCCATTTCCTTGGTTCTAATCAACATTGATGAAGAAAGGTTGTCCAAGTAAGTATCTAGCTCAGGAACCCCAGTAAGTATACTTTTAATCAATATGCTTATCTTAAAGAAACTTTCCTTGATGATGTAATTTTAATCAATGTGCTGATCGTAAAGTTTGGTTTTTAGACCGTATACATTGAATGCACATTCATAACCTATAGAAAAGTTACAGAGGATCAGTAATCTGGAATGATGCATTCCATGCAAGGATGAAAAACTTTTTAAAAGATGAGCATGCTTGGATCACTGATTCTTAGCTTTGGAACTGATTTGACATTAATTCATTAAAACTGTGATTAGCCACCAACACCTCTCTTAGTACTAGGTATAGACTATTGAATTTCTTTCGTATTTATGATCCTATATCCAAAACAACCAAATCAAAGCTACCCATAAAATTTACTCTAAAGCCACCAAGCTCTCTGCCTTTTTCCAAGTATCAAAGGTCTCTCTCCTAGACACTAAATTTCACTTCTGCTGATATAATGAAGAAGTCACTAAACTGAGTTTATTTGTTGAATTGCTTATAGCTCCCTTTTACACCAGAAAGAAACTCACACTAAATAGTTAGGATTCATAAAAAATGATTTCACCAAATTAAATACAAGCTCCTAACCATGCCTGTTACTTTCAGTAGTGTGTCACCAATATGTTGCTAAGAATAAAATAAATGCGGCATAATTGAGGAAACAGACAGTTCAATTTCCATTCCTTTCAACTAAACCAAGAGTTTGAATGTTTGGAGAGCATATAAGAGAGACTTGAACATCATCATAAATAAATCTCCTCCTGCAACACCTCTATAAAGCTGTGAAGCCCAAACATACCCAGTGAATAAGCCATGTCATCATGAATACCCACCCACGTAGACACAATTTAAAATCAACAATGAAGAACATGTATGTTATATTAATTCACTTTTTAGAATTAAGGTAGATTCTGGGAGGTTGTACCTGATTAGCCTAGCAAGACATGGGAGGCATGAGGCTGTTCCGTGGTCCCTCTAAACCTTGATAGAGGAAAAAGCGGCTTTGGTCATATTAAATTTAAGTCCCCATATGGTTTATGTCCACCATGAACCTCACGTCATCTATTCCCTCTCTCCAATTTTCTTTGATTGTAAATGTTTCTCTTTGATCAAACTCTTTACCTTCAACGATTCTGATCTAAAATGCACTCACAAAAGATTGAACTACATAGAAAACTTACTGTAAATTATTTTGAAGCTGAAAGTTCAAAAACGTGTACAAAAACACTTTTGAACGTTTAGACCCCCAAAAACCAACTTAACCAACACAAGCAATATGTCAAACAATTAATGTGCGGAAACTTAACATATGCTATAATCTGGAATTGGTTAAACAATTATCTAAGCCATAATAAAATAAACCACAAAGAGATAATGTAAAGGCGGAGATAGAGAGGAAGGAAGATGCAAACACAGCGATAACACCGGATATGTTATCGAAGAGGAAACCAAGACCTCGGCGAAAAACCTCTCCGCCGCCCTCCAAGCGGTAATCAATCCACTAGAAAATACGGTTTGGGATACAAGGACAGCAATAGACCCTCCAAGCCTAATCTACCCAATGCACCTAAGCCCTCCAAGCTTCTTGCTCCAACGAGGTTGCGCCCGAACCTTTTTCTTCTCTAGCTTACCGGATTCCGCTACTTCACCGTAGCATCAACCAATGAAGATTGGCTCCTTCCTAATCGCTTCCCGAAACTCCAAACGTCTGTCTCACGAGATGATATTGGTGAGAACCAGGTTTGGTTATAATGGCCTCTCAAGGATTTGACAATGGAGAGGAAGAGAGTGAGGGAATTTGATGAGACTCTAAGGTAGAGATTGTGGGTGAAACAATCTGGTTTTTCTTTAGGGTTTCTCTCTCAAAATTCTCTCTGGAAGCTCTCTTTCAATCGTGGGTTAAAAGGGTATTTATACTAGAGTGGAGAGGAATGCGAAACGTCGGGTTTTTCCAAAACAGGGGTGGCTCGCGGCTTGACCTCGCGGCTTGACTAAGTCGCGAGTTCCATCAGCGAGATAACCGTATGGCGATTGTCTGTTTTGTCTGTAGTGCTCCAGCTAGCATGACTGTTCATCTTCCAAAGATGCTTGGCACGTGTGCGGTTCTCAGCGGGTTGAAGCCGCGAGTCCAGCCGCGAGTCCCGCCGCGACACTCTGTTTTCTTGCACACTCTTGAGCAATCTTCACTCTATCTCACTCACTACCCTTACAAAGAATCCCACCTAAATACGGGGTTACTAAATGCTTTGAATTACAAGCAAATTTGGCACGGAATGAAGCCAATTAGATGGTTGAATAAATTCAACCTTACAATCTCCCCTTTGGCTATTCCGTGACAAAACCCTAAAAACAGACTCTAGACTTAAACTGTGAGTTGGGAACAGTTGAACAAAACTCACTCACACCTAACTCTAGAAGTCATGAAGCACTTGAATCATATGAACATAAACTCCTGAAACACAACAATACACTATGATTATTGTAAGCAGAAAATTATAAATGCATATGAAACATGGCAATGTGAGATCAAGCAAAGATGGAGTAATACACAAACCATGGCTTGATCAAACAAGTGAACACCACAAGGTAGTGATCACGGTGTTCATTCACACTTGGAATGAACACAAGGACATACAAGTTAACAAGCACAAGGCAAGTCACTTGTATGCTCCACACTCAACCAATGCATAGCACACAAGGCATATGCATCTAGGAACAATCCTACAAGGGCACAAGAGTGACAAGACAAAGAAACCACAATGCAGAACATTTGGAACAAAGTACTGATTTCAACATGGCATAAAGGCTGCACTTAAGCATGGTACAAACCACAAGGCCTACAAATATGCTTAATAACATAACCCTAACAGCTTACAAAAGCAAATGGGTACAAACAGAATTTCCTGAATAACAGTTTTACAAAACACAATATATCAACTTAAAGATAGAACAAAACAACAAAAATAAGGACACTCCCCTTAGATAAAGATGCTCCCCCTTAGAGTAATATCCTCCCCTTGATTATGCCTATCACTCCCCCTTTTTGTCATGGAATAGGCTAGTCATCCTCTTCTAGCTTTCTCTGGATTTGATCCAACTGAGTCGAAGAGAAGTAAATTTCATATCCCATCGGTTGCTTTGATGATGCGGAGAAGCGGTGAGCCCGACACCTTTGAATTTAGCTCGTGGGACGAGAGGAGATAATGTGATCAAGTTTCTCATCGAGAGAGAGGTTACTTGAATGGAGGATCACCGTGAGATGCGAAGTTTCTGGTTTGGCTCTCTTCCGACTATGTCCAACACTGGCATTGTATGTACGCATGTTGATTGGGCTCGGTTTAGGAAGAGGAGACTCATCATCTGTTGGATAGATTCCCTTGAGCTTCAAGATCCGGAAATGAGACTACAAAAGGGAAGGCATATCCGAGACTCATTTCGGAGAACCGTTTTGCGCAAAACATGAAAGATATGAGCACAAATGTCGATTTCTTCATCGAGATGAGATCATGAAGAAACAAGGCACGTCCGAGATTCATATACCCAAGATTTGACAAAGGGTACAAATTGTGAAACATCACAATCGTAAGCACTCTCGGTTTCGGAGAAAGAGAGGAAACACTGATGGATTTTCCATTTGGTGAGAACTCCAAGTCCTGACCAAGGCTTTGTTTGAGAAGCTCCTCATCGGGACATAGATCATCATAAACCGGTGAATGACGAAAAATGGGTCTGTTGATGTGAAGAATTTCTGCCAGGTATGTAGGAGAGATAGAAAAGCTCTTTTGCCGAACCCAAAGACTTAAGTTCATCTCCTTCCACAATTACGTTAGCATAAAATTCTTTAACCAGCTCTTCATACACGATATCCGGATCGAAAAGAAGGTAATTCCAATCCTTGTGAGCAAAACATTTCTGAATGTCGGTGGTGTGAAGTGAAGGCGGATCCACACTCTCTCCGAAGAATGGTGTGGCATGAAGAAAAATATTTTCATATGACTGATAGGCTGAATAGGATCTGAATTTATTGGGATCGAATCGCTGTGATGAAGAGCGAGTCACTTTCGGGAGAGGTGTGTCTTCATCAACATCAATAACGGGTTCCTTCCCTTTGGAAGAACCTCCTTTCACAAAGACCTTTTTGAATGGAGACATGACCACCAGTATTATCAACAAAGGAAATGACAGAACACAATCCAACAGGACTATATCGGCGGTGGGTTAGTGGAAATTTAGGAACAATGAAGAAACCCTAACAGCTGGATGAGAATGGTCGAAAAGTAACAATGAGGGACACCAACAGCCCAAATTAGAACTACACAAGATAGAGAGATCAAATCTAACCACAAAATCAGGTGAAAAAAAGGACCAAAATCAACACCACATCAACAAGATACCACACAAGATCAAAGTGAAACATGATTGCAACAGCAGATCAGTAAAAAATGAGCTAAACCTAGCTAAGCACATGATGAAGAACACAACCAACAAGATAAATTAGCTTAAAACCAGACGCACAAGCTACCAAAAGCTGAGAAAGGACAACGATGACATCACAAAACCCATCACAAAAACACAAGCAAAAGTGAATATTCCGGAGGGAAAACCAAGACATTAGGAAAAATAGAGTGCAAGACAGAGAACCATACCGTAGTCGACGATTTTGAGCCGAGAAGAAGCAAACAATGGAGATCAACAATGGAGGCACGGTGTGAAAGGGAAAGTGCAGAAGTAAAAGACAATGAACAGTCACAAAAAGATCGAGGGAAAACAGAAAATTTTAAAACTGTCCCTGTATGTCCAAAACACGCGATTTTCGCGATGGATTAAGTCGCCACACGATCGCCACCTCAAGCCGCCGCCAAATACACAAGAACAAAATTTTTGAAAAATTTTTCTAAGTGTTTTTCGCGATTGGAAGGTCTACCCAGCGAGTGAGTCGCGAGTGAGCCGCGAAAATCTCTCGAGTGAACTCGCGACGGACCTTCTACTCGCGAACAAGTCGCCAAAAATGACCAGCGAAGATGCGACCGAGGCCCGCGACTTGACACACCCGCGATCG
This sequence comes from Quercus dentata, assembly GCA_028216015.1. Lineage (NCBI taxonomy): Eukaryota > Viridiplantae > Streptophyta > Magnoliopsida > Fagales > Fagaceae > Quercus > Quercus dentata. The sequence continues at coordinate 10,475,996 of CP116451.1, forward strand.
AGCCGCCAAAACAGGGGCAAAAACGTATTTTTGAAATTTTCAGATTTTCAACCAAAATACTTTCCAAAAACACCTAAAACACTCAAAAATCTTTTTGTGCTTGAAACAACAAAGATTGAGCATGTGAAAACATATTTCATCAAGTACAATCACACAAATGAATATGGCATTTATCGAACATAAACTTGTGTGTTGTGTGTGGATATCAACAATGAGATAGTCCTTTGTCTAATGTGAAGTTTCAATGATCAATTCAATCAAGGCATACACAATTAGCACTAGATCATGTGACCAATCTCAATTATAGAAATATGAATATATGACTTCCCACACATAACTTGATAACATAACTTGGAGCTTTTCATTTGACTCCACTTTCGGACATAACATTTGACCTTCTTGATCTTTTGAGGCATTCATCTCTCATTGTGAGAGGGATATACAACATTTCTCTTTGAAGAACAGGCCTTTGGCCTTTTGAAAGAACATTCACTTTTTAAAATAAGGTCGCTTACCCTTTTTCCTAGTCAAATACTAGAATGTGCGACAGGCTTTTGCAGCTCAATATCTCTTTTCATTTGGAGATTTACAATTGGTGAGCTCTTTTTAGCAAAAACAAAAATAAAAAGTGGGAAGATATATAGACACAAGTCTATGCATGTCTCAAGATCACATAACCATTCACTAATCATTCATGACAAGTTTGAAGATCTATTTACAACAATCACATAGATTTCAAGATTTTTCCCATAGTGATATGAGTGCATGAAAACAAGCAATGCTCGATAATGCACAAAGCCATTAGCACAAAGGTACAAGGCAAAACAAGTTTTTGAGACAAAACTCAACAGAGTCAATCAAGCTTTTTGATTTTCTACTTTTTATGGGATTTTTTGGATTTTTGACACAAGACAAAAAAAATTGATTGAACAAACATATAAAGAAACAACAAGATTCACAAATGGACAAACAAACAAGAAGCATGTTGCACAAAACACTAAACAAGAAAAGGTGTGTGCCCCAACACAAACAGATGTAACATATTATGAATAAGTGAAGCACACAACACACTAGAGAGTCAAGGAATTGTACCAACACCAATGGTCTTACGGAGTGATTCAAACCGTGGACCATCGAGAGGCTTGGTGAAGATATCGCCTTTTGATTGTCGGTGTGTATGAACTCAAGACACACAACTTTTTCCTCTACCAAATCCCGAATGAAATGGTAACGTATCTCTATGTGTTTGGATTTTGAATGCTGAACAGGATTCTTGGAAAGATTGATGGCACGGTGTTGTCACGAACACACACATCGTTTCTTGAGGAATTCCATAGTCATGAAGTAATTTCTTCATCCAAAGAAGCCGAGTGCAGAACTTCCAGCAGCGATGTGTATTCTGCTTCTGCAGTAGATAAAGACACTCGAATTCTCGCTTCTTGCTCATCCACGAAACAAGATTGTTACCAAGATAAAAACAGCCGCTGAAGTGCTTTTCCGATCGTCTACACCGCCAGCCCAACAACATCTGAATACCCAGCAAGAAGACAGCATTTGAGTCTTTTGAATACCACAGACCATAGTTTGCGAGTACCATTCACATATCGAATGATTCGCTTAGCGGCCGATCGGATGAGATTCCTTCGGATTAGCTTGGTACCTGCACAAACGCCCACACCGAAAGCAATGTCCGGTCTACTTGCTGCAAGGTAGAGCAAACTTCCTATGATGCTCCTATACAATGTAGGACTTACTTCAACTCCCGATGAATCCACATTCAGTTTAGTGGAAGAGCTCATGGGAGTGGAGGCATGTTTTTTGGAGTCTAGGCCAAACTTCTTGACAATATTTCTGGCATACTTCTCTTGAGATACAAATATACCCTCCTTCTGTTGTTTGACTTGAAGACCCAAAAAGAATGTGAGCTCCCCACCATGCTCATCTCAAACTCCTTCTTCATCTCCTCGAAAATTCAGTAGCACGATCTTCGATAGTTGCTCCAAACACTATGTCATCAACATAGACTTGTGCCACAAGGAGATAATCTTCATCATTTTTGACAAATAGAGTTCGATCGGCGTACCCTCTCTTGAAACCTCTATCTAGAAGATAATGTGTAAGACGATCGTACCAGGCTCTAGGCGCTTGTTTTAAACCATATAGTGCTTTCTTCAATCTTAATACATGATCCGGAAAATGAGGATCCTCAAATCCTTTTGGTTGCTCAACATAAACCTCTTCATTTAGATATCCATTTAGAAAAGCACACTTGACATCCATTTGATAAAGTTTGAACTTCAAGGTGCACGCAATGGACATGAGGATTCGAATGGATTCGAGTCTTGCCACCGGAGCAAATGATTCATCAAAATCCACCCCTTCTACTTGTGTGTATCCTTGAGCCACCAACCGAGACTTGTTTCAATTATCTCTCCATCTTCATCGCTTTGTTTTTAAAGATCCACTTTGTGCCTATAACATGAATGTTCTCGGGCCGTGGGGCAAGTTCCCACACGTCATTCCTCACAAACCGATTCAGCTCTTCATGCATTGACTCAACCCAATTCTCATCTTGAAGAGCCTCTTCAACCCTTTTTGGTTCAAACTGTGCAAGATAACAAAGATACGTTACATGATTGGCTAGCAGAATATTTGTTTTCCCGAGGCGAAGACCGTCATCAAGTGATCCTATGACATTACTTTCCGGATGATTCTTGATAATTCTTGAGGATGGCCTTTTTGTAGTGGAAACTTCATCACTACGAGAGATAGGAGGATGAACTTCTGAGGAGTAAGAGGACTTGAAGTTCTAGACATCGATCTCGTTTCCCTTCTTGGGTTGATGGGAGTCGATTCTACTTCTGGTATAGGTTCTTTATCTTCTATATCCAAAGCTTCTACCTCAACATTAGGCTCTTGATTGCTCGGCCCTTCTACATCATCAATCATTTCCACCTTAGGTAAGGCATCATCAATCTTGACATTTATGGATTCCATCACAGTCTTTGTTCTCTTGTTAAACACTCTATATGCTCGACTTGTAGTAGAATAGCCGAGAAAAATACCTTCATCACTTCTTGCATCAAACTTCCCAAGATTCTCTCGATCATTCAAGATATAACATTTGCTTCCAAATACCCGGAAATACTTCACTTTAGGCTTCTTCTCATTCCATATCTCATATGCAGTCTTACGTGTACCAATTCGAAAGAAAATTCTATTGCCAATGTGACACGAGGTGTTGACAGCTTCTCCCCAAAATTTTTGAGGAATTTCCTTGTTAAGCAACATGACTCTAGCCATCTCCTGAATCACACGATTTTTTCTTTCTACCACTCCATTTTGTTGTGGGGTTTTGGGAGCTGAAAACTCTCTCTTAATTCCATTCTTCTCACGAAGGACTCGAATCTTGCATTCTCAAATTCTCTTCCATGATCACTTCTAACTTTGGCTATTGGAATCCCCTTTTCATTTTGTAATTTCTTGCACGTAATCTCCAGCCTTTCACAAGCTTCTGATTTTTCTCTAAGGAATTCAACCCAAGTGTATCTTGAGTAGTCGTCCACAATGACCATAATATATCTTTTTCCCCTAAGCTTTCGATTCGGTGGGCCCCATCGATCAACATGAAGTAACTCCAAACAACGAGAGGTGGCTATCACATTTACCTTGTGATGACTTGCCTTAGTTTGCTTCCCCATTTGACATGCACCACAAATGGTCTTCTTTACTTTTCCAAACTTAGGAAGTCCTCGATTGCTTCAAGTTTGGAGACTTTTGCTACTTGTTTAAAGTTGGCATGCCCAAATCTGTGATGCCACACTCCATCATATCCACCCGAGCACTTCTACATGATATTGGTGCCGTGGGAACTATTCCATAACAATTATCCGTAGTCCGATTTCCTTCCAAAACCTGAATCCCCTCTTTATTGATGATCAAACATCCTTTCTTGGAGAATTGTACCAGGAAGTCGTCATCACAAATTTGAGTGATGCTCAAAGAAATTCGCCTTGACCCTTTTATGAACAAAGACATCTTTCAACAGAGGCAAACCGGGTATCTCGATGGTTCCTTTGCCTAGGACTTGAGCATGGCTTCCATCCCCAAAGGTCACATAGTCACCCACCTTTTCTTTGAGTGACTTAAACAGTGACTTATCACCTGTCATATGGCGAGAACATCCACTATCAAGATACCACAAACATGCATTAAACACCTTTAATGAGGTATGAACAAATAGGTTCACATGTGACAGAGACAATCTTGACCTTCAAACACAAACTCATCATCGGGTTTCATGCTACTTTTAGATTGATTTTTCATTTTCAGATTCTCAATCATCTCACACAACTTTCTATTCTTTCTTTTATATTTCTTAATCAATGATTTTGATTCAGATATGCTACTGTGTAAGACAAGATTCTGATTCTCAAGATATTTCAAAGATGTGAACAAAAACTCTAGCATGTTTCTTAGTTATTAATAACTCTACAAGATCATCAAGTATGACACTTTTCAGTCATATGCATAGAGACATTATCACAAACACTTGAGCTACTATTCAGCATGGTATAAACGAAAACAACAACCACAACTCAGGGGTCTAGGATCACACAAATGGTAATGAAACCAAACAGCTGTGTACCCGCTCTGATACCAATTGAAAGTTCAAAAACGTGTACAAAAACACTTTTGAACGTTTAGACCCCAAAAAACCAACTTAACCAACACAAGCAATATGTCAAACAATTAATGTGCGGAAACTTAACATATGCTATAATCTGAATTGGTTAAACAATTATCTAAGCCATAATAAAATAAACCACAAAGATAATGTAAAGGCAGAGATAGAGAGGAAGGAAGATGCAAACACAAATGATAACACCGGATATGTTATCGAAGAGGAAACCGAAGACCTCGGCGAAAAACCTCTCCGCCGCCCTCCAAGCGGTAATCAATCCACTAGAAAATACAGTTGGGATACAAGGACAAAGAATAGACCCTCCAAGCCTAATCTACCCAATGCACCTAAGCCCTCCAAGCTTCTTGCTCCAACGAGGTTGCGCCGAACCTTTTTCTTCTCTAGCTTACCGGATTCCGCTACTTCACCGTAGCATCAACCAATGAAGATTGGCTCCTTCCTAATCGCTTCCCGAAACTCCAAACGTCTGTCTCACGGAGATGATATTGGTGAGAACCAGGTTTGGTTATAATGGTCTCTCAAGGATTTGACAATGGAGAGGAAGAGAGTGAGGGAATTTGATGAGACTCTAAGGTAGAGATTGTGGGTGAAACAATCTGGTTTTTCTTTAGGGTTTCTCTCTCAAAATTCTCTCTGAAGCTCTCTTTCAATCGTGGGTTAAAAGGGTATTTATACTAGAGTGGAGAGGAATGCGAAACGTCGGGTTTTTCCAAAACAGGGGGTGGCTCGCGGCTTGACCTCGCGGCTTGACTAAGTCGCGAGTTCCATCCTTGAGATAACCGTATAGCCAGATTGTCCTGTTTTGTCCTGTAGTGCTCTAGCTAGCATGACTGCTCATCTTCCAAAGATGCTTGGCACGTGTGCAGATTCTCAGCGGGTTGAAGCCGCGAGTCCAGCCGCGAGTCCCGGCCGCGACACTCTGTTTTCTTGCACACTCTTGAGCAATCTTCACTCTATCTCACTCACTACCCTTACAACAATCCCACCTAAATACAGGGTTACTAAATGCTGAATTACAAGCAAATTTGGCACGGAATGAAGCCAATTAGATGGTTGAATAAATTCAACCTTACGGCAGCAAAACTATAGCTTGTTGTAGAGAATTAACCCGAATTCCCAACCCGTGAGAAACAAAAATAGAGAAAAACACATGCCAAAGAAAAACAATCACACGCACAAGACAGTATTTACGTGGTTCGGCAATTTGCCTACATCCACGAAATTGTAGGGATTTCACTATTTTCGGGGAAAAGTGCAAAGTGCGGCTACAATTTTTCCTCTCACACAAGAAACGCAACAACAACAAACCCTAATCACAAAATTGCGTTTTCTACATCTGCACACCTATCGGCCCAAGCCTCTGCTCCATGGACTAAGCCTCAAAAAATCTCCCATTAAAAACCACGCAACATTATTCGGGTCGGGTCGGATCGTCAACCGGATCAAACATAACTAGGCTCCACAAAGCCCAATAGCCTGCACTAGCTCCCAATAAACATCGATCGAAGGTCTGGGCTTTCCCCAAGGAATCTGTCAAATAGCCTTTGAAATTGTGATTAAGAGCCCATTTACTTTGCCGAGATATGCATAACTTTGTTGTCTTTCGTTGAGACTTTACAAAGTGATCACTAATAGATTGAGAAAACTGGCGTCATTTCAAGGTATTGTATATTGCTTTTAACTTATCAATTGCTTGTATTTAATAAAAAGTGATTTTACATTGTATTATATATGGAAAAACTATAACTCGGATTGCATTCGATGTTCATAAAAAGAAACACCACATTCATATTTGTCAATGGATTGAATATGGCTAATACTACAATTATTAACCAACTCAAGCATTATAAAGAAATCATCAAAATATTGATAAATATGATTACATGATATTTGCTAAATATTAACAATCTTACAACATTTATTTACAATGCTACCAAGTTTGTGTCACAACACCACAAAACTTGTAAGAGCATTATTATTGGTGCTAAGTTGCAATGGTGGAGCTAAACTTAAAAATTTTAGCCCCTCATCTACAGTGCACAACCATCTATAGTTGTGCACTGTAGTAAGAAGCTAAAAAAATAAATATATATATATATATATATATATATTTTATTAAACTTTCCTTTATTTTTTTTTTTTTTTTTTTGAAAGGGAAATGGTATTCATTCATTTATAAAAGGCAAGTATCTTGATACAATTGTTCAATGACTAGAGGAGGGGAATCCTCTATCCAATACAAATCCTCAATACTAGTTCTAGCATGTTGCCCTAACACATGAGCCACCTTATTACCACTATGCCTTGTATGAGAAATAGATACCCACTGTAGACCCCTAATAAGATGTTTAATATCTTCCACGACATTCCTCAGCAGAGATATGTTAGCTTCTTGCGATGACATAGCTTGCATTACATTAACATTGTCTCCCTCAAGAACCAACCTGGAAAAACTTGCGTCAATAGCAAATTCAACCGCCTTTCGACATGCTAACAACTCACCTTCCTCACTACTATGTACTACTAGCCCTCTTGCGGACATGGCTGCCATGACTTCACCCTTGTAGTTACGGATTATAACCCCAACACCAGTTCTGTTCAACTCGGAAAAAATTGCTGCATCAAAGTTCAACTTAAAAGCCGATTCTAGAGGTGGTTCCCAAATCGTCTCTGTTGTTCTCGCATAACCGATTCTCGCATAAATTTTCTGTTGAGCATGTTTGTACTCTTCTAAATACTTTGCTGCCCTCTGATTAATAGTCCCTGGATCAATGAATCTGCCACCATGAATAACGCTGTTGCGCCTATTCCATATAAGCCAAGCTTGAATCAAAAAGACTTCAACTTCCTCCAAAGACAATCAGTCTAGAAGGTACTCCAATAAGTGCAGCAAATCATTCTGACCCGTGCATCCCTTCTGCAGAATTTTAACACTGCTAGCCCACGCATCCTATGCAGCGGCACACACCCAAAGCACATGAATTGTTGATTCTGGACATCTACAACAAATCGGGCACCTATTGTCCGATATAATCCTCCGCTTGGTCGGGTTTAATCTTGTAGGCAAAATATCATGACACGCTCTCCACCAAAACACTTTGATCTTGTTTGGAATTTTAAGCTTCCACAAGGCAGCCCAAACTTGATTCCCATACCCCCCATTCGAACTTTCAGCCCCTTTCCCAACCTTTAAAACCTGTTGTGCAACCCTATATGCTGATTTAACAGTGAACTTGCCATTCTTATTATGCAGCCATGTAATGGAATCAGCCACACACCTTCAACTAAGGGGAATTTTACATATTGCATCAGCCTCCTCCTTATGAAATAATGTTGTCACCACATCAATCCTCCATTCATGTAATTCATGATCAATGAGGTCTGCCACAACCCAACCTTCAACATCATCATTGGGTGGATGAAGTATTCTATGTGATGGAAAATTAGGAATCCACTTGTCACTTTGAACCCGGATTGAATAACCATCCCCCACTCTCCAACAATGACTGGACTTGAGGATTGGTAGGGCTGCCAACATGCTTTTCCATACAAAGGAACTATTTGGTGATTCAATTGCCTCAAGAAAAGAAGTTCGTGGGAAGTATCTCGCTTTAAAACACCGATAGAGTGATGAATCAGTTTCTTGGATCATTTTCCACTCTTGCTTGGCTAGCATGGCTAGATTAAATGCTCTAAGATCACGAAAGCCCATTCCACCATCTTTCTTTGAGGTTGACAACCTATCCCAACTTCTCCAATGAATTTTTCTTTCATTCCCAACTTGTCTCCACCAAAACTTCGCACATAAAGCATCCAGTTCATCACATAATTTCATTGGGATTTGAAATACACTCATTGTATAAGTGGGAATAGATTGAGCCACCGCCTTTATGAGAATTTCTTTACCAGCTCTAGATAGAAGCATACCATTCCAACCTTGTAACTTTTTCCACACTATGTCCTTTAAAAAGGAAAAAGTATGGTATTTGGCTCGCCCAATTAGAGTTGGTAAACCCAAATATGATTCAAACCGGTCAACCTCCCCGACACCCAAGATCCTCAACATATCTTGTTTCTAACTATCTCTTGTATTGCTACTGAAATACACCGAAGACTTCTCCAAATGGATACTCTGACCCGATGCATGTGCATAAAGTTGAAGGATCTCATTAATGATCTCAGCTTCAATTTGAGTTGCATGGCAAAATAACAAAGAATCATCTCGCAAAAAGGCGATTACAAATTTTGGGTGCCCTTCTACAAATTGACACTCCCTTAATGATGCCATCTACTTGACCTTTGCCGAGAGAAGTGAATCCCTCCGCACACAACAGAAACAAATACGGTGAGAGAGGATCCCCTTGCCGAATTCCCCTAGATGGAATAATATTGCCATATGGTCTTCCATTCACAAGAATAGAAAAGGATGGTGTAGTAATGTAACTCATCACCCTTTCTATCCACACATCTAGGAAGCCTAACTTCTGCATGATGCCTTGTAAAAATTGTCATTCAACTCTGTCATAGGCTTTGCTAATATCAAGGTTCAAAGCCATAGAGCCTTTTTTACCCTTCTTCCTGGAGTGCATAGTATGCAATGTCTCATAGGCAACCAATACATTGTCTGTATTTAGCCGTCCCCAAACAAAAGCACTTTGAGTGGGAGAAATTACATGAGGTAACACCTGCTTCAATCTGTTTGCAAGCACTTTTGAAATCATTTTATAAATCACATTACATAAACTAATTGGTCTAAACTCTGACATTTTTTCCGGATTTTTAACTTTAGGTATTAAAACAATGTTTGTATGATTTATGTCAGGTATCATAATGCCATTATTCAAAAAATCTAGCACAACAAACACCACATTATCACCCACAACATGCCAAAATTTTTTATAGAAAAGGGCATTCATACCATTCGAACTAGGGGCCTTGGTTGGTCCCATTTGGAACAATGCCGCCTTGATTTCTTGAGTTGTAAACTCACCGGATAAAAACTCCTGCATGTCGGTAGATACCTTTTTGGTGACTACACTCGGGCACTCCTCCATCCGGTCACAAGAACCTACACTAAATAAATTATTAAAGTAGTCGGAAGCTACCTTGACCACATCCTCCAATTCCTCCACCCATTGGTCTTGTGCATTTTTAATACCCTTAATGTGATTTTTTCTTCTCCTTTGTGATGCTTTTGAATAAAAGAATTTGGTATTTTTATCCCCATGTTTCAACCATGAAAATCTAGATCTTTGTGCCCAATAAATTTCCTGCTTCAATAGATGCTCATCCAATTTTTTACTCACCTCTAGATATCCGGCCTTACTCTCCTCGGTAGTTTCAGCCTGGTTCAAAGTATCAAGTTTCTGTTGTAACTGTTTGATAGCATTAGCTTCAGGTTCACTCTAGCCGACCCCCATGCCATAAGTTCCTCTCCACATTTTTTAATTTTTTTTCCTTAACAGCAGCAAATCCGATTTGCTCATCTCTCACATTATGCCATGCCTTCATTACTACATTCTCACACTCCTCCCACAACAACGATAATTCCTCAAACTTAAACCCCTTTCCTCTCCTATGTCTTTGTTGCTTATAGCACTGAACCCAGAAGATGATAGGCGGATGGTCTCAAGCATGAGAAGACAAATGTGTAACATTACTCATTTGGTATTTATCAATCCACTCCTTGTTAGCTATTGCACAATCCAGTCTCACTTTTGTATTAGCACAACCCGGCCTCTTATTGCTCCAAGTAAATGGATACCCTTGAAATCCCAAGTCTTCAAGTTGACAATATTCTAGAGCATCCCTAAACGCATCAATCTGGGACATTTGTGGTGGTGTTTTACTTTGCTTCTCCGAGACATTGAGGAATGAATTAAAATCCCCTATCACCATCCAAGGTCCCTTCACAAAAGTTTTTAAATGAGCCAAAAGCTTCCACGACCTCTCCTTATTTTGTGCCTCCGGCCAACCATAAAAGTAGGTGAGATACCAAACAAATCCATCCTCCTCCATAACCTTTGTCAACACATGATTTGCGGTATAATTAATAACCTCCATTGCTACATCATTCTTCCATAGTAATGCCAATACACCCCCTAAATCCAGGTATTTTACAATAATCTTATTCTGAAAAGTCAAATTACTATATAAATTATCAAACCCTTCCTTGTCCAGCTATGTCTCCATTAGAAAACATACATTGGGAACTTGTTCCCTCACAATCTTGCGAAGACTTCGACCTATCCAAGGGTTCCCAAGCCCTTGGCAGTTCCAACTTAAGAGCCTCATTGCTCCTAGCAAGGGTGAGTCAGCACCCCCATCAATCCTTCATCACTGCCTCCTACATCACTATCCATTTTCCCACGTTTTGTACTCACTGTGTCCAAGTCTTCAGTTTGCCTTGCATTCAACTCACCCTGAGAGGTTCTTTTTCCAAGTGTTGGCATATTAAAGGCTTTAGAAAAACCACTTAACCCAAAGTCCATTCTGTTGATACGGGTCCAAGTAATTTTGGGCTTTGAAACGAAAGGCCCACCATTATCATGGATTTTTGGAAGATCAGAACTTGCTGCGGCTTCTGTGGCATCTCCCTGCAATTCCTCGGATAGGATAATGTTTGATTTGTTGTTGGTGATAACAGGTATATCCATCTTAGTCTTGAAATTTTGCTGACTATCCGGACTCAATGTTGTAGTATCAACCACTTCCTTCCCATTAGCATTTTCCTCAGTTGTGTATCTATTACCCTACGTAAAATCAGGCAGCACTCCTGGATGCACATGACTTCCTATAATCTCGGTCTCTCCTAAATTCATGGGTATTCCTGAATCTTCGGTCTCATCCTTATCCTGAAAGCTTGGATTCTCTGATCTGAAATTTTCCACCACCATCGCCGTCATCTCCATCGGTTGCTTCAAGGTTTCAGTTGGTTGCACCGGTTTATCACCTGCACTACCTGAATTGTTATTATTTTGCCTTGGTGGAGATCGCTGCCTACCCCCTGTTGCTTTTAAAAAAATCCCCATATTCATACTTTACTTCCGCTGTATTCTTCGTCGCTGCAAAGTGAGTAGCACAATGCCTCAAATCATGGCCTAACAATCCACAATAATGACAAAAAAAAAGGACAATCTTTCATATTTAAACTTCACCCACGTACGCTCCCTATCCGAACCAGCAATAAACGCACCCCTTCTGAGCGGCTTGGATATTGATAACGATACCCAGACTCGCATGAAATAGTTAAAGTCATCCTTCCTTTGCTTCCATTCCACTTCCTCAACCACCCCTAACCTGCTGTCAACCTCCTTTGCTACCTGAGGAGACACCATATCGAAAGGGGCACCCCATATTTGTATCCAAAGAGACACATTCTCCATTTTAATTTTCCCCACAGTCATACCCTTGTGCCATCTTTGGAGCATAAGAATTTGATTATCAAACAACCAGGGACCGCCTCGAAGAATTCGGATCATATCAAATTCCGATTGAAATTTGAACTGAAAAAGATTTGGTCCAACCTCCACTATTTGCATCCCTTCATCCAGCCCCCAAGATCTTCTAATTGTGTTTTTGGCTGCCACTTTATTGTAAGGCTTGCACATAAGGAATTTCCCGATAAGGCTTAAGTTACAGCTCTCAATAGCCTCCTGGCGGCCATCATCAGATATGGCAATCACTTCCTCTTCATTTGTAGTTAACGTCATGGGTTCTAGTTTATCAATAACGTCGTCTGCCACGTTGAATACTGATTGCAGTTACTGCTATGAAAATAAAAGAGAAAAAGAATACCCTCTGATTAACACAAAGGGAGGAAGAGACTCGTATTAGAACGAGAGAAAAAGCTCCACCAGTTAAACTTTCCATTAAAATAATGTTTCTTTCCCTTTTTTTTTTCTCTTCCCGTTACACAAGCTCTCTTCTAACCAAGTATCAAGCATGTGTGATACTCCCTTTGCATGTGTTTGGTGTTTACCTTTAGCTCTACTATTTTTTTTTTTTTTTTTTTTTTTTTTTTTTTTCTGCTCTCTCTTTTTTTGTTCTTCTTTGCTGGTTTTTGATGGGTATTGGTTACAGTGGTGGGTTTGTGGCTGTGTTGGTGGTTTCCATGGCTTTGATGGTAGTTGTGGTTGTGTGTTTGGCTGTTGAATGAAATATTATTTTATTGTAGTGTTTATATTGTTTTATTGTGTTAAAAGTTAAAATAAAACCACTAATGTTGGATGTTTTGTAAAGTGAGAAAGTAAAATAGATAAAGTACCTTTTGTGGTGTCAAATAACTAAAAAAATAGCTCTACCAATGTGGATACTCTAACCAAGACGATCTAGGAATTGAAAGTATATTATTCTCCATTGCTTTTTCTATAATAAAGTATCCAATACAACCCAACCCAATAATAAATTCGAGTGCCATGCTCACATAAAACCAATCTACTTCAAGTCCTCAAAAATCCTCGCTCCTTTTGTTTACAATGTTGGGTTTTACATCAATTATAGTACAATTATCAATAAGTGGAGGTCCACAAAGTCTGTTTCAAAAAAAACTGGACGCATAGAGGCTCGGTAGCTGGAGAAGGTATATGGTGTATCCGGCATATATGCTAGCTACAAGATATAATTTTTGTTGTAGCTGAGTGCTTGAAAGGATTTTCCCAGTTAAATTGTTGTTTGACAAGTTCAACCGGCTCAAAAATGTCATACTTGACATACTCTAAGGAATTTGACCAAAAGTTGGTTTAAATCAATAGATTCTATGGATCTCATATCACCTATATTCTATGGAATCCCTCCAGTCAAGATATTAAATGGCAAATTCAATGATTGTAGCCCTTGGAGGTTACGTCTGTTTGGAAACAACCTATTTAACCGAAATCGAAAATTTTTTGCTGAAAGTACTGTAAAAAAAAAAAAAAAAGCTAGCCCAATAGTATAGTAAGACCCATGAATAATGCAAAAAAATGTAATATGATCCATGAATAGTAACAAAAAAAAGCTGAAAACTCTAATAAGTTTCAACTTTCATCACTTCCCAAACACACTCTTTATCATGCATACAAAATAAGCATTGATTTTTTTTTCTTAAAAAAAAAAAGAGGGGAGGGGGGGGGGGGGCCCCAAATTTACTAATTTTAGCAATTTTATTTTTATAAGAGTACATTTTTACCCCCTAAATAATATTATTGATTCTTTTAAGAGTAATCTTTATATAATCACAAATTTTTCTACAACATTTTTACAAACTATTAAGGTAACAAATTCTTATTGATTCGCATTTGGGCCCACCGCTTACATTATTCTTTTACTTACCAATAGCTACTTATCACATTAACAATTTGTGAAAAAGTTTGTAGCTCTAGAATTTTCCTCATTTTAAAGACTATAAAAATTATAAATCTAAAATTTAAAACAAAATATATATAAGCCAAAAAAAAAAAAAATAGTCCAACAACAAAAATTACCAATAATAAAACTAAAAAAAAAAAATTAAACCTAATCAACCAATTTTACCCAAAATAAACAACTTGACCCTTAAAAAAATTTAAACAAAATAGTTTTGTTCTTACCTAGTAGCGCATACATCAAAAAAAAAAAAAAAAAAAAAAAATCAATGGCTATGCAAAAGAGTAGAGTCGAAGACCAAAGTCATTACACATAACTAACAGAAAGCAACTCCCTTAACTCTAAGTTTTGACTCCGTTCCTAACTATTGCTATTGTGTTCATCCTTGTAAGAATTGAAGCATAGATTAAATATTCGTTATTTTTGACAAATATTTTATATAAGAAAAATCTTTTATAATTTCTTTTTTTTTTGTGTCGGTTCAAATGGATTTTTTTCCTCAAGCTTGCAAGGCATGGACTTTAGATAAGAGGTTCGACTCTTTATAACGCCAAGAATTGATTGTAAGTCTGTAAGTCTTGTACATGGAACAAAACAAGATAAGAATATAGTCCATTTGAGTAGCCTTAGAGCTTGATTTGCTAGACTGATGGAAAAACATAGTTTGTATCGCATACCAAACATAAGTCATGGAAAATTAATGGATCTTGTACAGCACCGAGACCCCGAAGCCCATACCGGCCTTGAGCCCAAGCCCATACAGGCCCTGGGCCCAGGCCCATACCGGTTTTGGGTGCGGGCTCAGCGGAAAGGTCCAGTTACCCTACGCCCTTCTTGAAACTGCCTTAACGTGAGAACAAATTTTAGAGTCTGAGTTCCAATAGACGATCGGTTTAACTTTTCCGGGCAAGCGAATTGGCCGTGTCCGGGAAAGTTATAATATGCACGGGAAACCGAATTGCCGAACATAATCAATCAAGCCGGAACCAAGTTCCAAGGCCATAAATGCTGCACCGCCCTCTCACCTAAACATCCACTTTAACCGGATAATATTGGACCTTTAGTAGCACTAACGGTGGTCAGTAATCATAATCTCCCCACTAACCTTGGCTATAAATAGAAGAAATTTGGGAGAAGAAGGGGTTCAGAAAACCGAGAGAAAACAACAAGTGAGAAAGAATAAATCGAGTGTTGCTTTGAGTCTCTCTCGAGAACGACCCAAAGTAGGAAATCCTCAAACCCACTACAAATAAATTGTGAGCCCAAGTAATTTAAGGCCCGTAAGTCTCGTACTTGATTCTTACAATTGGCGCCCACCGTAGGGCTCTCCTACAAAGTCGTGGTTCGATTGAGACTCAAACAAGCGAAATGTCCGAGGAGCGTTTAGGAGGCCATGCTCCGAGCGATTCTATAGGATCTTCTCGGGGATCGACGTGGAGGGAGAGAAGGCAGAAACGGCGGGAGGATAGGGAGCATCCAAGAGGAGAGAAAAGGTCCGGATTGGGAGAAGGATCGGCCCGGACACACCAGACGATTTCAGGCGTCTCGGCGCATCGGCAATATGATGATAGAGACCGAGAGCTGGAGCGATTCACGCAGATTGGTAATGGATTTGGAGCTGGAAGCAAGGGGTCGGCGCCACGAAAGGAACCACAACCCCCAACAAAGGAAAAATCGGGGCAAGGAGGGCTCCGGTAATCCAACTGTACACAACAATACCGAGACCGATCACGCTCTCAAGAGTCACACCGGCACTCCCGGGAGACACGTCATCAACGGGACCGTTCCCGATCACATGGATATGATGACCGAGGATCGTAGTCGCCGGAGGAGCGGCGGCACCACAATGCCGCAATGGACGCCATGAGCAGAGCCTTGCGGATGGCAGCCCGGTCTCCATTCTCCGATGAGATTGAACGGGCCCCCATGCCGAGCAGATTTACGCGACCGCCATTCAATTCCTATAAGGGGAGGACAGACCCCGTGGAGCATATCAGTCATTACATCCACATGATGTCTTTGCACGCGCACAATGATGCACCGATGTGTAAAGTATTCCCCTCTAGCCTCGGCTCAATGGCCCCGAGATGGTTCAATGGGTTACGGAAAGGCTCCATACACAGCTTTACCGAGCTGATACAAGAATTCGGCAAGAGATTTGTGACATGTAGCCGAGTGCAACAGCCGGTTGACGCGCTACTTTCCATGAAGATGAGGGTCGGGGAAACCCTTCGGAGTTATGCCAGCCGATATTGGGAACTCTACAACGAGATTGGTGGGGGGAATGAGAAAATTGCGGCGAGCACCTTCAGGATGGGGCTCCCGAAGACTACGAGTTACGGGAGTCGTTGACGAAAAAACCCCCCGAGGATATGAGGCAACCGATGAGGCGCATAGAGGAGTACAAACGCCCGGAGGACGACCAGCTGCAGAGCGGGGGGAAAGCCCCATTAATTGTGAGATCTCGACAAGGCGTTTTACCGACAAAACCAAAGAGAGACTTGAGAATGCGAGAACCGTAAGTGCAAATCGAAGGGGTAAATGTGGCATTTAAGGAGCCCGTACATAAAATCTTGGAGCGGATCAAGAACGAGTCATTCTTCAGATGGCCAAACAAAATGGGGGGCGACCCATCTCGGAGGAACCAAAACATGTACTACACCTACCATAGAGACAAGGGACACACCACCGAGCAAAGGTCTTGGGTATTAAAGGATCACCTCGGGCAAATGGTAAAGGCGGGAGTGGTACCGAAAGAGTTCATTGCGACTCCGCTCACCAAGAAGCCGGACAGGGTGTCCAACGAAAAAGGAACCCCTCCCGCCTCCACTAGGGATAATCGAAGTCATCCATGCTGCACCAAGAGGAACAACAGCAACAAAAAGGGTATTGACAAAGGCTTTGCATAGGAGGAGGATCAGCCGAGAAGAAGAAGAAAGTTGGACGGCTTAACATCTCGTTCAAGGAAGACGATTTGAAAGGAACGGTCCAACCCCATGACGACGCTTTGGTGGTCACGGCCCGGATAGGCGGGTTCCTGGTGAAGAGGGTAATGATTGATCAAGGAAACGAGGTCGACGTCATGTACCCAGACCTCTTCGAAGGGCTCGGATTAAGGACCCAGGATTTGGCGAAGTATGACACGCCGCTGGTCTCATTTGATGGGAGAGTCGTAATTCCCGAAGGACAAATCTCTCTCCCGGTGGATATGGAAGGCAAGGGAGTTATAGTTACCTTCATAGTAGTCCGATCATTCTCGCCGTACACCGCAATCCCGGGGAGGCCGTGGATTCACGCCATGGAGGCTGTCCCATCCACCCTCCACGTGAAAGTAAAATTTCCTACCGAGTATGGAATTGCCGAGGTAAGGGGGAACCAACAAGTGGCGAGGCGGTGCCTTGTCGCCGCGGCCACATGGAAAAGTGAACAATCCGGACAAGGCGAGCAGGCCGATAAAGAAACTTCATAGCAATTACGAGGGCCCCGAGGGGAAGCGGGGCGAACGTGGCGAAGAGGTATTGAAGGTTAGGATTCTTCCAGATCTTGACAAGTATTTTCAGATTGGCACAAGCATGAATGACCGGGAAAGGGTAGAGATGTTGTTGTTCCTTTTGCAGAACGTAGATGTTTTCGCGTGGAACCCGTATGAAGTGCCCGGCGTAGACCCCGAGTTCATTGTCCACAAACTCAACGTGGACCCATCATTTCCCCGAAGAAGCGAGAAAACCGAGAAGGGCATCAAAAGAACACGTCGATGCAATAAAACCTGGAGGTCCAGCCTGAAGGAGGCCGGGGTCATAAAAGAAATATTCTTCCCGAGATGGCTAGCAAACACTGTCGTAGTGAAGAAGAAGAACGGTAAATGGAGAGTTTGTGTGGACTTCACAGATTTGAACAGAGCGTGTCCCAAGGACCCATTCCCAATGCCCAAGATTGATCAACTAGTAGACGCCACGTACGGGCACCCGAGGATGAGCTTCCTAGATGCCTTCTAAGGCTACCACCAGATTGCCTTGGCGCCCAAGGACCGAGAAAAGGCAGCATTTATATCCCCGAACGCAAACTATCACTACGAGGTCATGCCGTTTGGATTGAAGAATGCCGGGGCCACCTACCAGCGTATGATGACGAGAATATTCCGAGAAAAAATCGGATGCACGGTTGAAGTTTATATTGACGACATGGTGGTAAAAAGCAGAAAAGAGTCGCAAAGATACGGAAGACCTTCGGGGAGTATTCGAGATACTACGGCGGCACAAATTGCGCCTGAATGCCGAAAAGTGCACTTTCGGAGTGGGGGCTGGCAAGTTCCTGGGTTATCTAATCTCCACTCGGGGAATAGAGGCTAACCCCGACCAAATAGAGGCCGTCAATCGCCTCAAACCACCGAGCAATCCTAAAGAGGTGCAGGTGCTCACTAGAATGTTAGCCGCCCTGAACCGATTCATCTCCAAGTTTGCCGATCGCTGCCGGCCATTCTATCAACTTCTGAAGAAGTGGAAGGGGTTTCGTTGGGACGAGGGATGTGATGAGGTTTTTCGAGAGCTCAAGGAATACTTGGCAAAGGCGCCGAGGTTGACGGCCCCGGAGCCCGGAGAGGATTTGTTTATGTACCTCTCGGTTACCAAGCATGCCGTAAGTGCTGTGTTGCTAAAGGACCAAGGAGTACAAATGCCAGTGTATTACGTAAGCAAAACCTTGGTAGATGCCGTGACAAGGTACCTGCCCCCGGAGAAGTTAGTTTTAGCCCTGGTGCACGCCACGAGGAAGTTGCCACATTACTTCCAGGCTCACACGGTGTTCGTCCTCACCGAGTATCCGTTACGATCATTGTTGAAGAGATCAGATTTCACGGGCCGAATTTCCAAATGGGGGACTCGGTTGGGATCATTTGACATAAGATACCAACCTAGGAGCTCGGTGAAGGGACAGGTTCTCGCAGATTTCATCGCAGAATTCACACCTAAGAACGATGGCAAAGTAATCAGAAAAGGAAATTCGCTCGTGGAGGGTATTTGTGGACGGCGCTTCAAATGCTATGGGGTCGAGCTGGTATTGTCATAATTACCCCCGAGGGCATACGATTGGAACACTCCTTCAGGTTGGGATTCAAAGCCTCAAACAATGAAGCCGAGTATGAGGCCCTACTGGCCGGCTTGAGGGTCGTATTGCATCCGGGTGCAAAAGATGTAGAAATTTACTCGGACTCTAGGCTGGTTGTTTATCGATCACGGGAGACTTGAGGCTCGGGACTCTCGAATGAAGGCTTATCCGAGTGCGGCCAAGCAGATCATCGACCAATTCGGAACAGTAAAAGTATCCCGTAGCTCGGTCACAAAATAAGCACGCCGATTCCTTGCCACGTTAGCCTCATCGGCTACGGAGGACACGCCTCGGTTAGTCACAATAGAACTTATAAGGGAGCCAAGTATCGGTGTGAAGAGTATCCCCACCAAGCCGTAGTAGAGGTTGCGCGAGCGCGATGGCTAATCCGTGTTGGATGAAGCCGATCATAGATTTCCTTGCCGAGGATATAGTTCTGGAGGATGAGGACGAGGCCAAGAAGATTCGTCGGGTTGCTCCCCGTCTCTGGCTGTCCTCGGACCGCAAATTGTACCGAAGGTCCTTCGCCGGCCCTTACCTTTTGTGCTTGCATCCCGAGAGAGTCGGGGAGCTTGACCGAGCTACATGAGGGAGTGTGTGGCGGACATGTTGGAGGACGATCTTTAGCACACAGAGCGATGACCCAAGGGTTTTGGTGGCCTCGGATGCAAAAGGATGCCACTCAATATGTTCGGAGCTGCGAACAGTGTCAAAAACATGCCCCTTTGATCCATCGGCTGCAGAGCGTCGAATCTGTCGGCGACCCGTGGCCGTTCGCACAATGGGGGCTTGACATTCTCGGACCATTCCCCCGAGCACCGGGAACCGCTGCTTTTGTATTGGTGGCGAGATTACTTCACGAAGTGGGCGGAAGGCGAGGCCTTAGCCAATATCCGGGATCTTTGACGTGAAAAAGTTTGTATGGAAAAACATAATTACAAGGTTTGGGGTGCCAAATGCGCTAGTAACGGACAATGGGCTACGATTCGACAAAGCTTTTCGGACCTTCTGCGGCCGAACTTCGGCATCAGGAACAAATATTCAACCCCGGCTTACCCACAAAGCAACGGTCAAGCCGAGGCGATAAACAAGACTATTCTCAATGGGCTCAAGAGGAGGTTGGACGGGGCGAAATGAAGATGGGCGGAAGAACTACCTAGTGTATTGTGGGCATACTACACGACCCCCAGGAGATCCACGGGGGAAACCCCGTTTTCTCCGACGTGCGGAGTGGAAGCGGTGATACCAACCGAGGTGAGCTTATGCAGCGCAAGGGTCGCTGGGTTTGACCCGTCCGAACGCCGACCGATGATGGAGCGTTTGGATTGGTTAGAAGAATGCGAGAGGCCGCGTCCATACGGCTCGTCGAGTATCGAGCCAGGCCCCCAAAGATACAACCGAAATGTAAAGGGGAGGGAATTCGGTCTTGGGGAGCTAGTGCTAAGAAAGGTTGTGGGAAACATGCGAGACATAGCTGCAGGAAGCTTGCTCAAACCTGGGAGGGACCATATAGAGTCACGACCATCGCGGGTGCGGGGCTACTACTTGGAAGACCTCGACGAGAGGCCGCTTCCCCGACCATGGAACGCTAACAATTTAAAGAAATTCTACTCATGATTATCCATGTAAGCTTTAACTTGTATTTCGTTAAAATCAAGATTATGATGAACTTATTTGTATATGTCGTTTTCGCGACTACACACCAAGAGAATTGCAAATAATATTTCAATGGACAAAAACCTGACCCTCGGCTCGATCAAAGTCGCCGAGCAGGTGGAAACCTTACAAATGAATCTTTAAGGGCGTAAACCCGACCCTCGGCTCGATCAAAGTCGCCGAGCAGGTAGAAACCTTACAAAAAAATCTCTAAGGACGGAAACCCGACCCTCGGCTCGATCAAAGTCACCGAGCAGGTGGAAACCTTACAAATGAATCTCTAAGGACAGAAACCTGACCCTCGGCTCGATCAATGTCGCCGAGCAGGTGGAAACCTTACAGATAAATCTCTAAGACGAAACGACCCTCGGCTCGATCAATGTCGCCGAGCAGGTGGAAACCTTACAAATAAATCTCTAAGGACAGAAACCTGACCCTAGGCTCTGTCAAAGTCTACGAACAGGTGGAAACCTTGCAAATAAATCTCTAAGGACAGAAACCTAACCCTCAGATTGATCAATGTCACCGAGCACGTGGAAACCTTACAACTAAAATCTTTAAGGACAAAGACACAGTACTCGGCTCGATTAAAACCGCCGAGCGGGTTTTAACCTTATAACTAAAAACACAAAGGACAAAAGTATGACTCTCGGTTAAGCTAAATGGCCAAAACACCGGCATAATCCCCGTGAAACATACAAATCGACAGAAATTCATGCAATCGATTAAAATAAAAGTCAAACGGAAAGCATTTTACCAGTCAAATAGATAAAGGTAAATGTTCATGTACCACATCCCGGTGCCTTAGGCAAATAAACCTTTAAAATAGAAATCTGATAAAAACAAAGTAAAAACACAAAGGGACTATAAGAAAATCAGTGGAGGGTCGGGCAGGTCCGTCACTACTGCCCGGACGATTAGGGGAAAGGCGGGTCTTCACCGAAAAGCTCCTGCACACGGGGATCTTTGGTGGCTTCCATTTCCTCGAGGCTCGGCGTGAGCATCAATTTGTTCAACCAGCTCCCTCATATCTTGGCCGTTTCCTCCTCGTCAATAGCGATCGGGGCTTCCGGACGGCGGTGATAGGGCTCGGAAAGGGGATTTGACCAGGGGTCTCTCGATGCGAATCTTCGAGGAGCTCCCATTGCTTGGAGAGCGGCAAACCACCCGGCCTCAAAACCCAAATGCCGAGCCCGAGAAACTACCGGCTCTGCTGAATTTTCGGCATCGTGAAGCCCTCATTGTACCACTTTTGCTCCGCGGCCGCCAAGGCTGCCCCGAGGTCGGCTAACTCCTCGGCGTTGGCGGTGTTGAGGCTGATGGCTTCAGCTAACTTGACCTCCGTCGCGTGCAGCTTCGCCAGAGCTCCGCACACCTCTTTTTCGGCCAATGCCCGGTTCTTCTCCATAACAAAGACCTTTTTCTCGGACTCAGCAGACTTTGAGCTTTTCCTTAGCCGTTTTGGCTGCCGACTCCGCTCTCCTTCTCGCGCTCGACTTCCTCGACTAGGTCCCGTGTCCGGCTAGCTACTATGTGAGCCGGTTGGGCAGCTTGGCAAGCCCAAAAATTAATAAAGAAGCAGAAAAGGATGTATGGAAAGAAAACGAATAAGCTAAGTAGTTACCGCAATGGCGTACCACTCTAACCGGTGCCCCACGGACTCCTCGGATCCCTCCTCAAAGGTATGCACGTCCTCGGGAAGAAGAAGACCTTCGGCCAAAGTTTGGGCAATACGGCCGCCCTCGCCCTTCTCCCACATCCGAACACAAGCGGTTGAGGGCGGTGACTTGCCATCCAACAGAAACTTTGGCTTCCATGCTAGAGCCACCCGAGAGGAGGACGCAACCCCGTGCCGGCCTGGGTCGGTGGCTCACGGATAACAATTCCTCCTATTGGTGGGGGAGGAGTCTGGACAGCGGCATCCCCCGGGCCCATGGAAGGTTGATCGGTTACTACGCTTCTTACAGGCCCGTCCGGGCTGCGAAGAGGGTGGAGGCCGAGACACTTGACCCCGACCCTGAGTAGGTGGGGGCTGATTGGGCTGTCGGGCACCGGGCACAAACCGGTCGATGGTCATGACTTTCCTTGACACCATCCTTCCACCGGGTTGGATAGTTTCAGCTAGCAAGGCAGCCGCTTCTATCGCTTGCTGTTGAGACTCGGCGGGTGGATTCTCGGGATTGGGCTGCTCTTGGACTTGGTCACCTTCTTTGTATGGCTTCGTGGGCTATCTCTCCGAGGCGCCGAGATACCCGTTCCGCACTCGTGATCGCAAGGGAGCTAGCTCGTCCGAGCAAGTGAACCGCCGACCAAATTCCCTTGCCTCCCGGTTGTAAGTTTTGGCGGCAAAAAGTTTGCGTCACCGACGTCTATATATGATAGCAGGGGGCTATCAACTAATAGTGCCTGCTTGAAGGGCTGCCAGGTAGAGTAAATGCGCTCTACTCCGAGGATCAAGTGCGAGGCCCGGAGTTGTCCGTCCCAATGCACGTATATCTCGAAACGAGGGACGAAGTTCGGATCCTTGGCGTGGACGGCTCTGATGTCCCGAACAAACACCTTGCCGTCTGCGAAAGAGCAAGTGTCGCATTAGTATCTAACAATAAAAATTTACTTCAATAAGAAGAAAAGGAGAAGCAGAGGAAAGCAATTATATCAAGGGAATAGTACGAACCCACTTCACGCCGTGAAAGGGGGCAAGGGATGTCCCCAAGAAACCAATTGCCGCGCACTCTTACAAGCTCCCCGGCGGAGTTCCCCGTTCAATCGGGTAGACATGATATCAGCTGTACCCGATTATCTCTTGTCTTTAAGTAATAGTTGGTGGATTTGTTCCCACAGAGGCAATACATGTTGTTAATGTCATGGTGGTTTAACTGTAAGTTAAAAGTATGGTTCAACTTACTCGACACGACTAACTACCCGGTAAAAGTTGGGGGAAGTCTGGTCGGGACACATCCCGTAGTACGTGAGTGCGTTTATCAAAAGGGGATCCACGGGGAACCTAACCCCTCCTTCTAAAACTAACATCAAAGGGAAAAAGGCTGCACCCCGCCCTCGGTGGAGTTCAATATCACTATCATGGTAGTAGGCTACATCCACGTCATCGGGAACATTAAATTTACTCCTAAAGGTGGCTAAAGCAAATGGGATTCTAGAAGGTAAGAGTAACCCATCTATAACGACTAAAACTACAAAAGGGGAACTTGAAGAAATAAAGTCAAGGAACAGGAAGGGGAAGAAAAACTTACTTTGGGTTCTAAGGAGGAAAAGAACACTGGGCAAGCGAGTAAGCGCACAGAGATTTGGTCGGCAGAGAGTAAGCGCAAAAAATCGGAGGTAAAGGAAAAATGAAATGATGTTCGAGGGGGGACTATTTATAGAGCCAAAAGGAAAGGGGGGGAGAAGAAACGTTTATTCAAGCAATAAATGGGCACGATTTACGAGCGACCCAGCGAATGCCAAACGTAAGTGATTCGCACGCCGCTTGATTCCACGAACCAACAGGCAATAATGGCGACTGCATCTGGCGCCGCGAAACGGCGCGTCTTTTGAGATGAATATTAATGAGTAACCATAGTCACGAGTCTCGGGCTATAAGATTCCCGAGGTCAAAAGTCCCAGACAACTCCTTGATTCTTCTCGGCGACCGAGTATGAATCAAGGGGGGGCTAATGTACGGCACCGAGACCCCGAAGCCCATACCGGCCTTGAGCCCAAGCCCATACAGCCCCGGCCCCAGGCCCATACCGGTTTTGGATGCAGGCTCGGCGGAAAGGTCCAGTTACCCTATGCCCTTCTTGAAACTGCCTTAATGTGAGAACAAGTTTTGGGGTCCGAGTTCCAATAGACGATCGGTTTAACTTTCCCGGGCAAGCGAATTGGCCGTGTCCGGGAAAGTCATAATATGCACAGGAAACCAAATTGCCGAACATAATCGATCAAGCCGGAACCAAGTTCCAAGGCCATAAATGCTGCACCGCCCTCTTACCTAAACATTCACTTTAACTAGATAATATTGGACCTTTAATAGCACTAACGGTGGCTGTAATCATAATCTCCCCACTAACCTTGTCTATAAATAGAAGAAATTTGGGAGAAGAATGGGTTCAAAAACGAGAGAAAAACATCAAGTGAGAAAGAATAAATCGAGTGTTGCTTTGAGTCTCTCTGCCGAGAACGACCCAAAGTAGGAAATCCTCAAACCCACTACAAATAAATTGTGTGCCCAAGTAATTTAAGGCCCAGAAGTCTCGTACTTGGTTCTTACGGATCTACTTCATTCGCAATTGATAACATGGACTGTGTAAGTTTGAGAATATAAGAACAAGAAAGTATACCTTGGTGTGGTGAAAATCAAAACCAAAGATCAGAAGTTCTTGAGAACACTTTTAATCTTCACTCCAATTCCACTTGAACCCAAGAAGTGTGGTCTCTCAATCAGTTTCTATAAATGTGTTCAAAGGAAAATTAGAGAGTGTCCAACACTCACATACAAACCATTTCATTCTCTTACAAAATTTTGTATGTTTCTCTCCTTATAACTGATTATCTAATTAGGCTAGTCTTTGGGCCTTTCCAATTGGGTTTTAGTATGTGGCTTGGAGTGGGACCAAAAGGGAACAAATAAGACACTAGCTCCAATGGACCTTGGGCTCTTTTGTCAACTCTTGATAAGTCCAAAGTTACCACTAATTATATTTAATACCACTATATAAATATAATTGCACTCTAGGCCTTATTAATAAATTATATCTCAAGACTTTATTGTACATACAACCCGTTTATAAAATATTCGTAGTAATACAAAATCATAAATGTAGACTACCACTTTGAAGATTACTACATTAAATCCTTGAGTACTTGATTTAATCCTTTAAGTTATTCATCATATATTACTAAAGTATATATTTACTAAAGTATATATTTATGAAATCCAATTTCATAAATATATACTTTAGTAACTTCTTACTAAAGTAGTTAGGCCTAACATTTTAAATAACCAAACTCATTAAACTTATCTCAAGGGAATATTTTATATCTTCGTTAAGAGATTATGAATTCCATCTTAAGAATATATGTTCCATCAACACTAAATGTGGTTGCCTAACATACTGAAGTTTTGATCGTGACTTTAGATCTCATTCCTGATATATCAAAACAACCTACACTTCATGATCGGGTCCATTATTCTCTCGGGATTAAGAGTTCATGTAAATAGAAGTCGTGAGTTTTATTATTCATTTAACAATCGTTAGGAGAATAATAAATCTCATAGCGGTCCAGTTTAATATGTCTTAACTCTTAAAACATATCAACTAGAAGTCTCCACTTCCATGATCAAGACAAATCATCTTAGTTGATATGTTATAGTCTTCGCAAATAAAATGCTCAATTTCATCACCAACTACGAACTAAAATTTTGAGTTTACAAAGAACTTGTAACTTATATCTTCTGTGACTAAATCACATAAATCACATATTATGCATCTCATGGACTATATGATATTGTCCAAATATTTATGTTACTATTATTTTAGATAATAATAAAACAACTTTATTAATTACAACATTAAGTCATACATAATGTCATACATAGCATCATACAATAGGATTTAAGGGCACTAATCCTAACATAGACATCAATTTTCTTCCCCGGCAAAAGTCGGACATATTTTAGACGAAAATTTCACTAATTATTATTACTTGTGTACAAAATTCAAGGATCATTAAATTGGAATAGGTCCCTTACTGACCTAACCAATTGGAATAGGATGAAATTTCTTCCCATGCACACTAACGTTGTGTACACTCCAAATTTTTTCTGCATTTGATAATGATATGTTGTGGAAAGATTTCATCCAAGTCCAACATGCTTGAGAGTTATAGTTGAGACCATGGCCCAAAAGCTTTACTATTCAATTCTTTTGTGTGGAAAATTAAACACTCATTTGATGTAATAGGAAACAATGGAATTTATTATATTGTGTGATTAACTATTAAATTATGGGTCATGCTAACAAGTGCCCTTAGGGCATTGGTTAACAATCCATTTTAGGAAAATTTTGACACCACTTTTATAGAAAATGAAAAAAATTGTCAAAACATTAATTGTTTTTTTTCTTTTCCCATAAAAACTTTTTTTAAATGAATTATTAACTGTTAGCATTTTCCTTAAATTATATATTCCACATTGTTAAATGACAAAAGGGTCTAAATTAATCCGATTAGTATTTTCATACACAAATAAAAAATTTACGGAAAAATATATCTCCTAACTCAGGATCTTTGCTTTGTGTGAAGAATTCAACACTCATTCAATACAATATATATATATATATATATATATATATATATATATATATATATATATATATATATATATATATAGAGGAGACATTGGAATTTGATACACTGTTTTTTGTTTTTTTTTTTTTTTTTTTTTTTTGGTGGGGATTTAAAGCTTTTGTTTGTTGGTATTATGAAATTGTTGTAGGCACTGAAAGTCTGGAATGATTTTGCAACTGGCAAGTCTTGTGCTTTACGCCTAAAGAGGCGAAGTCATTAGTATCCAAAATACCGATTTTTTTTTTTCTTTAACGAAAAAAAAAAAAAAGAAGTGATTTTTTAAGATTATAGAGAATATTGATTATTGTTAGTTTTTTTAGATAAAAATAGTGATTATTAAGTATGCATTTTATGAAAGTTGACGTAAACCATCCACTATTTCTACATTTTTTTCCCATTAAAAAAAAAAAAAAAAAACTCCTCTCTCTCTCTCTCTCTCTCTCTCTCTCTCTCTCTCTCTCTCTCTCTCTCTCTCTCTCTCTCTCTCTCTCTCTCTCATATTTGGGGAGTTCTAGTCGTTGATCAGCAGGATTTAGACTAGAAATGCCAATTAAAAGACTATATAGAGGAGGTTTAATATATCAGGGGTGATATTATATATTCAAACTCAAAAGTAATTTTCTCTTGGAGAATATTTTTATTTTTTATTTATTTTAATTTGAAACTATGCCCATTGTTGTTGTTATAAAGTTTTCAATTGTTTGCCTATGTTTGATTTAGATTCTATCGGGGGTGGTTTTTTGAGTGTAGTCACGTGCCTTCTGCTAGAAGTGTGACTTTGATAAGCTTGGATTTGTTTTGGGGAGTTCAACCCGGAACTCGACTTTGGGCCGCATAGACCAATGACTTCCGACGTATTTTTAAGCCTACAAAATAGATAAAGCCCAAAGTCTTAGAATCATGATAATAGTTGAAATAAATAAATAATATGCTTAGCATGATAGCTTTGATTAAATGATGAGTTGATACGTTATTATTACGTATATTAAGTGATGTCCAATATTAGAAAATAATTAATTAGGTATCAAATGCCCAATAATGGGATGAATCCAATAGTCCATATCCAGCTACGGTTCATGGCTCATGTTCAACATATTAAGCTATGTCTAGCAATGGTCTATGTCCAAATAATATATGTCCAATGGTAGTTCATTTCCAAAAAAATATATGTGCAATGGTGGTAGATCGATTTATTAATATGTATGTTCATTGAGGAAGTATTAGTGAGATCATGTTTATTAAATAGTGAGATAATATTAAAGTAACTTGCATCCAACGGTGTAATAACAATGAATTAACATGTACTTAATAATGTAATCTTGAATATAGAGAGATTTTGACTTATCTTGACAGTTTGTAGCTCCAAAATAGTAGAACAAGAGTGGACTTATGACGTTTCAGCAGCACGATAAAATGAGTCCAACGGTACAATATGATATTATGAGTCCTTCTATGACGACTTCATGATTGAAAGGGAAAAATGGGTGCAACTGGAGGGAGAGAGAATATGTCTAGCCGTGTGCATAGGTTGATTACGTTTATCCCCTTTCATCATGCACTTAAATGACTTTCCTCATGTAATGTTCTTTTAGTTTTTAGTCAAATATGAGTGAGGTTTCCTTCCATAAGAATGACTTTTAGTATTATAAGTTTTTGCCTTTCATAGGAAGGGCTTTTAGCATTATAAGTATATGTCTTCCATGAGAAAGGGCTTTTAGAAATAAGTTCTTGGAAGAGTGTTTGATATGTTTTAAAATGTGTGGAGATGGTAAGAAATATATATGGTGTTTGTATTATGTATAAAAATTATATGTAGATACTTTGTTGGACATGGATCTTGTATATGTATACTTTGTGAGACATGGAGTTTAAATATATATGAGAAGTATGTATGGGTATTTTGTGGGGAATGTGTTTGTAAAATATATGGCAATGTGAGATAGATAATATGAATGTTAAATATAGTAAATACATGAGATTATAGTTGCTAACGACTATTATGTTGCTTTCCAAGAAGGGAGATTTTGTATGAGAAATAAAGAATGAAATGGAGATGAGTTTTTGGGCAGCAAAACGATGAAGTTTTAGAATATTCAAGTGTGGGAGAGATGGATAGTGTGTAATGGTGTGGTGTAATAGGTGTGATGTGTTGTTATCTATGAAGAGAGATGAAGAAAGATATGAAGATCTTTAGAGATATGGTTGCAAAATAAATGGAGTTTCAGAATATTGAAGATAAAAGAGGGATGGATCCTCCCTCCCCCCCCCCCCCCTTTAGTGTGTAACTTGGTCCTCTTTATATAGAGCCAAGTATGTAACTAGATTAGAATTAGTTGAAAGGAAATTCAGCAAATAAGGAAAAGTCTTTGATAGAGTAAGTGGTTCCATTAGTGGGATTTTGTTTTTTAGCCAAAAGAAGCAAGGTTAGAGACTTAATGGTGCTATCATAGTTGTTAGCTATCAAATGATGCCATATGAATGACATCTTTTGCTTGGAGGGAAAATATTTGGCATTAAATTCAAGGTTTGGCTAAAAATGGTAAGACAATCTTTATGAGATCCTTCTATTTCTAGTATCACAGTTGAAGCTACTACAGA
Organism: Quercus dentata; assembly: GCA_028216015.1. Lineage (NCBI taxonomy): Eukaryota > Viridiplantae > Streptophyta > Magnoliopsida > Fagales > Fagaceae > Quercus > Quercus dentata. The sequence goes on from CP116451.1 coordinate 10,505,751, forward strand.
ATGTCTTTGGAGTCTGTTATAGCTTTTGTAGAAGTCGTTTCTCCGGAAGCTGTTTTTGCTTCTGTTGGAGCCGTTTTTTGTAGCTTCTTTGGAGTTCTGTTGGTATTTTTGACTAAGTTTCCTCTTTTGGAAAATTATATGATTAGTCCATATATAATTTTGGTAAGTAATAGACTAGTTGGTTGATATTTGATGAAGTTTTAGAGATGTAATTATAGTCTTTTTGTATTTTAACCAAATCTTGGAAAGTAAGGAGAACATTTTAATGGTAGATATGAGATATTAATATATATTTAACCATGTGCTTGGAATTGATCTAATTTATATGAAATACTATAATTACATTTTTAAACTTATATTATATGATGAACATTAATCTTTATGTAAAGAGTATGAGGAGTTTTATCATTTTAAGTGTTATGTGATATGAGAGACTTACCAAATATTACCTATTGCACATTGACCCATCAGAGTTCGGGGAATTGGGGAAGACATGCCAAGCAATATGCTTTCCTTTATCAACTTTGAACCACTAGAGTTTTACTGAACATACTTCTTGGCTCTCCAAACCACGACTCCCAAAATTCCCCCGATGAGATTCATGGGCTTAGATCATGAGCCAAAAAATGAGATGATGTGCTATGAGCTTGAACCATAGGCTTTGACATTTTTTTGTGTAAATATGGGCTCTTTTGGGCTTTAGAAGAAATTCTTCCAAAATCCATAATAGTGTTGACGTGGTTTGGGTTGCCAATGAAATGAAGCCATGTGGTGTGAAAAATTTTTACTCAACAGATTCAAAATGTTAAGTGAAAAAAAAAAAAAAAAAAAAACTAAATAGAGAATGTTGGGAGATGATAGTACCCAAAAACATGAGAGATTTAAAAATATATATACATTAAAAGAATGTTATTTTTGGGTATGTGTTAATTGCAAAGTAGATAATTTATTAATTAAAATTTATATTTTATAAAGATGATAAGTTATCTTCAAATATATATACAACAACCACAACAGTGTTTTAGTCCCAATCTTTTGGGAACGAACTATAGATTCTCACCGACTTAGTAAAGATCAGTCACATCATTTTTGTTTTTTTTTTTTTTTTTTTGTCAATATTTAATTGGCCCAAAACCAAAATTCTTGCTTCGCCCTGCGGCAAGTTAGAAAATTGATACCTTAGACAATCAGCCAAATTGACCACAGAATGGAGCATCATCACCGAAATAATGTGTGGTGCAAATTTTTATTTTTATTTTTTATGGGATGTGGTATAATATTAAGGATAAAAAAAATTTTAAAAAAAAAAAGCATTGTCTAGCTATTTTCAAAACCCATTGCCCGTTTTTATTTTCTTTTAAAATTCTTTCAAAAATACCGAAATTTTCGTTATCCAAGTTTATATAGTTATCACAAATCCTCTTCCATCCACACTAATGTAAAATCATTATTCTCACCCTCCTATTTGTATTCAAATATCTGATTCCTATCTGTATTTATTATTTATTTGAATTCAAATACTTCAATTATTTTTATAAAAAAAATACAAAATTACTTCTTTCAAAAAAATGTCAAAAGAGTAACACTATCTCACGTACAAAGGGAAAATAAAAAACCATTATTCTCATCACCCATTTGTATTCAAATGTCTAATTTCTATTTGTATTTGTTATCTGTATATATTAAAAAGATTCAAAAGGTTAATTATGACTTCAAAAAATGTTAAAACTACCCCTAATCTAATTAGATAATCCTTATTCTTTAAAAAAAAAAACTACCAGAGAAATTTTTTTCCAAAAAATTAGCACACTCTCTATTTAAATATATCTCATGCACGCTTAATATGCTTTTTTCCTAAAAACTAACACACACTAAACCCAGCAATTTACTCCATTTCAAATTCTAAATTTTAGTTTCTTAAAAATCCCTTCCTGTGTAACCTCACTAACAATAGATAAATTCAAATTGAAAAATTATATTAAATTCAAATTTTTTTTAAAGCCTCATCAGACTAGTCTATTTGTATTCAAATACTTCAATTATCTTTGTAAAAAAAAAATACAAAATTAATTCTAAAAAAAAAAAACCACTACCTCATGTAAAAACTACTCATTCTTATCTTGAAATTCTATGGTTTTTTTTTTTTTTTTTTTGAATTCTTTAAAACATTCTAAAATTTTTGTTATTCAAATTCTATATAGTTATCATAAATCCTCATCCATCTACACCAACGTATATCATCTTTATTTTGTTTAAATCTCAAATTTTTTTACTTATCACAATTCTTATCCCAATCAATAAATTCAAATGTTTCATTGGGTTTCAACTTCTTACGATTCTCTATCTCATTTTTAAACATTATTTCACATTACCTTAATTAACTCTTTCTTTAAAAAGAAAAAAAAAATACACACGTTTATTTATATGCCACTTTTAAATATTATAACATAAATAAAAAATAGAAAAGAGCATTATTGCAGCGTAAAGCACGTGTAATGAGTCTAGTATACAATAAAAGAATGATATTTTTTGGGTATGTATTGATTGCAAAATAGATAATTTATTAATTTAAATTTAAATTTTATAAAGATGATAAGTTATTTTCAAATATATATACAAAAACCACAACAAAGTTTTAGTCCCAATTTTTTGGAAATGAATTAGTTAAGATCAGCCATATCATTTTTGTTTTTTTAGTGTGTATATATATACATATATTAGCCTCTGAGCAAGTGTAATGCATGCTCAGAGGCTCTTCTATTTTTTTAGGTAAATGTTAATAATTTGCATATATTATAATTCAAAAAAAATATATTTTTATATTTCAAACAAATAAAAAAGATAAACTTTAAAGATAGATAATAACTGTAATTTTTTTTTTTAACGTGAAGGGAAAAAAAATCCTAAATTTTGGAGTTCTCTTTTTGAATTCAAAATGAAATTTGTTACCCATTATTAATGAGGGTATTTTTGAACTATATAAAGAAGATAAGTTATTTTCAAATATATATACAACAACCACAACAAAGTTTTAGTCCCAATTTTTCGGAAACGAATTAGTTAAGATCAACCATATCATTTTTGTTTTTTTAGTGTGTATATATATACATATATTAGCCTTTGAGTAAGTGTAATGCGTGCTTATAGGCTCTTCTATTTTTTTAGGTAAAGGTTAATAATTTGCATATATTATAATTTAAAAAAAAATATTTTTATATTTCAAACAAATAAAAAAGATAAACTTTAAAGATAGATAATAACTGTAATTTTTTTTTTTGAATGTGAAGGGAAAAAAAATCCTAAATTTTGGAGTTCTCTTTTTGAATTCAAAATGAAATTTGTTACCCATTATTAATGAAGTTACCCTTTATTAATGAGGGTATTTTTGAACTATATAAAGATGATAAGTTATTTTCAAATATATATACAACAACCACAACAAAGTTTTAGTCCCAATTTTTCGGAAACGAATTAGTTAAGATCAACCATATCATTTTTGTTTTTTTAGTGTGTATATATATACATATATTAGCCTTTAAGTAAGTGTAATGCGTGCTTATAGGCTCTTCTATTTTTTTAGGTAAATTTTAATAATTTGCATATATTATAATTTAAAAATATGTATTTTTATATTTCAAACAAATAAAAAAGATAAACTTTAGAGATAGATAATAACTGTAATTTTTTTTTTTTGAACGTGAAGGGAAAAAAATCTTAAATTTTGGAGTTCTTTTTTTGAATTCAAAATGAAATTTGTTACCCTTTATTAATGAAGTTACCCTTTATTAATGAGGGTATTTTTGAACTATATAAAAGTTCAATTGAAAGAGGGGAATTCTCTTATATATATATAGACACACACACACACACATTGATCTATCAATATTTAATTGGCCCTTAAACTAAAATTCTTTCTCCGCCCTTGCAGCAAGTTAGAAAATTAATACCTTAGCCAAATCAATCAAATGGACCACAAAATGAAGCATCATCACTGAAGGATAAAATTTAGATATAGTACTTTAGGTGCTATTCCTTAGGTTTCTCTCTTAAGATTCAGTCATGTAGTTACTTAACGAAAAAATACACTTTCATGTGGGAGACAATGGAATTTGATACACTGGGTTTTTTTTTTTTTTTTTTTTTTTGGTGGATTTAAAGCTTTTGTTTGTTGATATTATGAAATTGTTGTAGGCACTGAAAGTCTGGAATGATTTTGCAACTGGCAAATCTTGTGCTTTACGCCTAAAGAGGTGAAGTCATTAGTATCCAAAATAGCAATTTTTTTTTCTTTAAAAAAAAAGTGATTTTTTAAAATTATAGAAAATATTGATTATTGTTAGTTTTTTAAGATAAAAATAGTGATTATTAAGTATGCATTTTATGAAAGTTAAAAAAAAAGCTCCTTTTTATTTATTTATTTTTCTTTCTCTTATTTGGGGAGTTCTAGTCGTTGATCAACAGGATTTAGACTCGAAATGTAAAAAAAAAAAGACTATATAGAGGAGGTTTAATATCAGGGTGATATTATTCAAACTCAAAAGTAATTTTCTTTTGGAGAATATTTTTATTTTTTATTTATTTTAATTTGAAACTATGCCCATTGTTGTTGTTATAAAGTTTTCAATTGTTTGCCTATGTTTGATTTGGATTCAAAATGTTAAGTGAAAAAAAAAAAAAAAAAAAAAAAACTAAATAGAGAATGTTGGGAGATGATAGTACTAAAAAACATGAGAGATTTAAAAAATATATAAACAATAAAAGAATGGCATTTTTTGGGTATGTGTTGTTTGCAAAGTAGATAATTTATTAATTAAAATTTATATGTTATAAAGATGATAGGTTATCTTCAAATATATATACAACAACCACAACTACAAAGTAGATTACAAAAAAAAAAAAAAACCACAAAAAGTTTCAGTCCCAATTTGTTGGGAACGAACTATAGATTCTCACCGACTTAGTTAAGATCGGTCACATCATTTTTTGTTTTTTTATCAATATTTAATTGGCCCCAAACCAAAATTCTTGCTCCGCCCTTGCGGCAAGTTAGAAAATTGATATCTTAGACAAATCAACCAATTTGACCACAAAATGGAGCATCATCACGGAAATAATGTGTGGTGGAAATTTTTTTTTTTATTTTTTAAATATGGGATGTTTAGAATATTAAGGATAAAAAAAATTAAAAAAAAAAACAAACAGAAAGCAGAAATAGAATAAATAAAATAGGACTCCGCCTCCTATAAATAAGTAAGTAAACCATGTCATTGATTAGTAGCATTTACATAATCATACAGTTTTTTTGCATAACCATGGACGGCCTCAGATTAAGAGCCATTACATTAACCCTTTTCCTTGTGCTTCTCACTTTGGCAGCTATTGATCCTAAGTTCTGCTATGGAAACTCTGAGGTTCATTGCATCCAAAGTGAGCAACAGGCCCTTCTCAGATTCAAGCAAGATCTTACTGATCCTTTAAACCGGCTTGCCTCTTGGGCTGGTGATGGGGATTGTTGTCAATGGGTGGGAGTTGTCTGCAACAATGTTACTGGTCACGTCCAAGAACTCAATCTCAGAAGCTTTCCTCCTCCTTTGCTTGAATATTTTTCAATTGAAGCCCAATATGAAGCTGCTATTCAATCTTATGCACTGTCAATGTTTGGTGGTAAGATAAATCCTTCCCTACTTGATTTGAAGCATTTGTTTTACCTGGACTTGAGCTACAATAATTTTGGTCTATTTCCAATTCCTGAATTCCTTGGTTCCATGAAGAGTTTAAAATATCTTAATCTCTTCGATGCGGGATTTGGGGAATTGATACCTCCTCAAATTGGAAATCTCTCAAATTTGCACTATCTTAATCTTGGAGGCTTTGGCTATAATTTTTATCTCATCAATAACCTTCATTGGCTTTCTAGTCTTCCTTTGCTACAATTGCTAGATTTGAGTGGTGTAGACCTTAGCCAAGCCTCCAATTTGCTTCGGGTGACAAACAAAATCACTTCCTTGTCAGAGTTGTGGTTATCACATTGCAGCCTTGGTTCCATCCCACCAACACCCAATTCTAACCTTTCATCTTTAGCCACCCTTGATCTCTCTTTTAACAACTTTGAAAATGCTTTGATTCCATCATGGGTCTTTGGTTATCAAAATTTGGTTGCTCTTAATCTATCTGCCAATGGTTTTCAAGGTCCAATCCCTATTGGTTTGCAAAACATGACTTCTCTTAAGCACCTTGATCTATCTGCCAACTATTTCAACTCTTCAATTCCCAATTGGTTGTATAGTTTTAGTCATCTTGAGTTCCTCAATTTCCGCAAGAATCTTTTGCAAGGTACAATCTCTAGTTCCATTAAAAACCTAACATCTGCCATTAGCATAGACTTGACAAGCAATCAACTTGATGGAAAGGTACCAAGATCTTTGGGCAATGTTTGCAATTTAAGGGAACTAAGATTGTCAGACAACAAATTGAGTCAAGAGGTATCGAAAATCTTAGAAAGTTTATTAAGATGTGTTTCGTATGGACTAGAGGTCTTAGAAATGTATGATGCTCAACTATCTGGTCATTTGACCGAGAAACTTGGGCAATTTCAAAATCTTACTACACTTTCTTTGGAGGGTAATTCAATTTGGGGTCCAATTCCAATTTCAATAGGAAAACTTTCATCTTTGACATTCTTAGACCTTTCAAGTAATCAATTTAACGGAACTCTTCCTCAAAGTTTTGGAGGACTCTCCAAATTAGAGTATGTCTTTATTGGTGGGAATATGTTGGAGGGAGTAGTATCCGAAACTCATTTTGCCAATTTAAGAAGATTAAAGGAACTAAGCACAACTCCAACCCGTTTAACTTTAAAAGTAAGTCCCAATTGGATTCCTCCTTTTCAAGTTGTCATTTTAGGATTGGGATCATGGATTTTAGGGCCAAATTTTCCCTTATGGATTTGTTCACAAAAGCGACTTTGGTCTTTGGATATATCCAACACAAATGTTAAGGATGCAATTCCTCCTTTGTTTTGGAAGATGTCCTCTCAGTTCAATTATCTAAACTTGTCTCACAATCATATCTATGGAGAGATTCCAAATATACCCGTGACTTTGTATCCTTCTTCTGTGATTGATATGAGTTCTAATTCATTCAATGGTTCATTACCTCATATATCCTCTAACGTGAGCTTTCTAGATCTATCTAACAATTTATTGTCCGGATCTATTTCTCACTTTTTGTGTTATAAGAAGAATGAGCCCAAACAAATGGAACTTCTCAATCTTGGAAAAAATCGTTTATCGGGAAATATAAGTTATTGTTGGAAGAATTGGCAAAAATTGTTGGTCTTAAGTCTTGGAAACAATAATTTCACTTGTAGCATTCCAACTTCCATTTGCTCATTTGAGTCTTCTTAAGTCTTTGCACCTAAGCAACAACAAAATCTCTGGGAAATTACTACATATTTTGAAAAATTGCACTGATTTGGAGATTATTGATATCGATGAGAATAACTTTTTTTGGAATCATACCTTCATGGATAGGAAAAAGACATTCAAGCTTGATCATTCTCAACCTTCACTCAAACAATTTCCATGGCCCCATACCAAAACAACTATGTGTTCTCTACTTCACTCCAAATCTTGGACCTTTCACATAACAAGCTATTTGGAAGCATACCTAGTTGTGTTAACAATTTGAATGCCATGGCTTCAACTTCTCACAATATTTTAGAAGACTTGTTTGTGGTTGATGGTGATTCCATGGATTTTGAAAGGGTAATGCTTGTGATAAAAGGGCAAGTTCTTGAGTATACCACCAATCTTGGACTACTAAGAACTATAGACCTTTCGAAGAATAATTTATCCGGAGAGATCCCTAAAGAAGTGACTAGTCTTCAAGGATTACAATCAATGAATTTGTCATTTAATAATTTGACTGGAAGGATTCCCGAGAATATGGGTGTTATGGGATCCTTGAATCTCTTGATTTCTCTGAAAACCAACTTTCAAGTGAAATTCCCCAAAGCATGTCAAGTTTGTTTTTTTTGAGTTTGTTGAACTTGGCAAACAACAATTTAATTGGGAGAATCCCTTTAAGCACTCAATTGCAAAGCCTCAATGCTTCTGGTTTTATTGGAAATAAACTTTGTGGGCCTCCACTTACTGATAATTGCACTATAAATAATGTAAAACCTAACACTAAAAATGAGGGAAGCGTAGATACTAGTGGACGTGAAGTGGACTGGTTCTATGTGAGCATGGCACTTGGATATGTGGTTGGGTTTTGGGTTGTATGGTATCCTTTATTGCTGAACAAGCAGTGGAGAATTATGTATTTTCAATTCTTAGATCGTGTGGAGTGCAAATTTAGGGGTGATGTGGCACCAATTTGGTAGCTATACAAGTAAACGTTGTAAGGCTCTTATCTTATTATTAATTGATGTTACTTTTGGTGTGTTGATATGTTATATTTCATTTGAAATAATTTGTATCAAATTTTCTTCATGCCCCTTGTTTTGTATTTATTTTGACGTATAATATACAGAAAATTAATTCCAGTTGTATTATATTTCATTATAAAGAGATAAAAATTAGGAAATGTAAATGGTTATGAATACGGATAATCTATAATCTATAATATATCTACAATATATTAGATAAAAAGCCCTTCTCTTTTATATAATTTCTCCCCAAAGCCCTTCTCTTTTGGCTTCAAGCAGCAGAGCCTGGGTTTGGTTCCATTGGCAATTGCGAAGGTGAATTCTTCAATCCTCAGTGAAAAGAAGCTTTCAAAAGCCTTTGTACTGAAGGTAATTTCTCTTTTGTCTCTTTTAATAATGTTAGTTGTCTTTTTTTTTTTCGAAGGTTGTTGATTCAAGTACCTCTGACGTTTTTGGGCTTAGTCTAAATGATTGTTATAAGTATATTGCTCATAAGATTTTTTTTTTTTTTAATTTCTTTTATTCTTTGGCATCATCTCTCTTCCTTTCATTGTTGTAGCCATATATACAATTCCAAGTATAACAGTACATTATTCTAATGTTGATTTTTTTTTTTTTTTTTGGCATAATTTTTGGGTGGATTCATGTTGCAAAAAACATTCTTCTCATTCTCAGTTTGAATTGTGCAAATATATTTGACCAAATGTCTCATTCACTCTGGCATTAGTATAAGTCAACTTAATGGTTTGTGCCTCTTGGTTTTCGTTGCCATTGGTCATCCCATTTTTTATCATGTGCATTTAGGCTTACTAGGTCATCAACATTATTGGCAATTTATAGTACATCAGCACTTACCATCATCAAACCCAAGTTGCAACATTAAAATATTTAGTAATTTTCCTTAATAGGAATGTGTTATGAATTATGTTTTAAAATTTTGGGATTAAGACGTTATTATTGTTGCTGTTGTAAAGGGGACCCAACCAGGTCCTTGGACCAAGACGACGATGAAGAAGCCAGGTTTCTCTAGTGCTAAAGCCGAGATGTTTAAGCTGGGGTCATTGACAACAGTGCTGTCAGTCAAGGAAGTTCAAATCTTGGCATTGCTGGCGTTGAAGGCAAGAGTTGCAGTGGTGGCTGGGCTGTTGATTTTTTTTTTCTAATTTGTATCTGCACAAATTTGTGAGTTCTGAAAAGTTATTGATGGTATTAACTTGACATTTGAAAATCTCTGTCCAACATTCAGTTGATCTATTCTAATATTATTTATTCACATTTGTCTTAAATTTCAGATCACATTGAAGATGCTACTCTTTACTTTGATGCTGGATGTACAGTTTCCAATTCAGACTGGGTTGCAACATAATCCGTGGCTTTGTTCACTCTGAGTGAGTAAGTCAACCATGGCTGCATCTACAGAATGTTTCCAATTTATTGGGGCAAAAAAAAAAAAAAAAAAAAGAGAGAGAGAGAGAATCGAAATAAACACACAAAAGGAATTTCATCAACCCAGGTTCTCACCTTCTAGGTCTTTTTTTCTCTATTACTTTATCCAGGGCTTGATTTTTATTTTTTATTTTAATCTAAAGTTTGGTTGGGTGGGATTTTGGAATTTGAGTTGGGTTTTATCAAAATCCACTGTGTGTCAACAATGGCTTTGCATGTTGTTTATTATTTAACATACACACCACCTGCATGTGAAATAACAAGTAAGAACTTATACATATTCAAAAAATTATCATTCTATTGCCAGACCTCCATGTCTCTCACAAATTGTGCTGCTTCACTCAGCTGAAAAAGAAAATAGAATCAGAGGCCTTCTCTTAGTTGTTTTTAATGCTACAGCTGGAGCATCATCCTGCTTCTTTTTGTCTAAGTTAATTGGCAGGTCTTTGGTTAGTTGGTTGTGGCATTAAAATTTGAGATTCTTCCAAGCAGAGGTATATCTTTGCCTTGTCTTTTTCTTTGTATCGTAAAATTAATCTATTTTGCGTGCTATTTGATTAAGCTGAAATTTGTTGAAATCAGATAGCTAAAGGTAGAGATAAGCTGCTAAATTACATGCTCTTTATGATGATAACTCCATTATTGCCCAACCTTTTCATTAATCTTTGATTGGTCTAATTCCAGCATCCTATGTCCTGTTCAGAGTAAGTCCCTCTCCCCTCCCTTTAATTTCACAATTATTATGTTCTTCTTCTTCTTCTTCTTCTTCTTCTTGTTTTCTTAATCACAGTTATTATCTAAGTTGTCTCATGTTATACTTTCTTTTCATTATTCAATTTATGAGATCTTTTTAATGTTGTGGTTGTTGTCACTTTAAAAAAAAGGTTGTTGTATTGCTTCTTTTTCATACTTTTTTTTTTTTTTTTTATTTTTCGTGGGTAGTTCTTGGTCCTTTCCAGTTGGTGTTACAGTCATAACATTGTTATAGGAATCCTTGACATGTGAGTTAGATTTTAAAGGCACATTTAAAACTGGCTAACACTTATTATTCTGATAAAGATGAACTTTATTCACTTTTAACTGCTGAGTTCGACCTTGAACTTCATGTTTCTGATGATGTAGATGGTTCCAAGGGGAGTCACTCATCAAAGAAAAACAAAATAAAAACAAAAAAGAGGGGGCTTAGAGGAGAAACTTGCTGGAAATGAAGGTGTATGGCTCTATTTGTTTCTCTCTATTCTTCTGTTTTTCCTCTAAGACTCCCTGCTCTTCTCAGACCCTCACTGCATTTGAACTCATTCTTATTTTCTATCTGTTTTGTCCCCCCAGCTGTTTGTGCTTTGAATCTTTACATCTTTTTGGTAAGGTTTTAGTTTGATTTTTCTTTTATTTTATTTTCTTTTTCAGTTTTATTCCTCAATCCAAACAGTGTTTGATTGAGGATAGATTTTAATGCACTCTAGGGAACTAAACTTTGGTGACAGACTTTTTTTTAACAATGCACTCTCTAGGGAATTAAACTATGTTGAGATTAACTTCTGGATTCCCCAAATATGGAATTCCTCTTTGGGCTGTTCTTGAGACCCTTGATATTGATGTGCCTAGTACTGGTGACATGGTGTGTGTTGGGCTAAATTCCTTCATCACAAATTAAATCAAAATTGACATTACAAAACCTCTAATTATTAGAGCACTAGCATTAGGGCTATTATTGTTTAAAACTCAAACCAACAATTTTGGTTTTGGGTTTAAAGATTGGACTATTTTGGTTTTTCCATGTCGGGTCAGGTTTGGGTTCATATAAATATACCTCGTTTGGTCCTAAAAATTAAAAAAAAAAAAAAACTAACCTAACCTCTCCGCCTCAAACGGGCTTTAATCTCTTAGAGCACTAGCTTTCTCAGCTCTCCTGCCTCGAATCACCATCACAATTTGGCGGTGCTCCACCGCCTCTCTCACCGAGTTCTCTCTCTACATGTGTAAGTCATCCTTCTCTTTGTTGGGTTTTTTTTTCTTCTTAATTTCCTTCTCTTAGATTTCAAGTTTGAATACCATTATTTTCTTTGGTTTCAAAACTAAAAACAATAAAAAAATAATTTCCTGTTACTATTCAAAAAAATACATTGTTCATATGCCTTGATGCACTATTCATGTCCCATGAAAAAACCCTAAGCATGAACAATGCATCGGTCTCTAAAAAAAAAAAAAAGAGCTTTCTCAAAACGTCCCACGTGGAATCACCTCATCAGTCTCTAATTTTGGGTTTTTTTTTTTTCAACACAAACTTATCTCATTGGTTTATTTATCTCAAATGGTTTCAGCAATTTGTTTTTAGCAAGATCTTTAATAGATTGGATTCTAAGGTATAATTGTTTTTACTCAAATGGGGTTGCTTCTGATTTCATCCTAGGTTTTATTTTTTATTTTATTTTATTTTTATGTGAATATCTTGTTTGGGTTTAATTTTCTTGCATTTTGTGATCTGGTTTGGCATGAATCTTACTCAAATGGGGTTGCTTATGTAATTATGGTTAAATGATCTACAAGGAAAATAGGAAATACCCAGATTAATTGTTTGGGGTATTTGTTGATTTGGGTTCGTGTTTAAGTTCTTATAGATATCATGTGTAAAGTATTTCAAATAAAAAGGTTTTTCATTTAATTAGTCAATGAATAGGCTTAAGGGGCCAAACCAAAAAGGAGAGAATCTAGCTAAGTTCTCTAATGAAGTGAAAAACGACTTGATTTGCAAACATCATGATTATAACTCTTTAAGCAAGTTAATTATTTATGCATATACATCAATAAATTTTATTTGTTACTCTTATTTTTGGTGAATTATGTGATTTGTTAATATATCATGACTAATGCTATCTCTTGAATGTGAGATGGCTATGAAAGAGGTTGAAGTAGTTTTGTTTATTTTTAGTTAGGCTTACAGTGAATGAGTCCTTAGTGTAACTAGTGGCTGTTAGGTAACTAGTAGTACTTTTTGAATTGTCAATGATGGACTAGTGGCTGTTAGGTAACTAGTAGTACTTTTAAATTGTCAATTATGTAATTTTTTTTATTTGATTGGATTTTCATTGGTTCCTTGCTGGTGGCATGTTGTTTCTTTACTAAAGTTTGAGTTGTGTAATGAATTTCTCAAACTAAATGATATTTATGACTTCTTGTCTAGTTGAATCTATGAATTTTATATTCGATTGTGAATGTCTTTTATTTCTTCAACTGTATGCCTAAGAAAGTTCAAGGAAGAATGACTTTACCTTTGAACTTTAGTACTGACTTTTTCATACTTGGTAAAACAAATAATTACTTTAGAGTAGGTATTTAATTTGTCATAGGGTTGGTCTTATGTAGTGAATTGGGTGGGGGTTTGAGCAGATTAATTCATTTTTGTTATAGTGAATTAGTAATAAGCTTTTAGCAAGTCAGTTAAATGCACAAATTTGACTGACTTTGCTTGTGGAATGCATGTCTAACAAACTTCCCTGGTCCATATGAAAATTTGGAATTGAGACCTTGTTTTTATGCTTGTGTAAAATTTAGAATGTGTTATTGGTCTCTGCCATGGTTGTGGAGTGCTACAACTTAATGTCTCCTTAATCACAAAAATTGATTGGACTTTCTCAATCTTCATATGACTGAAGTTTAAAAGAGTTACATTATTGTTGTTGTATTCCACAAATGTTGCTATCAAAAGAAAAAACCCCTTTAAGTAGTCAATTGTATGGACAGATTTGTGGAAGGAAGCATAAGATCATTAGGAAATGGTATTGTTACAATCTGAGTATGTGTTTAGTTATTATTAATGGTTCAGTAGCATCAATTCATAGTTTTAGGATGACTTGACAAGTTGTAATGACCTGATCCTTTCTGCAGTTATGTTGTTGATGTTGCTGATCCTGACAACATGAAGATCTCAAGTAGTGAGCACTGAGCATTATAATTTGCTGAGCAAACCCTCTCTTAGTGGTATCCCATTGCTAGTGCCAGGGAACAAGATTGACAAACCAGGAGTTCTGTCTAAACAGGCTTTGATCAATGTAAACTAACAAATTCCCAGTTATGGTGAATGTTAAGATGATTTAAGTACCATCTATTTTTCATTTAAGGAATATGAACTCAGGTTTTTTTATTATTCTCTTTCTTTCTTTTGAGATGCTATGTACTATATATTTCTTCCTATCTAATTGATGAATCGGGTTGTTTTATTATTGACTTTTTGAAAATATTGGATGATTTGGGTTTTCCTTGAAGATGGGAATGATGGTTCTGTTTAATTTATTTGAATTAGATTTGTTGAAGTTTGAAGGATGTTTAGTGTGTGCTATCTTGGTACTCAACAGATTGGTCATGGTGACTTGGATGTTATAAAATTGTACTAGTCTTGGTTTTTTTTTTGCTAAACAAATTGTACAAATTTCGATTGATGTGAATGGAAAAAGGTTAATTGTTATCAAAATGGGTACATGTATTATTATACCTTTGCCTCTGGTACTTGCTGCCTCAGAGTGAAGCTGATCAAGCTGGGCACGTAGCTGCTGTGTTATATATATATTGTCCAACGATTCCAACCCGAGACCCAATAAACCGGCCCAAATTTTTGGTTGGGTCAGGTTTCAATTAGGCAAACCCAATTTCTATCAGGTTGGGTTGTGGGTCACATTAATCTGACCCAACCCAATATCACTCTTTGCATCAGGTGTGCTGAATGCTAAAAATTAGGATTTAGCATGCCATACACAAAAACTAAAAAATAAAAAATAATCACCTTCATGAGATGTGTCAAATACCAAATATTTGGCACATTTGGTACAGGAACATTCCAACAGTGCATTGTACGGTTAAGAATGCTATTAATTTTAAAGATTTTTTTATTCAAATTTGCTCTCTCATATATGACGTTTGGAGTCTTTGGACTTGGGAACCAAAAATAAATAATAATGATAATAATAATAATAATTTTAAATAAAGTGTTAAAAGAATAGAAGATGTGATATAGGGTGTATTGTAAAATGATGTGTTAAAATAAATAAATTAACTTTTTGTGTGTCAAAATATAAAATGTATTGTAAAAGTGATGTGTTAAAATAAATAAAGTAACTTTTTGATGAGTAAATAGGATTTTTTTTTTTTTTTTCTTTTTTTAAGCGCAAGATACTAATGTTTTCACATTGAAAAAGTTATGTTTTGATAAAGGGAAGGCGATTTGGCATTTCAATATGAAATTCGGCATTGCAATATGCAAACGAGCTCGTTTTGGAAGATTTCCAGTTGGAATAGGGACCGACGTGCACGGGAAAAAGGATCCACGTGCATGTCTCGCAGGAAGTAAGGAATTCATTGGATACACAACAAATACTTTTATTAGTGGACCCAAAAGGCCTAATTATGGTCCAGGAAAACCCAACTAAAGTCTAATTACAAAAGGCCCAAATAACACAAGTCTTGGAAGAAGAGGGCTAAGAAGGTTTTGGACTCAAAACTAGTGGGCTTCTTGGGAGAGACTACAATAATGCAGAAAAGAAAGGAGGATGCTTGAACAACACACCCAGAAAGTTCTTCCAAACACAGTAAACTGAGGTCACCATGAAGCTATTAAGCTTGAACTGTATGTCTTGGGCTTGAGAACTCACAATCTTGAGTTCGTTAGCTTCACACTTCACAGCTTAGTGAACCATGCAGATCGTAAGATCGTGTTTTTTTTTAGTGTACGTTATGATTACAGCCACATAGATGTGCTATTACAGGATTTAGGAGCAAATAGGGTGGGTCAAGTAGGCATGAGTCATGGGACCTGCCCCGTAGATTACAACCACATAGCTGTTGGGATTTACTCCCACGGTCTATGTGTGTACATAAATTTATTAAGGAAAATATTTACGTCCACTGTTTTATATAAATATTTATAATTGATGTGAAAATATACTTATTTTTTAAATATAAAAAAAAAATCACATTTAAAATATGAAAGTGAATGTGAAAAAATAGATGTAAACCAGTAGATGTGAGAATATCATTGCCCAATTTATAAAAAACCAAGCAATTGATAGAATGAAAATAATCCAAGCAAGCCCCAAAAGAAAATATTACACAAAAACACCAACTTTAAGTGAAAAACGTAACCCTCCAATGTAGGGGAAAAACCTTGATGCAAATTCAACAAGTCTACAATAATAAAATAAAGATTATAATACTCAAGTTTATGCTTAAATTTTATTTAAAAATTCTCACAACCAAAAATGAATATTTCATTTCTTTGAATTTTTTAAGCATTTCAGAGCTCTGATTTTGAAAAGGTAGGTATCTAATATACTAAAACCAATATTAGACTTCCCATTATTCCAAATTTCTCCTCTCATGACAAGAAGCCACTCACCATCTCTATCACACTAATGCCACCACAAAAATGAATGAACACACCACACCACACCAGCGCCACCATGAGCACGACCAAACAAACTACACTAGTCGCCACACTACTATCAATGTGTCATTTTTTCCCCAATTAATAGCGTCATGCACGAAGATCACCATCCAAATCATCAGCCAAGAACCAAAAAATAAAATTCACAAACACACAAATAATGATGTCTTACTAAAGTCCTCGTAATGTTTTACTCAAAAAAAAAAAAAAAACAAAACAAAAAAACAAAAACAAACAAAAAAGTCCTCCTAATGTTATTTTATTTTATTTTATCGTTACTGATTTACTCACTCATTTCACTTTCCTGTACTCCTCAAACACAAAAATTCAAAAGCAAACCACTAGCATAGGAGTACTAACCTCACTCTATTTGTAACTTATGGGATATATTATTATACAATTTCCCTTACTAGTCGTCCAGATAAAACTTGAGTACTTGACTGAAGCATGTATGGTCTCTTACGGTGTCGTTTTGATTACAGGATATTATAGTTTTTAGCACACCGGGACATGTGTCATTCGGTCATTTGCTCCATGTAAAGTGAGTTCTCGGTGGTTCCTTTTTCTTTTTTTATTTATTTTTCTTTTTATTTTTTTCTTATTTTCTCTCATTTTTACTCACTTTCTCTCTTTCATTTTCTTTTTTATTCAACCCTGTTTTCAACCTTTGGCTATAACTAAATTGAAATATCTCAGAAGATTGGACATCTCTAACGATCATTTTACTAGCATCATGTCGCATTTCATGCAAGAACTCAAGCCTCTAAAATCTAAATACCTATTACTTGAAATCAAGTGCATTACACTTTTAGAGAACCCGCAAAGTAGTGAGTCTTATGCCAGCCCAGAAATTAAGTAGCAAGACTTATGCTGGCAATGGATGGTGGTACTGGTATGCAAGCTAAGGAAACTCGATACCTCGGGTTCTTGGCATTAGATTCTATGTTGTTCACATACATGTTGGGACAAAAGGCTGCAAGTTTGGCCAAAGAGAGGGAAATTCTGAAGAACTTTAAGGACTCTGCTCTAGAAATACCTCTAGCCATAGCTAGCTAGAGATCAGTCAAGCCAGTTGAAAGACACTCGAAGCTTAATTATGTCGTATACTAGTTTTAAACGATCAATGGCTTGCCTGTTGGAACCATATAAAATTTGATTTTACAACCTATACGGATTAAAATGATAGTTCAAACTGTCATTAACGTTCATATGAAGAAACATCATATTCCCACATGTCAATGGAGTGGATATAGATAACAATATTATTAACAACCAGCTCAAAGATCATTTAGAAAACATCAAAACATTGATTGACAACATTAAATGACATTCGCACTAAATATTAAGAATCTTAATAAAATTTACACAACTACCAACATTTTGCCACAACACCCCTAAGCTTGTACTCCATGCGATCCAGGAATTGAAAGTACAAAATTCTCCATTGCTTGTTTAAAAGTAAAGGACCCCATAAAACCCAAAAACCAACAACAAATCCAAGTGCCATGCTCACATAGAACCAATCCACTTCAAGTCCACTAGTATCCTTGCTACCTTTGTTTTCAATGTTGGGGTTTCCATCATTTAAAGTACAATTATCAATAAGTGGAGGTCCACAAAGTTCATTTCCAATAAAACTAGAAGCATTAAGGCTTTGAAGCTGAGTGCTTGAAGGAATTTTGCCAAATAATTTGTTGTATGACAAATTCAACCGACTCAAAAATTCAAACTCGACAAGCTTGGAGGAATTTCACCTGAAAGTTGGTTTACAAAAAAATCAATAGATTCTAGTGATCTCATAACACCTATACTCTCAGGAATCCTTCCAATAAAGATATTAAATGACAAATTCAATGACTGTAATCCTTGGAGACTAGTCACTTCATTGGGGATCTCTCCAGAGAAATTGTTCTTTGAAAGATCTATACTTTTTACTAGCCCAAGAATGGTGCCATACTCAACAACTCGCCCCTTCATCACAAGCAATGCACTTTCAAATTGCTCATGTTCAGCATATCCTATTGAGAAGCCATATGAATAAAAGGCAATGTTTTGAATTGTTAGTTGTGGTCATGGCACTCAAATTTCATAACACATGTAGGTATGCCTCCAAATAGTTTATTATGTGAAAGGTCCAAGATTTGGAGTGAAGACAGAGCACACACTTCTTTTGGCATAAGACCATGAAAATTATTTGAGCGAAGGCCGAGAATCATCAAGTTTGAAAGTTGTCCTATCCATGAAGGCATGCTTCCAACAAATTCATTTTCACCAATATCAATGGTCACCACTCTTTTTACAATTTTTCAAAGAGGATGGTAATTTTCCAAAGAATTTGTTGTCATATAGGTGTAAATACTTAAGGTCAATCAAAGATCCAATGGATGCTGGAATACTACCAATGAAATTATTGCTTCCCAAATTTAAGGCCGACAAACTTTGCCACATTTTCCAACAATCACTATTTCTCCCGATAAAAGATTTTTTTCAAAATCGAGATATTCCATTTGTTTGGGCTCATTCATCTTGTAACACAAAAAGTGAGATATAGATCCAAACAATGAATTGTTAGAAAGATCTAATATGGTCACATATGAGGATATAAGAGGTAACGAACCATTGAAGCGATTTGAACTCATATCAAATGTTGGACGATCAGGAAAAACCATCTAAATATTTGGAATCTCTCCATACATCGATTGTGAGACAAATTTAGATACATGAATTGAGAAGACATGTTCCAAAACAAAGGTGGAACTACATTTGAAACATTGGTGTTGGATATATCCAAATACCCAAGACGCTTTTGTGAACAAAGCCATGATGGAAATTTTGGCCCTAAATTCCATGATCTTAATCCTAACTGTGCAGTTGAAAAGAAGGGATCCAATTGTGACTTACTTCTAAAGTAAGTTGATTTTTAGATGCATGAAGTTCTATTAATCTTGTTAAATTGGCAAAATGAACTTCGGATACAACACCATTGAACTTATTTGAAGCAATATATAGAGACTCTAATTTGGAGAGTTGTCCAAGACTTTGAGGAAGAGTTCCATTAAGTTGATTATCCGCAAGGTCCAAGATTCTCAAAGATGAAAGATTTCCTATAGACTCTGGAATTTGACCTGAAACTAATGTACTCCCCAAAGAAAGTTCAACCAGATCTATAAATTGCCCAATTAGCTCATTAGTCAAATGACCGAGAAAGGTGTGCTTCATCCAAGTCTAGGATCTCTAGTCCATTTGAAACACATCTTGATAAACTTTCTAAGAGTTCAGAAATCTCTTGACTCAATTGGTTGTATGACAAATCAATTTCCTTTAAGTTGCAGAGATTTCCCAACGATGTTGGTATCTTTCCTCCAAGTTCATTGAATGGCATGTGTATGCCAATGGCGGATGTTAGGTTTCCAATGGAACTAGAGATTGTACCTTGCAAATTAGTGGAGTAAAGGTTCAAAAACTCAAGACGATTAAAACTATACAACCAATTGGGAATTGAGGAGTTGAAATTGTTCAAAGATAGATCAAGACGTGTACAAGAGAGGTCAAGTTTTGGAGACCAACAGGGGACCTTGAAACCAACTCGCAGATAGATCAAGAGAAACTAGATTATGAAGACTAAAGACCCATGATAGAATCAAGTTGTTTTTTCCGAAATGGTTTGTTGAAAGATCAAGAGTGGTGAGAGATGAAGAGTTAATATTGGGTATGGGTGGGATGAATCCTTGAAGTTGGCAATATGACAATCGCAACTCTGACAAGAACGAGAGTTTGTTTATCACATGTAGCCAATCAGAGGCTTTGCTAAGGTTTACACCACTCAAATCAAGGTGTTGAATTAAAGGAAGACTAGAAAGCCATTGAAGGTTCATGACATTTAAGTCATTATCATAAAAACCTCCAAGATCAAGATAGTGCAAATTAGAGAGATTCCCAAGTTGATGAGGAATCAATCCCCCAAATCCCGCACGGGAGAGATTAAGATATCTTAAGCTCCCCATTGAACCGAGGAATTTGGGAATTTGAGTATGATGGAAATAATTGTTGCTGAGGTCCAAGTAAATCAAATGCTTCAAATCAAGCAGAGAAGGATTTATCTTACCTCCCAATCTTGATCGCTCATAAGATGAAGAATCATCCACCAAAGGAAAGCTTCTGAGACGGAGTTCATGGACATGACCCGATAACGTTGTCGCAGATAACTCCCACCCACTGACAACAATCTCCATCACCAGCCCAAGAGACAAGCCGGTTTAAAGGGTCTTTAAGATCTTGCTTGAACTTAAGAAGTGCCTGTTGCTCACTTTCTATGCAACGAACCTGATCGACTCTCCACTGCTGAACTTAGGATTGATAGATGCTATCTTGAGCAGCCCAAGTAAAAGGATTAATGTAACGGCTCTTATTCTCAAGAAAAGGTCCATGATCAAAGATTTTGTAAATAACAGCAAAGGTAATCCACGAAAATGCTACTAATGTCATGGTCATTTATAGGAGACGAAGACGCGTAAGTCTTTTTGATTAGTATAGAGACGCGTCATTATAACTCTTTTCTGAGTTTCTTTCAGCTTTTGGTTTCAATTTCCAGCTAAATTCGGAAGCTTCACTGGAAAGCATATATACTAATCTTGATAGAGACATGACTGTAAGTCTTGTAGATAGGACCCCCTGTTTTGTGGTTGGGAATGAATTGAAGGAATCAATTTTCTTACCCGCCAAAGTGGAACGTTGATTGGGATAGTTGGAAATTTCATCGCTCATTACTACTTCTAATAATTGAGGTATTATTTATTCGGTGTGTCCTAAAGTTTTCTTTTTTCTTTGTGAGAAAAACCTTGAGGTAAAATTGGCTGATTCGTACTAGAACATATAATTTTTTTATAAAAAAAACATGGAAAAATAATACTCATTTGAAACATCAGGACTCATAGAATTCAATGATCCCGGAATAGGACTCATAGAACAAAATCAATAAACCAAAAATTTAGGAGCCTAAGAGGAGCCATTACTCATTTGAAATAATCCAAAATACTCAAGGACTAAAAAAAAAAAAACCACCCACTCCACACTTCCATTGCAATTGCTTTAGCTCAAGGAAAACAATTTATATCATTATATCTACTTTTTTTTTTCTTTTTTTTAGAAATAATTACAATATGTTGCTAATCCCGCAACTTGAACATTTTCTCCCTTAAACCCCGGACACTTTGTATATAGGGAGGTGCCAATTTAGCTACACGGCCCTCTCTCTCTCTCTCTCTCTCTCTCTCTCTCTCTCTCTCTCTCTATGTATATATATATATATATATGTATCATTTAATATATATAGAAATTATTTAAAAAATAATAATATGTTTATCATAATTAACGGAAATCCTAATGGGTACTTCACCTGAGCATATGTGAAAAAGGCATATACATACCACAAATGGTAAAGGATAAAGAAAAAGTTGCTAATCCCTTTTAATATGATTAATTGCTTTGCCTCAATCAGTCGCTCAAACAACATACCGCTTATTCATACCACAACCACAAATGACAATACAACATTAGCCATCTATAATTGCTAATCTGAAAGTAAAGATTTCTTTAATAGCTCTACCTTCGTTCTTTTGGCTAATATGTCTTTACTAAATCAAAATCAAACAACAAAAATCATATAAAAATCACCAAATTAGAGTTTAAAATTATAATTAAATTTTTAAAAGAAATCTAGGCACAATTGGACAAAAATTCCATGTAACTAAGTCACACTCAAGAATATTGGACCCTTTTTCCTTTGTATAAATAAGGGGGTCCCAATGAGATGAGGGGGCTAATAATTTTCTCTCCAAAACATTTATTGCAAGAACACAAAAGTTTTCCATTGTAGTCTTTTCACACTTAAAAAACATGACTTGCCAACTTATCAAACTAGAGTTTTTAGTACCTATAGCAATTTCACAACATCTAGAACAAACCCCGGTGTATACAGTGTCAAATTCCATAGTCTCTTGTTACATCAAATGAGTGTTTAATTTTTCTTGCAAAGTATTGAATAGTAAAGCTTCTGGGCAATAGTCTCAACTACAACTCTCAATCATGTTGGATTTGGATGACACCTATCAACAACGTATCATTATGAGATGCAAAATAAATTTGGAGTGTACACAACATTTAGTGTGGATGGGAAGAAATTTCATCCTATTCCAATTGATTAGGTCAAGAAGATACCTATTCCAATTTAATGATCCTGGAATTTTGTATACAATTAATAATCAAGGAAACTTCCGTCTAAAATAAGTCAGATTTTTGGCAAGAGAGAAAATTGATGTCTAGACAAATCAAGCTAAGGCAGACCAAAATGGACCATATTCTTAATTTCGTATCTCTATTTGTTCCATGTACAAGACTTACAGTCAATACTTGGCATATAAAAGTTGAAGATCTTATCTAAAGTCCATCCTTTGAAAGCTTGAGAAAAAATTCATTTAAACCAACACAATATATAAATTATAAAGGAATCAAAGAAAATTTGTCAAAAATAATGAAAATTTAATCTATGCTTAAATTCTTATAAGGATGAACACAATAGCAATATCCTTTTCTTTTTTTTTTCTTAAGATTAAAAAAAAACTATGCTTATTTTGCACGTATAATAAAGTCCTATCACAAAGTTTGGATGACACCTATCAACAACGTATCATTATGAGATGCAGAAAAAATTAGGAGTGTACACAATGTTTAGTGTGGATGGGAAGAAATTTCATCCTATTCCAATTGGTTAAGTTAGTAAGAGACCCATTCCAATTTAATGATCCTGAAATTTTGTAGACAAGTAATAATCAAGGAAACTTCCGCCTAAAATAAGTCAGACTTTTGGCAAGAGAGAAAATTGATGTCTAGACAAATCAAGCTAAAGCCAACCAAAATGGAACATATTCTTAATTTCTTATCTCTATTTGTTCCATGTACAAGACTTACAAATAATGCTTGGCGTATGAATGTTGAACATCTTTAGTCCATCCTTTGAAAGCTTGAGAAAAAATTCATTTAAACCAACACAATATATAAATTATAAAGGAATCAAAGAAAAATTGTCAAAATAATGAAAATTTAATCTATGCTTAAATTGTTATAAGGATGAACACAATAGCAATAAAAAAATTAAAAAAAAAAAAAAATCTATGCTTATTTTGCACGTATGATAAAGTCTTATCACAAAGTTTGGATGACACCTATCAACAATGTATCATTATGAGATGTAGAAAAATTTGGAGTGTACACAACGTTTAGTGTGGATGGGAAGAAATTTCATCATATTCCAATTGGTTAGGTCAAGAAGAGACCTATTCCAATTTAATGATCCTGGAATTTTGTATACAAGTAATAATCAAGGAAAGCTCCGCCTAAAATAAGTTAGACTTTTGGCAAGGGAGAAAATTGATGTCTAAACAGATCAAGCTAAGGCCGACCAAAATGGACTATATTCTTAATTTCTTATCTCTATTTGTTCCATATACAAGACTTACAATCAATGCTTGGCATATGAAAGTTGAACATCTTATCTTAAGTCCATCCTCTAAAAGCTTGAGAAAAAATTCATTTAAACCAACACAATATATAAATTATAAAGAAATCAAAGAAAAATCGTCAAAAATAATAAAAATTTAATCTATGCTTAAATTCTTATAAGGATGAACACAATAGCAATATCTTTTTTATATATATATATAAAAATAAAATAAAATAAAAAAGATTAAAAAAAAATCTATGCTTATTTTGCACGTATGATAAAGTCCTATCACAAAATTTGGATGACACCTATCAACAACGTATCATTATGAGATGCATAAAAAATTTGGAGTGTACACAACGTTTAGTGTGGATGGAAAGAAATTTCATCCTATTCCAATTGGTTAGGTCAAGAAGAGACCTATTCCAATTTAATGATCATGGAATTTTGTATATAAGTAATAATCAAGGAAACTTCCGCCTAAAATAAGTTAGACTTTTGGCAAGAGAGAAAATTGATGTCTAGACAAATCAAGCTAAGGCCGACCAAAATGGACCATATTCTTAATTTCTTATTTCTATTTGTTCCATGTACAAGACTTACAGTCAATGCTTGGCGTATAAAAGTTGAACATCTTATCTTAAGTCCATCCTCCCGAAAGCTTGAGAAAAAATTCATCTAAAGCAACACAATATATAAATTATAAAGGAATTAAAGAAAAATTGTCAAAAATAATGAAAATTTAATCTATGCTTAAATTCTTATAAGGATGAACACAATAGCAATATCCTTTTCTTTTTTTTTTTTAAGATTAAAAAAAAAATCTATGCTTATTTTGCACGTATGATAAAGTCCTATCACAAAGTTTGGATGACACCTATCAGCAATGTATCATTATGAGATGCAGAAAAAATTAGGAGTGTACACAACGTTTAGTGTGGATGGGAAGAAATTTCATCCTATTCCAATTGGTCAAGTTAGTAAGAGACCCATTCCAATTTAATGATCCCGAAATTTTGTAGACAAGTAATAATCAAGGAAACTTCTGCCTAAAATAAGTCAGACTTTTGGCAAGAGAGAAAATTGATGTCTAAACAAATCAAGCTAAAGCCGACCAAAATGGAACATATTCTTAATTTCTTATCTCTATTTGTTCCATGTACAAGACTTACAATCAATGCTTGGCGTATGAATGTTGAACATCTTAAGTCCATCCTTTGAAAACTTGAGAAAAAATTCATTTAAACCAACACAATATATAAATTATAAAGGAATCAAAGAAAAATTGTCAAAATAATGAAAATTTAATCTATGCTTAAATTCTTATAAGGATGAACACAATAGCAATAAAAAAATTTAAAAAAAAAAATCTATGCTTATTTTGCACGTATGATAAAGTCTTATCACAAAGTTTGGATGACACCTATCAACAATGTATCATTATGAGATGTAGAAAACATTTGGAGTGTACACAACGTTTAGTGTGGATGGGAAGAAATTTCATCATATTCCAATTGGTTAGGTCAGTAAGAGACCTATTCCAATTTAATGATCCTGGAATTTTGTATACAAGTAATAATCAAGGAAAGCTCCGCCTAAAATAAGTTAGACTTTTGGCAAGAGAGAAAATTGATGTCTAAACAAATCAAGCTAAGGCCGACCAAAATGGACTATATTCTTAATTTCTTATCTCTATTTGTTCCATATACAAGACTTACAATCAATGCTTGGCGTATGAAAGTTGAACATCTTATCTTAAGTCCATCCTCTTGAAAGCTTGAGAAAAAATTCATTTAAAGCAACACAATATATAAATTATAAAGAAATCAAAGAAAAATTGTCAAAAATAATAAAAATTTAATCTATGCTTAAATTCTTATAAGGATGAACACAATAGCAATATCTTTTATATATATATATATATATATATATATATATATATAAAAATATAAAAAAAAAAGATTAAAAAAAAAAATCTATGCTTATTTTGCACGTATGATAAAGTCCTATCACAAAATTTGGATGACACCTATCAACAACGTATCATTATGAGATGCATAAAAAATTTGGAGTGTACACAACGTTTAGCGTGGATGGAAAGAAATTTCGTCCTACTCCAATTGGTTAGGTCAAGAAGAGACCTATTCCAATTTAATGATCATGGAATTTTGTATATAAGTAATAATCAAGGAAACTTCCGCCTAAAATAAGTTAGACTTTTGGCAAGAGAGAAAATTGATGTCTAGACAAATCAAGCTAAGGCCGACCAAAATGGACCATATTCTTAATTTCTTATCTCTATTTGTTCCATGTACAAGACTTACAGTCAATGCTTGGCGTATAAAAGTTGAACATCTTATCTTAAGTCGATCCTCCTGAAAGCTTGAGAAAAAATTCATTTAAAGCAACACAATATATAAATTATAAAGGAATCAAAGAAAAATTGTCAAAAATAATGAAAATTTAATCTATGCTTAAATTCTTATAAGGATGAACACAATAGCAATATCCCTTTTTTAAATAATAAAAAAAGAGATAAAAAAAATCTATGCTTATTTTGCACGTATGATAAAGTCCTATCACAAAGTTTGGATGACACCTATCAATAACGTATCATTATGAGATGCAGAAAAAATTAGGAGTGTACACAATGTTTAGTGTGGATGGGAAGAAATTTCATCCTATTCCAATTGGTTAGGTCAATAAGGGACCTATTCCAATTTAATAATCCTAGAATTTTGTATACAAGTAATAATCAAGGAAACTTCCACCTAAAATAAGTTAGACTTTTGGCAAGAGAGAAAATTGATTTCTAGACAAATCACAATAAGGCCGACCAAAATGGACCATATTCTTAATTTCTTATCTCTATTTGTTCCATGTACAAGACTTTCAATCAATGCTTGGCATATAAAAGTTGAACATTTTATCTAAAGTCCATCCTATGAAAGCTTGAGAAAAAATTCATTTAAACCAACACAATATATAAATTATAAAGAAATCAGTAGGGTTAAGGGTCCAAATCATGCCTTGGGCCTTGGCCAAAAGCGTGAGTAGTCCGAGGACAAACGAATGGTAATGAACGGTTCGGACTCATGACTTAATAAGCAAGATACAAATGGGAAGGTGGTCCGAGTAGGAGTATTTCCTCAGATAAGCTAAACACAAATCGAATCATGATCCTAATGATCAAAGTGACCTTCTAATAAACTCTAGTGATAGGGATATGCCCCATAAACATACAAGAAAGATGGGAACCCAAAAATATCTAAGGGAAAGTTGCTACCACCGTATTAAATGCTCTGTAGCTAACTCTCTGGCCGCATTAATGAGGAAGTGATCTATGAACAATACTTTTTCAGCCTTACAACCACCTCCAAAAACTTCTAGAGGAGGTCGATGGGACAAGTATTAGCGTAAATCATCAACTGTCCACGTGTAGGGTAAAGATGAAGGAAGAGATGTAATATAAATAAGAGTAGAGAAGGAGATCGGAAAAATAGAAAAAGAATACTTAAACAATCAAAATTGTACTTGTACTTTGTTTAATTGATTTACATGAAAAGTTACCTCCTCGAGCAGTGAATTTATTTAGATCAGTGCTTCTTGTTTTTGTTTGATCATCCTCTAAATCCATACTAGCCGTTGTCCAATTCATTAGGGTCTAGTTCTTTGACCCACTCTCTACAAATTTATTGTTTTGAGCTCACCGAGCCAAGATCTCATATATTTTGGGCTTGAGTCACAAAACATGTCCTTACAGAATCAAAGAAAAATTGTCAAAAATAATGAAAATTTAATCTATGCTTAAATTCATTAAGGTTTTTTTTTTTTTTTTTTTTGGTTACCCAAAAGTTCACATTGACTTATTTTACTGTTATCTCATTAATTGCCTAAGCTTACACCACACCTTTCACTATTCTTCATGTCTTTTAGCATACCCATTGTTTTAGTATTTTTTTAAAAAAAATAAACAAAAAATAAAATTAAATAAGTAAAGACTAATAGTAATAACTAACAAGATAAGGCTCTAAAGAGACACAAAAATGTTGTGAATTGTTAAATAAAAGACACTATTTCACTATATATTACTAAAATAAAAGACCTGTGACTAACAAAACATTTGAAAGAGAGAGAAAGAGGAATCTGAGGGGTTACCACCTCCGTTATACTGGTCTCCCACCACCATCAAAACACCGAAACCCCTACAAGTAATTTTTTTTCTTTTTAAATTAAGGGCTTAAATATGATTTAGGTTTAAGTAATTTGGTTAGTTAGTTTTTGTTTTGGGTATATAAGTAGAGAGAATATTTGGTGCGCAATGTAAAGTCATATTCTACCATGGTTTAATTTTAAATCATCTATAAGACACATGCATACACACTTGCCCACACCATGTCTTAATATCGTACTATTGATGAGTGAAAGACAAAAAAAGAGTTGGTCATACTTTTATTTCACAATATAAAATATGTGAACACAACACAAATTAGTTGATTTTCATGGTTCAGTTACTCTTTTGCATTTATTTTTGGTTTCATGATTTAAAAAATAGTAATCTTCCCTTAAGAAGACTACAAATATGTAGTGAAGCTACTAAACCAATTTTTAATTTCTCAAAATGTATATGTTTCTTTACTCTAATTTAGTTTACTTTTTCTTTATAATATATGTACAACATTATCCAAAACCGTTTTACATAAAATATTACAAAATTATCCATGCACGGGCAACTTACTAATTACTACAAATAATTAAGGTATTATTTATATGGTGTGTCCTAAAGTTTTCTTTTTTCTTTGTGAGAAAAACCTTGAGGTAGAATTGGCTGATTCGTACTAGAACATATAATTTTTTTTAAAAAAAATGGCGGAGTTGCAAGACAATAATTGATGTTATCATCAAGAAAATCAAAAGCTTTTTTTTTTTTTTTTTTTTGGATTTGAAGAAAAATCAAAAGTTGACCAATGAGTCAAAGCACAAGTGGCATGCATGTGATGTGTGTGTCTTTGAAGTTTCCCTCATGCTAGGCAGAATTTTCTCGGCAAAGACTAATTCCAAATTATTAACATGCACACTAAAGCACATGAAGTATGCATCTTCCCATTCTATTCAACATTCATTCAATAGAATATAGGAAACGTTGGATTTGTTTTCCCCATTAATTTTGAAAGTTCAAATAGTGTGTAAAACACCAATGAACATTTAGATCCCCAAATATAAAAATACCAACACAAGCTTATAATCAAACAATATATGTGCAGAAAATGAACTATAAGCTATAACCAAATTGGTAACACACTCTAAACCATAATTAATAACCAACACAGTAGTAATTAAAAGGTAAAGAGAAAGGGAAGAAAGATGCAAACACAAAGATAACACGACGATGTGTTATCGAAGAGGAAACCGGGTACTCGACTAAAAACTTTTATGCCGCCCTCCAAGCCGTCAATAATCCACTAGAGAATAAAGTTGGGATACATGAATAGCAGAAGACCCTCCAATCCTAATCTACCCAGTGCACCTAAACCCTCTAAGCTTCTTACTCCAACAGGGTTACGCCGAACCCTGTCTTTTCTAGCTTATCGGATCCCGCAATGGCCCATTGCATCAACCAAAATGAATTGGTCCCTTCGAATCGCTTCCCAAGCACCAAAATACCTCATTACTAATATAGGTATGGTGAGATAAGGATTTGGCTAAATGTACCTCTCAAGGATATGTCAATGGAGAGGGTGAGAGTAGAGGAATTTGGAGAATCAAATGATGAAAATTGTGGATGAGTCAATCTTGTTTTTCTCTAGGGTTTCTCCCTCAAAATTCTCTGGAAGCTCTCTACATTTCATAAGTATAAATGTACTTCTCAAGGATATGTCAATGGAGAGGGTGAGAGTAGAGGAATTTGGAGAATCAAATGATGAAAATTGTGGATGAGTCAATCTTGTTTTTCTCTAGGGTTTCTCTCTCAAAATTCTCTGGAAGCTCTTTACATTTCGTGAGTATAAGGGTATTTATAGTAGGGTGTATGAGAAATGAGAAAAGTCAGTTTTCAACAAACAGGGCATTTTGGCAACTCAGCCTCGCGACCGGAACGAGTCATGAGTTTGAG
Organism: Quercus dentata; assembly: GCA_028216015.1. Taxonomy (NCBI): domain Eukaryota; kingdom Viridiplantae; phylum Streptophyta; class Magnoliopsida; order Fagales; family Fagaceae; genus Quercus; species Quercus dentata. The sequence continues at coordinate 10,535,671 of CP116451.1, forward strand.
TCGTGAGCTAACCGCCTAGCCAGATTGGAAGTTTTGTCCTGTAGTACTCCAACTGTCGTGACCCTTCAGCTTTCCCGCATGCTTCACACATGTGCCACCTTTGGCAACTTGCTAGTCGTGGGATCCAATCGCGAGGCCCTTCTTGAGTGCACACATCTTGAGTTTTCTTCACACTTTCTCACATACTACCCTTACATAATTCCCACCTAAATACAGGGTATCTAATTGCTAAATTACAAGCAAATTTGGCACGGAATAAAGCCAACACATGATTGAGTAAATTCAACCTCACAATCTCCCCCTTTGGCTATTCCGTAACAAAACCCTAAAACAGACTCTAGACTTAACATTTGAATTGGGAACAGTTGCCAAAACTCACTCACATCCTAATTCTAGAAACTGTGAAGCTCTTGAACCATACGAACAAGTATTTCCTGAAAACAACAACATAAGATGATCATTGTAAGCAGAAATCTTGAAATGCATATGGAGCAGGCACAATGCGATCAAGTAGTGAAGATTAAAGCATTAAAGCATGACTTGACCAAACAGGAATAATCACTATAAATAGTGATCACAATGATCATTCACACAAGGAATGAACATCCGAACATGCAAGCTAATAGGCTCAATGCAAAGTATTATTTGCATGTCAACACACAACTGATACAAAAACTCAAGGTAATTTGATCAAGGATATAAAATCCAACAAGGGCACAAATGTAAAGTACTAAAGAAAATGCATAACATTAACTAAAAGTACTAAACTACAAAGCAAAGGTAAAAAACATAAAATACTGAATAGAAACTGAAATAATTAAACCAAAGTACCAAAAGTTTTAAACAAACACAATGTAAATAGCAAGAGTTATAAAAACTATAAACACATAAGTTGAAAACAAGACAAGCCAAAAGTATGTGTGTATGTATCGTTGTTCTCCTTTTGAGCTCACATAACTCCCCCTTTCAATATGCACACTTCCCATTCTTGTGTTGCTCTCCCCCTTATCGTATGCTATCATCCAAGCTATACAATGAGTTGCTCTCCCCTTTTTGGCACGAATAGGTAAAGGCTGTCCTCTAGTTTTTGTTGAATAACATCTAATTGTGTCTCAATAGTTGTGAGAAGCATTTGAACTTGGTTCTTGGTGGAGTAGAGAACATTTTCCAATTCAGAAATACGCTGATGCAAACTCTCAATCAAAGTGCTCAACCTATTAGCTTGAGAGCTAGGATGTATAGGCCGAGTGCTAGTCGTCCGCAACTCAAGAGTGTGAGGAGATGTTGTCTCGGTATGCACAAGCATAGTATGAGTGGCTGAGCCATGACCGGAAGAAGTGGCATGAGGGAAAAATTCACTCCTAGGTGCTTTGGAAGACTGACTTTTGCTCGCTTGAAGAGAAATCATGGATAGTGGGCGAAGACGAACCAGTGCCTTTCCATCTTTTGGCGGACGAACCCCTTTAAGTACCATGATTTTCATGATCAGACTACAAAAAGGAAGGCATGTTCGTCTTCTTTGTTCGTCTTTGCTATTCTCCCTATTAACTAGAAGATGTGAGCACAAAAGTCAATTTGAACTTCGATGATGAGATCACATAGAAACTGCGCTCTTCCAAGGTTGATGAATCTAGTGTTCGACAAAGGATAAAGGTTGAAGAACATGATCAATGTGATAGTTTTCAATTCAGGTGCAAACTTTGCAATTCCAATGGACGTGCCTTTGGATGAAAACTCATGATCCGGCCCAAGAATTTGAAGTATATCTTGCACTTGAGAAAGCTTATCATCATAGGGATTGAGGTATACATTTGCCGGTCGAGTGATCTCAAGGACCTCTGCAATGTAATCTGGAGTAATGCTAAATTCCTTTCCTCGGACCCAACACTTTAGTTCAACTCCTGTAAATCTTGCGTTTGAGTAGAACTCCTTGACTAGTTCATCAATTGGATCCTCGAAGTTCCCGAATAAATTAGCCCAATTTTTTTCTTCAAAAATCCTAGGAATAAAAGTTGTTCCCGTGGTATCAAATCTCACAATCCGTTCCACCACAAGAGGAGCTTTTTTAAAAATGTTAGAGTATGTCCGAGAATCGAGGGGAGTCTTGAATCTCTCACTGTTTGAATCATGGGACAAATGATGAGTCCGTTTTAAAACAGGGGATGATGGAACATCAATAACTGGTTCTTTTCCATGAGAGGAACTGCAAGACATCTACAAAAGAACATACACACAAAGAGAAACCAATTGCAAAACCACAAGACACAAACACAAACTTGATTAGATCCATGTTAGTCAAAAAAATATATATAATGATAGACAGGGAGAAACATTACTCAACCATGTTAAATGAACCACTTAGGAAACACAAGTGCATGTGGTGAGCATATATAATGCATGTGCAGGCATGGCTAAGTACATTGTAATCCATGAAGTCCACAAAAACACAAGAAAATGTCTATGAGATATTTTACCATGAGCATGATATGCACAAAGACAAACACAGATAGGGTATAATCCTCAACAATGAGACACAAACATAAGAATCATGTAATATAAGCATCATACCATCAAAACCATCAAAAACCATATAACAAACTCAACAAAAAAATATCCAAACCATATTCGAACATCATATTTTTCAAAACTCAAAATTCAAGAAATCAAGGGCTAGAAACAGACAATACATAGTGAAAATGACAAAACTCATACCTTTTCTTGAAGATTGGTGAAGAGATGATGAAGAAAAATGAAGTTTTTGAGAATGAGCACAGTGAGTTTGGAAGAGGGAGATAATGAACAATCACAATATATGAGGGAAAACTGAAAAAAAATTTGAAAACTCGCCTGAAAATAACCCTCAATGCGCAAAACATGCGATTTTTTATGATCGAATGAGCCGCAAACAAGTCGCGGTGCAAGTCACCAAAAATCCGTGTGACAAAATTTGAAAAATTTGTCTAAGTGTTTTTTGCAACTAGAAATTCCACTCACAAGTAAGTCGCAAATGGAGTCGCCAAACATTCTAAGTAAACCTCGCGATCGGAACTTTCACTTGCGAACCAATCACCAAACTAAGTCACAAAAATCCCAAAAACCCAGATTTTTGAAAATTTTCTAAGTGTTTTTTGCAACTGGGGCTTTGACCCGCCAGAGAGTCGCCAGGAGCTTCTAAGTAAACTCGCAACCGGGGCTCGCGACTTGCTTGACCCACGAGACAAAGTCACCAAAACAGGGTTGCATAGTTTTTGAAATTTTTCAAACTAAAAACACTTTCCAAAAACAACTAAAACACTCAAAAATCTTTTTATGTTTGATCAACATATAATTGAGCATGTGCAACACATTTAAACAAGTACAAGTATAATCACACAAATTAATAAGGCATTCATTGAACATAGACATATGTGATGTATGTGGGTACCAAAGATGAGATAGTCCTTAGTCTAATGTGAAGCTTCAATGATCAATTCAACCAAGACATACATAATTAGCACGAGGAAAAGTGACCTATCTCAATTATAGAAATATGCATATATGACCTCCCACAAAACTTGATTACATAATTTTGAAACTTTTCATTTGGCTTCATACACATCATATCATTTGATCTTTTTGAATCAATGCATCTCATTTTGAGATCGATACTTGAAATTTTTGATATTTCAATTTGATGAACAAGCCGTTGGCTTTTTAAGGCATCATACATTTTCATAAAAGTCTCTTTCCCTTTTTTCTAGTCAAATACTAGTATGTGCGATGGCTTTTGCAGCTCATTATCTCTTTTCATTTTGAGATTTACATTTGTTGAGCTCTTTAAGCATAAAAAATAAAAAAGTGAGAAGATATATAGGCACAAGTCTATGCAAGTCTCAAGATCAACAAAACCATTGACATTCATGACAAGTTTGAAAATCTATTTACAACAACATACATAACTCAAAGATTTTTCCCACAATGATATGAGTGCATAAAGAACAAACTACGCTTGTAAATGCACAAAGCCATTAGTACAAAGGTACAAGGCAAAACATGCTTGTGACAATACACAATAATGTTGATCAAACTTTTTGGATTTTCTACTTTTTATGTGTTTTTGGATTTTTGACACAAAAGCAAGTAAAGATTGATAAAAAACAATGTAAAAAAATTCAAAGCAAATAGCAAACAAACAAAATTTTCAACACATGCTAGAATGATAACAAAAAGTACATAACCAATCAAAGTCACAAAACATAGGAAGTATTAATGTATGGATATGTTGAAATGCTTATGCATGTGTACCCTTCTTCACCCACATGACACTTGCATTTGGGGTGATATCCCTAGAGGATTGGGTACTATTGTTATGACTTTCAAACCTTCCGGTGAAGCTTGTCAAACAGGTAGTGAATGCATCAATCATCTTCATCACATCCCTTACTCCAGGATCACCTTCTTGACCTTTTGATTGCTCAATAGTCCAATTCACTTTGCCATGTCTTGGTCCTCTCGACCTTTGAGCACTTAAATTCTTTAATGCTTGAAGCTTACGAAAATTTTGTCTGGTGTGTCCTTGAATTCCACAAAGAATGGCGAAGTGTTGAATTCTTAGACCTCTTTGTGACTTTGGGAGTGATTTCCCTTTACCCTTAGGTTTGACCACTAATTGGTTAGGAGGCTTAGTCAAAAACTGTTGGTCACTCACATTCCGCTTCTTCTCCACCTTCACTTTCTCAATAGTAGTGATTGCCACCATTGGTTCCTTAGCTTTCACAAACTTCATATCTTTAGACATATTGGCACTTGAACTGCTCTCTCAAGTGTATCCCAATTCGCTTTTGTCGAAGAAAGGTTTTTGATGAGCAAGCACTTCATCAAGCTCCTTGGAGGAAACCCGCTTTACTTTAGCATTAGCTTGATTCACCTCAAGCTCAATAAATTTTATCTTTGAGTAGGTTTCGGTTAGCTCTCCATTTAGCGTCTCAACTTCACACTTAGTCTCCTTGTATCGGACTAAAAGACTCTTGTAGTCTTGCTCTGCTCTCTTCATTTTCTTAATGGTCGCTTTCGCCACTTTTGCATATTCACTAGTCTTCTCAAGAAGGGAATTGTAGGTCTCTTCAAATCCCACTGTTCTTTCATCTTCTTCTTCATCAGATTCCTCTACTATCCCTATTGACTCCAATTCAATGTGCTCACCAAGCTCTTCCACTAACACACTCAAATCATCTCAAGATTGTACGGGAGCAATGGTCATAAATGTGGAGTAGTTTCCCTCTCCCTCACAGCTTTCTTCCGAGTTTGAATTAGAGGAGTCTGTGTCACTAAGAGTAGTGGCATACACTTTACCCTTCCCTCTCAAATAATTGGGACACTCCTTCTTGAGGTGTCCTTGGTCATTGCATTCATAGCATGTGATTCCTTGAAAAAATTAAGAATCCTTCCCATCTTTCTTCTTGAAATCCTTTTTCTCCTTCCAAGAATTTTGGAATTTTCTCTTCTCAACAAATTTTCCATTCTTTTCGAACTTCAAGAACTTTCAGAAGTTCTTAACAAGATATACCACATCTTTTTCGACCTCATCCTCATCTAATGAGTCTTTAGCTTCCATTCTCTCATTGATTGTCTTTAAAGCAAGAGATTTACTCTTCCTTTGTGTGGTAGAGACAACTCATAGGTTTGAAGTGAGCCAATAAGTTCTTGAACTTTGATGTCATCAAGGTTCTTGCTCTCTTCAATGGCAGTAACCTTTGCACGAAAGCTCTCCCAGAGTGATCGTAAAATTTTTCTTACAATCTTGGAGTCCTCTATCTTTTCTCCCAAGTTAAACTTCCCAATTACCACCTCATTCAGCTTCCCATAAAATGAGTCGAATGACTCGTGTTCACTCATTTTCAACTCTTCAAAGCATGTGGTAAGCATCCGCAACTTGGTGTCCTTCACCTTCTTGGTGCCTTCATAAGTTGTCTCCAAGATTTGCCATGCCTCTTTGGAAATTGTAACATGAGAAATCCTGTGAAACTCATTTGGAGAAACACCACAGAAAATAGCATTTAGCGCCTTGCTATTTGCATTAGCTATCGCAAGGGCTGCCTTATCCCATATGGATTTGGCAACCTTCGGCCTAGTCCATCCTATATCTACAACATCCCAAACACTCTCATCAATTGAACATATGAATGCCCTCATACAGACTTTCCAAAATGCATAGTTGCTTCCGAAAGTTCAAATAGTGTAAAAACACCCTTGAACGTTTAGACCCCCAATTTACAAATTAACCAATTCAAGCTTTATGTCAAACAACAAGTGTGCGGAAAATGAACAAAAGCTATAAAACAGAATTGGTAAACAATCTAAGCCAAATTAAAATCACAACCCACAGCAGATAATAAAAGGCAAAGATAAAAGGGAAGGAAGATGCAAACACAAGGACAACACGCGATGTGTTATCGAAGAGGAAACCAAAACTCTCAACGTAAAACCTCTCTGCCGCCCTCCAAGCGGTAAACAATCCACTAAAAAATGTAGTTGGGATACATGGACAGCAATAGACCCTCCAAGCCTAATCTACCCAATGCACCTAAGCCCTCCAAGCTTCTTGCTCCAATGAGGTTGCGCCGAACCTATTTCTTTTCTAGCTTCCCGAATTCTGCTACTTGACCATAGCATCAACCAATGTAAATTGGTTCCTTCCTAATCGCTTCCCAGAACACCAAACAACCCTCTCACAGAAATGGATATGGTGAGAAAAATGTTTTGATAAAATGCCTCTCAAGGGTTTAACAATGGAGAGGAAGAGAGTTGAGGAATTTGAAGAGATTCTTATGTAAAGATTGTAGATGAATTAATCTTGTTTTACTCTAGGATTTCTCTCTCAAAATTCTCTCTGGAAGCTCTCATTCTTTTGTGGGTATAAGGGGTATTTATACCGAGGTGAGAAAAGAATGTGAAATATCAGGTTTTTCAAAACAGGGGTGGCTCGTGGCTTGGACTCGCAGCTTGACTAAGTCGCGAGATCCACCCGCGATATAATGAATAGCCAGTTGTCCTATTTTGTCCTGTAGTGCTCCAGCTAGCATGACGCTTCAACTTTTGGCATGCTTGGCACGTGTGCTACTTCGGGCGACTTGCGACGCGCGAGTCACCCGCAAGATCAAGCCGCGAGACTCTGTTTTCTTGCACACTCTTGAGCATTCAATCACTCTATCTTACTCACTGCCCTTACAACAAACCCACCTAAATACAGGGTTACTAATTGCTGAAATACAAGCAAATTTGGCACGAAATAAAGCCAACAAAATGGTTGATTAATTTCAACCTTACAGCTTCCATCAAAATATGGAGGAGCATTAAGAGATTAAGATCGATCTATCTCAAAAGGGGTCAAGGATCACACTTAGGTAATTAAACCATAGCAAGTGCACCCACTCTGATAACAATTGAAAGTAAAAATAGTGTGTAAAACACCAATGAACATTTAGATCCCCAAATATAAAAATACCAACACAAACTTATAATCAAACAATATATGTGTAGAAAATGAACTATAAGCTATAACCAAATTGGTAACACACTCTAAACCATAATTAATAACCAACACAGCAATAATTAAAAGGTAAAGAGAAAGGGAAGAAAGATGCAAGCACAAAGATAACACGGCGATGTGTTATCGAAGAGGAAACCAAGTACTCGTGAAAAAACTCTCTACCGCCCTCCAAGCGGTCAATAATCCACTAGAGAATAAAGTTGGGATACATGAATAGTAGAAGACCCTCCAAGCCTAATCTACCCAGTGCACCTAAACCCTCCACGCTTCTTGCTCCAACAGGGTTACGCCGAACCTTGTTTTCTCTAACTTACCGGATCCCACAATGGCCCATTGCATCAACCAAAATGAATTGGTCCCTTCAAATCGCATACGAAGCACCAAAATACCTCCTCACTAATATGGGTATGGTGAGATAAAGATTTGGCTAAATGTACCTCTCAAGGATATGTCAATGGAAAGGGTGAGAGGAAAGGAATTTGGAAAATCAAAGGATAAAGATTATGGATGAGTTAATCTTGTTTTTCTCTAAGGTTTCTCTCTCAAAATTCTCTCTAGAAGCTCTCTACATTTCGTGAGTATAAAGGTATTTATAGTAAGGTGTATGAGGAATGCGAAAAGTCAATTTTCAACAAACATGGTATTCTCGCAACTCGGTCTCGCGACTAGAACGAGTCGCGAGTTTGAGTCGCGAGCTAACCGCTTGGCCGGACTAGAAGTTTTGTCTTGTAGTGCTCCAGTTATTGTGACCCTTCAACTCCCCTGCATGCTTCACATGTGTGCCATCTTTGGCGACTTACCACTCGCAAGGCCCTTCTTGAGTGCACACATCTTGAGTTTTCTTCACACTTTCTCACACACTACCCTTACATAATTCCCACCTAAATACAGGGTATCTAATTGCTAAATTACAACCAAATTTGGTACGGAATAAAGCCAACACATGATTGAGTAAATTCAACCTTACAAATTTTATAGAGAAAGGAGTTGGAATTTAAATCCTATTTTTTTAGTACAAATTCAATTCCTAATGCACAGGTTTAAAAAAAAAAAAAAAAAAAAAAAAAAAAAATATACTTTGGGTTTTGTTTGTCGATGTTGTGAAATTAATTGTTGTAGGAACTAAAAGTTAGAATTAGAATTTCCACCATAAGTTAGAATTAGGGTTTGTAGTATAATCAGAGTATTGTACTCTTATGAATAGAGGGACTGTTTTAATGATGAATAGATTTCTCCTAAAATTATCCAAATGGTTATATGATACCGATTCCATCCAACCTTAGGCACCGATTTCTAGAGATTCTCTTTCAATTGGTGCTAACTCCAAACAAATGTAGGCGGATGCTTGGTAACGGTGCAAATTTATCACACACTACCCTTACATAATTCCCACCTAAATACAGGGTATCTAATTGCTAAATTACAACCAAATTTGGTACGGAATAAAGCCAACACATGATTGAGTAAATTCAACCTTACAAATTTTATAGAGAAAGGAGTTGGAATTTAAATCCTGTTTTTAGTACAAATTCAATTCCTAATGCACAGGTTTAAAAAAAAAAAAAAAAAAAAAAAAAAAAAAAAAAAAAAACGCAAATATACTTTGGGTTTTGTTTGTCGATGTTGTGAAATTAATTGTTGTAGGAACTAAAAGTTAGAATTAGAATTTCCACCATAAGTTAGAATTAGGGTTTGTAGTATAATCAGAGTATTGTACTCTTATGAATAGAGGGACTGTTTTAATGATGAATAGATTTCTCCTAAAATTATCCAAATGGTTATATGATACTGATTCCATCCAACCTTAGGCACTGATTTCTAGAGATTCTCTTTCAATTGTTGCTGACTCCAAACAAATGTAGGCGGATGCTTTGTAACGGTGCAAATTTATCATACATACAATATAAGAATAGATTAAAAGCTATTGTTTCTGTGTTGATACTTGATCATTGATATGGTAAAAATTCTATGCTAGCCAGTGTTGTTGATACCGCATCGCACCGGCCGGTGATCTGGTACAGTTAACCCCTACGTTTCATACTAGTAAAAATACCGGCCGTCTCACGCCTCATCTCCGCCGTACCCAGCCAATACCGGGCAATACCGGGCAATACAGTGCACGTCTTCTTAGGCACATCTCTGTTTTTTTTTTTTTTTTTTAGTTTTGTAATTTTTGAATTTTTGTTAGAAAAGAATGGTAACTTATTTGCATTAACTTATTAGTATTATTTGTTTTTTTTAGTATGCCATGGTAACTTTTAAGCTTTCAATTTTTTTTTTTTCCCTTTTAATTGATACTAAAGTTTAAAACCATGAATAATTAGTTTTGAATTGAGGAAATGTTTTATGGTAAAATTTTATATTTATTATAATATATATATATATATATACAAACACATACATACATACATATATATATATATATATTTATAAATATAAAAAATAGCGGTAAACCCGAAACGGTACACCGGTATTGACTGGTATCCGAAATATATCGTCTCGTAGCCAAAACCGTGCGGCCTCCTCTGTGACGGTATTGACATCCTTGATGCTAGCGTGCCTATAAGAACTTGAGAAAGAAGAAACCGACGAGTCCAATCTTGTTGCATAAGCCATTAACTAAGTTTAAGACAAATAATGTACACTATGTAGAAGTAGTATAATATGGACCTAGATGATCCTCTTCCAACAAAAGCATCACCTAAATAATGAATTACTATTGCACATGATTCCCCAATAAACATTGAAGTTGGAATGACCTCCCGAAAGGGCATATTACAACTTACCTATACATGGTTTGTCTAAAATTTAAGTTACCTACATGTAATTTGAAATTTGACACTTTACTCACATGAGGTTAGCTCAATTAGAGTTCCAACCCACTTCTGTTAAAAATAGAGCTAAATATGTAATTTTACTCTGCTTTTATGTCTCTCTCTTTCAAAAACACAAGAAACACAAAAGTATAAGATCAAAAAGAATCCAATGAAACATTTGCATCATGAGATTTCAAACTACCAATAGACAACTTAGATATCGGTCAAATCTCAATGGGTAAAATATCAAATTTCAAATCACAGTTAGGTAATTTAAATTTCAGTCAAACCATTTTTCCAAAAAAAAAAAAAAAAAAATAAATCTAGCCATTTGACTTTGAAGGTCTTTCATTACAAAGTATAGCAATTGAATTTAACAGTCATCATAGGTGATATTGATTGTGCGCTTTAATTATTGGTTCCCGAAACTTAAAATGGTATTCGTGATGAGTCCAAATCTTCTGTCTCATCAATTATGCTCCACTTCATACTCCACAAATAAAATTTGGACAGCTAGCCTCTCTCATTAAATGAAATAACACTGACTTTAACACTTACGTTACTAAAACGTTAACGTTAAAATTCCTTTCTTTCTTTTTTTTTTTTTTTTTCTTCTGCAGCTTTATTTTTTCTCTATTCCGGATTTTGGTTTTTTTTTTTTTTTTTTCTTTTCTCTTCTCCATGTGGTTTGTCTCTTGCCGCAGCTTTTGGGATTGATTTGGACTCTTCCCCTATTTTGTCTCATTGTAATCCTTTCTCCCAAAATCAAAATTAGGATTTTGCTTTTGTTTTTATATGCCACAGAGGTCCTTTTCTCCTATAGGTGCAGATTTGTTTCAACTTTTGAGAGGCTCCTACTGCAACAAGCAACCTACAAGGCTTGTACGTATTGTTCAAAACAAAGTAAGTCCTCTTCTTTTGGTTTAATGTAAATAAATTTCTTTTTTAATTTATTTTAGGATTTATAACAACTTTCTTATACTTGTGTGAGTTTGTGTCTAACGTGTGTGTATATATATATATATATATATATATATATATGTTGTTTATTAAAAAAAATAACTATGTTGTTTTTGTTTTATGGAAACCAATAGAAGCAGATGAACACTTAAAGATGAAGTGAGGATGTGTCAAGAATCGGGCGAAGTGAGGATGAAGATGAACACTTGAGACGTCAACCACATAGAGAAGAGAAAAAAAAAAGAAACCCCGAAAGCCTTGAAGGTTGCTTGTTTCAGCAGGTCTCTCAAAAGTTGAAACAAATCTGCACCGGACAAAAGGAACCTCTGTGGCATACAAAAACAAAAGCAAAAGCCGGAAACACTTTGGGAGAAAGGAATATAATGAGACAATAGAGGGAAGAGTCCAAATCAAAAACAAAAGCTACGGCAAGACACAAAACTCAAAAGAGTTCTTGTTGACTCAAACCACATGGAGAAGAGAAAAAAAGAAACCAAAAGCCGAATGTGAAGAAATTAAAGTCGGAAGAAAAAAAAAGGGGAAGAGTCCAAATCAATCGCAAAAGCTGCGGCAAGAGACAAACCACATGGAGGAGAAAAAAAAGAAACCAAAAACGGAACAGAGAAGAAATAAAGTTGCGGAAGAAAAAAAAGAAAGGGATTTTAACGTTAACGTTTCAGTAACATGAGTGTTAAAGTGAGAGTTATCTCATTTAGTGAGAGAGGTTAGCTGTCCAAATTTTATTGGTGGAGCATGAAATGGAGCATAATTGATGAGACAGAAAATTTGGACTCATTGATGATAACTATTTTGCAGAGAAGAACAAAGAAAGAGAATAATATGTATTTCCATTTCATAGTAGCAGTTGAGATCTTAGAACATTTTTTTCTTTTTCCTTTTTTCTTTTTCTTTTTTTGTATTTTTATTTTTATTTTTCCTAGGCCAAACATCATAGGTGAGTCCGCACATGAAAACCTCTGATATTTCTAACATGGAGCTGAAACAAATCAAGCCTATGTGCATTGTTGAGTTGATCTCGTGCGAAAGTTTGAGTGCGCGTCAAAAGCAAAGAACCACTTTGAGTTCTTGTCTGAGGTTTCAAGAACTTGACCTTTTATGAACTTTCCAATATTTGTTCTTACTTGGTCTAAAAACATAGTAAACAACAATGGTACCAAACAAAGCCACAGGTGGCAGCTTCAAAACTGCCACTATTGAAGTACAGCAAATCGAAAATGTATTTCTCCAAATACCTTATCAATATTTCTCTTTCATGATTCTGTGGTCTTGTTACAAATGACTACTAGCCCAAACTGTTACCGGTTACTAACAGACTGACTTCATGACTGTTTACATAACATGCATGAATATTGTAACATCACATAGAAGATAAATTTCTTTTAATTGAATGACACATTGAAGTTAACTAATTACTGTATTACATTGGTTGTGTCACATACTGAAAAAATTAGTCATTAAAACGTTGGAACCAATGGAGAAAGATGTCCTCATCTGATGGACCAAAACAATAAAAGGAGCAATCATGTAGCAAGATTCTTGAGTATCAGATTTGAGATTCCTTTTGAGAACAAAGAAAAAATTCCCACTAGCATAATTCATTCCTTCCTCTCTTAATCACGGTCTGTATCGGAGGTCAGTTATCAGAATCAGAATCTTTTTCTAATTTCATTAAAGTTGTTGATCCACAAAATGTACTAGGAAATGCCTGGAATGGGTTGGTGGCACATCCGTGCTTGCATAAGTTGAGGGGTGTAAAATGCAATTCACAGTCTATAGTAGAAATCAGGCTTGAAAATTTGAATCTTAGTGGCATACTTGATGTTGATGCCCTTTGCAAGCCCTCAAATCTGAAAGTTCTTAGCTTAGCAAAGAATCACATCAGAGGAAATATTCCTAACTCAATATTGCACTGCACAAGGCTGACTTATTTAAATCTAAGCAGCAATCATCTGAGTGGAAGGTTACCTTTGGCTCTAACTAAATTGAAATATCTCAGGAGATTGGACATCTCTAAAAATCATTTTACTAGCATCAAGCCGCAATTTGTGCAGGAATTTAGGTCTCGTTATACTTATTACTCAAAATCAAGTACATTACAGAGAAATAGTACTGGTGATTGGGTAAAGGCAGTGCATTCTCGCATACTTTCAGAGGGTCCAAGTCCTTATGATGACCATGATAGTGAGCTTAATGGACAGTGGATTGCATTGTTCGGAGTACTACCTCTGGTTCTTGGCATTGGACTCTTTTTGTTGTACATATACATAGTGGGACAGAAGGCCGCCAAAGAGAGGGAGATTCTAAAGAAAGTTCAGGACTCTCCTTGAAGCCGCAGCTGACTTGCAAAGCCAGACCGTTTGCAGCAGCCTTTACAAGGTAGTACTGAAAAATAGTGCCCTCTATGCAGTCAAAAGATTGAAGCAATTGCAGGTATCCTTTGAAGAGTTTAGCCAAACGATGATCCAGATAGGGAGCTTAAAGCATCCAAACGGTTACCATTCAACCAATGAAGAAAAGCTTTTCATCTGTAAGTATCAAAGCCAATGGGAGTCTGCTAAACTTGCTAGAAGGTAAGTTGACATAAAATGCAAAAGAGAACATGAGTGCTTTTGAATTGCAAATACATACACACTTATTACACTGTTGCACTCATGCCTTAACTCAAAATAAAACAGAAAAAAAGGCCACTTCTAGGCCTTTAACTGAAATAGGGAGCTGGACTATTTCAAGTTCTAAGACTACAAAAATTAGTCTTTATCAAAAACTTAGTTGTAGCAGCCATACGATACATATAAGGCAGCAAGGTTCATCTTGGTAAGAATTTTTCATAATACCTTTCTAAGTCTTGTTACCAGAAAAATGTAGTAATGTAATATTTGGAGTTTCAGACTCAAACTGGAGTTTTACAGTTGAAAATGTCGGATTCATTCAGTCTCAATAATAATGCCTTAACACTTGATTGACTAGTTATCTTTCTTCGTTCAAATAACATCACTTGATTATCATCCAAAGAAACAAAAATCCGCTTAACATTATTAAAGTGAACTGCCTAATCTTTTTATGGGCTGCATGAGCTCAAACTTTGGAGTGAGGAAACCTGATTTTGGGCAGGAAAATAAAAATAAAAATAAATATAATAATTAGAAACTCCTAGACAAATATGTCATTAAATAGTTCCTATATTTCAGCAAATATTTGTGGTAATCTGCAGATTATTTTGATGGCAAGAGGGATTTCCCTTGGGAGCTTCAGTTGTCCATAGCTAGTGGGATAGCAAGTGGCTTGAACTTCATATATCAAAGTTCTGATTGTTAGAAATATTGAATGATTGTATTGTATTTCTCAAGTAATAAAATATACATAAGTGCCTTTATATAGGAGGCAGAGTGTGCAATACAAGTAAGTGTGCTATACAAGTAAACAAGGTGGGCCTAAAGCCCACATACCCTAATACATGTTAACAGCCCCCCTCAAACTCAAGGTGGATGTGAGACCAACTTGAGGTTGTCAACCAAAGTGCGAAGACGTCCCTTAGGATGTGACTTGGTGAAGATATCTGCAAGTTGATCTTTAGAAGAAACTGAGATCAGCTTGAGAGCACCATGGACAAGATGATAACGGATAAAATGACAATCGATCTCGATGTGTTTAGTCCGTTCATGGAAGACAACATTGTGAGCAATATGAATGGCACTCTGGTTGTCACAATAAAGAGGAGTAGTAGAGGATGTGGATACACCTAAGTCTTTGAGAAGTCATCGTAGCCAAAGGAGCTCGGATGTGATATCGGCAAGGGCACGATATTCTGCTTCAATACTGGAGCGGGCCACATGAGTTTGTTTCTTACTTCGCCAAGAAATCAGAGAAGAACCAAGAAGAAAGCAATAACCAGTGGTGGACCTGCGATCAGTGGGATCTCCCGCCCAATCAAAGATCGAAAAAATGCACGGAGAACAAGAGGAGACTGAGCAGAGTAGAAAAGACCATGGAAGAGAATGCCTTTTAGGTATCGAAATGTTAGGTTCTAAAGTTTAGGACTTTACGTATTTTAGAACTCTAATTTGTAATGTTGGCAAACCATGATCAAAACAATGTGTTTAGAAGTGTTTAAAGCTAGCTCAAAGTTGTATGTCAATGTAAAGTTGGAATCGAGTGTAAAGCGTAAAGCGGTGTGGCTTTCGGCTTCGCTCAATCGATCGAAGCTTAGGCTCGATCGATCGAACGTCGGGCAAATTGCTTTTCTGCAGATTTGTCCAACTCAGCCCTATGTGTTTAAAACGTTTTTAGGGTTTCTTATTTGTCCTAAGTATAAAAGGCAAACTCTAGCCACGTTTTAGTGTTGCTCATATTGCGGTTTGTGTAAATCTCTTGTGAGATCTAGAGGAGCTTTCCTTTACACAAACTTAGGGTTTTCAAGGAAGAGACATTCTCTAAACCTTGATGATCAAAACAGTTGCTGCCATTAAAGCTTAAAGAATACACAAGCGGGGGTGCTTGTAGCTGGTGGGAATCCAAAGAAAGAAGGAGTCCGTGGATTCGGAGCTTGCACGTGGTCGTGTCGGTAAGTTCTACTGGTTGGTAGCATTAGGAAGTCGAGCGGGGGTGCTTGTAAGTCCTTTTGTATGAACTTCGATTCTTTCTGATAGTGGATTCAAGTTTACCTTGAGGATAGCTAGGTCAAATCCTCCCCAGGTTTTTATCGATTTGGTTTCCTGGGTGATCATATCATTGTCTTATTTATTTTCCGCTGCTATGCATGATATGATATATTTGTGTTAACCTAGACTTGTTAATTTGACTAAGTAACAACTTGGCTAATCATCTAGGGTTAATTCAATTGTTTAAGGGGTCTAAAAACTGTCACGAAGAATGCGCAAAACAACAGCATAGTGAGTCGATCGTGGAGCGCATGACAGACATCGACTCACCTGGTGAACAGCATAGGAAATGTCCGAATGAGTGACAGTGAGATAAACTAGGTTGCCAACCAAGCGTCTGAAAAGAGAGGGATTAAACAACGATTTCCCCCACGACGGAGTCAGATGCGCATTAAGCTCAACTGGAGTGTCAACAGTCTTGCTATCGGTGAGTCCAGCTCGAGACAAAAGTTCAGAGGCATACTTGGCTTGAGTAATATAAAGTTCATTTGTAGAATGAGTGATTTCAAGACCCAAGAAGTAGCTGAGATATCCAAGATCTTTCATCTCAAACTGCCACCGAGAAAACCCTTGAGTTCTTGAATGCCACTAAGGTCATCACCAGTTATGATCATATCATCCACATACAGGAGAAGTAAAATAGTGTCTTTGTCAATGCGACGAAGAAATAAGGTAGAATCATAATGACTGGCCATGTAACCTAAGCGAGAGATGGTAGAGCTGAATTTGGCAAACCAAGCTCGTGGAGCTTGTTTAAGGCCATAAAGAACACACCAAAGGTAACAAACCTTATTTGATTCAACAAAGAGACCAGGAGGAGGTTGCATATAAACTTCTTCACTTAAATCCCCATTAAGGAATGCATTTTTGACATCCATCCGAAAAAGGTCACATTTTCTCGCAAAGAAAGAATAGCTAAGAGAGCTTGAACATATGAGATACGAGCAACCGGAGCAAAGGTCTCTTCATAATTAATCTCATACTCCCGTATAAAACCTTTTGCAACAAGACGAGCTTTGTAGCGCTCAATGGACCCATCGTAGCGAGTCTTAATCTTGTAGATCCACTTACAACCAACCACAGATTTCCTAGGGGGGAGAGTCACCAAATCCCAAGTATGGTTTTTAGATAATGCATCAAGTTTCTCTTTCATTGCAATCTGCCACAAAGGGTCAGTGGAAGTTTCACGATAGGTGTGAGGTTCATGCAGTATAGCAAGGGCAATGTAACAATGATAATCAAGTAAATGTGTAGGAATGGATCTTACTGAGTTAAGTGACGAGGTGGAATGTCTTGTGCAAGATCTTCAGACGGAGCAGGAGCGGGGGACCCAAGCTCGGGGTTGGGTAGCTCGTCTTCAACTTGTGCATCTTCCACCTGTTCATTAAAAGGTGAACTAGGAAAGGGATCAAAGGTATCTGGTGGTTGGTCAGAGAAGTCTATAGGAGGATCGGGAGCAACTACGGGAGGATCGGGAGTAGTTACTGAAGGAATATATGCCTCATATGGAAAAAGATCTAAAACAGAGGAGGAAGATAGGGAGGCACGGAAGTGAGAGAGCTCAACAAAGGAGCGATGTTCCAAAAAAGACAACATTGCGGGAGATACGAAGACGATGAGAGACAGGATCATAACACCGATACCCCTTTTGAGTTTCACCGTAGTCAAGAAAACAACAAAGCCTTGACCAAGGCTCAAGTTTGTTATGCTCATGTGGCTCAAGAAGAACGAAACAAGCGGAATCGAAGGAGCGAAGGTGGTGATAGTCCTGGGGTGACCCAAAAAGGCGCTCATATGGAGTTTGATTTTGAATAATAGGACTTGGAATGCGATTAATAGCATGAACAACATGAAGGGCAACTTCACCCCAAAAAGGAGCAGGAACTTTGGCAAAGAGAAGAAGAGCACGAACAGTGTCAAGAATATGACGAAGTTTGCGTTCGGCTCTACCATTTTGCTAAGAGGTATCCGGACAAGTTAGTTGATGAACAGTGCCATAGGAATGCAAAACAGCTTGGAAAGCATATTAAGTGTACTCAAGAGCATTATCGGATCGAAAAATTTTGATACGTTTGGAAAATTGAGTTTCAACCATTTTTGCAAAATTAGAATATACTTGCAATAACTCAGAACGATATTTCATATTAAAAATCTAGCTATAGTGAGAGTAATCATCAATAAAGATAACAAAATATCGAGACCCACCAATACTAGAGACAGAAGAAGGCCCCCAAACATCAGAATGAATAAGGTCAAAGATATCAGTGGATATTGATTCACTAGTATTGAAAGGCAAAACTGGTTGTTTTCCTAATCGACATGAAACACAATCAAAATTTTCTGTAGACACTGAATCTAACAAACCTCTAGAAGCCAATTGTTGTACTCGAGAGGAAGATGCGTGACTAAGTCAAGCATGCCAAAGTGCAAGGGAAGGAGTAGAAGAAACCGCAGCAGCTGCAACAACAGAAACAAGAGCAACAAGTGGAAGACGAAGGTTGTCCACGGGAAACATACGCCCAACTCTGGGACCGGTCCCAAGCTCCCGTCCCGTCCTTCGATCCTGCACAATACACCTAGAATAATCAAAGATAATGCGATAACCTAACTCAGCTAATTGTCCCACGAAAAATAAATTGTAAGAAATGTCAGGAACATTAAAGACACCAGGAACCGAAAGATTGGAGGTCGAAACGGAACCTATATTATGACCGGACATAGTGGAACCATTTGCTGTGTGAATATTAAGAGAGTGTGGTGTAGGTTTAAGTTCGTAAAATAAGGACGAGTGAGGAGTCATGTGATTGCAACAAGCAGAATCCATAAGCCAAGAGGAAGGAGACATACCATATAAAGTCGAGAGAGAAGAGGAATAAAATGCATTACCAACCATACGAATGACATTGGCGATGATATTTTTAAAGTCATCTGTGGACATGGTGAAAGTGCGTCCTGAAGACTTAAACTGTGCAGAGATGGGAGCCATTGGTTGGACACTCTCGATGTTAGCAACAAAGAGCAATGGAAATTGACATAGCTAATTTGTTGTGATGATAGCAAGTCTCAATATTGTGGCCAAAACGTTTACAAAAATTGCAAAAACGTTTGCTAGATTGTCGGCGACGATTATTGCAACAAGAAGAAGACCCGTCCTTATTTTTCATTTAGAAGAAAAATATGCAGAAATGGACTGCAAAAATGAAATCTACGCGAAAAATCGGGTAAGGAGCACCTGGACTGCAAAAAGTCAACTCAGAGTCAAAGTCAACGGTCAACCACTATGATGACATCAGCAGGATGACATAAGCTCAAGACCTCAGCTAGGGCTGACGTGGATGATGACGTGTAATGATGATGTCAGCGATGACGTCAGCAGGTGCACAGCGGCGCGTGGAGCTTGTGAGGCACATGAGTCAATCTTCGCCGAAACTTTGGTCGGCACGTGAGGGCGTGTGGAGAGTCCGATGAGGCCGATTTTTCTCCTGTTATGTAGATCAGAGAAAGACGATTCCAATGACGACGGCGATGAGTTGATCGGAGCAATACCGATGGCGCATGAGGCGCGTGGACAAGCTGCGAAATCTTTGACCGGCACGTGGAAGCGCGTGAATGGTTAGCCGATGATGATTCTGGTGGCTTTGTGTAGATCAGTTGAAGATCTACCCGGTGATAGGTCTTATGTCTTAATCGGAGATCCGGTGTGGAAGATCCAACGGAAGCAGTGATCTTGGTGGCGGTGATCGAGCTTCTGGCGATGAAAATTCAACCTTTGCACCTCTGACGGCGGTGGAACAATCAGGAGAGAGCACGGAAAAGGTTTACTGACCGATGAAGTCAAGGCAGCAGAAAATACCAACGAAGACAGGGATCGCAAGACACAAGAAAATTAGAGCAATGGCTCTAATACCGTGTTAGAAATACTGAATGACTGTATTGTATTTCTCAAGTAATAAAATATACATAAGTGCATTAATATAGGAGGCAGAGTGTGCAGTACAAGTAAGTGTGCTATACAAGTAAACAAGGTGGGCCTAAAGCCCACATACCCTAATACACGTTAACACCGATAACTGGAGATCATCCCTCATGGGAATCTAAAGCTATCAAATATACTTTTGGATGAAAACAATAAAGCACTAACAAGTGAATATGGTTTTTCAAGATTTCTAAACCCAAAAGCTTGCAACTTGACCGCCAATGGTTACACAGCTCCTGAGAAACTTTTAACAGAACAAGGTGATGTTTTTAGCTTTGGAGTGATTCTATTGGAGCTGCTAACAAGCAGAACTGTAGAGAAAAGTGGGATAGACCTTCCTAAGTGGGTAAGGGCCATGGTGAGGGAGGAATGGACAGGAGAGGTCTTTGACAAAGAGGTCAGCAAAGCTGCAACACAATGGGCATTTCCTTTGCTGAATATTGCTCTCAAGTGTGTATCACATTCTCCCGAGGATAGGCCAACAATTGCAGAAGTTTAGGACAAGATAGAAGAAAATGTGAATGCACAAAGAGAACTTCCTCATTCACCAGGGAAATGTTGTGAATCCAATGAACATGATTGTTGTTTTCTTCACACCATCTTATCTGATACATGAGATACTCCTGGATCAAACTATTGACTGTTGTGGTCTACAGATATCACATATTTTGAGCTTTTAATTTGGAGCAATAGAAGCTATCTATAGCTCAGAGTCAAGCACAGAGAACTCCCTCGCATGTCACGTATAGTTTTAAGTTTCCACTATAAGAGTGAGGCAACCAATCTCTGCCAATGTATGTATCAAGCACAGAGTAATGCTTTTTTTCCCCCAAACTATAGTCCAAGTGTTTATGAGTGCAGGCATGTACATGTGTATACGCATTATTACATGTTACTCTTTCTTAATCTTAATTTAAGTAGCACAGACTTCAAAACACACTTCTACATATGTGTTCCCATTATGTTAGCAGGAAAAAAAAAATTAATAAAAAAATCCTTTAATTACATATATTTTTAATGATTTTAATAGTTGTAATTATTTTTGAAAACTTATAAATAAACTTGAAATATGCCTATTTAAGTACATTAAATCACCTAAAAATATTTTTTAATTAATCAATTAATTGTGGTATCTCTATAGTGTTGTGTCCTAATCCCGCTCTATATGTGAAGCAACTCTGCGGTTGCCTAAGGCCTTAAGTAGAAAAAAAAGCCCTCAAATTTTAATAAATAGGATTTTTTTTAAATATTATAATAGTACTCCCTCCGTCCTAGTTTGTTTGTCCTCTATTTCATTTTGGGATGTCCCAAAATATTGTCCTATTTCTAAAAATAAAAGTAATTAATTTATAAATATTCCTATTTTCAAATAACTAACAAATATTTAAAAATCAATCTAATTGGGGCACCTTTTTAGTTGCCTCATTAAGAATAACTCTTTTAAAAAAAATTGATAAATTTATTTAAGGGTAGTTTTGTAAACTTATACATTTTTATAAAGCAGACAAGATAATAAATGATATTCCCTTAAAAAGTTTAACTTTTCAAACAGGACAAAGAAATTGAGACAAAGGGAGTATTAAGTAAGTCCAAATATTAGCCAATAAATAAAATAATTTTTTTATTAAATGAAAAATAAGAAAAAAAAAAATGTTACATCCATAACATTTTTCACAACACTTTCAAAATAAGTTTTAAGTGATAAGTTGTTACAAGGTATTATTGATAGCAAAAATTAATTTCAGTGATGAGTTCCAATTAGAACTAGTAACAAATTAACAACTAAGATTTGTTATGAAAATATTCTGAATGTAACACTTCAAAAAAAAAAAAAAAAAATAAAAAAAAAAAAAAAAAATTCATGACATTTTTCACAAGTTGAGTTGACAAATTTTTACTAATTATTATCTATGTCCACCACTAACATCATTTTTTTACTTACCATTATCAATCTACCACATCAACAGATGTGAAAAGTTTTGTCAAATTTTATCGTCTATAGACTTTAAAAAAAAAAAACTACATTGTTCATGTTAATCTATATATATATATAAAACCGAAACCTCTGCTAGCACCACAATTTTCCACGTCAGCATTATTTTAAAAAAAAATGCAAAAATTCTGATTTTATATTCTGCCACATCAGTATTTTTATTCTTTCAATTTTATATTCGACTAAAAAGAAGAATTCATACCCTACGGTCCAGGCTTATTATGCAACTCATTCTCTTCTCTTTGACTCCGTCTCCACTCTCTAATCTTACCAATTCACTAGATCTTTGTCTTCTTTTCCCATGCTCTCCATCGACAAATACAAAAAAAACTAAAGCCAGTCTCCGAGTAGAGCAAAATCAATCCCACCACCAAAATCAAAGAATATGCAATTGAGGCCAGACTTCCTCTAAAAGCAAATTCCAAACCCGAGGTAAGTATTCTGATTTGCTTTCAATTGAAAACCTATCTACCTAATTATTTTCTATATATTGCTCTCTCTCTCCACTTCAATTGGTCTCCCTCCATCTTGCGATTCACCCCGTTATCTCCATTTTTATCCAAGCGTATGCAATTTCTTTCAAGGATTGTTTTTACTTTCATTCTCGAAAGTTTTCTCTGCTTTACTACTTTTGCTTCCCTTTGCTTATGTCTTTTGTGCGAATCTATAAAGCAAGAATAGTTGAAGACGAAAAGCACTTGAGTGCTTTCCCTGCAGTTGTGGCGGTTTTTTTTTTATTTATTATTTTTTTTTATCTAGATTATTATGTAGTTAAATATGATTTATGCTTGAGCATTTTATCTGAATTTGTTTTGATTTAGGCTTAGGTTTGGGCATGTGATTTTCTCAAAGAACTGTTTTTTTTTTTTTTTAGTTCCTCTCTATTTTTCTTTATAGAAACAGTCCAATGAATAGTGAGACTAACATGTTCTCCCCTTTGATTTTTGAATTTGATTGCAATTGTCAATTTTTCAGATATGTACTGATATATTTTTATTGTTTATGTGTCTTATTGTGGTAAAAGTTGAATACTTTAACGTGGTTTCTAAACTTGGGCTTCTTCCTTTAGAGGTTGAAGATTCTTCCATATTTTTCTTTTGTTTTTGGTTATTGGTTCTGGATTTGCATTACTTTGTTATTATTATTATTATTATTATTTTCATATTGATGCGTAGAATTGGATCATGGGTGAATTATAAATTGATCATGAATTCACAAATTGATGGGGTTAGGTGTAGATTATTGGATGCATTGGATTTTTATGTTCCTATCTATGTTATGAGTTTGATACATGTATGTTCATTGTTTTGATTGACTCAAAAATTATTGTTTAGTTTATATCATCAATGGCCCTTTTAATTAATAGGTTTTGGATCATGCTGAATTGTTTGGTGTCCTTTCTTCAAAATTCAGACCTTTACATAATACTCATTGAGACAAAAGATCAACTACTAGGTACTACCATGTTACAAATATGAAAACATATTAGAATAGTTAACTCTCTTCTAACATGTTCAAATAATGCAATGAAATGAAACTTAAATTTATATTGCTAAAATAACTTTAGGCATTAGGACTTTGCTTGAAAATTCTTACTATATATGACAATTGTGTTTCAAGATAGTTATTTTAATATAAGATATAGGGTATTTCTAAATTTAAGCTAAGCATATGGGTAGGGTATCTAACTAAGGGGAAACTATTATATTAATCTTTGGAATAATTTAGAAGGAACATTTATATAAGGCTTGGTAGTCATAATAGAATAAAAGTTGAAGCTGAGAGTTTCATTTCTCATCATTTAACCAAAGAAAACATATTTTTAAATATTTCTTCACATATAAGTGATGCTATCTTAATTTCTTTTTATTACATTTTTGTTTATAGTTTGTGAAAGATCTAATGTTATAGGATTTGAAATAATATTTTAAATTATCATAAATAAATATGCAATATAAACAAAATTTATAAAATTATTCTTTTTAAAATATTATTTTCAATAGCTTTCATCGCATTAGCGACCATCTAAAATAAAATAATAGAATTTAAGTAATTTTTAATTTAAAAAAAAACATATTTAAATATATAAAGTGCCTCAAATTCAATTTTCGCTTTAAGCCTCCAAATACATTAAGCTGCCCTGTGTTCTATTTTTTTCAATAATTTTAGTGTTCTCATATCTCATTGTGTCTATGTTCATACTTCATAGATCATTAACGAAACAGCTTTAGCCAAGGTTCCTTTTTGTTGTCTTGCCACGTGTTGAGATTCAATTGGTTCATCCTTGGACCCGGATTCAAATCAGGAGGTCAAGCCCACTACTCACGTCAACGTAGGAAGCATGGAGGCTACTGGTGCATCCTTGTTTCTGCCAAGGCATCACGACAGCAAAGGAAATAACAAATTGGTCATGAATAATAATCTACTTCAATGAGTTATACATAGGCTTATGACATTTGCTGCTTTGCAAACACCATGTCTACTTACAATGTTTCCCATAGAGCCCAAAATAGGTAGGAAGGACCCTCCCTTGTTCTCCAAATCACTAGTCCCAAACAACTCTCTTGGGCTCTCTATGTGGGCTTGGACCACACAATAAAAAGTGAAAGATAATTATTTGGGGTTAAGCCCATATTATATTTTTGTGGAAAACAAAATGCATGGGCTTTCAGATTTTGTATCCCTCTCATCCCAATTTTGTTTTGGGATTGGCCTTGACTTGGCCTTATTTATTAACACATTTTGTGCACTTTGTGTCTAGTTATTTACCCAACAAAGCCCGTTTCATCTAGTCTTGAGGTCGGGCCTTCAGCAATATTCAAGCCCAAACAAACTAAATTTATTTTGTTGGGCTTATTGCATTGGATGAAAAATTAGCCCAACACACCAAAACTCCCTTAAGACAAGAAAGATTGGCCTTGACTTGGCCTTGTTTATTTACACTCTTGGGTACTTTGGGTCTAGCTATTTACCCAACAAAGCCAGTTTCATCTAGTCTTGGGGATCGGGCCTTGAGCAATATTCAAGCCCAAAAATCTAAATTTATTTTATTGGGCTTATTGCATTGGATGAAAAATTAGCCCAACACACCAAAACTCCTTAAGAAATGAAAGATTTGCCTATGACTTTGTACCCACAAATACAAGAGAAAGCTCATATGTGGTACTCATTTGGGACAGTGCTTGACATACTCGAACAAATAAAATAAACTGTGTAAACAACCTGTAAAATATATCTAGGATGTTAGAAAAGCTCATATGTGCTATCAAAGACAGACAACACAACAGGCTAAAATTCTTATCAGTCATGGATGCACAGTGCCAAGGTCATACACTCAAAACTAAATGGCTCTTTTGCAGCTCGTGTAATGAGATGCCAGTGCAGAACACATATGATCTAACATGGTAGTCTAAAACTTGGCCATCAATGACAAATTAAAATGGACCCAGATATGAGCAGGGCATGCTTTTAAAATTAAAAACGCAATACGGTACTAAATATGTCAAAGCCTAATATTATACTCTTTAGACCCATTTGCATGTGCCAAGATGAGACATTACATTTCACATCATTGTGGCAGGAATTAATATCTTTTTTTTTTTCTTTTTTTTTTTTTTATAGAGTTTCAACTTATATGGCATTCGCTTTTGATAATTGTTATCTTTATCATCAAACCACGACACCAATCGGTTTTTAATGTAGGCGAAAATTAAATTCTAAATTTTTTATTCAACTATCAAAGACTTTATCAATTGAGTTAACTAGAACTCATAAAATTAATCTAATAACTCTAAGAGATACAAAATTTTACAATCTTTTTTTTAACACAAATAAGGTGGTATGTTGTAATTATATAACTCAGATATATATATAAATATATATATATATATATATATATATATAAAAGTCATGCTTTGAGGTTTCGTTTCAAACACGTCCTTCATAAAAGTGACTTTGAATTTTTTTTTTTTTTTTTTTTTAAAGGTAGCATTTTTGTGGCCAAAAACAATGTTTTTGAGTCTCTGACAATGTTAAAAAACCAGATAAATGAAAAAGAAAAATCTGTTACCCCCAACTACCAAAGTTGCCCTGTCAAATTTTTCACGTACATTAAGGAAATTGCTAACAAACAAAGTAACAGTTACACTTAAATTAGAAGCCAACCCTAAATACAGGGTGAGGTTTCCTCATCCATATGATTTTGACTATTAAGCATTAATGGTTGGGGCCTCTCTTAGCTCTCTTAGCTGTGGCCTAATCACTTTTTGCTTATTTTGGTGTGTCACATCTTAACAATCATCTTTGATTGTGATTTTTTTTTTTTTTTTTTTTTTTAGGGGTTAAATCTTATACTTGTTAAGCACACAAACTTGGCTATAAGATGAAGGTTCCTTATGCCACCTCATTGTTAGGCACCCCCATAACAAGTCTCATCAATGCTTTCAATTGTTTATCTTGAAAAGTCATTAGTGTAACTCAATCTTAAGTTTTCTTAGTTCTATCAATTTCTCTAAACTCTATTAATGTTGATAGTTGGACCTTAATCACACACTGCCTTTTGCTATAGATCTTTTGTCCTCCTAGTCAATACTAAAAGCAATTGGATGATATAGCTAATTTCTTAAGGGGACAGGGCTAAGAGATTTCCTCATAGAGGAGTCAAATACTAGAGCATTCTATAATTTCTATTCAAGCATTTTTCTCTCCATCACAAAATGACAATATTTAATAAAGTGTTTAGAAATTTATTGATCACAAACGTCATTGACAATGACAAAAATTAATAGAGAGGCTAATATCTAAATTACACCATTTAGGTTTAGGTAAATTGTCATCTTTGACTCCAAGGTTTATTTTTTGTCATTTTAGTCCTTAAATGTTTACATTTCTATCCTATTAATCTTTCTGTCTATTGGCATCTATAAAATTACTACTCTTCACACATGTGATGCAGCATTGTTTCACTGGATTTAAAAAAAGTTTTATAAATGGTAATGATTAGAATGGATCAACTTGATTTAAGTGTTAAAGTTTAAGGATTAAAATGACAAAAAAAAAAAAATTAAGTTTCAAAAAGAAAATCACAATTCACTCTAACCTCAATGATGTAATGAATTTGACCAAATATGAATGTATAAGGAGGTTAATTTTTAATTATTTTTGTTTAGTAATGGGGAGGATGCAATGCAAACCTAACTTTTGAAATCCTTTGGAGAATCCGTTCTCCCATTTCATTTTATTTATAGCTATATTTGTGTTGCATCATATATCATTTGAACTTTATTTGTTATATAGGTTATAACTCACACCCTTTCCAAAACTCAAATTAATATCTTCCTCTTTTTCCTATTTTATTAAGCCAACCTCAATAGTTCCTTTTGGTACACTCAATTCCAATCAGTAAAATGTTAAACTGAATTAAATCAGGTAATTTAAAAAAAATAAAAATAAAAAACTTAAAATTTTTTAAGTTAAAAAAAATTTAAGCACATCTCTTGTTGTACCTGTTGCTTTCTGTTATATTCACACGTCTCTTTTCCTATATGGCTCTGCTTTCACACATAATCCTTACCTAATTCAAATTCCCCACAAGTTTATTTCTCTTTTAAGTAAAATAAGTGTTCTAATAATGACTTTAAAATGTAATTTATGCTTACAGGCTTCACCAGAAAAGTTTTTCATATCAGTTTAGGCCTAAATATCTGTTTCACTAGAGTTAGGAATATCATATGAGAATCTTTTGCAAAACAAGCATATATATGGAAATTACCAAAACAACTATTGTTTAGGATTACAGTCAGACAACAAACACTAAAAAGGTTTTGAGAAAAATTAAAATGAAATATTGCAATAATGAGTTGTCCCATTTGCCCAATTTTCATATTTTAAGAATTTACAACAGGAAGTGGGAGTTGGTAACTTCTCAATTTGGATAACAAGTTGTAAAGACTGTTGACAAGAACATGGTTTGGATTCAAACTTTACACATGAAACTTTGAACCAAGTCCATATTTCTGTTTAGTGGTACTTATACTTTGTATCTATATGACTGTATAGCCTGAAAAACTTCTTTAACAATATTTTCCTTCCCTTCAATCAAAAGGCTTTAGTAACTATCCCAAAGTAACTTTCAAAAACATCATTAACTTAAGGTGTAGTTGAAACCCATAAAGTTTAACCAAAAAGAGAAATAGGGTAAAAGAGAGAAAAATGGTCCATTTTTTCATGCTTTGCACTCTCAAAATCGTCAACATCTAAAATCTTGCAACTTTGAGGTACACCATACAATGAACCCCCAAGCATTAGAGAGAACATCATCATGCCAAATGTCCATAAGGTTGAATCATTTGGAAACAACCTCTAAAATATATATATATATATATATATATATATATATATATATATTTTTATCATTTTTTAGAATAAGACTTTGAATTCTAGGAAAAAGTAAAAGAAACGAACGAAGGAAAAAACTAAAACGTGAAGTAAATTGTATTTTAATCAATTTTTTTTATAAGTCTCCAAAAGTATGTCCCAAGACCAAAAAAAACTGCAAAGGTCAAATATTGACTTGCTCTTAACATGCAAATATATATGCCAATCCAATCAAATAATACCATGTGAAAATGCTTATATGGGTGGATTTCGATTTCTAGATGAAAGAAAATTGAAGAACATCCCTCTTTTTTTTTTTTTTTTTTTTTTTAACATAAAATACCTATTATTGAACCTTAACCTATATTTGTGCCACAAGTATACATAGCTTTTCAAGATTGACTTGAACTTGGAGAGGTGACAGTTCATATCCGTTAAAATAGTACATGGTTTGGATTAATGCTACACGTTTAAGATTTTTTTTTTTTTTTTTTTTGGTTTAAATCCCATGTTATGAGGTCCATTGTTAACTTCTCTATAATTAGAGAATATAGTTACACCAAATTTTTTATATGGCTTGATTGATTTTGAACTACTTTTTGATAAAAGTATCAACCTTATGAGACATTGCACTCAAAACAAATAAATAAAAGATGTAAAATATCATTCAAAATTTTCCTTTCAAAAATGAAAATGGAAATGATATTCAAATTTTAATCCAAGTGGTCCAAAAGAATGTTCCCATACCAAAAATGCATAGGTCCAATATACACAGCTCTATCATTGCAATTATAAGCAATACTTTGTGAAATGCTTATATGGGTATGGTTACAACTTCCATTGCTTTCCAAAAACATAAAAACAAAAATATATAAATAAATATTAAATACATTAAAAATATAATTTTTTTCAAAAATAAAAATAAAAATAAAAATATCATCATCTGCTGTCATCTCTCTTGGCTCCTCCAAATATTCTTACACCAGAGGATTTTGCCAGTCTCTCTCTCTTTCTTTCTTTCTCTCTCTCTCTCTATTTATAAATTGTCTCTCACCCATCTTCAGCAGCAAATTCCATTTCTTTTGATTTAATTAAGGGAAGTGGAATAACCAAGAAAAAAGATAAAAAAGAAAGAGAGAGACACAGAGAGAGAGAACCATAGAGGATGAGCACATCCTCTGTTTCCATTACCATTATTCCTCATCCTAGATCTTAGTTTTCTCTCATTTCATCATCTGGGTCCTCCTCATATGGTAAAAATTCTCTCTTTTTTCTTTGATCTCTATTGCAAAATTGAAACTTTTTTTTTTTTTTTATCTGGGTCTTTTTGATCCATCAGAATTTTTGTCATTCTGGGCTTATTTGGTTTTGTTGGGTCATTAGGATTCTTGGGTCATGTTCTGATTGGTGGAACAAAGATCCGATGGTTCTAAATCGAATTTGATCAATACCCACTTTGTGTTTTGATCAGAGCACCAATCGGGTTCTGTCTGAATTTTCATTGAAGGTATGGATTTTCAAGCTCGATTGTTGTTTCTGCATTTTGATCGTGTTGATTTGCTTTTGCTGATAAAGTTTGAATTTTTATTGGATGTATAAAAGTCTAAGTTTGTGGACAATCTATGTAACTGTATGATTTAGATTGGTTCTGATGGTAAAAGTTGCAGATTCTTGTTGAATTATGATAATTTTATTGTGGGGGTGTTGAATTTGAATTGAATTGGGTATTTTTTGTTGGAGTTGTTTAATTTTTGTATGTTGAGATTGAGATTATTGATTGTGTTGGTAATTTGTTGATTGATTGTAGAAGAGATGGAATCAGATCTTGGAAAGCTCTTCATTGGTGGGATTTCTTGGGACACAGATGAAGAAAGACTTAAGGACTATTTTAGGAAATATGGGGAGGTGGTGGAAGCAGTGATCATGAGAGATCGTGCCACTGGTCGTGCTCGTGGCTTTGGTTTCGTTGTGTTTGCAGATCCTGCTGTTGCAGAAAGAGTCATCATGGACAAGCACATAATTGATGGCCGCACAGTGAGTGGTTTCTTTGCAAATACACACTTTTTGTATCATGGATTTCATTGGCATTCTGTTAGTTTTCTTATTTGATCCTAGAAAATGCTCTATCTTTTGTTTCTAGGACCGTTTCCAATTAGATTCTGAATTCACATTTCCCTTACTAAGTTGTAGATTGGATTCATTGTTATTGCTCAATCTCTCCAGCTACAATCAATGATTCTGAGATTTGCTGTAAATTTGACTTATAAATAACCTGCATTGGATGAAACTTTGACCCCATTTGTTGAAGTAAAACCAAAAATGACATGCAATTGTTTGCTTTTTAGTTACTTGTTTTCTCAATTTTCAGGTTGAGGCAAAGAAGGCTGTACCTAAGGATGATCAGCACATTTTAAATAGAACCCCTGGTAGTGTTCATGGTTCTCCAGGCCCTGGACGTACCAAAAAGATTTTTGTGGGAGGTTTAGCATCCACAGTCACTGAGAGCGACTTTAAGAAATACTTTGATCAGTTTGGTACAATTACCGATGTTGTAGTGATGTATGATCACAACACCCAAAGGCCAAGAGGCTTTGGCTTCATCACCTATGATTCTGAGGATGCAGTGGATAGAGTGCTCCTCAAACAGTTTCATGAATTGAATGGTAAAATGGTTGAGGTCAAGAGGGCAGTCCCAAAAGAACTATCCCCAGGTTCCAGTCGGAGCCCTATTGTAGGATATAACTATAATTTGAGTAGGGCCAATAGCTTCCTTAACAATTATGTTCAGGGTTATAATATGAGCCCAGTTGGAGGTTATGGAGTCAGGATGGATGGTAGGTTTAATCAGGTTGCTAGTGGTCGTAGTGGGTTTTCCCCATTTGGTACAACTGGTTATGGAATGAGTCTGAATTTGGAGCCAGGGTTGAGCCCAAGCTATGGTGGCAATTCCAACTTTGGCAATAGTCTTGGCTATGCACGGATGCTGAGTCCTTATTATAGTGGAAATTCAAACAGGTATAGCACTCCTATTGGGTATAGTGGGGGTAATGGAAGAAATGATTCTCTACTAAGCTCCACCACTCGAAATGTCTGGGGAAATGGGGGCCTTAACAATGCTGTGAACTCTTCAAGCCCTGGTGCTTACTTGAACTCTGGAAGTGGGGGTTTTGGAGTTTTTGGAAATAGTAGTGCGAATTGGGGCCCTTCTCCTGGTTCAACTCAAGGTGGAGGGAGTCCTCCTGGTTATACTAGTGGGAATATTGGTTATGGCAGTGGAGACAACAGCTTTGGGTTGGGAGCTGGGGGAGGGTATGGAAGAAACAGTGGCACAGGTTTAGCCCAATCTTCATCATTCGCTGCATCAAGTGGAAGCTATGAGGGATCCTATGGTGACTTGTATCGTAGTGGTTCTGTTTATAGCGATTCAACTTGGCGATCTACTACTCCTGAGCTAGATGGTTCTGGCTCATTTGGTTATGCGCTTGGCAATATGTCTTCAGATGTCACAGCCAAAAGTTCTGAGGGCTATATTGGAAGTTACAACGTTACAAGTAGACAAGCAAATAGAGGTAACACTTTGGCTTCATTAAATGATTTTTGGTCATCTTCTTTGCACTTAGTTTGGTTTAGAAGCAAAAGATTTAATGAAAGAGAAACAGAAAACCTGTTAACTTGAGTGTTGATTCATCTTCTTTGCACTTGGTTGTTTAGAAGCAAAAATGCAATGAGAGGGAAATAGAAAATCTATAAACTTGAGTTTTGATTCAAGCTTGTTGACTTCAGAAAAGAATTTCTATAACTAGGCAAGTTGGTCTAATATTTTTATACAGTAACATTTATTATTGTGTTAAAAGATTTTTTTTTTTTTTTTTTTTTTTTTTTTTTAATTTCTATAAATCAATAGTTACCTCAAAGAAGGGCAGATTTGAACTCTAAACATCTCCATTGGAAACGCGAGGAGATGCCAGTTGAGCTACAAAGCTCTTGGCAACTACATATTGAAACTAACCGTGTTATAAACCCAAGATTGGAAAACTGGTTTCATGCCTCATTGGTTCATGATATTAGTGATTGGGCTAACTTGCATTATTCTCATATACAATGCTGATATCCTGAGATGCTGTCATATAAAGTAGCTGTTATTAATTTTTGCAATCTTTTGCTAGAATTCTGATAGATACCTAACTTTATTTCCCAAGTGACCTTGCAATTGCTGAAAATCTGATTCGGTAAATGTGAGAACTTGACTTTTTCCATTAAATCAAATTTTACTTATAAAAAAAAAGTAAATGTGAGAACTTGACTTTTTTTTGCAAAAAAGTTATAAGCGATCCATCATTCATGTCAAGCTTTTCTCATACACCTAATAAGTACTAACAGAACCATCCCTCTCTCTCTCTCTCTCTCTCTGTGTTTACAGAAATTCAGGAGTTTCCATTTTCTGTCTTAGGCATTTGGACTTTTACTTCCTCTAGAATCAACACCATCTGTCTCTCTTTCTTTAACACTATGCTCATGATAATCACAAATGGGGATGCTATATTTCCACATGCTGCATGTGCTTGCTGATCTAGTATTAGCAATATATTCAAAACCCTGTCTCTTTCTTTTTTTTTTTTTAAGATAATATGCAATTGAATTTGCTGATCTATTCAAAATTATACAAGAAGATAAATTTCCATCAACTATGTGATAGTTTAAAAGTTGGCACTTGGTTTTGAGAATTATTTGTTGCTTATACACTTGTCTGAAAATATTTATACCAATACAATATCCTTTGCTTCAGGAATTGCTACATAGGAGATTTGTTATTTGGACAGCACATGGTAATGTTAGGTGAAGAACAGCTGAAGGATTGTGAATTTCATACATCTTCCTTATTAAGATATTTCTGCTTACAAGGAAGTTGATCATATAGTGCTAACGGAGTTCCTTGATTTGATGTATACATATTCAGAGAGAAAGCAGTTTACAAGGTATTTTGTGTAAGGTTTGGGATTTCTTTTTTCTTTCTTCAGAACATAGGTTCCTTTCTTGGAATTTGGTTGAGCTGTAAAATCAGATTGCGGGATATATACTCAGGAAGAGTGGTTCCAATTAATGTATCGTGCATCTCTGGTGAGGAGCGCCAGCGGTAGTAGTATGTTAAAAAAAAAAAAAATAGAGTATTAATTTTTTGAATTTTTTTCAATGCTGTAATGTCTGGCAAAGTTGCCAGCTCTTGTCCTTATATTTCTTCCTCTGTTCGGATTTGATTCTCTCAGTTTGTACGTGAGGTTCAGTTTGATTTACTAGTGTGAAACATTAGAGGGATACCCTTCTAGGTTCCCCATCAAATAAGCTACTGAATATTTTGATTTATTTTTTAATTGAACATTTACACAGAAGTTCACACTTATTTCTGAATGAAATGAATGTTTGATCACAATTCCCGTTTTATCATGGTGATATTTTGGAACCCTGGACGGCATGTAAATTTACAATGTGTATTTATAGCTTTTGTAGTTGTATCTTTTATGGGTTTACATCTGCTAATGGACTGTTCCTAATCTTTTAAGTCTACTGTGTGGTCATACTGACTCTTATCCTTACTTTCAAAGATTAGGATATGATTTGCTTTGCTTGGTCTTTCATATCACTTTCATTTGAATTACCTTTCATATAGCCTCAAAGCAAATACAATACATGTGGTCCTCTCTCTCTTCCTCTCTCACACACACGCACACACACAGACACATACACACGTGAAGAGATTTTTGAGGAATGTGTTAACCATGCCAAATATGGTTCTGAAATTTATGACATTTATTATGAATCCTTTAAAAATGAATTCTGGGCCTCTTGGCTTCTCCTCCACCTTTGGAACACAAAGTTAGGACATCCAGCTTCAGAAATTTAGGGCCCTACTTTAGAAAAATTCTGGAAACTTTGCTTGAATGGGAGAGTTCATTGTCCATGCCTAATCTGGATAAGATTCGTTATAGTTGTCATGTAGGTCACCCTCCAATGTTTTATGTTTTGCCTATCTTGCTTATGAGCAAGATTTAGGTATAGTATTTAGGTGTTGTTCCTTAGGTTTCCCTTCTAAGATTCTGTCATGTCATGTGGATTTTTTCTCATGGAATTGAAGTGTATTTTTTAATTAAATGACTACATGACTAAATCTTAAAAAATGAACCTAAGGAACAGCACATAAAGATCTTATCTACCTAAGTTTTGTCCATTGCGTATACAATTATTCTTAGTCTATTTTCCCACCCAAGAAGTCAAGAACCAAATAAGAATGTATTATTTTCTCTGACAGTTTTGTTTCTGAACTAGAGTACCCTGAATCCTTTCTTCTCCTAAACAATTTTAATTAATACATTACTGAATGCTGCATTTTGGCAAAATATTTCTATAAACATTACTTCATTAACTTTAAGTTCAGATTAGCCCTATAGATATTTGTTCTGATTCTTTATTCATTTTTGGGGGGCTTTTGAATTGATTTTGTTTTACCAATAAAATGGCCAATATTTAATATAAGCAGCCAGACTGTTAGTTTAGTTAAATATCTTTCCCGGGAACAGGCTATTTCAGTGGCCTTTCCTGTTTTACCAAGACTTTAAAGCTGTTGTCATAAATGAATCCTCATGAAAAGTAGAGGCCACGAATTAACAATGAGCAGTTCCAACTTCCAAATCATGCTGTTCATTTATAGTGGCCAAGAAAATTTCAGAAAGCTTTTTGAACAAATTGGGTAGATTTAAGGGAAGGAAAACCTTCACATGATGGATACTTAGACAGCCGCTTGACTTATTTTGAATCAAGTGGTTCAAATTTTGGAAATCATAATGTCTAGAAGTATCAATCTCTTTTCCAATCCAAATGCTTAATTAGCTTTTAGTTGGACAAGGAAAGAAAGAAAAAGATTCACTGTACAAACTAATAAACCTTCTCTCCCTAAAGAAAAGAAAGAGTTTTCCCAAACAAAAGGAAAAAGTATGACAAAAATAATTATCTTGTGCACCATAAATATGCTTTTTCCAATTGTTTTGCCAACCTGTGATACAATAGAATCACTGGACATGTGCTTTTCTTTTCTTGAAGGTTATACGGGTTTAGTGGGCCCATTATTGACAGTTTTGATCACATGGATAATAGACATGGGGGCCCATTGCACGCCCAACGGAGCTTGAATACTATTTCTGGGTTGATGCCAGAAAAGCACAACCTTGTGGTAGCATGATTAACTAGGCTTATCTTGCCAAAATTCTTAAGAGTTCAATCTACACTTTCTTTTTTTTATTGTAAACATTTAAGATTCAAATCCTTCTTCCCTAATTATTGAATTATCAAAAAAAAAAAAAAAAAAAAAAAAAAAAAACTAGGCTTATCTCCTAGGCTCATTTGGTAATTCCGTAAAAATAAAATCATTGTCTGCTAAAAATATAATAATAACATCATTGTGATTTGCCCAACATGATTGAATCCAAGTCTATTACATTTTTTTTCCTTCCACCAGAAAAGAGTCTTATTATTTTTCCTTCTGAGCATCTATGAGTACTTCATAGTATGAAAATTGTTCTATCTTTTTCCTTCATACTCGATGGAAGACAGTAAGAGGATCATTAGTCCGTACATGACCACAGTCAAATTAGACAGTAAACAGGATGATTGAGATTCCTTAAAGAGAGGGTAATTTGTCCCGCACACACATTTTCCCTTTTATTCTACTTTATAGGATTCCCTATTCCTTACAATGGGAAAAGAAGAGAAAAGAAAGAGTGGTATTTTCCAACATTGCAAAAGGTCAAAAAAAGTAGGTATTTTAACTCCACGCTCCAATTTCATCCATTGTAAGCTATGATAGCTCAAATGTTTATAGAGGTGAATTTTACCTGAGCCCAAGTGTACACATGAGCAAAACATTCAATAATGATCAATACTTAGATAAACTATCACAAAACAATCATGTGGTTAAGATATAGGTGATCATCAGTACTAATGCACCATCATGCATAGAATAAGTGCAAGGTATAGACAGGAATACTTGTGTGAAAGAATCATACCTTTAGAAGGAGGTTTCTCAAAGGAATGTCTTTACAAAGAAGTAGAGAATATAACATTAGACAAAATCAGTTTTTGAGAACCCCAATCAAATCTGTCATGGACATCATTGTCAATATCATAGACAAAAGGCACTCACAATTTCAGGCAATTCTGCCAAATAAAAGGTAACAAGGAATGCATATTACCATACCCCTTAATTAAGCAACAGCTATAATCAGCATACCCAACTTTCAAAAGAGCACTTAAATATATTGATAAAGAAAAGCTCTCCAGAGATCATGGTTTTCTAGTGTTCTACCAAACCAAACCAGTTTCTATTACCTTGAAAGAGTTCTCACAGTAACAATGGCATCAAACCAAAACTTCAGAGATCTTCAGTGGGTTCTGCATGCAATCAAATCTGAAACACTCAACCTTCATAACATCTCATTCTACCTTTCTCAACCAACTTCAGGTTGTTTCCAAGAAACAGAAAACTCTATGAATATAAACATTTCCAAGGACAGCCTCCTATACTTCCTTCACCTCCTCACAGTATTAGGAACAGCCAAAAACATCCAATCATCTCTGAGAAACTTAGAGTTCCACCAGATTGAATGGGAATTACAACAACTACTAAATCTTGGTGTGTTGCTTGAGAATAGCACAAATATTAAGCAACTTGTGTTTCGAAGAAACAGATTCAATACAGAATGTTTGTCAGAGTTTTCTGATGTTCTGAAGAGAAATAATGTGATCAAAGAGATCACATTTTCAGAATCTGCTATTGGCTATGTTGGAGCTGGCATTCTTTCTTCTGCACTTAAGGTGAATGATAGCTTAGAAGAGTTGCAAATATGGGAAGACTCAATTGGGTCAAAAGGGGCAGAGGAGCTCTCAAAGATGATCGAAGGAAACTCAACACTCAAACTGTTGACAATTTTCGACTCAAGTTCAATCACAGCAACCCCACTTATTTCTGCAGTTTTAGCAAGGAACAGGACTATGGAAGTTCATATTTGGAGTGGAGAAAATGGAGAAAAGATTTCAAAGGTTGTTGAGTTTTCACCTGAAAACAGCACACTTCGAATTTACAGACTTAACATTTCAGGTGCTTGTAGAGTTGCTTGTGCTCTTGGGTGTAACTCAACTGTCAAGTCACTTGACATGACTGGAGTCCGGCTAAAATCCAAGTGGGCTAAGGAGTTTCGATGGGTTTTAGAACAGAATAAGAGTCTTAAAGAGGTAAACTTATCAAAAACTTGCCTCAAAGACAAGGGAGTTGTATATGTTGCAGCTGGGCTCTTCAAGAACCAGAGTTTGGAAAGCCTGTATCTTGATGGAAACTGGTTCAGTGGAATAGGTGTGGAACATCTACTCTGCCCATTGAGCAGGTTTTCTGCCCTGCAATACCAAGCCAACATTACTCTGAAGGCTGTCACTTTTGGAGGTGGGAGTACTAAAATCGGAAGGGATGGGCTTGCAGCCATTTTACAGATGCTGACAAGCAATGAAAGTGTGACCCGTCTAGGAATATACGATGATGAGAATTTGAGACCAGATGATATTGTCAAAATATTCAAGAGCTTGGAGAGGAATGCCACTTTGAGACACTTATCTCTACAGGGCTGCAAAGGGGTTCAAGGAGAGTTGGTACTTCAGACAATTACAGAGACATTACAGGTCAATCCTTGGATTGAAGACATTGATCTATCAAGGACACCGCTGCAAAATTCAGGAAAGACTGATGGAATTTATAAAAGATTGGGCCAGAATGGGAAGAGTGAACCAGATATGGATTTGCTAAAGGACATGCCACTTACAGTGCCAAAAAGCTGTAGAGTTTTCTTCTGTGGGCAAGAATATGCAGGTAAGGGTGTTAAAAGATTCTGAGTTGCTTAATGAACTAAATTAACATTTATGCTCTTCTATAGAACTCAAGAAATTATACTGAAATAATTGCACTTTTTGATTTGTATTTGCAGGTAAGTCTACACTGTGTAACTCTATATCACAAAACTTCTCTTCTTCAAAGGTACCATACCTGGACCAAGTTAGAACTTTTGTCAACCCAGTTGAACAAGCTATTAGAACAAATGGAATGAAGATAAGAACTTTCAAAGATGAGGACACAAAGATTTCAATATGGAACCTTGCTGGTCAGCATGAGTTTTATTCCCTCCATGACCTCATGTTTCCAGGGCATGGGAGTGCATCATTCTTCTTGATCATATCCAGTTTATTCCTGAAGCCCAGCAACAGAGAACCAAAGACCCCAGCAGAAATAGAAGAAGACCTTCAGTATTGGCTCAGGTTCATAGTTTCGAACTCTAGAAGAGCAGTCCAACAATGTATGCTACCAAATGTAACTATAGTTCTCACACACTATGACAAAATCAATCAACCATCACAAAACTTGCAGGCTACTGTAAATTCAATTCAGAGACTGCGAGACAAGTTCCAGGGGTTTGTTGACTTCTATCCAACTGTATTCACAATTGATGCAAGATCGTCTGCATCAGTCAGTAAACTCACACATCACCTTCGGAAAACAAGCAAGACAATTCTCCAAAGAGTCCCTCGGGTTTATCAACTTTGCAATGATCTGATGCAAATTTTATCAGACTGGAGATCAGAGAACTTCAATAAGCCAGCAATGAAGTTGAAAGAGTTCGGTGAGCTATGCCAAGTCAAGGTTCCACCATTAAGAATTCGATCAAGACACGATAATAGAGAGAAGGTGGAAATGAGAAGGCGGGCTGTTGCTACTTGTCTTCATAATATAGGTGAGGTCATTTATTTCGATGATCCGGGGTTTCTAATCTTAGATTGTGAATGGTTTTGCGGTGAAGTACTTGGCCAACTAATAAGATTAGATGTTAGAAGGCAAAGCTCCACAGAGAATAATGGATTCATTAGTAGGAAAGAATTGGAAAAGATTCTAAGAGGAAGTTTACAAAGCCAGATTCCTGGAATGGGTTCAAAGGTATTTGAGAACTTAGATGCAAGTGACCTTGTGAGGATGATGCTGAAACTTGAACTCTGCTATGAAAAAGATCCATCAAACCCAAATTCCCTATTATTGATCCCTTCAATTCTGGAAGAAGGCAGAGGAAAGCCACAAAGATGGCAGTTAA
This sequence comes from Quercus dentata, assembly GCA_028216015.1. Taxonomy (NCBI): domain Eukaryota; kingdom Viridiplantae; phylum Streptophyta; class Magnoliopsida; order Fagales; family Fagaceae; genus Quercus; species Quercus dentata. The sequence continues at coordinate 10,575,169 of CP116451.1, forward strand.
GCACACCTGACTGCCTTTATGCAGGAAGGCATCTTGAGTGTGATGATTCAAGCCACACGTTTCTCACACCAGGTTTCTTTCCTCGTTTGCAGGCAAGAATATCAATCCCCATCTCTGCCATTCTTATTTTTCTTTATTTTGTTTTTTTTTTTTTTTTTTTTTTTCTTCTTCTTTTTAGCTTTATCTTTTTCAATTTAAATTCTTCCGTCCTGTTTAACTCCTGTAAACGCATTATGCATGAAATCATTGGTTCTGAGCTTTAGAGAGCATAGAGAATACAATGCTATAGACATAAAGAAAACTGAACTTTTCTTTTTGTAATGACTTTATTAGGAGTCCACTTCTATGTCACAGTTCATATGTAGATTGATATAAAGTAAGACACTAAAGTAAATAAGGATAAATTTTAGATAATAGCAAAGCATCAATTGAATTTTGCTTTTAGTTTGATCCCTTTTCTCTTTAGTATATAATCAGATGGCTATTCTAATTTATACATTTCCGGTTTTTGTTGTATAGTTAATCCATGCCACATATAACAGGTGTATATTATCTAGTAGATATATTCTTCTTAATTAAGAAATAATCAGATGTGAATTTAATTGGTGCTTAATCGCATTTGCAATTGAATATATGTTTATATCAGCATTGTCGTATTTGTAGCCAACCGTGAGACAATCACAACTGAGCACTGTAGGTAGTAGTACCATGAGACTATCAGATTCTAATTCTGAAGCAGCAATGTGATAAAAATTCCCTACAATCTTTTCTTGGCTCTATTTTCTAATTGAACTTTATTTGTATAAAAACCCAGGTGCATCTCCACAACAGAATTATAGGGTTACATAACCAACACGGAGCAACTTACAGTCTTGAGAAGTACCTCATCTCGATAAACATCAATGGAATCTATATCAGAATAGAGCTTGGAGGACAGTTGGGTTACTACATTGATGTCCTCGCTTGCTCAACCAAGAACCTGACAGAAACCCTTAGACTCATCCAGCAGCTCATAATCCCGGCAATCCATAGCTTCTGCAATGGGATCACCTTGATTGAAAATGTCCTGCGGCCAGAATGTGTGCAAAACCTGACACCCCCAAGATATAGGAAAACCCAACTTGTGTCTCTGCAACAATTGAAACAGGCACTGCTCTCAGTTTCAGCAGAGAGTATGTATGATTATCAACACACCTGGAGTCCAGTATCGGATTCTGGCAGACCTATTCTAAGATCTGGGTTTGATCTTGCCAGAGACCTACTATCAGATGATGACTTTCGGGAAGTACTGCATCGAAGATATCATGACCTATACAACCTTGCTGTGGAATTGCAAGTCCCACCTGAGGACAACTCAGATGGACCAGATCAGTCTTTATCCACAAGTAATGAACCCGACAAAGTTGATCCAACTTTTGGTGGTATTGCCAAGGGTGTGGAAGCAGTTCTGCAGAGACTGAAGATCATTGAACAAGAAATCAGAGATTTGAAACAGGAGATCCAAGGGCTGAGATATTATGAACACAGACTCCTCATCGAGCTTCATCGCAAAGTGAACTACCTAGTGAACTACAATGTCCAACTTGGAAGAGAGGAAAGTACCCAACATGTTCTTTTTTGTAAGAACAGAAAACTACACGAGGAGATTGGTCACAAACATGATATCTGGGATGAATGCACTCCGGCTTCACATGCTCTGTGAGTACCGGCAAGAAATGCATGTTGTTGAAGATCAGATGGGCTGTGAAATGATGCAAGTTGATAACAGGGCTGTTCAATGTTTGGCTCCATACATGAAGAAGTTTATGAAATTGTTAACATTTGCTCTTAAGATAGGAGCTCATCTAGCAGCCGGGATGGGAGAAATGATACCCGATTTGAGCAGGGAAGTTGCCCACCTAAGCGGCTCTTCCCTTCTTTATGGGGCAGGAGGAGCAGTTGCCGCAGGTGCTGTGGGGGCTGCAGCTATGGGACGGAGCAGAAGTAGGGCTGTAGAAGGCTCAAGGGATATTCAGCAAGATCTAAAAACAGCACAGCAATGGGTTGTGGATTTTCTGAGGCAGCGGAGGTGCTCAAGTGGAAAGGATATTGCAGAAAAGTTTGGATTATTTAGAGTGAGATACAGGGACAATGGCCAGATTGCATGGATCTGTAGGAGGCATATGAGCATCAGAGCAAATGAAATAATTGAAGTGCCTATTTGAAATTTATAAGATTGGGAAATAGAATTGCTTTTTTATTATTATTATTATTATTATCTATCTTGTTCTCTTTTCAAAGTATGTCAGATTGTAGAAGTGCTTCAATGCATTTTAATGCTTATGGATCTTGCTTTGCAGTTGCTAACTTTCACATTCGGAAGCTCGTTAACGCCATTTGAAGATAACACAATATTCTGTTTGTTGATACATACATAGATAGATGTCTTAAAGCGAAAATCAATAAACCTGGTCCAAAATTATTAACCAGACAGTCAAACTGGAAGATGAAAATAAGAATGAATGAAGTCCATTGGATTATGAGTTTAATCATGCTAAAGCCGAAAGCAAAATCATAGATGCTTGGCCTAATCAACTTTTAGATTTGAATCCCCATGTGAGTGTGGGACCAAAACAGCACTCATGATTAAACACATTATTGGCCTATTGTTAAATAGAATTTGATTTCATAATTATTGGTAGTTGAAACCAAAAGTTGCTAAAAAAGAACAAATGATAAAACAGAAATAGTTCATATATACTAATAGCAGTTGCAATAGAAGAAAAGCTTATAACCGGTACAAGTCATGATTTGTGTCATCTAAAACATCTCAACATACAAAGGAAGACACCACACTACATAACACATTATTACACCTTCACTACTAGTATTAGTCCTTCATTCTAAATCTAAAGTCACCTGTCTGTCTTCCTCTGAACTAGTGAAACCAAACCTCAGAAGAAAGCCCTACTTCCATAAAACACACGGGAACCAGTATTCTTTGATGCCTGTAATTTCTGATCAGAGCTTGAATTTCCTGAATTGGTTGACCCATTGTCCATGTCCAAAGGTAGCTTCATTTTTGCCAATGACTCAGTAAACTGCTGCATGCTTTTCATGTACATGTCCACTATATCCTGCTGCACCACATTTTGTTCTGGCTCAATGTTCACTGTGACAACAGGCTTGTTTACTGCATCACTTGGCTCCCCACCAGAGGAATCAGTATCACCATCCTTAACATCCACAGTACTCTCTTTTGGAGCTGAAACATGTTCCTTACTAGCAGATTTTGATGCTGCTTGAGCATCAGAAGACTCTGAGCTTGCAGGGACTGAAGGAGAAGAAACCCCATTAGTTGACACACTGCTCGGTGGAGAATCAGGCTTTGGACACTGGATGGACTCAACTGTACCAGTTGAGAAGCTTTCCACAACATGACCACCCACTTCTGAACTAAGTTGGTTTTCAGTATCAGAAGTGGTCAAGCTCTCAGAGCTCTGAGAGTCCAAACTGTTACATGGTAACGCAAAATACTCAGAAACCATCAACTGGTCTTCATTTGCAATCTTAGGATCTGGAAATTCAATCTTATCAAAATCACTTTGGATTGACTCAGATATTTCTGTATCCTCCACAGTTGCATCCCTGGCCAAAGCATTTGGCATTGCAGGAATAGCCATTACTTCTGGTGAAGCTCCATTATATGAGAGAGACAATTGAACAAACCCAGCTGGGGAATGGAACAGATCAGTTGAAGATAGAGAGAACTCTTTCTCCAATTTGCCATTCTTCATAAGGACTTCGGACAATGGAACCAAAGCAAACCCCAGTAACTGATCTTCCAGATAATTCCTCACCCTGCTCAACATCCATATCTCACATTTGAGTGAGGAATCAACAGTCCTAACATTGAGACGAACATTGTCGTTGAACACCGGATTCCTCCCACCACCATTGATGGTTTTGGTGGAGACTGTGTCTTCAGGATCACTAGTCAGGCAAAGCTTAGCATAAACATCTTGCTTGTGGTATATGCATATGTTATGGATGTCCCTAGCCTGATGTACATAAACCTCAAGAACACCAATGAAGTCCTCTATGTTATACACTGCAGTTTCCTTGCTGTTGACCTCAATACCCTTGGAAAAGGAGTCTGATTTCTGCTTCTCAGGCTCAGCGACGAGGGAGCTCTTGAATGGTGACACAACAGATTGTGGTGAGTCCATGATAACACCCAGAAGTGAAACCTGGCAAAGCACAACAAATCTATTTGAAGAAAATCAAATGAAACTCAAATATAACTCAAAATTAGAAAATTTCTACTTTATGTAATCAGTCCCAATGACACAAAGCTTAATAACAAACCTCTTACAAGTCAAAACCAAAAACCCAAAGTAGAACTTAAATAGAAACTCCAGGTCAAGAAAAAACTCAGGACTTAAGATCCAAAATCAAAGCCAAATTTTGAAACGAACTGTTGCTTAAAAGTTAAAACATAGAATCAGAACAGAGAATCAAACAAATTGAAGGCCCAGACGAAGCTAATTTAGCAAAATTCAGAAGCTAAATTTAAAAAAAAAAAAAAGGACATTTTTTAGCTTGACCAACTACAAAACCTAGCTTGAGCTGAGAAGAAGAGAGAAATTCTCAAATTCCAGAAGCCAAAGAACACACAACTTCAAAGCTGACGGCCAAACCTTAAATTAGACGAAAGCCAGTTCTGTGAGACAGCCGCAAAACCAGAACCAAGCCAGAGCTGGAAATTAAGTAATTAACACTAAACTCTCATAACCCAACAACCAAGAAACCCAGAAATGAAACTTCAAAAAAATCAAGTACTACTTGAAAACCCAAAAACCCACAGAAGCACAACTAGCTTAAAGCTGAAATGAACCAAAATTAGCAAAACCCAGAAGCCAAAACCCCTAAAAACTGTGACTTTCTTTCAGTGAGCTACTTCAAAAACAAGACCCCCAAACTTATAAACAAGCATAGACTCATCAACAGTGACCCTCGGATATGAACATATTCCAATAAAGCTACTAACTTTATCCTACAAAGAAAAACACTATTACCGGAATCCAAGGGAGTGAAACAAGGAAAGCAAAAAAAGAAAGAAAAGCACAGTAACCCAGATCGTGTCACACAATTCTAAAACGAAAAGTCCACTTAAAACTCTTACTACTTCAAAGCCATCAACACCACAAGAAATACCAAAAGAAAAAAAAAAAAAAAAATTATTATTATTTTTTTCTGAGATATGAGTATGTCTTATCCTTTACCTTTGGCTCCAAAAGTCAAACTGGTTTTTCTCACTGTGTGGCTCTCCAATCCAAGATCCGTTAAAGACCCAGTTCGTAAATCGAGGTGGTGGTGGTGTTGGGGAGCTAATAAAAGCTGTGAACTTTTTTTTTTTTTTTTCTTGGTTTTTAAAGTTTTTTTTTGCAGAAAATAGATGCGTGTGAACTGTGAACTGAGAAACAGAACAAAATCTATATAATACACTGAGAATTTTAGGTGAGTGTGCTAATAAAAGGTTTGTCGGAAGCGTTTCAATAAGCAGTAGAATTTTGATGATATGTGTAGGAGTAATTTTTGTTTGTTTGTTTTTGTGTCCTATAAAAAACAAGACTATTTATGGGATATTTATGTGTGTGTGGCTTAGGGGATAGTTTTGTAATGCTTATATTTAATTATGGGGATTAGAGAGAGTGTTACAGAGAGGGACAGAGAGAGAGGATGGGTTTTGCAGATACACCGCCCCACGCGTTGGCATAAGGCGGACCAATGAGAGAAGAGATGAGTGCGGTTTGTAGGTGGGACATCAAACAATGGGTCACACACACTGTACCAACTGTGCAGTTTGTCATATTACCAACAGGGCCTTCTTTTTCAGATTGTGTTTGGGCTTTGCAATCATATCCATGTCATCTCTATTTCTTTTCACATTCTAATATCCATTTCAATCAAACCATTTTAGCTTCCTTTTTCTTTTTTTCTTTTTCTTTTTTTTTTTTTTAAATTTGGGTAAAATATAGTATCACTTGAGGGTTGTGCTAACGTTTGAGGTTTGTGTGGACAGTATTTTTTTTTTTTAAATTGACTAATTTTGTTCATAAACTTTGCTTAGTTTTTAAATTGTTACTTTTTTTCTTTTCTTTTTTTTACTGTTATAATTAAGGTTGAACATGGTGCAGTGTGGCTGATTTTTGTGGCCATTTTTGCACCACATTGAAATTTTCGGTTTTCTAAAAACTCAAGCTGCTGTTGCGCCTAAGGAACAATTCTTCGGCAACATCGATGGTGGTTCCAATCGGCGCGAGTGGTCGGTGTCCACCTGTCTATCACACACACAAAGAGGAAGAGATATCTAAAACCAAAATCAAACCTAGAAAACTCAATGATTCAAACCACAAATCAAAACTTAGATCAAATTTAAATATCAAAAGATTCAAAACCCATTACAAACCCAAATATTAAAACCCAAACAAACTTAAGATTCTTGGGATCGACCATTGATTGACTCACCTGCGAAGTCTAATCAAGTAATCAACCACCAGGCAATGGAGGCAGAGACAACAACTTGAAGATCTTACCTAAGTGGCGGCAAAAATAGAGGTGCTTGAAGATGAAAAACTCAAATGGTGGTGGGTTTTGTGTTGTGGGTGGGGATGGAAATCTTAGATTTAACTTGAAGGGGGTAGAAATCTCAAGTTTTGTATATTTATATAAGCAAATTGGTGGTGTTCGGTGTTCAACAGAATCCAAAAACCTTCATCGACAACCGTACCAACCGACTTGATTGCTTGAAAATTGTTGCCGACCATTATGCCTAACACCTGTGGTGGAGGTTTGAGACGGGTGGATTGGTTTGGCTATAGTTGGTTTCGTCGGTGGCGGGCGGTGCCTGTACAACCCTAGTTATAGTAATTAAGAACCAAATTGATCAATTTTGAAAAGTCTTGAACTTGGTTGGTTTTAACTTTAAACCGCAGGGATGTTAACTGTATTTTTATCCTTTTAATTTTTGGATTCTGTTAATAGAAGCCTTTAAGGCATTTGTTAGTGGACTAATTTATTAAAAAAAAAAATTGATACCATTTTCATTGGAAATATAAAATGATGTCAAAAAAATCAATTGTTATTTTTTTTTCTTTTCTAATAAAAAGTTTCTAAAAATATTTCTAAATCAATACCCTTATTCTATCCGTTAACCTTTTCCTTAATTTTTTTCTTCCACTTTTCAACTTTGTTCTAATGAATCAAAGCACTTTCTTTTTTATTCAATAATTACAATGAAAAATAAGAGATTTGAACTTAGATATTCAAAAAGTGCAGATAAATTATAAGACTCTTGACAAATTAGAGTAATTTTTGTTTTTGAGGAAGAAAGTCTTAAAGATATCAAACTTTCTATTTGTGAATCAAGGATGTTATAAAGTTTCATTTATATATTATTTCTTAAGATTATTTATGTTAAGTTTTTTTAAAAGTTTTTTTTTTTTTTTTTTATGGATATTTTTATTCGAATTGATTAAATGGAAATGTTATCATTCCATTTGTCCAATTTTGACTCTTAACATTTTAATACTGCTTTAGAATGGTCCAAAATATAATTGAAAAGTCAATAAGTACAATAGTCTAATTATTTCTTAGTTTATTAATTGTTTTATTAAAAAATTTAATATTTTTTAACTTTTTTGAGTTTAAAATAAAGAAATTTGTTTCACAGTTTATACTTTTTGTGTGAAAGATAAAGCATGAAATGATGCTTATATATAAAAATAATATATTATCTTCTAAAATAAATCAACATAATGACAAAAGTAGAAGTTAGCAATTTGACCCTTGATTTCAATAAAAAGGTGGAGGAAGGTGTGGAATCAATTTTTTGAATTTAAAACCATTAGTAAAAGCACCTAGGGAAAAAAATAGTAAGAGAAAAAACATGGAACTTCTTAAATAAAACAAACAAAAGAACACAGGAAGTACAAAATAACAATTTGACTCTTGATTTCAATAAAAACGCTAAGAGACATGTAGAATTAATGGTCTTTTAATTTAAAATAATTACTTAAAAATATATATATACCAAAAGGCAAGAGATTAATTCCTTCTTTGATCATCATATAGTTGGGTGAAAATGCAGTTCAAGAAAACAACCAATTACACTTCAAAGCTGTAAAATGGAGCATCGATGAAGAACCTGGGAATTGGGACAGTTGGACTGCTAAAGTCTTAAAGCAGATTATCTTAAAATAAGTTAAATTTACAGTAACATGTCAAAGCAATCATCTGGGTAAGTATTATAATAACCATTTAATCTTTTAGAATAAGTAACATGGTACTACATTTGGACTGTTCTTGATGTTACAATTTGTGGTAATTATCCTGTTTTTGGATTATTATAGGAAGGAGATTATTACATTTATCCACCATGCTCATAGAGCAATACGTCTAGTCCTGCTTTGGATTTGACCTTTTATCATGGTACAGAGAAATATTTATTCGGTGTGTATTTATTTTATTTTATTGGTTTGCTGGCAACTTAGAAAATTAAGCAGAACTTTTGGATAGTGTTTGAATGCATCTGAATTTAGGGGTGTGCACATATCGAGTTGGACAAATGGGGGTAATATTTTTAACCAATTTGTCAATGGCGGGTTGAAAAATTTTCAATTCGCCACTTACCCAACAATCTATAAATCTAGTGGGTCGATTGAAAATTTTAATAGTTTCAACTTGACAAATTAAGCCGGTTAGGCGGGTTGATAAATTCAATTGACTAAATAAAATTATTTTAATTAAATTGAATAATTGTTTGCTCCCTCAAATGAAAAAAAAAAAAAAAAAAAGGGAAGGAAAGAAAAAATTTCAATTTTTATTAAAAATAATTACAAATACTACATAATTTTTATTAGAATGGCTGAAATTTTATCACATTGAAAAGAAAAATATATCAAAATCTAAAATTAGACATGTACATAGAGTAAGAATAATAACAAAAATTTAGAAAGAATAGCTAGAGTTTATTAGGGAAGATAAATGTGAAAATGAAGAAAAAAAAAAAAAATATAAATATATATATATATATATATATATATATATATAGGTGGATCAAGTTGTGGCAAGTTACAAATATCTCAACCCGCCTCATTTAATAGATTAGCATGGGACCATGGGTTGAGTTAGATCGAACAGGTTAACAGGTCAAGGAGTTTTTTTGCATAACCCTAATTTGAATGGATTTGAAGAAACATGGGAATGAGGTATGACCAATTTTAGATATGTGTTGTATTTGTTCACGTAAAGTGCCCCAAGGCACTAGATGCAAGCCAACTTTCTATAGTTGAAAGATGGAAAAAAGAATGAAAGGATAGAAAAATTTATGAAAAATAGGAAAAAAAAAGAATAAAAAAATGTTTAAGTTTCTCTCATGTTTATTTGGTGGATAAGATAGAAGGCAAAGGATAAAAAAAATGTGATTTTAATAATATATTGCTATATTGTTATTACATAAGAGAGGATAAAAAAAAAAAAAATTGTAATTAAAATGGAGTATAAATAGCATCCACTTTTCCTCTCAACTTGGGAGAATTGCTTTTGGTGGGCGGGGTGAAAAACTCCATACACTTCCTTTTCTATCCTTCTTTAGTCTTTTCCATCAGACCAAACAAAGAAAAACTTTGTGTTTTTATTTTTTTAGGACAAATTATAGTTCTCACCATAAAACTATCACCTTGATTATCCTTAACTCTTTGAACTATCGAAATACATAATCAACTTCCTAATTATAAAATTACATTACACTTAACCTCTTTGTGTTATCAAAATGTATAATCGACCTCTCAATTTTAAAATTACATTATACTTAACCCTTTTGTTGTTGACTCTAGCCGATTGGAGTATTGAAAGACCAATTTACCCATCAACGGTCTATTTTGGAAAGAATGATAAATTAGTCTTTTAATATAAAATTCTATCAAATTCAACACTATAATTGACGGCATGAGGAAATTGAAATCAAGTTATAATTTTAGGGGATCGATTGTGTGTTTCAATGGTTAATGGGGGTGAAATGTAGTTGGGGGGTAATACTTGAGTATGGAAATATGTAATTTCACATTTCCTTTATTTTCCGCCCTCATTCCTTTTTCACCTAACCAACCAGTATCTCCAGCAGCGGATGGTACAGAATCTACAGATCAATAGTGCACGATTATCACGAAATGAGCATGAAAATACCTGAATGCATTCAAGTGATTGATGCGCATGAAAATGACTTCATTTATTCAGATGACACAGTAAACGCATCAAAAACTTTGCAAGGCGATTTATGATTATTATTATAGCCGTTGGGTCGGGTCTAAATTCTATTTTTATTGCTCTAATTAAATGTGTACCTTGAATGGCTCAATTATTTGGTGGATCATTCTAGGCTATTCAACATGTATAAACTTTGGAAAGGAACAGAGAGGACCCAGATAGTAAATTTGACCCAACTACCCTGCTCCAATGGTCGGTGTTGTTAAAGAGGGTTCATTTATTATTGAAATTTTTTTTCCAACACTCATTTATTATTATTACTATCATTGTACAAATATATACACTACTATAAAACGAAGTACATACTAAATATAGACGTTATGTAGTCCATAGGTATGATTTATGAATTTATTCTGATTATGATTTTGTCAGTGGAAAATAGATAAAATATTTATTGTGCTGCACACATTGTATTGTTGATTCTTTCTTATCTCCTTTTCCCTTCATGATAATTTTTATAGTTTAAAAACTTGTCCATAATTTGGGTTGATCAACTTGGTTTGCAAATTTGTGTATTTTAATGTATTTATAAAGGCAGTGCCTTATGATGAGGTTCATATATGGTGCTTTGTATTCGGTATCTTTTTTATACACTATGTATGTGACTCCCCTTGGAGCGTTGTTGTTTGTGATTAATGAAAATCTTATCATTCTTTTTTTGAACACTGAAAATCTTATCATTCAAAAGAAGTTGTGCAGAATTGTACATTATAAATTAATTAAGCCCACCTAAAAGTTAAAAAGAATGTAGAATTTAACATAATTCCTAATTTAATATACCAAAAAATGCATCCACTAAAGCCTAAAGGGTGTGAGAGCACTAGCTTTTTTATTTTAATTTTACCACTTTTGCTAATGGGGCCTAGTTCATGCTTCTCCCAAGGTCTTGTACTGTATTATTCAAACTAAAGGTCACAATTAAGAAAACCAAATTATGGAAATCAAAGCCCAATTATGGTGGGTCCTTTTGCTTTACTAATTCAACAGACTTGAAGGGGGTCACTATTCAATGATCCTTAACTCTCTTTGAAAATCAAACAATCCATCCAAAGTAGACTTTTGAAGAGATGGCCTACTAGAAGGAGACCCTCTTAGCCCAAAAGGTCTCTTTCCCTTTTCTCAAGGTGACGCTTGGCAAAAAAGAAGCCTCCCATGATAGAGATTGGGATGAATGAATGAAAACTCTCACTCTTTTCTCTGTTTTTCTTTTCCTTTTTTCAATTTTTGTTTTGCCCTTTTAGAGTGATAGAGATGGATGAGACAAGGTGGGTAGAATTTCATGAACTTTGTATACTTTTATTTTGCCTTTATACCTTTGCCTATGTAAACATATTCAGCGTATGTGGTGGCGAAATTGAGGAATACTTTTTTTGCTAAACAGTACTATCATTCAACTAAGAAAAGAGATGAATAATTTTCAAGAACTACTAGTCTTTTGTATTTGGTAATTGCTATGAAGTACGGATAAGCATGAAACCAAAAAAGATACACATTTTTGTACCTACTATTAGATTACTAATCCCCACCACTAAACTAGCTTTGAGTCTAGAAATCCTATACTAGTTGTCTGTTGAAAATTTGTATATTTGGAAGGTGAGGATTGTTGAATATTAAATTGAGGATCAATTATTTTTATGCTCCACTTGATGTTACAATAAGATATCCAATCAATCTCACATTACACTAGCTTCAACATCATGTTCATATGTTCAATTTGATTCCCTAAATCTTTATCTTTCTAGAGTGATGGCTTTAATGGTTTATGACACTGCTACTGACATCCTATAGTCATTGTTAGATCTCTACTAGGGCCCAAACTATTGTATATATAACCCTATAATAAGTATTTTAATTGTAGGACAAGTAACCTAATCCTATTTGAATTACAAGATGGGTTAAACTAAGTTTTTCTATAAATACTCTCTAATTTTACAGATTTGTTCTGTGATTATTATTCAATTTACTCTATGAATGTTGAAAACTCTTCAACCAAAAAGAAAAAGAAACAGCTTTGATCCCCTCCTGCTCATTCTAGAATTCATGCTTTAATGGTTTTATGTCATCAATGAGACACTAGTCATGTCGAGAATAAAGCTTTGGAAATTTTCAACCAAAGAACAAAAATGAAAAAGTTTTTTTGGACACTGTGTGTGTGAGTGTATCTTTATGTTTTGTCACCAAATCTTCTTCTTTTATTTATTTATTTATTTATTTTTTGATGGGTTTTGTCACCAAATCCTGACCCTTCGTGAAACGTTTTGTAGATAACCACTAAATTATAGGTGTTTAATAAAAATGGCAACCCGTGAGCCCTTTTTTAATCGCTAAAATAGCTGTTAATTTAAACGGCTTCTTTGACTTTTTAACCCTAATGTCTCGTCTAAAACTCAACTAATCCCACATTCCTTGATCAAAACAAGCATTATATATTATAAAATCATTCTCAAAACATTCCCGTTGCGTGTTGCTCAATGCAACAAGTAATCCATTTTGCTAATAAAAATATGGATTTTGCAAGATATGGAGTACTCAAATGAAATCCAACATGAACTTTTTCTCTAGACTTGTGTCCCGATCACTTGACTAGCCTAATATACTTTGGACTTGTTCTACACTTGACTTTCGGTCACTTATCAGTGTGTTTAGATTAGCTTTAGCTGATACTATTTTCTAGCGTTTTCAACAAATACGTTCAGGGTTAAACACCATCTCTTGTCATTATCGAAAATTATGAAAAAAAAAAAGTTGTATGTAAACCAATAAACTAAAACGTGAAAGGTAATCCAAAATGCGACTATATTGTTTGATGCTTCCTGAGTTTAATATTGGCTGGTAGAAACTGTTGGTACTTTGAAAACTACAGAGAGTATGATAACAACGGGAGCCAACCAAGTTAACTGTTGAAACTTGAAATAGAAAAATTCACAAGTGAACTGACAAAGCAATGTGAACTAAACTGACTCTCAGTCTGCATGAATATCATGTCTGTCTCTAGTACTTCGAGTTTCAATTTATATTGGTGGTGAGAATAGTTTGAAATCTCTGACTTCAACATGCAATCCGTGAAAACTTTGAAATGAAGTGCCCCCTAAGAAAAGCAGTGAGACTTGCACCACTAGGAAAATTGAAATATGCCTTTGTGGAAAGAAAAATAAAAATGCCTTGTTTGAGTGTTTCCTATATCCAAAATTTCCAATAGAAAATTGTACAAGATGTCACTTTTTGAAGATATTACCCCAATATTGCAAATGGACCTTAATCACGCAGAAAATAGAACTCTACTCAATCATTAGCTTTACTTCTATATTCCAACAAGATGGCTACCATGATTTACGTCATAGATCACTAGAAATTTTGTTGTTTTTTTTTTGCCAAAATTGACTCCAAATTTCCTTATTATTGTTTGAAGTAATCTTCATTAGCCTGAATAGGCATGGACGATTCTAGTGGCGGAGGCAGAAAAGTTTCTTTTGGGGGTAGTGTCTATTAATTATGAATTGACAATTGTATATGTAATTAATCACTCCAACTCAAAAAAAAAAAAAAAAAAGAGTTTATATCATTATCATTTATATGTAAATAATTTGCAGATTTCTTTTTATAATTTCATTTTAGATATAAACAGTAAACACACACACAATTTTATTCTCAAATCAAATGATTATGTACTTTGTGATTTATAAACCACATGAATATCATATAATGTTCACCTACCTGGACTTGCCGCCATGTTCATTGCTACTGACATATGATACATCAAGAGCCATTCCTTTTCTCTCATTCAAGCCTGGCAAACAACTTTTTTGTTAATCATGTGATTTGAGAATTTACAAACCCCATGAATATTATATGACATTTAGTTTTAACAATGTGCTTAAAAATATATTGGACCAAAATTGTGAGTAAATCTATTACATGCAAATTGTAGATACGTGATCAAAACAATTAAAACCCAAATGACATAATATAAAAAATGGATCACAGTTAAAGATATATTAATCATTACATTTTACACACACAAAAACAATACTTATAATAAAATGTATAAACTATATACGGTTTGGGAGAATTATAACTTACACTAGAGTTTAAAGTTGGAAAAAAAAATAGGGGGCAAGTAGTATTTTTTAAAGGGTATTGTGCAAATATATTACACTATATGGGGAAATAGAAAGATTTTAAAAAGTTTGGGAGGGTCATGGCTCCTCAAACCTTGTGAGAGAAAAAGAGAGGAGGGAAAGCTCCTTCCGGAAAAGAGAATAATTTCTCGTGGTTAGGGGCACAAAAATATGAACCTGGCTATTTTCGAGTGCAACATGAAGGCTTGCATTTTTTTTTTTTTTTTTTAAAAAAAGAAAAAGAAAAAAGAAAAAAAGCTAGCATAAGATTTGGAGAAAATAAATAAATAAATAACTTTATGGGGGAAAAATTATCAATCTTTTTTGCAATCAATACTTGAAAAATTATGATTGGAATATTAATTAACATGAATGCACTATTGTCACTACTTTTATTAACACCAGTTTTCTCAACAGAAAAAAGAAACTTCAACAACTGTAACAATTTGTTGTATTCCTAAAATAAATAAATAAAAAACCCTCCATTTTTACTGTTCAATTGTTGCGGTGTGAGTTTTACTAACGCAAAGAGTCTGGTGGGCTTTCAATAAACTAACAAGATGGTTGGTGAATAGTAGTAGTCTACTGAAAAGTGGGGTCTGGGCTCAGTTTTGGGATTGACTTAAAAAGCAGCAAGGCCTGCCTGAGGACACAGTTATCAAAAGCTCGTGAAGGCTTAAACGCTTGGCTCAATGCACCTTCAAGTGTAAAAATTGGAATTAAAGTGTAAAAATTTGGATCTATATGATAACCAAAAAAAACTTAATTCATACACCTGGTGTTGGAAAAGAATAATTTATACACCTGGATCTACAATGATGTTTGTGTTCAATAGCTATGATAAATTGAAAAGAATGAGATCTTAAATCCACCTGGTGTTGGAAAACATGTGTGCTTCAATTTGTGTCACGTAATTTTTTTTTTTTACTTTATGTTTTCATTTATTTTGTAGTAAATTATTTTTTAATCATAATTTTTTTTTTTTGATGTTTGGTACACTAGAAAATATTGGCCAAAAATTTCTGAAGTCAGCATGAAATAAGCCTATTCCAAACACTTGAAAATCTTGGTCAAGAGAAAACCTTCTACAAAGTTAAGTGTGAAATAAGCCTAAAGATTAGCTTTTATACATTCATAATATATATATATATATATATATATATATATATATATATATATATATATATATATCTGATGTACATTTTAATCGAAAAAGGGAAATGACACTCTTATTTCTTGAAGTTTGAGGTTTGAGGTTTTCAACACATGAGCATTAGCATTTGGGGTTTTACATCCCTTCCCCATCAAATTGCTATTTTACATTCCTAGAGGCCCAAAAGATGCTTTATCCATATTGCTATTGCTATAAAATTTTAGCAACTACGAAAATTAAGTTTGTATATATACAAACTACTATAACATGGTTGTAAAACAAAAATAAATTATTTTATTTGGTTTTTTTTAAGAGGAAGAGATAGAAAAGAAGTGGAAGAGAGACAAAGAGTTGGGAGGAAGAGAGAGAAATGAATAAATAAATGAAAGGGTGGAAATATAAATATTAACATTTTAGGTGAGTTATAAAATAAGATGGTAAAATAAATAAAGTAATTTTCGAGTGTATAAAATATGTATTTTTTTAGTTATTTCATAGATAACATAGCATCAAAGATCCCGAAATTCCAATTCTACTCTATTTTACCATTTCAAAAAGCCATTTTATCATTATATTATGCCATTTTACAATACCTCCAACATCCCAAACTTTTATTTTCCTATTCTACTCATTAAAATAATATATCTACACAATAAAATATATTTTTCCTTTTTTTTTTTTTTTCAATTTTCTCCTCCACCTTCCCTCAACCTCTATCACCACGCCTCCACCGCCTAGTCACCACCACCATGCCTCTACCATGCCCACTACGCCACCACTACCCGCTACCCACTAGAATCCCACCGGAACAAAAACCCATATTAAAAAAAAATAATAAAAATAAAAACCCACTCCATGACCCACGCCGGCCAAAACGTAAAACCCAAACCTCGGCCGACCAAGCACGACCCCAACCTTGCCGACCAAGCACAACATAGCAACCCACGATCAAACACAGCAACCCACCCTCTCCGATTCAAACCTCTATCAAACCCATCAGAGCCATCTCCCGCAACCCACCTTCTCCGATTCAAACCTTTGTCAAACCCATCGGAGCCATCTCCAAAGAAAACCCGACTGTTGATCCAAACCCACCATCAACCGATCCCAAACCACCACCATGCCCGGATCAAACCACAAACCCAACCCAGCTCCGATGTAAGCCTTGAACGAGAAAGAGAGATATGAGATGAGAGAAAGAGTGAGGACCGAGAGAAAGAGGGACTTTGGAAGGAGTGAGAGATAGAGAGATAGAGTGGGAGTGAGGGAGAGAGGACTCAAGGAGAGAGAGAATCGATGGAATAAAAAACTAATATTTAGTTTTAGAATTGTGCTTCTGATGCAATTCTAAAGATAGAGTTACACTTTATGCAATATTACAAAAAAATTTGCAATACTTGGGTTTTGCATTCCCTAAAGCTAAGCACTTTGAGACTTGAAATGCCAAATTCTTCTTACATTTGGCATTTGCATTTCTCATTGCTGATGCTCTAAATATAAGATTTCAAAATTTGAAAAGACTTCCTTTATCAAAAATTAACTATGATTGGAGTAAATCTTGGGCAAAGTGTCATTCTCCCATAGGCAGAGAAGGGCACTTGCCCCACTTCTCCCTAACCTTTTACTAAAGGCCAAAGCTCCTTTACCCTTCTACGAAGAAAAATATATTTTTCATCCTTCCTCTAAATAGAAAATATCTTAAGGAATTTTTATGTGAGGAATATTCTTTTAGAA
This sequence comes from Quercus dentata, assembly GCA_028216015.1. Classification (NCBI taxonomy): domain Eukaryota; kingdom Viridiplantae; phylum Streptophyta; class Magnoliopsida; order Fagales; family Fagaceae; genus Quercus; species Quercus dentata. Next base: position 10,592,482 of record CP116451.1, read on the forward strand.
GTTGAAACTCACAACACTTGGATCTCAATGTCCCATCTCTTGTATCACTGCAATTTTTAAGTGTAGAAGTAGAACAAATTGGTATACCCGGGACACTTGACTACACTCAATATCTAAGGATTTGGATTTGCTGCAAACTAAATTGCAACAATTCTTACAAAAATACACACGTGTCAATGCCTCAATAGACATTTGTTCAAACTCATATTTAAATGAAAACCTTCATATCAATATTAAAGTTTTCACTAAATTCTTGCCTATCTTTTTATTAGATATGAATTTTAATAAATTTACCATTAAATTTTATTATTTTTTTATATAGTTCATGCTTGCAACTGTCTCTTACATAACTCAAAAACTCTTTTGCTCCTGGTCATTGTTCTCGTAAGAAATACGGGTCCGATTAAAAGTTCAATTTTTTATTATTTGACACTCTTTCATCCAATGCTTTCAAATATTTTCATGCAACAATTAGGTTCAAAGTTTTGTACTTTTTAAGTCTCTTCATATCAGGTGTAGTGTAGTAGTGTGCCACCACTTGTGACTTTATCAAACCCTCAACGATTCAGCTGTCACCATAGACGATGACAGCTGCTACGGTGACCGTAACTTTTGTCTAAAAGTCAGCACAAGACTTTTGTGGTTTAGGTTAGGCCCACCGGCCACAACGGCTACTTATTTGAATATTAAAGATGTACCAATTTGCCCTTGGCCTCTGAAACAAACAGCTACCTAATTTTTAATTTTCATAGGCCCGCGCCTTGTCTCATTGTCATCGCATGTTGATTATGAAAGCAGAGAGGTGGGTCCATAATCCATATCCTCCATAATAATTAATAGATGAAGAAGTGGCGAAAAAAAAAAAAAAAAAAAGCTCAAAGCAATCAATTACGTTTTGTGCTCATAATTAACTTTTTCAATATGTTATGTATTGATGTATTAATCCATATCCTCCATTATAATTAATAGATGAAGAGGTGGCAAAAAAAAAAAAAAAATTAATCAAAGCAATCAATTACGTTTTTTGTGCTCTTAGATAATTAACTTTTTCAATAAATATGAAGTTATTTCTATGTCCATATGCCACAAACCCATAGGAAAAAGCACTCTCCAAGCCTCATAATTACCAAAAAAAAAAAAAAAAAAAAAAAAAGCAATCTAATTGGTGTCTTGATTTTGAAAATCCTTTCTCTTAAAAAAAAAGAAAAAAAAAAAAAAAAAAATCAAAGTAATGAATGCATATAATGTTTTCAATATGTTATTTTTGAATTAATGAAATAAAAAAAAAAAAAAAAAAATGTATGAATGCTATAATTTTTTATTTTTTTTAATGAAATAATCTATGTTTTTTTTTTTTTTTTTTTTTTTTTTGAGAAAAAAGTTTGCTCATATTATTATCCAAGGCGGATTAAATCAGCCTGATTTTAGTGAAATAATCTTATATGTCAACAATCCAATTAATTTGTTCAGGATTTAATATTTATAGCCTATTCCACAATTTTGGTACTAGGATTTTTTTTCAATTTTTTTTTTTTTTTTTAGTTGTTATAATCTCATTGTTGTCTTTTTTATTATCCAATTTATTCATATTGATGGATGGGCTCATAAACTCAATTAATCATTCATCAATGAAACTGTAAAATTCAAGTGATTTTACGGTGAAACAACAAACTTACATTTCCCTCTATTTTTGAGAATGTTATTGAGAAGGAGAAGGCCTAGATTTTCCTTTTGTAATTTGTTTGTGCTTTAATAAAGTCTTTTCTTAGTTGATTATCCCAAAAAAAACTTACAGTCCCTAATGAAATTAATAAACCCTTTTGTGATTTTTTAGTTGATTATCTAATTATTTCCTTAAATATATAGGGTCATGCTAACGAGTGCCCTTAGGGCACTTGTTAACAATCCATTTTAGGAAAGTTTTAAAATCACTTTTATGGGAAATGAAAAAAGTTGTCAAAACATTAATTAATTTTTTTTTTCTTTTCCCATAAAAACTTTCTTTAACTGGATTCTTAACTAGTGCCTTAAGGGCACTCATTAGCATTAGGGGTGTCAATGTTCGACCCAACCCGCGAACACGACACGAACCCAACACGGTTTTTTTCGGGTTACGGTTGGGCCTTAATGGGTTTGGGTCATAAACGGGTTGACCCGAAAGCGACACGATAAGAAACGTGTCATAAGCGGGTCAACCCGCGTAACCCGCAATAGACACGTTTGACACGCCAATTTATTTGTGTCAAACCCGAAATGACCAACTTAACACAACCCGTTTAACTCGTATAACAAATAAATAATTATTTTATTTTAGATTTTTCAAATACCTTTTATATCCAACATATATTTTAAATTTAAAAAGAAAAGTAAGTAATTACAAATGAGAAAGGTAATCTTATTTGTTTTATTAGTTATTATTACTCTTACATTATTATTATTTAGTTCTTGTAAAACTGTTGAGGCATGATCATATTTTGTAACTACTAATACTAATTTTTTTTTGGCATAGAACTTGTACAAATGAAATTAGATGAGCTTGTGGAAGATGTTATGAACTTGGACATCAACAAAGAATCTATGGATGATAATCGTGGTCATAGTCAGGATTAGTCTACTATTTGCTCAAATTCTTTCAATATTGATACTTAGCATTTGACGAGTTCCAATGATATTATATTTTTGTTGAACTATGTTATTTTATTTTTGTTAAACTATATTATTTTGAATTTGGGTTGAAGAGTCGCGCTTCTTTTGGAGTGTAAAGAACTTATTTCTAGATGAATGTTATTTTTTTATTGAACTATATTATTTTGAATGTGGGTCGAAGACTTAAAGTGTATGCACTGGTTTTTGGGATGTAAAAAAAAAAAATTTATAGATAGATGTTATATTTAATATTATGCAGGTTGAAATGAGTTGTGTTACATTCGTGTCAACCTAACACGATTCGTTTATTAAACGTGTCAAATGGGTTGGATCGAGTCAACTCGCCTTATTAACAGGTCGGGTTAGGGTTGAAGGATCCTAACACGATTATTAAATGGGTCGGGTTAGGGTTGAGCTATTTAGTCTAATACCCCTACCTCGACACGACACGAACCCGATACGTTAACCGAATTGACACCCCTAATTAGCATTTCCTAAATAAGTATAGTTCATCGTTTAACACACCCCCGGAAAATTATAGGGGGGAGTATCTAAGAGGTGGTATCAAAGATAGTCATATGTGGAGTGTGGGGGCAAGGTTAGGATTCAAGTCTCCAAGAGGGAGTTTCATATACATATACACTTAAATTAAACTAGAATATAATTTCTATCTTGTATAAAAAAGAAAAAAAAAAAAGAGAGAGGTGTGGGCACCAAATCCTACTGAAATGATGGTGTTTGGGCTCCCAATTAATTTATAAGTGGGCTATCACACAATCCTACCAATTTGGCTCTAAGCTTCGCTTGGTTTGGCTTCCCTTGGCCTTCGTTCACAACTCTCACCAAATTTTCTCTTACGCCTTGTGTTTCCCAGTATTTCTCCCTCTATGCCTTCCTCTCCCAAAATTTTTTTCCAACCTCTTACTTTTTGTCCCCCTTTCCCTTTTATAGCCTCTTGCTAGTGGGGTCTTCATCATTGCCTCCCCACTTTACACTTATTCACACATCCCTCGTAATCCCAAGGGATCCTCACGACTTTAGAGGATTCCTTTGGAACTTCTTTCGGATGCCAACGAGTACTCGGCAGTGAACTTCCCCACGGGCATAGCTTGCCCTCGATTCTTCGACCTTGCCATGTAAGTGTCTTGTGCCAATTTTCCTCTTTACTCGTCAATGTCTAGGCCAATCACCTTAAACTCCCTCAATGTAGTGTCCATTTACTTGTCATCCCGACCTTGGGGTCAGGGCTGCGGTTGTAAGGCCTAGGGTTAACTCCCTCTACGTGTATCACAACAAGTTACCCCAGTGGGCCCCAGGTCCTATTTTGGGTTTCGATTAAGTGGGCTTGTTTGGGCCTTCTGGGCTCAATCCCCCACAATAGCCATATGAAATTTTCTTTTTAAAATGTGCATTGAGTATAAGCCACATGATTGTATGCATTGGTCAATAAATTAAAGGCAAAAATATATTCTCGTCCCTTATAATTTGCACTTCTTGTCATTTTGGTCCATTGTGTTCTAAAATGTCAAATTTACACCCTCATCTTTAAGAACGCACCCAAAATATGTCTCTTCCCTCTCTCCCAAATATGTCTCTTCCCTCTACTCCATATCCGTTTCATTTTCTTGTTCACATTCTAATTTTACTTTTTCCTAATATTAACACATTTTAAATGAAAAATAAATAGTGACCTAAACATAAATAAAAGAGAACATGCTGCCCCCTCCAAATCTAACCATTGAAATAAAAATAAAAAACCAAAAATTTTCCTTCAGAACTAAAACATGGACTTCTTAAAAAAAAAAAAAAAACATGGAAGAACTCAATCTCGATATTTATAGTGACATGAATCAAGAAACCTTTGAAATTGCCCTATGCAAGGACATAGCCATGCTTGACTTGGGGCAATGGCCCCTCCCTCCCTCTACCCTTCCCTTTCCCCCTTCCTCCCCAATTTATTTTTTTTAATACTAGTTTATATATAGTTATTAATTTTGGAAATTTTATTCAATAAAATTACACTTGACCCCCACTTAACAATATTAGCGATCCTTTTCATAGCCATACAAATTTTTATAAAACTAAATGGAAATTAATTTTTTATATTGGCCGTTAGCCACGTCAGCAATTTTCATCCAACAGATAACGACAAAAACTAAATTGACACGACACTGAAAGGTTAGAGACTAAATTGATACAATTAAAAGGTTATGGACCAAATTGAAATATGGTGTAAAAGATAAGGAATATACATAGTTTACCTTAAAAAAATTAACAAACTAAAAAAAAATTAGTCCAACAACAAAAATTATCAATAGCAAAGCTAAAAAAAATTAAGTCCAATAAACCAATTTCACTCAAAACAAACAACTTGGCCCTTCAAAAATTTTAAACAAAATAATTTTGCCCTTACCCATCCATAGACGCACACCTATTTTTGTTGCACACCAAATTCCCTTTTCATAAATAATTGCATTGTAATGTATTAACAAATAATTTTCTTTATTGATGGTTTATAAATATTAAATGGATGCTTATTTGAATTTTCATAATGATTTTTTTTTTTATACTTTTGCCCTTCCCAATTCCAAGTCCTAACTTCACCTTTGGCCTTATAGCTTTTTCTCTTACAAGACATTAGTGGTTATGAACTTATATGACATAATTGCCATTGATCCTCTCCATCCTTTCAATTCCTAAGCCAAATATCCTCAGTCTATTCTATGTCACAACAGTAGGTTTCAGTTAACTCAATTAGTAAAGTATTTGATGATTGAATAAGAGATTTGGGGTTCAGTCATTGCCAAATATCCTTAGTCTATTCTATGTCACAGTGTAAGTTTCAGTTAACTCAATTAGTAAAGTATTTGATGGTTGAATAAGAGATTTAGGGTTCAGTCATTGCCTACATAAAAAATTGAATAGTGTCTTAGTTTAATTATAAAGAGCTATCATTAGAAGCAAACGCCACAGATTGAAACTTAAAAAAAAAAAAAAAAAAATCTATGTCGCATGCATCACCTTCAAAATTAAAGTAACAAACTACCCTTTACTAAAGAGTAAAGGTTTTTATTTCAAGTCTGCCCTTGCAACCAAATCTTTGAGACATAGTTTTCCTTCAAACCCTAGACTAGTGTTTTTTTTTTTGCTAAACACATTTGAAGCTGATTAAAATTTGGGAAGAATATGTCACTTTTTTTCATTTAAATGTGTTAATAATAAGAAAAAAATGGATATTTTACAGTAAAACCTATTTAGAAATGTAGGAACATATTGGGTGTGCCCTCAAAGTTTGTTGTTAAATTGACAATTTTGGACCAAAATGATAACAAGTACAAATTAATAGCGTCCAAAATGTATTTTTGCTTAAATTAAACTATTGAATTTAATTAGATAAAGAAAACATAGTAAAGTAGAGAGAGAGAGAGCGTGGAAGAATATAGGGCATTTCGGTCATTTCAAACAAAAATTTCAAAAGTAGTTTAAAAATTCAAATTTTCTCAACGGTCAAATATCCCCCACCACTCCCCTCCTACTAACTCAACACACCCAAAAAAAACATAAAACAACGTTCGTCGTCTTCTTCTTCATCTTCTTCCCCTTCTCAACTCTCAATCCACCTCTGAAAATTCAAACATTTCTCTCTCTCCATCTCTCTCTCTGCTCTCTCTCTCGTGCTCTCTCTCTCTCTCTCTCTCTCTCTCTCTATAGCTCTCACAGAGAACAATGAGGCACAACAAACACAGCACAGAGGCCACCGAGTCTCGATTCTTAGGAACCATATCCGCCTCCTCCATTCGAAACCTCCTTCCCAGATCTCTCTCCAAACACTCCAAATCCACCTCCAAATCCAACGCAGAGAACACTCCGCCCTCCGATCCCAACGTCCCCACCGTCCATTCCCTTTCCTCCACCATTAAATCTCCACCGTCCAAACCACAGGTACAGTTTCTCAATTCTCATTTTCTTTTTATCACTAAAAATATCTCATTCATTAATTTATGATAATCAAATAATTAAACCTGAAAGACTGAGCAATTTTAAAATTACAGGATGAGATTGTCAGATCGGACGGTCCATCTGAAGTATCAGCGCCACCAGATCCACCGGTGAAGGTACATGAACTCTGAGCTTAGTCTTAATTTTTTTTTTTTTTTTTTTTTTTTTTTTTTTTAATTTTGATCAATAAATAATCAAATAATTAACCTAAAAAATTGAGCATGTTGAAATTATAGGATGAGATTGTCAGATCAGACGGTCCAGATGAAGTATCGGCGCCTCCAGATCCACCGGTGAAGGTACATGATTTATGAGCTTAGCCTTAAATTTTAGTGTTAGGGTTTGTGTTTGTAAATAAATTTTCTGATTTTTATTTTTATTTTTAAAATTTATATTTATTTCTCTTTTTGGATAGGTTGTGGTGAGAATTAGGCCTGTTAATCAGGCGGATCAGGTGGTTAAGAAGGCCTCATCGGACACATTGTTGGTCGAGGATCGGAAATTTAGGTTTGATTCAGTGATTGATTCGAATGCAAAACAGGTATGCAGCTTGGTCCTGGTGTTTTTATGTTTGTTTTGAGTAATTCTTTGTTTGGATTTGTCAGAAAGTTTAGGGAATTTAAAGAAATTTGAAATTTTCTTGTTAGGTTAGTTTGTTCAGTTGAATTTTACAGAAAGTAGAAACAATTTAGATTAGTAGAATTGAGATGTTGAATAGCTTTCTTAGTAACCAAACAAGGGGTTAAGACTCAAGATTTTTTATTATTATTTATAAATATATATGTTTTTTGGTGGGTTTATCCAGGAGGATGTGTTCCAGTTAGTTGGAGTGCCTTTGGTGAAAAATGCATTAGCTGGTTACAATGCTTCAATTTTGTCATATGGACAGGTAATTCTAGATTTGTGTTTCAATTTTGACATTCAAGTGTGGATTTATATGATTGTGTATTTACCAATGAAGAAATTTTTGTTGGATTTTTCACTAGACTGGAAGTGGAAAGACTTACACGATGTGGGGTCCGCCTAGTGCAATGGTTGAGGATCCTTCAGCCAGTAGTCACCAGGGAATTGTTCCTCGGATTTTCCAAATGTTGTTCACCGAGATTCAGAAAGTATGTTTTGTTTATAGGTTTTTATTGCAAGTGAAAATAAGTAGTGTTTAATATGCAGGTTCATGACTGTTTGGTTTGAATTGTTATATGTAGGAGCAAGAGAACTCAGAAGGGAAGCAGATAAATTTTCAGTGCCGATGCTCTTTTCTTGAGGTATTTGCTTTTATTGAAAATCTACAAGTGTGGTATATGCTCTTCTTCTTGCACTTGTTTTTTATGTCTTGTCTAATTGATTTATTATGACAGATATACAATGAGCAAATTGGGGATTTACTTGACCCAATCCAGAGAAACCTTGAGGTGAAGATTAGCTTTCCTTTGTTTTAGTAGATGTGTCATTAGTATACTGGATTTAATTAATATGTTTGGTCAAAATTGTTCCAGATAAAAGATGATGCAAAAAATGGATTGTATGTTGAGAATTTGACTGAGGAATATGTGACTAGCTACGAGGATGTGACACAAATCCTGATCAAGGTATGCACACATCATTACAGCCTTTCGTCTTTGCGAGGTCTTTGAGTGTTTGTTTGCAATCCCTTTCAAAAGCCTGCTTCACATCTTGTGGTGATTTTATAGGCATAATTTTCTGCTTTTACATGATCAAAATTGTTTTCTTTTTCTGCTTAATTTGATTAACTTGTTTGTATATGATGCAGGGGCTTTCTAGTAGAAAAGTTGGAGCAACTAGCTTAAATTCTAAGAGCTCGAGATCCCATATTGTTTTTACTTTCATCATTGAGTCATGGTGCAAGGTATCATTGCACATTTCTGTCAGTTACCAATAAAATATTTTGTTCTGAATAAGAGATTGTTTGTTTGTGATAAACTATTCATTGAATGACTTATTCCTTGCACACAAGGTGCTTGAGTGGTCTTAATGTTTAATGGAACCATATGTTTATATACCATTTTAACTCATTATCCATGATAGAGTCCTAAAGTTGCTATTATTAACTGTTATTATCCCTTTATAAGTTCTATCACTCAGATATGTTCTTTCATCCACTGATGCCACAGGGAACCTCATCTAAATGTTTTAATAGTTCAAAAACAAGCAGAATCACCCTTGTTGATCTAGCTGGACTTGATAGAAATAAAGTTGATGATGCGGGCAGACAAGGTGTGAAGGAAGGCAAACATGTGAAGAAGTCCTTATCACAACTTGGGTATGACGATGCCATGAGCCTTATTAAGTTAGAGAAGTTTGTTTTATAAGATGTTCTTTATGTAGAATACTGATTAGATGTTGTATTTGTGATCCTACTATTGCAATTAATCTATAATCAGTTCTTTTTCCCATATTATGATAAAAGTGTGGATGCGACTGGATAGCAACTTATTTTCTTGCCATGCTACAATTATTTTCTTGCCATATTATGCCAAAAGTGTGGGTGCGACTAGATAGCAACTTATTTTCTTGCCATGCTAAAGGTTCACCAATTATTTTGGGTTAATTACGTATGCTATCAAGATATCAAGAATATAGTCATGGTTGGTTTTAATGACTGTGTTTCATCATCACTGTTCTATTATATTGGTGCAGGCACTTGGTTAATATTCTTGCAAAGGCTGCTCAGTCTGGAAATTTTGAAGATATTACATATAGAGGTTCCTGTTTAACACATTTACTGCAAGAATCACTTGGTGGCAATTCAAAACTGACGGTTCTCTGTGCCATCTCACCAGAAAACAAGTATATATGACTTGAACTACTTATAGTTTTCTATTTACAGAATCTGCACAATAACTATGTGAACCTTTAGAATGTTTACAGTTTGATGTTACATACTAATGCTCACCTAGATTGAGTCTTTTCATATGATTGTAATTATAAAACAAATTTTCAACATTCTTTCGAAAAATTTCTTGAGATTTTGGTATTTTTCTGAAATTAAGAATGCCTTTTGATTGCAGAAATAGTGGTGATACACTAAGAACTCTCAGATTTGGACAACGAGTAAAATTCATTAGAAATGAGCCTGTAATAAATGAAATCACAGAGGATGATGTTAATGGTCTCAGTGATCAAATTCGTCAGTTGAAGGTATTAAGACATCCTGCAGGAGTTATAATTGAAATCTTATTTTGATGGCCGTAGCTAGAAGCAAGCTCAGGTTTAAGAAATTTGTATTCTACTGATGTTAAAGAAATTTGTATCTTGTTGGTTGCAGGAGGAACTTATAAGAGCAAAGTCTAGTAAATCAGTAGGAAGTCAAAATGGATATTTTCAAGGGCGTAATGTACGTGAAAGCTTGAATCAATTGAGAGTAAGCCTTAACCGCTCTTTGATTCTACCCCCCATAGATAATGATTCTGATGAAGAGGTAAATGTTGATGAGGATGATGTAAGGGAGATTCGTCAGCATCTAGATAAGTTGCATAGCTCTTCTGAAGACAATATTAGAGACAAGCCTGTTAGTAGGGATTCCATCCAGTTTTATTCAATGGAGGAAAGTGGTGAAACAGACTTGATGAGTGAAGTAAGTATGACTGAAGAAGTCTGTATGGAAGAACCTTGGAATGAACTTCCTCAGATGGCCAATGATTCTATGGAAGACAATTTTGTAAGTGCTGCTAACACCTTAACAGCTTCTGGTCCTGCAACCAGAAGGAGCATTTCAATTAGCTCATACTGTCAGTCCCCACTCCTCCAAGACCCACCATTGTCTGAATCTCCAAAAATTGGAAATATACAAAGGAAAAGCATGAATATATCATCATCAAGTCATTTAGTAAGTCAGAACAGTGTGTCAGAAAGTTCCAAGTTCAACTTGGATGTTTTAAGACAGTCACTTAAACAGAGTGAGCAGGTCCATTCTTCTTTGCGGTCAAGCAAGACATTTGCTGGCCCTGCTGAGAACTTGGCTGCTAGCCTTCACAGAGGCTTACAGATTATTGACTATCACCAACGGAACTCTGCATCAAAAAAATCTTCAGTTTCCTTCTCCTTTGAGCACTTGAAATTGGAACCTTGTGCAGAAATTGATAAGGCCAACGCTTCTGTTCAGACACTACCAGAAGAGAGACCATCTTCAAATGGACCATCTGCTTCTTTCCTTTGTACATCTTGCCAACGAAGAATATCTAAGAAGGATTCCAATGAGGTTAAGGATAGCTTGAAGACATGGATTGTGGAAGTGGATGAGGCAGAGAATCCTACTCAATTGACAGATGAAGTGCCTAAAGTATGGCTAGACTAAATTTCTGGCAAGTGTAGTTAAGAGAAATCCATTTCTGCATTTTTAAATTAGTTTCTATTTTTACTGTTTCAGGATGCAGGCAATGCTATGATAAAAGGTCTTAAGCGAGAGGAACTTGAAAACGTGTGTGTGGAACAAGCTGCTAAAATTGAGCAGTTGAATCGACAGGTAACAAGAATTTACAAAGCTCTATAATTTCTTGGGATTTTATAATGTGGATTCTTCATTATTGACGTTTTGAAATATGTACAGGTAGAGCAGTACAAACTGATGGAAGAAGAACACAGTCAAGAAATTAATAAACTTCACCTTGGGGCTTCAAAGAATGAAATAGTTCCATTCAAGGATTCCAAGAATGATGATTATCATTCACTGAGGGGTGAAGACAAGGTCAGTAATTGTTTTCCTCTATCACACTTAGCATTTCAAATGTTGTAAATCCCTTCTAACTTTGTTCTTGGTGTGTTTTGTGCAGCTTCTAAGGTACAATTCTGTTGAAAATTATCAGCCGGAGATTATAAAGGAAAAATGTGAAATAAAGGAAGTTGTGGAAGCTGGGACTGGGAACCAATATTTTGATCTGAATGAGAAGGAAGCACTTCTTAAGGAAATTGAAAGTTTAAAAAGCAAGTTGCAGTCATATTCTGATCCATCTTCTAACAAGTCTACCGAAAAATTGAGATCCTCTTTGTTGTCACGATCATTCCAATTACGAAAAAGTGGTGCAGATCAACTCGGTTATAGCAAGGAAGAACTAGAGAAGGAAAGAGAGAGATGGACAGAAATGGAGAGCGATTGGATTTCTTTAACTGATGAACTGAGAATTGATATTGAATCCCACCGCCGACGTGCAGAGAAGCTGGAGATGGAGTTGACATTAGAGAAGAAGTGCACTTCGGAGTTGGATGATGTACTTCACAGATCAGTCCTTGGGCATGCTAGAATGGTTGAACACTATGCTGAACTACAGGAGAAGTACAATGACTTGGTTGGAAAGCATCGTGCAATCATGGAAGGGATAGCAGAAGTGAAGAGGGCAGCTGCAAAGGCAGGGAAAAAAGGTCATGGCTCTCGTTTTGCAAAATCCCTTGCTGCAGAGCTTTCTACATTGAGGGTGGAAAGGGAGAGGGAGAGAGAATTGTTGAAAAAGGAGAACAAGAGTCTTAGAATTCAACTTAGAGACACTGCAGAAGCTGTTCATGCTGCTGGAGAACTCCTTGTTAGGTTGAGAGAAGCTGAGCATGTAGCATCAGTTGCAGAGGTAGCTTATCTGTCACTTTTGACTGGACTAATATTTAACACGGTTTCATTTAGTGACCATTCTGTCTAGATTGGCTTCACTGACTATTCAATAATGCTTTCTGATTGCTTCTGTTTGGTGGTGGTACCTCACATAGAGGGTCCTGATCATTAATCAGATTGATCATTTATCAACAAAACGTATTTATGATTCTGGGAAAATTGGAAGTTAATATGAACACTGAATATTATGAAAGCATTTTCTGGAAAAGGTGATATCGAATTATTAAAGATTGTTGTCAATTTAGTGATATATTAGGTTATTAATTAACAAGGAGAGGGGGGGGGAGGGTTTAAGTGTTGGTAGCTTTGTGATTCATCACTTATGATTTTCATATCAATGCAGGACAACTTTACAAAGGTTCAACAAGACAATGAAACGTTAAAGAAGCAAGTGGAGAAGCTCAAAAGAAAACACAAGATGGAGATGGTCACCATGAAGCAGTATCTTGCAGAGAGCAGATTGCCTGAATCTGCATTGCAACCACTATATCGACAGGATTCAGATGTAGCACACAACACCACAATCCCATATGCAGATGATGATCAGGCATGGAGAGCAGAGTTTGGAGCAATATATCAAGAGCACTACTAATTCTCCTTGTGAAGTTAAAATCAGCTCTTGAGAATTGGAGGTGATGATGAATATTGTTGTGTGGCAATGGCAGTGCTTAGCCGTAAATCTGCTGAGGGGCTTGCATCATTCCGACCCTACTTGGGTCGAAGCGATATACGATTCTTGTGTCTTTCATTTGTTGTCTTTAATTTCCTTTTATTCTTTTAATGGTTGGCGTGATTATGTGTAGAAGAATGTGTTCATCTTTAGTGAAAATTCTGGTCCCTGTAGATGCTTCTTTGGACTTTGGTTGCTAGAATTATTCTTAGCATCTTCTAGCATACACTATATTTGGACAGCAAGACTTGATGGTGAAACCTGCGCAATTTGATTAAGATTGTGGAATAGATTTTATGTCCAGACTAATACCAAGCCAATCCATTTCATGATTAAAATGTGACCAATTAACCAACCAACAAAATTTCATGAATAAAATGTGACCAATTAACCAACCAACAAAACTACTTGTTATAAATAATATCTTCTTGTTGCCTTGAAACATATAAATGTTGACTAATCTGACTAACATTGATCTAGGTAAAATGAAATGGTTGAATAATTGAAAAATGAGATTATTCAAAAATACACATCGAAACATCTAAGATTGAGCATTACCAGGATCTTGCATTAGTGACCATTTAGGTTTAGAATAATGAATATAACAGAAAAAATGAAAAATTATCAACACTTGACCATTTAGGTTTCCAAAAAGAGGTTGTAAAAACAAGGCATCGCATTATTGAAAAGCAGCATGCCAACATGATCAGAAAGCAACCAACGTTTAATCCCTTATAGAATTCCTTATTTAATTTTTGTTATATTTTAATTTTCATTCAAACTCACTGAATAAGGACTTCATAGAAAAATATGTGAGCTTTATTAAGAGACTCCCTTGGGGAGAACCTAAACATATAGATATAGGCAACCACACCCTCTTCAACCACGCTTGAGCCCAAATGTTTATCACTAAAAATTATAGTCTTTTTGAGTTTGTAAGGCATCGACATTTCCAATAAATATAGGGATACCCAATTTCACAACATATTGAAGCATTCGACTATGAGTAATCGACACTTTCTGCTTGCTACTATTTACATGGATTAATAGACCCACCACTCACAATTAACTAGTTTAGCATGTAGCGAAATTGGGTGTGTTGGTAATATTGTCAATGTGTTCCACATTCACCTCAGCAGATGCTGCTTTTATTGCGTTACATATCTTGTCTATTGAGGTCATAGTATAGAATTTTAGCAGATCTTGCTAATACATATTGAAGAGTGCCATTTCTAGTTTTGTCATTGATACATTTCATTGTTTCCAGGTGCCCTGCGTTGAAGGCTCTGTATTTTCCACCTGCAATATGGGACAATTCTTCATTTGCTTTGCCAAAACTCATACGTAAGTGGAAAAACCTAGAGCTGTTGAAACTTGGAAATTCCATTAACATGGTTAAGATACTCGAAGGAATCAGCCTTCACTGCAAGAATTTCTGTCGGTTAGACATTGATAGATTCTACAGCAAATATTGGGAGACGCACAGCAGCAGCCAGTCCCACCCTTCTGCCAAACATAAAGTACTTAAACCTGAGACGGGCAAACATTAGTCGGATGAGTTTGAAGAGAATTCTGTGGGGCTGCAAGAAGCTTGTGCATTTGGATGTCAGGGACAGTGTAGGTTTTGAATGTGATGACAAGTTACTGAAGCTTGGTTCACATATTAGTAATTTCAAAAATTTCAAAGATGATGCATACATTGTGGGATTCATTAATGAAGTCGAAATTTATGCTGGTTTTGAAGAAAATGCATCAGAGACTAAAAAAGAAAGAAGATGATAGGATGAAGAATAGAGCAGGAGGTTGAGAGAGAGAGAGAGAGAGAATATGATGCTGAATTCTCGTTAATTATTATTCTGTACAGAGAACTCCTTATACACCAGAGGAGTAGGATTAATTACAGAAATATATACTAACAAAATTGATGTAATTGCAACAGAGTAATCAAATTCTTCCAAACGACTCTAACAGCTAACTACCTAACATGTTCTACAATAGAAAGCTAAGTGCCCGTTTGGTTCCACTTTTTGAGCCCAAAAAGGGCGTTTTTAAAAAAGCTCAACCAAGACTTGCGTTTGGTAAGCTCAAAAACGCAGCTTTTTTATAAAAGTTGCGTTTTGAACTTTTATAAAAACTGAGTGCAAAAGCGGAAGGAATATGGACCCTCGGGGGTCCATAAATCAAAACGCTATCACGCGTTTTGTATATTACATTGCAATAACCAAAAAGACCGAAATACCCATCAGGATCTCTCACGCCCTCATCTCTCATCTCGTGTCTTTTTTTCTTCATCTTCTTCCTCTTCGTCTTCCTCTAGTAGCTTCTTCACCGGTCTACCCCACAATCAACAAAACCCATTTCAACCTTTGATATTCCGAACCATTAATGAACAAAACCAAACCAAAAATAACTCAAAATCAACACAAAAACAACTGAAAATCAACTCAAATCCGGAAAACCCATCCCACACCCAACTCAAAATCAACCCAAAATCCATAGAAAAAAAAAAAACCAAAATCCCAAAATCCTTATGTTTCAATCATCTTCATCTTCATCTTCATCTTCATCATCATCTTCTTCTGTCTTGGAGTGTGAAAAAAAAAACTATAAAGGATGAGTTAATCGAGCGATGGTTCCGATGAGTTCCGATTTGAAGTGCTAAGAGGAAAAAAAAAAAAAAAAAAAAGAAGAAAGAAGAAAAAGCCTGTGTTCACCGAATGGCTCTAAGAGGAAAAAAAAATGAAAAAAAGAAGAAGAAGCAGAGCAGCTCAAGGGACCAAGTGCTAAGAGGCAAAAGAAAAAAAAAGAAAAGAAAGAGAGATGGGAATGTTTTGAAAGATGGTAGAGAAAAGAAGGAAAAAGGAAAAGAAAAGAGTGTGAAAAGAGTGTGGTTACGTGGGTGGATGAGAAAAAGAGGTGAAAAAAAAAAAAAAAAAAAAAAAAAAAAAAGTAGAGCCACGTGTGTGGAGAGAAAAAAAGGAGAAAAAGAAATTATATCATAATATTTTCACAATATTTTTACAATAAATTTTAAGGTAGGCTATTATTAGCTAATATTGGTGAGAAAAAAATAATTTTTTTAGAAAGAGAAAAAAATAATTTTAATAGTATGTTAAAATTAAAATTACTATAAATTTTTATTACAATATTTTTACAATACTTTCACAATAAATCTTAAGTGGTAGGTTATTATTAGCTAATATTGGTAAGAAAAAAAAAAATTTTTTTAGAAAGAGAAAAATTGATTTAAGTATGATGAAGTAATTGATTTAAGTATGAAACAAACTCACATAAAAAAAAAAAATATGAAATAAATTCTCTTATATATACATTGTCCTTTTTGGTCATTTACTCCTCAAAAAGTCACTTTTATAAGTGCTAGCCAAACACTCCATTATGCACTTTTTAACAGCTTTTACCAAACACTCTTTTTTGAAACTCCACTTTTTCATTATGCATTTTTACAAAACTCCACTTTTTCATTATGCACTTTTTCAAAAAGCTCAACCAAACTCACCCTAAAGGTAGCTGAGAGAATTTTTTCTATTACAAAATTGACTTGATTTTAAAATTTGAGAAACAAAATTGAAATTACCCCATTATTGGAGGACCAAAAGTGTAGTTTGGCCTTCGTTTTTCCTCCTTTTTTTATTTTACTAATCACTTTGACATACATAAGTTTTGAAATGGAGGAGTTGGAAATGG
This sequence comes from Quercus dentata, assembly GCA_028216015.1. NCBI lineage: Eukaryota > Viridiplantae > Streptophyta > Magnoliopsida > Fagales > Fagaceae > Quercus > Quercus dentata. The sequence continues at coordinate 10,609,119 of CP116451.1, forward strand.
TTTCCAAGGGTCAAATGCCACAAGAAACATTGTAGGCCAATTTGAAAAAAAAAAAAAAAAACCCTCAGGATATCAAAGCCCATCAAGGTAGTTATTGTTCTCTCTTCCTGCAATAATATGCACTAGTAGAGATAATGTGTTAGTCAAAAAAAGAAATAATGTGTATGTTAGTGTAGTCGGTCCATTAATTAACTCATTACAATAAATTTCTTTATTGATGAACTAAACCCTTAATCCCCAACACTAGGTGAGTTCTAGTTAGCTTAACTGATAGAGTTTCTGATGGTTGAATAAGAGATTTGTGATTCAATCTCCGCCTACACCAAAAACTGATTGGTGTCTTGGTTTGATAATAAAAAACTATAAAAAAGAAGCTAATCGACTCACAAGAGAAATGGTCTGGTACCAATGCTCTCCGGCCCATGTAGTTGAGGGCTGGGCCTGGGAATTCAAGGGACATGGCTCTATGGGAAAGAAGCTCTACTGAAGCCCAACATAGCTAGGGTCAAGCCAAGAAGGCATAATGCCACGCTAGGCGGCAATGAGTACTCCAAAACTCAAGTTAGCAGCTAATTTTGGAAAGAAAAAATGAAGAGAAGAAATTGAAAGTTATGGCCTACTTCCTGAGAGAGTGAGAGAGATGTATTTATATCTTTAACACCACATGTGACATGGTAGGGTGCATTATTGCTCTGCAAGGCTACTTTTGGCTAATGAGATAGCCTCTTGATGGGACAATTTAATGCAACAAACCAAACCGAATATTAGTTTATTCCGTTTGGTTTGTAAGGGAGATGAAAGTAGATGTGGTGAAATGGGCTGATCGGGTTGGGTCAATTGGGTTAACGGGTCACGGGTTAAAATGGGTCATTTTTAAACAGATCAATCGGGTTGCGGGTCGGGTTGGGTTGACTCATTTTAAAAATTTTTTTTTTCCTCAATTACAAAAACAAATCAATGACAACTTGTTTAAAGAGAATGAATAAAATCAATTAAGCAAATGAATTGCACTTAATGCCACTTGTAAATATCCTTCCAATTCTAACAGCTTTGACTTTTAAGCATAAACAATGAGGCTCGGGATTTCTTCCTACTGTTCGGGTTCATGGTGCAAAGCTTAGATCAACGTGACCTTGAACGTTGGGCTACAATGGCATGGTCTATTTGAAATGCCCGAAATAGGGTCCATTTGGATTGAGCTTATTGTTGCTAAAACTCGAAAATCTTAAACACTTGTAGCAAAATAATTTTTAAATGTGTAAATAGTACCGTGGGACCCATTTTTAATATTTTTTAAATACGTGAATAGTGATAAATAATAATACTACAAAGGTAGCAGATTTAATGTCCCCTGGAACGCGTGAAGTGAGGGAAAAAAAAAAAAAAAAAAGAAGGAAAAACGGCACCATAAGGTCTATTTTGAACATAAACAAACCCACCCAAGGACTGACTATCTTGAGCGGTGCAGAGAGTCTACTAGATGAGTACCAAAAACTGATGGCGTCTCAAAGATAATTGGTTAGTATGGGTCTTTTCTTAGCTATGTTAGTGTAACCTCAATCTATGGCCAGCTGCTTGTAGCTGGCCTTGGATTTATACAAGTTTTCTTTACAGAGTTAATTGTTTATTATGGGTCCTTTCTTAGCTACGGTAGTGTAGGCCTTAGATTTATACAAGTTTTCTTTACAAAGATAATTGGTTAGTATGGGTCTTTTCTTAGCTACGTTAGTGTAGCCTCGATCTATGGCCACCTGCTTGTAGCTAGCCTTGGATTTATACAAGTTTTCTTTACAGAACTAATTGTTTATTATGGGTCTTTTCTTAGCTACGGTAGTGTAGCCTCGATCTATGGCCACCTGCTTGTAGCTGGCCTTGGATTTATACAAGTTGATTTATACAAGTTTTCTTTACAGAGTTAATTGTTTATTATGAGTCCTTTCTTAGCTATGGTAGTGTAGCCTCAGACTATGGCCACCTGCATGTGGCCTTGGATTTATATAAGTTTTCTTTTTTTTGAGATAATTGTTTATTATGGGTCCTTTCTTAGCTAATGGTTTTCTTTACAGAGATAATTGTTTATTAGCTTAGCTACTGTAGTGTAGCCTCAGTCTATGGCCATTGCTTGTAGCTGGCCTTGGATTTATACAAGTTTTCTTTACAGAGATAATTGTGCCTTGGACTTATACAAGTTTTCTTTACAGAGATAATTGTTTATACAAGTTTTCTTTAAAGAGATAATTGTTTATTATGGGTCCTTTCTTAGCTAAATAATAGTGTAGCCTCGAAGTCTATGGCCAGAACCAATTGTAGCATTAGGCCTTGACTTATACAAGTTTTTGCTTTATACGTGTACTTCTTTTTAGTTTAATAAAATTTATGACCTGTTCTAAAAAATAATTTACTGTTAAAATGCATATAATTACAAATTTACGATTTCAAAAAAAGATAGATCTTAAAACAAAAAAAATAAGTGAGTCAATAAAGTAGTAAATTGTTGGTCTTCTTAAGTGCATATGTTCCTATTGTATTTAAAATAATAATAAAGTTAGATTACTTAGAAAGATAAACTAAAAAAAAAGGATTTAAAAATAAACATAAAAAAGTGTGGAATGTCGAATTTGTGAAGACCGAAGAAGGGCAAACAAGACTAATGAACATGGAGGCGCAAGAGAACTTAGAGAAGTAGAGTAACTCAACTAAACTTTCGTGTTTCACTTTTCAGGTTTGTTTGTATAATTGATTGTATTGTGCATTTTGTTCTTTGGCTTTGGACAATAGAGTGAACCGAGTGAGTGATGGACATGAACTATAGCTAGCAAGCATTGACCATTGAATGAGATTTTTTTTTTTTTAATGGTTGTGAGTCGGCCAAGTTGGCCCTTGTGTAGTGACAGTAGTGTTGTGATGTCTTGTCTACTGTCAAGGACAGTGCTCTTCTTATTGGTTATGATAAACATAATTTATTATTACTAGTTTTGGTACTTTGTGCTTTATGCACGTAGTATCATGACGTAATTATAGAAAAAAATTTTAGCGAATTTTTTTTAACGGATTTGGTCACGGGTTATTCGGGTCGGGTTGACTCATAAAAAAATCGGGTTGGGTCACGGGTTAATCCGTTTTTGTTTCGGGTAAAAAAAATCGAACTCGGGTTAGGTATTTTTTTGATCAGAAAACAAAAAATTCTGACCCGTATTGCCATGTCTAGAAGAAAGAAAGGGATTTTTTTTTGAGAATCAAATGAAAGAAAGGGATAGAAGGGAGGAAAAAGTAAGGGAAGGAAAGAGAAGAAGATAGACTGAGAGAGTAGTAAACAAGCATAGAAGGATTGCATTAATACACTTTCTAGGAAAGAAAAGTCTTCTTGAAAAAGTAATTATAGGTGGAATGGTACGAAGGATTGTGTTAAAAAGATAAATGTTATGTTTACAATATTTTCACAATAAATTTTAAGTGACAAGTTGTTATGAGTTATTATTGGTAGAAAAATAATAATTTTAGCACTAAGTTTAAGTTAGAACCAATAACAACATTAGGGCCTTAAGGGTGTGCATGGGTTGGGTTGGGTCGAGTTAAGAGAATTTTTGACCCAACCCACCATGGTGGGTCAAAAAAATTCAACCCAACCCAACCCATTACATAAGTCCAACCCAATCTAACCTAACCCAACCCACATAGGTTGGGTGGAACCCATGGGTTGGGCAAATTTATTATTATTATTATTAAATTGAGTAGAAAAAAAAATATAAATATAAATATATTAAAAAAAACCCAAAGATTAGTATTAAGGTGACTCCTTAAAGGCAAACAACACTAATGACTAAACAACAATAACAATTTACTAGGATTTGTGTGAACTAATTGGCTTTTATATAGGATAAGAAGAGCTAGTTATTTTAAAAAATTTATTAATTTTATAATATATTTTAAATGTATATTTATATATGTATATATTAAATATATGGGTGGGTCGGGTTAGGTTTGGCGGGTTTGGAATTTTATGACCCAAACCCAACCTCGACTGCTATTTAAAATTTTTTTGAAACCCAACCCGACCCACCAAGCCCTAAAAACCGACCCAACCCAGCAGGTTGGGTTGGGTTGGGTTGTTGGTTTTGGCGGGTCAGTGGGTTGGCTGCACACTCGTAAACAACATATCACCTATGATTTTTTGTAAAAACATTGTGAAAATGTTGTAGACATAGTACTACAAACTAAGAAAGTTTCTATAATACAACCTTTAGTCAAAATTGGTGGTTGTGAGAAAAGTAAAACTTCATAAAAAAGAAGAAGAAGAAAAGTATGAAATATTGGTTAATTGGTCAAATTGTGCATTCACACTTTTTAATGGAAAACAAAAAACGTGTGGGATTGTCACAAATTTGAAAACTAATATTCCGTTTGGTTTGTAAGGGAGATGAAAGAAAGGGATAGAAGGGAGGAAAAAGTAAGGGAAGGGAAGAGAAGAAGAGAGAGTAGTAAACAAGCATAGAAGGATTGCATTAATACAATTTCTTGGAAAGAAAAGTCTTCTTGAAAAAGTAATTACAAGTGGAATGGTACGAAGGATTATGTTAAAAAGAGAAATGTTATGTTTACAATATTTTCACAATAAATTTTAAGTGACAGGTTGTTATGAGTTGTTATTGGTAGAAAAATAATAATTTTAGCATGAAGAGGTGGTTAAAAAGCACATCTTGGTGGGTTTTGAAGAACTTTACTCCACTGAGATGTGTATGTCCTCACGGCAATCCCCGATATCAAAATTTGCTTGCTGCTTCTAAACTGAAGAAGAAAGGGATTGGATTGGTAGAGATGTAATGGAGGAGGAGGTTAAGGATGGTTTGTGGAGCCCGAGGCCATTTAAAGCGCCAGGTCCAAATGGTTTGTATGTTGGATTCTATCAACAATTTTGGGGAGATGTGGGGAATTTGGTTTGCAAAGAAGTTTTGGATATTTTTAAGTTTGTGAGAGTGCCTGAATATCTTAATGAGACCATTATTACTCTGATTCCGAAGTGCCAAAGCCCCGAATCTTTGAATAATTATAGACCGATCAGTCTTTGTAATTCAATCTATAAAGTGGTTTAAAAAATTATTGTAAACAAAATTAGACCCCATATAGGTAAACTGGTTGCCCCTGTCCAAATAGCTTTTGTCTTGGGTAGGAAAGGTATTGATAATGTGTTATTAGCTCAAGAGCTGTTCTATGCTTTGGATAGAAAGAAAGGAAAGGAAGAGTATATGGCTATAAAGTGGACTTGGAGAAAGCTTATGACAAATTAGAGTGGAGCTTTGTTTATAAGGTGCTTCAAGCTTTTCATTTTCCTCCTAACCCGATCAAGGTGATTATGAGTTGTGTTACTTCTACAAGGATTTCGATCCTATTTAACAAGGGTGCTTTGGAGCCTTTCAAGCCGTCAAGAGGGCCAAGGCAAGGAGATCCGATTTCTCCTTACTTGTTTATTCTATGTATGGAGTTTCTTGGACACTTAATTGAGGAGAAATGTGTTAATGGAGATTGGGTTCCATTAAAAGCCTCACGGGAGAATATTGGAATATTCCATTTGTTTTTTGCGGATGATTTAATATTATTTGCTAAGGTGGAGGAGAAAGCTTGTGAGGCAATTTCAGAAGTTCTAAATAGATTTTGTGAGGAGTCGGGGCAAAAGGTGAGCCTTGAAAAGTTGAGAATTTATTTCTCTCCAAATGTTCAAGAGAGAATTAGTGAAGAGATATGCTCTAAATTGGGAATTCAAGCCACGACCAATATTGGCAAGTATTTGGCATTTCCAATTAATCATAGAAGGGCAGCAAGGAACCGGTTTAATTTTGTTGCAGATAGGGTGATGAATAAACTTGCGGGTTGGAAGGCAAAGTTCTTATCCTCTGCAAGGAGGACTGTCCTTGTGAAATCAGTCATGTCGCCTATCCCTAACTATGTGATGCAAGGGGAGGCATTACCTATACACTTATGTGAGAAATTGGATAAGATCAATAGGGATTTCCTATGGGGGTCAACTAGAGGGAAGAAAAAACTTCATTTGGTTGGGTGGAGTAAAATAATTAAACCTAAGGAGGAGGGTGGTCTTGGGATACAAAAAGAGAAAAAAACTTAGCGCTCCTTGCTAAGTTGAATTGGAGAATGTATATGGAGAAAGAAGCTTTGTGGGCTAATGTTATTTTGAAAAAGTACTGTTCAGTAGACAAAAGACAATCAAGTAATCTTGACAAGCTTCCGGCCTCATCTAATTAGAAGACTATTAAAGTCGGCTTCCAAACCTTTGCTGATGGAATTTGTTGGGGAGTGGGCAATGGGACTAGGATTAGAGTCTAGGCGGATTGTTGGATAAGAGGAAAGTCTCTAAGGGAATTGATTGAAGGTCCCTTGAATCATCATGAGGCGGACATGATGGTTGTTGAGCTTCTTGGTGGACAAGGTTAGAGGTGGAGATGGGAAAGGCTTTCATTTGAGTTGCCTTAGGAAGTTAAAGATCAAATTAAAGCTATACCTCTAAGTCAAGTTGGTAGAAGGGAGGATTTAGTGCTATGGAAACACTCAAAAGATGGGGAATTTTTTCCAAAATCAGCCTATTTAGCTAATATATCTCAGGATCCAGCCCTTGCCTTCCTTGGTGCTTGGATTTGGAAGTTAGATGTGTTGCCCAAAATTGCGAATTTTTTTATGGCTGTGTATTCATAAGAGTGTACCAGTTAAAGATGTCCTTGCTTCTAGGGGTATCATTGAAGATAAGATCTGCCCTCTTTGCAAGAATCAGCTTGAAACAATTGAGCATTTATTGAGGGAGTGTGACTTTGCCCGAAACTTTTGGCATCTAATGAGCGTGCCACTTGTTGTTATGTAGTCATTCCAAGCCTTAGATGTGATTACTTGGCTACGTGGAAAATTGTTTTAGTAACGCAAAGCACCATTCTTTGGTGCCATGGAGATTTGTCTTTCCTTTTGCTATATGGGAGTTGTGGAAACATAGAAACAAAGTGTCCTTTGAGAATATTCCTTTAAATCCAATGTTGTGCGGACTATGTATAAATCAAGCCATGGAGTATTATTTTTGTGTGGGCAAGATCGAGAAACAGAGAAACATGGCTGTCATTGCTGTGAGATGGGAAAAACCACCTCTAAATTGGTATAAGCTAATTATCGATGGGGTGTTGAGTGGAAATCCTGGGAGAGTAGGAGGCGGTGGTGTTATAAGGGACAGTGTAGAAAATTGGATAAGGGGTTTTGCTAGATATATTGGCTATACTACAAGCATAATAGCTGAGTTTTGGACACTTAGGGATGGTTTGAAATTAGCCATTCAGCTTGGTGTGCAAAATTTGGAAGTTGAACTTGATGCGAAAGTCATTGTGGACTTAATTAATTCCAGGAACTCTTCCAATACAGCATACTCTTCCTCATTGTTTGATTGCAAATTATTACTGGAATTGATTCCTCATACCAAGGTGAAGCATGTGTTTCGGGAAGCAAATAAATGTGCAGATGCTTTAGCTAGGAAAGGATGTCATGCTTATGAGGAATTTGTTATTTTTGATGGTCCCCCATCTGTTGATGTTTCTGATATAGTGTATGTAGATGAGATTGGGGAAAGTTTTTGTAGACAAGTTGTTGCTAACTTAGCCATTCTAGCTTCCTAGTTTAATTTTATTTTCCTTTTCACCAAAAAAAAAAAAAAAAAAAAAAGTTAATTACGCTGATTGTTGACATCATCCTTATCAACAATCACTTAACCAACTATAGCAAATATATGTACAAAAACACTTAATTACATATGTCAGAATGCTCATCCTTGAAAAGGACAAATGATATTTTCAGAAAAATTTAGCATAATTCCTAAATTGACATAATACCTAAATTTCACCATGGAATTGTTGCGTATGGGACTGTCTTAACGCTGACATTCCTAGAATATTGTACCTTTTTTTTCCCGAATAGAAATAAATGTAATTTAAAGTGAGCCGGATAATTTGAGTTACTATATTATTTAGACTAATTTCTAGATGTTCTCACAACATATAAAATGATACTTTTTTTTTTTTCTTACATTTACGGTGAGATTCACTTATTAAATTTATAATAAACTCTACTATTAATTTGAAATGAGAAAAAACTATTTTTCCGTACTTAAGAATTTTCCTATTGCTTAATAAAGGTCTTTCGTGATATGTATGATAATTAAAGAATAAAAATAAATATTCAAATACATATGAGATTTAATTTGTTTTTCTCAATTAGAAAATATTCTAGAGAATTGTTAAACTTTTTTTTTTTTTTTTCAGGTTTTGAAAATCTAGTAAATGTTTTTAACACTTTTTAGACAAGTTTGTTAGGAAAAATCACAACATGCTCTCTTTGAAAAATTTTGCATATTAACTCCTTATTCTCACCGCAGTGTTACATCAGTGTATGTAACAAATGGGCAGTGATTTCCTTTGATTTATATGGCTTTAGAATAGCGTATGCAAGTGAGCTAGCTTTGGAAGGAAAGTAACGTATAACTAGGAACATCGAATAAGTCCAAGCCTCTTTCAACGTTTGTTACATCAGTCCAATCAGCATTCGCATCCTCATCTAACAAGTTCTCACACATGTGATCTAAAAAAAAAAAAAAAAAAAAATTCTCACACATGTGAAGGTGTTGAAAATTGGAATCTCTATAATTGCTTGCTTTTTTTTTTTTTTTTTTTTTTGATGAACATGAATTTTATTCACAAGATAAAACAGAAATACAAAGAGGAAACAAGAGCCTCATCCTTAATGATAATCTCAAAACAGGGAGGACCGAAACCAACATCAAATGACCCAAAAACATTGTTAAAAAAGGACCACTTAACTAGAGAATGAGCTGCTTTATTTGCCCCCTTAGGGATCCAGGTAACATGACCGTTAGGAATAAGTGAAATCAAGTTGAGAATTTCACTCAGTAAATACCTCTAATTCTCTAGGGAACCTTTTTGCCGAAAGGTGCTAGTGCGTCGACACGAGACTTTGGAGTCACTCTCCACAATCATAGCAGCTGCATCAAGACTTTTAGCTAAGCTTAAGGCCCATTTAATGGCTTCTACTTTTGCCTGAAGAGGAATGTTGGAATATACTCTCTTAGCACAAGCAAATACCACTTGCCCTCTCCAATCTCTAGCAACAACTACAATGGAGGAGTTACTATCCTTGAAAGTAGCATCAACATTAATCTTGATTGAATCTCTAGGTAGTTTCTTCCACCTTTGTACTGGTTTCAGGCAATTGGAAGCCCAAATGGATCGCTATGGACATTCTGTGCTCAACTATGGTCTTATCAACTTTCTGGCAGAGCTCAATTGGATTAGTTTCCTTGCCTTCAAAGATAGCTTGATTTCTAGCTCTCCAAATGGCTTCACAAATAAAAGCCCCAAACAATAAGAATTCACCCCTCTTGATCCCCTCAATATTAGCTTCAGCGGGAGGGTTAAGGAAGACACCAATGAGATGAGAAGGAGAGTTTAAGTTCAGATTTTCTAACCTCAGTCCCCATTTGGAGTTAAACCAAACAGCTCTTGTAAAGGGGCAAGAGATAAAAAGATGGAGGCTTGATTCTTGAAATCCTTGCAAAGAGGGCAAAGGACATCATCTAAATCACAAAGTCTAGCTAAACAAGCTTTAGTAGGTAGGCAATTTGTCGCTATACGCCGCAAGTGCATTTTGAGCCTTTCATGGATTTTTGACTTCCAAATGAGGCCACGAATTGCATCTTGATTTGTGGGAGGGCTAATGTTTCTGCTTAACCAATAAGCGGACTTGATTGAAAACTCCCCTAAATTATTGGAGATCCAAATCCAACAATCTTTTGGAGCAAGCAGTGAGAGAGAAATTTTTTGGATGAGCTGGGTTGTAGTCTCATCAAAAGTATTTCTAATTTTAGTAAGATCCCAACCTTCTTGGTTGACTAGTTGTGAAACAATAAGTGTCATTTCTGGATTGGTCCCCTCCCTTGGACTCAGAATGAAATTAGGGAGATTTGGAATCCAAGGGTCCTCCCTTATTCTGACTGTGTTTCCATTTCCAACCAACATGCAAGCACTGCAAGCAAGCGGAGATTTCGTACCTTCTAAGCTTCTCCAAATCTTGGAGGGAGACCCCACAGTCTTATGGTTTAGCTCTAAGCACTTTAACATGCAGACAGTCTTTCCCTAAAAGAATCCACCATGCTAACTTGGAGAGGAGAGCTTGATTGAAATCCCAGAATTTTCTAAAACCCAAGCCTCCTTCCTTTTGGGACCAACATAAAGACGACCAAGCTATGGGTGTCAAGAACGAGCTAGATTTAGATTTTGTGTTCCACTAGAACCATCTAACAACAACATCCAAACGCTTACAAAGCTCTCTAGGAAATTGAATGGCTGTCATAGAATAAGCTGGAATGGCCTGAGCAACTGATTTGATGAGGGTTGCTCTACCTTGCTAGGATAAGTTTCTGCTCTTCCATCCAGAGAGTCTATTTTCTAATTTCTCTTTGATTGGGTTTAGATCCTTGGAACTACTAGCCGAGAGGAAAAGAGGCACTCCTAAATATTTTGAGTTTGGGGGAAGTTTGTTTATACCCCAAAGACTTTTAATTTGATTTAAAAGTTGTTGGTCGACTCCCTTGGAAGGTAAAACCCCAGACTTTTCTACACCGATGACCTGTCCGGACCAAGAACAATATTTCTCCAAACAATTTTTTAGAACATTAAGTTCAAACATTTTAGCTTTACAAAATATAATTAAATCATCAACATAACAAACTTTGGAAATATGAGGGGCATTACTTGAGACTTTGACAACATGATGATGACCAAGAGAGATTTCTTTGTTGATTAGTCTCATTAGCACTTCACTACCCAAGATGAAAAGATAAGGGGAAATGAGATCCCCCTGTCTGATCCCCCGTGATGGTGTAAAGCTTGGGCATTGGCCACCATTGAGCAGAATTGAGAATTGGACAGTAGAGAGGCACTGTTTGATCATACTTGTGAATTTAGCGCTAAACCTAAATGCTTTGAGCACAAGGATTAAGAAGTTCCATTCTAAACGGTCATAAGCTTTTTGAAAATCTAGCTTGACCCCCAAAAACCCTTTCTTTTTTTTTTTTTTTTTTTTTTGTGTTTTTTAAAACTGTGCACAACTTCTTGAGCAAGGGCCATATTTTCTGTTATCCAACGATTTGGCACAAAAGCTACTTGAGCTGGATCCACCATTTTTTATAGGAGGGGTCTTAGTCTGTTTACAATGATTTGGATATCACCTTATAGCACACATTGCATATACTAATAGGCCAAAATTGGTGAAAGTTACATGCTCCCTTTTTCTTTGGGATGAGAGAGATGAAGGTTTGATTAAACTCTTTAAGCAACCTTCCATCTTTGAAAAAACTTTGGGTGGCTGATACAATTTGATCCCCTACTATCTCCCAATAGTGTTTGTAGAAAAGCGCTGGAAAACAATCTGGCCTAGGGGCTTTAAGAGACTTCATCTCAAATATAACTTTCTGTATTTCATCTCTCGTTTGCACCCTACACAGTTCTTCGTTTTCAATATTTGAGATGGATGGCTCTATTAAGTCTTCCAGATTTTTCGGAATATTAGAAGAGCTAGTTTGATAAAGAGCCTTAAAGTTCTCAATAAAATACTTCTGAATGTCTTCCCCATCATTTATCCAAGAACCATCCTCCAATTTGATTTCTTGAATACAATATCTCCTTCTTCTAATTAAAGTAGAGAGATGAAAGAAGTGAGTATTCCTATCACCCTCTCTTATCCAAATCTCTCTAGATTTTTTATTCCACTTTAGATCCTCTCTTGCCAACCATTCATCCAATTCTAAATTCAATGAAGCTTCAAGCTCCAAATTTTCTTTTGTGGCCTCTAAACTCTAAATTTGTGCTATCTTCTGTTCCAGCTCTTTAATTCTCTCTCTTGAATTTCCAAAACAGCTCTTATTCCATCTTTTAAGTTCCCTCTTCGTTGCATCCAGTTTTTTGGCCAATTTAAGGCTTTGTGGGCTGTCTACTCTTGTTTTCCAAGCATTTTCTACTATTTCTTTACTTGTTTCATCCTTAGTCCACATAGGCTCAAAACGAAAAGGCTTGACAAGATTTATGTTCTCCATATGAGTATCTAAGAGGATTAGGTTGTGATAAGAGTTTGCATTGACCAGATGCCGAATGCCTGCCTTAGGGAAGAGAGTCTGCCATTCTTGATCACACAAGCACTGATCTAACCTTTGCCTAATATTTGCAAAACCTTCACTTCTATTGGACCAGGTAAAGGACGGACCAATGAAATCTAGATCAATGGCCCCGGTGTTATTTATAAAATCCCCGGGGCTGTTAATTAAACTTTTCCCTACATGCCGTCCACCTTTTTTCTCCTTTAAGCCCTTGATGCTATTAAAGTCACCCATTATTGCCCAAGGCCCTGAGAAAGACTTTGCCAAGTCTTCCACCTTTGCCTAAATTTTTTTCCTTTTGGCTCTCCTAGGAGGACCATATACATAGAACAACATCCATGGAGATCTTTCTAGGTCAGAGTAGATTAGTGAAGCAATTATATTGCTATATGAATAGACAATCTCCAAATCAACAACCATTCTCCAAAACAAAGCTAAACCCCTAGCTCGTCCATTGGCTTCCACAAAAAAGCAATCAAAGAAGTTTAAATGGGTTTTGATTCTATTAATACTAGGAGATTTGACTTTTGTTTCAGATAAGAACACTAAATTTGGGTTTGAGGCTCTTATTAGCTCCTTAAGAGCTCTAACTTTGGAATCTCTACCTATACCTCTACAATTCCAGGCTAAAATACACATGGTGAGATGGATGGAAACCTTTGCTTGTCTACTCAACCAATAAAGTACAACAAAAAGACCAAGACCTAGCATAAACAAGCAGAAATGAAGAGCAAGTATGAATCTTACCAATATGGGGGGTTGATCCACTCACTGGTTGTGGATTTAGGGCTATTCTAGCAACTAGAACCCACGAAAAGCCAAATAACTTGTTGTACGAGAGACGCAAAACCAGACCCACCGAGAAGTAAAGATGGTCACCTCCCTGAGCAAACTCATAGGATATGGGTATGAATATGTGGGTATGTTTACTGAGATTTGGGGATAGATTGATGGGAAAATCAAATATAGTTGAAAAGGACCCATAATGAGATTGGGGAGAGGAAATCCACACACTGGAGGTGGAGAAGAGCCACACGGAGGTGGAACAAAACCACATGGAGGTGGTAGAGTTATAATTGCTATTGCTAACTTTTATGAATCCAACATATATATGCTTATGGATCCCAAAAATATGTTGTGAGTTGTATTAAAGTTTTAACTAGCATACCCCATCTATCTATCTATATATATATATATATTTTTTTTTTTTTTTTTTTTTACAAAATCAAAATTTTGAATATAGATAAATAATTTATTTAGAATTGAGATTATATAAGTCTATTCCTAATATAATGATAAGTTAAAACAAAATAATTTTGAGTTATACAGCATTAACTTTTTTAATGGTACACTAATATTGATTAGAATCCAAAATTTTCATTCACTTAATCAATCCAAAACATTCTTTGATATGGTATATGTAACTTTGAGTTTACAGTAACCAAGGGCAAAGCCCCCCAAAAATTTTGAAACCCTTATAGTATTGTATAAAAATAAATTGGGCCGTTACAAAATGTAATGATTGGCCCCTCCAAAAGTTTTTACAGAGGCAAGATTACTCTTAACTTAGCTTAAATCATATCATACTAAAAGAAAAGATAACCAAGCAGTCCACCTACTTGCATTACATGCCAAAAAAACTGAGTTTTCTAAACTATTGGATAGAAGAACCCTAGTTTTAGAGTTCCAATTAGCTACAGATGTTCATCATCTTCACAGTTCATGCTTATTTTTTTTACTATTGTTTTTCTTTGTTTTTGAATAATGAAAACTTATGACTTTCCTTAAAAAATGTCATAAATGTTAGTCCAGTGTTAGTTTTTATGTTTTTTCCCTTTAAAATTTAGCAATGACCGCGTTTAGCTATTTAAAATTCCAATATTTAGTTAGTTTCTCAAGTGTACACCCAAACAAAACACACACTTTTACCAAAACCAGATAAAACCCTAGCCTCCAGGTGCCTTTCTTTTTTTTTTTTTTTTTTTTTTTTTTTTTTTTTTTTAAGAATACAAATTGTTTACAATTGTGAAATGCAATGTGCATTGCTCAAATTTTGTGTTTTTCTTTTTCATTCTTGGTCTTCAAATTAATATATTTATTTTTCTCATCATTATCACCACAATCATCATTTTTTTCCACAAAATTTGATCTTTTTCTCATATCACCAATTTGTTTTCCTCATAGTTATATATTTTTTTTCTCACATTATCATCATAGTTATAGTTATATTTCAATAATAAAATATGGTTATTGGTTATGAGTTATGACTAACCTATAAATACATGATTCGGCCCCCCAAGTGAAAAATCCTAACTACGCCCGACAAGAACCATCCCATCCAAGGAAATGCAAGGAGTGCAACAACTACTATGTATGATAATTTTTCAACATGGAATGATGGAATTTTAGGAAAGCTCAAGCTCCAACTTTCCACACAAATTCTGTTGGGTTACGTGAAACCTAGTTTGTGTTTAGTCCAAGTGAGATATAAATACTGCTATTTTAGATTATGGTTGGTGTGTTGTATTATAGAGAAAAACTGTTACTACTATGATTGGGAATATATTCACTATCACAAAGTTTAGATTTTGTGTATCATCATGCTACTTCTTGTATATTTTTTCTAAAAATAGTGAAATCATTATAACTCAGTAAATATAGGTAAATTGGCAAATTACGTAATTTCTTATGTTATGTAATTGCCTTGTCTGTGTTATTTTTCTAAATGTTTTTCTTATCTCACAAATTTAGGAATTCATGTCTAATCCCAACAAGTTTAAAGCTCTGAAACCTCACCTCAAACTTGTTGTATATTTTGATTGGATCAATATATAGAAACTTCAAACTCATCCCTTACTCTACTCTTTGGTTCCAACATGATTGTATTATTGACGAGCTGATGAGGTCTAAAATTATTTTATGAAGAAATGTTGACTTCAAAGTAAAAGACAAAAATAGATCATATTCAATTATATATGCTCCCCGTGAAAGACGTATCTATGCTTCCATTCATGGTCTACCTCTTTTCTTTTTCTTTGGGTTGGAATCCATGATCCGCTTAAGGCTAATGTTAAATGGGAAAACACTCCTCGCCTTGTAATTGTTGAGCAAATAAAATAAAAGCCTTGATAGCAACTGAGTTGGATAATATGGGGTTGCAAATGTTGCATCCATTTTTAATCACCCATATTTTGTTAAAGATGGATGTTTTAAAAAGAAAAAAGAAAATTCCAACAATTTCACAAAATGCTACATCCCTTTCAATCCCATATTCCGACTTGTCATTATCAGAAATGGGTCTATAAAGCTATAGCTATTTCTAGAGGGAAGAAGATGATTCATTTTAATAAACTAATAACGGTGATTGTTACTTCCATCTTATTAAAATAGACCATGTATGTATGGATTTAATCATTAGCCCTATGTTTGAAAGTTTATAAAATAATAATTGAATAGATTATAACGGAATATGATGTATATTTTCTCTAATGTGTTTAGGAGATTACATATATAATTTAATTTTTATTTGTATTTTCTCGAAATAAGAATAAAAACCAATAGTATTATATCTCAATTTCCTTGAATTTTATACAAAATTGGAATGGAATGGAAAAATATATATAAAAATAGAATGTAATATGATATTTTTAGTGTGTTTGAGACTTGAGAGTTTATAAAACAAAGAATACAAGAAAATAAATACATAATTTTACAATTATGCCTTTTAACTTTTATTTTTCTTTTCTCAATATACAGATGAATTCGATATTTACATTTATTCCATAGAAGGATGAGTGTTTTGGCTGTTTTCCAATTTTGAGAATAGTGCTTATAAGGAAATAGATGGAAGGAATATTAGACATTTCCTCGTAATCATTCAATTTATTTCCGCTCAACTCTTTTTTTCTTTTTTTTTTTTTATTTTTATTTTTTTATTGAGAGAATTTTCGCTCAACTCTAAAACAAGGAGTACATGAAATAATTTTAAACATCATTTTCAGTCCATTAATTTCCTCTCTAAA
Organism: Quercus dentata; assembly: GCA_028216015.1. NCBI lineage: Eukaryota > Viridiplantae > Streptophyta > Magnoliopsida > Fagales > Fagaceae > Quercus > Quercus dentata. Next base: position 10,625,346 of record CP116451.1, read on the forward strand.
AATGGGTATAAATGAATGAGTGTTTCACTCATTTTTGGAAGCAAAAGTTACAAGAAAATGAGCATTCTATAGTAATCATTCAATTCCTTTCTACTAAATTCCTGGATAGGAGAATAGATGAGATACACTTCAAAGTCAAGATAGTTATAAAACATTTCTACAATATGACCATAAATAAGTCAATTCAATTGTTCATTAAAAAAAAAAATTTCAATTCAATTATAAAAATTAAAACATGACCATAAATAAGTCAATTCAATTATATGATTTAACATGCAATATGAATTCAGATTACCATAAGTTTTAACATTGTTTTACCTTAATTGTCATATATCTAGTCATCTAAATCATCCTTAGGTTCATAAATTTTTTTGTCATAATCTTAAGGTATAAATTAGGGATATAAACTTTTGAATAATGCTAAATTCACAAACTATTTTAGAACATTTTCATAAACTATAATGTGCAAATTGTTACTAGTTTTAATCTTGGCTACCACTAATATCACATTTTTACTTACCAATAATTATTTGGAAATTGCTTAATCATCAGCAATTTATAAAAATGTTGTAAAATAGTTTGTGTTTGTAACATTATCCTAAACTTTTTAATTTCTTTTTTTTACTCTTATCATAAATTTTATAAACATCAAATATAAGATATCAATTCAATAACTATATATGTCAATATAGTTATCAAAGGGCGAGGGGGGAATGTGCATGTCTCTATTAACCTTTCAAATTGCATGTTGTGAATGCAATCTAAGCCACATACGTCATTTGCAAAGAAGAACAAAGTGATTGATTAGGTTTGACACTTTGACATAATTATTAGGATTATGATCTTGAATCTTGATAGTCCATTGGGGTCCCACCAAATCTAACTTTTCAATAATTAAACATCCAATTAACTTGAAATCCAAACCCTTCATATTACCCTAAACTTTTTAATTTTTTTTTACTCTTATCATAAATTTTGTAAACATCAAATATAAGATATCAATTCAACAACTATATATGTCAATATAGTTATCAAAGGGCGAGGGGGGAATGTGCATGTCTCTATTAACCTTTCAAATTGCATGTTGTGAATGCAATCTAAGCCACATACGTCATTTGCAAAGAAGAACAAAGTGATTGATTAGGTTTGACACTTTGACATAATTAATAGGATTATGATCTTGAATCTTGATAGTCCATTGGGGTCCCGCCAAATCTAACTTTTCAATAATTAAACATCCAATTAACTTGAAATCCAAACCCTTCACTAAATCCCTATTCAAATCCAACGGTTCACAAATCATTTAGGCACGAGTTTCCTTTTGTGGAGGATAAAAGGGTATTTTGGTTAAACTAACCAAAACTCACTAACCCCAACTATTGTGGTAAAATCTTAGTTCTTGCAATATATCAGGGCCATAATTGTCATTTCAAAATGTCAGCTATATTTGATAATTTAAAAAAGATGAAAACTCAAGCAAGTGGGAGTTAGCCATGAAGGGATGGATTGGAAGAAAAAAAGAAGTCCAACAAGTTTGGATTGAACTTATTAGTTGTTAAAGGGTTCTTTGGAAGGCATTGAAAACTCCAAAAGATATCATTGTAATGCAAAATAATTTTTAAATATGTGAATAGTTCCTTCATGGTGACTTGGAGGAAGACCTTTACATGATTCAGGGACCCAGTGAATAGTATGTGAACAATATTTTTGACAGTTTCCCCTGATCACTTTGTGATTTTTGACAATTTTACATCATATTCATGATATGCTTATTGCGGGGAAAAAAATAATTTGGCATGAAAACGCAATGAAGGATTTGGGAACGCAAATCCTTGGTATGAGAATCTTTAGAGACAAGGCTAATTGACTCCAAACGCTCACAAAGTATATTCGAATATCCAAAAAGAATTATTCCTTCCATCAAAAGAAAAGAAAAGAGTTATTCCATGAGTAGGCCTGGAAAGCGTTGGGAGGCAAGTGGATTCGATATCCCCAAGTTTGAAACGCATTTAGATGCTGATTTTGCTGATATTGATAGTAGAAAGAGTACTACACGGCCACAAATAGGAATATGTATTTGATGACATGGCAATATTAATGGAGGATGTTTAAAGGAGCTAATTATCCAACCAGGAATTGAAGGAAAATGCTAAGATTATAACTTCTACCACAATTTGCTCACGTGACAAATTGTAAATAGTAAATTTATTGACTCATCGTTTTTATTTTATCACTCATGACTTATCATGTAAATAAGTTATAATAAAAGTTGTAACTCTTGCATTACAGAACATAGAGAGAAATCCTAATTAACCTAGTTACATGAAAAATGCATCACTAGGCTCTATGCTAATTGCTAGTCCAAATCATAATAACATTTTTAAATTGTAGTATTCACTTGAAAGCACTAAGCCACATACGTCATTTGCAAAGAAGAACAAAGTGATTGAAATAATTAATAGGATTATGATCTTGAATTTTAGTCCATTGGCTTTTTTCAATTTTTTAACTTGTTCTCTTTATAAATGGGGCATAAAGTTCTTTGAATCATTGCATTGATTAATTTTTTTATTGGGTTGTATTTAAAATGTTTTCAAAGGTCCGTTTGGATTAAACTTATTGTTCATTGAAAACTCAAAACACCGTAGCAAAATAATTTTTAAATATGTGAATAGTGCCGTGGGACCCGTGAATAGAAACAATGTTTTTGTCCCCCGAATTTTACTGTTCATGTTTCAAGGTTTTTTCCTTCCAAAAAAAAAAGGTCCATGCGAACCAAAGTTGAACCGGGTTGAATATGTATTTGATGACGTTGAACCGTGATGACATCATAATTAATTTAATAATTATTTAAATATAAATAAATATATTAAATTAGTATAAATAGAAAAATTGACTATAATAGTTCAAAGAAAAATATAAAGATTTATCTTTCAAATATATTTATATATATATATATATATATATTTAATAGGTTTTCAGATATATATATATATAACCGGGGTCATAACTTTCATAAATAAAATAAAAATATTAAATTCTAAGCAAATATTAGGGGTGTCAAATTATATATATATTAGCGTAAATAAAATAAGTATTAAATTCTAAGCAAATATTAGGGTGTCAATTCGATAGGTGTCGGGTTCGGTCGAGATAGGGGTATTCGACTAAATGGCTCAACCCTAACCCGACCCATTTAATAATTATGTCATGATTCTTCAACCCTAACCCGACTTGTTAATAAGGCAAGTTGACCTGACCCAACCCATTTAATACGCTTAATAAACAAGTCGTGTTGGGTTAAAACAAATGTAACACAACTCATTTCAATTTACTTAATATTAAATATAACATCCATCTAAAAATAAATTTTTTTTTACATCCCTAAAGCAATGCATACACTTCAAGTCTTCAACCCACATTCAAAATAATATAGTTCAACAAAAATATAATATTCATCTAGAAAATAAGTTCTTTACACTCCAAAGGAAGTGCATACACTTCAACCCAAATTCAAAATAATATAGTTTAACAAAAATAAAATAACATAGTTCAAAAAATATATATATAATATCCTTGGAACTTACCAAATGCTAAGTATCAATATTGAAAGAATTGGAGCAAACAGTAGAGTGAATATTTATAAAATTAAATATTTATAAGAAGGTTTAGAGATCTAGGGTTTGTAGGGTTTAAAGATTAAGGGTTTGTAAAGTTTCAATTTCCAATTATATCCCTTGTAAGTTTTTGTAAGTACTCACTTTTATTTTTAAATTTAAAATATATGTTGGATATAAAAAGTATTTGACAAATCTAAAATAAAATGAATATTTATTTGTTATATGAATTAAACGGGTTGTGTTAAGTGAGTCATTTCGGGTTGACATAAATAAATTGGCGTGTCAAACGTGTCTATTGCGGGTTATGCGGGTTGACCCACTTATGACACGCTTCTTATTGTGTCGCTTTCGGGTTTACCATCTATGACCCAAACCCATTAAAGCTCAACCCTAACCCGCAAAAACCCGTGTCGGGTTAGTGTCGTGTTCGCGGGTTGGGTTGAACATTGACACCCCTAGCAAATATAAATAATTTTTGTTAAGGTTTAATATTATAATCTTTTTATAGGAGCTTGTTTAAATTATCTTAAATTATTACCAAGCCCATTTGACAACCCAATAATTTGTCATGCCCAAGCCCATTTGACTAGGATCATTTATGAAAACTTTTAAAATAACCAAAAAAAAAAAAAAAAAGTCAAAAACAAAAACAAAAGCTGGAAGAGTAGCGGCCAAACCATTAAAATATTTGACTAAATAGAGAACAAAACCCAATAACATTTTCAAAAAGAGAGTGGTTGACAACTTGACAACAATAATTTAGTGGGTGATAGTAAAGCATGTCCATCACGCAAAGAAGAGTCAGTAGATTAGAAGACTCTAGAGAGCAAAGGCAAAAGCAAAATGCAGAGAGAGAGAGAGAGAGAGAGAGAGAGAGAGAGAGAGAGAGAGAGAGAGAGAGAGAGAAATGCAGAAAGAGCCGGAAAAAGTGCAGAGAGAAAAATGCTCAAGCAACAGTTAGCGAAAACCATGATAGAGAGATCGAGCTAGTGAGAGTGAGAAGAAGAATAAAAAGAAATGGTTGTGTGATTTGAGGTTGCAGAATGAAGATTCAACAATGGCTAAGCCTATAAGTACCAAAAAAAAAAAGAAAAAAAAGCTCTGAACTAAACTTGCGAGAACCGTTAAAGGAGAGAGGGAGACGGACAGAGAAGAAGAAGCAGTTGCTTCATGGCGCCACCCTTGCTTCACCGTCGTCTTCTTCCTTTTCTCCTTCTTTTTTTTTTTTTTTTTTTTTTTTTTTTTTTTTTTTTTTTTTTTTGTTCAGATTCATTGGAAAGTAGGGAACCGTTTGAAGTGGTCCGATCACGGTTCTCAAAACCGTGAGGTCCGATTGCGGTTTGCACTGGTCAATGTTTTTTTTTCCATAGAACGGTTCTTAAGGCTAAAAGAACCGCAAAAATGAACGGTTGAAGGTTTTCCTAGTCAGACCGCACGGTCCGGTCTGGGTTTCAAAACCTTAGCAATAATAACATACCACCTATGATTTTTTGTAAAAATGTTGTGAAAATATTGTAGACGTAGTACTACAAACTAAGAAAGTTTCTATAATACAACCTTTAGCCAAAATTGGTGGTTGTGAGAAAAGTAAAACTTCATTAAAATAATAAAAAAAAAAAAAAAGAAGAAGAAGAAAAGTATGAAATATTGGTGAATTGGTCAAATTGTGCATTCACACTTTTTAATGGAAAACTAAAAACGTGTGGGATCGTCACAACTCATATATAACCTATGGGTCACATATTGTTTTGTCATTCATTTTGTTTCACATTTCATTATATCTTTCTTCTCTCTATATTTTCTCAACTTTTTTATCATAGATTCCTATGGCTCTCCAAATCAACGATGGAGCCTCTTCTTCTTCCACTCCCCAATTCATCTACGATGTTTTCTTAAGTTTCAGAGGTGAAGATACTCGCTATAATTTTACAAGTCATTTATATCAAGCTTTATGTGATAAGGGTTTTAACACTTTTATCGATAATGACCTTCAGAGAGGAGAAGAAATTTCAACGAAACTTCTTAAAGCTATTGAATTGTCAATGATTTCGATTGTTGTGTTTTCTGAAAATTATGCATCTTCTAGTTGGTGCTTAGATGAGCTAGTAAAGATTCTTGAGTGTAAAAATAACGGACAGTTAGTTCTACCGATATTTTACAAAGTAGATCCATCAGAAATACGTAAACAAAAGGGAAAGTATGGAGTAGCGCTAATTCAACATGAAGAAAATTTAAAGGATAGCATGGAGAGGGTTCAAAGGTGGAGGATAGCTTTGACTAAAGCAACTGACTTGTCTGGGTTGCATTACAAGGAGGGGTATGTAACTATTCACTGCTCTTCTATAAGTTATTTAATAGTTTTCTATAAGTTATAGAGTTTAATAGTTTTGTTATAGGAATTACCAAAAAAAAAAAAAAAACTATTTTTCATAGAATCTTCTACTACTAAGGTAGTTATGTTATAAAAGTCGATGGTAGAAAAAAAAAAAAATTAACGCCATATAATTTTACCAATTATGACTATTAATTCTTGTGTGCTTTAATGAGTTACAAACTTTAAATCATCTTTAGTAGGCCCAATCATGAATTAGAAAAAGGTTACGAGGGAATTAGTATTTCATCTTTGACAAACCCCAATCATGAATGATAAAAAAAAAAAAAAATTCACATAAGAATATACAAAAGCTCAAAACTACATTAATATGTAAAAAATATACTAGTATTTATTCAGTATTAATAAAATATAAACTTTAGTCAAAAAAATATAAGAACAAAAAAAAAAAAAAAAACTGTTTTTAATATATTTCAACTCAATTATATATGATCAATCAAAATGACAAAATGACATTTGATCTTCTTTTTTACTCTAAAAAATAATCTATAATTAATTTTGTTTAAAATCTAATAGCAATTTCTCTTTCAATATGCATATCAAAGAGTGTTAGATAAATTTTTATTTTTTTCATTTTGTTGTGAGCTTAATCTTCACTATAATATTTATGACCAAAAGTCCTCATTTTGTAGTTACAATAAATCTTAGATAAGTAAGTACGGTCAGAAACCACTCTAAAAACAAGTTGATAAGCTATTGAATTTTCAGTCCCGACCATCTATTTGTACAATTGTTGATTTTTATTTTTATTTATTTTTAGTTATTTTTAAATTTTAAAGTTTGAGTGTTAAACTACATTATGCCCATAATGATAAACTTTTGTTTATAATAATAGTTTTTCATGATATGTAAAATCTTGTAAGTAATTTTTCTCTCAACAAACAAATATCATCGATTCTAAAAAAAATCATTGATCTCTTGAAGATGTAATGCTAAGTTAAGAACAGTCAACTTCATTGTATGCTCAGTAAAACCATAAATTAATTCTTTTATTTGATAATCTTTTCAATAATGACATACAAAGAAACTTCATTGCATGCTCACTAAAATTATTATTTAACTCTTTTAATTGAGAGTCTATTGTAGCCCACAAAAAAAAAAAAAAAAAATCAACTCACTCATGAAATCCAATTGTAAAGTAGTCTTAGAGATGAATTAATTACCAAAGTTAAAATGCAACACATTTATGAATTAATTCCCAATTATACCAATCCAGTTTTAATGATTTAATCAATGAAACCATTAAGTCACAAATCAATAAATCACAGAGTAATCACCACCCTTGGTGCAGTGGTCACTTCACAAGTATAAGTGTTTGTGAGGTGTGGAGGGCAAGGGCCAAAGTTCAAGTTTCTAGGAGGAAGCTTCACATACATATATCTTAAATAAGGTTTTAGTAGAATTTCTATCTTGTATCTAATAAATAAGAGTCACAAATCATAAAGCATGCAATAAAAGCAATAGACAAATAACACAATGTTATGATGAGGAAGTGAAAAAAATTGATATAGAAAATCTCCAATTGAATTAAAAAAAAAAAAAAAAAAAAATTACAAGAGCAACACAACCCAAATAAGACAATTCACTATATGAAGAAAAGTTACAAATCCAATACAAGACCCTTGCCCCTAGGCACTATTGATTAGATGAACTTACTATTCCAACCCACAAAAACTTTTGAACTTTTGAGCTCTTCGTACATGAACAACCCATCAACGTATATTTTCAAATTGTCTAACTTATTATATGTTTCTTATGCTTTGTGTGTGACAGCTATGCTGAATCTGAAATTCAATTTATCCAGAGAATTATCAAAGAGATATTAGGTACTGAATTGAATCGCACTCGATTATTTGTTACTAAACATCCAGTTGGAATAGATTCTCGTGTGGATGCTATAGAATTGCTTCTAGATATGAAGTCAAATGATGTTCGCATGGTAGGGATTCATGGTCTTGGAGGAGTAGGTAAGACTACAATTGCAAAGGCTATTTATAACAAAATCGCTAATTGTTTTGAATTGAGTTGCTTTCTAGAGGATGTCAGAGAAAAGTGTGGAACATATGATGGCATAATCAAACTACAAGAGATGCTTCTTTCTAACATATCACAGGGCACATATGTAAAGGTAGACAAAGTACCCAAAGGAATTATTATGATAAAGAAAAGGCTTTGTCGTACAAGACTTCTTTTAATTCTTGACAATGTCGATGGATCGAAAATGATAATAAATTTGCTTGGAGAATGTAATTGGTTTGCTTTAGGAAGTAGAGTCATTATAACAACAAGAGACAAACAAGTGCTAACCACTCTTGGAAAAGATCATCAAATTTATGAGCTTAAGGAATTGAATCAATCTGAATCTCCTGAACTCTTCAACCTATATGCCTTCCAAAAAATTGAACCGAGAAAGATTATTTAGAAGTTGCAAAGCAAATCATACATTACGCCAATGGCCTTCCATTAGCTCTTAAAATAATAGGTTTTGATTTGCGTGGAAAAAGTGTATGTGAATGGAAAAGTGCATTAGAAAAGTATAAAAACATCCCTCACGAAAAAATTCAAGAAAAGCTCAAAATAAGTTATGACGGACTTGGAAAGACTGAAAAGGATATTTTTCTAGATATTGCATGTTTCTTTAAGGGATTCAATAGGAGTTATGTAGAGAGTATATTAGAAGCTTGCAAATTATATCCGGGTTATGGAATTGGAAAACTTATTGATAAGTGTCTCATAACTGTTGGTCAATCTGGAAATTTGTGGATGCATGACTTGCTTCAACAAATGGGGAGAGAAATTGTTCAACAAGAATCAGAAGAGCTTGGAAAACATAGTAGGGTATGGTGTTTTGAGGATGCTTATGAAATACTGACTACAAATATGGTATAAGCTCTTTTGTATCTCTATTTTTTTTTTTTTTTTTATTGATCTTTTTTTTTCTTTTTAATGTGGAAGAAAATTTAATTTAATTTGTATAAGTTTGTTTAATTTTTAAAAATTTGTATACTTCTATTATTTAGTGTAACTAATGCTTTGTTCAACTAGGGATCAAGTAAAATTCGGGGCATTAAGTGCTACTCACCTCAGCTGATAACGATGCCAATAGAGGCTAAAGCTTTTGAAAAGATGAAATATCTCAAATTTCTTATGGTTAATAATGTACGCATTTGTGAAGAACTGACATATCTCCCTAACGGGTTAACTTTACTTCAATGGCTTGAATTTCCATTTTCCTTGCCATCCAAATATTATCCTCAACAACTTGTTGCACTTGAGATGCCAAGTAGTCATATTAGATTGGAGACAACATTCAAATTGGTACGAGTGTTAGTATTTATAAATTATAATTTCTTTAAAATTTATTTGAAATGTTGGTCAAAAATAAATTTTGGTTTTTTTTTTCTTCTACAGGGAATCCAGTTAAAATATTTAAAATATATTGATTTCAACAGGTGTGAGTTCATTACAGAATTACCTGAGTTGTGTGCCCCAAACCTAGAAAAAATGGATCTTTCCTATTGTCAGAATTTAGTTAAGGTTCATGAGTCTGTTGGATTTCTTGATAAGCTTAAGATATGGAAACTCCAAGGTTGTGGAAAACTTCAAATTCTTCCAAACAACCTAAGGTTAAAATCTCTTGAGGAGTTTCTTCTTATAGACTGCTTAAGGCTTGAGAAGTTTCCTAATATTGATCCAGAAATGAAATGTTTAAGGCAATTATATTTACGTGGGACTGGTATTCGAGAGTTGCCTTCATCAATCAAGTACCTCACTAGGCTTTGTAACTTAGACTTAAACGATTGCAAAAACCTTAGTTATCTTCCAGATAACATTTATAAATTACAACTTCTTACTATACTAGGTATTCACACTGCCAAATTGAGACAGACGTCCGATTATTTGGATGGCCTTTCGAGAATTGGGTTTTTGATGTTGGATTTCTTGAGTTTCAGGGGCAATAAAAATATAATTGAATTAGATTTTTTGACGAAACCCGAGTACTTCCCCGTATTGAAAGATCTAGATCTAAGTGCAACTAATATTGTTAGCATCCCAGAAAGCCTTGGCAGATTTACTACATTAGAGTACCTTGATATAAGACGTTGCAAGCAGCTTCGGGAAATTCCAAGGCTTCCACAATCTGTACAAAATGTGGATGTAAGCAATAGCTGTTCGTTGAATCCACAATCCTCAAGCAGATTATTGAATCAGGTTTCTCTCTCTTCTGTTAAGTTATAAAGAAACAATTTTTGTTAATTTCTTCCCTAATTCAATTTGTTGAATTTGCTAATTGACTGCAGATTGGAGAGTTTTTAGGGATTTTTCCAAATAAAGGTTGCAAGGGAACAAGAAGCAGGATATTAACGGATCCACAAACATCATCAACCGAAATATTGGATAAGGTTCGTCACTATCGCTCGTTTTTGCCTGACATGGACTCTAAACCTGAAGATGATGAATTTATAATTAGACTACCAGGAACTGAGATTCCAAAATGGTTGAACTTAAACCATGAGAGTGATGGAAATGTCATATCATTCTGGGTTGGTCGCACATTTCCAAATATTTTTGATGTTTGTTTTGCTTTTGGACCGGTGAAATATCCATGGATGTCTTCCTGTTATGTTGACCTTTCCATCAATGGCTGTAAAAAAGAGAACCTTAGTTCAACTCCTACAGGTGAATTCTCCGACCATCTGTGGATATTTTCTTTATCTAATAACAAAATGCAGAACCGATTGAATAAGTCAAACCCATCTGAACAAAATTACGTTGAGGTAACATGTGAAATGGAGGATTGGGTTAAAAACCGTCCACGAAGGTGGGGGGTCCGTGTAGAGTGCATCTGTTGTTCCCAAAAATCTAATGTTTTTCAGTTGCCGAGTCCAAGTGCTAGGCATTGTTGTGGGTCTTCCTCAGTCCCTCTTTTACCCACTTCTAGTTGTGGCACTGATATGGATCAATGGGCTTTCAATAATGGAGGAGATTCTAGACATCAGCCAAGAAGAAACCATCGACCACCACCCTATGCCAGACGTCCCCAAAAACACTACCTGTCCCACTTCGGATGGCTTCGAATCCGATATCGTCTCTGGAAACGGAGCTCTCGTCCAACCCGAATTCAAACTACAACGCTCCAGTCCAGGTACCTTCTTTTTATTATTATTTTTTATTCACTCTCTGTTTGGAAAACCAAAGAAAATGAAACAAACCAAGTTTTGTTTTTTCTGTTTTGTTTTTTTTTTTTTTTTTTTTCGGAAAACTCAAGGGCTCTAATAAGGGAATTGGAAGAGATAGATCCCAGGTCTTTCAACAATGGAGAAGAAGATTCAGGGCTTTCAATGGCCCACACTTTTGTCGATGATTGTTCCAACTCCAAGTTGTGTCCACCATCAAAGTGGACAAGAAAATCTTGATTGAATTCGATGCCAAGGTATGCCTCCTTTAGTTGCATTTTTGGATTCACATCTTTGGGTGCTTCTCTTTCTGTAGTTTCGCTCTATGGATGTTTAGAAATAGAATAACTACAAAGTATAAGTCTACTAATAGTTAAAAGATTATTGAAATTAACAATTTTAAGCTTTTGCAATAAATGATAGATTACCACGATATCATTATAAGTGATCCATGTTCTCTAGTATGGTAATAGTTGATTAAGTCCACCGTTATTAATCAGGATATCAACACATGTCATGGTATGATACAGGTTATCCTAAGTTGCTATCTCCAATTAGTTACACTGATTGTTGAAATATTATTAAATTTCTGAGTTTAAACTTTTGCAACAAGTGATAATTTAGAATGATATCTAAACAGTGATCCAAATTCAGATTCTATTTCTATTCTATCCCCCATCAACTTTAACTAATAGTTAAATGAGTAAATTGACTCTACTTTATCATAACATCAGAACACGTCATGGTATTCATCTGGCAATCCTAAGTTCCTATCTCCAATTAGTCTACTAATTATTGAAATTCACAGTTTAAGCTCTTGTGAGCAGTAATCCAACTCCAAATTCAGTGTCTAATCTACAAACAGTTGACTTATTAAATATAAGAACATATATGGTAGAAAATTGGAACCTTTTGAGTGAAAAGAAAGTGTGGTTAGGATTCACCACAGCTGCTCGTCTCTTAGAAAATTTATCACCTTCCATTGCTGCCACTGCACTGTTATGCTTGCATATCCTGTAAAAACAAAATACGTGGCTTTAACTTTCTTATAATAAAAAAATACTGTGGAGAAGAGGTCACTTATGACCTATGAACTATAGCTCAATTGGTACTTCCTCCTCCAATTATTATGGAATGGAGGGTGAGGTCATGGCTAAACTCAAAAGGTTCATACTTACCAATAAAAAAAAAAAAAAAAAAATGCTATGTCCACAACATTTTCACAACACTTTCACAACAAATCATAGGTGGTAAGTTGTTATTGGACTATGATTCCACAACAATACTTCTCTTAAAAAAGGTTTCTTGTTGCATTTATTTTTCCTTTCCCTTTTTGTTAATATTGTACCTATTGTAACCAATGATTAAGTTAAAATATCCCATACATACTTAGCAAACAGACAATATCAAGTAAATACTTTGCAGAAAGAAAATCTCATGTATATATAATGTTAATTTTGCATGTAAATGCTCCCTCCCAATTCAAAATACTCGTGCATTTACTTGATCAGTACAAGCAATTCCATATTATTTGGACTATGATTTTTTAGTTAAATTTCCTTTCAAAATTTTTTTATTTTATTTTATGCCATTCACAATACACATTTTATTAAATGTCAAAAATTCTTAATTAGAATTGGTAGGGCACAGTAGTACAGCTGTACAATTTAGGCACTAATTTCTAGTTGGAAGATGCAAGAATTGTGGTTTCACTCTCAAGTTTGATTGTGCCTTGAATCCGCACAATCATTCCTAGAATGTTCACTAAAGGGATTTTCACCATGTATTGCAGCCCATGATGGATCTATGCAAGCTTTGTTCAATGTGATACAAGAGCTTCTTAATGATTTTGCATGTTCCATTGTTCTTAATCTCTTGCAGAATCATGTAAAACCTTATATCTGAATTATTATTTTGTTTAAAAAATAATATTCTCCGTAGATAGTTTTTTTTTTTCCTCTTTGCAGTTAAAGTTTTGAGCTTGTTCTATACAATTTACAAAAAAATTGCATCAGGTGTTATTACGATTATGTTCATAAGCTAGGAAGCACAAACATGGACACAGGTACGACATGGCGACATGAACAATTTCTGAAAAATTATAATATGAAACAAACCTGTATGACACCGGTATGTCATAGGCACGACGCGGATACAATATGGGTACGGCATCCTAAATAAAGTATTCATACTTCCTATGTCATAAGTAAAGTCCAATCCTCACCCTACTTCTACATTTAAATGAGCATAAAATACAATATGTCTCTTGTAACTGATGTGATAAAAAAAAAGCTGTTATCTGTAACATGAAAATAAATATTCCTTGACTTTGACAAGGCACAAATTTATTAGGTAAAAACTGGGAATGTTGACCCTTATCATGGCATGGAGTATATGTTTTCTAAGTTTTTGAAATTACTTTTCCTACATCCAGGCTTGGGCCAGGGCTGCTGATATCGCAGTGAGGTAATTGCTTTAAAAAATGATGCAACGTGCAAGCAACGCTTATCTTGACATCTAAGAAAGGTATAATTTGATTTGCTGTTGTAATTTGTCATTAAATTTTCGCATCATGGGTCATCCCTGGTTATGCGGTTGACAACCACTATTTTAATAATGTAATGGACTTAATTATTAGTTTAATTGGCCACAAACAGACACATAGTGAGTGTTTGCTTTGGACGTTTTTCTGCTGAAACGCGTTTGCGTTTTGGGCATGGGACCCACGCTACAAGAAACACAGTAAATGCGTCCTTTTTTTTTTTTTTCTTCGCGTTTGAGTAATCGGCTCTTTGTTCACCGCATATGTTGACTTTTTTCACTGTGAATAGTGCATTTGTGTACTGTTCACGGACCTACAAATTCCACTTTTCACAATTTTTTCATTAAAAATGGGTCCCATGGTACTATTCACACATTTAAAAAATATTTCACTACAAATGTTTTCAATTTCAGCAAAAAATAAACTCAATCCAAACGGACTCATAGATACCTTGTTAATGTTATTACTTACTAGTGTTAGACCACGAAAACAGACAGATTAATGTTATTGTCCTATTTTCCCATGATCTGCCGAATTTAGTTCATGTCGTGATGTCATATCCATGGCCCTTGTTCTTGCTCATGCTGCATAAATTCAAAGTTGAAAAATAAGGTTCGGAGATATTAGATTAAAAAAAAAAATAATGTGGTTTCTGCATTTTGATTAAGTTGGTTTAATTCTATTTTTTTCTGCATTATAATTTTATGATTTCGTCTATAATTCTTTTCTTTCTCAAACGGAAATCAAACTAAATTTGGGTGGTTCTATGAAGGAGTGGATAACAATCCTTATGGTGGATTTTTCATTGCAGAGAACAAATCTTTTCAAAAGGTATGTCTCTATTAACAATAATTATGATTTTATCAAATCCTTTTTTAGATGCTTACAATTTATTAATCTTTTATTATAGAGCCTCACTTGGGATTATGATTCTAAGTATTGAAGGCAATGGCACAACTTCAAGGATGCTACTTCTAGCTTCCTTACAAATATTGAAGAAATTTGTGTCAAATTCTGGATGACATGAGACAATGTAGTTATAGTGTCGGGATTGGTTATGATTATGCACACACAATATAGACTAATAGTTATAATTAAATAATAATAACAAAAAAGAACTGTGCGGTCTTCTAGTATTTTGTCTTTGATTGGATTATTGTAATTGGCCCCAGATCGAATATTAAAATTAATAAGCTATGGCTTGAGCTGTTGTTACCTTGACTATATAAAAGTTGCTAATGACTTCACGAGCAGTGAGCTCTTAATCATTTCTGACTTGCTAAAAGTATCTTATCATACTAGTGAAGACATCTGATCGGGAAAGAGGGTTGGATCTTAATCTTTTTTTCCAGGGGGGGAGGGGGTTGAGGAAGATCATGATTCTATATGAAATTCATTAAGGTTTCTATGTTATATTTATGTGCCAAATTTGTTGTAAAATTTCAAAAATGCTTAGTGCACCAACACTTTAATATAGTAATGAATATTCTCATGTTCTTGAACATAATTGGCACATGGTGCATAACAGACTTTAGACGGGGAAAAGGCATAGATGAGGTATGGCGTTCATTTAAAAATAGGTTCCTTTTTCTCTAGCAAAAAGGAATTATGTTGGATTGAATGTACAATTTCTAAGAAAAAGTTGTATATGCATGATTCTTTTAGAGAAATAAAGTTGTGTATTGTCAAATATTGCAGTGTTTGCTCATATGATGAGAGTGACTAGTCTTTGATGTATATGTAATGATATTTTTTTCTGAAACAAATTATCCAGCACCATTGTTTTCTGCTTGTTAAGTGTCTTGGTGAACATTTGCTTCTTTAGCCTATGTGAAGGTTGGTACTTCTTTTTTATTTGCAACACTTGACTGCTTGAGTGCTGGTCTAGTTTAATTTGGATTGACAGGTAGGATGATTAATGAATATTATTCCTTTATAACTCCTAATCAGCATGAGTCTCAAAAAACTTGCAGCCATCTGTCTCCCTCTTTGGTACACATTCCATGAAGAGCACACATCAAAGTTAAAAGAGTTGTAGAGGTAAAACAAATCATACTGTACATTTTCTTAGCATTCAAGTTATTTAATGAACTTAAGTTGTTCATGATATAGTTATAAACTAATGATATTTGTGACTTTAAATGTCAATTTATTTTGATCAAGACACAAACTTGGAAGTTGGAACCAAAATTTGATATCTTTATTTGAAAATAGAAGTAATCCAATAATCACTAAGCGCCTCTAGTGAATAATGCTGTTGAAAAATTGCTTATATAAAAAAAAATAATAATGCTGTTGAAAAAGAGGAAGACAATTAATATTTATGCTGATATTAAGAACTTAATTTCCAATTTCATTGGTTGTCTTTGGGGTTTATTCTTAATAGCTAGAATTTTCAAATGCAGAAAGTAAAAAAGCTGAAATTGACGTGCCTAGCTACTGTATATAGCAGCGAGTCAGTGGTAAATATATTATTTATCATTGTGATTCTCTAGCTCAAAGAATTGCTTATTGATTTAGTTGGGAATTCAGCTAGTGCATCAAGGGAAATTAATTTGCTACCAAAAATTCTACGATCTTGACTCTATTCTATAAGTAAAGTGACACATACACATGTCTCTCTCTCTATATGTGTGTTCCTGTCTCTCTCATTCACACTTTTTGCAACAAATTCAAGAGGGAAACTAATGCTGAACTTAAGAGCTTGGGTCGACATTGATCAGTAATTCCTGAGTAGAGCCATACTTCTTTATTTATTTATTTATTTTTTTTTTTTTTGGGAGGAAAATAGTGACCATACTTGACTCATCTTGTATAGTGGATCGTTTGGTGCTGGAAATGACCAATAATTTTCTTTTTTATATTGAGGAGTTTGTTCAGATGGAAGAAAATGTGAATATGTTCAACACATCATATATGTAATTGTTTAAATATCTGTAAAAACATGAAATTCTTATTAGTTTGTATTGATTTTTATCAATTGTGATACTAGGTATTATAGTCCTTGATCATGTTATGCGTATAAACTTACACATAACAGTTATAACCTCAGAGATTTTGAGGTGCAAGGTTTTTACTTTATAGTCCTCGACCATATTGTTTTTACTTTCATCATTGAGTCATGGTGCAAGGTATCATTGGACATTTCTGTCAGTTATCAGTAAAATATTTTGTTCTGAATAAGAGATTGTTTGTTTGTGATAAACTATTCATTGAATGACTTATTCCTTGCACACAAGGTGCTTGAGTGGTCTTACTGTTTAATGGAACCATATGTTTATATGCCATTTTTACTCATTATCCATGATAGAGTTCTAAAGTTGCTATTATTAACTGTTATTATCCCTTTATAAGTTTTATCACTCAGATATGTTCTTTTATCCACTGATGCCACGGGGAACCTCATCCAAATGTTTTAATAGTTCAAAAACAAGCAGAATCACCCTTGTTGATCTAGCTGGACTTGATAGAAATAAAGTTGATGATGCGCACAGACAAGGTGTGAAGGAAGGCAAACATGTGAAGAAGTCCTTATCACAACTTGGGTATGACAATGCCATGAGCCTTATTAAGTTAGAGAAATTTGTTTTATAAGATGTTCTTTATGTAGAATACTGATTAGATTTTGTATTTGCGATCCTACTATTGCAATTAATCTATAATCAGTTCTTTTTCCCATATTATGATAAAAGTGTGGGTGTGACTGGATAGCAACTTATTTTCTTGCCATACTAAAATTATTTTCTTGCCATATTATGCCAAAAGTGTGGGTGCGACTGGATAGCAACTTATTTTCTTGCCATGCTAAAGGTTCACCAATTATTTTGTGTTAATTACATATGCTATCAAGATATCTAGAATATAGCTACGGTTTGATTGAATGATGGAGTTTCATCATCACGGTTCTATTATATTGATGCAGGCACTTGGTTAATATTCTTGCAAAAGCTGCTCAGTCTGGAAATTCTGAAGATATTACATATAGAGGTTCCTGTTTAACACATTTACTGCAAGAATCACTTGGTGGCAATTTAAAACTGACGGTTCTCTGTGCCATCTCACCAGAAAAGAATTATATATGACTTGAACTACTTTTAGTTTTCTATTTACAGAATCTGCACAATAACTATGTGAACCTTTAAAATGTTTACAGTTTGATGTTACATACTAATGCTCACCTAGATTGAGTCTTTTCATAAGATAGTAATTATAAAACAAATTTTCAACATTCTTTTGAAAAATTTCTTGAAATTTTGGTATTTTTCTGAAATTAAGAATGCCTTGTGATTGCAGAAATAGTGGTGATACACTGAGAACTCTCAGATTTGGACAACGAGTAAAATTCATTAGAAACAAGCCTGTAATAAATGAAATCACAGAGGATGATGTTAATGGTCTCAGTGATCAAATTCGTCAGTTGAAGGTATTAAGTTATCCTGCAAGAGTTATAATTGAAATCTTATTTTGAAGGCCGTAGCTAGAAGCAAGCTAAGGTTTAAGAAATTCGTATTCTACTGATGTTAAAGAAATTTGAATCTTGTTGGTTGCAGGAGGAACTTATAAGAGCAAAGTCTAGTAAATCAGTAGGAAGTCAAAATGGATATTTTCAAGGGCGTAATGTACGTGAAAGCCTGAATCAATTGAGAGTACCACTCTTTGATACTATCCCCCATAGATAATGATTCTGATGAAGAGGTAAATGTTGATGAGGATGATGTATGGGAGATTCGTCAGCATGTAGATAAGTTGCATAGCTCTTCTGAAGAAAATATTAGAGACAAGCCTGTTAGTAGGGATTCCATCCAGTTTTATTCAATGGAGGAAAGTGGTGAGACAGACTCGATCTCTGTATGGAAGAACCTTGGAATGAACTTCCTGAGATGGCCAATGATTCTATGGAAGACAATTTTGTAAGTGCTGCTGACACCTTAACAGCTTCTGGTCCTGCAACCAGGAGCATTTCAATTAGCTCATGCTGTCAGTCCCCACTCCTCCAAGACCCACCATTGTCTGAATCTCCAAAAATTGGAAATATACAAAGGAAAAGCATGAATATATCATCATCAAGTCATTTAGTAAGTCAGAACAGTGTTTCAGAAAGTTCCAAGTTCAACTTGGATGTTTTAAGACAGTCACTTAAACAGAGTGAGCAGGTCCATTCTTCTTTGCGGTCAAGCAAGACATTTGCAGGCCCTGCTGAGACCTTGGCTGCTAGCCTTCACAGAGGCTTACAGATTATTGACTATCACCAATGGAAATCTGCATAAAAAAATCTTCAGTTTCCTTCTCCTTTGAGCACTTGAAATTGGAACCTTGTGCAGAAATTGATGAGGCCAATGCTTCTGTTCAGACACTACCAGAAGAGAGACCATCTTCAAATGGACCATCTGCTTCTTTCCTTTGTACATCTTGCCAACGAAGAATATCTGAGAAGGATTCCAATGAGGTTAAGGATAGCTTGAAGACATGGATTGTAGCAGTTGATGAGGCGGAAAATCCTACTCAATTGACAGATGAAGTGCCTAAAGTATGGCTTGACTAAATTTCTGGCAAGTGTAGTTAAGAGAAATCCATTTCTGCATTTTTAAATTAGTTTCTATTTTTGCTGTTTCAGGATGCAGGCAATGCTATGATAAAAGGTCTTAAGCGAGAGGAGCTTGAAAGTGTGTGTGTGGAGCAAGCTGCCAAAATTGAGCAGTTGAATTGACAGGTAACAAGAATTTACAAAGCTCTATAATTTCTTGGGATTTTATAATGTGGATTCTTCATTATTGGCGTTTTGAAATATATACAGGTAGAGCAGTACAAACTGATGGAAGAAGAACACAGTCAAGAAATTAATAAGCTTCACCTTGAGGCTTCAAAGAATGAAATAGTTCCATTTAAGGATTCCAAGAATGATGATTATCATTCACTGAGGGGTGAAGACAAGGTCAGTAATTGTTTTCCTCTATCACACTTAGCATTTCAAATGTTGGAAATCCCTTCTAACTTTGTTCTTGGTGTGTTTTGTGCAGCTTCTAAGGTACAATTCTGTTGAAAATTATCAGCCGGAGATTATAAAAGAAAAATGTGAAATAAAGGAAGTTGTGGAAGCTGGGACTGGGAACCAATATTTTGATCTGAATGAGAAGGAAGCACTTAAGGAAATTGAAAGTTTAAAAAGCAAGTTGCAGTCATATTCTGATCCATCTTCTAACAAGTCTACCGAAAAACTGAGATCCTCTTTGTTGTCGTGATCATTCCAATTATGAAAAAGTGGTGTAGATCAGCTCGGTTATAGCAAGGAAGAACTAGAGAAGGAAAGAGAGAGATGGAAAAAAATGGAGAGTGATTGGATTTCTTTAACTGATGAACTGAGAATTGATCTTGAATCCCACCGCTGACATGCAGAGAAGCTGGAGATGGAGTCGACATTATAGAAGAAGTGCACTTCGGAGTTGGATGATGTACTTCACAGATCAGTCCTTGGGCATGCTAGAATTGAACACTATGCGGAACTACAGGAGAAGTACAATGACTTGGTTGGAAAGCATCGTGCAATCATGGATGGGATAGCAGAAGTGAAGAGGGTAGCTGCAATGGCAGGGAAAAAAGGTCATGGCTCTCGTTTTGCAAAATCCCTTGCTGCTGAGCTTTATACATTGAGGGTGGAGAGGGAGAGGGAGAGAGAATTGTTGAAAAAGGAGAACAAGAGTCTTAGAATTCAACTTAGAGACACTGCAGAAGCTGTTCATGCTGCTGGAGAACTCCTTGTTAGGTTGAGAGAAGCTGAACATGTAGCATCAGTTGCAGAGGTAGCTTATCTGTCACTTTTGACTGGACTAATATTTAACACGGTTTCATTTAGAGACCATTCTGTCTAGATTGGCTTCACAATCAGACTATTCAATGATTCTCTAATAGCTTCTGTATGGTGGTGGTACCTCACATAGAGGGTCCCGATTGTTGAATATTAGCAATGCGATGTGTTATATCATGTTATGTATGCTAGAGTGGATGCGGAAGAGGAAGCATAGAAGAGGAACACCGAGAACACGAGGGTTACGTGGTTCACCTCCACGGATCATTAAGGGCTACATCTTTATTGTATGAGAGTGTAGTACAATTTGTCATGTTACAATGAACCCTAACATGAGTATATATACGATTAGACTACTAGTACAAGCGAATGGGCTTGGGCCTATTACATTGGGCTAATATGTCTAATATATATCTCTAACACCCTCCCTCAAACTCAAGGCGGAAACTCGATGAAGACTTGAGATTGGATAAGCATGAGAAGATCACTTGGAGATGCCTTGAAGAATGCCTTTGAAGAAACCATAATGAAGAATGTGCCAATTGTCCAATTTCGGAGCTTCAAATGAAGAAACGGAGGCCAAAATCGGAATCTACGCGAAAAATCGAGCAAGATAGGCCCTTTTGAAATTTTGACTTTTGGTCAAAACTCAACGCAAAAAGTCAAAGTCAATTCGAGTCAAAGTCAAAGATGCTCATGGGTCAGATCCGGGTGGTCCGGGTCGGGTCGGTCTGGTCAACGGTCGGTCAGCTAGGTGACGTGGTGTTGAAACACTGGTTTGACGTGTGTCAGGGCTGATGTGGAGGTGCTTGCGTGGGCTGGCGGCGTGGAGTGATGACGTCATCCGTTTTTCGGTGGTGGAATGCGCGTGGCACCTATTAGGAAAGAAGCGCGTGAGAGCGCGTGTAATCTTTGAGGGCTTTCGTAGATCGGCGGACGAGGAGGCCGATTGGGTAGCGTGTGCGCCTGAGAAGTCGATTCTATGGCGGCGCGTGGGAATTTTCCGGGCTACGGAGGCGCGTGGCAAGGCTTCGGTGACCGGTTTACAGATCTTGGAGCACGTTGGTGTTGGTTTCATCATTTGCATAGATCTCGAGATTGATGTCATGGGTTTGCTTGAGTTTGTGGATCTTGGACACAAAGACTGCACCACGGTGGCTGCGAGATGCAAATGGAGTCTAGATCAATTATTAGAAAACTTATGGTGGTGTGCATGTGATATTCTTCTTTGCTTGTTGTAGAGATGTTTGTTTGATGCCAAGAACGAAGTTTGGCTCGATACCATGTTGAATATTAGCAATTTATATCATGTTATATGCTAGAGTGGATGCGGAAGAGGAAGCATAGAAGAGGAACAATAACACGAGGGTTACGTGGTTCAATTAAATTGTATGAGAGTGTAGTACAATAATGTCCTATGTTACAATGAACCCTAACATGAGTATATATAGATTTAGACTACTAGTACAAGGGGAATGGGCTTGGGCCTATTACATTGGGCTAATATGTCTAATATATATCTCTAACACTTTTCATTAATCAGATTGATCATTTATCAACAAAACGTATTTACGATTCTGGGAAAATTGGAAGTTAATATGAACACTGAATATTATGATAGCATTTTCTGGAAAAGGTGATATCGAATTATTAAAGATTGTTGTCAATTTAATGATATACTAGCCGAAACCAGCGGCGTTGCGCGTGATAATTATTTTTGTGGTGGTTTTATTAAAATTTTTTTCTTTGTAGAAGTTATAATTTCGGCCACCCAAAACATATTATCAAATAAACAATTATTAGCAAAATCTAAGAATTAAATTTCTATATATGCATTGTTATAAAATAATAATGATTAAAATAAAATTGCAAAAGTTAAAATTTGTCACCTATCTGATTATTTTTGTTTGACTAACCTTTGCTTTTCTTTAAATAAATAGCATTATAGAGTACTTCTGATACAACTATTAAGAGTACTTTGTCCACCACAAAGGATTAGAAAATAAACAAAAATTAGTAAAGTCTCATAATTTAACATCTAAATTAAGCATTATAAAAATTATGCTATTAAACAGAATAAATATCAAATTATCCAAATCATGCTATGTAATAGAATAATATTATATTTTTATATGTTATATTTAATTCTTTAAAACACAATAGAATAACATTTAACAATCAAAGAGAAAAAAAAAAAAAAAAAAAAAAAAAAAAAAACAACAACAACAACAACAACAATTTAAAAACAAAAACAAAATTGCATTAACCCAAAATAGAGTTTTAAATAATATAAAAAATTATCAACCTAAAGTAGAGATGCAAGAAAAATAAAAAAAATATCCACCAAAAAATTTATATATATATAGAGAGAGAGGGAGACTAAGGGAAGCTTTTTTTTTTTTTTTTTTTTTTTTTTTGTGAGGGAAAACTATGCATAGAATAGAAGAGATAATGACAAATTTATAGTAAGAGAGTGTGAATAAGAAGAGACAAAAATAAAGGAAGATGAAAGGAAATAGGAAGAATGATATTAATGTAGAGGGTAATGGAGAGATGAAAAGGTAAAGGAGAGAGAAAGATTGAAGAAGTAGTGGGGAGATGAAATGGTAAGGGAGAGAAAAAGGTTGGAGAAGTGTAAATGTTAAAAAAATAAATGTTAAAAACAATTATAGGAAAAGTGGAAAGAAAAAAGAAATCCTAAAGCTTGAAAGGAAAATTATTAGGTACTCCCAGAGTACCATAAATGCATACTCTTTCCTTTTACATAAATGATGGGTCCCACCATGAATTTAATTAGTGGGACTTACCATTCATGTGAGAGAAATGAGTACACATTTATGGTACTCCGATAGTACATAATAATTTCCTAACTTAAAAGTAAGCTTCAATGTTTTTTATTTTATTTTATTTTATTTATTTATTTATTTATTTTTTATTTAACTTTAAGCTGAATTCTCACACAAAACTCTAAAGCTAAACTGAAAAGGTTTTGGGTTGGGATTGATAGTAGAATTAAATAAATAAGAGATAGGCTAGATTAATTATATAGATTTATTATAAGATGACAGTAGAAGTAAATAAATAAATAGTGGGTTGAATTTATTATAGGGTGATAGTGGAGGTAAATAAATAAGTAATGAGCTGCATTTATAGGGCTGAAAATTGTAAAAACCATTTTAAAATTGTAGGATAAATTATATTTTAAAAAAGAAAAGAAAAAAAAAAATGACATGACAAATGATGTGGTGCAACGTGAGAGTAGCGATGATTAAACGCTACGCTTCAACCTTCAGTAATATATAGATTAGGTTATTAATTAACAAGGGAGGGGGGGGGGGGGAGGAGGGTTTAAGTGTTGGTAGCTTTGTGATTCATCACTTATGATTTTCATATCAATGCAGGACAACTTTACAAAGGTTCAACAAGACAATGAATCGTTAAAGAAGCAAGTGGAGAAGCTCAAAAGAAAACACAAGATGGAGATGGTCACCATGAAGCAGTATCTTGCAGAGAGCAGATTGCCTGAATCTGCATTGCAACCACTATATCGACAGGATTCAGATGCAGCACACAACACCACAATCCCATATGCAGATGATGATCAAGCGTGGAGAGCAGAGTTTGGAGCAATATATCAAGAGCACTAATAATTCTCCTTGTGAAGTTAAAATCGGCTCTTGAGAATTGGAGGTGATGAATATTGTTGTGTGGCAATGGCAGTGCTTAGCCGTAAATCTGCTGAGGGGCTTGCATCATTCTGACCCTACTTGGGTCGAAGCAATATACGATTCTTGTATCTTTCATTTGTTGTCTTTAATTTCATTTTATTCTTTTAATGGTTGGCGTGATTATGTGTAGAGGAATGTGTTCATCTTTGTTGACTCTGGATGATAATGGATGCGATTGAATGTTCATTCTTTAGTGATAATTGTGGTCCCTGTAGATGCTTCTTTGGACTTCGGTTGCTAGAATTGTTCTTAGCATCTTCAAGCATGCACTCTATTTGGACAGCAAGACTTGATGGTGAAACCTGCGCAATTTGATTAGGATTGTGGAATAGATTTTATGTCCAGAATAATACCAAGCCAACCCATTTCATGAATAAAATGTGACCAATTAACCAACCAACAAAACTAGTTGTTATAAATAATATCTTCTTGTTGCATCGAAACATATAAATGTTGACTAATCTGACTAACATTGATCTAGGTAAAATGAAATGGTTGAATAATTGAAAAATGAGATTATTCAAGAATACACATTGAAACATGTAAGATTAAGCATTACCAGGATCCTGCATTAGTGATTGATTTCTATCTTTGAAATAATGAATATAATAGAAAAAATGAAAAATTATCAACAATTGACCATTTAAGTTTCCAAAAAGAGGATGTAAAAACAAGGCATCGCATTATAGAAAAGCAACATGCCAAAGATGATCGAGAAAGCAACCAACGTTTAATCCCTTATAGAATTCCTTATTTAATTTTTGTTATATTTAAATTTTCATTCAAACCCGCTGAATAAGGACTTCATAAAAAAATGTATGAGCTTTTTTATCAAGAGACTCCCTTGGAGAGAACCAAAACATATAGATATAGGCAACCACACCCTCTTCGACCACGCTCGAGGCCGAATGTTTATCACTAAAAATTATAGCCTTTTTGAGTTCGTAAGGCATCGACATCTCCAATAAATATAGGGATACCCAATTTCACAACATATTGAAGTATTCTACTATGAGTAATCGACACTTTCTACTTGCTACTATTTACATGGATTAATAGACCCACCACTCACAATTAACCAGTTTAGCATGTAGCGAAATTGAGTGTGTTCGTAATATTGTCAATGTGTTCCACATTCACCTCAGCAGATGCTGCTTTTATTGCGTTACATATCGTGTCTATTGAGATCATAGTATAGAATTTTAGCAAATCTTGCTAATACATATTGAAGAGTGCCATTTCTAGTTTTGTCATCGATGCATTTCATTGTTTCCAGGTGCCCTGCGTTGAAGGCTCTGCATTTTCTATCTGCAATATGGAACAATTCGTCATCTGTTTTGCCAAAACTCATACGTAAGTGGAAAAATCTAGAGCTGTTGAAACTTGGAAATTCCATTAACATGGTTTAGATACTTGAAGGAATCAGCCTTCACTGCAAGAATTTCTGTCAGTTAGACATTGACTGATTCTACAGCATATATTGGGAGATGCGCAGCAGCAGCCATTCCCACCCTTCTGCCAAACATAAAGTACTCAAACCTGAGACAGGCAAACCTTAGTCGGACGAGTTTGAACTTGCAGAGAATTCTGCGGGGCTACAAGAAGCTTGTGCATTTGGATGTCAGGGACAATTTAGGTTTTGAATGTGATGACAAGTTAATGAAGCTTGGTTCACATATTAGTAGTTTCCAAGTTTTCAAAGATGATGATGCATACATTGTGGGATTCATTGGTGAAGTCGAAATTTATGCTGGTTTTGAAGAAAATGCATCAGAGACCTGACAGTTTCTAACACTAAACAAGAAAGAAGATGGTAGGATGAAGACTAGAGCAGGAGGTTCACGAGAGAGAGAGAGAGAGAGAGAGAGAATATGATGCTGAATTCTCATTAATTATTGTTCTGTACAGAGAACTCCTTATACACCAGAGGAGTAGGATTAATTACAGAAATATATACTAACAAAATTGATGTATATACAACAGATTAACCAGATTCTTCCAAACGACTCTTAACAACTAACTGCCAAACAAGTTCTACAATAGAAAGCTACAGGTAGCTGAGAGAATTTTATCTATTACAAAATTGACTTGATTTTAAAATTTGAGAAACAAAATTGAAAATACCCCATTATTGGAGGACCAAAAGTGTAGTTTGGCCTTCATTTTTCCTCCTTTTTTATTTTACTAATCACTTTGACATACATAAGTTTTGAAATGGAGGAGTTGGAAATGGTTTCCAAGGGTCAGATGCCACAAGAAACATTGTAGTCCAATTTTAACGGAGATAAAGAAAAAAAAAAATCAGGATATCAAAGCCCATCAAGTTAGTTTTTGTTCTCTCTTCCTACAATAATATGCACTAGTAGAAATGATGAGTCACAGTCAAGAAAAGAAATAATGTGTCTGTTAGTGTAGTCGGTCCATTAATTAACTCATTACAATAAATTTCTTTATTAATGAACCAAACCCTTAATCCCCAACACTTGACTGGCAAGAGAAATGGTCTGGTACCAATGCTCTCCGGCCCAGGCAACTGGGGGCTGGGCCTGGGAATTCAAGGGGCATAGCTCTAAAAGGAAAGAAGCTCTATTGAAGCCCAACATAGCTGGGGTCCAGCCGAGAAGAGCATAATGCCACCCTAGGTGGCAATAAGCACTCCAAAACTCAAGTTAGCAGCTAATTTTGGAAAGAAAAAAATGAAGAGAAGAAATTGAGAGTTATGACCTACCTCCTGAGAGAGTGAGAGAGGTATTTATATTTTTAACACCACGTGTGACATGGTACGGAGCATTATTGCTCTACAAGGCTACTTTTGGCTAATGAGACAGCCTCCTAATGGGATAATTTGATGGAACGAGGTAGGCCGGCCATAACTAGTGTAGCTCGTGACTGCCTCCAACCGGTATGATACCCACTATCTTAAGCTAGTCTTGATGTATAGAGCCTGAGCGGCCTTGTCTTTGATGAATTTCCCCTTTTACCCTTATGTTTATTTGGTTGCCTCCCACAATAGTTTTCCAAAAGTGGGCCGGTCAAAAGACAATGGCACACAAAAGTGATAAAAGTGGGTGGTCCTTGATCTCCTTAGAGGATACGTTTTTTTACCCTACCAGGATAAAAAATAATCAACTTGGACTTCATTCAGAATCTGAGTTAGATGCAAGTGATTGAAATTGATGTGATGGGCCTGTAGCTGATTTGGGTCTGGCCCTTCACAACCCCATGCCTACTAGGTAAATCGGTTTGATTTTTTAACCGTTTTCACATATAGTTTCTTATTCCAAAATGAAGAAAGAAAGAAAGAAAAAGACTATTGCACCAAATAGTTTCTTATTCCTACTGCATTTTTATCTGAGATGTGAACTTGCCATTACCTCTTCCTAGTGCGTATCCAAATCTTTTATCCACTTCTCTCGCTTCACCCTATACTCCATCAATAAAAATTTGCTACATGTTCACCTAATTAATTAATTACTATCATTAATTAATAATGGTAGTATTAATAAGTCAATAATGGTAGTATTTAATTAGTTTGGTGAACATGTGGCAAGTTTTTATTGGTGGAGTATAGAGAGTAGCAGGAAAAGTGGGATAGAAAATTTAGACTCCTTCCTAGTGCACCAAATGTTACAAATTTCATGTACAAGCATCTCTTATACAATAGTGATGACAAAACTTATTTAACACCCGAAAACACTACATTTACAATTCTAAATTTGTAGGCACAGCATCGAAGTGTATTTCATTTACATAACAAAGATATATAAATATTGTTTTGTGGAGATCAAATCGCTGTGAACTATAACCGTTGAATCTGTGCAGACAATTTCAAGATCCTGAAGTGTAAAACCATGAAGGATTGGCGGAGGAACTCCTCTTATTAGGGTAAGTTCACATATGGCAAGAAAACGGTTTTCGGGATAGTTGACATTATCGGCCGCAAAGATCAACACTGAATGAGATTTATCGCAAGAAAGTAATGTCCCTTTATTCTATTAAGAGAATGCAATAGACAAGAGGAACTAAATAGATTGTTGTCTCAAATATTTATATTATATTATATCATATATCTTACAATAAACATGATATTCAAAGTATAATTTGGCAAAAATAAAAAATAGAAGTTTCCCAGAACCTATTTTAAACCTCCTTTCATTTGTCAAGTTCACCAATGGGCCATGGGTGCGTATGCTCACAAGTGATTATTACTGAATGAACAACCAAGACTATGAGATCCAAAACTTTGCATCTTTTAGCTCATTGACTCAGGCTCCTCAACCATCAAATACAGGAGAGAATTTCGCACACAGATACTTATACTACAAGAAACTTGGCTATTTTCAATGGTTGAAACCGTCGAAAAAAATATTTTCAACGATTGGAATGACAAGAGAGAACCGTTATTAAAAACCGTATCGAGAACATTTTTCTATGGCCTATGCAACTGTTGAAAAAAGTATTACACATTTATCAATGGTTGATAACCGTTGAAATATATACACATAAATGTAGATTAAAGTATGCTTATTACTTTTATCCACAGGCACCCAACCGTTGAAATAAGTATTTTCTTGTTAAAAAAAAAAAAAAAAAAATTGGATGCACTCTTTCACATTAATCAAAATTTAATAACCTGAAACAAACTGTAAAAATCAATACAACTCAACTACTCTACATACTGCCCTTTACACTCTTAAATTTACATTGTTCATCTACCTTTCAAAATAGAAGATTCTTATAACCTTTAACCTTCAAGAACAATTCATTGGAAATTTTAAAAACATAGTGACTCACATTTGCCATCCGGACATCTATAGCCGGGTCCTCTTCAATGTGCATGAGATCCCATTAATCGCTAAGTTCTTTTGATGCCTGCAAAAAGTGCCGTCCATTAGGCATTGTTATAAGTGGCAAACTTGAATAAAATGCCAAATAAGGGTAGTTCATTTTAGGAAGAAAATGCACCTACCTAAAAAAAAAAATAAATAAAACCAGCACAAAAAAAGTCACATATTAGCAATTTACAAATGTATAGATGCAACCTTGGTAAGTGAAAGTGAATGATTGGACTGAACTATTAACATTTTAAAGGAGGTAATTTATTCTATTAACATTTCCAAAATTCAAATTCAAATTCAAATAAGAAAACACTTATAATTGAATAAACTCATTTCTTAAAATTAAAACTGACCATATCAGAACTAGCTAAAACTAAAAGAAATGCAATAAACAAAAGCAAATAACTGTGCACATGCTATAAATAGAAACTAAATGTAACTGATTTGGAACTAAGTTTGGGTACCTTATTTCATAACTGATTTGGAACAAAGTGTGTGTCTCTTGGGGATCATTCCTACAAAAAAGTCAAAAATACTTTGAGAGACTTAAGCTTGGCTCGTTTAATAGTCAAGAGGAAATACATAATTAAAACAATATTTAAACTCACATTCTTGTTTAACCTCCTACAAAATGACATGATTGCATTCCATGAATCACAAGAGCACATTTGTAATGCAAGCCATTGTCTACTAAAGTGGCCTCCATACACATCTTGTAAGCACTAAGCAGTGGAGAGTAGAGGTTTTTAGCAGGGGGCACAAAACATACAGTTTGTTCAGTTACGTTCCACATGTTGTTTATGAAATAAGGTACCCAAAGAAAAATAGTATTTTACAAAGTCATCATCCGAGAAGACCCATATGCAGGTTTCGAATCTTTAATACTATGATACATAGATATTTTCAACCTAAAAGAAAAGCAAATTCTTTTCTTTTTCCTTTCTTACCTGGACTTTTTGAAGGAATATTTGAAGAAGCGTTTCAGAAAATTCTTCAGTTAGCCTCCTGGCTCTATCAAAAGTAGCTTTAAGCCTTAATGCCCAGATCATCTTGCCATCTTCACTTCCTTTATTATTCATTTTTTTTTTTTGGGTGGGGGGGAAAGAGACCCAGGTTACGAATTTTGATGCAAGCCTAAATATTGTATTATTAATCATACAATAGAGAACTAAAGCAAAAAGAAGATGATGGCACCTTCCCTTTCAGAGAGACCTCTCTCTCTCTAGGCAAGAAGTTCATTTTCAATGGCAGCAGATTCCTCTGGCTTCCAACCAGATAACCCTAACTGATGAATGCCAACAACAAGTGCACCAAGAGGATCATTCCAAGAGTTTATATTCCTAGCTTCCACACTCTTTGCCAGCCAATGAGCCCCTCCCACAGTTTCAAGCACATTGAGGAATCTATTCAAATCAATGAGTGTCAGCAAGGCTTTTAATCCAGGAAGTATTGATTAACAAAGATAAGATGATAAATTTTTGGCGCAATTGCACTTTTAGTCCCTACATTTTGACCTTTTTCCATTTTAGTCCCTACATTTTATTTTTTCCACTTTTAGTCCCTAAACCAATTAACGCGGAACATTTAAGTCCTTGAAACACTGTTCCGTCACCAAACTACCGGAGAAACTGACGGATTAATAAAATAATAATAAAAATTCACTGTAGCACTGACATGTCAGCATATAAATTTAAAAAATTAATTTATTAATTTTAACCAAATAAAAAAAATAAAAACAGAATTAAAAATCATGTTCAAACCTTGCCCGAATAAAAAAACATGTGTTCTTCCCCTTAATCATGTTCTTCATTTTCTTCCCAAAAAACCTTGCCCAAATTTAAAAATCAATATTTTTGTTTCTCTTCTTGCATTTTCTTAGCAACCAAACATGCAAAACACACAAAGAATCTTCAAATGAGAACAAAACCAACAATCACAAAAATACAGATCTCCCGCAAAATCAATCTCCAACAAAGAACCAAACCCAAATCTCCAATAAAACAACCAAACCCATAAACCCAACAACCAAACCGATCTCCAACAAAGTAAACCTTAACCTTCAAACCCATAAATCTACTTGGGAAACAAATACAAAAAAAAAAAAAAAAATTGGGTCAGATACCCACAGGAAAAACAAACCAAAACCCCCCAAAATTCTCCGGCAAACTAACGAAATTGTTAGCAAAGTAAGGTTATTTGGAAAAAAAATCTAAAACCTTGTATGTAAAAACTTGTAAAATATTTTACCAGAAAAACAAGTATAACGTATTTTACAAAAATATCACAGCTGACTGTCTTTCATACCCAACTCTTTCTCCCCCTTTCTCATACTTTACTCATCCTCTCTCACACTTGCCCAAACCAGTGACAACACCCATCGGTGACGCCACTCTTCAATCCACTTCGCCAACACCTTTCACCGCTCTTCGCCTCCACTCCGTCGGCACCCTCTGCCTTCGTTCTGGTGGCACCACCATCAGATCTTGGCCCGTTTTGTCGTCGGAGAAGTCGCTACGAGGGGGCCGAGGTGAGCCTTGTCATCGCCGCATCTGGTTTCACTAGAAATGCCGTCACTAAGATCTCGACCGGAATCGGTGAGAGTGAGTGGGGTTTTTTTTTTCCTTAACGATCTGGGCTTTTGGGATGGCTTGGGGGTTGCGGTGGGTGGCTGGGCGGGTTTATGGAGAGTGGCTGAGTGGGTGGGCTGTGGTGGCTGGCTGGCTGGCTTTTGCTGATTTTTTCACTCCGATTTGTGATTTAGGTGGCTGATTTAGGTTGCTAACAATAATGAAATACTTTTAATTCTGTTTTTATTTTTTTTATTTAACTAAAATTAATAAATTAATTTTTTTAATTTATATCTTGACGTGTCGTGCTATCGATGAATTTTAATTATTATTTTATTAATCCGTCGCCTCCGATAGTTTGGTGACGGAACAGTGTTTCAAGGACTTAAATGTTCCGCGTTAATTGGTTTAGGGACTAAAAGTGGAAAAAATAAAATGTAGGGACTAAAATGGAAAAAGGTCAAAATGTAGGGACTAAAAGTGCAATTGCGCCTAAATTTTTTGTGACAATTTATAGTGATATAGTACATGGGTTTTAATTACTACTCCAGTCATGGCATTCCTTTGCCAGCTTAAACACTTGATGCACATGTATCTGTGTTTATATGTCTCATATTCTGACCAAATATATTTTAACTGTATTTAAATTTCAAATTAAATAATAAAAAAATAACAGATCAATGGCAATGTTTTCTGAAGAACTACTTGATTCAACAGCATCCAAATTCTAAAAAATAAATAAATAAATAAAATTTGCCACTTAAGATCAGATGCCAAAAAACTATAACTAATTAACCCTTAACAAAATGGATATATTGAAAATCAGCTCAAAAATAAAGGTAGGTGTTGTTTTTGGGAGGGGTGGGGAGATCAGACAAGTACTATTAAGTAGAAAAAGTGGAAAGCACAACTTTGTGCTTGCTTTGACGACCATTGCACATGATTTCTTCTTTTTACTCTTCTTTTTTTTTTTTTTTTTTTTTCCCATTTTTGTGGTTTAGAACTGATGACTTTGTAGAATAGTAAATCAGACTGCTATAGTTACATATATAAGCAGAAAGATTATCTTCCCCTTGGTCTTGTCTCCCCTGCTAGAATATTTCTGGAGATATTTCTCAGAAACATAAGTAACAGAGCAAGCATGAATGCATAAAAAGATCCAAAAATCCAAATTAAAATCTTATTTATACCTAGAATAATTATGACTAGATGTTCAAAACAATATAAGTTGTGCTTCAATTGCACTTCACATGTTGGTGCTACACATGAAGATTTCTAAGTTGACAAAACTGAAAATCGTTCTACATATAGCAACTTGACTCTTATCCTTGGCTGCATTAGCTATTGAGTTTACAATCAAGATGTAGTTATGTAGCAACACCTTGTATGTTCAGATTCACATCTCAGTTTCTGGCTATAAAAATACATGACCTCAACAGATGAAAATTAAGATCTAAAAATGAAGATCCACCTTTTTGCACTCCAAAAACAATGTCAGAGCAGGAAGGCCACGCTCATCCATTGATTCACTGATTGATTCTAGTTGTTCGGCAAGGCTGCAAAAAGCTCAGTCATAAATGGATGACTAACCAACCAATTTAGAATGTTGCAATTACATTCAAAGCACAAACTTTATATTGGAGTACTCTCCAGCTCAAAATTTTTAACTTGGAAGTTGGGACAAGTCATATAATTATACCAAAGTAAACTGTTAAGGCTTTTCTCCTTGTTCTTCTTTTCTTATCCAAATTCTTTGGCTTTGGTATTGGTAAGACCATTTATAGAACTACCTATGCTAGAGTTGTTGATTATGTTTAAATATATTGACAGCTACAACACACATTCAAGAAATGAAAACTAAAACAAGCTAATACCCACTTAAATGCAATCACAACATCAAAACCCACTTCATGTGAATATGGCAAAGAGACATAACACAAATTAAAAGGCAAATGAACTTACCAAGCACTTGTAATTTGAACTCACACACGTTCTAGCTTTCAATCCCACAAATAGTGAAATTTGAACTCTCCTTGACCATTCATTGAGTTGAACTCCCAATGCACCTGCAATCACATTGAAAGCACGCAATACACAAAACCACAAATTCAATTTTTACATAGCATTTCAAATTAATCAAAATTTTGTGAGCAACCAAACAAGATAATTGAAAAGAATAATAAAGCTTACATTCCAGTAGTATCGCCGCTTGGAACAGAGGCTCGGACCATGCCTTTGTTGTTGAACAAATCGACTTCAACGGTAGGAATTCCTCTGCTATCGAGGATCTGCCTCGCTTTAATCTTCGTGATCACCGAAGGAACTGATTTCCTCATATGATGAGACTGTTGATTCACAAACACAATGTAAAATCACATAAACTACATAATAGAATCATTCACTATAAAACTTTGACCAGAATTGAAGATCTCAACTAAATTAAGCTAGAAAGAATTCATATTATTTGTTTTTTTCCTGCATTTTCTCGGGAACCAAACAGACGCGAAAGAAACACAGAGAGAGAGAGAGAGAGAGATTACGATTAAGATGACGGGATCGAGGGTTTTGGCCCTAACGACGGCATTGACGGCGTCTTCGATTTTCCGAGAGAGCATGTGCTTTTCCAGGTACTGTTGCACCTGACCCTTGTACAGTGGGATTTTTATCTCAGGTTAAATAATAATAAAATTGTAAAGAAAATTTTGTTCACTTTTTGGCTTTCTATTTCTCTTTGAGAAGTCATGTTTTTAGTGTTGGATTAATTTAGTGACAAAGTTGTTTGTAATGTTTTTATTGTTAATGTTCTTTTTCTTGGATTTACATGTTACTTGGGGTAGAGTACTTAAGCCTCTCCTTGAAGATTAGAAGCAACATTAGATAGAGATTTCTAGGCCTAGAGGAGACCATCTCATGACCTAGTTTGCCTGCGAAATCCAAGTGGTAGGGTTTTGGGTGAGAGTGCAATTGTGCACCTCGCGACCATCTCGTGACCTTAAGGGGTGACCAGGTCGCGACTCGCGAGTTGCATGATCTTTATACTCTACATTGAACTTATTTGTTGTTCATTTACCAACACACACAAATAGCTATGAGGTGTGGCAAGAGGTTTCAAATAAGGGTTGAACAAACCCTAGAAATGAGATAAGAGGGAAGAAATTGATGCCAAGCCTTTGCATGAAAAGAGAGACCTTTTTCCATGAGAAAAACTAAGTTCTCACCTCTCTTTTCCATCTCTTTCATTGCATTGATAGAGATTATGTAAACACCTTCCTCATCCACAAACATAGACATTGTGAGTGAGAGAATGACATTGGAAACGTGCAAAGCCATATCCATATCCAAATCCAAATCCTTTGGTGGCTTTACATTGGCGGCTTAAAGGTGGTAACTCTAGGAAGCTAGGTGAAAAAGACTCGTGGAGTTGGTTGCTAAGTGAAATTTGGAGGGCTCAAGTACACAAGGAGATATAGGCTTGGAAGGTTTATAGTCATCTATGTATTGCAACTATACATTCTAGTAGAGTTTTCTGACAAGCGGTTAGGGGAAAGGTTTCTATGCCCCGTGCTTGGGTTTTCCTCTTCCATAACACTTTGTGGTGTTATGTGTGGTGTGTTTAATTTCCTTTATATTTCCTTTACCTTTCTACATTGCCATGTTTGTGTAGTGTAGTTAGTTTGGAAATTTGCTAAGTCACACTTGGACTATATTGATTAGTTTAGTGTTAAAATCAACTCAGCCGTAAAACTTTGTGTTAAGGTTCTAAATACTTGTTAGAGATAATATAGCAGCATATTTCACTCATCAATTTCCTAACAACAATATATTTGATTTGACAGAGACCAAGATGACACCAACCTGAAGATGTATCTCATAGGGTCCCCAATCTCACTCCATTTCAAGTACATAGAGAAGTCTTTCAATTTGACACTACTAGTTAAATTACTCCTCAAGATTTCTGCATAGCCATATGTACTTATCTCCCGCTCCCGCACCAACAAATAGCACACCTAGAAAAAAGCAACAACACTATTGATACCGTATTTTGTTCACCCTCGTTTTGCGTGCTAGACCTCGAAAAATCCAAAAATATCATTTTCTTTCCATAGAGCCACAAGAACATCCAAAACAATGTGGCGTAACCTATTCAAGCACCGGAGCACCTGAAGTGCCTTTTTCCAACTAAAATGACCAAAATGCCCTTAGTCAACCCTAAGTTGGATCAAGGTCAAACAAGGTCGAAACCCTCACAAAACTACATTTTTCATAGTTTTACATCAAACTTGAGCTTCTCGGAGAATTTTAACAACTTTGACAAAGTTTAACTTGAAGTCGATCCTAGGTGGGCCTAAATACCCTAATTTAGATCCGGCTATCAAAATGGGTTGAAACCAATACCATTGTGAAGATTATCAAATTCTCATTCCAATGACTGTTCATAGGTTGAAATCAGAGTTAGAACGGCTAAGATATCATGAAAACCAGGATGACACATCGATCGATGCACCACTAACTTCCGAGAGCCATAACTTTTGATCCGATAGTTGGATTTCCAAGATCCATACCTTTTTAGAAATAGGAAGCCAAGATCTTTTCATGGGTGTCAAGATCAACCCCATTTTAGGCCTTTTAAGGCTGGCAGTCCTCTAAGGGCCGCCATCTCGAAACGCGTGTCAAGCCTATAAATAACCCCAGGCACCCTTCAAACCAGAGAAAGAACACATTTTTCTGAATTTCTACTCTCTGCCTGGTTTCCCTACACATTTTTCTCTCTTCCAAACACCAAAAAACACAAAAAAACACCCAAAAAACACATCAAAGCTTCTTGATTCTTCACTCTTCACCAAAAACACAAGGTATTGTTCTTATACCCAATCTTCCTTTTGCTTGAATAACATGATTTATTGCTTTCTTTAGCATGTTTTTTGTTTTATTTGTGTTTCTAGCTTAAATCTCTTGGTTGTTATGTCTTATGCCATGTTTCATGCTTAGATCTATGTTTCCACATGCTTATATGTTTAGATCTACATGCTTAGGGTTTTATGCCATATTTTTCTGTGTTTTACGCCTCATTTTGTTCTAGGTTGATGATTAGGGTTACATGTTCACATGTTTATTTAATGTTGTTGGCTACGCTTTTGCCCGAATTTGTGTTTATGCACTTGTTGTCATGTTTCATGCTTAGATTTGCATCCGTTCATGTCTATGTGCTTGGATTCATGTTCTACCATGTTTATGTGCTTGGATTCATATTCTACCATGTCTATGTGCTAAATTTCTATATGTTTACATGCATATTTCCATGCCTATGCGTCTAGATCTATGTTTTCGCATGCTTGTGTGCTTGGATCTATGTTCTCTACATGTTTTATGCTTTTTTCCATGTGCTTGTGCACTCTATGCCATATTCGTGTGCCTAGACTTAGGCTTTGTTTGTCATGCCATGTGCTATTTTAGCCCTTTTGTCGCATTTTCTTTCCTCTTGTGTTTTGGCCTAATGGTTAGGACCCGATCTAGATCCTATAGTCTTTGTCATCATCCATGTACCAAGGCCCTCATCAAAGGGTTTGGATCATCCTTATTTGCATGTCTATGCTCACTTGCTTCTATGCTTTATGCTTGTGTTAGCCTTTCTAGTTCTAGGCTTTGCCACGTTTGATGTCAATAGCGGGTTTGTGGTTGTGTGATTACATTCGATGCCCATGTGGCCTTATTTGGATGTGACCATTTGGGATGCATCGCTGTGATGCCGGTTGCTTCATGCATACTTCCCCTTTTCTGCTCCGTGCGATGATATGCTTGCCATGCTTGTTTGTGCCACCTGTTGGCTTTCTATGCATCTTTACACGCTTGCTCACATGTCCATGCATGAGTCTTGCTTGCTAGTATGTCGTTTGTGCTTCAACAAAATGAAGTTATGGACATTCGATCCAAACCTACATTTGTCCCTCTCGGACACCATCTTTTGTTTCCTTTCTTGCTTGTTTGCCTTTTTACTTGTTTGCTTGCTATCTTGCTTGTTTGCCTTCTCGCTTGTTTGATCGCATCCTTGTTTCTATGCTTGCCATGTCTATCATGTTTATCTGCTTTATGCCTCTTTCATACGCACTTTGCATCTTTGACTTCCATTGCTTGTCCGTTGGTTTCTTGTCTTTGTCTTTGCATGTACACACATGGAGTGAGGACGCATGGAGCTAGGGCACGATCTCCCAGCGCAAGCAAAAGAGGCACAGGCACGAGCATGCAGATATAAGCCAAGCGACGATAATTAGTAGGTTTAGGAGTTTAGCCTCTCCCATTTGGTTATGTACTCTTTCAAATCCCTTTCCTTCCTCCTCCATTTCTCCCCTAGATGGTTTGTATTAGGTATATTATGCCGTGTACCATTCGTCCTCATCTCTAGAGTATGGTGACCCCTGTTTACTTTCCTGCACCTATATTTTGGGCCATGCTCTAGGGATGTAGGCATTTACTTCCCTACTTTGTGTGCTTGCATTGTGCATGATGTATGTATATATATACCTATTTGCCCCCCTTTCAGTGTGATTGTCACAACAGTGTCACCTAAGGCAAATGATGCCTAATTTCTGCCACGAAAGTAAGGTGACTTGTCGCCATTTTTCTTTGTAGAAATCTGGCACTTTGCTCGAACACCTTAGGAAGGCATAGATTGGGACCACACCCATTCAAAAGCCAAACCTCAAAGCCCCCATGTATGCTAAGCCTCGATAGCCAATGCCAAAATCATGTTTTTACTGCCAATTTTTGAAAATTAAGGTTTTATAAAAACAAAGGACTGTCATTGGACATGCGTTGTGGGGTGCCTAACACCTTCCCCACACGTAACCAAACTCCCAAACCTAAGAATCAAGATTTTTTGACATCCACATTAGATTAGGGAAAATGCCCTTTTTCTTAATCTAGTATTGGTAATAAAATCAACTAGAAACAAGCGACCAATCATACCTTAGAAAAACCCAATGATTGATGGTGACTCCACTCACCTTTGGTAATTCCTTAAAATTTGGCCTAGATTCCCGCCATAACACCAAAGGTAGACTTACCTTCCTCCACAGAGAGAGAGAGAGAGAGAGAGAAATTGGCCTAGATTCCTGCCATAACACCAAAGGTAGACTTACCTTCCTCCACAGAGAGAGAGAGAGCTCCATGCAAATTACACGCACACCATCATCAAAAGGGGCCTTCCAACGGGGCCCCGCACACGCAGGAGCTGTTGCCACGGCTAGTGGTCAAATGAAGGCATGGCAGCGGCATTTTTTCTGCTTTCAATCGAAGCCGGGCGTCGACAAACACCCAAACAAAAAGAAACATGGATCCCATAAAAAAGAAAAAGAAAAAGAAAAAGAAGCGGGGATCCTGGAGCCTTTCCTTTAACAAAAATAAAAGGCAAAAAAAAAAAATAAATAAATAAATAAACCCTAACACATAGAAATGTGAGCCTTTTATTATAACAAAAATAAATAAAAACTATTAAAATTTTTTACTTTATTTTGTTATGGATGTGTACTAAGTGGCTACATCTTAGAACTATCATAAATAAATAAAAGCTATGTCCATTCTTCTAAAAAAAAACCACATCCATTTTTATTTCCATAAAAAATGTTACATGCAAATTCTTGGTTTTAAAGGTAGTTGTTAAATCCTAAATTTAAGCTCTTTTTGACTATTATTATGGATGTGTAGTAAGTGGCTAAGTGTTAGGACTAAAGATAAGTAGATAACTCCTATAAATAAATCAGAATTTTCTCTTAAAAATATATAAGAAACAATTGAGGAAAGAGGTGTAAATAAAATTTTGGATAAATACATCACTTAAAATGAAGAATTCTTTTTCTATACTTCACTAAAATTAGAAAAAAAATAAAAAAGTTTAGATATGCTCACAAATATCAGACAGAATTCAGTACTAATAATAAAAAGGAATAGATAAGGACTTTAACAATTTTAACTTATAAATACTATTATTTAAGCATATTTTATATTTTAGATGGTAGACTCGATCCAATTGGATGTTGGACAACAAAAACTACTTCTAATAAAGAGTAACTAGACACGATTCAATTGTTTCTCAAAAAAAAAAAAAAAAAAAAAAAAAAAGAGAAAGAGACAGAAAAAGAAGACATGATTCAATTGGCCTTGCACTCTAGCACTCTTATTTATTTGGGACTGTAAAATGGACTGGACTAACATGAGCTTAAATTTGATTGTAACTATAGAGTTTTACATTAAAAAAAAAAAAAAAAAAAAAACCGTGAAAAGCAATATAATATATTAGTATTAGCTTTAGTAGGTAAGCAAATTTCATTGGCTAACTAGAACTTGGACTTGGCCTTACAAAAAGGCCTGATTTTGTTTTAAAGTGTGTCAAATGAGCACGAAAAATTGAATCTAATTTTATGTAGAAATGAGTTTGGAAAATAAAATTTAGACATTTTCTAAATTATATTTTGGTCACATTGATCTAACAATTCATAATCTAAATCTAAATATATTCTCAAAACTTCTACCTAAAATAATAATTTAATAATTTTAAGAAGTGTAACTTATTTCTCCTATTTTACAAACTCTTACTCAACTAAACTTAGCACATGCTTCCCCCTTTACTAAAATTTTATTACAATTGCACATATTATAACAATTCTTACATGTGATTTGTTCAAAATTAGTTCAATTTTTTAAGGTTTTAATACAGTCTATCTGTGACAAGGAAAGATCTATTGCTTAATGTGTGTGTGTGTGCAACGACCACCATAAATTTAATTTAATTTAATTTTATGTAGAAATGAGCTTGAAAAATACAGCGATGGCTCATATCGATGAAATTGAATGTTGTCGAGAACAATGGAGATATTATGCTCGTCTAAGAAGACAAAGAGAAGACAATGAAAGCAAAAATATTCGATTGGTAAGACATCGTGCCAATTACTCAATACAAAGTCAACAAACTTTGGGTGGTGAATACGTTTTAGTGAGAAGTCCAACAAATTTAAATGAAGATGTTGTGCATTTTGATTTAACATCAACAAACCTATCACTAATACCACCTAATCATGAGGCTAGACAAAGTCGTTGGCTTACACATTGTTGAGGTCTGAAAAAGATCATAGTAAAATAAGCCCAAAAAAGAATAAGTTAAGCCCAGCCCGGAAGGAAAATTCAAACTAAGCCCAAAGTAATTATACAGGAGACCCATGAGAGAATAAAAGAAAGGCCCGGAGGATCCCGAAGCCCAAAATAAAAGAAGCATCCAAAAAAAGAGGACCATGGCAAGGTATAAGAAGCAAGGATCCTCGGGAACCATCAATAGGCGCGGATCCCTTCAGGCACAAAGAAAAAAAGGAAGACTGGGACAACTCGATAGAAAGAAGACAGAAAAAAAAGAAAACAAGAAACAAAAGCAAAAAAGAATGCGAGCGACCTCTCATGGCATGGCATAGAAGAAGAAGCCTCGGGGAATCAAGACAGGAAGAAGAATGATAACAAACGATCTTTAAAAAAGGCGAAACATGATTCCGCCCAAATAGGAAAGAAAAGGAAAAGTAGAAGGCGCCAAAAGTGGGGATGCCGAGAAGGGCATACCTCAGCACGTCCCAAAGAAGATGGCCAACCAGAAGCTTTCAAAAGAATTAGAACTGAGAGAAGGAAAGAATGAGAAGAAACGGAAAAGGGACTTACCGAGACAACAGAGACAAGACATACTCTGTTCGCAAAAGAGCAAAACAGGGGAACCAATGGTTCCCAGGGAAGCCTAGAAAACTCCATTATAAAAGGAGGGGATGGGTTGTGAAGAAGGGGCAGTGAAAAAAGTGAGAAAGAAAGAAGAAATTCTCTAGAAAAAGAACTATAAAAAAAAATCAAGAGTGAAGAGAAAATATTAAGGGAAGACAAAATATTGCTTCTCGGTATCCTAAAAGCCACTATTGCACATACTCGGATTCAACGAGAATCAAACTTTGCAAGTTTTGAAGGCTGAAATAGTCATTCAAGACTGCAATTTTGAGCTTGATTGAACCTTGTAGCACGTCCTAGTGAGCTTTACGTAATCAAACAGATAAATGTATTAATGAAACTTTGCTTCATATTTCCCAGGATCCCCACAGCACTAATTCTTATCGCTTAGTTAATCCTGTTTCTTTTCTCCTGAATTTACCTTGTTAATTTTTGGCATATCCTTGTTTGTCATTTTGTTTGTATTGTCGGGAGTATTCTCTGCATTTCACTTGATTCTTAAACAACTCGTTAGCTACGGTGAGTCAAGGCCCGGTCCACCAAATCCTTCCTTTTCATTTAGGCCTAGGATCCTTGGGCCTGAGTGTAACGAAAAAGGGCACTCTCACATTTTGGCGACTCCGTTGGGGATTGGGCAAAGAAGAAGGAAGAAGCAACCCCTTCACAGAGAATGCCTCCAAGACAAAGAAACAACAAAGGAACTAATGTGCCACCTACGGCCTCCGAGCCCGTAGGAGAAAATG
Source organism: Quercus dentata (assembly GCA_028216015.1). Classification (NCBI taxonomy): domain Eukaryota; kingdom Viridiplantae; phylum Streptophyta; class Magnoliopsida; order Fagales; family Fagaceae; genus Quercus; species Quercus dentata. The sequence goes on from CP116451.1 coordinate 10,667,502, forward strand.
AGGTAGCTTCCGGGCAAGGAGGTGGGATACCCTTGGTAGAACAGGAGGTTGTGTCAGAACAAAGACACGCAAGGCGGGAACCAGACCTTATGGCCGGGATGACAGCAATGTTAAAAGATTTGGAGCAAGAGGTTCGCCTTCTCAAAGAGGGCGGGACACAGGAAATCAGAGACAATGTTCCCCCTACTGGGCACCAAGATGGGACGCAGCTAGAAGGAAGGTCGGCGGTGGGAGGAAGAGCCAACCCTCGGTGCTTGACACTGGCGGATGTCAATGCCCTCCTGGAGCAAGAAAGGGAAAAACACTCGGGGATCCCCAAGCAATTCTCTCGGGATCCCCCGTTCCCTCCAGAACTTCTTGGCAAACCATACCCTAAGGGGTACGAACCCCCAAAGTTCCATCCTTTCGATGGGAGGAACGGGAGTCTTTGTGGAACATGTGAGTAGGTTTGTCCACACTATAGGCCCCTATGCGGGAGAGAGAGAAATTATGTCCGAGAGAATTCGCCAAATCCTTAGTGGATAGGGCATACACTTGGTACACCACGCTGAGACCCGGGTCCATCAAAACCTGGGATGAGATGATGGAGAAATTCTGCGCCAAATATTACCCTGGTGAAGACAAAATCACTTTCCGAGAATCGCAAATGGTGAGGCGGAGACCGGAGAAGATCCTGTTCAATTCATCAAAAGATTTGAAGATGTGTCCCTAGACTGCTATGGGGACCATGAAGAAAAGGAGCTCGTGGAAACCTATATAGCCAACATGCTTTTTGATTATAGGCTCAACCTTGAAAACCTATGTATCACACGGTTTGCTAACTGTGTGAGAGAGAACCAGAAGGACGGCGCAAACCATGAGGACAAAAAGGCTACCCGCATCCCAAGCTATGACAAAGATCGAGTAGGAGAGAAAAAGGAAGAGACCAGACGGGAAGGTGTTCGAGGAACCACCAGTGATCCCATGTACAGGTGAGGAATTAAGCCATGTCCTAGACAAATGGATCGGAGATGGAGTTGTTAGGTCATTCAACGTGTCTAGGCCACCAACTGAAGGAAGAACCCTTTATTTTGCAGAATCCATAATTATGTCAAACACTCCACCAAGGATTGCTGGACCCTTCGCAGACTCTTCCACAAAAAGCTGAGAGAAGGAACCCCGGAGCTCACTCAGAAGGAGCCGGAAGTGCGGAGGAACCCCTTGCCTAACCACAAAGGAAAAGGGGTGGTAGCGATAGTAATACATGGGAACCCGGCAGAGAAGGAGAGAATCGAAGGATCCTTCCACCCAAGTACAGTCAGGACCCTCCGGAAGAATCCTAAGTTCAGGTCACTATTCAATCAATTAGGATTCGGACCGAGAAGCAAGAAGAGTGGCCATAGAGTCTCTCATGAGCATAGCAAAGATTCAGGGGATGGAATGCTTTACAAATGAGTCACATGCTAGTCGAGCTTTCTGGAGACAACCAATGCAATAACTTTCACCGATGAAGACATGGAGATTGAGCACCCGGACCACCGTAGACCCCTTTATCTAATGGCCACCATAAACGGCGTTCAAGTCGAAGAGCACCTTTGGTGGATACAGGGGCATCACTCAATCTCATAGCCTTGAGTACCCTGGAAGTCATTGGCTTAGTTGTGAGAAGGATCCTAGGGGCTCCCATGGAAATAACAGGATTTGGAGGATCGGTGGAATCAACAGAAGGATACGTGTAACTAGCCTTAAGGGTAGGGCCAATAGTAGCTTTGACAAGGTTTCATGTGATTAATGCAGAAGTTTCTTATCACGTGTTGTTGGGATGCCCGTGGCTTCATAAACATCGCCTTATTCCATCCACGTTCCATCAATGCATTAAAGCGAGGCTGAATGGAAGGCCCATAAGGATCCCCTCACAACCATAATCCTTTCGGCCAGGAGAAGTGAACTTTGCGAAAACAATGTTTTATGATGAGTTGGAGCCGGATGATGAGAACCCCGCCCCGGGACCCTAGGGGCACCTATCCTAGAAGAAGAAGAAGGAGGGAGGGGCACCCGTGACTTGAGGAACCTTCTAGAAAGAAAAAGACAAAAGAGGGAGCCCAGCTCTTCAGGATCCCGAGAATGTGTGGTGGTGCGGGAACCTGGGGGAAGACTGATCTATCGTTTGTGAAGGTGCGCGGGACCCGAATGCATTGTGCGGGAAGGTCCCGGACCACCAAGCTGCATGATGGCCCAAGAAGTAGTCCCAAAAGAACCAGTTAAGGAGGCCCAGTTCACTGAGGAAGAATTAAAGGAAATAGATTTGGGGACGAGAACCGGGGTCCCGAAAGCCTGTCTTCATTAGCATCAATTGATGGCTCAAGAAAGAGAACAACTAGTAACCTTGCTTCAAAATACAGAGATGTGTTTGCATGGACCTATGATGAGATGCCTGGTCTAGACCCAGGATTGGTAGTCCATTCTCTTAATGTGGACCCGGGAATAAGGCCAGTAGTCCAACCAGCTAGGGTCTTCCACACTGAGGTAGAAGCTCAAATAGTTCAAGATGTCAAGAAATTGCTAATAGCTGGTTTTATCAAACTCATCCAACACCCAAAATGGCTTTCCAACATTGTACTTGTGAAGAAGAAAAATGGTCAGATCCGTTGCTGTGTAGACTTTCATAACTTGAATAAGGCATGTCCTAAAGATGAATTCCCCTTACCCAATATCGACCTCCTTGTAGATTCAAATGCAGAAACTCAATGTTCTCATTTATGGATGGGTGCAGTGGATACAACCAAATCCGCATGGCAGCCAAAGATGCGAGAAGACGGTATTCAGAACTCCGATTGGGAACTTTTACTACACTGTAATGCCCTTTGGCCTCAAAAATGCGGGGCTACATATCGGCGGACAATGACAAAATGCATTTTCCATAACATGATGCATGAGGAGATGGAAGATTATGTAGATGATATTGTGGTCAAGTCAAAAACCAGAACAGGACATTTCCAAGTACTTGAGCAAGTCTTTGAAAGATGCAGGGAAGTACAAGTTACGTATGAACCCCATGAAGTGCGCCTTTGGAGTGTCTCGCTGGAAAGTTCCTTGGGTTCCTGGTACATCACAAAGGCATAAGCGTGGACCCACCAAGGCCACAGCTATCGCCACGATGAGAAGACCAACTACTGTAAGGGAACTCAAAAACTTCCTGGGGAAGGGTCTCCTATATTAGGAGATTTGTGCCTGGTTTAGCCTCGGCTACCGCAGGCCTATCCAAACTGTTGAAAAAGGGGAATGAATTTACCTGGGGGACAGAGCAGCAGGAAGCTTTTCAAAGAATTCAGAGTATCATGAATCATCCGCCCACCCTCCAGGCACCAAGATGCGTGGGCGACCTCTGTTGCTATACTTAGCATCAAACTCTCGAGGCAATAGGAGCTTTTCTTGGCACAAGAAGATGACCAAGGAAATGAGCAGCTGTATACTATGTAAGCAAAACACTCAAGGATACCGAGACCAGGTACCCCAGAATAGAGAAAGCCTGCCTAGTGATCATTTATGCATCCCAAAGGTTGAAGAGGTACTTCTCGGCTCACCAAATTCTCTTAGTAACCAAGTCCCACCCCATAAAAGCGCTCCCGCACCAGCCCCTTCTCACGGGAAGGATAGCACAATGGCTAGTGTTGCTCTCACAATATGATATAGGTATAAGAACTCCCAAGGCTGTCAAAAGCCAGGCCATAGCAGATTTGCTAGCTCAATTTCCAGGAAAGGAGGAAGGCCCGCTGAGCGAAGAAATTCCTGGTGAGGTAGCAGTGGTGGAGATCCCAGGAAAGAAATGGACGATGAGGTTTGACGGGTCGGCTACAGCAACTTCAAATGGGGTAGGAATTGTACTAAGCTGTGAAAATGGGGATATCATGCCCCTATCTTTCAAGCTTGGTTTCTCATGCTCTAATAATGCAAATGAATATGAGGCATACTTAATCAAGGTTGAATATAGCACTCGGCATGGGAGTGAAACACATGAGAGTGTTGGGAGATTCCAATCTTGTAGTCTCCCAAATGAAAGGTGACTTTGCATTACGGGAACAAAGCTTAGCAGCCTACAGGACTTAGGCACAAAGGTCGGAGATGAAATTTCACACCTTTAGCATAGAATACACTCAAAGAAGTGAAAACAGGTTTGCTGATGCGCTCGCCACCCTGGGATCCCAAATACCGCTTGATGGGAGGGATACGCTAATAAAAATAGGAAGGCAGGAACATTCTATTGTAAGGATCCTCCAGGGGATGTATCCCGGAGAGTCCAAACAGTGGGACTGGAGGGACGAAGCCAAAGAAAAGATGAAAGAGGTAGGCCTAGAGGGAATATCAAAGAACTAATGGACTACACTCGGATAGAAGGAGAATTGTATAGAAGGCTGCCGGGAGGGATCTTGTCCGGATGTATCACCGAGAAGGAAGGAAAGTCGAAACTAGAAGAATTACACGCCCAAGTATGTGGAGTTGCGAGAAAAGGTCACCTATACGAAAGGATGCAATGCATGGGGTATTACGGCCGGATATGGACAAGGAAGCAAAGAATCACACAGGGAAATGCCAGGAATGTTGTTTGGCAATTGATAAAGAAGAAAGCTACGCGGTATTTATTGCGAGAAGATTGGCGGGTTCCTTTCATAGGATACCTGCTCGGGGATCTTGCCAACCGACAGAAAACCGCCCACAAGCTCAAAAAGTTAGCGTGCGGTATTTCTGCGCAGAATGATATTTTATTCAAAAGGGATACCATGGGGATCCCCTCAGTGCCTGGGACCAAAGGAAGCTAGAGAAGTAGTCGAGAGGTACACTTTGGAGATTGTGGAAGTCACCCAGGAAAAGAAGGTCAGTACAAGCGATTCTCGTTGTTGGGATATTATCGGCCAACGATGAAAAGGGACTCGAGGAGCTGGTCAAAACATGTCGTGCTTGCCAAGTCCTGGGAGATGCAATTCACACTCATCCAAATGTCCTACAAGATATGACGACGCCATGGCCTTTTCATACTTGGGGCTCGATCTCATAGGGCCTATAAATCCTCCATCCAACGGTTATATATGGATTCTGGCAGCAGCCACGAGTACTTTACGAAATGGGTAGAGGCCATCCCCTTGAAAAAAGCTACTAGAGCAGCTGTGGCAAATTTCATTCGAGACCACATCATTACAAGGTTCGGGATCCCCAGAAGATTGATCGGTGACAATGGAACCCCATTCATAAACAAAGATATGAAGGGATTAACTCAAGCATACCACATCAAGCATAGAAGATCTACCCCATATTACCCACAAGGAAACGGCCAAGCCGAGGCTACTAATAGGGTAATGTTGAAGATCCTTAAGAAAATGAAGCACGAGTATGGAGGGAAATGGAGTGACCATCCGGCGGATGTGCTTTGGGCATGTAGAAGCTCAGTAAAAACAGCCACAGGATTTTCCCCATTCTCCCTGGTCTATGGAATAGAAGCCATCAGCCCCGTGGAGTTAGTCATTCCTACACCAAGGGTAATTCTGGAGGAAAATCAAGGAGAAAGTGAGGACGCAAACAATGAAAAGAGGCTAGCAGATCTGGAAGGGGTAGAAGAAGAAAGAGAGCTGGCCAAGAAAAGGAGCCGGAGATACCAAAAAAGAATGACCAGAGCATATGCACAAACAAGACGCCCAAGAGTGTTCATTGAGGGACAATTAGTACTAAGGATGGCGGAGCACGTGAGGAGGAACCCGCCACGGCTTTCCAAGTTCACCCCAAAATAGGAAGGACCCTACATCATCAATGCAGCTCATGAGAGTGGGTATTATCACCTTGCCAAAGAAGATGGGATAGTCCCGACAGAACCCATAAACGAGAAATGGCTCAAGCAATACTATGCATAAGGACAAGGGGATCCCGGTACCTCGGGATCCTTTTACCAGCTTCACTATCTCCTAAGTTTTTTTTTTTATTATTATCCTTTTTTATTTTTTCAGCCTTTATCATGAATTCTGGTCTAAGATAATTTTGTTCAGGAATATGTGATAGATTGACACTTTGTGGTCAATATCGCACCAAATGATTTTTTCTTTGTTCCTTAAAAATGACCATGTTTTAATGAAGTTCCTGTTTTCTTCAACATTTGAATCTTTCTTTAAATACTGCAAAGACCAAATTTGGATAGATTTAAGGAGGGATACCCGAGTCAAAAAAAAAAAAAAAAGGGAGAGTATGTAATACCCTTTTTACATATGGCCCAGAATCCACCTCACAAATAATTTCGGATATCCCACAAACAGTTCCAAGTGCATAGGTCTAGGATCACAGAATAAAAGTGAAGTATCTAGGATACCTAGCCTAGCACTTGGCAAAAGGGGAACCTTGTCAAAGTTCATGAACTGGGACCGTATCTCAAAAAAAAAATACATAGGAAAGGATACCAGTGTACCCAGTTCAAGACTTGCACAATAGATTGCCGGGTACCTGGACCAGAACTTACAAAAAAGCCTGTGGAAACCATGGTCCAGGACTCAGGAAAGAAAAGAGTCATAAGAAAGTAAAGGCAATATATCAAAGAAAAAAAAGGCAGATTCACATATTAAGAAATGAGAAGCAGTTTTGAAAAAAAAAAAAAAAAAAAGAAAAGCAAAGAGTAGAACAATGTTCAAAAAAAAAACTTATACAACCCCAAATTGTTTATGTAAGTCTAAAATAAGCTAAGGAATAAGGCCAGCCAACAGGAGGCATCGGGAGAAATAACAGCACAATCAAAGAAGAAAGGATCCTCTGCCGCTTGACCTTCAAGTCTTGTAAAGCCTTGTGAGCATGAGCCAAAGCTTCCTCAAAGCAGCTATCTTGGTGTCTATACTCTTGAATGATTGCCTTTGAAACAAGATATGAGCCAGCAGGCTAAGCAAGTGATCTAGCAAAAAGACAAATTGAACTTGGCCTCCGTAAGGTCTTGCACCACCCCTCTCCACTCCGAAGCTTTTCCTCGGACAAAGAATCTACAGAGAGGAATTCCTCGGGAAACCAAAGACACGACACAAAGAACTCCATCAAAATATTGCCTAGAAAGATGCCTCCCTGAAGCCACCGGTGAAATCCCGTGACTCTTGAGCGGACTCTCTAGCAGCAATGCAGGCCTTCCACAGAACAGAGAAGCGCAGGAAGTTGCCATAAGAAGACCCAAAAACATGGAAGTGGTCAAGGGGAAGACCGTTAAATTCCAAGAGATCAAAGCGAGTCGGGAAGGAGGAAAGCCCTGAATCAAGATCCGAGGCAGCCACTTTCGAGGCATCCCCATCACTGTGTCACCACTTGCAGAGACAGGGGAACTTGCACCTTTCGCTCTGGATGAAGGTCAAAACTTGAACAGTCTCACAATTCCTTTAGGGATAACAGCTCGAAACCCGCAAAGCCTGTATCAATATTCAAAAAGAAAAGAAAAGGAAGAACAGATTTATTCTTAAAAAGAAAAAGAAAAAAAGAAGGACAAACCAGTTCCGGCTTCTTGGGGCAGAGCCTCTTCTTCCTAATCCCCGACTTCTTCGAGGATTCTCGGAAAGAACATAAGGCAAGTTGAAGAAAAGGTGAAGGACTAACGGCAAAATGGCTAAAGGAAGGAATAGATGCGGGGGGCTTCGCCATAAAAGAAAAGGAAAGAGAAGAGCGAAGGGAAGGAAAGAAAAGAAAAGAAAACACAATGAGAGCAGCTCGCACTCACCTTCTGAGCTGTCTGATTCTAAAGAAGAAGCAACACTGGGAGAGCGGATTTCTCACCGGGTTTGACCTAAAAGGGAGAAAGAAAAGGAGGAACTCAAAAAACTGAAAAGAAAATAAAGATATAACGCTATTTCAAGGAAACAAGGCTTACCTGTTTGTTTGGATAAAGGGTGTCTCCCAAAGCGCCTTTATCGACAAGGATTGAGGAAACACAGATCTTGATAGGACTAGGAGTACGTTCAAGATGGGGACTTTGAGATGAAGGGATCCCAGAGACTTTGGGATCCCGAGAATCTTGGGAATCTTGCATCGGTTGCCCGGTTTCCTCAATTGAACCACCAAGAAGGGACTCCTTCCCCACAGAGGAAAAACAACAGAAAGAGCTGTGATAGCTTCCTCTCCCAGAGCCTTGCCAGTCATAGGAGGGGATACCTCCACCTAAAGGAAGAAGAAGAGGAAAAGGCAGCGCCAAGTAAAAAGAAAAACAATGGGAAATGCTAACAACACAATGACAGAATAGAAGGAGAAAACAAAAAAAGGGAGACACACATACCACATTGTCACGAGAAGATTGGCTTTTACCCTTCTTGTGATCAGACTTGCGCTTGGACCGCAAAGGAAATCACCACTCGTCAACAAAATAGAAATAAGTGCAACAAGGTAAAAAAAAAAAAAAAAAAAAGAGAAGAAGGAAAGAAGTCTTGCCCTTCTCTCTCTCTCAACAGATTCTCTGGAAGTCTTTTGCTTACTACGAGTACGCCCGGAGGGTCCTAAAGGAGGCTGGGATACCAAGCCGAGGATCCTAAAGAACCATGGACTGAAGCGATCACAGGAACCTGGGAAAAAGAAGACTCTACCTTGGTCTTCTTCCGAGTCCTTGAAACCAAAGGTTCCTTGACATCCTTGCCTTCCTGAGATGCCAAGTGTGCTTGAGATTTCCCGTTTTTCTTCTTTTCGCCTCGAAACCTATCTCCACACCCCCTGTACTTTCGCCAACATCAACAACTTTCATTTTCTTCGACTGACGTCCTTACCTTTACTCGGAGCAATGGCAGCACTTATTGTCTCCATTGCACCTTTCTTGATGGGTACTCCGGAAGAAGCGCCGATAATGAGACTATCACCCAACCAAGTCTCGGGAAAGTCCTGTCCATAAGCCACCCAACCTCCCTTGGAGGCATGCCACTCTGCGAACCCGGTCTTGCTACTTGCAGCAAAGCGAAACAATCCCAGCAGAGGAAGGGATAAACGTCTATTGGATGTCGGAGCGAAACAATGCTAGGATTCGGGCTTCCCGAACTGTACTGAGCCAACATAATCAACAAAAGACTTTTGTACTCTTCTCCAATAATTGGTATAGCCGCTAGAAGCAAAGACTCCTCTCTGGGAGTTAGGCACTGCAAATTAGGGGCTCCTCCGTGACCAATAAGAAAAGGCCTGCAGCCTCGAAAAGGATCCAAAGAAGGAAGGGATGGCACCACGTCCTTGAAAACTGGAGGGATGTCTTGGTCAAAACCAAATTATCGGAGCACCCGGTATCTTGAATAATGAGTATATTTTGCGCCACTTGAAGAAGGCACAGGAAGCCGGGAGGGGCTAATACAGGCAAGATAAGCCAAACTGCCCTCATCACCACGGGCGCAAGTCAAAGGTATTACCCAGAGAAGATAAAAAAGAAGACAACACAGAATCACACGCGAAGCCGGGACCAAACTCACGAGGGGATCTCCAATGTAAGCTCCCTGCTTGATCGAACAATTCCACAATGTTAAGGCCATCACCTTTCAAGCTAATCTAACGAAAAATGATGGGAAAGGCATCGGTAGAATTGCCACAAAGACCCTTCACTATGTCGGGGGATCCTTGGAACTTGTCTTTCACAAATTTCAAATTCCCGCACTTGGCCAAAGTAGCTGCAGAACGGTCCCACATGAAAATCTGAAGAATGGCATAGTGAAGAGATGAAGTGATCACGTAACAAGAATCACCCTCGGTCTCATCCCCATGAAGCTGGTCCAATTGAGAGTAAACGTGACCCAAAAACAGAGGGGCCAAAGGATACTGGGTCCCTCGAGCCAACTTGATTGCCAACGGAAAAAACGAAGACTTAACTCCGTACCTAGGGAACTCACTAAACAAAAACTTACTAAGCCAAAAAGCCGAAAAACCGCCCACCTCACTTCCTTATCCTTCTCACGAGAAAGGGTCATCACCCATCTCCCCATCCTAGCCGGCTTACCCCCAGAAGAGGCAGCGCGACCACCAAAATGACCAAACAATTTATCCTCTACCACGAGATCCTCACCAGAAAGGCTAATATCAAACGGGCTCTCTTCACCAAACACCAGGAGTAGGAAGTTATTAACCACATCTTCCAAGGTGATTGTCAATTCACCAAAGAGAAAAAAGAAAAAGTATGAAGAGAAGGGCACCAACGACGTACTGGATGCCTCGAGCCCTTTGGCGTCTCTGAAGCCCTCAAGGTTTCTCGGAAATAGCCATTGCCTTTAGGATACCAGTAGCGCTCAAGCGACCCACAAATTCAGCATCGAGACAGTTCCTTGTCTACCCATATAGGCCAGCCCCGAATCTTTCCCCGGAACAAAATCAAAGAAAATAGGAACCGCTTCTGGATTCCTTGCCTAATCTGGAGATCGAAAATCTCTCTAGGGTCGTGGAACACAGGCGGAACCAGCGAAACCCGCTTGGCTAGAAAACATCCAAACATGAGGGGATGGAGGAGCCTCACCATGAGATATATGAGGGAAAAACAAACTGGGAGAATACCAAGGATCTCGTAAAGGGAAGGCCGGACGTTCGGTAACCTCGTGAGAATCACTTGGAGTAGAACCAGAAGAACCTTCACCCTCGGAAGGATCGAGTACGCTCTCTCCTCTTTCGGGAAGAAGAAGAAGCCATCGGAACAACACGTACAATGAGAAGAAAGGAGATTGAAAGTGCGAAAAGGGGAAGACCAGAGAGTAACAGAGAAGAAGAGAAACTCAAAGAATGAAAAAAAAAAAGCTCGGAGAAGCAAAGTGATAAGATGAAACGGCTACAATAAAGGCGCAAGTAGCGATTGGGGAAAAACAGATTTATGGAAAGACGCGCGCAGATTGCAAAAATTTAATTTGAAGAAGAGATTAATCAGCGATTATTAATGAGAAGTAACGGGAAACGAGAAAAGTGGGTAGAGGAGTTTTACCTCAAATACTCAACTGCCACGTCCTGTGTAAAGAGGAAGTTGCAAAAAGTAATAATTATAAGAGAAGGCAACAATCAAAAAGAAGGTGACCAAAAGCGAGAGAAAAGGGCCGGGATCCCGAGTAAAAAGGGAAGGGAACCAATAGAAGTAGAGAAAAAGGGGATCCCACGAAAATCTTAGGAAACCTAAATCACTCACGCGTGGGCTTGAGGCAACCCACGGGCTCGGGGGGCTAAATGTTGAGGTCTGAAAAAGATCATAGTAAAATAAGCCCAAAAAGAATAAGTTAAGCCCAGCCGGAAGGAAAATTCAAACTAAGCCCAAAGTAATTATACAGGAGACCCATGAGGGAATAAAAGAAAGGCCCAGAGGATCCCGAAGCCCAGAATAAAAGAAGCATTCAAAAAAAGAGGACCACGGCAAGGTATAAGAAGCAAGGATCCTCGGGAACCATCAATAGGCGCGGATCCCTTCAGGCACAAAGAAAAAAAGGAAGACTGGGACAGCTCGATAGAAAGAAGACAGAAAAAAAGAAAACAAGAAACAAAAGCAAAAAAGAACGGGAGCGACCTCTCATGGCACAGATAGAAGAAGCCTCGGGGAATCAAGACAGGGAAGAAGAATGATAACAAACGATCTTTAAAAAAGGCGAACAGATTCCGCCCAAATAGGAAAGAAAAGGAAAAGTAGAAGGCGCCGAGAAGTGGGGATGCCGAGAAGGGCATACCTCAAAGACGTCCCAAAGAAGATGGCCAACCGTGAAGCTTTCAAAAGAATCGGACTCGAGAGAAGGAAAGAATGAGAAGAAACGGAAAAGGGACTTACCGAGACAACAGGGGACAAGACATACTCTGTTCGCAAAAAGAGCAAAACAGGGGAACCAATGGTTCCCTAGGAAGCCTGAAAACTCCATTATAAAAGGAGGGGATGGGTTGTGAAGAAGGGGCAAAAAAAAGTGAGAAAGAAAGAAGAAATTCTCTAGAAAAAGAACTATCGAAAAAAAATCAAGAGTGAAGAGAAAATATTAAGGGAAGACAAAATATTGCTTCCTGGTATCCTGTAAAAAGCCACTATTGCACATACTCGGATTCAACGAGAATCAAACTTTGCAAGTTTTGAAGGCTGAAATAGTCATTCAAGACTGCAATTTTTGAGCTTGATTGAACCTTGTAGCACGTCCTAGTGAGCTTTACGTAATCAAACAGATAATGTATTAATGAAACTTTGCTTCATATTTTCCAGGATCCCCACAGCACTAATTCTTATCGCTTAGTTAATCCTGTTTCTTTCCTCCCGAATTTACCTTGTTGATTTTTGGCATATCCTTGTTTGTCATTTTGTTTGTATTGTTAGGAGTATTCTCTGCATTTCACTTGATTCTTAAACAGCTCGTTAGCTGCGGTGAGTCAAGGCCCGGTCCACCAAATCCTTCCTTTTCATTTAGGCCTAGGATCCTTGGGCCTGAGTGTAACGAAAAAGGGCACTCTCACACACATATTCGTAACTTGGCATGCAATATGCCGCTTAAGCAAAGTTATGCCAGAAGCCAATGGTGAGATTATAGTTTTGTATCTTTAAACAATCTTCATTGCTTGGAATATTATTATTTTGAGGAAATCTATAGTTTTTGGCATGTTAGTTGTATGTCAATGTCAACAAAAACACTAACTTAGAGTGCGTTTGGATTCGGCCGAAAGTTCCTGCGCGTTTGCGTTTTGTCTTTTTTTTTTTTTTTTTTTTTTTTCACGCGTTTTGGAGCGTTATGGGTGTTGCGGCTCTTTGTTCATGCACTGTTCAATGAACAAGAGTCGCAAACTTTGACGTTTCAAATTTTTTGGACCAATCACAAGACATCGTGTAATCTGTTCACGGACCCACAAATTTCACTTTTCAGCAACTTTTTCATTAAAAATGGGTCCCACGATACTATTCACACATTTAAAAATTATTTCGCTACAGTGTTTTTCAGTTTTCAGTTTCAGTTTTTCGATTTTCAGCTGTATTCAAACGCACCCTTAATGTTTATATATTAAATTTAGGTTTCCCTCCAACCTATCCAACTACAATGGCAAATGACTTTAAGGTTAGGCCAAGTCATATGAATTCTAATGTTAATGATGGTAAGTTTTATATAATATATTTATAAATCTTTCACCACTATTTATATATATATATATATATATATATATGTAAGGTTGAATTTAATCAACCATCTTGTTGGCTTTATTCCGTGCCAAATTTACTTGTATTTCAGCAATTAGTAACCCTGTATTTAGGTGGGATTTTTGTAATGGTAGTGAGTGAGATAGTGTGATAAAATGCTCAAGAGTGTGCAAGAAAAACAGAGACTCGCAAATGGATCTCGCGGGAGACTTGCGCGCAAAGAAGTCGCCGTAAGTTGCACATGTGCATGCCGGAAGTTGAAGCGTCATGCTAGTTGGAGCACTACAAGACGAAATAGGACAACCGGCCGTTCGAGTTATCTCGCGGTTGGATCTCGCGACTCGGTCAAGCCGTGAGGCCAAGCCGCAAGCCAACCCCGTTTTGAAAACCCTGACTCTTCACATTCCATTTTGACCCTGGTATAAATACCCCTTATACCCACGAAAGAAAGAGAGCTTCCGGAGAGAATTTTGAGAGAAAAACCCTAGAGAAAAACAAGATTGATTCATCCGCAATCTTCACATAAGAGACTCTTCAAATTCCTCTACTCTCTTTCTCTCTATTGTTAAATCCTTGAGAGGCCTTTTACCAAAACCTTTTCTCACCATATCCATTCTTGTGAGATGGCTGTTTGGTATTCTCGGAAGCGATTAGGAAGGAACCAATTAGACATTGGTTGATGCTATGATTAAGTAGCGGAATCCGGGAAACTAGAAAAGAAATAGGTTCGGCGCAACCTCGTTGGAGTAAGAAACTTGGAGGGCTTAGGTACACTGGATAGATTAGGCTTGGAGGATTTATTGCTGTTCATGTATCCCAACTACATTTTCTAGTGGATTACTTACCGCTTGGAGGGCGGCGAAGAGGTTTTACGCCGAGGGTTTCAGTTTCCTCTTCGATAACACATTGTTGTGTTGTCCTTGCGTTTGCATCTCTCTTCCCTTTATCTTTGTCTTTTATTTTCTGCTGTGGATGTGATTTTAATTGGCTTAGATTGTTTACCAATTCTGTTTATAGCTTGTGTTCATTTTCCGCACACTTGTTGTTTGTCATAAAGCTTGAATTGGTTATTTTGTAATTGGGGGTCTAAACGTTAAAGGGTGTTTTATACACTATTTGAACTTTCAATATATATAATTACACTAGTTGAGAATTTTATATAATTACATTGCAATCACATAAAGAATTGAAGGGGTTGAAAATATAGTTGAGCAAAACCAAGGGGATGCCTACAGAGAACAAGGTTTTTTCCTCAATGTCACCATTTTTTATTCAAATTTCAAGTTTGTCCTTATAAATTTTGTAATTAGTTTACACACTGCATATTCAAAACATTATTAATATTTCACTACATCATATTTGGTACAAATTTTAATATTGAATAAAATAAAATCACTAATTTTTTCCTTAAAATTAAAATTAGGTGTTGACAACACATGTGATGATACTGCACATGTAATAAATTATATGCAAGGGAGAAATAATTGTGCAAAAAATTATAAAGAAGGTAGAGAGGTCATAAGGTACCAACTACCACAACCAAATACATGTCGCATTTTATTGCCTGTTTGTTAGAAGACATCCTCAATATGTTGTAATAATGGAAAAATATCTTTACCCAACATACCAATTTGTGCTGAATTAATGGAGCTCATTTGTGGGTAAACATTGCGAGGTAGACATTTCATGCAATATATATGGTTTTACAACAACATGTTTGCATTTACCTCAATAGGTGTGCATGTGGATGATAGCGTAGCCTCGAATAGTCGAGGAAAATATACATTTTGTGCTCAAGGAGCCATCTATCATAGAATTGATAGTCTTTTACCACATACACCTCATAGTGTGCAGCATCTACAATTGTATATCTACAACACCGATCTTGAAATATAGCATAGAATAAAACCGAATCTCTCTAATATAGTAAATTAGTAATATTTCATATTTCTCTATGTACATGAAGTGGAGTGAGATTGGTAAATAGTATGTTTTTCAAATGCTGTTCATGAACTAAAAGGTCAAGACTTAAACCTCGTTTAGTTCCCCAAAAAGCAAAGGAAAAGAAAAGAAAAGAAAATTTCAATTTCAGCTAATAAAATGGCATCTCATTTACTTAGGGGCTTCCAAATAATATATTTTTAAAATTTTGATTTTATAATTAAGGTCACACAATAACCTACAGGATAACTTTTTTTATTTATTTATTTTTTTTAGAAAGAAAACAAGGAACTTTTATTGAAAGAAAGAAAAAAAAAAAAAAAAAAAAAAAAGACACCTATCCATTGTTTGCCAAAAGAACATCATGAAGATAGGAAGGAGCACCCTTCGACCACACCAATAAACCTCTAGCATGTCTTGCATGCTTAGCCAGGTTGTGAGCTATAGAATTGCCAAGTTTATGAGTATGAGAAAAAGAAATACTACTAAAGGCATCTATAATGGGTTTCATTGATTCCAAAAGGTGACCAAAGGAAGCAAGAGATTCTTCCTCACTCCTCAAAACCTTGATAACAAACTCTGAATCTCCCTCAAGGATAAGAGAAAAGAGGCCGAGTTCTTGTGCAAAAAGAAGTGCCTCGGTTGTGGCCAAAGCTTCAAAATTGTCTAAAGAGGGAGGGAGAGAGACTTTCTCTGAACAAGAAGCAAGAATAATTCATTTGCTATCCCGAATCACAATACCAAGACCTAAAAACACTATTTTGATACTAACGTTAGTCATGCCAATTTTTTTTCATGTACTGCTTATTGACAAGCATTATTTTGACATAATACCAAAATTTTAGAAACTAAATTGTCACATTTAACGTGTTAAAGACCACATTGACATATAGTACAAGCATTAAGGACTAAAATGGTAATTAAACGTGTTTTTTTTATACATATTTTTATTAATATCCTCAAAACACTTGTTTTGTTTCTTTTCTTTTCTTTTTTTATTGGAAAAATTTTGGTTACAAACTTGGTTGTAACCAATGACTTCAAAATTGTCTAAAGAGGGAGGGAGAGAGACTTTCTCTAAACAAGAAGCAAGAACAATTCATTTGCTATCTCGAATCATAGTACCAAGACCTAAAAATACTATTTTGATACTAATGTTAGTCATGCCAATTTTTTTTCATGTACCACTTATTGACAAGCATTATTTTGACACAATACCAAAATTTTAGAAACTAAATTGTCACATTTAAGGTGTTAAAGACCATGTTGACATATAGTACAAGCATTAAGGACTAAAATGGTAATTAAACGTGTTTTTTTTTTTTTTTTATATATATTTTTATTAATATCCTCAAAACACTTGTTTTGTTTCTTTTTTTATTGGAAAAAGTTTGGTTACAAACTTGGTTGTAACCAATGACTACAATGCCACTCAATATCTATTAATTTGAGGTGAATTTTAACAAATTAACCATTGGATTACATTTTATTTTTATATTCTCCATGCTCGCAAAATTTTCAAAAAATCAAATATCAATAGCTATATCATCAATTAAATGTTTATATTTTATGTTTCCGTAGTCTAATTATGCATAAAAAATAAGTTTATGAATTGAATAGTAATAAAATCCAATTGGCAAGAAATTTGACATGTGTGTTAAGAATATAAAGTACATGTAATTTGACAGTTAGATTTTCAAAATATGTAGTTGTGTGAATTTTTTTATTGAGAATTGTAGCCAAATCTGGAAACCGATATTCCGTTTGGTTTGAAATGGAGATGAAAGAAAGTGATAGAAGTGAGGAAAAAGTAAGGAAAAGAAAGAGAAGAAGAGAGAGTAGTAAACAAGCATAGAAGGATTGCATAAATACAATTTCTTTGAAAGAAAAGTCTTCTTGAAAAACTAATAACAGGTGGAATGGTATGAATGATTGTGTTAAGAAAGAGAAATGCTATGTCTACAATTATTTTACAATAAATTTTAAGTGGCAAGTTGTTATGGGTTGTTATTGGTAATAAAAAAAAAAAAAAAAAAAAAAAAATTCCAACACTAAGTTCAAATTAGAACCAATAATAACAACCAACGTATGATTTTTTGTAAAAATGTTGTAAAGATATTGTGGACATAGCACATCAAACTAAGAAAGTTTCTACAACACAACCTTTAGTCAAAATTGGTAGTTGTGACTAGTGAGAAAAGTATGAAACTTCATGAAAAGAAGAAGAAGAAAAGTATGAAATATTGATGAATTTTTCAATGCATTCACACTTTTCAATGGAAAATTGAAAATGTATTAACATGGATCACATATTGTTTTGTCAATCTTTTCAGTGGAAAACTGAAAACGTGTGGGACCGTCACAACTTGTATATAACCTATGGATCACATATTGTTTTGTCAATCTTTTCGGTGGAAAACTGAAAACGTGTGGGACCGTCACAACTTGTATATAACCTATGGATCACATATTTTTTTGTCAATAAATTCATTTTGTTTCACATCTCATCATATCTTTCTTCTCTCCATATTTTCTCAACTTTTTGATCATAGATTCCTATGGCTCTCCAAATAAAAAACGGAGTCTCTTCTTCTTTCACTCCCCAATTTATCTATGATGTTTTCTTAAATTTCAGAGGTGAAGATACCCGCTATAATTTTACAAGTCATTTATATCAAGCTTTATGTGATAAGGGTTTTAACACCTTTATCGATGATGGCCTTCAGAGAGGAGAAGAAATTTCAACAAAACTTCTTAAGGCTATTGAATTGTCAATGATTTTGATTGTTGTGTTCTCTGAAAATTATGCATCTTCTAGTTGGTGCTTAGATGAGCTAGTAAAGATTCTTGAGTGTAGAAATAACAGACAATTAGTTCTACCTATATTTTACAAAGTAGATCCATCAGAAATACGTAAACAAAAGGGAAAGTTTGGAGTAGCGTTAACTCAACATGAAGAAAATTTAAAGGATAGCTTGGAGAAGGTTCAAAGGTGGAGGACAGCTTTGACTAAAGTGACTGAATTGTCTGGATTGTATTACAAGGAGAGGTATGTAACTATTCACTGCTCTTCTATAAGTAGTTTAATAGTTTTGTTATAGGAATCACAACCTAAAAATATATAATATATATTTTTCATAGAATCTTCTACTACTGAGGTAGTTAAGTTATAAAAGTTGATGGTAGAAATTAAAAAAAAAAAAATTAACGCCATATAATTTTACCAATTATGACTATTAATTCTTGTGCTTTTATGAGTTACAAACTTTAAATCGTCTTCAGTAGGCTCAATCATAGATTAGAAAAAGGTTACGAGGGAATTAGGATTTCATTTTTGGCAAACCCCAATCATGAATAAAAAAAAATTCACATAAGAAATATACAAAAGCTCAAAACTACGTTAATATGTAAAAAAATATACTAGTATTTATTAAGTATTAATAAAATATAAACTTCAGTCAAAAACATAGAAGAACAAAAAAAAAAAAAAAAAAAACTGTTTTTAATATATTTCAACTCAATTATATATGATCTATCAAAATGACAAAATGGCATTTGATCTTCTTTTTTACTCTAAAAAATAATCTATAATTAATTTTGTTTAAAATTTAATAGCAATATACATGATCAAAGAATGTTAGATAATCTTTTTTTTTTTTTTTCATTTTGTTGTGAGCTTAATCTTCAATATAATATTTATGACAGAAAGTCCTCATTTTGTAGTTACAATAAATCTTGGATAAGTAAGTATGATTACAAACTACTCTAAAAACAAGTTGATAAGCTATTGAATTTCCAATCCCTACCATCTATTTGTACAATTATTGATTTTTTTTTTTAAATAAATTAAAAGTTTGAGTCTTAAACTACATAATGCCCATAATGATAAACTTCTTATAATAATAGTTTTTCATGATATGTAAAGTTTTGTAAGTAATTTTTCTCTCAACAAAAAAAAAAAAAAAAAAAAAAAAAAAAAAAAAAATCATCGATTCTAAAAAATCATTGATCTCTTGAAGATGTAATGCTAAGTTAAGAATAGTCAACTTCATTGTATGCTCAGTAAAACCATAAATTAATTCTTTTATTTGATAATCTATTCAATTGTAGCTAAATATATATATATATATATATATATATATATATATATATATATTTATATATTCTCAATAATGACATTCAAAGAAACTTCATTGCATACTCATTAAAAAGATTATTTAACTCTTTTAATTGAGAATCTATTGTAGCTCACCAAAAAAAAAAAAAAAAAAAACTACTCGCTCATAAAGTTCAATTGTAAAGTAGTCTTAGAGATGAATTAGTTACCAAAGTTAAAATGCAACACATTTGTGAATTAATTCCCAATTATACCAATCCAATTTTAATGATTTAATCAATGAAATTGTCAAGTCACAAATCAACCACCTTTGTTGCGGTGGTCACTCCACAAGTATAAGTGCTTGTAGGGGGTGGGGATAAGGGCCGATGTTTAAGTCTCCAGGAATGAGTTTCACACACAAATACACTTAGATTAGACTAGAGTAGAGTTTCTACCTTATATATAAAAAAAAGTCACAAATCAATAAAGCATGCAATAAAAGTAAAGTAATAAACAAATAACACAATGTTATGGTGAGGATGTGAAAAAAAATAGATAGAGAACATCTCCAATGAAAAAAAAAAAAAAAAAAAAAAAAAAAGATTACAAGGGCAACCCAACCCAAATAAGACAATTCCTTATATGAAGAGAAGTTACAAGTCCAGCAAAAGACCCTTGCCCCTATGCACTACTGATTAGATGAACTTACTATTCCAACCCACAATAGCGTTTGAACTTTTGAACTCTTTGTACCTGAACGACCCATCAATATATATTTTCAAATAGTCTAACTTATTATATGTTTCTTATGCTTTGTGTTTGACAGCTATATTGAATCAGAAACTCAATTTATTCAGAGAATTATTAAAGAGATATTAGGTACTAAATTGAATCGCACTCGATTATTTGTTACTAAACATCCAGTTTGAATAGATTCTCGTGCGGATGCTATAGAATTGCTTTTAGATATGAAGTCAAATGATGTTCGCATGGTAGGGATTCATGGTCTTGGAGGAGTAGGTAAGACTACAATTGCAAAGGCTATTTATAATAGAATCGCTAATTGTTTTGAATTGAGTTGCTTTCTAGAGGACGTCAAAGAAAAGTCGGGAACAAATGATGACATAATCAAACTACAAGAGATGCTTCTTTCTAAGATCTCACGGGGCGCATATGTAAAGGTAGACAACGTACCCAAAGGAATTATTATGATAAAGGAAAGGCTTTGTCGTACAAGACTTCTTTTAATTCTTGACAATGTGGATGAGTTAGAAGTGATGGTAAATTTGCTTGGAGAATGTAATTGGTTTGCTTTAGGAAGTAGAGTCATTATAACATCAAGAGACAAACAAAAAGCTAACCACTCTTGGAAAAGATCATCAAATTTATGAGCTTAAGGAATTAAATCAATCTGAATCTCATGAACTCTTCAACCTACATGCCTTCCAAAAAATTGAACCTAGAAAGATTATTCAGAAGTTGCAGAGCAAATCATACATTATGCCAATGGCCTCCCATTAGCTCTTAAAATAATAGGTTCTGATTTGTGTGGAAAAAGTATATGTGAATGGAAAAGTGCGTTAGAAAAGTATAAAAACATCCCTCACGAAAAAATTCAAGAAAAGCTCAAAATAAGTTATGATGGACTTGGAAAGATCGAAAAGGATACTTTTTTGGATATTGCATGTTTCTTTAAGGGATTCGATAGGAGTTACGTAGTGAATATATTAGACGCTTGTAAATTATATCCAGTTTATGGAATTGGAAAACTTATTGATAAGTGTCTCATAATCGTTGGTCAATCTGGCAATTTGTGGATGCATGACTTGCTTCAACAAATGGGGAGAGAAATTATTCAACAAGAATCAGAAGAGCTTGGAAAACGTAGTAGGATATGGTGTTTTGAGGATGCTTATGAAATACTTACTACAAATATGGTATAAGCTCTTTGTATCTCTTTTTTTTCCATTGATTTTTTTTTCTTTTTAATGTGGAAGAAAATTTAATTTAATTTGTATATGTTTGTTTAATTTTTAAAAATTTGTATAGTTCTATTGATAGGTGTAACTAATGCTTTGTCCAACTAGGGATCAAGTAAAATTCGAGGCATTATGTGCTGCTCACCTCAACTGACAACGATACCAATAGAAGCTAAAGCTTTTGAAAAGATGAAATATCTCAAATTTCTTATGGTTCGTAATGTACGCATTTGTGAAGAACTCAAATATCTCCCTAACGGGTTAATTTTGCTTCAATGGCCTGAATTTCCATTTTCCTTGCCATCCAAATATTATCCTCAACAACTTGTTGCACTTGAGATGCCACATAGTCTTATTAGATTGGAGACAACGTTCAAATTGGTACGAGTATTAGTATTTATAAATTGTAATTTCTTTACCTTCAAAAAATAACTGTAATTTCTTTATTTGAAAGTTGGTTGTAAGTAAATATTTTTTTTCTTCTACAGGGAATCCAGCTAAAATATTTAACATATATCAATTTGAGGAGGTGTGAGTCCATTACGGAATTACCTGAGTTGTGTGCCCCAAGCTTAGAAAAATTGGATCTTTCCTATTGTCAAAATTTAGTTAAGGTTCATGAGACTGTTGGAATTCTTGATAAGCTTCGGATATGGAAACTCCAAGGTTGTGGTAAACTTCAAATTCTTCCAAACAACCTCAGGTTAAAATCTCTTGAGGAGTTTCTTCTTATGGATTGCTTATGGCTTGAGAAGTTTCCTAATATTTGTCCAGAAATGAAATGCTTAAGGGATTTAAATTTACGTGGGAGTGGTATTCGAGAGTTGCCTTCATCAATCAAGTGTCTCACTATGCTTCGTTTCTTAGACGTAAAGGATTGCGAAAACCTTAGGTATCTTCCTGATGACATTTATAAATTGCAACTTCTTATTGGACTATCTATTCCCACCGCCAAATTGAGACAAACATGCGATTATTTGGATAGCTTTTCCAGTTATGGGTTTTTGATGTTGGATTTCGTGAGTTTCAGGGGCAATAAAAATATAACTGAATTAGATTTTTTGATGAAACCCGAGTACTTCCCCGTATTGAAACGTCTAGATCTATATGCAACTAATATCGTTAGCATCCCCGAAAGCCTTAGCAGATTTACTACATTACAGTCACTTTATATAAGAAATTGCAAGCAGCTTCGGGAAATTCCAAGGCTTCCACAATCTATACAAGTTTTGGATGCAATCAATTGCTGTTCGTTGAATCCACAATCGTCAAGCAGATTATTGAATCAGGTAAAGGTTTCTCTCTTTTTTTATTAAGTTATAAAAAAGAAACAATTTTTGTTAATTTCTTCCCTAATTCAATTTGCTGAATTTGCTAATTGAATGCAGATTGGAGAATTTTTAGGGATTTTTCCAAATAAAGGTTGCAAGGGAACAAGAAGCAGGATATTAATGGATCCACAAACATCATCAACCGAAATACTGGATGAGGTTCGTCGCTATCGCTCGGTTTTGCCTGACACGGGCTCTAAACCTGAAGATGATTATTTTAAAATTTTTCTACCAGGAACTGAGATTCCAAAGTGGTTGAAGTTAAACCATGAAAGTGATGGAAATGTCATATCATTTTGGGTTGGTCGCACATTTCCAAATATTTTTGATGTCTGTTTTGCTTTTGGACTGCTGAAATATCCATGGATGTCTTCTTGTTCTGTTTACCTTTCCATCAATGGTTGTGAAAATGAGAACATTAGTTATACTGCAGATGAATTCTCCGACCATCTGATGATACATTCTTTATCTAATAAGAACTTGCAGATCCAATTGAATAAGTCAAAACCATCTGAACTAAATTACGTTGAGTTAACATGTGAAATGGAGGATTGGGTTAAAAACCATCCAAGAAGGTGGGGGGTTCGTGTAGAGTGCATCTGTTGTTCCCGAAATTCTGATGTTTTTCAATTGCCGAGTCCAAGTGCTAGGCATAGTTGTGGGTCTTCCTCAGTCCCTCTTTTACCCACTTCTAGTTGTGGCACTGAAATGGATCAATGGGCTTTCAATAATGGAGGAGATTCTAGACATCGGCCAAGAAGAAACCATCGACCACCACCCTATGCCAGACGTCCCCAAAAACACTACCTGTCCCACTTCGGATGGCTTCGAATCCGATTCCGTCTCTGGAAACGGAGCTCTCGTCCAACCCGAATTCCAACTGCAACGCTCAAGTTGGAATTGGAAGAGATAGATCCCAGGTCTGATACTAAGAACTTAATTTCCAATTTCATTGGTTGTCTTTGGGGTTTATTCTTAATAGCTAGAATTTTCTAATGCAGAAAGTGGAAAAGTTGAAATTGACGTGCCTAGCTACTGTATATAGCAGCGAGTCAGTGGTAAATATATTATTTATCATTGTGATTCCCTAGCTCAAAGAATTGCTTATTGATTTAGTTGGGAATTCAGCTAGTGCATCAAGGGAAATTAATTTGCTACCAAAAATTCTACGATCCATATCTCTCTCTCTATATGTGTGTTCCTCCTGTCTCTCTCATTGATCAGTAATTCCCTAGTAGAGCCATACTTCTTTATTTCTTTTATTTTTATTTTTTGGGAGGAAAATAGTGACCATACTTGACTCATCTTGTACAGTGGATCCTTTGGTGCTAGAAATGACCAATAATTTTCTTTTTATATTGAGGAGTTTGTTCAGATGAGGAAAATGTGAATATGTTCAACACACCATATATGTGATTGTTTAAATATCTGTAAAAACATGAAATTCTTAGTAGTTTGTATTGATTTTTGTCAATTGTGATACTAGGTATTATAGTCCTTGATCATGTTATGCGTATAAACTTACACATAACAGTTATAACCTCAGAGATTTTGAGGTGCAAGGTTTTTACTTTATAGTCCTCGACCACATTGTTTTTACTTTCATCATTGAGTGATGGTGCAAGGTATCATCGGACATTTCTGTCAGTTATCAGTAAAATATTTTGTTCTGAATAAGAGATTGTTTGTTTGTGATAAACTATTCATTGAATGACTTATTCCTTGCACACAAGGTGCTTGAGTGGTCTTAATGTTTAATGGAACCATATTTTTATATACCATTTTTACTCATTGTCCATGATAGAGTCCTAAAGTTGCTATTATTAACTGTTATTATCCCTTTATAAGTTCTATCACTCAGATATGTTCTTTTATCCACTGATGCCACAGGGAACCTCATCTAAATGTTTTAATGGTTCAAAAACAAGCAGAATCACCCTTGTTGATCTAGCTGGACTTGATAGAAATAAAGTTGATGATGCGGGCAGACAAGGTGTGAAGGAAGGCAAACATGTGAAGAAGTCCTTATCACAACTTGGGTATGACGATGCCATGAGCCTTATTAAGTTAGAGAAATTTGTTTTATAAGATGTTCTTTATGTAGAATACTGATTGGATGTTGTATTTGTGACCTTACTATTGCAATTAATCTATATAATCAGTTCTTTTTCCCATATTATGATAAAGTGTGGGTGCGACTGGATAGCAACTTATTTTCTTGCCAAATTATGCCAAAAGTGTGGGTGCAACTGGATAGCAACTTATTTTGTGTTAATTACATATTTTATCAAGATATCAAGAATATAGCTACGGTTTGATTTAATGACGGAGTTTCATCATCACGGTTCTATTATATTGGTGCAGGCACTTGGTTAATATTCTTGCAAAGGCTGCTCAGTCTGGAAATTCTGAAGATATTACATATAGAGGTTCCTGTTTAACACATTTACTGCAAGAATCACTTGGTGGCAATTTAAAACTGACAGTTCTCTGTGCCATCTCACCAGAAAAGAATTATATATGACTTGAACTACTTTTAGTTTTCTATTTACAGAATCTGCACAATAACTATGTGAACCGTTAAAATGTTTACAGTTTGATGTTACATACTAATGCTCACCTAGATTGAGTCTTTTCATAAGATAGTAATTATAAAACAAATTATCAACATTCTTTCGAAAAATTTCTTGAGATTTTGGTATTTTTCTGAAATTAAGAATGCCTTGTGATTGCAGAAATAGTGGTGATACACTGAGAACTCTCAGATTTGGACAACGAGTAAAATTCATTAGAAATAAGCCTGCAATAAATGAAATCACAGAGGATGATGTTAATGGTCTCAGTGATCAAATTCGTCAGTTGAAGGTATTAAGTTATCCTGCAAGAGTTATAATTGAAATCTTATTTTGAAGGCCATAGCAAGAAGCAAGCTAAGGTTTAAGAAATTCGTATTCTACTGATGTTAAAGAAATTTGAATCTTGTTGGTTGCAGGAGGAACTTATAAGAGCAAAGTCTAGTAAATCAGTAGGAAGTCAAAATGGATATTTTCAAGGGTGTAATGTACGTGAAAGCTTGAATCAATTGAGAGTACCGCTCTTTGATTCTACCCCCCATAGATAATGATTCTGATGAAGAGGTAAATGTTGATGAGGATGATGTAAGGGAGATTCGTCAGCATGTAGATAAGTTGCATAGCTCTTCCGAAGAAAATATTAGAGACAAGCCTGTTAGTAGGGATTCCATCCAGTTTTATTCAATGGAGGAAAGTGGTGAGACAGACTTGATGAGTGAAGTAAGTATGACTGAAGAAGTCTGTATGGAAGAACCTTGGAATGAACTTCCTCAGATGGCCAATGATTCTATGGAAGACAATTTTGTAAGTGCTGCTAACACCTTAAGAGCTTCTGGTCCTGCAACCAGAAGGAGCATTTCAATTAGCTCATGCTGTCAGTCCCCACTCCTCCAAGACCCACCATTGTCTGAATCTCCAAAAATTGGAAATATACAAAGGAAATGCATGAATATATCATCATCAAGTCATTTAGTAAGTCAGAACAGTGTGTCAGAAAGTTCCAAGTTCAACTTGGATGTTTTAAGACACTCACTTAAACAGAGTGAGCAGGTCCATTCTTCTTTGCGGTCAAGCAAGACATTTGCAGGCCCTGCCGAGACCTTGGCTGCTAGCCTTCACAGAGGCTTACAGATTATTGACTATCACCAACGGAAATTTGCATAAAAAAAATCTTCAGTTTCCTTCTCCTTTGAGCACTTGAAATTGGAACCTTGTGCAGAAATTGATAAGGCCAATGCTTCTGTTCAGACATTACCAGAAGAGAGACCATCTTCAAATGGACCATCTGCTTCTTTCCTTTGTACATCTTGCCAATGAAGAATATCTGAGAAGGATTCCAATGAGGTTAAGGATAGCTTGAAGACATGGATTGTAGCAGTTGATGAGGTGGAAAATCCTACTCAATTGACAGATGAAGTGCCTAAAGTATGGCTTGACTAATTTCTGGCAAGTGTAGTTAAGAGAAATCCATTTCTGCATTTTTAAATTACTTTCTATTTTTGCTGTTTCAGGATGCAGGCAATGCTATGATAAAAGGTCTTAAGCGAGAGGAGCTTGAAAGTGTGTGTGTGGAGCAAGCTGCCAAAATTGAGCAGTTGAATTGACAGGTAACAAGAATTTACAAAGCTCTATAATTTCTTGGGATTTTATAATGTGGATTCTTCATTATTGACGTTTTGAACATTTACAGGTAGAGCAGTACAAACTGATGGAAGAAGAACACAGTCAAGAAATTAATAAACTTCACCTTGAGGCTTCAAAGAATGAAATAGTTCCATTTAAGGATTCCAAGAATGATGATTATCATTCACTGAGAGGTGAAGACAAGGTCAGTAATTGTTTTCCTCTATCACACTTAGCATTTCAAATGTCGAAAATCCCTTCTAACTTTGTTCTTGGTGTGTTTTGTGCAGCTTCTAAGGTACAATTCTGTTGAAAATTATCAGCCGGAGATTATAAAAGAAAAATGTGAAATAAAGGAAGTTGTGGAAGCAGGGACTGGGAACCAATATTTTGATCTGAATGAGAAGGAAGCACTTCTTAAGGAAATTGAAAGTTTAAAAAGCAAGTTGCAGTCATATTCTGATCCATCTTCTAACAAGTCTACCAAAAAATTGAGATCCTCTTTGTTGTCGCGATCATTCCAATTACGAAAAAGTGGTGTAGATCAGCTCGGTTATAGCAAGGAAGAACTAGAGAAGGAAAGAGAGAGATGGAAAGTAATGGAGAGCGATTGGATTTCTTTAACTGATGAACTGAGAATCAATATTGAATCCCACCGCTGACATGCAGAGAAGCTGGAGATGGAGTTGACATTATAGAAGAAGTGCACTTCGGAGTTGGATGATGTACTTCACAGATCAGTCCTTGGGCATGCTAGAATGGTTGAACACTATGCTGAACTACAGGAGAAGTACAATGACTTGGTTGGAAAGCATCGTGCAATCATGGATGGGATAGCAGAAGTGAAGAGGGCAGCTGCAATGGCAGGGAAAAAAGGTCATGGCTCTCGTTTTGCAAAATCCCTTGCTGCTGAGCTTTATACATTGAGGGTGGAGAGGGAGAGGGAGAGGGAGAGAGCATTGTTGAAAAAGGAGAACAAGAGTCTTAGAATTCAACTTAGAGACACTGCAGAAGCTGTTTATGCTGCTGGAGAACTCCTTGTTAGGTTGAGAGAAGCTGAACATGTAGCATCAGTTGCAGAGGTAGCTTATCTGTCACTTTTGACTGGACTAATATTTAACACGGTTTCATTAGAGACCATTCTGTCTAGATTGGCTCACAATCAGACTCTTCAATGATTCTTTCTAATAGCTTCTGTTTGGTGGTAGTACCTCACATAGAGGGTCCTGATCATTAATTAGATTGATCATTTATCAACAAAACGTATTTACGATTCTGGGAAAATTGGAAGTTAATATGAACACTGAATATTATGATAGCATTTTCTGGAAAAGGTGATATTGAATTATTAAAGATTGTTGTCAATTTAATGATATATTAGGTTATTAATTAACAAGGAGTGGGGGAGGGTTTAAGTGTTGGTAGCTTTCTGATTCATCACTTATGATTTTCATATCAATGCAGGACAACTTTACAGAGGTTCAACAAGACAATCAAACGTTAAAGAAGCAAGTGGAGAAGCTCAAAAGAAAACACAAGATGGAGATGGTCACCATGAAGCAGTATCTTGCAGAGAGCAGACTGCCTGAATCTGCATTGCAACCACTATATCGATAGGATTCAGATGTAGCACACAACACCACAATCCCATATGCAGATGATGATCAGGCATGGAGAGCAGAGTTTGGAGCAATATATCAAGAGCACTAATAATTCTCCTTGTGAAGTTAAAATCGGCTCTTGAGAATTGGAGGTGATGAATATTGTTGTATGGCAATGGCAGTGCTTAGCCGTAAATCTGCTGAGGGGCTTGCATCATTCTGACCCTAATTGGTTCGAAGCAATATACGATTCTTGTTTCTTTCATTTGTTGTCTTTAATTTCCTTTTATTCTTTTAATGGTTGGCGTGATTATGTGTGGAGGAATGTGTTCATCTTTGTTGACTCTGGATGATAATGGATGCGATTGAATGTTCATTCTTTAGTGATAATTGTGGTCCCTGTATATGCTTCTTTGGACTTTGGTTGCTAGAATTGTTCTTAGCATCTTCAAGCATACACTCTATTTGGACAGCAAGACTTGATGGTGAAACCTGCGCAATTTGATTAGGATTGTGGAATAGATTTTATGTGCAGAATAATACCAAGCCAACCCATTTCATGAATAAAATGTGACCAATTAACCAACCAACAAAACTAGTTGTTATAAATAATATCTTCTTATTGCATCGAAACATATAAATGTTGACTAATCTGACTAACATTGATCTAGGTAAAATGAAATGGTTGAATAATTGAAAAATGAGATTGTTCAGGAATACACATTGAAACATCTAAGATTAAGCATTACTAGGATCTTGCATTAGTGCTTGATTTCTATCTTTGAAATAATGAATATAACAGAAAAAATGAAAAATTATCAACAATTGACCATTTAGGTTTCCAAAAGGAGGTTGTAAAAACAAGGCATCACATTATTGAAAAGCAAAGATGCCAAAGATGATCGAGAAAGCAACCAACGTTTAATCCCTTATAGAATTCCTTATTTAATTTTTGTTATATTTAAATTTTCATTCAAACCCATTGAATAAGGACTTCATAAAAAAATGTATGATCTTTTTTATCAAGAGACTCCCTTGGAGAGAACCTAAACATATAGATATAGGCAACCATACCCTCTTCAACCACGCTCGAGGCCGAATGTTTATCACTAAAAATTATAGCCTTTTTGAGTTTGTAAGGCATTGACATTTCCAATAAATATAGGGATACCCAATTTCACAACATATTGAAGTATTCTACTATGAGTAATCGACACTTTCTACTTGCTACTATTTACATGGATTAATAGACCCACCACTCACAATTAACCAGTTTAGCATTTAGGGAAATTGAGTGTGTTTGTAATATTGTCAATGTGTTTCACATTCACCTCAGCAGATGCTGCTTTTATTGCGTTACATATTGTGTCTATTGAGGTCATAGTATAGAATTTTAGCAAATCTTGCTAATACATATTGAAGAGTGCCATTTCTAGTTTTGTCATCGATGCATGTCATTGTTTCCAGGTGCCCTGCGTTGAAGGCTCTGCATTTTCTATCTGCAATATGGGACAATTCTTCATTTGTTTTGCCAAAACTCATACGTAAGTGGAAAAATCTAGAGCTGTTGAAACTTGGAAATTCCATTAACATGGTTTAGATACTTGAAGGAATCAGCCTTCACTGCAAGAATTTCTGTCAGTTAGACATTGACTAATTCTACAGCATATATTGGGAGATGCGCAGCAGCAGCCATTCCCACCCTTCTGCCAAACATAAAGTACTCAAACCTGAGACAGGCAAACCTTAGTCGGACGAGTTTGAACTTGCAGAGAATTCTGCGGGGCTACAAGAAGCTTGTGCATTTGGATGTCAGGGACAATTTAGGTTTTGAATGTGATGACAAGTTACTGAAGCTTGGTTCACATATTAGTAGTTTCCAAATTTTCAAAGATGATGATGCATACATTGTGGGATTCATTGGTGAAGTCGAAATTTATGCTGGTTTTGAAGAAAATGCATCAGAGACCTGACAGTTTCTAACACTAAACAAGAAAGAAGATGATAGGATGAAGCATAGAGCAGGAGGTTGACAGAGAGAGAGAGAGAATATGATGCTGAATTCTCATTAATTATTATTCTGTACAGAGAACTCCTTATACACCAGAGGAGTAGGATTAATTACAGAAATATATACTAACAAAATTGATGTATATACAACAGATTAACCAGATTCTTCCAAACGACTTTTAACAAAATTGATGAAAAAAATGAAGAGAAGAAATTGAGAGTTATGGCCTACCTCCTGAGAGAGAGAGAGAGAGAGAGAGAGAGATTTATTTATATCTTTAACACCACGTGTGACATGGTAGGGGGCATTATTGCTCTACAAGGCTACTTTTGGCTAATGAGACAGCCTCCTAATGGGATAATTTGATGGAACGAGGTAGGCCGGCCATAACCAGTGTAGCTCGTGACTCTGCCTCCAACCAGTATGATACACACTATCTTAAGCTAGTCTTGATGCATAGAGCCTGAGCGGCCTTGTCTTTGATGAATTTCCCCTTTTACCCTTATGTTTATTTGGTTGCCTCCCACAATAGTTTTCCAAAAGTGGGCCGGTCAAAAGACAATGGCACACAAAAGTGATCAAACTGGGTGGTCCTTGATCTCCTTAGAGGATACGTTTTTTTACCCTACTAGGATAAAAAATAATCAACTTGGACTTCAGTCAGAATCTGAGTTAGATGCAAGTGATTGAAATTGATGTGACAGGCCTGTAGTTGATTCGGGTCTGGCCCTTCACAACCCCAGGCCTACTAGGTAAATCGGTTTGATTTTTTAACCTTTTTCACATGGTTTCTTATTCCAAAATGAAGAAAAAAAAAAAAAAAAAAAAAAAAAAAAAAACTAGTGCTAGTGCAAAATAGTTTCTTATTCCTTCCGCATTTTTATCTGAGATGTGAACTTGCCATTACCTCTTCCTAGTGCATCAAATGTTACAAATTTCATGTACAAGCATCTCTTATACAATAGTGATGACAAAACTTATTTAACATTCGAAAACACTACATTTTCAATTCTAAATTTGTAGGCACAGCATCGAAGTGTATTTCATTTACATAACAGCATATAAGTATTGTTTTGTGGAGACCAGATCGCTGTGAACTATAACCGTTGAATCTGTGCGGACAATTTCAGCATCCGAAGTGTAAAACCATGAAGGATTGGCGGAGGAACTCCTCTTATTAGGTGTATGTTCACATATGGAAAGAAAACGGTTTTCGGGATAGTTGACATTACTGGCTGCAAAGATCAACACTGAATGAGATTTATCGCAAGAAAGTAATGTCCCTTTATTCTATTAAGAGAATGCAATAGACAAGAGGAACTAAATAGATTGTTGTCTCAAATATTTATATTATATCATATGGTATCTTACAATAAACATGATATTCAAAGTATAATTTGGCAAAAATAAAAATAAAAGTTTCCCAGAACCTATATTAAACCTCCTTTCCGCCGTCAAGTTCACCAATGGGCCATGGGTGCGTAAGTGCTCACAAGTGATTATTACTGAATGAACAACCAAGACTATGAAATCTAGAACTCTGCATCTTTTACCTCATTGACTCAGACTCCTAGACCACCAAATCCAGGAGAGAACTTCGCATTCATATACTTAGTTAGGCTAGAGTGGGATTTTTATCTCAGATTAAATAATAATAATAATTAATAAATAAATAAATAAATTGTAAAGAAAATTTTGTTCACTTTTTGGCTTTCTATTTCTCTTTGAGAAGTCATGTTTTTAGTGTTGGCTTAATTTAGTGACAAAGTTGTTTGTAATGCTTTTATTGTTAATGTTCTTTTTCTTGGATTTACATGTTACTTGGGGTAGAGTACTTGAGCCTCTCCTTGAAGATTAGAAGCAACATTAGATAGAGATTTTGCATCCTAGAGGAGACCATCTCGTGACCTAGTTTGCCTATGAAATCCAAGTGGCGGGGTTTTGGCTGAGAGTGCAATTGTGCACCTCGCGACCATTTCGTGACCTGAGGGGGTGACCAGGTCGCGAGTTGCACGATCTTTATACTCTACACTGACCTATTTGCTATTCATCTACCAACACGCACAAATAGCTATGAGGTGTGGCAAGAGGCTTCAAATAAGCGTTGAACAAACCCTAGAAATGAGATAAGAAGGAAGAAATTGAAGCCAAGCCTTTGTATGAAAAGAGAGACCTTTTTCCGTGAGAAAAACCAAGTTCCCACCTCTCTTTTCCATCTCTTTCATTGCATTGATAGAGATTATGTAAACACCTTCCTCATCCACAAACATAGACATTATAAGTGAGAGAATGACATTGGAAACGTGCAAAGCCATATCCAAATCCAAATCCTTTGGTGGCTTTCTGTTGGCGGCTTAACGGTGGTGACTCTAGGAAGCTAGGTGAAAAAGACTCGTGGAGTTGGTTGCTAAGTGGAATTTGGAGGGCTCAAGTACACAGGGAGATATAGGCTTGGAAGGTTTATAGTCATCTATGTATTGCAACTATTCATTCTAGTGGAGTTTTCCGACAGGCGGTTAGGGGAAAGGTTTTTATGGTTGGTGCTTGGGTTTTCCTCTTCCATAACACTTTGTGGTGTTATGTGTGGTGTGTTTGCTTTCCTCTATATTTCCATTACCTTTCTACATTGCCATGTTTGTGTAGTGTAGTTAGTTTGGAAATTTGCTAGGTCACACTTGGACTATATTGATTAGTTTAGTGTTAAAATCAACTCAGTAGTAAAATTGTGTTAAGGTTCACTCATCAATTTCCTAACAACAATATGTTTGATCTAATAGAGACCAAGATGACGCCAACCTAAAGAAGATGTATCTGCAGGTCACCAATCTCACTCCACTTCAAGTACATAGAGAAGTCTTTTAATTTGACACTACTAGCTAAATTATTCCTCAAGATTTTTGCACAGCTAGATGTACTTATCTCTTGCTCCTGCACCAACAAATAGCACACCTAGAAAAAAAAAACAACACTATTGATATCATATTTTATTCAGCCCTCGATTTGCGTGTCGGACCTTGAAAAATCCAAAAATATCATTTTCTCTCCATCGGGCAAATGAGAACATCCAGAACAACGTGGCTCAATCTGTTCGGGCATTGGAGCACCCTAAGTGCCTCCAAAAATATCATTTTCTCTCCATCGGGCAGCGAGAACATCCAAAACAATGTGGCTCAATCTGTTCGGACATTGGAGCACCCTAAGTGCCTTTTTCAACTAAAATGACCAAAATGCCCCTAGTCAACCCTAGGTTGGACCCAAGGTCAAACAAGGTCCAAACTCTCATAAAATGACATTTTTCATATTTTTACATCAAATTCGAGCTTCTCAGAGAATTTAACAACTTTGACCAAGTTTGACCCGAAGTTGATCCTAGGTGGGCCCAATACCCTAATTTTGATCCGGTTGTTAAAACGGGTTGAAACCAATTCCATTGCGAAGATTATCAAATTCTCATTCCACCGACTGTTCATAGGTCAAAATCAGAGTTAGAATGGCCAAGATATCATGAAAACCAAGATGACACATTGATCGATGCATCGCTAACTTTCGAGAGCCATAACTTTTGATTCGATCTTTGGATTTCCAAGATCCATACCTTTTCGTAAATAGGAAACCAAGATATTTCCAGGGGTGTCAAGATCAACCCCATTTTAGGCCTTTTGAGGCTGGCGGCCCTCCAAGGGTTGTTGCCTCAAAACGCATGCCGAGGCTATAAATAGCCCTAAGCACCCTTTAGACCGGAGAAAGAACACATTTTTTTGAATTTCTGCTCTCTGCCTGGTTTTCCTACATGTTTTTCTCTCTTCCAAACACCAAAAAACACCCAAAAAACACATAAAACCTTCTTGATTCTTCTCTCTTCACCAAAAACACAAGGTATTATTCTTATACCCAATCTTCCTTTTGCTTGAATAACATGATTTATTGCTTTCTTTAGCATGTTTCTTGTTTGATTTTTGTTTCTAGCTTAAATCTCTTGGTTGTTATGTCTTATGCCATGTTTCATGCTTAAATCTATGTTTCCACGTGCTTGTATGTTTAGATCTACATGCTTAGGGTTTTATGCCATATTTTTCTGTGTTTTACGCCTCATTGTGTTCTAGGTTGATGATTAGGGTTACATGTTCACATGTTTATTTAATGTTGTTGGCTACGCTTTTGCCCGGATCTATGTGTTTATGCACCTTTTGTCATGTTTCATGCTTAGATCTGCATTTGTACATGTCTATGTGCTTGGATTTATGTTCTACAATGTTTATGTTCTTGGATTCATGTTCTACCATGTCTATGTGCTAAATTTCTATATGTTTACATGCATATTTCAGTGCCTATGCATCTAGATCTATGTTTTCGCATGCTTGTGTGCTTGGATCTATGTTCTGGACATGCTTTTTCCTTTTTTCCATGTGCTTGTATGCTCTATGCCATATTCGTGTGCCTAGACTTAGGCTTTGTTTGTCATGCCATATGCTATTGTAGCCTTTTTGTTGCATCGTCTTTCCTTCTTGTGTTTTGGCCTAATGGTTAGGACCCGATCTAGACCCTATGGTCTTTGTCATCGTCCATGTACCAAGGCCCACATCAAAGGGTTTGGATCATCCTTATTTGCATGTCTATGCTCGCTTGCTTTTATGCTTTATGCTTGTGTTAGCCTCTCTAGTTCTAGGCTTTGCCATGTTTGACGCCATTAGCAGTGTCTCAGGGCTGTGTGGTTACATTCGACGCCTATGTGGCCTTGTTTGGATGTAACCATTTGAGATGCATCGCTATGATGCCGGTTGCTTCGTGCATACCTTCCCTTTTTCTGCTTCGTGTGATGATATGCTTGCCATGCTTGTTTGTGCCACCTGTTGGCTTTCTATGCATCTTTACATGCTTGCTCACATGTCCATGCATGAGTCTTGCTTGCAAGTATGTCGTCCATGCTTCAACACAATAAAGTTATGGACATTCAATCCAAACCTACATTTGTCCCTTGCGGACACCATCTTTTGTTTCCTTTCTTGCTTGTTTGCCTTTTTGCTTGTTTGCTTGCTATCTTACTTGTTTGCCTTCTCGCTTGTTTGCTCACATCCTTGTTTCTGCGCTTGCCATGTCTATCATGCTTATCTACTTTATGCCTCTTTCATATGCACTTTGCATCTTTGTCTTCCATTGCTTGTCTGTTGGTCTCTTATCTTTGTCTTTGCATGTACACATATGGAGTGAGGACGCATGGAGCGAGGGCATAGTCTCCTAGGCGCGAGCATGCAAATATAAGCCAAGCGGCGATAGTCGGTAGGTTTAAGAGTTTAGCCTCTCTCATTTGGTTATGTACTCTTTCAAACCCCTTTCCTTCCTCCTTCCTTTCTCCCCTAGATGGATTGTATTAGGTATATCATGCCGTGTACCATTCGTCATCATCTCTAGAGTATGGCGACCCCTGTTTACTTTCCTACACCTATATTTTAGGCCATGCTCTAGGGATGTAGGCATTTTCTTCCCTGCTTTGTGTGTTTGCATTGTGCATGATGTATGCATATATATACCTGCTCACCCCCCTTCCATTGTGATTGTCACAATCTGTGTCACCTAAGGCAAGCGATGCCTAATTTTCACTGCAAAAGTAAGGTGACTCGTTGCTAGATTTTCTCCGTAGAAATCTGGCACTTTACTTGAATACCTTAGGAAAGCATAGATTGGGACCACATCCATCCAAAAGCCAAACCTCAAAGCTCCCATGCATGCAAAGCCCCAATAGCCAATGCCAAAATCATGTTTTTACTGCCAATTTTTGAAAATTAAGGTTATATCAAAACAAAGAATTGTCATTGGACGGGCGTTGTGGGGTGCCTAACACCTTCCCCACACGTAACCAAACTCTCAGACCTAAGAATCAAGATTTTTGCCATCCACATTAGATTAGGAAAAATGCCCTTTTTCTTAACCTAGGATCGGTAATAAAATCAACTAGAAACAAATGACCAATCACACCTAAGAAAAACCCAATGATTGGTGATGACTCCACTCACCTTTGGTAATCCTTTAAAATTTGGCCCAGATTCCCGCCATAACGCCAAAGGTAGACTTACCTTCCTCCACCGAGAGAGAGCACACCCAAAACTCCACGCAAAGCACATGCACACCATCATTGAGAGGGGCTCTCCAACGGGGCCCCATGCGCGTAGGAGCTATCGCCATGGCGGGTGGTCAAATGAAGGCATGGCAAAGGGCGCTTTTTCTACTCTCGATCGAGGTTGGGCATCAACAAACACCCAAACAAAAAGAAACGTGGATCCCATAAATAAATAAATAAATAAATAAAAAGAGAAGCGGGGATCTTGGAGCCTTTCCTTTAACAAAAATAAAAGCCAAAAAGAAAAAAAAAAAAAGAAAAGCGGGGATCCGGGAGCCTTTCCTTTAACAAAAATAAAAGCCAAAAAAAAAAAAAAAAAAAAAAACCTAACACAGAAATGTGAGCCTTTTATTGTAACAAAAATAAATAAAAACTATTAAATTTTTTTACTTTATTTTGTTATGGATGTGTACTAAGTGGCTACATTTTAGGACTATCATAAATAGATAAAAGCTACGTCCATTCTTCTAAAAAAAAACCCACATCGATTTTTATTTCCATAGAAAATGTTACGTACTGATTCTTGGTTTTAAAGGTAGTTGTTAAATCCTGAATTTAAGCTCTTTTTGACAATTATTATGGATGTAGTAAGTGGCTAAGTGTTAGGATTAAAGATAAGTAGATAACTCCTATAATTAAATCAGAATTTTCTCTTAAAAAAATTTAAGAAACAATTGAGTAAAGAGGTGTAAATAAAAGTTTGGATAAATCCATCATTTCAAAATGAAGAATTCTTTTTCTATACTTCACTAAAATAAGAAAAAAAAAAAAAAAGTTTAGATATGCCCACAAATATCGGACATAATTTAGTACTAATAATAAAAATGAATAGATAAGGACTTTAACAATTTTAACTTAGAAATACTATTATTTAAGCATATTTTATATTTTAGATGGTAGACTCAATCCAATTGGATGTTGGAAAACAAAAACTACTTCTAGTAAAGAGTAACTAGACATGATTCAATTGTTTCTCAAAAGAGAGAGAGAGAGAGAGAGAGAGAGAGAGAGAGAAGAAGACATGATTCAATTGGCCTTGCACTCTAGCACGCTTATTAGTTGGGACTGTAAAATGGACTGGACTAACATGGGCTTAAATTTGATTGTAACTACAGAATTTTACATTTAAAAAAAAAAAAAAAAACCATGAAAAAGCAATATAATATATTAGTATTAGCTTTAGTGGGTAAACAAATTTCATTGGCTAACTAGAACTTGGACTTGGCCTTACAAAAAGGCATGATTTTGTTTTAAAGTGTGTGAAATGAGTCCGAAAAATTTAATCTAATTTTATGTGGAAATGAGTTTGGAAAATAAAATTTAGACATTTTCTAAATTATATTTTGGTTACATTGATCTAACAATTCATAATCTAAATCTAAATATATTCTCAAAACTTTTGCCTAAAATAATAATTTAATAATTTTAAGAAGTGTAACTTATTTCTCCTATTTTACAAACTCTTACTTGACTAAACTTAGCACATGCTTCCACCTTTACCAAAATTTTATTACAATTGCACATATTATTGCAATTCTTACATGTGATTTGTTCAAATTAGTTTTGGAGTGACCCAAAAAGGGGGTCTTGCATTCCATGAAATCTCACATCGCTTAGAGAAGCATATGGGAATGTGTTTATAAGAAATGATCTCCTTTCAATGTGTAGAGGCCTTTTTCCCCCACTACTATGTGCTTTGAGGGAGAACAAAACCATGAGGGGCATGGGCCCCAAAGCGAACAATATCTACAAGGCCTCTACACATTGAAGGGAAGTCATTTCTTATAAACACATTCCCATGTGCTTCCCTAGGCAATGTGGGATTCCATGGAATGCAAGACCCCCTTTTTGAGTCACTACAATCCACCCCTCTTACGGGCAAATGTGTCCTAGCGTGTAGGGCCCACACTTCCGTCTAGGGCATGGCTCTCATTCCATCTGTAACGACCCCACCTCGCTTGTGTAAATATTGTCCACTTTGGGGCCTCATACCCCTCACAGTTTTGTTCTCCCCCAAAGTACACAATAGTGGGAGAAAAGGCCTCTACACATTGAAGAGAGGTCATTTCTTATAAACACATTCCTATGTGCTTCCCTAGGCAATGTGGGATTTCATGGAATTCGAGACCCCCTTTTGGGGTCACTACAAGTTCAATTTTTTAAGGTTTTAATACACTCTATCTGTGACAAGGAAAGATCTATTGCTTAATGTGTATGTGTGTGCAACGATCACCATAAATTTAATTTAATTTTATGTAGAAATGAGCTTGAAAAATACAGCGATGGCTTATACCGATGACATTGAACATTGTCGAGAACAATGGAGATATTATGCTTGTCTAAGAAGACAAAGAGAAGACAATGAAAGCAAAAATATTCAACTGGCAAGACGTTGTGCCAATTACTCAATACAAAGACAACAAACTTTGGATGGTGAATACATTTTAGTGGGAAGTCCAGCAAAATTTAAATGAAGATGTTGTGCATTCTGATTCAACATCAACAAACCCATCACTAATACTACCTAATCATGAGGCTAGACAAAGTCGTCGGCTTACACATATCCATAACTTGGCATGCAATATGCTAGTTGAGCAATGTTATGCAAGAAGCCAATGGTGAGATTATAGTTTTGTATCTTTAAACAATCTTCATTGCTTGGAATATTGTTATTTTGAGTAAATCTATAGTTTTTGGCATGTTAGTTGTATGTCAATATTGACAAAGACACTAACTTAATGTTTATATATCAAATTTAGGTCTCCCTCCAACCTATCCAACTACAATGGCAAATGACTTTAAGGCTGGGCCAAGTCATATAAATTTTGATGTTAATGATGGTAAGTTTTATATAATATATTTACAAAGCTTTCACCACTATTTTTTTTTTTTATATATAATTACACTAGTTGAGCATTTTATATAATTACATTGCAATTACATAAAGAATTGAAGGGGTTGAAAATATAGTTGAGCAAAACCAAGGGGATGCCTACAAAGAACATGGTTTGTTCCTCAATGTCATCATTTTTTATTCAAATTTCATGTTTGTCCTTATAAATTTTGCAATTAGTTTACACACTGCATATTCAAAACATTATTAATATTTCACTACATCATATTTGGTACAAATTTTAATATTGAATAAAATTAAATCACTAATTGTTTCCTTAAAATTAAAATTAGGTGTTGACAACACATGTGATGGTACTACACATGTAATCAGTAATAAATTATATGCAAAGGAGATATAATTGTGCAAAAAATTATAAAGAAGGTAGAGGGGTCATAAGGTACCAACTACCACAACTAAAGACATGTTGCATTTGTATTGCTTGTTTGTCAGAAGACATCCTCAATATGTTGCAATAATGGAAAAATATCTTTACCCAACATACCAATTTGTCTTGAATTAATGGAGCTCATTTGTGAGCAAACATTGCGAGGTAGATATTTCATGCAATATATATGATTTTACAACATGTTTGCATTTACCTCAATGGGTGTGCACGTGGATGACAGCATAGCCACGAATAGTTGAGGAAAATATACATTTTGTGCTCAAGGTGCCATCTATCATAGAATTAATAATCTTTTACCACATACACCTCATAGTGTGCAGCATCTACAATTGTATATCTACAACATTGATCTTGAAATACAACGCAGAATAAAACCGAATCTCTCTAATATAGTAAATTAGTAATATTTCATATTTCTCTATGTACATGAAGTGGATTGAGATTGGTAAATAGTAAGTTTTTCAAATGCCGTTCATGAACTAAAAGGTCAAGACTCAAACCTTGTTTAGTTCCCCAAAAAGCAAAGGAAAAGAAAAGAAATGAAAATTTCAATATCAGCTAATAAAATGGCATCTCATTTATTTAGGGGCTTCCAAATAATATATTTTTAAATGTTTTATTTTATAATTAAGGTCACACGATAACCCACAGGATAACATTTTTTATTTATTTATTCTTTTTAGAAAGAAAACAAGGAACTTTTATTGAAAAAAAAAAAATAGCCATTGTCGGCCAAAAGAACATCATGAAGATGCGAAGGAGCATCCTCCGACCACACCAATAAACCCCTAGCATGTCTTGCATGCTTAGCCAGGTTGTGAGCTATAGAATTGCCAAGTTTACGAGTATGAGAAAAAGAAATACTACTAAAGGCATCTATAGTGGGTTTCACTAATTCCAAAAAGTGACCAAAGGAAGCAAGAGATTCGTCCTCACTCCTCAAAACCTTAATAACAAACTTTGAATCTCCCTCAAAGATAAGAGAAGAGAGGCCGAGTCCTTGTGCAAAAAAAAAAAAAGCACGAATTGTGGCCAACGCTTCAAAATTGTCTGAAGAGGGAGGGAGAGAGACTTTCTCTGAACAAGAAGCAAGAAAAATTCCTTTGCTATCCCGAATCACAATACCAGGACCTAAAAATACTATTTTAATACTAATGATAGTCATGCCAATTTTTTTTCATGTACCGCTTATTGACAAGCATTATTTTGACATAATACCAAAATTTTAGAAACTAAATTGTCACATTTGAGGTGTTAAAGACCATGTTGACATATAGTACAAGCATTAAGGACTAAAATGGTAATTAAATGTGTTTTTTTTTTATACATATTTTTATTAGTACAACTCAAAACACTTGTTTTGTTTCTCTTTTTATTATTTTTTTTATTTTTATTTATTGGAAAAAGTTTGGTTACAAACTTGGTTGTAACCAATAACTACAACCCCACTCAATATCTTTTAATTTGAGGTGAATTTTAACAAATTAACCATTGGATTATATTTTATTTTTATATTCTCCATGCTTGCAAAATTTTCAAAAAATCAAATATCAATAGTTATATTATCAATTAAATGTTTATATTTTATGTTTTGTAGTCTAATTATGCATAAAAAATAAGTTTATGAATTGAATAGTAATAAAATCCTCAAAACACTTGTTTTGAGGATTTTATTACTACAACCCCACTCAATATCTTTTTCTTTTTTTTTTGGTGGAAAAAGTTTGGTTTCAAACTTGGTTGTAATCAATGACTACAACCCCACTCAATATCTTTTAATTTTGAGGTGAATTTTAATAAATTAACCATTGGATTACATTTTATTTTTATATTCTCCATGCTTGCAAAATTTTCAAAAAATCAAATATCCATAGCTATATCATCAATTAAATGTTTATATTTTATGTTTTTGTAGTCTAATTATGCATAAAAAATAAGTTTATGAATTGAATAGTAATAAAATCCAATTGACAAAAAATTTGACATGTGTGTTAAGGATATAAAGTACATGTAATCTGACAGTTAGATTTTCAAAATATGTAGTTGTGTTAATTTTTTTATTGAGAATTGTAGCCAAATCTGGAAACTAATATTCCATTTGGTTTGAAATGGTGATAAAAGAAAGGGATAGAAGTGAGGAAAAAGTAAGGGAAGGAAAGAGAAGAAGAGAGAGTAGTAAACAAGTATAGAAGGATTGCATCAATACAATTTCTTCGAAAGAAAAGTCTTCTTGAAAAATTACTAACGGGTGGAATGGTATGAATGATTATGTTAAGAAAGAGAAATTCTATGTCCACAATATTTTCACAATAAATTTTAAGTGGCAAGTTGTTATGAGTTGTTATTGGTAAAAAAATTAAAAAAATAAAAATTCCAACACTAAGTTTAAATTAGAACCAATAAAAATAAACCACATATGATTTTTTTGTAAAAGTGTTGTGAAGATGTTGTGGACGTAGCACATCAAACTAAGAAAGTTTTTACAACACAACCTTTAGTCAAAATTGGTAGTTGTGACTTGTGAGAAAAGTATGAAACTACAAAAAGAAGAAGAAGAAAAGTATGAAATATTGGCGAATTTTTCAATGTATTCACACTTTTCAATGGAAAACTGAAAACGTATTCACACTTTTCAATGGAAAACTGAAAACTTGTGGGACTGTCACAACTCATATATAACCTATGGATCACTTATTTTTTTGTCAGTAAATTCATTTTGTTTCACATCTCATCATATATTTCTTCTCTCCATATTTTCTCAACTTTTTGATCATAGATTCCTATGGCTCTCCAAATCAACAATGGAGCCTCTTCTTCTTTCACTCCCCAATTTAAATACAATGTTTTCTTAAGTTTCAGAGATGAAGATACCCGCTATAATTTTACAAGTCATTTATATCAAGCTTTATGTGATAAGGGTTTTAACACTTTTATTGATAATGACCTTCAGAGAGGAGAAGAAATTTCAACGAAACTTCTTAAGGCTATTGAATTGTCAATGATTTTGATTGTTGTATTCTCTGAAAATTATGCATCTTCTAGTTGGTGCTTAGATGAGCTAGTAAAGATTCTTGAGTGTAGAAATTGTAAGGTTGAATTTAATCAACCATTTTGTTGGCTTTATTCCGTGCCAAATTTGCTTGTATTTCAGCAATTAGTAACCCCGTATTTAGGTGGGTTTGTTGTAAGGGTAGTGAGTGAGATAGAATGTT
This sequence comes from Quercus dentata, assembly GCA_028216015.1. Taxonomy (NCBI): domain Eukaryota; kingdom Viridiplantae; phylum Streptophyta; class Magnoliopsida; order Fagales; family Fagaceae; genus Quercus; species Quercus dentata. The sequence continues at coordinate 10,710,358 of CP116451.1, forward strand.
AAATGCTTAAGAGTGTGCAAGAAAACAGGACTCGCGGCTGGATCTCGCGGGAGGCTCGCGGCTTGCAAGCCGCCAAAAGTTGCACACGCGTAGAGCATGCAGGGGAGGTGAACAGTCATGCCACCTGGAGCACTACAGGACAAAAATCCAGATCAATTATTCGATTAGCTCGTGGCTTGAACTCGCGACTCGGTCAAGTCGTGAGGTCAAGTCGCCAGCCAACCCTATTTTGGAAAAACTGACTCTTCGCATTCCATTCTTACATCAGTATAAATACCCCTCATTCCCACAAAATATGTGTGGCTATTTAGAAAGAAAAACCCTAAGAGAGGTTTCTTCAAAACACCCACCCAATTAGAGAGAGCTACTCATTCTTAGAGAGAAATCTTTATAATCTCTTCTCATTCCCTCTCTCATTGTCATACCTATTAAGAGGAGATTTCTATCCAAACACTACCTACACCCATTTAGAGTGTTGAGTATTTTTGGAGTTTTGGGAAACATTAGAAGATGCCAAGGATGGTGGATGCTATGGATTATAGCGGAATTCGGTAAGTTAGAAAAGAAAAAGGTTTGGCACAACCTCGTTGGAGCAAGAAGCTTGGAGGGCTTAGGTACACTGGGTAGATTAGGCTTGGAGGGTCTATTGCTGTTCATGTATCCCAACTACATTTTCTAGTGGATTACTTACCGCTTGGAGGGCGGCGGAGAGGTTTTATGCCGAGGGCTTCGGTTTCCTCTTCGATAACACATCGTTGTGTTGTCCTTGTGTTTGCATCTCTCTTCCCTTAATCTTTGCCTTTTATTTTCTGTTGTGGATGTGATTTTAATTGGCTTAGATTGTTTACCAATTCTGTGTATAGCTTGTGTTCATTTTCCACACACTTGTTGTTTGTCATAAAGCTTGAATTGGTTGTTTTGTAATTGGGGGTCTAAAAGTTCAAGGGTGTTTTTACACTATTTGAACTTTCAGTTGGTATCAGAGTGGGTGCACTTGTTGTGGTTTTGATTACCTAAGTGCAATCCTAGACCCCTTTGTTATGGAAAAGGCCATGCTGAATTGGTTTAAGTGCTTGTGAAAATGACTCTATAAGTATGTTTAAAGGGTGTCCTAACAATGAACTCTTAGATTTGTTAAAAATTAAGAAACATGTAAGGATATTTGTTCACATGCTGAAATATTTTGAAAATGAGAATCAAATCTTACACAATAGCATATCTGAATCTAAATCTTTGATTAAGAAGTACAAAAGAAAAAATAGAATGTTGTGTGAGATGATTAATAATCTGAAAATGAAATGTCAATCTAATAGAAGCATGAAAACTCAAGATAAAACTATTTTTGAAGGTCAAGAATGTTTATCTCATGTAAGCTTATTTATGCATACCTCATTGAAGGTATTTAATTCATGCTTGTGGTATCTTGACAAATGATTGTTCTCGTCACATGACAGGGGATAAGTCATTGTTTAAGACACTCAAAGAAAAGGTTGGTGACTATGTGACTTTTGGTGATGGAAGTCATGCTCAAGTTCTCGGTAAAAGGACTATCGAGATACTTGGATTACCTCTGTTGAAAGATGTTTTATACATCAAAGGGCTGAAGGCAAATCTTCCGAGCATCACTCAAATATGTGATGAGGATTTCCTGGTCCAATTCTCTAAGAAGGGATGCTTAATCATCAATGAAGAAGGGATTCAAGTCTTGGAGGGAAATCGGACTACAGACAATTGCTATGGAGTAGTTCCTACGGCACCGATTTCGTGTAGAAGTGCTCGTGTTGACATGTTGGAACTTTGGCATTTAGATTTGGGCATGCGAATTTCAAACAAGTAGCTAAAGTGTCCAAACTTGAAGCAGTTGAGGGACTTCCTAAGTTTGGAAAGTTGAAGAAGACTATTTGTGGTGCATGTCAAATGGGAAATCAAACAAAGGCAAGTCATCACAAGGTGAATGTGATTGCTACTTCTCGGTGTTTAGAGTTACTTCATGTTGATCTAATGGGGCCTACCAGAACTAAAAGTCTAGGAGGAAAGAGGTACATTATGGTCATTGTGGATGATTACTCAAGATACACTTGGGTTGAATTTCTTAGAGAAAAATCAGAAGCATGTGAAAGGTTGGAAATTCTATGCAAGAAACTACAAAACGAGAGAGGGGTCCCTATTGCCAAGATAAGAAGTGATCATGGGAGGGAATTTGAGAATGCAAGATTTGAGTCTTTCTATGAAAAGAATGGATTCAAAAAGGAATTTTCAGCCCCCAAAACTCCTCAACAAAATGGAGTGGTGGAGAGAGAATCGGGTGATTCAGGAAATGACAAGAGTCATGTTACTTAACAAGCAAATACCTCAAAAGTTTTTGGGGAGAAGTCAGAAAACACCTCGTGTCATATTGGCAATAGAATATTTTTCCGGGTAGGAACAAAGAAGACCGCCTATGAGATTTGGAATGGAAAGAAGCCTAGAGTAAAGTATTTCCGAGTGTTTGGAAGCAAGTGTTATATCCTAAATGATCGGGAGAATCTTGGGAAATTTGATGCAAAAAGTGATGAAGGTATTTTCCTTGGGTACTCTACTACGAGTTGGGCGTATAGAGTTTTTAACAAGAAAACTAAGTCAGTGATGGAGTCCATCAATGTCAAGATTGATGATGCCTTAACTAAGATAGAGATGATTGATGATGGAGAAGGGCCGAGCACCAAAGAACCTGATGGTAAGTTTGAAGCTCTTGATATAGAAGTTGAAGAATCTACACCAGAAGAAGAATCAACTCCCATGAACCCAATAATAGAAACAAGATCGATATCTAGAACATCAAGTCCTTTCACTTCAGGAAGTCCATCCTCCCATCTCGGGAGTGATGAAGTCTCCACATCAAAGAAGCCATCATCAAGAGTGATTAAGAACCATCCGGAAAGCAACATCATAGGGTCTCTAAATGAAGGTTTTCGCCTTAGAAAAGGAAACATCCTTTTGGCCAATCATGTAACATATCATTGCTACCTTGCTCAATTTGAGCCAAAAGGGGTAGAAGAGGCTCTTCAAGATGAGAATTGGGTTGAGTCAATGCATGAAGAGCTGAATCGGTTTATGAGGAATGATGTGTGGGAACTTGCTCCAAGGCCTGAAAATGTTCATGTCATAGGCACGAAATGGATATTCAAAAACAAAACCGATGAAGATGGAGAGATAATATGGAATAAATCTCGGTTAGTAGCTCAAGGATACATTCAAGTAAAAGGAGTAGACTTTGATGAATCCTTCGCTCCCGTGGCAAGACTTGAGTCTATTCGAATTCTCATGTCCATTGTATGCACTATGAACTTCAAACTCTATCAAATGGATGTAAAATATGCATTTCTGAATGGATACCTGAATGAAGAAGTGTTTGTTGAGCAACCAAAAGGATTTGAGGATCCTCACTTTCCTGATCATATGTTGAGATTGAAGAAAGCCCTTTATGGCTTAAAACAAGCACCTAGAGCTTGGTATGATCGGCTTACACATTACCTCATAGATAGAGGATTCAAAAGGGGATATGCCGACCGGACTTTGTTTGTCAAAAATGATGAAAATTATCTCCTTGTGGTACAAGTATATGTTGATGAAATAGTGTTTAGGGCTACCATTGAAGATCGAGCTATTGAATTTTCTGAGGAGATGAAGAAAGAATTTGAGATGAGTATGGTGGGGAACTCACATTTTTCTTGAGCCTTCAAGTCAAACAATAGAAGGAAGGTATATTTGTTTCACAAGAAAAGTATGCTAGAAACATTGTCAAGAAGTTTGGACTAGACTCCAAAAAACATGCCTCCACTCCCATGAGCTCGTCTACTAAACTGAATGTTGATTCTTCCGGAGTGGAAGTGAGTCCTACCTTATATAGGAGTATCATTAGGAGTTTACTCTATCTTACAGCTAGTAGACCGGACATTGCTTTCAGCGTTGGTGTTTGTGCCGGATATCAAGCTAATCCAAAGGAATCACACCGATCATGCGGTTAAGCGAATTATTCGATATATCAATGGAACTTCGGACTATGGTCTGTGGTATTCAAAAGACTCAAATGCTTGTCTTGCCAGGTATTTAGATGCTGATTGGGCTGGTAGTGTGGACAATCAGAAGAGTACTTCAGAGGTCTGCTTCTACCTTGGTAATAATCTTGTCTCGTGGATGAGCAAGAAACAAAATTCCGTGTCTCTCTCTATTGCTGAAGCAGAGTACATAGCCGCTGGAAGTTGCTACACCCAGCTTCTTTGGATGAAGAAATTACTTCATGACTATGGAATTCTTCAAGAGACGATGTGTGTCTTCTGTGACAACACCAATGCCATCAATCTTTCTAAGAATCCTGTCCAACATTCAAAATCTAAACACATAGAGATACATTACCATTTCATTCGAGATTTGGTAGAGGAAAGAGTTGTGTGTCTTGAATTCATACACACCGACAATCAAAAGGCGGATATCTTCACCAAGCCTCTTGATGGTCCACGGTTTGAATCCCTTCGTAAGACCATTGGTGTTGGTACAATTCCTTAAATCTCTTGTGTGATGTGTGCTTCACATATTTAAATGTGTTAGTTTTTTTTTTTTTTTTTTTTTTTTTTGGGCACACAATACTTTGTTGGCTTTTTGTATAGCATGATTCTCTTGGATGTTAACTGCTTTGTTTGCTTTTGATGTTTTTTACATTGTTGTTTTTGATCAATCTTTTCTTTCTTATGTGTAAAAAAAAAAATCCAAAAACCACATAAAAAGTAGAAAATCAAAAAGTTTGATCGACATTGTTGAGTTTTGTCTCAAAACTTGTTTTGCCTTGTACGTTTGTGCTAATGGCTTTGTGCATTTACGCACATAGCTTGTTCCTTTGCACTCTTATCACTGTGGAAGAAATCTTGAAATCTATGTGACTATTGTAAATATATCTTCAAACTTGTCATGAATGATTAGTGAATGGTTATGTTGATCTTGAGACATGCATAGACTTGTGCCTATATATCTTCCCACTCTTTATTTTTGTTTTTGCTAAAAAGAGCTCACCAAATGTAAATCTCCAAATGAAAAGAGATATTGAGCTGCAAAAAAGCATCATCGCACATACTAGTATTTGACTAGGAAAAAGGGAAAGCGACCAAAAATTTAAAGTGAATGACTATTCAAAAAGCCAAAGGTTATCTCATCAAAGTGTAATATCAAATATCACTCTCACAATGAGAGGTGATTGTTTCAAAAGGATCAAAAAGATCAAATGTTATGCTTAAAAGTGGAGTCAAATGTAAAGCTCCAAGTTATGTTATCAAGTCTTGTGGGAGGTCATATATTCATACTTCTATAATTGAGATGGGTCACATGATCTAGTGCTAATTGTGTATGCCTTGGTTGAATTGATCATTGAAGTTTCACATTAGACTAAGGACTATCTCATTGTTGATGTCCACACACAACACACAAGTTTATGTTTAATGAATGCCATATTCATTTGTGTGATTGTACTTGATAAAAATGTGTTTTTCACATGCTCAATCTTTGTTAATTCAAACACAAAAATTTTTTTGAGTGTTTAAGTTGTTTTTGGAAAAAGTTTTGTTTTTACAAAAACTAAAAATCTTCAAAAACAGTGTGTCCTGTTTTGGTGACTCGATCATGGGTTACCCAAGTCGCGAAATTCAACCGCGAGCTCGCATGTTAATTTTGGCAACTTGTTCGCGAGTGAAAGGTCCAGTCGCGAGGGTTACACAAAGATTTTCACGGCTCAGCCCGCGACTCCCTCGCGGGTAAACCTTCTAGTCGCGAAAAACACTTAGCAAATTTTTCAAATTTTCGATTCGAAGTGTTTTGGCAGGTAACCTTGGCGACTCTCTGGCGACTTACCTCGATCGCGAAAATCGCGTGTTTTGCAAAATGAGCTTGTTTTCAACACTATTCTCAAAAAGGGGTCCTCATTTGCTTGTCTCGCATTCTCAGACTGTTCACTTTCTGGTCTTACTTTCACTATTTCAACATCACAGTGGTAATCTTCAAATTCTTTCACCATTTTGTTACCATTCTCTCAATCTTCAAGGAAAGGTATGGGTTTTGTCCTCTACTCTTTGTTTTTCACAATTATTGCCTTTTCATCATGGTTTTTTTTTTTTTTTTTTTTTTTGTGTTCTATTTGGTATTCATATATCTCTTACCCGTGTTTGGTTATTTGAGTGTCTGATGTTTTTATTTTTGTGTGGTTTTAATCTGATCCACTCTATATTGTAGCAACATTTGGGTCATTATTGTCCCTCATTGTTCTTTTCTGGTCATTTCCATCTAGCTCTTAGGGTTTTCTTCATCATCTCTAATTTGAATCTAACCCACTGCTAATAATGTGTGTTGGATTGTGTTCTTTCTTTTCCTCTATTACATGATACAGACCGGAAATGTCTCCATTCAAGAAAGCAGTTGTGAAAGGAGGTAATTCCAAAGGAAAGGAACTTGTCATTGATGTCGATGACTACTCACCTCAAACAAAAGGGACTCGTTCTTCATCAAGAGGGTTCGATCCCAACAAGTTCAGATCCTATGCTGCCTTTCAATCTCATGAGAATTATTTCCGAAATGCTACACCATTACTAGAATGACCTGTTGACCAATTGTCACTTCATGACACCGACATTTCGAAATGGTTTGCTCACAAGGATTGGAATTACCTTCTCTCCGATCTGGATGAAGCTTATGAGAATTTGGTAAAGGAATTTTATGCCAACGCGATTGTGGAAGGAGAAGAACTTAAGTGCTGGGTTAGGAAAAAGAGTTTTTCAGTCTCTCCTGCATATTTGGCAGAGATCCTTCACATCAACCGACCAATGCTTAGACACTCATCGATTTATGATGATCTATGTCCTGATGAGGAACTCCTTAAGGAGGGTCTTGGACAAGACTTGGAATTCTCATCCAATGGAAACTCACAAGAGTGTTTCCTCTCTTCCTCCAAAATCGAGAGTGCTTACAATTGTGATGTTTCACAATTTGTACCCCCTATCAAGCACTGGGTATATGAACCTCGGACGTGCCTTGTTTCTTCATGACCTAACCTCTAATGTAGAGATTGACATCTGCGCTCATATCTTTCATGTTCTGCGAAAAACAGTTCTACGAACCGAGTTCCGAATATGTGTTCCTTTCTCTTGTCTCATTTCAAGGATCTTGAAGCTCAAAGGAATTTATCCAATGGCAGATGAATCTCCTTGCCCAAAACCAAGTCCAATCAACATGCGTACATTCAATGCAAGCATTGGTCATAGTCGGAAGAGAGCTAAACCGAAAACTTCCACATCTCACAGTGGTTCGCATTTCAGTACCCTTTCCCTTGACGAAAACCTTGATCACATTGTATCATCTACACATGAGTTGAATACCAAGATGTCCGGACTCACATCTACTCTACACCATCACAGCACTCGATGGGATATGAAGTTTACCTCACTCCAAACTCAATTGGATCAGATTCAGAGGAAGCTAGAAGAGAATGTGTAGCTATTCCATGACAAAAGGGGAGATGATGTCATAAGGGAGGGGAATGTAATGAAAGGGGGAGTGATAGCTTGATCAGAGGGGGAGGAAATTACCCAAGGGGGAGTGTTTTTGCAAGCGGTTTCAATACTTTACTTTAAGTTGTTATTCTGTTTATAATGTGGTTTGTACCCATGTTGCTTTTGTAAGCTTTTAGGGTTTCCTGTAGGTTTTATGGTTTGTACCATGCTTTATGAAACCTCTATGTTTTTGTTAAATCAGTACTTCTATCTAAATGTCATGCATTTTCTTGTTAAGTCTTGTCACTCTTGTGCCCTTGTAAGATTGTTCCTAGATGCATATACTTGGTGTATTATGCATTGGTTGAGTGTTGGGCATACAAGTAACCCGCATTGTTCTTGTTAGCTTGTATGTTCAAGTATTCATTCCAAGTGTAAATGAGCATTGTGATCACTACCTTGTAGTGATTACTTGTTTGATCAAGTCATGGTTTGTTTCTTAACTTCATCTTTACTTGATGACTTTTTGCCTGTTTCATATGCATTTCATGTTTTCTGCATACAATGATTATGGTGTATTGTTGTGTTTCAGGAGTTTCATGTTCATATGATTCAAGTGCCTCACAGTTTCTAGAATTAGGTGTGAGTGAGTTTTGCTCAACTGTTCCCAACTCACATGTTAAGTCTAGAGTCTGTTTTAGGGTTTTGTCATGAAATAGACAAAGGGGGAGATTGTAAGGTTGAATTTAATCAACCATTTTGTTGGCTTTATTCCGTACCAAATTTGCTTGTATTTCAGCAATTAGTAACCCCGTATTTAGGTGGGTTTGTTGTAAGGGTAGTGAGTGAGATAGAGTGTTGAATGCTCAAGAGTGTGCAAGAAAACAGGGACTCATGGCTGGATCTTGCGGGAGGTTTGCGGCTTGCAAGCCGCCAAAAGTTGCACACGCGTGGAGCATGCGGGGAAGCTGAACAGTCATGCCACCTGGAGCACTACAAGACAAAAATCCAGATCGGCCATTCGATTAGCTCGCGGCTTGAACTCGCGACTCGGTCAAGTCACGAGGTCAAGTCGCCAGCCAACCCTGTTTTGGAAAAACTGACTCTTCGCATTCCATTCTTACACCAGTATAAATACCCCTCATTCCCACAAAATATGTGTGGCTATTCAGAAAGAAAAACCCTAAGAGAGGTTTCTTCAAAACACCCACCCAATTAGAGAGAGCTACTTATTCTTAGAGAGAAATCTTTATAGTCTCTTCTCATTCCCTCTCTCATTATCATACCTATTGAGAGGAGATTTCTATCCAAATACTACCCACACCCATTTAGAGTGTTGAGTGTTTTTGGAGCTTTGGGAAGCATTGGAAGATGCCAAGGATGGTGGATGATATGGATTATAGCGGAATCCGGTAAGTTAGAAAAGAAAAAGGTTCGGCGCAACCTCGGTGGAGCAAGAAGCTTGGAGGGCTTAGGTACACTGGGTAGATTAGGCTTGGAGGGTCTATTGCTGTTCATGTATCCCAACTACATTTTCTAATGGATTACTTACCGCTTGGAGGGCGGCAGAGAGGTTTTACACCGAGAGCTTCGGTTTCCTCTTCGATAACACATCATTGTGTTGTCCTTGTGTTTGCATCTCTCTTTCCTTAATCTTTGCCTTTTATTTTTTGTTGTGGATGTGATTTTAATTGGCTTAGATTATTTACCAATTCTATGTATAGCTTGTATTCATTTTCCGCACACTTGTTGTTTGTCATAAAGCTTGAATTGGTTGTTTTGTAATTGGGGGTCTAAACGTTCAAGGGTGTTTTTATACTATTTGAACTTTCGAAATAATAACAGTTAGTTCTACCTATGTTAAATATTAACATTGATACACCATGTTGAATATGCTAGTATAGATGCGGAAGCGAAAGCATAAAGCATAAAACACAATAACACACGAGGGTTATGTGGTTCACCCTAACGACCTACATCCACGGAGGAAACCCTAAAGGACTACATCAATAATATATTATAGTGTAATACAAATCATGTATTACAATGAATTATAACATGTGTATATATAGTAGACTAAACCCTAGACTAATAGACTTCTAGTACAAATAGAAGACTTGGCTTGCACACAAAGTATAAAAAGACTTGGGCTTATGCTAATGGGCTAATATATCTCTAACACCCCCTCTCAAACTCAAGATGGAAGCTTAATGAAATCTTGAGATTTGAAAGGTTGAGAAGATCTCTTGAATGAAGTTTGGCTCTGTGACGGTAATTTGAGGAAGGCAATAGTCTTGCAGTGTTGATGCGATTTCTAATAGTGGCATGACTATACCGGAGAGTTTTGACGGCAGAGAGAAAGCCAAAGAAGATGAACACAAAAAAAAAAAATACCGAGGAAAACAAAGATTGCTCTTAAATATACCATAAGGACAAAAAACCATGGCCACAGGAAGGTGGCTCGATACCATGTTAAATATTAGCATTGATACATCATATTGAATATGCTAGTATAGATGCAGAAGCGAAAGCATAAAGCATAAAACACAATAACACACGAGGGTTATGTGGTTCACCCTAACGGCCTACATCCACGGAGGAAACCCTAAAGGGCTACATCAATAATATATTATAGTGCAATACAAATCCTGTATTACAATGAATCATAACATGTGTATATATAGTAGACTAAACCCTAGACTAATAGATTTCTAGTACAAGTAGGAGACTTAGCTTGCACACAAAGTAGAATTAGGCTTGGGCTTATGTTAATGGGCTAATATATCTCTAACATCCTATATTTTACAAAGTAGATCCATCAAAAATACGTAAACAAAAGAAAAAGTTTGGACTAGCGTTAACTCAACGTGAAGAAAATTTAAAGGATAGCATGGAGAAGGTTCAAAGGTGGAGGACAGCTTTGACTAAAGCAACTGAATTGTTTGGGTTCTATTACAAGGAGGGGTATGTGTAACTATTCACTGCTCTTCTATAAGTAGTTTAATAGTTTTGTTATAGGAATCACAACCCAAAAAAAAAAAAAAAAAACATATTTTTCATAGAATCTTCTACTACTAAGTTAGTTAAGTTATAAAAGTCGATGGTAGAAATTAAAAAAAAAAAAAATGCCATATAATTTTACCAATTATGACTATAAATTCTTGTGCTTTTATGAGTTACAAACTTTAAATCGTCTTCAGTAGGCTCAATCATGGATTAGAAAAGGTTACGAGGGAATTAGGATTTCATATTTAGCAAACCCTAATCATGAATAAAAAAAAAATTCACATAAGAAATATACAAAAGCTCAAAACTACGTTAATATGTAAAAAAAAAAAAAAAAAAAAAAAAAAAAAACTAGTGTTTATTCAGTATTAATAAAATATAAACTTCAGTCAAAAAAATATAAGAACAAAAAAAAAAAAAAAACTATTTTTAATATATTTCAACTCAATTATATATGATCTATCAAAATGACAAAATGGCATTTGATCTTCTTTTTTACTCTAAAAAATAATCTATAATTAATTTTGTTTAAAATTTAATAGCAATTTTTCTTTCAATATACATGATCAAAGAAAGTTAGATAATCTTTTTTTTTTTTTTTTTTCATTTTGTTGTGAGCTTAATCTTCACTATAATGTTTATGACAGAAAGTCCTCATTTTGTAGTTACAATAAATCTTGGATAAGTAAGTATAATCAAAAACTACTCTAAAAACAAGTTGATAAGCTATTGAATTTCCAATCCCTACCATCTATTTGTACAATTATTGAATTTTTTTAAAACAAAAAATTAAAAGTTTGAGTCTTAAACTACATAATGCCCATAATGATAAACTTCTTATAATAATAGTTTTTCATGATATGTAAAATCTTGTAAGTAATTTTTCTCTCAACAAACAAATATCATGGATTCTAAAAAAATCATTGATCTCTTGAAGATGTAATGCTAAGTTAAGAATAGTCAACTTCATTGTATGCTCAGTAAAACCATAAAGTAATTCTTTTATTTGATAATCTATTCAATTGTAGCTATAAAAAAAAATATATATAATATATATATATATATTTATATATATATATATATATATTCAATAATGACATTCAAAGAAACTTCATTGCATACTCATTAAAAAGATTATTTAACTCTTTTAATTGAGAATCTATTGCAGCTCACCAAAAAAAAAAAAAAAAAAATCTACTCACTCATGAAGTTCAATTGTAAAGTAGTCTTAGAGATGAATTAGTTACCAAAGTTAAAATGCAACACATTTGTGAATTAATTCCCAATTATACCAATCCAATTTTAATGATTTAATCAATGAAATTGTCAAGTCACAAATCAACCACCCTTGGTGTGGTGGTCACTTCACAAGTATAAGTGCTTGTCGGGGGTGGGGTAAGGGTCGATGTTTAAGTCTCCAGGAATGAGCTTCACATACAAGTACACTTAGATTAGGTTAGAGTAGAGTTTCTACCTTATATATATAAAAAAAGTCACAAATCAATAAAGCATGCAATAAAAGTAAAGTAATAAACAAATAACACAATGTTATGGTGAGGACGTGAAAAAAATAGATAGAGAACATCTCCAATGAAAAAAAAAAAAAAAAAAAAGATTACAAGGGCAACCCAACCCAAATAAGACAATTCCCTATATGAAGAGAAGTTACAAATCCAGCAAAAGACCCTTGCCCCTAGGTACTGTTGATTAGATGAACTTACTATTCCAACCCACAATAGCTTTTGAACTTTTGAACTCTTCGTACATGAACGACCCATCAATATATATTCCCAAATTGTCTAACTTATTATATGTTTCTTATGCTTTATGTTTGACAGTTATATTGAATCTAAAACTCAATTTATCCAGAGAATTATTAAAGAGATATTAGGTACTAAATTGAATGGCACTCAGTTATTTGTTACTAAACATCCAGTTGGAATAGATTCTCGTGCGGATGCTATAGAATTGCTTTTAGATATGAAGTCAAATGATGTTCGCATGGTAGGGATTCATGGTCTTGGAGGAGTAGGTAAGACTACAATTGCAAAGGCTATTTATAATAGAATCGCTAATTGTTTTGAATTGAGTTGCTTTCTAGAGGATGTCAGAGAAAAGTCGAGAACAAATGATGACATGATCAAACTACAAGAGATGCTTCTTTCTAAGATCTCATGGGGTGCATATGTAAAGGTAAACAACGTATCCAAAGGAATAATTATGATAAAGGAAAGGCTTTGTTGTACAAGACTTCTTTTAATTCTTGACAATGTGGATGAGTCATAAGTGATGGTAAATTTGCTTGGAGAATGTAATTGGTTTGCTTTAGGAAGTAGAGTCATTATAACAACAAGAGACAAACAAATGCTAACCACTCTTGGAAAAGATCATCAAATTTATGAGCTTAAGGAATTAAATCAATCAGAATCTCATGAACTCTTCAACCTACATGCCTTCCAAAAAATTGAACCTAGGAAAGATTATTCGAAGTTGCGCAGCAAATCATACATTATGCCAATGGCCTCCCATTCATGGTTTTAAAAACCAAACCCCTTTTTGACCATTTTTGCTTTTCTTAAAATAATTGAGGTTTTGATTTTTGTTGACTTCGAAAAAGTATTAGCTCTTAAAATAATAGAAAAAAGTATATGTGGAAAAGTGCGTTAGAAAAGTATAAAAACATCCCTCTTGAAAGAATTCAAGAAAAGCTCAAAATAGTTATGATGGACTTGGAAAGATCGAAAAGGATATTTTTTTGGATATTGCATGTTTCTTTAAGGGATTCAGTGGGAGTTATGTAGTGAATATATTAGACACTTGTAAATTATATCCAGGTTATGGAATTGGAAAACTTATTGATAAATGTCTCATAATTGTTGGTCAATCTAGCAATTTGTGGATGCATGACTTTCTTCAACAAATGGGGAGAGAAATTGTTCAACAAGAATCAGAAGAGCTTGGAAAACGTAATAGGGTATGGTGTTTTGAGGATGCATATGAAATACTAACTACAAATATGGTATAAGCTCTTTTGTATCTCTTTTTTTCCATTGATTTTTTTTTTCTTTTTAATGTGGAAGAAAATTTAATTTAATTTGTATATGTTTGTTTAATTTTTAAAAATTTGAATAGTTCTATTAATAAGTGTAACTAATGCTTTGTCCAATTAGGGATCAAGTAAGATTTGAGGCATTATGTGCTGCTCACCTCAATTGATAATGATACCAATAGAAGCTAAAGCTTTTGAAAAGATGAAATATCTCAAATTTCTTATGGTTCATAATGTACGCATTTGTGAAGAACTCAAATATCTCCCTAACGGATTAATTTTGCTTCAATGGCCTGAATTTCCATTTTCCTTGCCATCCAAATATTTTCCTCAACAACTTGTTGCACTTGAGATGCCACATTGTCTTATTAGATTGGAGACAACATTCAAAAAAATTGGTATGAGTATTAGTATTTATAAATTGTAATTTCTTTACCTTCAAAAAATAATTGTAATTTCTTTACCTTCAAAAAATAATTGTAATTTCTTTATTTGAATGTTGGTTGAAAATAAATATTTTTTTTCTTCTACAGGGAATCCAGCTAAAATATTTAACATATATCAATTTGAAGAGGTGTGAGTCCATTACAGAATTACCTGAGTTGTGTGCCCCAAGCTTAGAAAAATTGGATCTTTCCTATTGTCAAAATTTAGTTAAGGTTCATGAGACTGTAGGAATTCTTGATAAACTTCGGATATGGAAACTCCAAGGTTGTGGTAAACTTCAAATTCTTCCAAACAACCTCAGGTTAAAATCTCTTGAGGAGTTTCTTCTTATGGACTGCTTGAGGCTTGAAATGTTTCCTAATATTCATCCAAAAATGAAATGTTTAAGGGATTTAAATTTACGTGGGAGTGGTATTCAAGAGTTGTCTTCATCAATCAAGTGTCTCACTGCGCTTCGTTTCTTAGACGTCAAGGATTGCGAAAACCTTAGGTATATTCCTGATGACATCTATAAATTGCAACTTCTTATTGGACTATCTATTCCCACTGCCAAATTGAGACAAACATGCGATTATTTGGATAGCTTTTCCAATTATGGGTTTTTGATGTTGGATACCGTGAGTTTCAGGGGCAATAAAAATATAATTGAATTAGATTTTTTGATGAAACCCGAGTACTTCCCTGTATTGAAACGTCTAGATCTATCTAAAACCAATATTGTTAGCCTCCCCGAAAGCCTTAGCAGATTTACTACATTACAGTCACTTGATATAGGAAATTGCAAGCAGCTTCGGGAAATTCCAAGGCTTCCACAATCTGTACAAGTTGTGGATGCAGGCAATTGTTGTTCGTTGAATCCACAATCGTCAAGCAGATTATTGAATCAGGTTTCTCTCTTTTATAGTTATAAAAAAGAAACTTTTTTTGTTAATTTCTTCCCTAATTCAATTTGTTGAATTTGCTAATTGAATGCAGATTGGAGAATTTTTAGGGATTTTTCCAAATAAAGCTTGCAAGGGAACAAGAAGCAGGATATTAATGGATCCACAAACATCATCAACCGAAATATTGGATGAGGTAAGTCGCTGTCGCTCGGTTTTGCCTAACATGTGCTCTAAACCTGAAGATGATAAATTTATGATTAGAATACCAGGAACTGAGATTCCAAGGTGGTTGAACTTAAACCATGAGAGTGATGGAAATGTCATATCATTTTGGGTTGGTCGCACATTTCCAAATATTTTTTATGTCTGTTTTGCTTTTGGACCGCTGAAATATCCATGGATGTCTTCTTGTTCTGTTTACCTTTCCATCAATGGTTGTGAAAATGAGAACATTAGTTATACTCCCACAGATGAATTCTCCGACCATCTGTTGATATTTTCTTTATCTAATAAGAACTTGTAGATCCAATTGAATAAGTCAAAATCATTTGAATTAAATTATGTTGACTTAACATGTGAAATGGAGGATTGGGTTAAAAACCATCCAAGAAGGTGGGGGGTCCGTGTAGAGTGCATCTGTTGTTCCCGAAAATTTGATGTTTTTCAATTGCCGAGTCCAAGTGCTAGGCATAGTTGTGGGTCTTCCTCAGTCCCTCTTTTACCCACTTCTAGTTGTGGCACTGGTATGGATCAATGGGCTTTCAATAATGGAGGAGATTCTAGACATCGGCCAAGAAGAAACCATCGACCACCACCCTATGCTAGACGTCCCCAAAAACACTACCTGTCCCACTTCGGATGGCTTCGAATCCGATATCGTCTCTGGAAACGGAGCTCTCGTCCAACCCGAATTCCAACTACAATGCTCAAGTCCAGGTACCTTCTTTTTATTATTATTTTTTATTCACTCTCTGTTTGGAAAACCAAAGAAAATGAAAAACAAAACAAGTTTTGTGTGTTTTCTGTTTTGTTTTGTATTTTTTTTTTTTTTTTTGGGAAACTCAAGGGCTCTAATAAGGGAATTGGAAGAGATAGATCACAGGTCTTTCAACAATGGAGAAGAAGATTCAGGGCTTTCAATGGCCCACACTTTTGTCAATGATTGTTCCAACTCCAAGTTGTGTCCACCATCAAAGTGGACAAGAAAATCTTGATTGAATTCGATGCCAAGGTATGCCTCCTTTAGTTGCATTTTTGGATTCAAATCTTTGAGTGCTTCTCTTTCTATATCTCTTAATAAAAGGCTCAATTATAGGATTGTGGCTCAAGTATTTATTGCAAACACTTGAGTCACTAATGATGATAGAGCCACTACTTCAGCATTGTTGGGTTGATATCTAGAGCAGTTGATGAAAGCAATTCCTCTTACATAGGAGTTTTGAGCCCAAAATTGATCACTTTGTTCCCTAGGACCCTCTGTTCTGATATTTTGATGACTTCATTCTAGATGGAACTGGGTACAGATGGAAGTCTTTTCTTTGGTAGTTGATGTCCTTATTTTGTAGACATTAGAATGAATCTCTATATCTGCAGCTATGAACAAGTCTCCCATTAAAAGTAAGCATTGGTCATGAGCAAATAGTTATGCTTGTATGTCCTGTACAAAAAATATACATGGCTTTAACATTCTTATAAATAAAAATACTGTAGAGAAGAGGTCGCTTATTACCAATGAGCTGTAGTTCAATTGGTACTTCCTCCTCCAATAATAATAGAATGGAGGGTGAGGTTATGGTTTCAATAGGAGAAAAGGATGAACCTAAACTGCAGCTCCAAGAGTAACAACTTCATTAGGATTTACTGTCACAATGGGATTTTTCTAGTCATCTTTCTCACCAGTTCCTGAACAGCTGGGATGCAAGGCAGTTTCAACCTGTCCTCGAAAGACAAGCAAGCTCTATGTCTCACAGAGAGTGCTGAGAAAGTGAAAATGGAGCTGTCATCTCTAACTCAGACCAATATTAGGTATGTGGCTATTTCTATTTCTTTTTTCTATAATTGGATCTCTCTTTTTCATATTCATTGAGAATATACTTTTCTTTTTCCAGTTTACCTTTCATTACCGCCGTTGCAAATGGCCCAAAACACATTGACACCACTCTGACAAGGGTCAAGTTTCAAGAATGGTGCTGAAATTTATTAGACAGGTATGCCTTTTAACAAATGCTAGTCTGTAGTTTCCCTTTATGCATGTTCAGAAATAGAATAACTATAAAGTATCAATCTACTAATAGTTAAAAGATTATTAAAATTAACAATTTTAAGCTTTTGCAATAAATGATAGATTACTACGATATCATTATAAGTGATCCAAGTTCTCTAGTATGGTAATAGTTGATTAAGTCCACCGTTATTAATCAGGATATCAGCACATGTCGTGGTATGATGCAGGTTATCCTAAGTTGCTATCTCCAATTAGTTATACTGATTGTTGATATATTAATAAATTTCTGAGTTTAAACTTTTGCAACAAGTGATAATTTAGAATGATATCTAAACAGTGATCCAAATTCAGATTCTATTTCTATTCTATCCCCCATCAACTTTAACTAATAGTTAAATGAGTAAATTGACTCAACTTTATCATAACATCAGAAAATGTCATGGTATTCATCTGGCAATCCTAAGTTCCTATCTCCAATTAGTCTACTAATTATTGAAATTCACAATTTAAGCTCTTGTGAGCAGTAATCCAACTCCAAATTCAGTGTCTAATCTACAAACAGTTGAGTTATTAAATATAAGAACATATATAGTAGAAAATTGGAACCTTTTTAGTGAAAAGAAAGTGTGGTTAGGATTCACCACAGCTGCTTGTCTCTTAGAAAATTTATCACCTTCCATTGCTGCCATTGCACTGTTATGCTTGCATATCCTGTAAAAACAATATCCATGGCTTTAACTTTCTTAAAATAAAAAAATACTGTGGAGAAGTGGAGAAGAGGTCACTTATGCCCTATGAGCTATAGCTCAATTGGTACTTCCTCCTCCAACTATAATGGAGGGTGAGGTTATGGCTAAACTCAATAGGTTCATACTTACCAATAAAAAAAAAAAAAAATGCTATGTCCACAACATTTTCACAACACTTTCACAACAAATCATAGGTGGTAAGTTATTATTGGACTATGATTCCACAACAACACTTCTCTAAAAAAAGGTTTCTTGTTGCATTTATTTTTCCTTTCCCTTTTTGTTAATATTGTAACTGTTGTAACCATTGATTAAGTTAAAATATCTCGTACATACTTAGCAAATAGACAATATCAAGTAAATACTTTGCAGAAAGAAAATCTCATGTATATATAATGTTAATTTTGCATGTAAATGCTCCCTCCCAATTCAAAATACTCGTACATTTACTTGATCAGTTCAAGCAATTCCATATTATTTGGACTATGATTTTTCAGTTAAATTTCCTTTCAAAATTTTTTTATTTTATTTTATGCCATTCACAATACACATTTTATTAAATGTCAAAAATTCTTAATTATAATTGGTAGGGCACAGAGGTACAGTTGCACAATTTAGGCACTAGTTTCTAGTTGGAAGATGCAAGAATCGTGGTTTCACTCTCAAGTTTGATTGTGCCTTGAATCCGCACAATCATTCCTAGAATGTTCACTAAAGGGATTTTCACCATGTATTGCAGCCCATGATGGATCTATGCAAGCTTTGTTCAATGTGATACAGAGCTTCTTAATGATTTTGCATGTTCCGTTGTTCTTAACCTCTTGCAGAATCATGTAAAACCTTATATTTGAATTATTATTTTGTTTAAAAAATAATATTATCCGTAGATAGTGTTTTTTTTTTTTTTTTTTTTTTTTCCAGTTAAAGTTTTGAGCTTGTTTTATACTTTTTACAAAAAAAATAGCATCGAGTGTTATTACGCTTATTTTCATAAGCTAGGAAGTATAGACATGGACACGGGTACGACATGGCGACATGAACAATTTTTGAAAAATTATAATATGAAACAATGGGTATGACACCGGTATGACATAGGCACGACACGGATACAACATGAGTACGATATCCATACTTCCTATGTCATAAGTAAAGTCCAATCTCCACCCTACTTCTACATTTAAATGAGCATAAAATACAATATATCTCTTGTAACTGATGTGATAAAAAAAAGGTCATTATCTCGTAACATGAAAATAAATATTCCTTGACTTTGACAAGGTACAAATTTATTAGCTAAAAACTGGGAATGTTGACCCTTTCATGGCATGGAGTATATGTTTTCTAAGTTTTTGAAATTACTTTTCCTACATCCAGGCTAGGGCTAGGGCTACTGATAGCGCAGTGAGGTAATTGCTTTAAAAAATGATGCTATGTGCAAGCAATGCTTATCTTGACATCTAAGAAAGGTATAATTTGATTTGTTGTTGGAATTTGTCATTAAATTTTTGCATCATGGGTCATCCCTGGTTATGCGTTTGACAGCCACTATTTTAATAATGTAATGGACTTAATTATTAGCTTAATTGGCCACAAACAGACACATAGATACCTTGTTAATGTTATTGCTTACAAGTGTTAGACCATAGAAACAGATAGATTAATGTTATTGTCCTATTTTCCCATTATCTGCCCAATTTAGTTCATGTCGGTAGTGTCATATCCATGGCCCTTGTTCTTGCTCATGCTGCATAAATTCAAAGTTGAAAAATAAGGTTTGGAGATATTAGATTAAAAAAACAAATAATGTGGTTTCTGCGTTTTGATTAAGTTGGTTTAATTCTATTTTTTTCTGCATTATAATTTTATGATTTCGTCTATAATTCTTTTCTTTCTCAAACAAAAATCAAACTAAATTTTGGGTGGTTCTATGAAGGAGTGGATAATGATCCTTATGGTGGATTTTTCATTGCAGAGAAAAAATCTTTTCAAAAGGTATGTCTCCATTAACAATAATTATGATTTTATCAAATCCTTTTTTAGATGCTTACAATTTATTAATCTTTTATTGGAGAGCCTCACTTGGGATTATGATTCTAAGTATTGAAGGCAATGGCACAGCTTCAAGGATGCTACTTCTAGCTTCCTTACAAATATTGAACAAATTTGTGTCAAATTCTGGATGACATGAGACAATGCGATTCTGATGTCGATTGGTTATGATTATGCACACACAATATAGACTAATAATTATAATTAAATAATAATAACAAAAAAGAACTGTGCGGTCTTCTAGTATTCTGTCTTTGATTGGATTCTTGTAATTGGCCTTGTATCAGAATATTAAAATTAATAAGTTATGGCTTGAGTTGTTATTACCTTGACTATATAAAAGTTGCTAATGACTTCACGAGCAGTGAGCTCTTAATCATTTCTCGACTGCTAAAAGTATCTTATCATACTAGTGAAGACATCTGGTCGAAAAAGAGGGTTGGATCTTAATCTTTTTTTTTTTTCAAGGGGGGTTGAGGAAGATCATGATTCTATATGAAATTCATTAAGGTTTCTATGTTATTTTTATGTGCGAAATTTGTCATAAAATTTCAAAAATGCTGAGTGCACCAACACTTTAATATAGTAATGAATATTCTCATGTTCTTGAACATAATTGGCACATGTTGCATAACAGACTTTAGACGGGGAAAAGGCATAGATGAGGTATGACCGTTCATTTAAAAATAGGTTCTTTTTTCTTTAGCAAAAAGGAATTATGTTGGATTGAATGTACAATTTCTAAGAAAAAGTTGTATATGCATGATTCTTTTAGAGAAATAAAGTTGTGTATTGTCAAATATTGCGGTGTTTGCTCATGCGATGAGTGTGACTAGTCTTTGATGTATATGTAATGATATTTTTTTCTGAAACAGATTATCCAGCACCATTGTTTTCCGCTTGTTAAGTGTCTTGGTGAACATTTGCTTCTTTAGCCTGTGTGAAGGTTGGTACTTCTTTTTTATTTGCAACACTTGACTGGTTGAGTGCTGGTCTAGTTTAATTTGGATTAACAGGTAGGATGATTAATGAATATTATTCCTTTATAACTCCTAATCAGCATGAGTCTCAAAAAACTTGCAGCCATCTGTCTCCCTCTTTGGTACACATTCGATGAAGAGCACACATCAAAGTTAAAAGAGTTGTACAGGTAAAAGAAATCATACCGTACATTTTCTTAGCATTCAAGTTATTTAATGAACTGAAGTTGTTCATGATATAGTTATAAACTAATGATATTTGTGACTTTAAATGTCAATTTATTTTGATCAAGACACAAACTTGGAAGTTGGAACCAAAATTTGATATCTTTATTTGAAAATAGAAGTAATCCAATAATCACTAAGCACCTCTAGTGAATAATGTTGTTGAAAAATTACTTATATAAAAAAAAATAATAATGCTGTTGAAAAAGAGGAAGACAATTAATATTTATGCTGATATTAAGAACTTAATTTCCAATTTCATTGGTTGTCTTTGGGGTTTATTCTTAATAGCTAGAATTTTCAAATGCAGAAAGTGGAAAAGCTGAAATTGACGTGCCTGGCTACTGTATATAGCCGTGAGTCAGTGGTAAATATATTATTTATCATTGTGATTCCCTAGCTCGAAGAATTGCTTATTGATTTAGTTGGGAATTCAGCTATTGCATCAAGGGAAATTAATTCGCTACCAAGAATTCTACGATCTTGACTCTATTCTATAAGTAAAGTGACACATACACATATCTCTCTCTCTCTCTATATGTGTGTTCCTGTCTCTCTCATTCACACTTTTTGCAACAAATTCAAGAGGGAAACTAATGCTGAACTTAAGAGCTTGGGGTCGACATTGATCAGTAATTCCCAAGTAGAGCCATACTTCTTTATTATGTTATTTTTATTTTTTGGGAGTAAAATAGAGACCATGCTTAACTCATCTTGTACAGTGGATCGTTTGGTGCTGGAAATGACCAATAATTTTCTTTTTATATTGAGGAGTTTGTTCAGATGAAGAAAATGTGAATATGTTCAACACACCATATATGTGATTGTTTAAATATCTGTAAAAACATGAAATTCTTATTAGTTTGTATTGATTTTTATCAATTGTGATACTAGGTATTATAGTCCTTGATCATGTTATGCGTATAAACTTACACATAACAGATATAGCCTCAAAGATTTTGAGGTGCAAGGTTTTTACTTTGTAGTCCTCGACCATATTGTTTTTACTTTCATCATTGAGTCATGGTGCAAGGTATCATCGGAAATTTCTGTCAGTTATCAGTAAAATATTTTGCTCTGAATAAGAGATTGTTTGTTTGTGATAAACTATTCATTGAATGACTTATTCCTTATCCACAAGGTGCTTGAGTGGTCTTACTGTTTAATGGAACCATATGTTTATATGCCATTTTTACTCATTATCCATGATAGAGTCCTAAAGTTGCTATTTATTAACTGTTATTGTCCCTTTATAAGTATTATCACTCAGATATGTTCTTTTATCCACCGATGCCACAGGGAACCTCATCTAAATGTTTTAATAGTTCAAAAACAAGCAGAATCACCCTTGTTAATCTAGCTGGACTTGATAGAAATAAAGTTGATGATGCGGGCAGACAAGGTGTGAAGGAAGGCAAACATGTGAAGAAGTCCTTATCACAACTTGGGTATAACGATGCCATGAGCCTTATTAAGTTAGAGAAATTTGTTTTATAAGATGTTCTTTATGTAGAATACTGATTAGATGTTGTATTTGTGATCCTACTATTGCAATTAATCTATAATAAGTTCTTTTTCCGATATTATGATAAAAGTGTGGGTGTGACTGGATGGCAACTTATTTTCTTGCCATATTATGCCAAAAGTGTGGGTGCGACTGGATAGCAACTTATTTTCTTGCATGCTAAAGGTTCACCAATTATTTTGTGTTAATTACATATGCTATCAAGATATCAAGAATATAGCCATGGTTGGATTTAATGACGGAGTTTCATCATCACTGTTCTATTATATTGGTGCTGGCACTTGGTTAATATTCTTGCAATGGTTGCTCAGTCTGGAAATTCTGAAGATATTACATATAGAGGTTCCTGTTTAACACATACTGTAAGAATCACTTGGTGGCAATTTAAAACTGACGGTTCTCTGTGCCATCTCACTAGAAAACAAGTATATATGACTTGAACTACTTTTAGTTTTCTATTTACAAAATCTGCACAATAACTATGTGAACCTTCAAAATGTTTACAGTTTGATGTTACATACTAATGCTCACCTAGATTGAGTCTTTTCATAAGATAGTAATTATAAAAAAAATTTTCAACATTCTTTCGAAAAATTTCTTGAGATTTTGGTATTTTTCTGAAATTAAGAATGCCTTGTGATTGCAGAAATAGTGGTGATACACCGAGAACTCTCAGATTTGTACAACGAGTAAAATTCATTAGAAACGAGCCTGCAATAAATGAAATCACAGAGGATGATGTTAATGGTCTCAAATTCGTCAGTTGAAGGTATTAAGTTATCCTACAAGAGTTAGAGTTGAAATCTTATTTTGAAGGCGTAGCTAGAAGCAAGCTAAGGTTTAAGAAATTTGTATTCTACTGATGTTAAAGAAATTTGTATCTTGTTGGTTGTAGGAGGAACTTATAAGAGCAAAGTCTAGTAAATCAAGAGGAAGTCAAAATGGATATTTTCAAGGGCGTAATGTACGTGAAAGCTTGAATCTGATAGTTTTTAGACCCCTTAAAAACACAATTGGATTAACCTAGGTAATTAGCCAAGTTGTTACTTAGTCCAATTTAACAAAACTAGGTTATCACAATCAAAACAATCATATCATGCAAAGTAGCGGAAAGATAAATAACACAATGATATGATTACCTAGGAAAGCAAATCGGTAAAAACCTGGGGAGGATTTAACCTAGCTATTCTCAAGGTAAACCTGAATCCACTATCTTGAAAGAATCAAAGTTCATACAATAAGACTTACAGACCCCCACGCTCGACTATTTATTGCTACCCACCAAAGAACTTATCGACACGGCCACGTGCAAGCTCCGTGTTAGGTTCTAAAGTTGTTAGGTTCTAAAGTTTAGGATTTTATGTATTTAGAACTCTAATTTGTATTGTTGGCAAACCATGATCAAAACAATGTGTTTAGAAGTGTTTAAAACTAACTCAAAGTTGTATGTCAATGTAAAGTTGGAATCGAGTTTAAAGCAGGAAGCACTGTGGCTTTCGGCCTGGCTTGATCGATCAAAGCTTAGGCTCGACCAATCGAAGCTCGGACAGATCTCTTTTCTGCAGAATTTTCCAACTCAACCCTATTTGTTTTAAAACGTTTTTAGGGTTTCTTATTTGTCCTAAGTATAAAAGGCAAGCCCTAGCCACGTTTTAGTGTTGCTTATATTGCGGTTTGTGTAAATCTCTTGTGAGATCTAGAGGAGCTTTCCTTTACACAAACTTAGGGGTTTCAAGGAGAAGATATTTTCTACACCTTGATGATCAATTCAGTTGCTGCCATTAAAGCTTAAAGAATACACAAGCGGGGGTGCTTGTAGCTGGTGGGAATCCAAGAAAGAAGGAGTCCATGGATTCGGAGCTTGCACGTGGTCGTGTCGGTAAGTTCTACTGGTTGGTAGCATTAGGAAGTCAAGCGGGGGTGCTTGTAAGTCCTTTTGTATGAACTTCGATTCTTTCAAGATAGTGGATTCAAGTTTACCTTGAGGATAGATAGGTCAAATCCTCCCCAGGTTTTTACTAGTTTGGTTTCCTGGGTAATCATATCGTGTGTTATTTATTTTCCGCTACTTTGCATGATTTGATCTTTATTATTGTGATAACCTAGACTTGTTTAATTGGACTAAGTAACAACTTGGCTAATTAACTAGGTTTAATCAATTGTTTAAGGGGTCTAAAAACTGTCAAGTGGTATCGGAGCAGGTAGCTCTTTTGTTGTTGATCCTTTGATCACCGAGCTGATCCTTAACCCTTGTTGTCATAGAACACGGACACTCTCTAGTTATTTCTCCTCACTTTGATGGGAATAATTATGCTTACTAGAAAGTAAGGATGAAAGCTTTCCTAAAATCCATTGATGAGCGGGTGTGGAACTCCGTTGAATACGGATGGGAGAAGCCCACTACTCTTGTTAGTGAGTGGGAAACTTCTCAGAAAGAAGCAGCTTCGTTTAATAGCAAGGCTATGAATGTGATTTTTAATGCTATTTCTATGGAGGAATTTAAGAGAATCTCGAATGTTGAGATCGTTCATACTGCTTGGAATATCCTCTAGATCGTGCATGAAGACACAAAGGTCACAAAATAAATAAATTGCAGCAATTGACTTCTAAATTTGAAAGCATTAGGATGTCCGATAATGAATCTTTTGATGAATTCTATGCTAAACTGAATGATATTGTTAATTCTGTTTTTAACTTGGGTGAAATCTATGATCAACCTAAAATTGTTAGGAAGATTCTTAGATCTTTGATTGAAAACTTTAGACCTAAGGTGACTGCCATTACAGAAAGCAAGGATGTGGACTCCATCCTTGTTGATGAGCTTGTATGATCTCTTCAATCCTATGAGTTGGATCTACCCAAAACTACCAAATCCAAATCAATGGTTCTTAAGTCAGTTGATGATGTTGATAGTGGTGGATTTGATTATGAGCTCTCTCTCTTTCAGAGATTGCCTATCTTACCAAGAACTTTAGAAACTTTCTTAGGAATAACAATAGAAAGGCAAGAGGCACAAACACTGTTGAATCTAGAAATTTTAGGAAGCATGATCTCACTAAGGTTAATAACAATGATAAACCTAGAGAAAGAGTAGGTCAATCTTCCAATAATTCTTTGGGCTCTCAATGTTTTGGATGTCAAGGGTATGGACACATGAAATCTAAATGTCCAACCTATTTGAAGTCTATGGGTAAGGCTATGGCTATAACCCTTAGTGATGGTGAAGTTTCTGATCATGAGTCCGATTGTGATGAGGATGGAAACTTCATTGCTTTCACACTACTACTATAGTTGATGAGAGCATATCTGTTGAAGAGAACCCTTCTGATGGGGAACTCTTTGAAGATGCAGATCTTCAAGAGACCTATAACAAACTTTGCAAAGTTGCTGCAAAGGATGCTATGAATGTTGAACTTGGCCTAAAGAAAATTGAATCTCTTGAGCTTGAAAAGAAAAATTTGCTTGTTAAATTGTTTGATGCTAATGATTTTTTGAACAATGTGAAAACTGAAAACATGCTTTTGCTTTATAAAGTTAAATCTTTGGAACTTGATTTATCTGTTGCTAGATCTGCTAGTTCATAGATAAATCAAGTTCTAAACTTGATCAAATGCTGAGTGTTCAAAAGTCATCTTCCGACAAAACTGGTTTAGGTTATGTTGATAGCATCTGTGTGTCCGCTCCCCATTCCACTAAGTTTGTTCCTTCATCTTCTTCTTCTTCGAATCTTTAGTGAGTGAGATAGTGAGTGAGACTGTCAAACCCTCTGTGAGTGAGGTTGCTAAACCCTTAGAAGGTTCATCATCTAGGAAGATTAGGGTTGATCTGAAAGAATTTAAGCCTAAGAAGCCTACCCTATCTAAGGACAAGACACATGATAAACTTGCATGGGTTTGTCACTTTTATGGAAAGACTGGACAATACGTCCAAATTGCTACAAGTCAAAGCTGCAAAGAGAGCAAACAAACCAAAAGTACCTGTGCCTCAAGCACTTGATCCTATGGTACTTATTGGGGATTTGGTAAAGGCTTTATTCCAATCCTGGAGTTGGTAATCATTCTCAAGTGAATAAGAACTCCAATGCTCGTGGTGCATCTAAAAAGTTTTGGATGCAAAAGACTCGACCTAACTGAGTCTTTCTGACATGGTCCTTGTGCTTCATTGCTCTACCCTTTGTGACCATTGTTCTTTGGTTTTGTTTTTTTTTTTTTTTTTTTTTTGTTTCTAGGATTTGCATAGCATAACATTCATGCATTTCATTCTAGGTGTTTTTTATTTTTATTAAAATAAAATTAAAAAAAAAAAAAGAGGAAAAGGAACACATTTTGTTTTTGCACTATTCTTCTTGGTTTTTAAGAACAAGGTTAGTCAATTTATTTTCACATAACATGTCTTTTGTACCTTATTTAGTTTTGATGAGCTTATTTATTGCACTTTACTAGTTGAAGATTTGTAGTGCATGTTGTGTGGGAAAGATGTGTATGGTTTTTGATTACTATGTCTTAATCTTGAAGTCACATGTTTTTAAATGTTGGACTGGAACTTTTAGAGAAAGGCATAAATAACCATCTCACCACTGTTCACTAGCCAATCATGAACACCTTAGTGCATATCATAAGATTTTGTGCTTGAGAAAGTATAGCACATGCACAAAAAGAACATAAGGTGAAGCCTCGGTAAAAGTGCTTAATTCTTAAAATCTAATTGGTGTGTACTATTAGGCTTGATGCCAAACTCACATAACTTAAAATTGGAATGTATATTATGATGCATAAATACAAGAAACTTACATGATTGCAAGCTTATGATCTAGGAGATGTGGGAGTTATATGATGTAACTCTTTAGGTGATAGTCCCTTTTAAATTCTTTGTGATGAATTTTGTAGATTTTGTGATTGATTGTTATTCACATATCACCTCACATGTATCTCAAGTCTTTGATAGTCGCACACACTACACGAGTTACTCTTTGCTAAACTTTGTACATGTTATTGTGTGTGCTTATAATCTGACCAACCAAGTTTTTGCAATCACTTTGAATTATGTGCAAACTAAATTTGTTGCTTGAAAATTTGTGGAGAATGCAAAATTTTGTTTTGGGAATATTGGGCTTAAAATTCTTGTTTGGAAAATCATATTATCTCATACTCATGCATTTTTGTTCTTAAATTTCAATGCTTTGAGTCAAATCAACTTATTTTTCAAAAATTGTGTTTTTTCTCAAAAATATGGTGAGCCTCTGCCTGATTCGATCGGTCCATTCTGTTTTTCGACCGATCGAAATTTTTAAAATTTTTAAAATTTGAGAAAGGGAGTCTCTGTTTGTTTCGACCGGTCGAGGCTGATTTTCGACCAATCGAAACTCGTATATCAGGTTTTTTAAAAAAGCTGAATTGGACTTTTTCAAAGTCACTATTCAAACTTTTTCAAGCTTTTCTCTCTCTCCACGTTGGCTCAAGGCTCCACCACTCAAGTTTTTGTCGTTTTCCTTCAAATTTTTTGCTAGGTTTTTGTCCTTGGAAGCCAGTAAGTCCATTTTGCCCTTCTTTTTCAAGTTTTGTTCTCTTTTTCTTGCATTTTTTCATGCATTCTCATGGCTATTTTCGGCATCTTCACACTTATTGGGGGTTTTTGATGATTCAAGCCTATTCTTGTGCAATTGATCAATGGGTTTTTGTGCCATGATGTTATATTGATGTTCCCTATAGTTTAATTTGATCAATTTTGTGGTTTTTGAAAAATTGAAAATTCTAGGGTTTTAAATTTGATCCGAATTGGGGATTTTGTCAAATTGGCTCAAATTGATGAAATTGGCTTATCCAATTGATGTAATTGGTCATTATTGTTGTTATTATATCATGTGTAATGATCAATTCGTCAATTTTTTAAAAATTGATCAAGTGGTTTCTAAAATTTTGGGGTTTTTGTGTTAAAACTCTCAATGTTCAAACCAATTTTGTAATTTGAACCTCTTTTGGACTTAATTCACTGCATTAGAGCATGCATCATGCAATTTACACTTGTTCATGCATCATATAGATTTTGATTTTTTTTTTTTTTTGTGATAACTTGCAGTTTGCCCTTGGTTTTGGTTTGTGGTTTTTGTTCTTTCACTCTATGTTTTGATCCTTATTTTAGCACCATGCCTAGGAAAATTAGAGCTCATAGGACCACCTCCACTTCCTCTGAGTCTCCACCTAGAGTAGAGCTATTTAAGAATGATAAGTGTAGAGAAGCTTATGACACCTTGAACTGTAGGCGTAAGATCCGGTCCGAGCGAGCTGTTGTGTTAGATGCACTTGATCCGCCATTAGGGCCAATTTTGAGTCTAGGGGTTGGTTGCCTCTCGTAGAGATAGATCATCCACCTCTGACCGCCCTGATTAGAGAGTTCTACTCAAACCTCTCTTGCCACATCTATGATTCCAACACCCTTGTTAGGGGTTGGATACGAGGTGTAGTGTTCACCATTACCCCTCGGGTAGTGGTTGAGGCTCTTGGGGTGCCGATTGTTCGGGATGCTGACTATCCCTATGATGAGTCACCCTCTTTAGATGTTGTTATGTTTTACATCACTGGGTCATCTATCTAGTGGGGTTCTGATCCTCGGATCACGTCCGCCGAGCTTACCGAGACTGCCTATCTCTTCTTTAGGATTGCGTGTCATTCCTTGTGGCTTGTCTCTCACTTCCATACCATCCCTTTAGAGTGATGTGTATTTTTGTACACCTTTGCTTCAGGAGTGTCCATTAGCTTTCCTCACTTGTTCCTTCGTTCTTTGAACGAGGTTCATAGGAGTTCTGCCGTAGGGCATGCGCTTATTCATCCTATTTTCATTCATAGGATTCTCGCTCTACTTAGGTCCGGATGGTTTTCCGTTGGGTGAGCCTGTTCATGTGATAGCTCCCATAGGTGCCACCTTTCTTCGTCAGAGGGTTGTTCAATTGAGAGTTCCTCCTTCTCGTCCTAAAGGTGTGTCATCTAGTAATGTTCCCCCTCCTCCCTCTTCTACAGGTACAACTGCTTCTGAGACTTCAGTTGCTGCTGCTGATGTCGATGTCTTGTTGTTCCTCCACCGACTACTACAGATGATTCGGACATTCGTCGCATGTTGGATCATGTCTTGACCGTTCAGGCGGCTCAAGGACAGATTTTGGTGGACGTACTTGATGAGATCCGTGCCTTGCATGCGGAGTTGGCGCAGTTTAGACCACCTCTCTTTTGATGATGGATATCTTATTTGCCCTTTGGCATTCCGTCACAAAAAGGGGGAGTACTTGTAGGTTTTTGTTTTCAAGGGGAGTTTATTTGTTTTTGGTTGGAGCTTGTGGAGTTTTAGATTGTATCTAAGTGCTTCACTGTGTACTTAATATTTTTAGCTCTTACCTTGTTTTTTTTTATTTATGGGATATTCATGTTAGGGGGAGTTTTTATGTTTTTGTTGGTACTTTATTTGTTTATTGTTTCAAACTGGTTATTGATTTATATTTATGAGTTATTCATTGATATATGTCTTTATTTGTGTGTTGTTTGAAATCAAGAAGTTATTTTGTTTACTTGTATTATTTCCACACATGTGGTTATGCATTTTGTTTAGTGTTTCAGGAAATATACAAGTTGATTCAATTAAGTTGCTGTCTACACTTGCAAATGATGGATAGTAGTTAGAATTGAATTTGGTTTATGAGCATTATTTTGTAAATGGCTTTTCATTTTGTAAACTTTGAGCTTCTAAGTTGTGTTTTGTCACGAATTGCCAAAGGGAGAGTTTGTTAGGTTCTAAAGTTTAGGATTTTATGTATTTAGAACTCTAATTTGTATTGTTGGCAAACCATGATCAAAACAATATGTTTAGAAGTGTTTAAAGCTAGCTCAAAGTTGTATGTCAATGTAAAGTTGGAATCGAGTTTAAAGCAGGAATCGAGTTTAAAGCGGGAAGCACTATGGCTTTCGGCCTGGCTCGATCGATCGAAGCTTAGGCTCGACCGATTGAAGCTCGGGTAGATCGCTTTTCTGCAAAATTTTCCAACTCAGCCCTATTTGTTTTAAAATGTTTTTAGGGTTTCTTATTTGTCCTAAATATAAAAGGCAAACCCTAACCACGTTTTAGTGTTGCTCATATTGCGGTTTGTGTAAATCTCTTGTGAGATCTAGAGGAGCTTTCCTTTACACAAATTTAGGGTTTTCAAGGAGGAGATATTTTATACACCTTGATGATCAATTCAGTTGCTGCCATTAAAGCTTAAAGAATACACAAACGGGGGTGCTTGTAGCTGGTGGAAATCCAAGAAAGAAGGAGTCTGTGGATTTGGAGCTTGCACGTGGTCGTGTCAGTAAGTTCTACTGGTTGGTAACATTAGGAAGTCAAGCGGGGGTGCTTGTAAGTCCTTTTGTATGAACTTCGATTCTTTCAAGATAGTGAATTCAAGTTTACTTTGAGGATAGTTAGGTCAAATCGTCCCCGGGTTTTTACCAGTTTGGTTTCCTAGGTGATCATATCGTGTGTTATTTATTTTCCGCTACTTTGCATGATTTGATCTTTATTATTGTGATAACCTAGACTTGTTTAATTGGACTAAGTAACAACTTGGCTAATTACCTAGGTTTAATCAATTGTTTAAGGGGTCTAAAAACTGTCACTCCGAATCCATGGACTCATTCTTTCTTAGATTCACCACCAAATACAAGCACACCCGCTTGTATTTCTTTAAGCTTCAATGGCAAAGAATCGAGTTGATCATCAAGGTGTAGATAAAATCTCCTCCTTGAAAACCCTAAGTTTGTGTAAAGGAAAGCTCCTCTAGATCTCACAAGAGATTTACACAAACAACAATATGAGCAACACTAAAACGTGGCTAGGGTTTTTCTTTTATACTTAGGACAAATTAGAAAACCCTAAACGTTTTAAACAAACTAGGGCTAAGTTGGAAATCTGCAGAAAAACACATTCTACCCGAGATTCGATCGATCGAGCTAGGCCGAAATGCACAAGAACTTCTGCATCAACTCAATTCCAACTTTACATAAAAGATACAACTTTGAGCAAGTCTAAACACAACTAAACATATTGTTTTGATCATGGTTTGCTAACAATACGCATTAGAGTTCTAAATACATAAAAACCTAAGTCTTTAGAACCTAACAAACTCCCCTTTGGCAATCCATGACAAAACACAACTAGAAGCTCAAAGTTTACAAAGAAAAGCCCTTTACAAAACAAATGCTCATAAAATAAAATCAATCCTAACTACTATTCATCATTTGCAAGTGTAGACAAGAGCTCAATTGAATCAACATATATATTTCCTGAAACACTAAATAAAATGCATAATTGCATGTGTGGAAAAATACAAGTAAACAAAATAAATTATTGATTTCAAACAACACACAATAAAGACATATATCAATGAATAACTCATAAATATAAATCAATAAATAGTTGAAAACAAGAAACATAAAAAGCAATAAAAGTAACTCCCCCTAACATGAATATCCCAACAAAAATATGGCAAGAGCTAAGAGGATAAAATTCAATGTGAAGCACCTAGATACAATCTAAACTCCACAAGCTCCAACCAACAAAAATACTTTCCCCTTGAAGACAAAACTCTACAAGCACAAATATGTACTCCCTCTTTTTGTGACGGAATGCCAAAGGGCAATCAAAATCCATCATCAAAAGGGAGGTGGCGGTGAAGATTGTCTAAACTGTGCCAACTCTATGTGCAAAGCACGGATCATATTGAGCACATCCACCAAAATCTGTCCATGAGTTGCTTGAACGGTCAAGACATGATCCAACGTACGTCGAATGTCCGAATCATTCGAAGTAGTCGGTGGAGGAACATCAAGAGATCAGCAACAGCAAAGACCGGACGCCTCAAAGAAGATCAACACTTGTAGAAGAGGGAGGAAGGGGAACAGCACCGGATGACACACCTCTAGGACGCGAAGGAGCAACTCGCAAGTGAGCAGCCATCTGCCTAAGAAATGTGGCACCTATGGGAGCAACAACATGAACAGGCTCACCAGAAGGAAAACCATCTAGACCCAAAAACAGCAAAATCCTATGAATGAAAATAGGATGGATAAGTGCATGACCTGCGGCAGAACTCCTATGAACCTCATTCAAAGAACGAAGGAACAAATGAGGGAAACCGATAGACGCACCAGAAAAAAAAAAAAAAAAAAAAAAAAAGCATACAAAAACACACATCGCTTTAGAGGAATAGTATGGAGATGAGAGATAGGCCACAAAGAATGACATGCTATCCTAAAGAAGAGATAGGCAGTCTCGGCAAGTTCAGCAGACGTGATCCGAGGATTAGAACCCCACCGGATAGAAGACCTAGTGATGTATGACATGACAACATCTAAGGGTAGAGACTCATCATAGGGATAGTCAGGCTCCCGAACAACCGAAACCCCAAGAGCATCACCCACTACCCGAGGAGTAATGGTGAACTCAACACCTCGTATCTAACTCCTAGCAAGAGTGTTGGAATCATAGACGTGGTAAGAGAGATTCGAGAAGAACTCTCTAATCAGGGCGGTCAGGGGTGGATGATCTATCTCTAAGAGGGACAACCAACCTCTAGACTCAAAGTTAGCCCTAATGGCCGGATCAATCTCATTTAAAATCATAGCACTTTTAGCCCAAATCCTACGTTTCTCTGTCAGATTCTCAAAGTCCTCTTTACTTTTGTTATTCCTAAACACCTCACTCCTAGAGGGAGACTCAAAGGAAGTGGAGGGGGTCCTATGGGCTCTAGTTTTCCTAGGCATAGTGCTAGGATAAGGACCAAGACACAAAGCAAAAAAAAAAACAAAAACCAAAGGCAGACTGCAAGTTAGAACAAAAATATATATGAGGCATGAACAAATTAAATGTAGTGATGCATGACCTAATGCAGTGCAATTAATTTCAAAATTAGTTCAAGTTCACAAATTTGGCTTGAGCATAAAGTTTCTAACAAAAAAATCCCAAAATTTTGAAAAACCACTTGAGCAATTCGTAATAAATTGACGAATTGATCATCATACTAGATAGATTTTAGAAAATAAAGACCAATTACATCAATTCAACAAGCCAATTTCATCAATTGAACCAATTTGAACAAAAAGCCCCAATTTGGATTCAAGACAAACCCTAGAATTTTTGATTTTTCACAAAGCCCCAAATTGATCAAATAAACCAACATATATCATGAATATAACAATATAGGAACAAAACCCAATGATCAATTTCAAAAAAAGAGGATTGAATCAACAAAAATCCCAATTTTGAAAAGTTCTCTAAATCCCACAAAAATGCATGAGTTTATGCATGAAAACATGAAAATAAATGCAAAAGGAATGGTATAAAGGACTTACTGGCCTTGGGAGAGGAAAACCTTGCAAAAAATTTGGAGGAAAATGACAAAAATCTCAGTGGAGCCTTGCCTAGTCGGAGAGAGAGAAAAAAGTTTTGAAAAGGTGATTTGAACAAGTCAAATCTGAGTTTTTAAAAAACCTGATTCACGAGTTTCGATTGATCGAAAAACAGTTTTGATCGATCGAAATAGACAGAGGCTCGTTAAAAAATTTCGATTAATCAAAAAATAGATTGGATCAATCGAAACTGGCAGAGGCTCACTAAATTTGAGGAAAAACATAGTTTTTGAAAAGACATTTAGGAACAACTCAAAGCATTGACATTGAGGAACAAAATGCATGAGTATGTGATGATATGATTTTCAAAAACAAGAATTTAAGCCCAAATTTCCCAAAATTAAAATTTCTTGCATTCTCCATAAATTTTCAAGCATCAAATCAATTTTGTACAGAATTCAAAGTAATTGCAAACTTGGTTGGTTGGACCAAAAATACACACAATAACATGTACAATGTTTAGCAAAGAGTAACTTGTGTAATGTGTACAATTAGTAAAACTTGAGATACATGTGAGGTGATATGTAAATAGCAATCAATTATAAAGTCTACAAAATTCATCACATAGAATTTAAAAGAGACGATCACCTAAAGAGTTACATCATATAACTCCCACATCTCCCGGATCATAAGCTTGCAATCATGTAAGTTTCTTGAATTTTGCCTCATAATATACATACTAGTTTTAATTTATTTAGAAACTTATTAAATGTAAGTTTCTTGAATTTTGCCTCATTATATACATACTAGTTTTAATTTATTTAGAAACTTATTAAAGAGCCAGGATAATGTAGACACCAATTTTAATTATGTGATTTGGCATCAAGCCTAATAGTATACACCAATTTTAAGTCTTAAGCAATTAAACCGAGGCTACACCTTATGTTCTTTTTGTGCATGTGCTATACTTTCTCAAGCACAAAATCTCACGATATGCACTAAGGTGTTCATGATTGGCTAGTGAACAGTGGTGAAATGGTTATTTATGCCTTTCTCTAAAAGTTCAAGTCCGATACCAAAAAAACATGTGACTTCAAGATCAAGATAAAGTGATCAAAACCATAAACATCTTTCCCACACAACATGCACTACAAAGCTTTAACTAGTAATATGCAATAAGTAAGCTCATCAAGGCTAAAAAAGGTACAAAAGACATGTTATGTGAAAATAAATTGATTAACCTTGTTCTCAAAAACCAAGAAAACTAGTGCAAAACACAATTTGCTTCCTTTTTCTTCCCTTTATTTAATTATTTTTTTTATTATTATAAAAAAAAAAAACACCTAAAATGAAATGCATGAATGTTATGCAATGCAAATCCTAGAAACAAA
Organism: Quercus dentata; assembly: GCA_028216015.1. Lineage (NCBI taxonomy): Eukaryota > Viridiplantae > Streptophyta > Magnoliopsida > Fagales > Fagaceae > Quercus > Quercus dentata. The sequence continues at coordinate 10,745,764 of CP116451.1, forward strand.
AGAAAACAAAACCGAAGAACAATGGTCACAAAGGGTAGAGCAATGAAGCACAAGGACCATGTTAGAAAGACTCAATTAGTTCGAGTATTTTACATCCAAAACCTTTTAGATGCACCATGAGCATTGGAGTTCTTATTCACATGTGAATGATTACTAACTCCAGGATTGGAATAAAGGTTTAAACCCTTTACCAATTCACCAATAAGTACCATAGGATTTTGTGCTTGAGGCGCAGATACTTTTGGTTTGTTTACTCTCTTTGCAACTTGCAACTTGTAACAGTTTGGACGAATGTGTCCAGACTTTCCACAAAAATGACAAACCCATGCAGGTTTATCATGTGACTTTTCCTAGACATGGTAGGCTTCTTAGGTTTAGACTCTTTCAGATCAACCCTAATCTTTCTAGATGATGAAACTTTTATGGGTTTGACAACCTCACTCACAGGGGGTTTGACAGTTTCACTCACAATCTCACTCACAAAATGTTTAGAAGAAGATGAAGGGACAAAGTTTGTGGAATGGGGAGTAGACACAGAGATGCTTTCAACATAACCTAATCCAGATTTGTCAAAAGGAGATTTTTGAACACTCAACATTTGATCAAGTTTAGAACTAGCAGATCTAGCAAATGATAAATCAAGTTTAAAATATTTAAATTTATCAAGCAATAGCATATTCTCGGTTTTCACATTGTTCAAAAGTTCATTAGCATCAAACAGTTTTACAAGCAAATTCTTCTTATCAAGCTCAAGAGATTCAATTTTCTTTAGGCCAAGTTCAACATTCATAGCATCCTTTGCAGCAATTTTGCAAAGTTTATTGTAGGCCTCTTGAAGATCTGCATCTTCAAAGAGTTCCCCATCAGAAGGGTTCTCTTCAGCAGATATGCTCTCATTGACTACAGCCGAGAGCAATGAAAGCAATGAAGTTTCCATCCTCGTCACAATCAGACTCATCATCAGAAACTTCACCATCACTAAGAGTTACAGCCATAGCCTTACCCTTAGACTTCAAATAGGTAGGACATTCAGATTTCATGTGACCATACCCTTGACATCCAAAACACTGAGGATCCATAGAACTATTAGAAGATTGACCTAATTTTTCTCTAGGTTTATCATTATTGTTAACCTTATTGGGATCATTCTTCCTAAAGTTTCTAGGTTCAACAGTGTTCGTGCCTCTTGCCTTTCTATTACTATTCCCGAGAAAGTTTCTAAAGTTTTTAGCAAGGTAAGCATTCTTTGTAGCAGAGAGCTCATCATCAAATCCACCAACCTCAACATCATCAACTGACTTAAGAGCCATTGATTTGGATTTGTTAGTTTTGGGTAGGTCCAACTCATAAGATTGAAGAGATCCTATAAGTTCATCAACAGGGATGGAGTCCACATCCTTGCTTTCGATAATGGCAGTAACCTTGGGTCTAAAGTCTTCAATTAAAGATCTAAGAATCTTCCTAACAATTTTAGGTTAATCATAGATTTTACCTAAGTTAAAAGCAGAATTAACAATATCATTCAATTTAGCATAGAATTTATCAAAAGATTCATCATCAGACATCCTAATGCTTTCAAATTTTGAAGTCAATTATTGCAATTTATTAATTTTGACAGTCTTTGTGCCTTCATGCACAGTCTGGAGGATATTCCAAGCAGTATGAGCAACCTCAACATTAAAGATTCTCTTAAATTCTTCCATAGAAACAGCCTTAAAGATAGCATTCATAGCCTTGCTATTGAACGCAGCTGCTTCTTTTTGAGAAGTTTGCCACTCACTAACAAGAGTAGTGGGCTTCTCCTATCCATATTTAACGGAGTTCCGGACTCTCTCATCAATTGATTTCAGGAATGCTTTCATCCTTACTTTCCAATAAGCATAATTATTCTCATCAAAGTGAGGAGGAATAACAAGAGAGTGTCCGTGTTCCATGACAACAGGGGTCAAGGATCAGCTCGGTGATCAAAAGATCAACAACAAGAGAGCAACCAGCTCTGATACCACTTGATAGTTTTTAGACCTCTTAAAAATACAATTGGATTAACCTAAGTAATTAGCCAAGTTGTTACTTAGTCCAATTTAACAAAACCAGGTTATCATAATCAAAATAATCATATCATGCAAAGCAAATGGAAAGATAAATAACACAATGATATGATCACCCAGAAAACCAAATCGGTAAAAACCTAGGGAGGATTTAACCTAGCTATCCTCAAGGTAAACCTGAATCCACTATCTTGAAAGAATTGAAGTTCATACAATAAGACTTACAAGACCCCACACTCGACTTCTTATTGCTACCCACCAGTAGAACTTACTAACACGACCACGTGCAAGCTCCAAATCCACGGACTCCTTCTTTCTTGGATTCACCACCAGATACAAGCACACCCGCTTATATTTCTTTAAGCTTCAATGGCAGCAAATGAGTTGATCATCAAGGTGTAGATAAAATCTCCTCTTCGAAAACCCTAAGTTTGTGTAAAGGAAAGCTCCTCTATATCTCATAAGAGATTTACACAAACAATAATATGAGTAACACTAAAACGTGGCTAGGGTTTTTCTTTTATACTTAGGACAAATTAGAAAACCCTAAACGTTTTAAACAAACTAGGGCTGAGTTGGAAATCTATAGAAAAACACATTCTGCCCGAGATTCGATCGATCAAGCTTAAGCTTCGATCGATCAAGCCAAACCGAAATGCACAAAGAACTCTCGCATCACCGATTCCAAATTTACATAAAAGATACAACTTTGAGCAAGTCTAAACACAACTAAACATATTGTTTTGTTCATGGTTTGCCAAAAATACACATTAGAGTTCTAAATACATAAAAATCGAAGTCTTTAGAACCTAACAGAATCAATTGAGAGTAAGCCTTAATCGCTCTTTGATTCTACCCCCTATAGATAATGATTCTGATGAAGAGGTAAATGTTGATGAGGATGATGTAAGGGAGATTCATCAGCATCTAGATAAGTTGCATAGCTCTACTAAAGACAATATTAGAGACAAGCCTCTTAGTAGGGATTCCATCCAGTTTTATTCAATGGAGGAAAGTGGTGAGACAGACTTGATGAGTGAAGTAAGTATGATTGAAGAAGTCTCGTATGGAAGAACCTTGGAATGAACTTCCTCGGATGGCCAATGATCCTATGGAAGACAATTTTGTAAGTCTTTGCTAACACCTTAACAGCCTTCTGGTCCCGCAACTAGAAAGAGCATTTCAATTAGCTCATCTTGTCAGTCCCCCCACTTCTCCAAGACCCACCATTGTCCGAATCTCCAAAAATTGGAAATATACAAAGGAAAAGCATGAATATATCATCATCAAGTCATTTAGTAATTCGAACAGTGTGTGTCGAAAAGTTCCAAGTTCAACTTGGATGTTTTAAGACAGTCACTTAAACAGAGTGAGCAGGTCCATTCTTCTTTGCGGTCAAGCAAGACATTTGTAGGCCCCACTGAGACCTTGGCTGCTAGCCTTCACAGAGGCTTACAGATTATTGACTATCACCAGTGGAACTTTGCATGAAAAAAATCTTCAGTTTCCTTCTCCTTTGAGCACTTGAAATTGGAACCTTGTGCAGAAATTGATAAGGCCAATGCTTCTGTTCGACACACTACCGAAAGAGACACCATCTTCAAATGGACCATCTGCTTCTTTCCTTTGTACATCTTGCCAACGAAGAATATCTGAGAAGGATTCCAATGAGGTTAAGGATAGCTTGAAGACATGGATTATAGCAATGGATGAGGCAGAGAATCCTACTCAATTGACAGATGAAGTGCCTAAAGTATGGCTAGACTAAATTTCTGGAAAGTGTATTTAAGAGAAATCCATTTCTGCATTTTTAAATTAGTTTCTATTTTTGCTGTTTCGGGATGCGAGCAATGCTATGATAAAGGGACTTAAGCGAGAGGAGCTTGAAAACGTGTGTGTGGAGCAAGCTACCAAAATTGAGCAGTTGAATTGACAGGTAACAAGAATTTACAAAGCTCTATAATTTCTTGGGATTTTATAATGTGGATTCTTCATTATTGACGTTTTGAATATGTACAGGTAGAGTAGTACAAACTGATGGAAGAAGAACACAGTCAAGAAATTAATAAACTTCACCTTGAGGCTTCAAAGAATGAAATAGTTCCATTTAAGGATTCCAAGAATGATGATTATCATTCACTGAGGGGTGAAGACAAGGTTAGTAATTGTTTTCCTTTGTCACACTTAGCATTTCAAATGTTGGAAATCCCTTCTAACTTTGTTCTTGGTGTGTTTTGTGCAGCTTCTAAGGTACAATTCTGTTGAAAATTATCAGCCGGAGATTATAAAGGAAAAATGTGAAATAAAGGAAGTTGTGGAAGCTGGGACTGGAAAGCAATATTTTGATCTGAATGAGAAGGAAGCACTTCTTAAGGAAATTGAAAGTTTAAAAAGCAAGTTGCAATCATATTCTGATCCATCTTGTAACAAGTCTACTGAAAAATTGAGATCCTTTTTGTTGTCGCGATCATTCCAATTACAAAAAAGTGGTGTAGATCAACTCGGTTATAGCAAGGAAGAACTAGAGAAGGAAAGAGAGAGATGGACAGAAATGGAGAGCGATTGGATTTCTTTAACTGATGAACTAAGAATTGATATTGAATCCCACCACCGACGTGCGGAGAAGCTGGAGATGGAGTTGACATTGGAGAAGAAGTGCACTTCGAAGTTGGATGATGTACTTCACAAATTAGTCCTTGGGCATGCTAGAATGGTTGAACACTATGCTGAACTATAGGAGAAGTACAATGACTTGGTTGGAAAGCATCGTGCAATCATGGAAGGGATAGCAGAAGTGAAGAGGGCAGCTGCAAAGGCGGGGAAAAAAGGTCATGGCTCTCGTTTTGCAAAATCCCTTGCTGCAGAGCTTTCTACATTGAGGGTGGAGAGGGAGAGGGAGAGAGAATTGTTGAAAAAGGAGAACAAGAGTCTTAGAATTCAACTTAGAGACACTACAGAAGCTATTCATGCTGTTGGAGAACTCCTTGTTAGGTTGAGAGAAGGCGAGCATGTAGCATCATTTGTAGAGGTAGCTCGTCTGTCACTTTTGACTGGACTAATATTTAACACGGTTTCATCTAGAGGGTCCTGATCATTAATCAGATTGATCATTTATCAAAAAAATGTATTTATGATTCTGGGAAAATTGGAAGTTAATATGAACACTGAATATTATGATAGCATTTCCTAGAAAAGGTGATATCGAATCATTAAAGATTGTTGTCAATTTAATGATATATTAGGTTATTAATTAACAAGGGGGGGAGGGGCGGGGGGAAGGGGTTGAGTGTTGGTAGCTTTCTAATTCATCACTTATGATTTTCATATCAATGCAGGACAACTTTACAAAGGTTCAACAAGACAATGAAACGTTAAAGAAGCAAGTGGAGAAGCTCAAAAGAAAACACAAGATGGAGATGGTCACAATGAAGCAAAGATCTTGCGAGAGAGATTGTTGCCTGAATCTGCATTGCAACTACTATATCGACAGGATTCAGATGTAGCACACAACACCACAATCCCATATGTAGATGATGATCAGGCATGGAGAGTAGAGTTTGGAGCAATATATCAAGAGCACTACTAATTCTCCTTGTGAAGTTAAAATCGGCTCTTGAGAATTGGAGGTGACGAATATTGTTGTGTGGCCTGCCGAGGGGCTTGCATCATTCCGACCCTACTTGGGTCGAAGCAAAGATATATGATTCTTGTATCTTTCATTTGTTGTCTTTAATTTCCTTTTATTCTTTTAATGGTTGGCGTGATTATGTGTAGAGGAATGTGTTCATCTTAATTTGTTGACTCTGGATGATAATGGTGGAGATTGAATGTTCATTCTTTAGTGATAACTAGTCCTAACCCGTGATGTGGGAATATCTGATTATTTTGTAATGTATAACTTATTTTCTAAAATATTCATAAAATTATATATTAGGATTAGTCATATGTAATAAAGCATATTTCTCATAAGAGAATTTAATTTTAGATGTATTGAACTATTAATTAAGAAGTGTTTCTTTTTTATATATAACCCCTTTACCAAACCAACAAAGGGCAAAGTATTTTTTTTTTTCCCTAACATAAACAATGTCATATTGCTTTTTTTAAGTATAGTATCATGAGTTCCCTACTTAAAATTTTAACATCTTCCAATTTAACATCTCAAGCAAATGGCGTTAAAACTAAATTTTTTTCTTTCTTTCTTCTTTTTCCTGAATGTACTGTAGACGACTTCTCTTTCAAACCCAAAACCTTTCTCCTCATTTTCTCAAGAACCAAACAGGAAAGATCAAAAAATAAAATGAGTTTGAAGAAAAGGAAAATAATCGGAGAAGCTACTTGAAGAAAAAAAATAATGGGGAAGAGCTAAAAAAAAAGGCTACCGTTTGACAGAAATGTTGCCCACAGAGTTGGAGATGAGTAACGGCCAGCAACATTTCTTTCTATTTTTCTTTTTACTTCTGCCTTTGGTTCTTTCTTTGAGTTCGGTTTTCTTGGAAAACCTTTCTCTTCGAAACCCAAAACCCAAAAAAAGATAAATCTCATATCTCTCTCTCTTTCTCTCTCGGTGTGTGTTTCCTTTCTTCTTTTCTGATCTATGATTCTTTCTTTCTTGATCTGTGATTCTTTCTTTCCTGATCTATGATTCTTTCTTTCTCTCTTGGTGTGTGTGTATCTGTTTCCTTTCTTCTTTTCTGATCTATGATTCTTTCTAATCTATGATTCTTTCTTTCTCTTTCTCTCTCTCTCTCTCTCTCTGTGGAAAAAATAATGAAAGAGGCTGTGACGATGGCTTTGTTGATGTTAAGAGTGTGGAAGTTTCGGTTATAGCTGAAAAGGGTCCCTTTTTTGGTTTGAAACCCAGTAGATCTAGCTTTTATTTTTTGATCTTTCCTGTTTGGTTACTGAGAAAATGAGGGAGAAAGGTTTTGGGTTTGGAAGAGAAGCTGTTTGCAGTACAGGAAAAAGAAGGAAGAAGGAAAAGAAAAAAAAATTTTTAATGCCGTTTGCTTGAGATGTTAAATTAGGACAGATGTCAAAATTTTAAGTAAGGAACCTAAGGTACTGTACCTAAAGTAACCTTTTTGCCATATATAAATATATATATATATATACTACTATTTAAGGGGCTTCCCCTGTTTGGATTCCACATTTTTCATGCCTAAGATACCCTCATCATACCCACTTACAAGTTTTCAACCACCGAGGATAGATATGTAAATTAAAACACCTACACTTTAAAACCACAAACTCACGTACGCTTTACAGTTTCTATCTCACTTTCTCTCTCTCATTCTTCTTCAAATTAAAGACATTTAGTTTAGCTCTACATCATCTTCTCTTTTTCTTGATTAAAGATATTTACTTTCACGAGAGGCTTCAACAAATTTTCAGTTCTATCTTTTGCAAGTTCCTCTTTGTTTTATTTTCTTTTATTTATGATTCACTTTCTTTAAGTTCTACTTTTTTTTTTTTTTTTTATTATATGTATCACGTTAACTCATTTTTTTTTCCCTTCTTCTTTATTTTAAAATGTAATTTTGAAATAAATGGTTCCTTCATATACTCCACCATTGTACTTCTTAATGAATTGTCATTTCATGTCAGGTATTGTGATCCAAAGACAGGGCTGTCTTATGCTACAAAAGAAGTATTCAAAATCATTCTCCAATAGTTAAACAAGATGACTTCCCTTACCTCTTTTAATAGCCTTTGTTTACATTTTAAGAAATTATAACCATGATCACCTCATGAATAGATAGTGAGTTTTTTTTTAAAAAATAAGGTCAACAATGTCCATCACTCTCTTATTAGGTTTTTAATTTTATTATTTCTTTAAAAAAAAAAAAAAGGTTTAATTTTATCAAAAGATTAATCACAATCATTTACACGTCTATCACTACTAAACAGCTACTAAATTTTTTTATTTAGAATGAAATTTTTTTTTTTAATTTGTGTAACTTTTATGTATATCTAAATTATCCAATTAAAGTTGTCTACATCTCAAAAAAAAAAAAAAAAAGGTTATCCATCTCAAATTTATGTGCCCACATGCATTTGGTCATCGTGTGGGTTCAAGAAAAAAGAAAAAATCGTCAATACCAACGTGCATGTTATTAAAGAGAAGTTCAAAATTTTAAATTTCATAGTAAAGTAGTTTCTTAGGAGTAAAACATGGGAGAGTGGAATGCAAACAATTTGTTAGGAGTAAAATGTGGGAGTGGAATTCAAACGTGTTAAGGTTTTTTTTTTTTTTTTTTTTTTTTTTTTTTTTTAATTTGGAAAAAAAAAGGGTCTGCTAGAAAATAGATAACCCTTTTTTTAACCGATTAGATTTACCATGTTTCACTCCTAAAAAATTGCTTTTAATTTGCCAACCACGTTTTCCACTTATACAATTACTAAACTCAAAATTTTTTTTTTCCTTTTCCTTTTAGAACAAATTGTAAACCAAACTCATTGTAAAATACATTTTTCATTAGTTTCTTTTTAGTTTCTTCCCAGTTCACACTTTCTCCACTAGCCACTATTGATCAGTTATTACTCAGCTATATCGCAAAATAACTGCACTTTCTTCTCTAACAAATTTTTTTATATAAACAAATGCACTTTCTTCTCATCTCTTTTTTATCCTGTATCTATATTTATTTTGCTTTTAGGTGGAGAGAAGAAGAAGCTATCAAAAAGAGATTTGGCCAGTGGGGAGAGAAAGCAGATCTTGGCCATTCTTCTTTTCTATTGCCACTCTAGAGTCTAGATCTAGAGTCATTCCGAATCCAATCATCTACTTGACTTTGGTAATTAGTAATAACCTCCCACCGAACAAAAATTTTTTTTTTTTTTTCCAGTCTCTTTAATATCTATTTGCTTTTAATTTTGCGGTACTGGTTCTTTTTTTTTTTAATATTTTCTCTAATTGTTTCACTTTGATGCGAATTCTTTTTCAAAGTATGGAAATGATATATATTTTTATCTCCTTTTTTTTTTGTTATTATCGGTTTGAAATTATTGACTAATTACTTGATATTGTATTGATATATATTGTATATTTTCAAAATAAAAACGTGGTAGATAATTTTTTGTTAAAAAAATTATAACCATAAAAAAAAAAAAAAAAAACGTTTATGATTATTGACTCATACGTGGTATTGATGATTATCACTACCAACATTTTCGGATAACTACTATTTTATTCAAATGTTTGCTTTATTCTTTTTTTTTTTTTTTTTTTTTGGGAGAAGAATTTTCTATTTCTATTTGAATTCAAATATTTCAAACACAAACTCTAACAAACTTAAGCTATTATCTTTAACAACATATACCTTCAAACGTTGGTTGGTTAATTAAAGTTTTTTTTTTTTTTAAAAAAAATACTTGGTTTAACCCTAATTCTTTTATCTCTCTCAGGTTCACGTACGCACAAACTTTTTGGATTGCATTGAGGAGTCATTGGAATGGAATATTAGATAAGTTCGGGTGAGAGACTTTACAAGAATTATTATATGTATTAAACCTCACATAAAGTGGTTGTTATCTAAGAAACTGTTGTAAAAAATTTCTTTTGTAATAGAAACTATATTTCTTTTGTATACAATTAACGTGTATCTTTTGCCATAAAATTTTCAAATTAAGCTTTTATTTACTTATGTTATGGATGTGTAGTAAATGACTAAATTTTAGGATTAAAAATACTACATTTTACGAATAGACAAAAATGATAATCTGTCATACATAAAATTTGAAAAAAAAAAAAAAAAAAAAAAAAAAAAAAACCACATCAACAACACCAAGAACGTGAGAGACTTTACAAGAATGAAATATTAGACTTTTAATTTTTTTCCCTAAAATTTAGCATTTTATTTTTTTTCAAAATCAGATATGTTAGTGCCTAAATATAAGGATATGGATGGAGAAATTATAGTAGTAGTTTTATTGTAGGAGTCTTTCTTTTCCAAAATATGGACGACATTAAAAAAAAAAAGAGGAAAACGTGAGATTTATTTTGTATACAATTAACATGTATCTCTTTACATAAAATTTCCAATTTAAGTTTTATTTACTTATGTTATGGATGTGTAGTAAATGACTAAATTTTAGGATTAAAAAAACTACATTTTAGGAAAAGACAAAAAATGATAACTGTCATACATAAAATTTGAAAAAAAAAAAAAAAAAAAAACAACAACAACAACAACAACATCAACAACACCAAAAACGTTAAAAAAAAAAAAAAAAAAAAAAAAAAAAAAAAGAAGAATGAAAACTTGAGATGTTTAACGTGGGATAGAAAGTGGAAATTTTTTAAATAGTACATAGATAGAGAGAGAGAGAACGTGAGAGACTTTACAAGAATGGAATATTAGATTTAAAATTTTTTTCCCTAAAATTTAGCATTTTATTTTCTTTCAAAATCAATTATGTTAGTGCCTAAATATAAGGATATGGAAGGAGAAATTATAGTAGTAGTTTTATTGTAGGAGTCTTTTTTTTTCCAAAATATGGAAGAGATTAAAAAAAAAAAGGAAAAAATGTGAGATGCTAAAAAGTTTTTAAAATAGTTCAAGATGGAAATAGATGTATAAATGATAAAAATGATTTCATTTTTCATTAAAAAAACGTATTATTTATTTCAAAAACTAAATTAAAGATTAAATTAAGAGAGGATATATACTTAGTTTAAAAAAAAAATTTAAAGTGCGATTTTTAGCAATAGTACAAGATGTAAATAATAACTTTGAATAAAATTTGAAAAAAAAAAAAAAAAACAAAAACAACTCCAAAAAGGTATTAAAAAAAAAAGAGAAAAACTTCAGTGTTTAAAAAAAGTGATTTTTATATTTTTTTACAAGAATGGAATATTAGATTTAAAATTTTTTCCAAATTTACTTATTATTATTTTTTTCCTAAAATTTAGCATTTCAAAAATCAATTATGTTAGTGCCTAAATTAAAGATTAGTAGTAATAAGAGAGAGATTAAAAGAAAATTTTTAAAATAGTTTAATGGATAGATGTGGTACAAGATGTAAATACTTTGAATTTAAAAAAGATAAAACAGTAAAAATGATTATATTTTTCATTACCAAATAACGATTTTTTTTCAAATAAATTAAAGATTACATGGAAAAGAATATACTTAGTTTAATGCTTTGGTCTAAATTTAAATTTTTTTAAATAGGGAAAAGGTACTATTTAAATAATGGAGTGCATGATCAAGCAATATTGAACATGTAGGCCATTGATGAGTATTATGTGTAGTGAAATAATTTTTCATCACACCCCTAGACTTTTTTTTTTTTTTTTTTTTTTTTTTTTGTGATTGGAAAATGTAATAATCCAAAATTATAATAAATGTTCTAAATTAACTCTTACACGTTAGCCATCTATCAGTATGTCCCACGTAATTAAGGGTATTTTTTTACGGATAATTAAGGGAACTTTAGTAAAGAAGAGATTAAAAAAGTTTTAACGTAAAACAACAATATTTTTCTTTTCGGACTTCAACGCCTCTTTGTATATTTGTTTGATATTATATTTATATCCGGTAAAGTAAGAAATTAAATGTACATTCAAATCCTTTAAATCATCACCTCCACAACTCACAACTTCTAAACTCACTAAGCCACTTCTTCTCTCCCTTACACTTACACACGACACATAAAGTTACAAACAGACACATTATTTTCTCATCCAAATTAACCAAAATGGCATGATTTTTTTTTTTTTAAACTGTGTGAAATGAGTACGAAAAATTTAATCTAATTTTAACTATAAATAAATGATTTTTTGAAATAAATTAAACATTTTCTGAATTATATTTTCATCATATTGATCTAACAAATCATAACCTAAAATAATAATTTAATAATTTTAAGAAGTGTAACTTATTTCTCCTATTTTACTAAAAATTTATTACAATCACACATATTATTACAATTTTTACATGTGATTAATTTGTTCAAAATTAGTTCACTTTAATGAGGTTTTAAAACACCCTGTTTGTGACAAGGAAAAATCTATTGATTATTGTGTATGTATGCGCAACGACCACCATAAATTTAATTTAATTTTATGTAGAAATGAGTTCGCAAAATACATCGGCGGTGAATACCGATGACATAGAACGTCGTCGAGAACAATGGAGATATTATGCTCGCTTGAGAAGACAACGAGAAGACAATGAAAGCAGAAATATTCGATTGGCAAGACGTCGTGCTAATTACTCAAGACAAAGGCAACAAACTTTAGGTGGTGATCACATTTTAGTGGGAGGCCCAACAAATTTAAATGAAGAAGATGTTGTACATTCAAATTCAACATCAACAAACCCATCACTAATGCCACCTAATCACGAGGATGGACGAAGTCGTCGGCTTACCCATATCCGTAACTTGGCACGCAATATGCCAGTTGAGCATAGGGCTATGCAAGAAGTCAGTGGTGAGATTATAGTTTAAGCTGTTTAAACATTTTTCATTGATTGGAATCTTATTATTTTGATAAAATCCGTAATCTCTGGCATGTTAATTGTATGTCAATGTATACAAAGATACTAAGTCAATGTTTATAATATTAAATTTAGGTCTCCCTCCAACCTATCCAACTATAATGGCGAATGACTTTGAGGCTGGATCAAGTCATATAAATTCTAATGTTACTACTAGTAAGTCTTATATAATATATTGATAAAGCTTTAACCATATTTTTTTATATATAATTACACCAATTGAGCATTTTATATAAATACATTGCGATTCTGAAAAAGAATTGAAGGAGTTGAAAATATAGTTGAGCAAAACCAAGGGGATGCCTATAGAGAACAAGGTTCGTTACTCAATGTCACCATTTTTATCCTCAATTTCATGTTTATATCCTTCTATAAACATTTCATCATTATTTTTATATATAATAACACCAATTGAGCATTTTCTATAATTACATTGCAGTGCGAAAGAATGAATGAGTTGAAAATATAAATTGTCAAAATCACGGGATGGCTACAGAGAACAAGGTTTGTTACTCAATCTCACCATTTTAATTTCAATTTACATGTTTATCATTATCAATTTCATTATTTGTTAATAAGCTGCATATTTGAAACATTATTAATATTTTAATATTTTCTTTCACAACTATCATAACACTCTTTATCACTAATTTTTTCCTCAAAATAAAAATTAGGTGTTGACAACACGTTTGATGGTACTGCACATGTAATAAATTGTATGCGAGGCAGATACAATTGTGCAAAGGATTATAAAGAAGGTATACAGACCATTAGGTACCAACTACCACAACCAAATACATGTTACTTTTGTAATGCCCGTTTGTTCCATCGAGAGACATCCTCGATGTGTTGTAAGGATGGAAAAATATCCTTACCCAACATACCAATTTGTCCTGAATTTAGGGAGCTCATTTGTGAGCAAACACCACGAGGCGGACATTTCAGTGCAATATATACGGTTTTACAACAACATGTTTGCATTTACCTCAATGGGAGTACACGTAGATGAAACCATGGCCTTGAATAGTCGAGGAATATATACATTTCGGGCCCAAGGTGCCATCTATCATAGAATTGGTAGTCTTTTACCACATACACCTTAAAGTGTACGACATCTACAATTATATATCTACGACACTGGTCTTGAAATACAACGCAATGTCTCAATCAGAGAAGCTCATGAAGATATTGTGCAACTTATTCAAAGGATCTTAGACATGCATAACCCATTTGTGGAGAAATTTCGTCAACTATCTCAAGTCCAAATTTACATCAATGTAAACTTCTGATTAAAGAACAACCTTTAAAACCAACCTCAATATTGCCTTCCCAAAGGCTTCCCAAGTGGCAGCTATTATTGTAGGAGGAGAAGAAGTCTGGTCATTTAAGTGGTAGAGAAATTTTGGTTCAAACATTTGGTGGTAATTTGATCAATGTTCAAGATACAAAGCAGGATATTATGATCCATTGCGTACCCAATACTTTTCCCATTTGGAACATATGGATGGGATATCAATACACGCGACACTAATAGAAATAAAGTGTCATGTCGTGAGTATTATGCATTCATCTTTCGTAACAGATTTTATTATTTTCAATTTTTTTACTTCAAAATGTCGCTTACACTATAAAATAACTGAACCTACATTTATTTTTACTAATGTCCAAGATTTGCGACAATGCTCTATCAATGATTTGGTTTGGAGGACGCCTTTCACAACAGTATGTTGTTGATAATTATGTAAAAATTGAAACACACAAGCTTAGGTGGTTTGAGCACAATCAAGATTCTATTAGGGCGGATCTGTACCAAGGCCTACAAGATGCTTTCCATGAAGGAGAGAGTGATACTTGGTAATGTAAATTTTACATTTGAAATTTACATTATCTTATTAATGGAAAATTGGTAGGAATATTTATTAATGACCCAACTTTTTCACCTTATATTTAGGAAATGTTGGACATAGAACCATTCTACCTTCATCATTTGTGGGAAGCCCACGCGATATGATCCAACGATTTCAAGATGCAATGTCATTAGTTCAAAAGTTTGGGAAACTAGATTTATTCATCACAATGACGTGTAATCCAGGATGGGAAGAAATCCAAAATGAGCTTTTACCCGCACAAACCGCACAAGATCGTCCGGACTTGCTTGCAAGAGTTTTCAAATCAAAATTTGAAGAATTGAAAGATGATATTGTGGTTAAAGGGGTTCTCGGAAGAGTTATTGTATATGTGCAAGTCTTTGAGTTCCAAAAAAGGGGTTTACCACATGCACACATGCTTATAATTCTCGATGAAGATGATAAATTGCATAATCCAAAGGATTACGATCGAGTTGTTAAAGCGAGAAATACCGTGTAAGGAGGAATAACCTCGATTACATAAAGTCATCTCAAACATATGATACATGGTCCTTGCGGAGTACAAAATCCAAGATCACCATGTATGAAAAATGGGCGATGTAAAAAAGGATACCCAAAGCCTTTCTCGCCAGAAACCTACCAAGGCAATGACTCATATCCTGTTTACAAACGATATGATACTAATAATCCCGTACCATTGAATGATCATTGCAGGATTATGGTAGACAATACTTGGGTTGTTCCATATAATCCTTGGTTACTGCTAAAATATAATTGTCATATTAATGTTGAAATATGTTGCAGTATCAAGAGTGTAAAGTACTTATACAAATATGTGTATAAAGGCCCGGATCGTGTCTCTATGGAAGTTAGACCAGGCCCAAATTATGATGAGGTCCAACAAGACGCGTTGATGCAAGATGGGTATGTGCTCCAGAGGCATGTTGGAAGATATTTTCTTTCCCTATGTATCGAATGTACCCTGCCGCCGTTTTTCATTTGCAAATTCATCTTCCGATAGACAACAGTACATTTTAGACCACATGAACCAATTGCTAATGTTTTGGAGCGAAGTAAAAAGACAATGCTCACTGAATTTTTTTTTATATGAATACGATTGATCATGATGCACGAAATTATCTATATAGAGAGTTCCTTGAGCATTATTGTTGGGATTATAAAAACAAAACATGGACACAAAGAAGATCTCATAAAAAAGTAGTGGGCGGGGTATATACTATTTCACCATTTGATGGAGAGAAGTTCAATTTGCGTGTTCTTCTTAATCATGTCAAGGGGCCAACAGGATTTGACGATTTATTGACTGTGAATGGGATAACCTATCCAACTTTTAAACAAGCAGGTGAACATAGGGGTTTACTAGAGAATGATAATGAAAGATACGACAATGTCTACTTGAGGCAAGAGACATTCGAATGCCGTCGACTTTAAGAAGATTGTTCGCAACAATATTGGTATTTTGTTTACCAATTGGAGTAAGAGAATTGTGGAATGAGTTCTATCCATATATGATAGAAGATTACCCATCAACATCTGTTACAACAGAGACACATCGTACAAATAAACTTCTCAATGATTTAGAGGCATTACTCTTGCAACATGGAAAGCATATTACAGAGTATGATTTGTCGATTTTAACTAGAGAATGTGACAATGATTCAACTATACCAAGACTCATACAAGATGAGCTAACTATTCCTAATATAGATGAAGAATTCACTTTAATTGAGAAGTTGAATAACGACCAGAAACTTGCATATGAGACAATCATGACAGTTATTGATCGTAAATTAAAAGCATGATATTCTTCGTCGATGGGCCAGGGGAACTGGAAAAACATTTTTGTATCGCACAATATTGGCAGCCTTGAGAAAAGTCGGTCACATTGCAATTGCCACAGACTACATCCGGCATAGCAAAGAACATTACTCCCTGGTGGAAGAACAGCGCATTCCAGGTTTAAGATTCCTTTAACTCTAGATGCTTCATCTACTTGCTCAATAAGTAAACAATCGACTTAGTTGAGCTTATTAGAGTGTGCCACCGTAATAATTTGGGATGAAGCCCCAATGGTAAATCGACGTGCACTCGAATCTTTAGATAGAACATTTAGAGATATTATGGAAGTAAATTTACCTTTTGGTGGGAAGGTGCTAATTTTGGGTGGAGATTTTCGTCAAGTACTTCCGTTGTTCCAAAGGGTACAAAGGCGAGAAATGATTGATGCATGCATAGTCAAGTCCCCATTATGGAAAGATGTCAAAGTGTTACATTTGAAGCGAGAATATGAGGTCTAGCAATGATGAAGAGTTTGCTGAGTACATACAACACATTGGTGATGGGAATGAACCATATATAATTGATGATTTGATTAAACTACCCCTTCAATGGCAATGGAATGGGAGGGTCAAGATTCTATATACAACTTGATTGATCAAGTTTTTCCAAATTTACAAGACCATGTCAATGATGCAAGGTATATGGTTGATAGGGCTTTGCTAACACCTATAAATGATGATGTTGAACAACTTAATGCAAAGATAATTTCTCAATTTCCAGGAGATGAGTTTACATTACATTCTTTTGATGAGGTTGAAGGAGATACACAACATCTATATCAACAAGAATTCCTAAATTCTATATCTCCAGGGGGTTTACCACCACATATATTAAGGCTAAAAAAGGGTGCTCCAATTATGTTGTTGCGCAATATAGATCCAAAAGCTGGATTATGTAATGGTACAAGATTGATATGCCGTGGATGTTTTAACAACGTAATTGATGCTGAAATTTTGACTGACAATATGTGGGTACACGCATTTTTTTGCCAAGAATCCCTTTGAAGACAACAGAAAATGTACACCGCCATTTGTAATGATCGACGACAATTTCTCTGTACGTTTAAGCTTTGCACTTACAATAAACAAAGCGCAAGGTCGTAATTCCAACTGTTGAATTTATCTTCCCGATCATGTTTTTAGTCATAGCCAATTATATGTGGCATTGTCAAGGGGAGTCTCCCAATCCACCACAAAACTATTGGTGCAAAAAGGCGAATAATACCCGAGGAGGAAGGTGTTCACACAAGAAATATTGTGTATAAAGATGTTTTGTTCCCTTCATCATAGGTATTAATTAACAATTGAAAAGAACTGTCTTACATATAAATTTATTTTAATAATTTACATATTTTAATGGTTATGCTATCTTCATTTTAATATTTCACTCTTTGAAGTTTTTTATGTATACAATTAATTGGTAACAGGAAGAATGCCTAACTCAAATGTGAGGATTGAGTCCACTATGCTAAATAATGGAGTGCATGCTTTGTTCCCTCTTGCTCATTGGGAGAAGTGGAAGGATGATCAATCAATATCGAACATGGAGCCCATTGATAACAAGGTATATTTCTTTCTAATGATATCTTTAATCAGCGTCCTTTCTATTGTTTTATCAAAAATAATATTAAAAAACTCATGTTGCGAATGGGTTAAGTTCGAAAATTGCAAATTTATTCACCTGGTTGGGGATTCACTGTTCGAGCTGACAAGAAAGAGCTTTGGAGAGAAGTGAAACGAGTTTTAGAGTCACAAGAATTGGAAAGTTTTGTTATGCTATTTTTAAAAATAGGAAAATAACTAATTGATAATTTTAATATACAAACATTTTTTTCCTTCATTTTGAAGGACCAAGAACAAAGACAAACAACAAATCGCTTGTCAAGAGCAATGAAGTTTCCAACATCCATAAGAATAAAGACAAAGGAAAAATGAAGGACGATGTGATCTCTAACACTCATGCCAACAGAGACAAACGGAGAATGAAAATCAAGGACAATGTGGTTTCCAACATCAAAGAGCAAAAAGATACGAACAAAAAAAAATCAAGGACGATGCAATCTTCAACACCAAAAACAAGAATGACAAACAGAAAATGAGAGTCAAGGACGATGCGATAATAAAGCGGTACAAAACATTACCACGTCTACTTAAAAAAAAAAAAAAATTATATAGTTTTTAAATTAATTTTTTTAAAATTTTGGTAATTAAATGATAGTTCTTCAAGTCCCAAGTCAAGAAGTAGACCATTTCACATACATGGAGTTATGCAATATCATCACAAGGTCAGTTCAAATATTTCATTTTACAAGTTTATGCATGATATTTATAGTGCTTATCATTATTATGTACGTTTTAAAGTCACTATTAATAACACAAACTAACACATTTTTTATCATAGGTTCATGGCAAATGCTCTGAAAAGCAATTAGAATGTGAAACAAATAGCATTACTCCACCAACTTCTCCACCGTAGTCGTCATAATATTAATAAGTTCACATATTCCATGTTTCAGATGTAGTGCATTATTTTACAGTTTTATCATAATTGCTTTTGGCAAGGTCATCACATGTATTTTGTAAGTAGTCTTATTGTTACGCTTTTATTATGCATTTTCAATATATGCACTATTTATAAGATTTATTTAGAGGATCTTTTTTTTCCTCCCCCTAAAGGTTAATACTAAATTATTGCATTATCTCCCAATCAATAATACATTGATTACTGCATAATTTTTTTTTTTTTTGGGGCAAAAATGGATAATAATTACGAAATACTAGCCTTTGAGCACGCGCTCACGCGCGTGCTCGGAGGCTCTTCTATTTTTTGGATAAGGGTTAATTTAAAACATTTATTATAATTTGAAATTATTACATTTTCAATCACAAAAAAAAAAAAAAAAAAAAAAAACCTAGGGGTGTGATGAGTGTCATGTGTGGAGAAATAATTTTTCAATCACAATAATTTTTCATCACAAAAAAATCTAGGAGTGTGATTGGAAAATTATTTCTCCACACATGACACTCATCACACCCCTAGGTTTTTTTGTGATTGAAAAATATAATAATTCCAAATTATAATAAATGCTCTAATTTAATCCTTACCTAAAAATAGAGAAGAGCCTTTGAGCACGCGCATGAGCGCGTGCTCAGAGGCTAGTATATATTTACTTCCTTTTTATATTAAATTTTTCATCTACTCATATTATGAGCTAAGCTAGTGATAAAATAAAGGGTGGTTTAAATTTTTCCCTCCGTCCCACTTTGTTTGTCCCCTATTCCATTTTGGGATGTCCCAAAATATTGTCCTGTATCTAAAAATAAAAGTCATTAATTTACTAATTTTCCTATTATACCCCTATTTTATTAATAATTCAATTTTTTGATAAATTTATTTAAAGGTAGTTTTGGAAACTTATACATTTTTAAAAGGTAGACAAGACAATAAATGATGTTCCCTTAAAAAGTTTGACTTTTCAAATAGGACAAACAAAGTGAGACGGAGGGAGTATAATAGTTAGAAGACGCAAATGCACTTTTAGTCCTTATATTTTGACTTTTTTCCATTTTGGTCCCTACATTTTAATTTTACCGCTTTTAGTCCCTAAACCAATTAGCGTGTGTCATATCGAGTTCTTCTTTCGACCAACTAACAAAAAAAGTTGATGTGGTCGACGACACTATTAAAATAATAATAAAAAAACCTAAAATAAAATTTAATTAAAATTATTTCTTAAATAACAAAAATAATTATCTTTTTTATTCTTATTCTTTTTTTTTCCTTAACGTGTCAGTCATTAGATTTAAAAAAAAAAAAAAAAAAAAAAAAAAAAAAAACCCTAACCAACTTTATCTATCTCTAATTCTCTCTTTCTCCCTCTCCCTTTCTCTCATAGGCCTCCATGGACGGAATCTCCCTTTGATCCCAAAATTCTCTCCACTATAGCTCCATGGCTGGAGCTCACAAGGTCGGCCTTCTTCTCCACCACACACCACCGATCCGACCTAAGCTTTCTCTAGTTTAAAAATCTCATCTCCGCTCAAAACTTTACACCCAATCTCAACCAATGGCAAGCAAATCAGGGGCTGATCTTCAAGGTTTTGATTATGGAGACCATGGGGTCTTGATGCGGAGAAAATAATGGGAAAATTTTGGAGTCTTGTTGGTGGGTGTTGTGAAAAACGGATTGGTGGTTGGTGGTCGTGGTGTTGTGAACTCCAAGCGGTGGTGGTTGTGGATTGGTTTGGTTTTGTTGGTTGTGGTGGGTTTATTGTTGGTGTGGGTCGATTGATTTGTTTGTTTTTGGTCTTCCTTTGGTTGGTTGGGTCCGTTGATGATTTTGGCTTGAGTTGATGATAGTGGGTTTTCTCTAAGATTGGTGGTCGTGGCATTGTGAACCCTAGGCAGTGGTGGTTGTTGATTGGTTTGGATTCGTTGGTTGTGGTGGGTTTGATGATTTTTCTGGGTTGGTTTTTTAATGTGGGTTTGATGATTTTTTCATGTTGGAGGTTTTGGTGAAGGATAGGGATTTTGTATGAATTTTTGCATGTTTATTTGATAAGAAAATACAAGAAAAGAAAAGAAAATCTTAGATTATTTTAATCTTCTAGGCAACCCGAAGAACATGAAGAACATGTTACCCATTGTTCTTCTGAAAATAATGAAAATTTTTTTATTTAGTTAAAATTAATAAATTAATTATTTTAATTTAGATGCTGATGTGGCATTTTTTAATGCCAAAATATATATATTTTTTATTTTAATGGTGTCGTCGCCTACGCTCGGCTTTTTCTATTAGTTGGGTGATGGCGGGGACTGATATGACATGTGCTAATTGGTTTAGGGACTAAAAGTGGTAAAATTAAAATTTAGGGACCAAAATGGAAAAAAGTCAAAATGTAGGGACTAAAAGTGCATTTACGCCTAGTAGGAATGTATGATAAAAATAGAGTTTTCTCACCATTAAAAAAATTTCAACTTATCTTTAATCTCAAAACCAATCTATCTCTTTTGAAGTATACAAAGTAGGATCATGATCTCTCTTCTTAAATAAAATGTTTATCTCAACACATTCATAAATAAATACCGAATCAAAACATACCCATCTCAAGATGCATTGCAAGCAAAGAAAATGTCATATCAATTGTCATTTAACAATGATTAATTGGACCAATTAGAAAAACAATTTGTTGATGATAATCTATTGAGAATATTTTCTTTGCAAGAACTGCAAAATTGTCCACCCAAAAAGATTACAAATAAACAATTATAAGTAAAATCTCCTAGTTAAGTTTCTATATGCATCCTTATATAATAATAATACCAACAACAACAACAACAACAACAATAATAATAATGAAAATACAATTGCAAAAGTTAAAATACATCAATTATCCCATTATTTTTGTTTGATTAATCTTTGTTTTTTTCTAAATAAGTGGCAATATAGAGTACTTCTAATAAAAATATTAAGAGTGATTTCTCTACAAACACTAAAAATTTGTCTACCTAAAAGGATTAAAAAATAAAAATAAAAAACTTAGTAAAATCTCATAGTTTAACATCTAAAAGGATTACTAAAAAAAAAAAAAAAAAAATCAAATTTTAACTTACAAAACAACTCCCCCTCAAAAAAAAAAAAAAAAAAAACTTACAAAACAACTAATTATTAACACAAATCATATCAAACCAATAGGATAAAAAAAAAAAAATTGTAATCGGGAATCGGAATACCAAATACATAAATATGCATAAAATTCTATACAAACTTGCCAAAAATAGAAACAAAATATAATGGGACAATTAAATCAATAATAACAAAAGCACCATTAGCAGGAAAAAAAAAATGATTGAAACAATAAAAGAATCCACCAAAAGAGAAACAAAATTGGGGAGAGAGAGAGAGAGAGTATTAACATTTTTTGCCATGAACAACTTGGAAGAAAGAAGGGAGAAAGGTGGAAATGAAGTAAAAAGAAATTTATAAGAAAATTAACCTGGAAGAGGAATGGTTGGAAATTTAAAAAGACAATGATTGAGAAAATTTAGAAACGGTAAAATTTAAGAAAATTTAAAATTTTATAAAGGAATCAAATGAAAGTTAATTAAAAAAAAAAAAAAAAAAAAAAAACCCAGTGATTTAAGGAGATAAAAGATTGAACTAAGAAGACAATGGTTGAAAAAGATGAAATGTTGAATAAAGTAAAACTTGCAAAAAGATAAAAATAAGAAAGGATGCTAATTACGTGGTGCAAAAAAAATATTTGGAAAATGGCGAAAAACCCATTTTCGTCCCTACATTTTCACGTAATTCCCACTTTGGTCCCAATATTTTACTTTCACCGCTTTTAGTCCCTAAAATCAAAAAAGCGATCTCGTTTTTGTCCCTACCCTCAATGCCCTAACGGCAAAGTCCTAAGTGGCGGACGGAACACCTTATTAGGCGACGTGGTGCTGATGTGGCATTGATGCGGCCATTAAAATATTATTTGGTATTTTTATATGCCACGCCAGCATTTTAATTTTTTTAAAGCCACATCAGAAAATTTTCTTAAAAAATTAAATTTAAAGAAAAACCTTAAATCTAATTAATTTAAAATTTTATTTTCTTAATATTCATGTTCTTCAACTTGTTCTTCATGTTCTTCACAGACCAAACCCAGAAACCAAGAACTCAAACCAATATTAGAAGAACACAAACAAAAAAAGAAAAAAAAATTAAATACTAACAGAAAATTTTATTCATGTTCTTCCCAAATCCAAAAAGCAACCAAACCAATTTCTAGCAAACCCCAAATCCAAATCCATCAAATCTCCATCAAAAAAAACAAAAATAAATCCAAGAAACAAACCCATAAACACAGTAACTAACCCAATCCCTAGCAAACCCATAAACCCAGAAATTTCCTTGTGAAACAAACACACAAAAAACCAATAAAATAAAAAAACTCCACATCCTCTCGAAAAAACAAAAACCAAAAAACCTAGAACAAGACGACAATGCATCGGTCATTGAGTCTTTCATGAGTTCCGATCTCTCAAATTTTTGGCCACCACCTCCTTCCCAAAGAAGAACAACCTTAACTCCATCACCAAATATCTTCTGCAGCTTCGACCTCAACACCCACACCCACGCCCATCGTCTCTCAATCACAGCCTTCCGTTGCTCTCTTCAACCAGGAAATGCTCCAACAATGCCTCCAAGCTTTAATCAAAGGTGCTCGCGAGAGCCGGACCTACGCGAGCTCTTATGACTATTCCAACGGTGCCTCTATTTTGGGTTAGGGTGATGGGTACTACAAAGGCGAGGATGATAAGTCCAAATCCAAAGCCAAGAACAAAGCTTCGACGTCTGTGGAATTGGGATCCACGAAGGTGATTTTTCAGAGCTCGAATCTGATGAATAAAGTTAGGGTTTTGTTCAATTTCAATAGAAATGGGGTTCTGATGAATAAAGTCAGCGTTTTTGGATTTTATTTTCTGGGTTTGAGAAAGCGGTGATTTTGAGATTTTAATTTTTGGATTTGGGATTTGCTAGAGATTGGTTTGGTTACTTTTTGGATTTGGGAAGTACATGAAGAAAATTTTCCTGTTAGTATTTAATTTAATTTTTTTCTTTTTTTGTTTGTGTTCTTCTAATATGGGTTTGAGTTCTTGGTTGCTGGGTTTTGTCTGTGAAGAACACAAACATGAATATTAAGAAAAGAAAATTTTAAATTAATTAGATTTAAGGTTTTTCTTTAAATTTAATTTTTTTAAAATTCGATGTGGCTTTTAAAAAAAAATTAAAATGCTGACGTGGCATATAAAAATGCCAAATAAATAATTTTTAATCGCCACATCAATGACACATCAGCGCCACATAAGCTAATAGGGTGTTCCGTTTGCCACCTAGGACTTTGCCGTTAGGGTATTGACAAATAGGGACAAAAACGAGACTGCTTTTTTGATTTTAGGGACTAAAAGCAGTGAAAATAAAATATAGGGACTAAAGTGGGATTCGTGTGAAAATGTAGGAACGAAATTGAATTTTTTGCCTTCTAAAATTTATTGCAAAATTTCCATATTGTATTTTGTATAGATAGATATGAGTGAAAATGGCCAAATACCACCATTTTCAGAAATTTGTAGCAAAAAAGCACTGTTTCAGGAACTTATTAGGGAAATACCACTTTTATGGTACTCGAGTTTAAGACACTCGAGTTCCTAGAAGTTTTGCCACCGTGACACTGTTGAGGTGGAAATTGGGTGATTAAAAAAAATAATGTGGTACTCGAAATTGGTATACTCGAGTACCATGCAACACAATACTTGAGAACCTTTTATAAATAAAATGTTGTACCTTTTTTTGGGATTATTGACAAATAAACATAAACATAAAATGCTGTTTATTTTATTTCTACAAGACTCAAGCTCACTAAGCTCAAGTATCTTGTAACTTTTTTTTTTTTTGGATTATTGACAAAAAAACATAAATATAAAAATAAGTAGCTTTTTTATGTTTTTATTTATTTAAATAGAAGCATTGTAAAATATAGAGATTTTAATTTCAAAATATGAATTTAATTTCTACATTAAGTAAAACTGTTCATTGTTTTCTCATAAAAATTGTTACCTTGTAACTTTTTTTTTTTTTTTTTTTTTTTTTGGGATTATCAACAAATAAACATAAACAAAAATGCTTTGTTTATTTTATTTCTACAGTACTCAAGCTCACTAAGCTCGAGTATCTTGTAACTTTATTTTTTTTTTGGATTATCAACAAATAAACATAAATATAAAAACAAGTAGCTTTTTTATGTTTTTATTTATTTAAATAGAAGCATTATAAAATATAGAGATTTTAATTTCAAAATATGAATTTAATTTCTACATTAAGTAAAACTGTTCAATGTTTTTTTCTAAAAAAATTGTTCATTGTTTTCTGCATAAACTATTTCTAGTATTTTGCATAAAATTATTTTCTGCTCAAAGATTATTTAAAAAATTGTTCACTCTCTTTTCTCCGTAAATTATTTTCTGTTCACTATTTAAGAAATTGTTCACTGTTTTCTCATAAAACACCTAGTGAAATCATGTTTTCTAAATTTTAATGCCAAATTTGAATGCTTTTTCATGTTTGAATTTCATAATAATCGAATCTATTTTTCTGCATTGATAAAATCTGTTTCTACATTAATAAAATTTGCTCTCTGCACATCATGTTTATTGTATATTCAAATCAATCACTTCGCATTCATAAAATCTGTTTTTTACATTAATTAAAATTGTTCACTGTTTTTTGCATAAACTATTTCTAGCATTTTGCATAAAATTATTTTCTCTGCTCAAAGATTATTTAAAAAATTATTCACTCTCTTTTCTGTGTAAATTATTTTTTGTTCACTATTTAAAAAATTGTTCATTGTTTTCTCATAAAACACCTAGTGAAATCGTGTTTTCTAAATTTAAACGCCAAATCAGAATGCTTTTTCATGTTTGAATTTTACAATAATTGAATCTATTTTTCTGCATTGATAAAATCTATTTCTACATTAATAAAATTTGCTCTCTGCACATCATGTTTACTATATATTTGAATCACTTCGCATTTATAAAATCTGTCTTTTGCATTAATTAAAACTGTTCACTTTTTTCTCATAAAAATTGTTCACTGTTTTCTACATAAACTATTTCTAGCATTTTGCAAAAAATTATTTTCTATTCAGCATTATTGAAAAAATTGTTCACTTTCATTTCTACGTAAATTATTTTTTGTTCACTATTTAAAAAATTGTTCACTGTTTTATCATAAAATACCTAGTGAAATCGTGTTTTCGAAATTTAAACGCCAAATCTAAATGCTTTTTCATGTTTAAATTTCACAATAATCGAATTTGTTTTTCTGCATTGATAAAATCTACTTTTAGCCATACAATCTACCTTTCTAGAGCATCAAGTAGGTGAATGATTGTGTCCGTCTATTTGCCTACCTTCAAGCTTTGCAAGTAACAAATCTACTTTTATAGGGATGCATACACCTCCCATTGTAGTCTTTTAAAGCTAGCCACTTTGTAGATTGTGTTGCCACTTCTTTCATACTCATTGCCTAGGTACCTAATCATTAGTATTACACAACCGCATTGTACAAACACTAGGAATTGCACATTTTTAATTACATTATTATGCCATTCTCATAATTTTTTTAAAGTATTTTTCATGTGTATTATTTTCATACTAAGCTACATTATATTTCTACAAAATTTAATGCAACACAAGTGCTAAATGTTTTCTTTTAGATTTCTACTGCCTATTGCTTCCATGCTTTAGAAACCAAAATATTTTCTAGCTGATTGCTAAATGGGGAACAATACACAATATCTGGTCCAATCGTAGTCCACTCACATAGGCTTAATTTATGCAGTAATCTTCCAATCAAAAGTACGAGTTGACATTAGAACGTAACCATTAGTAGAGGAAAGTCAATTAAATTTGAAACAAGAGGTGTAGAAAAAGTCACGTCAATTTTATGAAACAAAGTTTAACAAGATACATAGCTACGCTTAACACTGAATTAAATAAACTGTCTATTTCACATGGAACAAGAACTAGGAGACAATGTCACTTTACAAGAAATAGAAGTGGTATCAACTAAAAACATAACAAAAGTGAAATATCCTATGATATTTAAAAGATTTTTTTTTTTAAGATTATTATTTTTCATAAAAAAAAAAAAAAAAAAAAAAAAAAAAAGATATTTGTTTTGTGATGCATTTGGATGGCTATCAAACTATATATCATTTTACCATTTTGGAAGGAATGTAATAGAATGATTATATATATATATATATATATAGAAGGATTTGTTCAAAATTTAAATTGAAAGATATGAATCAAATGATACCCTTAAAGTGTGGATGAAATGTTTTATAATGCTTAAATTTATAAAAGATACTAGTGAAAGTTCCATGCGTTGCATGGCTTTAATCCTGAATTTTCTTTATATATATTTTTGAGAAATTATAACTAAATGAGTTATTATTACATAATTTTAGAATTATTTTCTAACTAAATGAATGATTATTATAATATAACATGCATAATTTTGTATATTTGTCCTTATATATAATATTTGTAATTAAGATTATCAATAAAAACCTTTCTAATTTTTTTTATAACTCCTTATTTATTAATGAAGGAGATGATTTTAACTCAAGCAATTAAATCTTTTATAATACTTGCATATTATTGTTACTTACATATGCGTAAGTTGCAACTAAAAAAAAAAAAATAAACAAAAATGTGGGGTGCAAGAGAGATTCTATGGCAAGACTATTGGTGAATGTATATAAGTTTTAAAATTTTGATAGGAAGGTGGATTACGGAATAGTAACCGAGTGAAACACAAGTGGGTTAAGTGTCAAAAATGAAACCACGGGTGGATAAGTTAAAGTTGAGACAAATCGTAGGTGGGTAAAGTGTAATTCCCCAAAAAAAAAAAATGAGTGGGTTCAAAGCACTAAAAAACCACAATTTATTAGTTCAACTAAGGTGAGTTTGGTTCAACTTTTTCAAACAGTTCTTTTGGAAAAAGTGGAATTTTTAAAAAGTGCAATATGAAATTGTGGTTTTTTTTTTTTTTAAATTTTTAAAGTAGTATGTTTGGTAAAAACTATCAAAAAATGCTTTTTGACAATATTGAGTGTTTGGCTAATACTTATAAAAAAAGTAGCGGTTTGAGTTGTAAATTACCAAAAAAGACAAGATATATATAAATATATATGTTTTAATTATCTCTCTTAATGCAAGTTATGGATACAATATTTTTTCAAAAATTTCACAATAAAGTTTGCATGACAAGCTGGAATTTAGATTAGTTTATTTTCCAAAGTTATCCAAGAAGTAGCCACACAGATTGGAGGACTTAATTATATGAAGATCACTATCCGGAGTACTCTTCCAGCTTGGGATAGTAGTTATTATATGGATGCTTGGCTAGCACACATTTTGGTTCTTATTCATGATTGGGGTTGTATCCTTGAATATAATTGGTATACATGAGATACTTATTTACCACTTGATGATCCGGATGCTCTAGCTCAAGAATGGTCTAATTTCATGAGTTATAAGATTTATGAGATACAAAAAGAATTAGACAGAGACTTCTACTTATATAGTCACACAAATAGGATAGCCGTATATGGTCCAATACCTTCAGCAAGGAGGCTATTTGGGAAAGGAAAGATTGTTAAGGATCCTAGAATGATACATATTGAAAGACAAACAGATAGATCACTATTCATTGGCGACAAATCACTATTTCACTGGTGATAGATCATTATTCACCAGCACACGTGAATAGCTTCTAGACAAATCAAGACAGTCCAGACAAATGTTCAAAAGTTACTATTGTTTACTAGCATGCATAAAAAGAGATCTGATAGATTCCCAAGATCCGAAAGATTCCCAAAGAGACGCAGCCAGACTATTACTCATCAATACTAATTTTCATACCACCGACAAATTAACTTGAGTTAAATTTACCTACTTAGGTTACTTTACCATGGTTCATTTCACCTATAAAAGAGACGAACTACGAAGACAGAAGACAAGTTTCTAAGTTTCTAAGATTCATAGCTTTTAAGTTCCAAGTTTTAGAAAGCCTTTTGTAATAGCCTTCCCTCTCCCTTAGAAAGACTTTTGTACTCTCTCCCCATCTTGTAATCTTGTAACCTTTCTCTTGAGATAGTTTTATTTTCAAGCTTGTATCAAAGACAGCAGTTTGTTTTCAAGTTTATCAACGACTCAAGTTTTTATTCAAGTAAGATTTTATTAGTTTCTGTTTTCATATTCCATACTTCATTTTAACCTTATTTTGAATATATCTATTTTACTATTTACTTCTTTATTATCTATTTTATCATTGTTTATGCTTCCATATTATCATTGTGCTCTCTCTTGGGTGTTCATTGGTAGTAGAGCATCTAGATCATAAAACACCTAATGAACATTGAATAAATTATGTAGAAAAAACAATGAACAATTTTTCAAGTAATCCTGAATAGAAAATAATTTTATGCAAAATGCTAAAACTAGTTTATGCAAAAAACAAAGAACAATTTTTATGAGAAAATAGTGAACAGTTTTAATTAATGTAGAAAAAAATTTTATGAATACAAAGAAGCGATTTGAATATACAATAAACATGATGTAGCACCAATCGTGGCATGAGTAGTTTTTTGAAGACTCGTCACTAGCCCGCTGTTGTAGCACCAATCGTAGTCATACGAACCACATGCACCAATAGACGCCATCTGCTTTTCACGTGTTGTTCAACTTGGCATGATTTCACACACTATCCAATCATATCATCCACATTCATGAGAATACTTAAATATATGAATAATCGTACCCTAGTTCTAGGGACATAGCACTGTGTCAATTAAATATGATGCTTTGTTCAAGAACACCGCAACTACCACCCACATCTTCAAATCTCACTGTGACATTGGGAACATTTAAAATCCTGTTCATGTAGTGTTTTTCCAGCCTGTATTGACATGACAAGCCCTAATAACTGAAATTATAATGCTTGGAACATGAAATGTGGTTATAAATGCACCATAACAATGATCTTATTTCTACCCCCACTAACTTCATAGATTGACTAAGCTATGAGTCACAACACCTCAACATCAAATCGTACAATGTGAAAAAAGTTTGGATCTACTTCAACAAATGGATTATCACAAGTTCTAGTAGATCAACAACTACAGACATAAATAGACCACTATGGAGGGAAATATGTTGGAAAGAAGAGAGATTTCCTTAATATGCCAATATACGCGTACGAGAGTCTTGGAAGCGTCGGGCACATCATGGTTGTCAAACCTACAAAACTAAGTAAAGATACCATCGCGATAGAGTTCATCGTAGCAGAACCACTATGGTCAACCCTATACAAGAATAGGTGTGAGTTGGAGGTGTATTGTCGATGGCATGGGTTACGAGTTCCTAAGGCACACTTAGCCAAGTTACCTAGAGATGAACCCGCCAACATACTTACTCGTCTTGAACAAGAGAAAAATCAAATGCAAAGGCGATTAGACCGTTTTCATGCAATTCAAAAAGCTAGGAAGCATCTAAAGGGGAAGGTGCAAGAGCGAGCCATCAAGTCTATTAATGAAGTTATCACGTTAGATGATGAAAGAGATATTTCAGACTTCTCAGATTTAAGTAATGATGATTTCCAAAAATTTCTACCTTCGAACATTAGACGTTGTTGTTAATGTCTACATGTTCTCTGCAATACAAAATGTTGTTGTTAATGTTTTACAATTGATGATTATGTACATTCAACTTTTGCAAATCTAAAGATTAACTATTCATTAGTTTTGGCTAAGTTTATATGAAATCACTTGCTTATTTTTTCCCCGCTGTTCTTTGTTGCTACATATGTTTCTTGTGCTTTGGTTGGACAATGTCCTTTGCTCTGTAATGTAGGAAACAACTTAGGAAGTGAAATGCCTCCAATTAGATATGTTGATGTTTCCAATATTCTGTTTGTGTAATTTGAAATGTTACACACATAACACTTATCACACAAATTAGACTTATTCTACATTACTTGTTGAGCCTTGACTAGAAGTAACCATGTGCTATTACTTCTAACTAGTAGTCACAGATTATGGGAAGAGCATTTCGACTAGCATCCTTGAAAATGACCAAAGATAGTAAAATGATTCTACATGTGCTACACAACAGCTTGGCAATGTTGAGCTTAACCAGAAGTACCCATCCACACTCACGTGAATACAAAAATATGCAACCCTTTGTAATGTACCTTTTTCGGGATGTAGAGCATCCCGGGAAAGTTTATGCATCAATTTTGGGGTGAGTTGTCCACCATTGCTACACTGATGTTCGTAGTGCTGCATGTACCGCTCAATGATTTGGTACGTTCTTTGATTTTCATTAAGTTTACACGATTTTGTTCATTCAACAATTTTGAAATTTTCATCAAATCAGGATGATTAGTACATTAGTACACAATTTTAAATTGAATTTTGACAATTTTGTTCATTTGACGACTTCAAATTTGGAAACAAATTTGGACGATCTGTACATCTAATGTAATTAATTTTCCATTGAGTTTACTCAATTTGGTATGTTCTTCAATTTTCATTTGAATTTTCACGATTTTACACACTCAACGAATTCGAATTTTTCAACAAATTTGTACTATCTATACATCTAATGTACACTATTTTTCCTTGAGTTTTCACGGTTTTGTACATTCAACGAATTCAAAGTTTTAAACAAATTCATATGATTTGTACATCTAACGTACATACTTTTCCATAGAATTTTCATTATTTTGTACTTTCAATGAAGTCAAATTTCTCAATAAGTCTAGACTATCTGTACATCTTATGTAAACCTTCACGATTTGGTACGTTCACTGATTTTCCATTGATTTTTCCCGAATTTCTACATTCAACTAATTCAAACTTTTTTACTAATTTGAATTATTCAAGGCATTTACCATTAGGTGATTTATACGAATCATTCATTTTTCTTTCATGGAGTTTGTCCATTATTCATATGGTTACATATTTAAAAAAACACAAAAACCATTTAAGTGCAATAATCGTGCCAATGTTAAAAATAGTTTATGCAGAAAACAATGAACATTTTTTATGAGAAAATAGTGAATAGTTTTAATTAATGCAAAAAAAGATTTTATGAATGCAGTAAGTAGATTCGAATATACCGTAAACATGATGTGCAGAGAGCAAATTTTATTAATGTAGAAATAGATTTTATCAATGCAGAAAAACAAATTTGTTCATTGTGAAATTTAAACATGAAAAAGCATTTAGATTTGGCTTTTAAATTTAGAAAACACAATTTTACTAGGTGTTTTATGAGAAAAAAGGGAACAATTTTTTAAATAGTGAACAGAAAATAATTTACGCAGAAAAGAGAGTGAACAATTTTTTATATAATGCTAAACAGAAAATAATTTTATGTAGAATGCTAGAAATAGTTTATGCTAAAAATAGTGAACAATTTTTATGAGAAAACAATGAACAGTTTTACTTAATGCAAAAAAAAAAGATTTTATGAATGCAAAGAAGCGATTCAATATACAATAAACATGATGTGCAGAGTGCAAATTTTATTAATGTAGAAACAGATTTTATCAATGCAAAAAAACAGATTCGATTATTGTGAAATTCAAACATGAAAAAGCATTCAGATTTGGCGTTTAAATTTAGAAAACACGATTTCACTAGGTGTTCTATGAGAAAACAAAGAACAATTTTTTAAATAGTGAACATAAAATAATTTATGCAGAAAAGAGAGTGAACAATTTTTTAAATAATGCTAAACAGAAAATAATTTTATGCGGGGTGTTAGAAATAGTTTATACAGAAAACAGTGAACAATTTTTATGAGAAAACAATGAACAGTTTTACTTAATGCAAAAAAAGATTTTATGAATGTAGTAAGCAGATTCGAATATACAGTAAACATGATGTGCAAAGTGCTAATGTAGAAACAAATTTTATCAATGCAGAAAAATAGATTCAATTATTGTGAAATTCAAACATGAAAAAGCATTCAGATTTGGCTTTTAAATTTAGAAAACACGATTTCACTAGGTGTTTTATGAGAAAATAGTGAACAAAAAATAATTTACCCAGAAAAGAGAGTGAACAATTTTTTAAATAATGCTGAATAGAAAATAATTTTATGTAGAATGCTAAAAATAGTTTATGCCGAATGTTAGAAATAGTTTATGTAGAAAACAAAGAACAATTTTACTTAAGGTAGAAATTAAATTCATATTTTGAAATTAAAATCTCTATATTTTACAATGCTTCTATTTAAATAAATAAAAACATAAAAAAGCTACTTATTTTTATGTTTATTTTTATTTGTCGATAATCCAAAAAAAAAAAAAAAGTTACAAGGTACTCAAGCTTAGTGAGCTAGAGTACTGTAGAAATAAAATAAACAGCATTTTATGTTTATGTTTATTTGTTGATAATCCAAAAAAAAAATTACAAGGTACTCGAGCTTGGTGAGCTTGAGTACTATAGAAATAAAATAAACAGCATTTTATGTTTATGTTTATTTGTCGATAATCCCAAAAAAAAAAAAAAAAAGTTACAAAGTACTTGAGCTTGGTGAGCTCGAGTAGTGTAGAAATAAAATAAACATCATTTTATTTATAAAAGGTACTTGAGCCTGGTATACTCAAGTATTGTGTTGCATGGGACTCGATTATAGCAAGCTTGAGTACCACATTATTTTTTTAATCACCCAATTTCCACCTCAACAATGCCACGGTGGAAAAACTTCTAGGAACTCGAGTTTCTTAAACTTAAGTTCCAAATAGTACTCGATTTTGACAAACTCAAGTACCATAAAAGTGGTATTTCCCTAGTAAGTTCCGAAACAGTGTTTTTTGTTACAAATTTATGAAAATTATGGTATTTGGCCATTTTCACCGATAGATATGTGTATTCATTGTTTTGTTTTTTGAGTATTCATTGATTTTACTTTTTTATTTTTATTTTTTTGGAGAAAGATTGATTTTATTTTTTAGTTATAAACATCTACATTAAAGTAGTTGAATGGGTAAATGCAAAATTGTATGAAAATTAAATTTGCTCAAGATGAATGTGTAAAGTCAATCTATTTATATATTTATTATTGTCAACAAAATTCAAGAATAAAAAAAATAAGAAAAAAAAATTATATGGCTAATGACGTGGTGGATGAGGTGGCGCAATATGAGCATAGCAACAATTAATACTACGCTTCAACTTTTAGATATATATAGATTGTGGTCCTTGTAGATGCTTCTTTGTACTTTGGTTGCTAGAATTATTCTTAGCATCTTCAAGCATACACTATATTTGGATAGCAAGACTTGATGGTGAAACTTGCGCAAGTTGATTAGGATTGTGGAACAGATTTGATGTCCAAACAAATACTAATCCAACCCATTTAATGAATAAAATGTGACCAATTAACCAACCAACAAAACTACTTGTTATAAATAATATCTTTTTGTTGCATTGAAACATATAAATGTATTGATCTAGGTAAAATGAAATGGTTGAATAATTGAAAAATGAGATTATTTAGGAATACACATTGAAACATCTAAGATTGAGCATTACCAGGATCCTGCATTAGTGCATGACTTCTCTCTTTGAAATAATGAATATAACAGAAAAAAAAAATTGAAAAATTATCAACGGTTGACCATTTAGGTTTCCAAAAAGAGGTTGTAAAAACCAAGCATAGCATTATTGAAAGGCAAAGATGCCAACATGATCAGAAAGCAATCAACATTTAATCCCTTATAGAATTCCTTATTTAATTTTTTTATATTTTAATTTTCATTAAAACCCGCTAAATGAGGACATCATAAAAAAAATGTATGAGCTTTTTTATCAAGTGACTCCTGGGGAGAACCTTAACATATAGGCAACCACACCCTCTTCAACCACGCTTGAGCCCAAATGTTTATGACTAAAAAATATAGCCTTTTTGAGTTTGTAAGGCATCGACATTTCCAATAAATATAAGGACACCCAATTTCACAACATATTGTATTATTTGACTATGAGTAATCGACACTTTTTACCTACTACTTTTGATATGGATGTATGGACCCACCACTCACAATTAACTAGTTTAGCATGTATCAAAATTGAGTGTGTTCGTAATATTGTCAATGTGTTTCACATTCACCTCAGTAGATGCTGCTTTTATTGCATTACATATCGTGTCAATTGAGGTTGTAAAATATGAGTAATCGACACTTTTTGCCTGCTACTTTTGACATGGATGGATGGACCCACCACTCATAATTAACCAGTTTAGTATGTTGCGAAATTGAGTGTATTCGTAATATTGTCAATGTATTTCACATTCACCTTAGTAGAAGTTGCTTTTATTGCATTACATATCGTGTCTATTGAAGTTGTAGAATATGGCTTGAATTAGGAGTTCAACTCCTTGTAGGATTTGGATAAGAAAGGAATTTTATTCGCTTTGGGTTCTTGTTGTTTGAAGTTATCAAGCTTTATTAGAAGTCTTGTCTACTACTTGATTTGGAATTCCTTTTGGAATAGGAGTGATTCTCCTTCTGTGTGTGGAAAAGAAGTCTAGTCCTTCTTAGTTTTGAATATACTAGCCAACTCAAGTCTCCTATATAAGCGTAGTGCTGCTATGAAAAATTAGAGAAAAAGAGATGAGAGGGTGTGAGAAAAATAGGCTCTCTCTTGGTTTGGTTATTTGATATTTGTGGGTTGCAATCTGGAATAGTGAGAGAGGTTTGTTGCCGCTTGGTTTTGGTTCTGCAGTTTGGTGATTTGCTCTCTCTTAATGTGTTGCAACTCTTGGATTTGATTTGTGGCTCTTTCTTTGGTTTGTATTTATGAGAGAGAGTTATTTGGGTGTATTTGGATTTGTGAAAGTGCCTCTACACCAATTTGTATTATCCCAAATTTGATATAGTGAAATTTGTTCATTGTCACCCGTGGATGTAGGCTATTGCCAAACCACGTAAATTCTTAGTGTTTTGTGTTTATTTTCTTTGTTCATATTATTTGTTTGGAGATCTTTCTCAAGCCTAAAATATTTTCACAATCAATCTTGATAATTTTGAGTTTCTGCTATTTTACAAGAGAGGTCATAGTATAGAATTTTAGCAAATCTTACTAATACATATTGAAGAGTGCCATTTCTAGTTTTGTCATTGATGCATTTCATTGTTTCCAGGTGCCCTACGTTGAAGGCTCTGTATTTCCACCTGCAATATGGGACAATTCTTCATTTCTTTTGCCAAAACTCATACGTAAGTGGAAAAATCTAGAGTTGTAGAAACTTGGAAAATCCATTAACATGGTTAAGATACTTGAAGGAATCAGCCTTCACTGCAAGAATTTCTATTGGTTAGACATTGACTGATTCTACAACATATATTGGGAGAAGCGCAGCAGAAACCATTCCTACCCTTCCGCCAAACATAAAGTACATAAATCTGAGACGGGCAAACATTAGTCAGACAAGTTTGAAGAGAATTCTCATGGGCTACAAGAAGCTTGTGCATCCGGATGCCAGGGACAGTGTTGATAGAATTACACCCATAGAGCATGATCCTAGCAATGAGCAAACCAGCAAATCATGCACCATGATTACAGCTATAGTAAAAAAGGTTCCTCCATGATTCTAGCATTATTAAATAGAGGCGCATATCACTCTATCTATTCTAGGAAAGCTAAGATTGTGGTGTTCCATATTTTTTTGTATATTTACTTGATTGTAGCCATCCTGTACAAGTC
Source organism: Quercus dentata (assembly GCA_028216015.1). Lineage (NCBI taxonomy): Eukaryota > Viridiplantae > Streptophyta > Magnoliopsida > Fagales > Fagaceae > Quercus > Quercus dentata. Next base: position 10,782,393 of record CP116451.1, read on the forward strand.
CATAAAATGGACCAGAAACATTTTGTAATTAATTATATATAAGATATAGAAGTCTTCTCTCTATCTCAACCCCGTGAGATAGAATTTCTCAAACTTCTTTATGGTATCAAAGCTAACAGGAAGATAGAGAGAACTTGTCTTCTTTGTTTATCTTTTCTCACTTTTTTTTTCAATACGTCAAACACTACCACCCAAAATGATAATTACCCTTACCCTGTGACACAAAATATTGCCAATTTTGTGTCACTCCACCTCACTTCCACCAATTTCCTTCTATGGAAGACACAAATGCTTAACATCCTGGAGAGCTATGACCTTCAAGGATTTATCAATGGTGATTCTACATCACCACCTCGGTTCATCACTGTTGATGAAACCGAACCCCAACAAAATCCTGCATTTTTGAAGTGGCGTAGATCTGATTGACTTGTCAAGGAATGGCTCATTGCCACTCTCTCAGAAGAAGTCCTTGGTATTGTCGTTGGTCTCAAAGACTACAGTTGAGGTTTTCATGCCTTTGCCTGTGTTTTGCCTTATAGAAGCCTTGCACTCAAGCGGAGGCTCACCTCCATTACTTGAGGAACTGGCACCTTGAGTGTGTTTTTAAGAAAATTCAAAACTATATGTGATGAACTTGCTGCCATAGGTAAACCTGTACCTGATCACAAGAAGTCATGGCGGCTTCTTAATGGACTCCGCAAAGAATATGAGGTTTTCACAACAACTATGCTTCGACCTCCCATTCCTCCATATGCTAAGATTGTGACTCATCTTGAAAGTTAGGCAGACATATACAAGCTTGACACTCCAGCAACCTCTCCCATGGTGTTTTATGGTCAAAAGCGAAACAAGAACAAGAAAAATAAAGGGCAGCAAGTATCATTCAGTTCCAAAGGATGAGGGTTCATTCAAGGCAACCAATCTGAATTCAAGCCTTACAACTCTCAATCTCGAGGACAGTTAAGCAATCAAAATGCAAACAACAAAAACAAAGATGAAGTTGTTGTTTGTTAAATATGCAATAAAAGAAATCACACTGCCATCAAGTGTTTTAATAGATTTAATCACTCATTCACTACTGACAACCTACCTCAAAGTTTTGCAGCAATGAAATTAAGTGATATTCAAGACTCTACTTGGCATCCTGACACTCGTGCCACAGACCATATGATTGGAAATGCAAGTAATCTTCATTCCTTAACTCCTTATATTGGGAATGATGGTGTAATGGTTGGAAATTGTGATATTTTGCCAATTACACACATTGGGAAAGCCACCGTAGGATCAGGTGATTCCTCTATTCCACTTAATGATGTTTTACTTGTACCAAACATCAAGAAAAATCTCCTCTCTATTAGTAAGTTAAATTCTGATTATCCTCTCAAATTTGAGTTTGATGGCCCTAGTTTTGTGATAAAGGATAGGATCACTCAGAGAATAGTGGCGAGGGGAAGGAAACAGAAAGGACTATATATTTTTGATGGAGGACCGCCTAACAAAATCTTAGATAAAGATCCAACAGCTCTCTTCTCAAACAGATTTCGCCAAGTCAATAAACAGTGTTGGCATTAACGCTTAGGACATCCTCATCAAAAAATTCTAGATTATCCCCATTCTCTCAAATTTATCACTTCTTCTCAATCTCAACTCACCGATGTTTGTACCAGTTGTCAAATGGGAAAATCTTGTAGATTACCTTTTCTACAAAGTGATAATAATATAAGTATCCCTTTCTATAAAGTTCATTGTGATTTATGGGGGCTAACTCCAATTGTTTCTAGAGACAAATTTCAGTTCTATGCCATTTTTGTTGATGAATTCACAAATTTTACATGGCTCTTTCCTCTTAGACATAAATTTGACCTATTGATACATTTGTTAAATTTCATAATTATGTTTCTTGTCAGTTTGATGCCAAAATACAAATATTTCAAAGTGATGAAGGAGGGGAATTTGCAGCCAAAGCATTCACCGATTTTTTGACAAATAAGGGTATCCATCATCAATCTGCATGCCCTAAGACTCCAGAACAAAATGGCAAGGCTGAGAGAAAGCATCAAAGCATCACAAAACTAGGGTTAACCATGATGTTCCATGCCAAAATTCCACTAAGGTTCTGGCTGGAATGCTTCTCCATAGTAGTTTTTCTGCTCAACAAATTGCCCTCTCCTACTTTAGGGACGGACTCACCCTTCTATCGTCTCTATGGCAAACATCCGCACTATGACACTTTTCAAATCTTGGGAAGTAGGTGCTTTCATAGTTGTTAGTATCGTTCGATACACGATACGTGTCGTGTGTAAAAAGTTTCTTATCGTATCGGCGTATCGTAAGTGTTTATGAATCGTGCGATACAGTGTGTGTATTATATGAATCGTATCGTATCGTAAAATCGTGCGTATCGTATTATACATAGACAAATGCTTTATGTGTGCGTTGGAAATGAGGTTGTTGGGCTTAACCTCACTTGGGCTCACAACTTACTTATAAGGTGGACTTAGGATTTCCTACTTTGGGTCGTTCTCGGCACAGAGACTCAACGAAGTTTATTCTCTCTCTCTCTCGAATCATTGTTTACTCTCTTTTCTATCTCTTTTGTGAACCATTCAACCACCCTTTTTTCTTCCCCAACTTCTCCTATTTATAGCTCTAAATTAGTGGAGAGATCATGATTACTACCATAGTTAAGACAATTGAAGGTCCAATATTATCTCTTGCAAGTGGATGTTTAGGTGAGAGTGGAATGCAGCGATTGTGGCCTTGGAACTTGGGTCCAACTCAAGCGAATATGCCCGGTAGTGATGTTTCCTGGAAACTACTGAGCATGCTATGGTATGTTCAAATTTCAGTCTTTCTTTATTATTCGGGCATTTTATGCCGAGCAATGGTTAGGTGATGAGACTTGGACTTGTAGTTTGTGAGGGTAGAATAAAAAGGGATTGAAAAATTGGGCCGTGCTACTAGGCCTGAATCCAAGGCCCAATTGGATCTGGGCACCTCGATGCTCTACACTTTAAAATAAGATTTTTTTTTTTTGTTAAAATTTGTACTTTTATTTGAATCTAACAAGTTATTTGGCTTGTTTTTAACATAAAATTATTAGTTTACTTAATTTAGCCAACTAAAATAACATATTCCTAAGTTTTTTTTCCTCTCTCTCCTACAATTGGACTACACATTACACACTTACCCTTCACTTTAATATTTACAAATTTATTTTATATACTATGAATAAAATATTAATTGACAACATAAATTTTTATTTTTATCATTATTCTTATAAGTCCAAGAAACTAGAATGCCAAAAAAAAATTTATAAAAATTTTATAAAATAAAAAGAACAAGAAGAGATAGTAAATGTTAATGATGAATGATGATGAAGAAAATTTTAATGAAGAAATAAGTTTGCAAAATTATAAATATGATGATAGAATTGACTTAGATGAGGTTGATTAGGCAATATGATGAAAATAAATTATTATTTTTGTATTATTTGTGATATATTATCACTTTTGAATTTAAGTAATTTGAATGTGTATGTTATAAACACATGCTAGTTTGATTTATTTAGTTAGCTTATTAAATATTATTATATAGGTGATGAAAAAATTAGTTATTAGTTGAATATATTCAAAATTTATAATGAATATACATTTTATATATGTATATTTATGATTTTTTATAGATTTTATTAAGTGTTTATGTATCTTACGATACACGATATGATACGATACATGTTACGAAAAAATTAAAAATCGATTCACGATACGATTCACATTTTGACAACTATGGGTGCTTTCCTTATCTTGGGGACTATATACAACACAAATTGGAGCCAAAGTCACTGCCTTATGTGTTTCTTGGTTATAGCACCAAACACAAGGGATACAAGTGCCTCTATCCTCCAACAGGTCACATTTACATCTCACGGCATGTGGTGTTTGATGAGTCCATTCTACCATACTCACAACCCACATGTCTTTATGGCCATGAACCAGTTGAAGGGGAGCTTTGCACCTTTTTTAAATGGGAGAACTTTGCAGTGACAAAGACCATTCCTACATCATCAAATCCTTCTCCACCATTGATAGCATTTGCTCCACCACCATCTCTAATTGATTCTCAACTCTCTTTGCCTCAACCACCACCTGCTAGCCCACAGTTAGACCCAAAAGTAAGAGCAATATCTAAAAATGATTCACCCATCTCGGAATAGCTAGCTACTGTCAGACCTCAACCAATTCAGCATGCTATGCTTACTAGATCCAAGGTTGGCATACATAAGCCAAATCCAAAATATTCAAATTTTCATGTTGTCCATGAGATTCCAGCAGTCCCAAAATCAGTCATTTCAGCCAAAAAACACCTTGGCTGGTCTGCAGTAATGGATGAGGAGTTGGCTGGCCTTTCTGCGAATCAAACTTGGACACTTATTCCCCATAGACCAGAAATGAATGTAGTGGGATGAAAATGGGTTTACAAAGCCAAGCTATAGCCCAATGGTTCCCTTGGATGCCCTAAAGCACGTTTAGTGGCAAAAGGCTTTAATCAAGTTGATGGAGTGGATTTTTCTGAGACTTTTTCACTTGTCATCAAGCGAGCCAAAGATCGTCGAGTTGTCCTCACAATTGCGCTTGTTAAACACTGGGAACTTCGACAACTTGATGTCAAAAATGCATTTTTGCATGGCCACCTTAGTGCACCTGTCTACATGCAACAACCACCTGGATATGTAGATCCTACTTGCCCAACACATGTTTGTCGGCTAAGTCGAGCTCTCTATGGTCTTAAACAAGCATCTAGAGCTTGGTTTGATCGACTTAGTGACTTCCTCCTCCATCTCGGATTTTATTGCAGCATCATTGACCCCGGTTTGTTTATCCGCCATTCTTCAAGGGGTGTTCTTATACTACTTCTGTATGTAGATGAAATGGTAGTCATTGGTGACAACCCAAATTGTATTAATTGGCTCACAAATCAACTGGCTCAACAGTTTTCAATTAAAGATCTTGGCTTCCTTCACCATTTTCTCGACATTGAAGTTCATAAGGTTGGACATAGTCTTTTCTTGTCCCAACATTGATATACATTGGATCTTTTAGCTCAATCTGACATGAGTTCTTGCAAACCTATTTCCACACCCATGCCTTGCAAAGGTAGACATTTCTCACATAACTCTGAGCTATTTTTTGATCCTAGCAAATTTCGAAGTCTTGTAGGTGGACTCCAATACCTTACTTTTACAAGACCAAACATTGCTTATAGTGTCAACCATGTCCGCCAATTTATGCAATCTCCAATAGTGGCACACTTTTAGCTTGTCAAACGGCTCTTGCGGTATGTTCAAGGAACAACTCACTTTGGGATGAAAATTCTAGCTAAGAGCATTTTAGACCTTTATGGGTTCTCCGATGCAGATTGAGCTGGATGTCTAACCACTCGAAGATCCACTACAGGCTTTTGCACTTTTCTTGGCAATAATTGCATATCATGGAGTGCAAAGAAGCAGGCCACTATGGCTCAATCTAGTGTTGAGGCCGAGTATAGGTCCATGGCCTCTACTGCAGCTGAAATTACTTGGCTCTCTTTCCTTCTACGTGACCTAGGCATTCCACAACCTCAAGTGCCTATTCTACATTGTGATAATCTAAGTGCTCTGTATATGTCTATCAATCCAATTCTCCATGCCAAAACCAAACACATCAAATTGGATTACCACTATATTAGAGAACGTGTGGCGCTTGGAGCATTGTTGACTCGGTTTGTTTCATCTTTAAATCAGCCTTTGATATATTTACCAAGCCTTTGTCAAAAGTTCAATTTCAGTCATTGCATGTCAAACTTGGCCTTTTTCCCCATCCACGACCATGTTTGAGGGGGAGTGATAGAATTACACCCATAGAGCATGATTCTATCAATGAGCGGACCAAAGAAATCATGCACTATGATTACAAAATTGTAGTAAAAAAGGCTCCTCCATGATTCTAGCATTATTAAATAGAGGCGCATATCACTCTATCTATTCTAGGAAAGCTAAGATTGTGGTATTCCATATTTGTTGTATATTTACTTGATTGTAGCCATCCTGTACAAGTCCATAAAATGGACCTAAAACATTTTGTAATTATAAAAGTCTTCTCTCTATCTCAACCTTGTGAGATAGAATTTCTCAAACTTCTTTAAGTGTAGGTTTTGAATGTGATGACAAGTTACTGAAGCTTGGTTCACATATTAGTAATTTCCAAATTTTCAAAGATGATGATGCATACATTGTGGGATTCTTTGGTGAAGTCAAAATTTATGCTGGTTTTGAAGAAAATGCATCGGAGACTTGATAGTTTCTAACACTAAACAAGAAAGAAGATGATAGGATGAAGAATAGAGCAGGAGGTTGAGAGCGAGAGAGAGAGAGAGAGAGAGTATGATGCTGAATTCTCATTAATTATTATTCTATACAGAGAACTCCTTATACACCAAAGGATTAGGATTAATTATAGAAACATATACTAACAGGATTGATGTAATTGCAACAGATCAATCAAATTCTTCCAAACGACTCTAACAACTAACTGCCTAACATGTTCTACAATAGAAAGCTACAGGTAGCTGAGAGAATATTATCTATTACAAAATTGACTTGATTTTGAAATTTGAGAAACAAAATTGAAAATACCCCATTATTGGAGGATCAAATGCCACAAGAAACATTGTAGTCCAATTTTAATGGAGGAAAAAAAAAAAAACTTAGGATATCAAAGCCCATCAAGGCAGTTTTTGTTCTCTCTTCCTACAATAATATGCACTAGTAGAAATAATGAGTCATAGTCAAGAAAAGAAATTATGTGTCTGTTAGTGTAGTTGGTCCATTAATTAACTCATTACAATAAATTTCTTTATTGATGAACCAAACCCTTAATCCCCAACACTTGACTCACAAGAAAAATGGTTTGGTACCAATGCTCTCGGCCCCTGGCAATCGGGGTTGGGCTTGGGAATTCAAGGGACATGGCTCTATGGGAAAGAAGCTCTCATCAAGCCCAACATAGCTAGGGTCTAGCCAAGAAGGGCATAATGCCACGCTAGGTAGCAATGAGCACTCCAAAACTCAAGTTAGCAGCTAAGAGCATCTCTAGTAGCTTATCTAAATTTTTGTACTTGTTTGGACAAAGGAATGCAGTGATATTTAGATTTTACCTACCTACTTTTTCAAATACACTTTTCAAATGATTCTCTATTCTTTTCTCCATCTCATTTAAATATTATTTTTTCATTAATTCTTTATTCTTTTTTTAACAACTTCACATCTTTCAACATTTTTTTTTTTATTCAATAGCTGATAATTATAATAGCTAAAAATGTTTGAAGTGTAAACAATACACTTTCCAACAAATTCTCTATTCTTTTCTCCATCTCATTTAAATATTATTTTTTCATTCATTCTTTATTCATTATTTATTCTTTTTTTAACAACTTCACATCATCCAACATTTTTTTTATTCAATAGTTGATTATTATAATAGCTAAAAATGTTTGAAGTGTGAACAGTAAATGCTACTGTGTTCTCTACTTGTAGAGAAGCACTGTAGCAATTCTAATCTAAAAAATGGAGATGGCTGTTGGAGTGGGTTTTGGGGGTGTTTTCTCTCTAAAATTGGCTTTAAAGAAGCCATTGGAGATGCTCTAATTTTGGAAAGAAAAAATGAAGAGAGGAAATTAAGAGTTATGGCCTTCCTCTTGAGAGAGTGAGAGAGAGAGGTATTTATATCTTTAACACCACGTGTGACATGGTAGGGAGCATTATTGCTCTACAAGCCTACTTTAGGCTAATAAGATAGCCTCTTGATGGGACAAGGTAGGCCAGCCACAGCTAGTGCAGCTCGTGATTGTCTCTAATTAGTCCGATACACATTATCTTAAGCTAGTCTTAATGCATAGAGCCTAAGAAACATTGTCTCGGTTGAATTTCCCCTTTTACCCTTATATTTATTTGGCTGCCTCCCACAATAAGGGCCTGTTTGGTTTAGAGTTTTTTTGGATCATATCACTTAAAACTCATAACTGAGTTCTCAAAAAACGTGGGACCCATACAAATTTTTTTGTTTGGCTTGATTTTAACATTGTGTTTCCATCACTCAAAACTCAAAATTTTTGAGTTAGAGTGATGGAAACAGGAAACAAGAAATAGGTGTTTTCGGTTTTTGAGAATTGAGTTTCAGTGGCATTTTTGTAAAATTAAGCAAAGAATGGGACCCACTCGTATGACTTGTCCCATCAATTAACCTCTCTCTCCAACCCGTTCTTCTTTGTCACTTCTCCTTCTTCATTTTTTTTTTCTTTTACCCAGAGCTCTCTCTTCTCAATGACCTAGAGCTCTCCTTCTCTTTTTTGTGTGGCATTAGAGAGAGAGCAAGACCAGAGATCGGAAGCTTTGCCGACGATAGGGGATTCGAGAAACAATGTCGGATTGAGCCTAAGCCGGATCGTGAGACACGTGGACCTCGAGATTGGAAGCTTTGTAGCAACAAGGGATTCGAGATTTGATGCTTTCTATCTCCCAACGTGATGAGACCTGATGCTTTCTTCTTCTTTTTTTCTTTTACTTCTTTCTTTTTCTTTCCTTTTTTCTCTTTTGTTTATTTTCTTCTTTAAGTTGGGTTTTTGCCCTTAGTTTCTTCTCTCTTTTCTTTTTTCTTTTCTTTCTTTCTATCTTCTTCACTCTAGTTTCTTCTCTTAGCTGCTTCTTTCTTTTTTTTTTTCTTCACGTGGTGATGGCAAAGATGGCTGAGTTTGGGTCTCCGATCTAAGGATTTGGGTTTGGGTTTTTTTGTTGTTGTTGTGGTGGTTTGAGGCTTGGGCTACGGTGGAGCTTGTTCACTTGGATTTTTTGGTGAAGGTTATGGTTTTGGTTGAGGGTTGTTGGTGGGTTTGCATTTTTGATTCATTCAGATTTTTTGGTGGAGGTTGTGGTTATGTTGAGGGCTGTTGGTGGTGGTGGTTGTGGTTGTGGATTTTTGGGTTTGCCGTTGGTGGTGGTGGAGCTTGGTTGATGGTGGTGGATGAAGGGTTTGCCGTTGGTGGTGGTGGAGCTGGGTTTCGGTGTAGCTGGGTTTGAAGAGCAAAAAAAAAAGGAACATGGGTAGCAACCATATTCTTCTCTGTAGTGTCAATGGGTGGGTCCATCATTTTGGCAAAAAGTGAAGTTAAAAACTGAGATACATGACTGAGTTTTGTGACCAAACAAAAGTGTTGGATTTTTTGAGTGATAGTGGAGTTTGGGTTATGAGTTTGAGTTATGAAAACTAAGTACTAAGTTATGAAAACCGAGACACCTCTAAACCAAACGGGCCCTAAGTTTTCCAAAAGTAGGCCGGTCAAAAGACAATGGCACACAAAAGTGATCAAAGTGTGTGGTCATTGATCTCCTTAAAGGATATGTTTTGTTACCCTACTAGGATAAAAAATAATCAAATTGGACTTGATCGGAAGTCTGCGTTAGATGTAAGTGATTGAAACTAATGTGCCAAGCCCGAGTTGATTCGAGTCCGGCCCTTCACAACCCCAGGCCTACTAGGTAAATTGGTTTGTTTTTAAACCTTTTTCACAGTTTCTTATTCCAAAAAGAAGAAGAAGAAAAAAAAAATGACATTTCCCCTTCACAAGAATCTCAAATTTTTGACTTTACCAATTCTTGTTATCCATTCTTTCCACATTTTTATCCGAGATGTGAACTTGCAATTACCTCTTCCTAGTGCACCAAATATTACAAATTTTATGTACAATCATCTCTTATACAATATTGATGACAAAACTTATTTAACACTTGAGAACACTACATTTACAATTCTAAATTTGTAAGCACAACATCGAAGTGTATTTCATTTACATAATAGCATATAAGTATTGTTTTGTGGACACCAGATTGTTGTAAACTATAATTGTTGAATCTGTGGAGATACACAATAAAGGATTGGCAAAGGAAATCCTCTTATCAGGTGTAAGTTCACATCCGGCAAGAAAACGGTTTTCGGGATAGTTGACATTATCGGCTGCAAAGATCAATACTGAATGAGATTTATTGCAAGAAGTAATGTCCCTTTATTCTATTAAGAGAAATGCAATAAACAAGAGGAACTAAATTGATTGTTGTCTCAAACATTTGTATTATATCATATATCTTACAATAAACATGATATTCAAAGTATAATTTGGTAAAACTAAGGGAGATGAAAGAAGGGGATAGAAGGGAGGAAAAAGTAAGGGAAGGGAAGAGAAGAAGAGAGAGTAGTAAACAAGCATTGAAGGATTTCATTAATACAATTTCTTGGAAAGAAAAGTCTTCTTGAATAAGTAATTACAAGTGGAACGGTATGAAGGATTGTGTTAAAAAGAGAAATGTTATGTCTTCAATATTTTCACAATAAATCTTAAGTAACAGGTTGTTATGAGTTGTTATTAGTAGAAAAATAATAATTTTAGCACTAAGTTAAAATTAGAACCAATAGCAACATACCACCTATGATTTTTTGTAAAAGTATATTGTGAAAATGTTGTAGACATAGTACTACAAACTAAGAAAGTTTCTATAATACAACCTTTAGTCAAAATTGGTGGTTGTGAGAAAAGTACGAAACTTCATTAAAAAAAGAAGAAGAAGAAGAAAAGTATGAAATATGGGTGAATTGGTCAAATTGTGCATTCACACTTTTCAATGGAAAACTAAAAACGTGTGGGACCATCACAACTCATATATAACCAATGGATCACATATTGTTTTGTCATTAAATTCAAGATAGTTGAAATTACTGGTTCCAAAGATCAATACTAAATGAGATTTATTGCAAGAAAGTAATGTCCCTTTATTCTATTAAGAGAAATGCAATAAACAAGAGGAACTAAATTGAATGTTGTCTCAAACATTTGTATTATATCATATATCTTATAATAAACATGATATTCAAATTATAATTTGGTAAAAGTAAGGGAGATGAAAGAAAGGGATAAAAGGGAGGAAAAAGTAAGGGAAGAGAATAGAAGAAGAGAGAGTAGTAAACAAGCATAGAAGGATTGCATTAATACAATTTCTTGGAAAGAAAAGTCTTCTCGAAAAAGTAATTACAGGTGGAACGGTATGAAGGATTGTGTTAAAAAGAGAAATGTTATGTCTACAATATTTTTACAATAAATCATAAGTAACAGGTTGTTATGAGTTGTTATTGGTAGAAAAACCATAATTTTAGCACTAAGTTAAAATTAGAACCAATAACAACATACCAACTATGATTTTTTGTAAAAGTATTGTGAAAATGTTGTAGACGTAGTACTACAAACTAAGTTTCTATAATACAACCTTTAGTCAAAATTAGTGGTTGTGAGAAAAGTACGAAACTTCATTACAAAAAGAAGAAGAAGAAGAAGAAGAAGAAGAAGAAGAAGAAGAAGAAGAAAAGTATAAAATATGGGTGAATTGGTCAAATTGTACATTCACACTTTATAATGGAAAACTAAAAACGTGTGGGACCGTCACAACTCATATATAACCAATGGATCACATGTTGTTTTGTCATTAAATTCAAGATAGTTGAAATTACTAGTTGCAAAGCTCAATACTAAATGAGATTTATTGCAAGAAAGTAATGTCCCTTTATTCTATTAAGAGAAATGCAATAAACAAGAGCAACTAAATTGATTGTTGTCTCAAACATTTGTATTATATCATATATCTTATAATAAACATGATATTCAAATTATAATTTGGTAAAAGTATGGGAGATGAAAGAAAGGGATAAAAGGGAGGAAAAAGTAAGGGAAGAGAAGAGAAGAAGAGAGAGTAGTAAACAAGCATAGAAGGATTGCATTAATACAATTTCTTGGAAAGAAAAGTCTTCTTGAAAAAGTAATTACAGGTGGAACGGTATGAAGGATTGTGTTAAAAAGAGAAATGTTATGTCTACAATATTTTTACAATAAATCTTAAGTAACAGGTTGTTATGAGTTGTTATTGGTAGAAAAACCATAATTTTAGCACTAAGTTAAAATTAGAACCAATAACAACATACCAACTATGATTTTTTGTAAAAGTATTGTGAAAATGTTGTAGACGTAGTACTACAAACTAAGTTTCTATAATACAACCTTTAGTCAAAATTGGTGGTTGTGAGAAAAGTACGAAACTTCATTAAAAAAAGAAGAAGAAGAAGAAGAAGAAGAAGAAAAGTATAAAATATGGGTGAATTGGTCAAATTGTACATTCACACTTTATAATGGAAAACTAAAAACGTGTGGGACCGTCACAACTCATATATAACCAATGGATCACATGTTGTTTTGTCATTAAATTCAAGATAGTTGAAATTACTAGTTGCAAAGATCAATACTAAATGAGATTTATTGCAAGAAAGTAATGTCCCTTTATTCTATTAAGAGAAATGCAATAAACAAGAGGAACTAAATTGATTGTTGTCTTAAACATTTGTATTATATCATATATCTTATAATAAACATGATATTCAAATTATAATTTGGTAAAAGTAAGGGAGATGAAAGAAAGGGATAAAAAGGAGGAAAAAGTAAGGGAAGAGAAGAGAAGAAGAGAGAGTAGTAAACAAGCATAGAAGGATTGCATTAATACAATTTCTTGGAAAGAAAAGTCTTCTTGAAAAAGTAATTACAGGTGGAACGGTATGAAGGATTGTGTTAAAAAGAGAAATGTTATGTCTACTGATGATACCTGAAATGTTCACCAGTGAGCCACACGTCCCTCGTACGATCGCAAATGGCCCCCGCACAACGAAAAGGAATAACCTAGCAGAGTGTACCGGTGTGGTACCGGCCAAATACCCTCCGAAGGTCAAGTTAGAATTATTCTCACTCCTCTAGAATGCTAGAGAGGGTAAAATTATGCGTACCTTGGATCACGAGGGTGTTAAGGTTTTTATAGTAGCAAGGGTCATCCCCTTTTCCCCTGGAGTAGAAGTCTTTTCCTTTTAGGAATCCTTTTTGGGCATATTTTTCGGGATCCTTTCCTTATAGGGGTTTCTTGAATATTCTATAGCGTGGGAAACAAGTCAATCCCTTACTTGTAGCGTGGGGAGCAAGTCATATTACTTGGTCCGTCGGCCTCAATTCATTTCCTTCAGCTTTTAGACCGTCGGCTATTAAGACCGTCGCACTTAGAGACCGCCCGCTATGGCTCCGTCTGCTTATGTATGGAAGGTCGCACAGGACCGTCGGTCGAGACCCGGACTCCTTTTATCCTTATCAGTCGCCCCCTACTCTACATGTTCGACGCTTACAAACCGTCAAAGATGTTGAGTTATTTTTGAAAGAGAAAAAGAATTATGAATGCCTCCTCGAGCCGCGAGCTATTTAATGCAAGGTTACGTGGCGAGCGGTCGTTGGCCTCGTTTCTGGGCACGGACGTCGCCTCGCATTCCGTGCGTTTTTCCCCTTATATAAATATCACGATTTGCGTCATTTTGTCATTTTAACTTCGCAGATCTTTTTAAGAGAGAAACCGTCGCTCTTACTCACGTTTTGCTCCGTCGGCTCTTACCAAGACCGTCACACTTTGTTTCATTTATTCAAGATCTATTTCACCTGTAAGTTCCTCTTCCTTTCTTTTTGCTTCCTTTTTATTTTTATTTTTGCCCAAGAATTTCTTTTATTGAGAACGTCAGTCTAGGAACTTAGGGTGTATCCGTCACTTGTAGGTAGTCAGATGTCAAGTGACGCGTCGAGTGATCGATCGTCGATCCGCGACGGAGCGGGCTACGACGAAGTCTTTGGCTCAGGTCAAGAGTCCGACGGCTTTTTGGAGTCGTCAGGAAAAAAAACGTCCACCCAATCCCTTAGTGTTGATGTAGAGGACCGTGTTGAGGGAGTTAGGGGAAAGGTGTTAAGTGAGGTTGAGGCCGAGGGGATCGACGAGGAAGTTGTTGATGACGGGAACTAGGAGGAAGGTGACGAAGAGATCGATAGTGACGGAGATAGGGATGACGGTAGCGAGGTTAGTAGTGACGGTAATGAGGATGAGGATGACGAAGAGTCCAGGTGAGGGAACTTCAGGGGAGTTCCTGAGGTAATCGTCCCTTCATCCTTCCGGGAGTGGGCCGTCAATAAATTTCTCCCAAAGATGAGCAACAAAGTTTTTTTTTCTCGAGTTGCGTATTCGTTTCCGCATCCCGCATCACATTCCCCTCCGTCTCCCTAAAAAGAATGAGAGGTGTTATACAGGAGGACGGCGGCTGATGTGGGGATGTATGATGCCATGTTCGCAGCTGGCCTTAGACTCCCACCGACGTCTTTACACCATCACCGTGGCGGATTTCTTAGGATTGTCCGTTAGCCGATCTCTCTCCGAATGCCTGGAGGATCTTTATTGAGCCGAGGTTCTTTGGGGTCGCTTGAGTGGGGAACCGTCGGCTTTCGATAGACGAGTTCTTTTACTGCTACTGAGACCTCAACATAAAGTATCCGCCAAGGGGACATATCACTTTGCACCTCGTGAGAAGAACTTAAGATTAGTGTTTGATATGCCGGATTCGAATAGGAATTGGAAGAATAGATTTTTCTTTGTTAAAGGGACGGACTGGGTGTGTCGCCCGGATGAATGGGATAAGTTGCCCGGTGCATATTGTAATCTCCTACACGTAGTTTACGACGAGTGCATCGTCATGTGGATGGTGAAGGCGTCGTGCGCCTTCTTCCGAGAATCTGATTACGGGTCCTTTTCTTCGTGTTATCTTCGGCACGGCTCCCATCAGTTGAACATTTTGTACCATCCGAAGATAGGTCTTGCGGGCCTTCTTGGATGTCCCGCGCGCGTCATTCCTCCTACGATCATCCTTATATCCCCAATTGGGGGCTTTGGTCGCTCATTGTCCCGCCGGGGTTGTTGGTGTTGCGCGGGGGGATCCGCTCTTTCTTTGCTAACGAATCTCTCTGCAGCTTTCCTTGTCTGATAAGGGCTTCAATCTGTTGCTTGAGGTCATAGCAATCAGCTGTGTCGTGGCCGTGGTCGCGGTGGAATCGGCAGTACTTATCTCGGGAGCGCTTGCTGGGGTCACTCTTGACTTTCCCGGGAATGTCGGCGACTCCTCGTCCTTGATCTGCATAAGGACTTGGTCTATCGGGGTTGTTAGCGGAGTGAAGCTCATGAACCTTCCTCCCGGGGGCTTAGGGCGTCTTTCGTCCCTTCGGTCCGCGGTTCTCACCTTCTTTCGGCTTTGGTCCCGCCGATTGTCTTCCTGCCGTTCCCTTTTCCTAGGCCTCTCTTCTCGGGCTAACAGTGCATCTTCGGTGTTCATATACTTTGTGGCGCGATAAAGTACTTCTAACATGGTTTTTGGATCATTTTTGTATATGGAAAACAAAAACTTGCCCTTCTTCGTGCCATTTGTAAAGGCCGCGACAAGTATCTTGTCGTCGCCGATTTCGATCGAGAGTGCCTTTTTGTTGAAGCGGGAGATGTAGGCTCTTAGAGTTTCGTCTTCTCGCTGCTTCATACTCATCAAGCAAGCCGTAGACTTCTTGTACCGATGGCCTCCAATAAAGTGTGCGGTAAACTGAGCGCCGAGTTCTTTGAAGGTGCTTGATGGAGTTTGGTGCCGGTCGATCAACCAAATTCTTGCTGCGCCCTTCAGCGTTGTAGGGAACGCCCTACACATGATGGCGTCCGCTACTCCTTGAAGGTGCATTAGGGTTTTGAAGGTCTCCGTGGGTCAGCGGGTCCTTGACCCCGTCATAATCGTCTATTTGCGGCATGCGGAATTTACTTGGTAGGGGTAGGAGTTGACGGCGGTGAGAACGGCGAGTCGATTCGGTTGACAAGGTCGTCAAGGTCGCTTGATACTCGTCCCCTTGAGAGCATTCATCATAACCTCCATTTGTTCCTTCATGGCTTGCATCTCTGCGAGAACGAGTGGCGGAGTGGTTTCCGCGAGGGAGGGGATGCTCGTGTTCTCGTTGCTCGGGTTTGCTCGGGCGTTCTTGGCCTGGGGTCCTTCCCCGGTTTCTCCTGTCGGCGCTGGTTCCTTCTTGCTCTACCCCTTGGTTGTTGGGAGCCGCATTCTTCTGTCTCGGTTGCTCTTCTAGGTCGTGGTTTTGTTTTGTGAGGCGCTCCACGACGGCGGCGAGCGTCCTCACCTGTCTTTCAAGCGCAGTTGTAGGAGTTTCTTCTTCTTGAACGTCGTTGATGGTCGCCATTGAGCGAGGGAGTACCATGTAACTCTTTTGCCTAGGAAGCGAGAACAGCGCTTCCCACAGACGGCGCCAACCGATGATACCCGAAATGTTCACCAGTGAGCCACACGTCCCTCGTACGATCGCAAATGGCCCCCGCACAACGAAAAGGAATAACCTAGCAGAGTGTACCGGTGTGGTACGGCCAAATACCCTCCGAAGGTCAAGTTAGAATTATTCTCACCGCTCTAGAATGCTAGAGAGGGTAAAATTATGCGTACCTTGGATCACGAGGGTGTTAAGGTTTTTATAGTAGCAAGGGTCATCCCCTTTTCCCTTGGAGTAGAAGTCTTTTCCTTATAGGAATCCTTTTTGGGCGTATTTTTCGGGATCCTTTCCTTATAGGGGTTTCTTGAATATTCTATAGCGTGGGAAACAAGTCAATCCCTTACTTGTAGCGTGGGGAGCAAGTCATATTACTTGGTCCGTCGGCCTCAATTCATTTCCTTCAGCTTTTAAACCGTCGCCTATTAAGACCGTCGCACTTAGAGACCGCCCGCTATGGCTCCGTCTGCTTATGTATGGAAGGTCACACAGGACCGTCGGTCCGAGACCAGACTCCTTTTATCCTTATCATCTACAATATTTTTACAATAAATCTTAAGTAACAGGTTGTTATGAGTTGTTATTGGTAGAAAAACCATAATTTGAGCACTAAGTTAAAATTAGAACCAATAACAACATACCAACTATGATTTTTTGTAAAAGTATTGTGAAAATGTTGTAGACGTAATACTACAAACTAAGTTTCTATAATACAACCTTTAGTCAAAATTGGTGGTTGTGAGAAAAGTACGAAACTTCATTAAAAAAAGAAGAAGAAGAAGAAGAAGAAAAGTATAAAATATGGGTGAATTGGTCAAATTGTACATTCACACTTTTTAATGGAAAACTAAAAACGTGTGGGACCATCACAACTCATATATAACCAATGGATCACATGTTGTTTTGTCATTAAATTCAAGATAGTTGAAATTACTGGTTGCAAAGATCAATACTAAATGAGATTTATTGCAAGAAAGTAATGTCCCTTTATTCTATTAAGAGAAATGCAATAAACAAGAGGAACTAAATTGATTGTTGTCTCAAACATTTGTATTATATCATATATCTTATAATAAACATGATATTCAAATTATAATTTGGTAAAAGTAAGGGAGATGAAAGAAAGGGATGAAAAGGAGGAAAAAGTAAGGGAAGAGAAGAGAAGAAGAGAGAGTAGTAAACAAGCATAGAAGGATTGCATTAATACAATTTCTTGGAAAGAAAAGTCTTCTTGAAAAAGTAATTACAGGTGGAACGGTATGAATGATTGTGTTAAAAAGAGAAATGTTATGTCTACAATATTTTTACAATAAATCTTAAGTAACAGGTTGTTATGAGTTGTTATTGGTAGAAAAACAAAAATTTTAGCACTAAGTTAAAATTAGAACCAATAACAACATACCAACTATGATTTTTTGTAAAATTATTGTGAAAATGTTGTAGACGTAGTACTACAAACTAAGAAAGTTTTTATAGTACAACCTTTAGTCAAAATTGGTGGTTGTGTAAAAAGTAGGAAACTTCATTAAAAGAAGAAGAAGAAGAAGAAGAAAAGTAAGAAATATGGGTGAATTGGTCAAATTGTGTATTCACACTTTATAATGGAAAACTAAAAACGTGTGGGACTGTCACAACTCATATATAACCTATGGATCACATATTGTTTTGCCATTAAATTCATTTTGTTTCACATTTCATTGTATCTTTCTTCTCTCTATATTTTCTCAACTTTTTTATCGTAGATTCCTATGGCTCTTCAAATCAACAATGGAGCCTCTTCTTCTTCCACTCCCCGATTCATCTACGATGTTTTCTTAAGTTTTAGAGGTGAAGATACTCGCTATAATTTTACAAGTCATTTATATCAAGCTTTATGTGATAAGGGTTTTAACACTTTTATCGATAATGACCTTCAGAGAGGAGAAGAAATTTCAACAAAACTTCTTAAAGCTATTGAATTGTCAATGATTTTGATTGTTGTGTTCTCTGAAAATTATGCATCTTCTAGTTGGTGCTTAGATGAGCTAGTAAAGATTCTTGAGTGTAGGAATAACGGACAGTTAGTTCTACCTATCTTTTACAAAGTAGATCCATCAAAAATACGTAAACAAAAGGGAAAGTTTGGAGTAGCGCTAACTCAACATGAAGAAAATTTAAAGGATAGCATGGAGAAGGTTCAAAGGTGGAGGACAGCTTTGACTAAAGCAACTGACTTGTCTGGTTTGCATTACAAGGAGGGGTATGTAACTATTCACTGCTCTTCTATAAGTTATTTAATAGTTTTCTATAAGTTATAGAGTTTAATAGTTTTGTTATAGGAATCTCAAAAAAAAAAAAAAAAAAAAAAAAAAAAAAAAAAAAATAATTTTTTTTTTTTTTTTTTTTTGAAACAAACACACACACACACAAGGGAGAGGGAAACAGGTTCTAACGAAAAGGCACACCACAACTCCACTCAAAAGTTGATGGTAGAAATTAAAAAAAAAAAAAATTAACGCCATATTATTTTACCATTTATGACTATTAATTCTTGTGTGCTTTAATCGGTTAGGGTGAGTTTGGTTCAGCTTTTTGAAAAAGTGGAGTTTTCAAAAAGTGTGGTATAAAATTGGGCTTTGCTAAAAAACTGAGTGTTTGGTAAAAACTGTTAAAAAGTGCTTTTGAAAAAAACTGAGTATTTGGCTAAGACTTATAAAAGTGGTGGTTTGAGTTGTAAATTACCAAAAAGGACAATGTATATATAAGGGGGTTTATTTCATACTTAAATCAACTATTTAATAATACTTACTAAAAAAAAAACTACTTATTAATAATAATAATAATAATAACAACAACAATAATAATTTATTGTTAACTAAAATTTGTTGTAAAAATATTGTTAACTAAAATTTGTTGTAAAAATATTTTTACAATATTTTCAAACAAATCATACGTGGTAAGTTGTTACTGATTTTAATTTGAACACACCACTTAATTTTTTTTTTCACTAGTATTAGCTAGTAACAACCCACCACTTAAGATTTATCGTGAAAATATTATAGTAACATTTCTTAGTTTAAATTTTTTATTCTTTATTATATTTTTTCTTTATCTCTTTTTCTTTCATGCACAAGTTTTTTTTTTTTTTCCTCTTTTTTTCTCCTCCACACACGTATTCTTTACTTCTCCCAATCTTCACTTTTGACTTTTCTTTATACTTTTCTTCACCAGAACACACTAGAACACACCAGAAGATCAAGCTTCTAGAATTCGTCCACTCTTATTCCAGAACATACCATTTCTTTTTTCTCTTTCTCTACTTTCCTCCACACATTCAGCCACACACCCCACACCCACGCACTTCTTCATCTTGATCTTCACAGTTAGTTTCTCTTAATTTCACCAAAAATCTTCAATACCTCTCTCAGCCCACACCCACGCAAAGTGATTTTTGTGAGTCACGCTTTCCTTTTCGCGGTGAGGCTTTGCCTCATGGCTCATCAAGAATCAAGACCCACTTCGGCACCACCATTTGAGGCAGAGAGATGAGATGAAACAAACAAACAGGCAAGAAGGGTAATTTGGTGTGAGAATTGAGGACATCTTCTGATTTATTGAAGGGTAATTTGGTAAATTCCATAGCGTCCATCAGATAGTTGATTCAACGCGCACAGACTTTTTCCAAAATGCACCTCAGAGCTCCTTTATGGCATTGCACGTTCTCTTCACAAACCTAAAACGCAACTTTTTCCAAAAAGTTGTGTTTTATACCTAACCAAATGGGCTTTTTGTATTTGCTTTTTTCAAAACGGGCTTTTTGGGTTGGGAAAATTGAAACAAACAGGCACTTACAAACTGTAAATCATCTTGATGGGCCCAATCGTGAATTAGAAAAAGGTTACAAGGGAATTAGGATTTCATCTTTAGCAAACCCCAATCATGAATGATAAAAAAATTCACATAAGAATATACAAAAGCTCAAAACTACATTAATATGTAAAAAATATACTAGTATTTATTCAGTATTAATAAAATATAAGAACAAAAAAAATTTTTGTTTTTAATATATTTCAACTCAATTATATATGATCTATCAAAATGACGAATTGACATTCGATCTTCTTTTTTACTCTAAAAAATAATCTATAATTAATTTTGTTTAAAATCTAATAGCATTTTCTCTTTCAATATACATATCAAAGCGAGTTAGATTTTTTTTTTTTTTCATTTTGTTGTGAGCTTAATCTTCACTATAATATTTATGAGCACAAGTCCTCATTTTGTAGTCACAATAAATCTTAGATAAGTAAGTACGGTCAAAAACCACTCTAAAAACAAGTTGATAAGCTATTGAATTTTTAGTCCCTACCATTTATTTGTACAAGTATTGAATTTTTTTTTTTTTTTTTTTTTTAATTTTAAAGTTTGAGTGTTAAACTACATTATGCCCATAATGATAAACTTTTGTTTATAATAATAGTTTTTCATGATATGTAAAATCTTGTAAGTAATTTTTCTCTCAACAAAAAAATATCATCTATTTAAAAAAAAAAAAAAAAATCATTGATCTCTTAAAGATGTAATGCTAAGTTAAGAACAGCCAACTTCATTGTATGCTCAGTAAAACCATAAATTAATTCTTTCATTTGATAATCTATTCAATAATGACATACAAAGAAACTTCATTGCATGCTCACTAAAATGATTATTTAACTCTTTTAATAGATAATTATTTCTAAAAAAAAAAAAAAAAAAAAAACTCTTTTAATTGAGAGTCTATTGTAGCTATTAGGACATATGTGATTCACTTGTTAGGAACATATGTCACTATTTTATATAATTGGCTAATTTTTTGACAAAGCGCACTTTACTTGTATTTGGGTAGATCTAGGATGTGTTTAATACGTCAAGAAACCTTGTTTTAAGTTAAAGTATCAAAGCCATGCAAGTCTGTCCAAGATTCAAGTGCAGAAAGTGTTGTTCATTAAAACTTAACAACTAGCCATCTATCGAGACTTGAAGAGTCATTGAAGCCCGTGGCTCAACAGACTCGACTGAATAGGCTATCTGTCGAGGTTTATGAAAAACAGAGTTTCAGTTCTATTTTGACTCCAATCCATGATTGTATGTTTAGGCTTTCTTTTCTCACAACCCTAGACATATAAAAGGATTATTTAAAAGATCGTCAAAGGTGACAAAAGTTGCACAAGTGTTGAGCAAAGTTTGTTCAAGCAAATTGTGACCGGAGACAGAATTTTCCCTAGTTCATCTTTCTTGTGAAGAAGCTCTTGTGTTTGTACACCATAGGGTTTTGTGACCAAGGAGCTTTTTGATCTTCATCATATGATTAACTCAAGAATTTTGCAACCAACAACCTTCTCTAGTTGGTGATTGAAGTCACGTACTGGGATCCGCGTAATTGGTTAGTCACGTCATCGGGAGCCGTGCATTACAAGGAGAGATTGTCACTACAAAACAAGTTCAATTGGGTATTGGGGTAAGGGTTCAACTGTAGGTTGGTATAAGGTACTGAGAATCCTTTACTTGTAAATGCTTGTTGTGATAATAGTGAATTCTCGAAAGTGGTGACCTTAAAATCACCCAGTGGGGTTTTTGCCCTATAGGTTTTCCCCATTCGTAAACAAATCACCGTGTCAATTTATTTTCCACTGCATACTTAGTTTAATTGATGATTTGTTTGTGCTACCACGCATTTGCATGTTAATTTGATTAATTAATAAACTTGGCTAATTAATCAATTAATTCATCACAAGGGGTCAATTTGTTTTTGTCCTATCAAGTGGTATCAGAGTAGGCACACTCTGATTAGGGTTAATCTTTGCTGTGTGATCCATTGACCCATGTTTGTCATGGATAGAGGACATTCTCTTATTATACCTCCTTTATTTGATGGCACTAACTATGCATACTTGAAAGTGACAGTTTTTAGACCCCTTAAACAATTAATTAAACCTAGGTAATTAGCCAAGTTGTTACGTAGTCCAATTAAACAAGTCTAGGTTATCACAATAATAAAGATCAAATCATGCAAAGCAGCGGAAAATAAATAACACACGATATGATCACCCAGAAAACCAAACCGGTAAAAACCTGGGGAGGATTTGACCTAGCTATCCTTAAGGTAAACTTGAATCCACTATCAGAAAGAATCGAAGTTCATACAAAAGGGCTTACAAACACCTCCACTTGACTTCCTAATGCTACCAACCAGTAGAACTTACCGACACGACCACGTGCAAGCTCCGAATCCACGGACTCCTTCTTTCTTGGATTCCCACCAGCTACAAGCACCCCCGCTTGTGTATTCTTTAAGCTTTAATGGCAAAGAATCGTTTTGATCATCAAGGTGTAGAAAATATCTTCTCCTTGAAAACCCTAAGTTTGTGTAAAGGAAAGCTCCTCTAGATCTCACAAGAGATTTACACAAACCGTAATATGAGCAATACTAAAACGTGGCTAGGGTTTGCCTTTTATACTTAGGACAAATAAGAAACCCTAAAAACGTTTTAAAACAACTAGGGCTGAGTTGGAAAATTCTGCAGAAAAGTAATCTGCTCCGAGCTTAGATCGGTCGAGCCTAAGCTTTGATCGATCGAGCCAGGCCGAAAGCCATAGTGCTTTTTGCTTTACACTCGATTCCAACTTTACATTGACATACAACTTTGAGCTAGCTTTAAACACTTCTAAACACATTGTTTTTATCATGGTTTGCCAACAATACAAATTAGAGTTCTAAGTCCTACACTTTAGAACCTAACAAACTCCCCCTTTGGCAATCCGTGACAAAACACAACATAGAAGCTCAAAGTTTACAAATTGAAAAGCCCTTTACAAAATAATGCTCATAAACAAAAATTCAATCCTAACTACTATCCATCATTTGCAAGTGTAGACAAAGAACTCAATTGAATCAACCTGTATATTTCCTGAAATACTAAACAAAATGCATAACCGCATGTGTGGAAATAATACAAGTAAACAAAATAACTTCTTGATTTCAAACAACACACAAATAAAGACTTATATCAATGAATAACTCATAAATATAAATCAATAAGCAGTTTGAAACAAGAAACAAATAAAGTACCAACAAAAACATAAAACTCCCCCTAACATGAATATCCCATCAAAAACAAGGAAAGAGCTAAAAAGTTAAGTACACAGTGAAGCATCTAGATACAATCTAAAACTCCACAAGCTCCAACCAAAATCAAAAAGTCTCCCCCTAAAAACAAAAACCCTACAAGTACTCCCCCTTTTTGTGAAAGAATGCCAAAGGGCAAACAAGATATCCATCATCAAAAGGGAGGTGGTCTAAACTACGCCAACTCTACACGCAAGGCACGGATCTCATCAAGTACGTCCACCAAAATTTGTCCTTAAGCCGCCTGAACGGTCAAGACATGATCCAACGTGCGACGAATGTCCGAATCATCCGTAGCGATCGATGGAGGAATAGCAAAGATCAACATCGCCAGCAGAAGACTGAAGGCTTAGCAAAGGTACTGCACTGTAGAAGAGGGAGGAGGGGGAACACTACTAGATGACGCACCTCTAGGACGAGAATGAGGGACCTTCAACCGAGCAGCCCTCTGTTGAAGAAAGGTGGCACCTATAGGAGCTATCACATGAACAGGCTCACCTGACAGAAAACCATCTAGACCCAAATAGAGCAGAATCCTATGAATGAAAATAGGATGAATCGGCGCATGCCCTACGGCAGAACTCCTATGAACCTCGTTCAAAGAACGAAGGAACAAGTGAGGAAAACTAATAGACGCTCCGGAAGCAAAGGCGTACAAAAACACACATCTCTCTAAAGGGATGGTGTGGAAGTGAGAGATAGGCCACAAGGAATGACACGCAATCCTAAATAAGAGATAGGCAATCTCGGTAAGCTCAACGGACGTGATCCGATGATCAGAACCCCACCGGATAGATGACCCAATGATGTACGACATGACAACATCTAAAGAGGGTGTCTCATCATAGGGATAGACAAGATCCCGAACAACCGGCACCCCAAGAGCCTCGCCCACCACCCGCGGGGTAATGGTGAACTCTACACCTCGTATCCAACTCCTAACAAGGGTGTTGGAATCATAGATGTAGCAAGAGAGGTTCGAGTAGAACTCTCTAATCAGGGCGGTCGGAGATGGATGATCTATCCGTACGAGAGGCAACCAACCCCTAGACTTAAAATTGGCCCTAATGGCCGGATTAAGCGTATCTAACACAACAACTCGCTCGGACCAGATCTTACGCCTACGATTTCAAGGTGTCATAGGCTTCTCTACACTTATCATTCTTAAACAGCTCTACTCTAGGTGGAGATTCGGAGGAAGTGGAAGTGTTCCTATGAGCTCTAGTTTTCCTAGGCATGGTGCTAAGATAAGGATCAAAACACAGAGCGAAAGAACAAAACCACAAAACAAAACCAAGGGCGGACTGCAAGTTAGCACAAAAACAAAAAATAGAATCAAAATCTATATGATGCATGAACAAGTTTAAATGTCATGATGCATGTGCTAATGCAGTGAATTAAGTCAAAAAGATTCAAATTACAAAATTGGCTTGCACATAAAGGTTTTTAACACAAAAAACCCCAAAATATAGAAACCACTTGATCAATTTTAAAAAAATTGACGAATTGATCATAATACATGATATAATAACAACAATAATGACCAATTACATCAAT
Organism: Quercus dentata; assembly: GCA_028216015.1. Lineage (NCBI taxonomy): Eukaryota > Viridiplantae > Streptophyta > Magnoliopsida > Fagales > Fagaceae > Quercus > Quercus dentata. Next base: position 10,807,378 of record CP116451.1, read on the forward strand.
TGGAGAAGCCAATTTCATCAATTTAAGCCAATTTGACAAAATCCCCAATTCGGATCAAATTCAAAACCCTAGAATTTCCAATTTTTCAAAAACCACAAAATTGATCAAATTAAACTATAAGGAACATCAATATAACATCATGGCACAAAAACCCATTGATCAATTTCACAAGAATAGGCTTGAATCATCAAAAACCCCAAAAATTTTGAAGATGCTGAAAATAGCCATGAGAATGCATGAAAAATGCATGAAAACAAGAAATAAACTTGAAAAAAGAAGGGCAAAAGGGTCTTACCGGCTTCTAAGGAGAAAAACCTTGCAAAAAACTTGAAGGAAAACGACAAAAATTTGATGGTGGAGCCTTGAGCCAACACGGAGAGAGAGAAAAGCAAGAAAAAGTTTGAATAATGACTTTGAAAAAGTCCAAATCTGCTTTTTAAAAATCCTGATACATGAGTTTCGATCGGTCAAAAATCAGCTTCGATCGGTCGAAACAGACAGAGGCTCCCTCTCTCAAAAATTTTAAAATTTTAAAAATTTCGATCGGTCAAAAAACAGAATGGACCGATCGAATCAAGCAGAGGCTCACCATATTTTTCCTAAAAACACAATTTTTGAAAAACAAGTTGATTTGACTCAAAGCATTAAAATTTAAGACCAAAAATGCATGAGTATGATATGATATGATTTTCCAAACAAGAATTTTAAGCCCAATAATCCCAAAAACAAAATTTTGCATTCTCCATAAATTTTCAAGCAACAAATTTAGTTTGCACATAATTCAAAGTGATTGCAAAAACTTGGTTGGTCGGACCATAAACACACACAATAACATGTACAATGTTTAGCAAAGAGTAACTCGTGTAGTGTGTGCGACTAGCGAAGACATGAGATACATGTGAGGTGAAATGTGAATAGTAATCAATCACAAAGTCTACAAAATTCATCACAAAAATTTTAAAAAAGACTATCACCTAAAGAGTTACATTATATAACTCCCACATCTCCTAGATCATAAGCTTGCAATCATGTCGCTTTCTTGTATTTATGCCTCATAATATACATTCCAATTTTAAGTTTATGTGAGTTTGGCATCAAGCCTAATAGTACACACCAATTAGATTTTAAGAATTAAGCACTTTTACCGAGGCTTCACCTTATGTTCTTTTTGTGCATGTGCTACACTTTCTCGAGTACAAAATCTTATGATATGCACTAAGGTGTTCATGATTGGCTAGTGAAAAGTGGTGAGATGGTTATTTATGCCTTTCTCTAAAAGTTCAAGTCCAACATTTAAAAACAAGTGACTTCAAGATTAAGACATAGTAATCAAAAACCATACACATCTTTTCCACACAACATGCACTACAAATTTTCAACTAGTAGAGTGCAATAAATAAGTTCATCAAAGCTAAACAAGGTACAAAAGACATGTTATGTGAAAATAAATTGACCAACCTTGTTCTCAAAAACCAAGAAGAATAGTGCAAAAACAAAATGTGCTTCATTTTCCTTTTTTTATTTTATTTTATTTTATTTTATTTTATTTTAATAAAAAATAAAAACACCTAGAATGAAATGCATGAATGTTATGCAATGCAAATCCTAGAGACAAAAAAAAAAAAAAAAAAAAAGAACAATGGTCACAAAGGGTAGAGCAATGAAGCACAAGGACCAAGAGGACAAAGACAGATTAGGGACACAAAATCACACCAATCACTTGACGAAGAGTCTCAAACTTACTTCTATCAAGAGGTTTGGTAAAAATGTCAGCATTCTGACGCTCTGTAGGAATATACTCAAGACACACAATTTTTCTTTCAACAAGATCCCTAATGAAGTGATACCTAATCTCTATGTGCTTAGTCTTAGAATGCTGAACAGGGTTCTTAGATATGTCAATAGCACTAGAGTTATCACAATAAACCACCATAGTATCTTGGGATATCCCATAATCTGTTAAAACCTTTTTCATCCAAAGAAGTTGTGAGCAACAACTTCCAGCAAGAATATATTCGCCTCGGCGATGAGACAAGGATACAGAAATTTTGCTTTTTGCTCATCCAAGCAACAAGGTTAGCACCAACATAAAAACATCCACCAGTGGTGCTTTTTCTATCATCGATTACCAGCCCAATCGAATCGGAAAAACCAGCAAGAGACAGATTAGACTCTTTGCTATAAAATAATCCATAGTCACAAGTTCCAGCAACATATTTAATTATTCTTTTGACAGCATTTAAGTGTGAAACCTTAGGATTAGAATGAAATCTAGAACAAACGCCAACACTAAATGCAATATCGGGCCGACTAGCAATCAAATATAACAAACATCCAATCATACTTCTATATAGTGTAACATCAACAGACTCACACGATGGATCATTTGTTAGTTTTGCATTGGCGGCCATTGGTTTCTAGCATGGGCAAAGATGGTCCAGTCAAATCTCTTGACAAGATTCTTTGCGTATTTGGCTTGGTTGATGTAGATCTCTGAATCCGTTTGCTTCACCCGTAATCCCAAGAAATATGTTAGTTCACCAACCATACTCATTTCAAACATTGCATTCATTTCATCTCAAAAAAAAATGAGCAAGAGAGTCATTAGTAGCACCAAAAACAATGTCATCTACATAAATTTGAGCTACAACAAAACTATTCTTATCCTTTCTTATGAAAAGAGTAGTGTCTGCAAATCCCCTTTTGAAGCCGTGCTCGATAAGATATGCAATCAATCTATCATACCAAGCCCGTGGAGCTTGTTTCAAACCATACAAAGCTCTCTTCAATTTGTACACATCATCCGGTCTCTGTGAGGGTCAACAAATCCTTTAGGTTGTTCAACATAAACTTCTTCTTGCAACATTCCATTCAAGAAAGCACTTTTGACATCCATTTGATATAACTTGAAGTTTAGATGACTAGCTATAGCCAGCAATATCCTAATGGATTCCAATCTTGCTACTGGAGCAAAGGTCTCATCAAAGTCAATCCCTTCCACTTGTGTGTAACCTTGAGCAACAAGTCTTGATTTATTTTTGATGACAATGCCATGTTCATCTGACTTATTCTTGAAGATCCACTTAGTTCCAATTACATTCACACCCTTTGGTTTAGGAACTAATTCCCACACATCATTCCGAACGAATTGATGAAGTTCTTCATGCATAGAGTTCACCCAATCAGCATCTTGAAGTGCTTCATCTACCTTCTTTGGTTCAAATTGGGACAGATAGCATAAGTGTGTAATTACACTTAAGGCTTTTGACCTTAATCTCATATTGTCATTCAGACTTCCCAATATATTTGAGGAGGGATGATTCAATCTTACTCTAGAGGAAGGACCTTTAACTAGAGATCTGGATGTACCTCTCTGTTCTGATGAAGGACTAAACTCATGTTGAACCCGTTGAGTCTCATGAACTGGAGTGGATGGTTCAGGACTTGATGGCACAGATATTGCATCATTCAACACCATTAGCTCCTCATCACTATGTTTCACAACATAATCATCAGGGAGAGAGTCATTAACTTCTATTGGCTTATATTGAACCCGAATAGTACTTTCTGGATGTGCTTGTGGACATACTTCATCATTGATCACAACATTTGAAGATTCTATGACAATTTTGGTTCTTAGATTGTACACCCTATATGCCCTACTAGTAAAGGAGTACCCTAGAAAATATCCTTTGTCACTTTTAGCATCAAATTTCTCTAGGTGCTCTCTATCACGTAGAATGTAACAATCACTACCAAAAATCCTGAAATACTTGTCAACTGGCTTCTTTCCTCTCCAGAGTTCATAGGGAGTCTTCTTGGAGTTAGGTCTGAAATACACCCGGTTTAGTGTATGGCAAGCGAGTGTTAATCGCTTCTCCCCAAAAAGATTTTGGCAATTTTTTATTGTGCAACATCACACGTGCCATCTCTTGAACGACCCTATTTTTTCGTTAAACTATTCCATTTTGTTGTGGTGTCTTGGGTGATGAAAATTCTTGATGTGTGCCCTGTTCATTGCAGAAAGTAGCTATCTTGGTATTCTCAAATTCTCTTCCATGGTCACTTCTGATTTTGGCTACCACTATATCTTTTTCAACCTGCAATTTCTTACACGGATGTATCATCTTCTCGGGAGCCTCGACTTTATCTTTCAAGAGCACAACCCAAGTATATCTGGTAAAGTCATCCACAACCACTAGAATGTATTTCTTTCCTCTCAAACTCTGAACTCTAGCAGGACCCATAAGATCAATGTGCGGTAACTCCAGAGGTCTTGAAGTTTGAACACTAGCCACAGACGGATGTTTAGATTTAATTTGTTTACCTATCTGACATGGTCCACATATGCACTTGTCTATCTTCTCAAATTTAGGTAAACCAACAATAGCATCACATTTTGAAATCTTTTCTAACTACTTATGACTTGTATGCCCCAGCCGTTGATGCCACAAATCAACTTGATCAATCTTTGCACTAAAACACTTGTTGCTTATGCTTGGTGTCAATCCATAACAGTTTTCCGCCATTCGTACACCAACACACATACAGTCACCTCCACCATCAAGTATTTCACATTCATGCTTAGTGAAGAGAACATTTAGTCCATTGTCACAAATCTGACGATCTTTGAGTAAATTTGCCTTTAGTCCATCAACATACCAAACATCTTCAAAGACCGGTAACCCTGGGATGTCCACAGTTCCAATGCCTCTGATGACAAATTTGCTTTCATCTCCAAAAGTGACTGTACCAATCTTTCCTTCAAAAAGAGACTTGAATAATCCTTTGTTTCCTGTCATATGCCTGGAACAACCACTATCCAAATACCAAAGACAAGAATCACGTGCCTTTAAGGCGGTTAAGGCAATATAACACAAATAATTATTACCACATATGATAAGACCAAGATGTTCAAGGAAAGATTTAACAAACTCAACAAGAGACAAACATACAAAGTAAGCAAGTTGATGAATAAGCAGAAAGAATTTCCAAAAATCCATACCAAAGGGTCAAGGATCAGCTTAGTGATCAAAAGATCAACAACAAAAGAGCTACCTACAGCTTTCGATACCACTTGACAGTTTTTAGACCCCTTAAACAATTGATTAAACCTAGGTAATTAGCCAAGTTGTTACTTAGTCCAATTAAACAAGTCTAGGTTATCACAATAATAAAGATCAAATCATGCAAAGCAGCGGAAAATAAATAACACACGATATGATCACCCAGAAAACCAAACCGGTAAAAACCTGGGGAGGATTTGACCTAGCTATCCTCAAGGTAAACTTGAATCTACTATAAAAAAGAATCGAAGTTCATACAAAAGGACTTAAGCACCCCCACTTGACTTCCTAATGCTACCAACCAGTAGAACTTACCGACACGACCACGTGCAAGCTCCGAATCCACGGACTCCTTCTTTCTTGGATTCCCACCAGCTACAAGCACCCCCACTTGTGTATTCTTTAAACTTTAATGGCAAAGAATCGTTTTGATCATCAAGGTGTAGAAAATATCTTCTCCTTGAAAACCCTAAGTTTGTGTAAAGGAAAGCTCCTCTAGATCTCACAAGAGATTTACACAAACCGCAATATGAGCAATACTAAAATGTGGCTAGGGTTTGCCTTTTATACTTAGGACAAATAAGAAATCCTAAAAACGTTTTAAAACAACTAGGGCTGAGTTGGAAAATTCTGCAAAAAAGAAATCTGCCCGAGCTTCGATCGGTCGAGCCTAAGCTTCGATCAATCAAGCCAGGCCGAAAGCCATAGTGCTTTCTGCTTTACACTCGATTCCAACTTTACATTGACATACAACTTTGAGCTAGCTTTAAACACTTCTAAACACATTGTTTTGATCATGGTTTGCCAACAATACAAATTAGAGTTCTAAATACATAAAGTCCTACACTTTAGAACCTAACAGAAAATACGCATGAGAGCTTTCTTGCAATCTCTAGATGAGAAGGTGTGGCAAGTCAGAGAGATTGGCTGGACAAAGCCAAAGAAAGCGGCGGCGATTAGGATGATGCTAAGATCAAGACGGCAAATTTCAATAGTAGAGCATTGCATGCCTTATTCAGTGCGGTCACCAATGAGGAGTTTAAGAAGATATCCTTTACCGAAACTGCGAAGGAAGCATGGACCATCCTCCGAGAACCTATGAGGGAACAAAGGTCATCAAGGACTCGAAGCTTCAGAAAGTTCAAAAACGTGTACAAAACACTTTTGAACGTTTAGACCCCCAAAAATGAACTTAACCAACACAAGCAATATGTCAAACAACAAGTGTGCGGAAACTTAACATATGCTATAATGTGAAATTGGTTAAATATTATCTAAGCCATAACATAATAAAATCACAGCAGATAATATAAAGGCAAAGATAGAGAGGAAGGAAGATGCAAACACAAAGACAACACGCGATGTGTTATCGAAGAGGAAACCGAAGTGCTCGGCGAAAAACCTCTCCGCCGCCCTCCAAGCGGTAATCAATCCACTAGAAAATACAATTGGGATACAAGGACAGCAATAGACCCTCCAAGCCTAATCTACCTAGTGCACCTAAGCCCTCCAAGCTTCTTGCTCCAACGAGGTTGCGCTGAACCTTTTTCTTTTCTAGCTTCCCGGATTCCGCTACTAAACCATAGCATCAACCAATGAAGATTGTCTCCTTCCTAATCGCTTCCCAGAACTCCAAACAACTGTCTCACAATGATGATGATGGTGAGAACTAGGTTTGGTATAATGCCTCTCAAGGATTTGACAATGGAGAGGAAGAGAGTTGAGGAATATGAAGAGACTCTAAGGTAGGGATTGTGTGTGAAACAATCTTGTTTTTCTTTAGGGTTTCTCTCTCAAAATTCTCTCTGGAAGCTCTCTTTCAATCGTGGGTAAAAGGGGTATTTATACTTTGGAGTGGGAGAGGAATGTGAAACGTCAAGTTTTACAAAACAGGGTGGCTCGCGGCTTGACCTCGCAGCTTGACTAAGTCGCGAGATCCATCCACGAGATAATCGTATGGCCGATTGTCCTATTTTGTCCTGTAGTGCTCCGGCTAGCATGACTGTTCATCTTCCAAAGATGCTTGGCACGTGTGCGGCTTTTCTCAAGCGGCTTGCAGCCGCAGTCCACCCGCGAGTCCCAGCCGCGACTCTCTTTTCTTGCACACTCTTGAGCAATCTTCACTCTATCTCACTCACTACCCTTACAACAAACCCACCTAAATACGGGGTTACTAAATGCTTTGAATTACAAGCGAATTTGGCACAGAATAAAGCCAATTAGATGGTTGAATAAATTCAACCTTACAATCTCCCCCTTTGGCTATTCCGTGACAAAACCCTAAAACAGACTCTAGACTTAACATGTGAGTTGGGAACAGTTGAACAAAACTCACTCACACCTAACTCTAGAAGTCGTGAAGCACTTGAATCATATGAACACAATATTCTGAAACACAACAATACACCATGATCATTGTAAGCAGAAAATTATACATGCATATGAAATAATCGAGAATGTGATCAAGCAAAGATGGAGTTAAGATATAAACCATGGCTTGATCAACCAAGTGAACACCACTAGGTAGTGATCACGAGTGCTCATTCACACTTGGAATGAACACAAGGACATACAAGTTAACAAGCACAAGGCAAGACACTTGTATGCTCAACACTCAACCATTGCATAGCACACAAGGCATATGCATCTAGGAACAATCCTACAAGGGCACAAGAGTGACAAGACATAAACCAAAATGCAGAACATTTAGATTAGAGTACTGATTTCAACAAAAGCATAAAGGCTGCATAAGCAAGGTACATACCATAAAGCCTACAAATTATGCATAAAACAATAACCCTAACAGCTTACAAAAGCAAATGGGTACAAAACACGTAATATCCTGAATAACATCAACAAATTATATTAAAGATTAAACCAAGAGTATAAGAAAAGAGTTAGAAACAACTATACACCAAATACCCTAAAACATAAGCATATAAAACATAGTTTTTGAATTTGATAACTATGACAACTCCCCCTCAACACATTACTCCCCCTTAAGATTTGCTTTTCTGCTTTTCATAATTAATGACATAATTTCTCCCCCTTTTTGACCGGAATGGCCAAAGGGTCACCGGTCATCTTTGAGTTGTGAAGTCTGTCAAGTTTAGCGACCAAGACATCAACTGGTCTTGCATGGCTCTCATCCTGTCGAGTGCTCGGTTTGGACTGCCCTGATCCCATCAAGCCTTTCCGCATGATCCGGAAAGCATCCGGAGGTGTATCTGCAGAAGTTGAAGCTCTAGACCTTTTGCCACTCCTCCCGGGTGTTGAGGTGGATGCATGCCCCGCCGCCTCTGCATCGGTCTCCATTGGGACACCCTCTCCTTCATCACCTTCATCTTCTTCTCCTGGAAGCCTAACACCGATCCTTTTGCGGGTAAGTTTGTTAATTGCGGAGGGTGTGGACATGTGGCTGATGTCTTGAGGGATTGGAACACCGTTCATTCTAAATATCCTCATTAGCAAACTGGGAAAGATCGGTTTTGGCCTAGACGTTGTTCTTGTCTCATCCACAATGATGTCAAATATGAGGGAACTTATATCTATGAAGTTCTTTTCTTTGAGATCCATCAGAAAAAATTGCTCTAGCACAATTGATTGTAGTCAATTTCTTAATAGGATAGAGGTTAAACATCATGATTATGGTTAGACACCTCATGTCCACCGGAAAGGCGTGGTATTCAAACATTTCCCTTCTCTCCGCCCACCTATCCTTTGTTGAACTGTTTCAATAGAAACACTCCTATCCTTGAAATTGATAAATTCCTCATCATCTAAACCTTCAAGCCCTAGTACATCATCTATGACATGTGCATCCAAAATGAATTCTTTACCTCTAACCCTGAGAATTTAACTCATTCTCCTTTATCACAAAGATTTGAGTAAAATTCCCTAATCAGGGTTCACACACCAAAGGAAATCACTCAAAAGCTTTTCCCATCCTCTTTCTTCAAAACAGTTGGGAATAAAGGTTTGTCTTAAGTCCTCCAAATCTACAAACCTTTCTTGAATAATTCCTGCATGCAAGAAGTTATCCTTGTATCTCTCAAAGTGATGGGCTGACCTAAACAGTTTAGAATCCATTTTTAATCTCTTGTCGGCCTTCTTTGCAGTAGATTTCTTCTTCTGAGGTGAGGGAGTCATCTGTGAACAATCAGAAAAAGCCACAACAGCATAGAACAATATATGTGCAGAACTAGTCAATACCATGATTAACAAAGAGATATCATCCACACAAAAGAACTATGAACACTTAAACAATAGGCTACTAAGATCAAACACATGGATAAACCAAGCCTAAGATAGGAAACACATGAACAACAAAGAGAAATTATCATAAAGGCGGATATATGTCATTGAGACATATAGTGAAAAATGGATATGACACACAATCGGTATTCAAAGACTAACAGAAGCTCCCAACATATTAACACAATAGAACATGCATATTTAGCACAGTGAAACTCACAGTATCCAACGGAACAATGTGAAACAACACAACAGCTCAAAGTTCGGATAACATAAAATAATCACTTAGCTAAGCACAGGATGAAGAGCAATAAGGCATCAACTAAGATCACATCAAAATCTAGCAGTAGTATTCGTAAGCTAAGTATGAACAAGGAGCAAAAATCGAAACCCAAACCCATTTCAAAATCACAAACATATGCGAAAAAATCAAAGAGAAAAACACAAAATTAAGTAGAAAAGAGTGCAAAACTGAAAACCCATACCTGTTTCTTGAAGATTTTGAGCTTTAAAAATGCAACAATGGAGATTGGAAATGGGAGCACGGAGTGTTTGGGAGGGAGAAAGTTTAAAGAGAAGATGAATAGTTACAAAAGTTCGAGGGAAAACTGAAAAAAGTTTAAAAACTGCTCCTGTTTACGCCAAACACGCGATTTTCGCGACTTGATTGAGTCGCCACAAAGTCGCCAGCTCAAGCCGCCAAAACACACAAGAACAAAATTTTGAAAAATTTTTCTAAGTGTTTTTCGCGACTGGAGGACTACCCGCGAGTGAGTCGCGAGCTGAGCCGCGAAAATCTCTGAGTGAACCTCGCGACTCAACCTTCTACTCGCGAACAAGTCGCCAAAAATGACCAGCGAATATGCGACTGAGGCTCGCGACTTGACACACCCGCGATCGAGCCGCCAAAACAGGGCAAAGCAGGATTTTTGAAATATTCAAATTTTTCAAACAAAATACTTTCCAAAAACACCTAAAACACTCAAAAATCTTTTTGTGCTTGAATTAACAAGGATTGAGCATGTGAAAACACATTTCATCAAGTACAATCACACAAATGAGTAAGGCATTTATTGAACATAAACTTGTGTGTTGTGTGTGGATATCAACAATGAGATAGTCCTTCGTCTAATGTGAAGCTTCAATGATCAATTCAACCAAGGCATACACAATTAGCACTAGATCATGTGACCCATCTCAATTATAGAAATATGAATATATGACCTCCCACACAACTTGATAGCATAACTTGGAGCTTATCATTTTACTCCACTTTCAAACAAAACATTTGGTCTTTTTGATCTTTTGAGGCAATCATCTCTCATTGTGAGAGTGATATTTGACATTCCACTTTAATGAACAAGCCTTTGGCTTTTTGAATAAACATTCACTTTCACATAAGGTCGCTTACCCTTTTTCCTAGTCGAATACTAGAATGTGCGACAGGCTTTTGCAGCTCAATATCTCTTTTCATTTGGAGATTTACATTTGGTGAGCTCTTTTTATAAAAACAAAAAATAAAGAGTGGGAAGATATATAGACACAAGTCTATGCATGTCTCAAGATCAACATAACCATTCACTAATCATTCATGACAAGTTTGAAGATCTATTTACAACAATCACATAGATTTCAAGATTTTTCCCACAGAGATATATAGGTGCATGAAAACAAGCAATGCTCGAAAATGCACAAAGCCATTAGCACAAAGGTATAAGGCAAAACAAGTTTTGAGACAAAACTCAACAAAGTCAATCAAGCTTTTTGATTTTCTAATTTTTATGTGATTTTTGGATTTTTGACACAAGAAACAAAAAGATTGATAAAACAAAAAAATATACACAAGAAGATAAGCAAACAACCAACATTAAAAAAAAAGCAAGAAAACCAAACAAACATTGTCACAAAGCATAGGAAGTATTAATGCATGGACATGTTGTAATGCTTATGCATGAGTACCATTTTTCACCCACACGTCACTTGCGTTTGGGGTGATTTCCTTATAGGATTGGGTACGGGAGTTAGGGCTTTCAAACCTTCGTGAGAAGCTTTCCAAGCAGTTGGTAAATGCACCAATCATCTTCATCACGTTCATCATTCCGGGATCTCCATTTTGCTCTCTAGATTGATCACCCGCCCAAGTTCTCCTATCATTTCTCGGGTCCTCCCGACCTTTGAGGAGTTGCACTTCTTCTTTGCTCTCGGCTTTTGGCAATTTGGTCGAGTATGCTCTTGAAGTCCGCAATAATGGCACACATAAGTTCCTCTAGGACCTCTTTGTGGTCGTGGACGTGACTTGGCACGAGATTCGAGACCTTCCCACGAGATCGATTACGGGGGTTCAAAGATCCGTTGGTTCAAAGACATTCTTCTTCTCCTCCACCTCGAGCTTCTCACCGGTAAGTTCAGCTACCATTGGATCTTTTGCCTTTACAAACTTCACTTCTTTAGTGACATTTCCGGATGAACTACTTCTTCCGGTATATCCCAATCCGGATTTGTCTGAAAAACTCTTTTGAGATGATATGACATCATCTAGCTTCTTGGTGGTGACCCTCTCTATTTTAGCATTTGCTTGCACAACCTCATTCTCAAGAAATCTCACTTTTGTGTAAGCTTCGGACAGCTCACCATTCAGTATTTCAATCTCACATTTGGCCTCCCTATATCGGATTAGGAGACTTTTGTAGTCCTTCTCAACCTTCTTCATTTTTCTCACAAAGACCTTGGCCACCCTTGTGTACTCACCCGACTTTTCCAAGAGTGAGTTATAATTCTCTTGAAGATTTCTTTGTGCTTTCATATTCTTGACAAAGATTCTCTTCAACAATTCCTAGTGATTCATCATCACTATGTTCTCCAAGGTCTTGTACAAGCAGATTTAACTCATCCGAAGACTCAACATGAGCAATAGTCATAAAAGCTGAATAGTTCCCCTCTCCATCACAGCTCTCTTGATTAAGAGTCGAGACGAATCCAAGTCACTCAAGGTCGTGGCATACACTTTACCTTTCGATTTCAAATAATTCGGACATTCCTTCTTAAAATGTCCATGCCCGTTGCATTCAAAACAAGTGACATCTTGTGTGGGTTGGGATTCTTTTCCATCTTTCTTTTTGAAATCCCTCTTCTCCCTTCCTTAACTTTGGAATTTTCTTTTATCATCGAATTTCCCATTATTTTTGAATTTCAAGAACTTCCTGAAATTTTTGACAAGGTAAGCTACATCTTTGTCAACCCCATCTTCTCCCGATGAGTCTTGATCTTCCACCTTCTCATTAATGGTCTTTAGAGCAAGAGATTTACTCTTCCGTTGATTGGGCAGCGACATCTCATAAGTCCGCAGAGAGAACCAACCAGCTCTTGTACTTTGATGTCATCAAGGTCCTTGCTCTCTTCAATGGTCTGTCACTTTTGCTCAAAAACTTTCCTAAGAATGATCGAAGGATCTTCCTTACAATCTTTGAGTCCTCCGTTTTCTCCCCAAGTTGAACTTACTGACAACCACCTCATTTAGCTTTCCATAGAAAGAGTCAAAAGACTCATCCTCACTCATTTTGAGCTTCTCAAACCGAGTGGTCAGCATTTGCAACTTAGTGTCTTTCACTTTCTTCGTGCCTTCATAGGTGGTTTCCAAAATCTCCCATGCTTCTTTGGCAATGGTAATATGAGAAATCTGTGAAATTCATCTCGAGACACACCACGAAAAATAGCATTGAGTGCTTTATCATTAGCATTAGATGCAGCAAGTGCTGCCTTATCCCATGTGGATTTGGCTGCCTCGGGTTTGGTCCAACCAATCTCAACAACATCCCAAACGGATTCATCAATAGAACATAGAAAGGCTCTCATGCGAACCTTCCAAAATGCATAATTACTACCATCAAAATATGGAGGTGCATTAAGGGATTGAGACCTATCCATCTCAAAAAGGAGTCAAGGATCACACAATGGTAATGAAACCAATAGCGATTGTACCCGCTCGATACCAATTGAAAGTTCAAAAACGTGTACAAAACACTTTTGAACGTTTAGACCCCAAAAAATTAACTTAACCAACACAAGCAATATGTCAAACAACAAGTGTGCGGAAACTTAACATATGCTATAATGTGAAATTGGTTAAATATTATCTAAGCCATAACATAATAAAATCACAAAGAGATAATATAAAGGCAAAGATAGAGAGGAAGGAAGATGCAAACACAAAGACAACACGCGATGTGTTATCGAAGAGGAAACCGAAGTGCTCGGCGAAAAACCTCTCCGCCGCCCTCCAAGCGGTAATCAATCCACTAGAAAATACAGTTGGGATACAAGGACAGCAATAGACCCTCCAAGCCTAATCTACCCAAAGTGCACCTAAGCCCTCCAAGCTTCTTGCTCCAACGAGGTTGCGTCGAACCTTTTTCTTTTCTAACTTCCCGGATTCCGCTACTAAACCATAGCATCAACCAATGAAGATTGGCTCCTTCCTAATCGCTTCCCGAAACTCCAAACAACTGTCTCACAAAGTGATGATGATGGTGAGAACCAGGTTTGGTATAATGCCTCTCAAGTATTTGACAATGGAGAGGAAGAGAGTTGAGGAATATGAGAGACTCTAAGGTAGGGATTGTGTGTGAAACAATCTTGTTTTTCTTTAGGGTTTCTCTCTCAAAATTCTCTATGGAAGCTCTCTTTCAATCGTGGGTAAAATGGGTATTTATATTGGAGTGGGAGAGGAATGTGAAACGTCGGGTTTTACAAAACAGGGGTGGCTCGCGGCTTGACCTCGCGGCTTGACTAAGTCGCGAGATCCATCCGCGAGATAACCGTATGGCGATTGTCTTGTTTTGTCCTGTAGTGCTCCAGCTAGCATGACTGTTCATCTTCCAAAGATGCTTGGCACGTGTGCGGCTCACGCGGCTTGCAGTCACGAGTCCACCCCGCGAGTCCCAGCCGCGACTCTGCTTTTTCTTGCACACTCTTGAGCAATCTTCACTCTATCTCACTCACTACCCTTACGACAAACCCACCTAAATACAGGGTTACTAAATGCTGAATTACAAGCAAATTTGGCACGGAATAAAGCCAATTAAATGGTTGAATAAATTCAACCTTACAGCTTCAAAGGCTCACTACTAGCTTCAAAGAGATAAAGATGGAGGAAGATGAGTCATTTTATGAGTTCTATGCCAAACTCAAGGACATAGTGAACTCAGCTTTTAATCTTGGGGAAACCATTCCAGAACCCAAGATTGTGAGAAAGGTGCTTAGATCTCTACTCGAGAGATTCCATGCCAAGATCACCACGATCAAGGAATCAAAGGACATTGACAAGATTCCTTTGACAGAGCTAGTTGGTAATCTGCAGACCTATGAGTTAGGTTTAACAAGAATTGGTAAGTCGAGTAAGGGCAAGAGCATGACATTGAAAACCAAGAGTAGTGATATTGATGAGTCTTCAGATGATGAGGATTCTAAGATGAAGTCTTACATTATAAGGCAATTTAAGAAGTTCATAATGAATGCCAATAGGAAGGGCTTCGACAAGGGCCATAGGCAATCTAGTTCTTCTTAGTTCAAGAGCCAAGATAAAGGGAAGAAAGATGCTAGGGATGGCGGTCAGTACACTGTTCCTTCAGGACCAAAGTGCTTTGGGTGTCAAGGCTTTGGTCACATGAAACAAGAGTGCCCTACATATCTCAAGACCAATGGGAAGAGCAAGGCACTTGCTGCTACATTGAGCGACACCGAGCTTGAGGATGATTCCGACAATGAGGATGACGGAATCCTGAATGCCTTTGTTGCCATTGTCAATCCTACTAAGGGGATTGTTGAAGATGTGGATGATTGGTGGAGTCTAAGTTTGAGAAGATGGATGAACAAGATGACATCCACATAGCCTATGCAAAGTTATACAAGGTCTCGGAAAAGCATGAGAAGTTGTATAGGTTGACCACCAAGAAGCTTAGTGATGTGGAGCTTGAGCGTGAAGAGCTTTCCACAAAGTTTGATGAAGCCAATCAGACTATTGGAGCACTAAGGTTTGAGAATAACTTCTTGGCCGAGAAGATCAAGAAGCTTGAGGCAGAATTGTTCCAAGTCAGAGCTCGGCTAGAAAGGATCTCAAGTGCTAAGCTTGATGAATTGCTCGATCTTGAGAAATCTACTTCCGATCGAACCGATTTAGGGTATGATTTCTCTTCTCCTTAGTATTGCTTCTACTAGTACTACTATTTTTGTTCCCCCTGCTAATAATGATGAAATTGAGAACAATAATGTCAAAAATGATTTAGCTAGTGAGAACATAGACAAGGGTAAATCTATCTTAGGAGCACCCCCTAAGTAGGATAAGAAAGAAGCTAAAAACCCTAGGGCTAAGAAGGCTAACTCTCAAAAGCCTAAACAGAAGAAGCGACATCTCTATCATCACTGTGGAGTAGCCGATCATACTCAACCTAATTGCTATAAGTGGTTAGCCACTCAACAGAGCAATAGTATAATCGCATTGGGAAACCAGAATCGCCCATCCTCTTTTGCTCCTCTTGAAGATCTTCTCAAAGCCCTCATGTTCCTTTCGAACTTGAACGGTTTTAACTCTTCCCCCTTTTCGCTAGATCAAGGATTTGCTATATGGAAAGGTTCTTCCAAGGTATGGAAGGAAAATGGCTCCAAGTGATTCTATCACTTCTTTTCTCTTTTCCTTTCTTTTTCTTTTCTTTTTTGTTTTGCATTACTTGTGTGTTTTGCTTTCTTGTTTTGAGTCAGTCTAGTTTTATGTTTTGCTTTGTTTAACATGTTTTTGTTTGGTTTTGTTTTCATTTTTTTTTTTTTTTTTTTTTTTTTTTGCTTTGTTTTGTTTTTCATATAAAAATTGAAAAATACAAAAACAGTGTGTGTTTGTGTACATTGGTACTTGTGTACCTTGGATGGCCATTCAAACAAAGTTTTATAAATTTTGTATCATTTGTAACTTAGATGAGCATCTTTATGCACAACTAAGTAAGTGAGCTTTATGGCTTGTGTTTGTGATGAGTAAGATTAAGTAATCTCTTATGCTTAACACTCGTATCACTCTTTTTGACGAGAAGGACTAGAAAATCCTAAAAGAAAGGCATAAATAACTATCTCACCACTTTTGCCTGCCAATCATGAAATGACATCTATATGTTTCGGCATAGCAAAAGTGCAATGTCAATGACATTTGTATGCTTTGGCATAGCAAAATTGGAATGTCAAATGCTTAATATCATTGGGTATTTCTTTTCTCTCTCTTATATGCTCATGCATGATCTGCTTAAAAAGAAAAATATGTAAAGAAAAATAAAAAGCAAAAAGATCAAAATGCTTTATATATGTTGCAAGCGTGTATTCTAGGAGATGTGAGAGTTATAAGATGTACCTCGAAGGTGATAGTCCCCATCAAACAGTTATGATTATGTGTGAGTTAAAGTGATTTTCTCATATCTCAAATCATCATAACATGTATACATTTACACAATCTTGCAATGTTTTTCACACACAACATGCAATATTCTTTGCTACTCCCGATACATGTGCAGGTACAATGTGATTTGGTCATCACAAGGAATACATGTGTTAATGTATGCTCATTAAACTGTCTTGATTTGTTTTTGAAATATAAAATTGATTAGACTTGTTTGTGTGTGTGTTTTTGGGATCTTTGTGCTTAACATTTTGTTGAGAGATGATTTTGAGAGTTCAAAATGTTGATTGGATCATTGGTTGAGTTGGTGTTTGATTGCATTCATATCTGTGTTTTTCTCTTCTTGAAAAACTGTTTTTAAGTAATCTCGACAACTCCTCGACACCTCTCGATACCTAGCTTATCTATCGAGCTCTTCTATTGCTTTTTTATCGCAATCTCGACACCTCTCGATAGCTAGGTGGATGGATCAAGAAAGTTCCTGTCCCCTCGATACCTTCTCGATCAATCAAGCTTGTTTTGATGTGGACACCTCTGGACACTTCTCGATAGCTGCATCTGTTAAAGCTTTTAAAGTTCGACACCTCTCAACACCTACTACCTGTTGAGGTTTACTCAACCTCTATATATTCGTTCAGCGCAATCCGGTTCTCATTTTCTCAATCTCTCTCAATCTGTCCGTGTCTTTTCACATCCCAAACTTCTCTCTCTCACTCCAAACTTTATCCCAAGTTGATTTTCGGCCTTAATCAAGTTTCTCTTCACTAGTAAGGTTCCTAAATCCCTCATATTCATGCATTTCATGATTTTTAACCTAAGTTATTGGGTTTTTGAAAATTTTTTGGGGTTTTCAAAATTGATGAAGTTATTGTGAAATTTTTGGGTTGCTTGTTGTGATAATGCTTTAAAATCTTCATGCATTGCATCCCATGTGCATTATAACTATATTTTCATGCATTTAGATATGTGTTATATATGTTAAACTGCTTGTGTGCTAATAGGTTTGGAATGGGCTAAGCCCATGATACAATTATCTTTACACGTCACATACTCATGCATTTTCATGTATACATCCTTTACATTCAATATATTTTTATATATTTGACTGTTTTGGGACTTTTCTGAGTGTTTCTTTCTTTCCCCCTCACTCTTTAGTTTATGTTAGTGCGTTATGGCACCAAAATGTAAATCTGCTCTGTCTCGGAAACGCTCTTCGTGCCGAGGCATCATTTTCTTCTGATCCCACACCCTCTTCTGTTTAGTTCCATGATGAGGATGCCCGAAAGGACTTATTGGAGAACTTTTCTCGATGAGGTGTTCGCTCGAACGCCAAGTCATTTTTTCGGACTTCTCCGACATCGACCTACCCACTATCATTCACAGTAGGGGTTGGGAGTCATTATGTGATGTCCCAGTCACATGTCCATCCGTGCTGATCTAGGAGTTTTACTTCAACATGCATGGATTTGATTATTCAGTACCTCTCTTTGTTACTCACGTTCGAGGTATGTGCATAGTTGTCACACTAGGTATTGTATCTAATGTGCTCCGTGTCCCTAGGGTAGAGCATCCCGACTACCCTCATTGTGAGCATCTTAAGACTGTGTCTAAAGATGAGCTTATTTCTACCTTTTGTGAGCATCCCTCTAATTAGGGTGATCGTCAATTTACTCCATGTTCGACCTTTGCTAAAGGTCCTTCATTCATGAACATGGTTATGACTTTTGTTCTACATCCTTTTTCTCACTATAACTCTATCACAGAGCCTCATGTTCGATTTTTTCTTTCTTTGTTAAAGCATCTCACTATAGATTTTCCCTCTCATTTCATTATTTCTATCATAGATGTCTATAAGGATACAGCATCCCGTGATAAGCTCATCTTTCCCTCCGCTATCACGAGGATTTTACGCCATTTTTCTATTCCCTTTCCCATTTCTGACCACTTTCACATTATGTGTG
The DNA here is from genome assembly GCA_028216015.1 of Quercus dentata. Classification (NCBI taxonomy): domain Eukaryota; kingdom Viridiplantae; phylum Streptophyta; class Magnoliopsida; order Fagales; family Fagaceae; genus Quercus; species Quercus dentata. Next base: position 10,826,091 of record CP116451.1, read on the forward strand.
CCATTGACGCCGCCACCGTTAAACGGAGCGAGGCGCAGTTTCATTTGAGGCGGTCCGGGTCAACAACTCCTCCCACTCCTTCAGCTCCATCCACCTCCACTCCATCTACTTCTGCAGGAGGTGTGACTTTAGATGCGATCATGGCGCAGCTTCAGCGCATGGATGCTCGCCTTGACACTCTCACCGATAAGTTGTGTCAGGTGAACACCCGTGTCGGCCGTATTGCTAGATGGCGGGCTCGCCTTGGTGGCTTTATGGAGTCTCCCTCTCCTCCTCCCGAGGCATCCGAGGACAATGATGCATTTGACGACAATGATGATGATGGAGATGGTGATGCTAGCACTTCCAGCTCTGATGAGATGTCTACTTGACACTCTTACCCTTTATCACTCGTGACAAAAAGGGGGACTAATTTTGGTTATGAGAGTAGTCATACTTAGGGGGAGGGTTAGTATAGGAGATTTTTTTGTTAGGGGAAGTGTTGATTTTGAGGGATGTAGTGAGGACTTGATGTATTTTTTTTTTTTTTTTTTTTTTTCTTTCTATTTTAGATACATCATATCTTGTATATTGGTCTTATGACCGTTTTGACATACATTGTACTTATATTCTTTTTATATTAATGTATGTTCTTTCACCCATCCTTACATGTGTTGTTTTTTTTCTTTCTGTATACACATGGTTTTTATTATCTATGTATGCAATCTATTATTTCTATTTCATACTAAGATACCTTGATGAGTTTTGTTTAAAGTGTTTCAAAAATACAGGTTGTCAAAGTCTACTTGCCATAAACTCTCTTCTTGCAAAGTTTTTCAAGAGTTTGTGTTAGGATAGATTTTATTGTATTAAACAAGTGAATATGAGTTGAGTGATTTATGACTTCTCTCATATGTTCATTTGTTTGTTGTGGTTTTGTCACAGATTGCCCAAAAGGGGAGATTGTTAGAACATATGTGATTCACTTGTTAGGAACATATGCAACTATTTTATGTAATTGGCTAATTCTTTGACAAAACGTACTTTACTTGTATTTAGGTAGATCTAGGATGTGTTTAATATGTCAAGAAACCTTGTTTCAAGTTCAAGTGTCAAAGCCAGGCAAGTCTATCCAAGATTCAAGTGCAGAAAGTGTTGTTCATTAAAACTCGACAGCTAGCCATCTATTGAGACTTGAAGAGTTGTTGAAGCCCGTGGCTCGACAAAGAGGCTCCACGATAGGGTATCTGTCGAGGTTTATGAAAAATAGAGTTTCAATTCTGTTTTGACTCCAATCTGTGATTGTATGTTTGGGCTTTCTTTTCTCACAACCCTAGACATATAAAAGGATTATTTTAAGGGTTGTCAAAGGTGACACAAGTTGCACAAGTGTTGAGCAAAGTTTGTTCAAGCAAATTGTAACCGAAGACAGAATTTGCCTTAGATCATCTTTCTTGTGAAGAAGCTGCTGTGCATGTACACCGTAGGGTTTTGCAGCCAACAACCTTCTCTAGTTGGTGATTGAAGTTGCGTAATGGGATCCGCGCAATTGGTTAGTCACATACTTCGAGCTGTGCATTACAAGGAGATATTGTCACTATAAAACAAGTCCAATTGGGTATTGGGGTAAGGGTTCAACTGTAGGTTGGTATAAGGTACTGGGATTCCTTTACTTGTAACCGCTTGTTGTGATAATAGTGGATTCTTGGGAGTGGTGACCTTAAAATCACCCGGTGGGGTTTTTGTCGTATAGGTTTTCCCCATTCGAAAACAAATCACCGTGTCAATTTATTTTCCGTTGCATACTTAGTTTAATTGGTGATTTGTTTGTGCTACCACACATTTGCATGTTAATTTGATTAATTAATAAACTTGGCTAATTAATCAATTAATTCATCACAAGGGGTCAATTCGTTTTTGGCCTATCAGTAGCTCACCAAAAAAAAAAAAAAAAAAATCAACTCACTCATGAAATCCAATTGTAAAATAGTCTTAGAGATGAATTAATTACCAAAGTTAAAATGCAACACATTTGTGAATTAATTCCCAATTATACCAATCCAATTTTAATGATTTAATCAATGAAACCATTAAGTCACAAATCAATAAATCACAGATCAACCACCACCCTTGGTGCAGTGGTTACTCCACAAGTATAAGTGCTTGTGAGGTGTGGGAGGCAAGGGCCGAAGTTCAAGTTTCTAGGAGGAAGCTTTACACACTTATATCTTAAATTAGGCTTTAGTAGAATTACTATCTTGTATTTAATAAACAAGAGTCACAAATCATAAAGCATGCAATAAAAGCAATAGACAAATAACACAATGTTATGGTGAGGAAGTGAAAAAAATTGATATAGAACATCTCCAATTGAAAAAGAAAAAAAAATATATTACAAGAGCAACACAACCCAAACAAGACAATTCACTATATGAAGAAAAGTTACAAATCCAAGACAAGACCCTTGCCCCTAGGCACTACTGATTAGATGAACTTACTATTCCAACCCACAAAAACTTTTGAACTTTTGAGCTTTTCGCACATGAACAACCCATCAATGTATATTTTCAAATTGTCTAACTTATTATATGTTTCTTATGCTTTGTGTGTGACAAATATATCTTTGAATCAAACTCAATTTATCCAGAGAATTATTAAAAAGATATTAGGTACGAAATTGAATCGCACTCAGTTATTTGTTACCAAACACCCAGTTGGAATATATTCTCGTGTGGATGCTATAGAATTGCTTCTAGATATGAAGTCAAATGATGTTCGCATGGTAGGGATTCATGGTCTTGGAGGAGTAGGTAAGACTACAATTGCAAAGGCTATTTATAACAGAATCGCTAATTGTTTTGAATTAAGTTGCTTTCTAGAGGATGTCAGAGAAAAGTCCGGAACAAATGATGACATAATCAAACTACAAGAGATGCTTCTTTCTAACATCTCACAGGGCACATATGTAAAGGTAGACAAAGTACCCAAAGGAATTATTATGATAAAGGAAAGACTTTGTCGTACAAGACTTCTTTTAATTCTTGACAATGTGGATGAGTCGAAAATGATGGTAAATTTGCTTGGAGAATGTAATTGGTTTGCTTTAGGAAGTAGAGTCATTATAACAACAAGAGACAAACAAGTGCTAACCACTCTTGGAAAAGATCATCAAATTTATGAGCTTAAGGAATTGAATCAATCTGAATCTCATGAACTCTTCAATCTGTATGCCTTCCAAAAAATTGAACCCGAGAAAGATTATTCAGAAGTTGCAAAGAAAATCATACATTATGCCAATGGCCTTCCATTAGCTCTTAAAATAATAGGTTCTGATTTGTGTGGAAAAAGTGTATGTGAATGGAAAAGTGCGTTAGAAAAGTATAAAAATATCCCTCATGAAAAAATTCAAGAAAAGCTCAAAATAAGTTATGACGGACTTGGAAAGACTGAAAAGGATATTTTTCTAGATATTGCATGTTTCTTTAAGGGATTCAATAGGAGTTATGTAGTGAGTATATTAGAAGCTTGCAAATTATATCCGGGTTATGGAATTGGAAAACTTATTGATAAGTGTCTCATAATCATTGGTCAATCTGGAAATTTGTGGATGCATGACTTGCTTCAACAAATGGGGAGAGAAATTGTTCAACAAGAATCAGAAGAGCTTGGAAAACGTAGTAGGGTATGGTGTTTTGAGGATGCTTATGAAATATTGACTACAAATATGGTATAAGCTCTATTGTATCTCCTTTTTTTTTTCCATTGATTTTTTTTTTCTCTTTTTAATGTGGAAGAAAATTTAATTTAATTTGTATACGTTTGCTTAATTTTTTAAAATGTGTATAGTTCTATTATTTAGTGTAACTAATGCTTTGTTCAACTAGGGATCAAGTAAAATTCGAGGCATTATGTGCTACTCACCTCAGTTGATAACGATGCCAATAGAGGCTAAAGCTTTTGAAAAGATGAAATATCTCAAATTTCTTATGGTTTGTAATGTACGCATTTGTGAAGAACTCACATATCTCCCTAATGGGTTAACTTTGCTTCAATGGCCTGAATTTCCATTTTCCTTGCCATCCAAATATTATCCTCAACAACTTGTTGCACTTGAGATGCCAAGTAGTCTTATTAGATTGGAGACAACATTCAAATTGGTACGAGTATTAATATTTATAACTTATAATTTCTTTAAAATTTATTTGAAATGTTGGTAAAAATAAATTTTGGTTTTTTTTTTCTTCTACAGGGAATCCAGTTAAAATATTTAACATATATCGATTTCAATAGGTGTGAGTTCATTACAGAATTACCTGAGTTGTGTGCCCCAAGCCTAGAACAAATGGATCTTTCCTATTGTCAAAATTTAGTTAAGGTTCATGAGTCTGTTGGATTTCTTGATAAGCTTCAGATATGGAATCTCCAAGGTTGCGGAAAACTTCAAATTCTTCCAAACAACCTGAGGTTAAAATCACTTGAGGAGTTTCTTCTTATAGACTGCTTAAGGCTTGAGAAGTTTCCTAATATTGATCCAGAAATGAAATGTTTAAGGGATTTAAATTTACGTGGGACTAGTATTCGAGAGTTGCCTTCATCAATCAAGTATCTCACTGCGCTTCGTTTCTTAGACTTAATGGATTGCAAAAACCTTAGGTATCTTCCAAATGACATCTATAAATTGCAACTTCTTATTGGACTATATATTCCCATTGCCAAATTGAGACAGACATGCGATTATTTGGATGGCTTTTCCAGTTATGGGTTTTTGACGTTGGATTTCATGAGTTTCAGGCGAAATAAAAATATAATTGAATTAGACTTTTTGATGAAACCCGAGTACTTCCCCGTATTGAAACGTCTAGATCTATGTGCAACTAATATTGTTAGCATCCCGGAAAGCCTTAGCAGATTTACTACATTAGTGTCACTTGATATAGGAGATTGCAAGCAGCTTCGGGAAATTCCAAGGCTTCCACAATCTGTACAAATTGTGAATGTAAGCAATAGCTGTTCGTTGAATCCACAATCCTCAAGCAGATTATTGAATCAGGTTTCTCTCTTTTTTTGTTAAGTTATAAAGAAACAATTTTTGTTAATTTCTTCCCTAACTCAATTTGTTGAATTTGTTAATTGAATGCAGATTGGAGAATTTTTGGGGATTTTTCCAAATAAATCTTGCAAGGGAACAAGAAGCAGGATATTAATGGATCCACAAACATCATCAACCAAAATATTGGATAAGGTTCGTAGTTATTGCTTGGTTTTGCCTGACATGGGCTCTAAACCTGAAGATGATTATTTTATAATTAGACTACCAGGAACTAAGATTCCAAAGTGGTTGAACTTAAACCATGAGAGTGATGGAAATGTCATATCATTTTGGGTTGGTCGCAAATTTCCAAATATTTTTGATGTTTGTTTTGCATTTGGACCAGTGAAATATCCATGGTCGTCTCGCTGTTATGTCGACCTTTCCATCAATGGTCATGAAAAAGAGAGCCTTCTTTCAACTCCTACAGATGAGTTCTCCAACCATCTGTGGATATTTTCTTTATCTAATAAGAAATTGCAGGACCAGTTGAATAAGTCAAACCCATCTGAACAAAATTACGTTGATGTAACATGTGAAATGGAGGATTGGGTTAAAAACCATCCAAGAAGGTGGGGGGTCCGTGTAGAGTGCATCTGTTGTTCCCGAAAATCTGATGTTTTTCAGTTGCCGAGTCTAAGTGCTAGGCATAGTTGTGGCTCTTCCTCTGTCCCTCTTTTACCCACTTCTAGTTGTGGCACTGATATGGATCAATGGGCTTTCAATAATGGAGGAGATTATAGACATCGGCCAAGAAGAAACCATCGACCACTCTATGCCAGACGCCCCCAAAAACACCACCTATCCCACTTCGGATGGCTTCGAATCCGATTCCGTCTCTGGAAACGGAGCTCTCGTCCAACCCGAATTCCAACTGCAACGCTCAAGTCTAGGTACCTTCTTTTTATTATTATTTTTTATTCACTCTCTGTTTGGAAAACCAAAGAAAATGAAACAAACCAAGTTTTGTGTGTTTTCTGTTTTGTTTTGTTTTTTTTTGAAACTCAAGGGCTCTAATAAGGGAATTGGAAGAGATAGATCCCAGGTCTTTCAACAATGGAGAAGAAGATTCAGGGCTTTCAAAGGCCCACACTTTTGTCAATGATTGTTCCAACTCCAATTTGTGTCCACCATCAAAGTAGACACAAAAATCTTGATCAAATTTGATGCCAAGGTATGCCTCTTTTACTTGCATTTTTGGTTTCACATCTTTGGGTGCTTCTCTTTCTATATCTCTTAATTAAAGGCTCAATTATAGGATTATGGCTCAAGTGTTTATTGCAAAGAAAATTATTAGGTTCTCCCGGAGTATCATAAATGCATACTTCCCCCCCACATGAATGGTGGGTCCCACCATGAATTTAATTAATGGGACCCACTATTCATGTGAGAGGAGGGAATTCGCATTTATGGTACTGCTGGAGTATACAATAATTTCCTTTATTGCAAACACTTGAATCAGTAATGATGACAAAGCCACAACTTCAATATTGTTGGGTTGATATCTGTGCAATTAATGAAAGCAATTCCTCATACATTGGAGTGTTGTGCCCAAAAATGATCATTTTGTTCCTTAGGATCCTCTGTTCTGATATTTTGATGACTTCATTCTAGATGGAACTGAGTACAGATGTAAGTCTTTTCTTTGGTAGTTGATGTCCTTATTTTGTAGACGTTAGAATGAATCTCTGTATCTGTAGCTATGAACAAGTCTCCTATTAAAAAGTAAGCATTATTCATGAGCAAATAACTATGCTTGTATGTCCTGTACAAAAAATATACATGGCTTTAACTTTCTTATAAATAAAAATACTGTGGAGAAGAGGTCACTTATTAACAATGAGCTATAGCTCAATTGGTCCTTCCTCTTCCAATAATAATGGAATGGAGGGTGAGGTCATGGTTTCAATAGGAGAAAAGGACGAACCTGAATTGCAGATCCAAGAGCAACAACTTCATTAGGTTTTACAATCACAATGGGATTTTTCTAGTCATCTTCCTCACCAGTTCCTGAACAGCTGGAATGCAAGTTGAACCACCAACGAAGATTACTTCATCTATCTCTTTGAAGGAAAGCTTTGCATCACTCAAGGCAGTTTCAACCTGTCCTCGAAAGACAAGCAAGCTCTATGTCTCACAGAGAGTGCAGAGAAAGTGAAAATGGAGCTGTCATCTCTGACTTAGACCAATATTAGGTATGTGGCTATTTCTATATCTTTTTTCTATAATTGGATCTCTCTTTTTCATATTCATTGAGAATATACTTTTCTTTTTCCAGTTTACCTTTCATTACTGCCGCTGCAAATGGCCCAAAACACATTGACACCACTCTGACAAGGGTCAAGTTTGAAGAATTGTGTTGAAATTTGTTAGACAGGTATGCCTTTTGACAAATGCTAGTATGTAGTTTCCCTCTATGCATGTTCAGAAATAGAATAACTACAAAGTATCAGTCTACTAATAGTTAAAAGATTATTAAAATTAACAATTTAAGCTTTTGCAATAAATGATAGATTACCACAATATCATTATAAGTGATCCAAGTTCTCTAGTATTGTAATAGTTGATTGAGTCCACCGTCATTAATCAGCACATGTCATGGTATGATACAGGTTATCCTAAGTTGCTATCTCCAATTAGTTACACTAATTGTTGATATATTATTAAAATTCTGAGTTTAAACTTTTGCAAAAAGTGATAATTTAGCATGATAAATGAGGTATGGTCTTCATTTAAAAATAGGTTCTTTTTTCTCTGGCAAAAAGAAATTATGTTAGATTGAATGTACAATTTCTAAGAAAAAGTCGTACATGCATGATTCTTTTAGAGAAATAAAGTTGTGTATTGTCAAATATTGCAGTGTTTGCTCATGTGTTGAGAGTGACTAGTCTTTGATGTATATGTAATGATATTTTTTTCTGAAACAGATTATCCAGCACCATTGTTTTCCCCTTGATAAGTGTCTTCGTGAACATTTGCTTATTTAACCTGTGTGAAGGTTGGTACTTTTTTTTTTTTTTTATCAGCAACACTTGACTGCTTGAGTGCTGGTCTAGTTTAATTTGGATTAACAGGTAGGATGATTAATGAATATTATTCATCTGTAACTCCTAATCAGCATTAGTCTCAAAAAAATTGCAGCCATCAGGCTCCCTCTTTGGTACACATTCCATGAAGAGCACACATCAAAGTTAAAAGAGTTGTAGAGGTAAAAGAAATCATACTGTACATTTTCTTAGTATTCAAGTTATTTAATGAACTTAAGTTATTCATGATATTGTTATAAACTACTGATATTTGTGACTTTAAATGTCAATTTATTTTGATTTAGACACAATCTTGGAAGTTGGAACCAAAATTTGATATTTTTATTTGAAAATAGAAGTAATCCAATAATCACTAAGCACCTCTAGTGAATAATGCTGTTGGAAAATTACTTACCAAAAAATAATAATAGTAATGCTGTTGAAAAAGAGGAAGACAATTAATATTTATGCTGATATTAAGAACTTAATTTCTGATTTCATTGGTTGGCTTTGGGGTTTATTCTTAATAGCTAGAATTTTCAAATGCAGAAAGTGGAAAAGCTGAAATCAACGTGCCTAGCTACAGTATATAGCAGCAAGTCAGTGGTAAATATATTATTTATCATTGTGATTCCCTAGCTTGAAGAATTGCTTATTGATTTAGTTGGGAATTCAACTAGTGCATCAAGGGAAAATAATTTGCTACCAAAAATTATACGATCCTGACTTTATTCTATAAGTAAAGTGATACATATTTCTCTATATGTGTTTGTTCCTGTCTCTCTCATTCACACTTTTTGTAACAAATTTAGGAGGGAATCTAATGCAGAACTTCAGAGCTTGGGGTCGACATTGATCAGTAATTCCCAAGTAGAGCCAAACTTCTTTTTTTTGGGTGGAAATAGTAGAGCCATACTTGAATCATCTTGTACAGTGGATCCTTTGGTGCTGGAAATGTCCAATAGTTTTCTTTTTATATTGAGGAGTTTGTTCAGATGAAGAAAATGTGAATATGCTCAACACACCATATATGTGATTGTTTAAATATCTGTAAAAACATGAAATTCTTATTAGTTTGTATTGATTTTTATCAATTGTGATACTAGGTATTATAGTCCTCCATCATGTTATGCATATAAACTAATGAGTAATTCTACAACAAAAAAAAAGGGGTAACCTTAATATTTTTATTTTTTTCTCACATATGTTGGCTCCATCCTTTTTATGCAGTAATATCACATGTACATTAGATTTCCCTATTTTTTCTCACATTTGAAGCCTAACATTGTATAGTTCCAACATCACATATGACGTTTGGTGGTTCTTTTAAGATTTTTTCTCACATTTGTGGTTTCATCCTCATATTGTGCGTTCAATATCACATATGACAGTTCTTTTGTCACATTAGGTGGTTCTCATACTTTTTCTCCCACTTGGTTCCATCCTCAATTGTGTAGTTCCAACCTCAATGTGACTTACATTTGATGATTCCGTTATTTTTGTTTCCATTTTAGATTTCACACGTTTCATTTTGGTGGTTCCCTTTTTTTCTCACATTTGACGGTTCCATCCTCATATTGTACATTCTAGCATCACATGTGTCAGTTTTTTTGTCACATTGGCGGTTCCTTTACTTTTTTCTTACACTTTGAAGCCATCCTCACATTGTGTAATTCCAACATTACATGGGACTTTTCTCACATCTGGTGGTTCCTTTACTTTTTCTCACATTTGAATTCTCACATTGTTTTCAACATCAAAACCCTCAATTACTTTTTTTTCAATTTGACGGTTTCATCCAAAATCATCACATGTGATAGTTTTTTCCTCACATTTGGTGATTCCCTTCTTTTGATGGTTTCATTTTGGAACATCACATATAATAGTTCTTTTCTCACATTTGGTTGTACCTTTACTTTTTTTTTTTTCACATTTGACAATTTCTTCCACACATTGTGCAGTTCTAACATCACATGTAGCCTTTTTTTCTCACACTTGGTGGTTCCGTTAATTTTTTTCTCACATTTGACAGTTTCATCCTCACATTGTGCAGTTCCAACATCACATGTAACAATTTTTTTCTCACATTTGATAGTTTCCTTACTTTTTTTTTCCACATTTGACGGTTTCATCCTTACATTGTGAATTCTAACATCACATGTGATAATTCTTTTCTCACATTTGGTGGTTTCCTTACTTTTTCTCATATTTGAAATTCCATCTTCATATTGTGCGTTCAAACATCACATGATTTTTTCAAATTTGGTGGTTCCCTCAACATTTGATGGTTTTATCCTCAGGTTGAAAATATATGACAATTCTTTTGTCACATTAGGTGGTTCTTGTACTTTTTCATTTTCATCCTCACATTGTGTATTCAACATCACATGTGACAGTTCTTTTCTCACATTTAATGATTCTTTTACTTTTTCTCAATTTGAATCCTCACATTATACAAAACATCACATGTGAAGTTTTTTTTTCAATTTGATGGTTCCCTCACATTTAACGATTTCATCCTCACATTATGCGGTTCCAATATCATATGTGACAATTTTTTTGTCACATTGGGTGGTTCCTTCATTTTCCTCACACTAATTCTCACATTGTGCAATTCAATATCAATGCCCACATTTGGTGGTTCCCTTACTTTTTCTCACATTGGCACATTGTGTGTAGTTCCAACATCACATGTAATTCTTTTCTCAATTTGGTGGTTCCCTAACTTTTTCTTACATTTGACGGTTTCATCCTTAATTGTGTTCTAACATTACATGTGAACTCACATTTGGTGGTTCCCTTACTTTTTCTCACATTTGAACATTGTATAGTTCTAACATTAATGTGACAGTTATATTTGGTGCTTCCCTATTTGTTTCTCACTTGTTTAATCCTAACATTGTGCGCTTTAACATTTTTTTCTCTCACATTTAGTGGTTCTCTAAAATAGGTTTCATTCTCACATTGTATAACATTACATGTGATAGTTTTTTTGTCACATTTGGTGGTTCTCTTATACACTTGACGGTTCCATCCTCACATTGTATAAAACATCACATGTATTCACATTGGGTGGTTCCCTTACTTTTTCTCACAATATAAACAAATCATTTAGTGATTCTCTAAAAATTTGATGGTTCCATTGTCATATTAAGTAGGACATCCCATTTGACTCTATTTTTGTCACATTCAATGGTACCTTATTTTTATATTCTCAAATTTGATGATATTACATTGGGAATAAGTTAATCAACCATATTTTTGTCACATTTGGTGGTACCCTATTTTTTTCCTTACAATTGATTGTTCATCCGTCATTTTAAGCACTACAAATATCACATCAATAATTTTACATTTAATCAATCAAGGTCACTTTTTTAAACTAATAACCGCTCAAAGACAATAGTAATTTTTTAAAGTTATTAAAAAATTTAGATCTAAATTTTAGAATTGAATATTTAAGTTATTTGGGACTTATTGCAATATTTGCACCATTCGATAACATTGTAATTAAAGAACTAGTTCATTATTAAGGCACTCTGATTTATTAAAAGAAATGGATCCATGGTCAATATAACTTTTCCATTTCTTTTTTCTCATATTTTCCTTATATCCAAATCTATGGTAAACACTTTTCATCTCAACTTGTATCACTGTTTGTGTCAATTTCTTTAAGTTTGCCAATATAAGCATCCCTTAACTTTGAAAATCAAGGATTTGAATTAATGAACTATTATTAGGTCCTCCTTTTGATTCATCATAAACATTTCATTTCAATTGGAATTTGGTTAGCAATAAAGAAAGAGAACTCTTGGTTCAATTCTCCACCTTAACAACAAGGGAAATAAATTGATCAAAGAAGTTCCCGTGAGTTGAAGTGGAACAACAATGTCATCAACATGCTATGGGGTGGTAGTCCACTTATGGGATCAAATCAATGCATTCAAGAAATATTTGAAAGTGGGCTAGTGAGAGCATCCATGATATGCAAATAAAGTCAACAAAATATGTACAATGATATCACGGCTTCAAAACTCTTATTTTTTTTTTCATCATTATTAGGGCTATTTTATGCAACCAACAAGCTCTTTGGAAAATAACACTGTTCCAACTAGGATGTTTAGTTAATACCGCTTTTGAAGAACTTGAAAGAGTTTATACAAATTTTAAAACAAATAGATTTCACAAATGGACAAAAAGGAAATTAAAGAAGTGTTCACAAAGGTCAAATGTAAATGAAATCCATACAATACAAACAGAAAATATAAGAAAAGCAACCTTTTTCCTTAACCATGATTTCCATTTCTTTTGAAACAACTTCATCCCATTTTGTAATTGTCATATGGAAACCATAATTCATAGTCTTATATTGGAGGTTGTGTGTCGTGTGCTCCGTATATAAGCACTAGCTTGCATGTTAGACAAGCAAAAAGGAAGTGACTAAAAATATTGTTCATGTCATAGTTCCATAAAAATATTGTTTTGGTTGTAAAAAAAATAAAAATAAAAAGAAAATAAAAATAAAAACATTTTAACCTAGAACAGAAAATTTCAACCATTAAGCCACATGACTAAGAACTCGGGGTTTGCTTCTAAGATAAGTACTCAAAGAGTTTTTATATCGTAAAACATAAAGCAAGCAACTAAAAAGAACTAGTGGTAACAAGATGAACTTAATACCAACTCCAATCTAGTAACTCTATTCCAAAAACTAATAATGTGATAACATTAAAACAATTGACATTTATATATTTAATTTTTTTATTTGCATACATTGTTCATTAGTCATTACTTATTTAACTCCTTCACTTATTAAAAGAATGCAGATGCAAAGAGAGGGGTAGAAATATGATTAGATCTTAGAAAAAAGAAAAGATAATTCTTTTTTCCAATTGATTCCACATTTAACAAAACTAAGATAAATAAAAAATTTATAAAAGTAAATGAACTCAATTTTAAAAATAACAAATATGGCAGCTAATGTGGACAAGAGGGCTAAAATCAACTCCAAATTCCATCACAATAATACAAGTGTACATCTATTAGAGTAGGTGTTTTGAAAAACTTTGATATAAATCAATTTCCATAAAATGAAAAGATAAAAGTTAGGCTTCTTGTCCCATGGGCATTTTCACTATTCAAGCAAATACTAGGTTGGGTTGCCATTGTAAATTTTTTAATAATCCAAAAGAAATGAGTACACAAGAGTGACTACGATAAGTATAAAGATTCATTTCATAGACAATATGTAAAAAGTGGAAAATGTTTTTTATTTAAAGATATAGTTCAGTAGTAAGAAATTATGGTATGATTTGTATATGAATCTAATGGTATCCAACTTCAAAAGCGACTTCCAGTCATGTACCGCAACCTAAAAATTCTACAATGGTCAACCAATTAATTGTAATTGAAAAACCAAATAAAAAATTCATTTTTAAATCAAAAATATTTTGCTCCAAATGTTTCATCCAAGTATATAAGAGTATAAGTAATAAATTTACTCAAATACTCAAATAATGATCCCTAATCATCCAACTAATTTTTGCCAAAATGCGAGATGATAACTTTGAAGGTAGAGGTAGGATATAACTAAATCATAGTGATTTTATTATTGGCTTAAACTTAGCTTGCTTCTAGTTTTTGGTTGAAAAACTAAAAATCCTTTGTACCAATTTTTAAGAATACAAAAATTGGCACCAAGTCTTTTGAAACCATTTGAAAAAGCTTAAAATGCCATTACTCACATTCCTTGGAGCAAAGAGTAGTCCATTTGGCTAAGTTCATGGCATCAATTGGCAATATTTTTGGACACATTGCTAGACACTATCTAACTCCACTTTTTCTTCCTATATGCCTTTTATTCTACCAACAAGATAAAAAATTAACATACCATAGACTAAACAACAGAATCAATCATTGATTGCATAAAAAATGATATTGCGAATGGCAATGTAACCAATCCCATCAATTTAGTTTCCAATGTAGAATAGATATTGGTCACACAAAAAATTGCCAAAAACGTAGTAAGATATAATTAAGACATGCAAACATCGTTTGTAAGGGTATACCCCCAAAAAAAAAAAAAAAAAAATTTGTTCAACCTTCCTCCCAAATAGTATAAACGCAATACTAACAAACCCAGCTAGACAAAATTAAGAAAAATAAACCAAATTGAAATCAAATTAAACATACAATTACAAGTTTTACTAATTCAAGTATATACAAAAACTTATTCTCTCACCTACTATGAACTTTATGTACCAAAAGGAATAATAGATTGGTGTTGTTCCTAGTTCCAAAAGGTAAACAAAAACAAAACAAAACAAAATTAATAACCAGCCATTTAGAGAACAAATGGCAACAATTAAAAAACCCATATGGAAAATTAAAGAATAAGGATGAGACGTGGTGAGATTTTAGATTCGAAAACACTTCAAACAAAAGGGCAGAGAAACTACCAAATTGGATGTGGATTTGAGGTTGGAAAAGGCTTTATTGAGATTGTGGAGGCTTTAGCGTTGAGACAAGATAGAGTAGAGAGGAAAATCGGAGGCGTTGTTGATGCGTGAATGATTCTCGCATTCTTTTGCTTTATTTTTTTGGTTTATATATATAACTTAAAATTATACTAATGGTCTTTAAACAACGTTAAATCAACAGTTAAGATTAAGGTGGGTACCGTACCCCCCTTTTTCTGGAGGGGGTATGGTAGAATGACCCCTAAACTAACACAACAGTTATAACCTTAGATATTTTTAGTTTCTCTGCTCTCTATTTTTGGGCAGTAATCAATGTAAGTTTTTCTATTACTAAGCAAAGATCTAAATGGGCGTTGCTTTAAGATAAAGGTGGTACATATATAACTTCAATCTCTAAGGTTATTCAACTAAAACTAAATAACTTACATAAATTGTTTGTTTATTTTAGATTTGAGTTTCTTTGCTTTTTCTAATAGTTCACATTCTGCACCGAGTCAGGATTTCTACACTTTGAAGCTTTTGAACCCAATTTGACTTAACAATAATAATTTAACAAAAACCCAAATCCAAAATCCAAAATCTTAGGGCCTGTTTGCTCTTTGGTCATTTTGGATCAGGTTACATTAAAAAATGACGTCATTCATTTCTTTTGGTTCTTCTTTTTCCCTCCCTTTAGGAATTAGGAATCCGATGTCCCACTCCTAATTAGGAATTAATAATCTATGTGTGCGTGTGATCTTTTCAACCCAAGTCCAGGTTGAAAAATACAGGGTCGAGTGGATGAACTGTTTCATTTCATGATTCAACTCTGCTTTGTAGCAGTGGAAGAATTTTACAAAACCCTGAAGTAATCAACATCAGGAATTGAAAATTGAAAATAATTAAATATTCCATCATTTACGTAATTCACCAAAACAATCTAAGCCCAACTTTAGGCTCGATTAATAAATAAGCTAAGCTCATACGTAATAATGTGTTAGTGAACAAGCTCATGAACATGAGAGCTTGAATTAATTATATATTTATATGTATACTTGTTTAAAAGTATATTTTTATAGACTTAAAATAGGGTTGTATAAGTTTGTGTATTGGTATATATGATATAAAATTATTATTTGTACTTTTCATAATATAAACAAATCATTTGTAGTAAAAATGCACATATTTGTGAAGGACTAAAACATTTTAGTCATAATTTTTAAATATGAAGGAAAAGAATAAGTTAATCAAGTAGTTCATGAATAAACTCGAGCTTGCTCAACAAATAAATGAATCAAGCTTAAATATTTAATATTGTTTGGTGATGATCTCGAGTTTGGCTAGACTCGGCTCGTTTACTGCTCTACCTATGTGACATCAATATTTTTTCTTCTTTTTTTGAGTTGACAACAATCATATTTTTTGTTAAATCTGTTTGTAAATTTTTTCCTCCCCCAAGTAAAATTTGTATTAAGTTTAACATTTTTTTTTTTTCTGTTCATACTTTTTTTAACGTTTTCGATATTGCAAAATAAGAGGGTAAAATTGTCATCTTTTGGGGGCGCGTCCACTAAATTTTGGCAAAGACAAATATGCATCTATGCATGCACAATATTCGCATCTTCAAATTAAGTTTGAGAACAAGTATCTTTTCACTGTTCCAAGTTTCAACTAAAAGGGAAAACACAAATTTTAAACAATATCAGATAAATTGGCTTCAACAAACCTATTCAATTGAGAATTTCCTTTCATGGATTTGACTTCTCATCATCTCGTTTTTTTGTGTGTGTGTGGTTATTATGCATGTTTCAGAACACTTGCATCCGTGCTTGTAAGTTGTAAAATAGAAAAATGACCATATTTTATCAGATTAAATTCAAACTTCACTCACATCAGATTATGTAAAGTTTTGTAAAAATACATGGTTACTAGAGTAACCATGTAAATTTATACCGACATTATTCATTTTACATTTAATTTTTTATTCTTTCTTTACATATCCCAAAAATGAAGGAAGAAAATGAATGGTGGTTGTTGTATATGAAAACAAAGGAATAATTAAAAATATCAATTTTTCAATAAAATGTAGTCTAAAATAGATAATCTATATGAGGTGTTTTGAGAAGTAAATATATAAAATATAAAAAATAGGTTTTTATACTAAAATAGATAGAAATTTTTGAATGAACTGATGTGAATGCTTTTGTTATGTTATCTATTATGAGAAGGTAAGAATATGTTTGTATTAGTCGGCTAAAAAAGGGCTACATGGATTGTGATTTCATGAACAACAATTAATTTTAAATAGAGCGATGGTAGGATACTAAACATTTTATTATAAAAATTTATAAATGGGTGTACCAATTTTCAAACACAAAATAGAAAAAATAATTAAAAATATATTTATTTATTTATTCACATGACATCAATTATATTCATTATCACATCAATTTATAAAATTTTTATAGTATAATTGGTAATAAATTTAACTTCTTAAAAAAATGATAATGTAAAAATTTGACATGAGACGCATCCAAAAAAAAAAAAAAAAATTGAAATAAGTTTTGTTATGGGATTCCCAAAAAAAAAAAAAAAAAATTTGTCTTCTTCTGGGGCTCGTCCGCTAAATTTTGACAAAGACACACATCGATCCATGCACAATACTCTCATCTTCAAAGTTTAACAAGAAGTATCTTTTCGTTCAGCAAAAAAAAAAAAAAAAAAGTATCATTTTACAGTTCCAACTAAAAGGGAAAACACAACTTTTAAACACTATCAAACTACTAAATTGGCTTCAACAAACTTATTCAATTGTGGATTTCCTTACAGATTCAACTTCTCATCTCGTACTTCTCTGTTATTAACTTATTATGCATGTCTTATGTCATCTCGAAGTTTACTGATTCAAGGTTAGTCATAGTTTTTTTTTTTTTTTTTTTTTTTTTTTTTTTCTGCTAACCTCTTCATGAGAAATTTGTAGTTTATTTTTATACTAAAAAATAGTAAGAATATGTTTGTATTGGTCAGGTAAAAGGGCCACATGGGACTGTGATTTCATGAACAACAAGTAATTTTAAATTGAGTGATGGACCGATGGTAGGTTACTATATATTTTATTAAATGGATGTATCAATTTTTAAACACAAAATAAAAAAATAACTAAGAAATTTACTTATTACCTTATTAACATAACACCAATTATATTCATTATCATATTAGTTTAGAAGGGACTTAATATAATATAATTGGTAATATCTTTAATTTCTTAAAAAAAAAAAAAAAAAAAAACGATAATGCAAAAAATTGGTATTTGGCTTTTTGTTTTTCACAAGTTTCCATTATAAAACTAGGTAAATAATATGTTTTTCAACTACCGTTTATAAGAACTTTCACTAAAAAGCCAACTCTCTAAACCTCGTTTGGTTCCCCAAAAAGCAAAGTAAAAGAAAAGAAAAGAAATTTTCAATTTTTGCTAATAAAATGGCATCTCATTTACTTAGGGAGCTTCAAATGATATATTTTTATATTTAATTTATTTTACAATTAAGGACAAATGATAACCAATGGGATAGCTTAGGTGGCATAAAAAATACTATTTTGATATTAATCTTAGCCATATCAATTTTTTTCATGTAACACTTACCAACAAGGATTATTTTAACACAATACCAAAAGTTTAAAAACTAAATTGACACAATTAAGATGTTAAAAACCATTTTGACACATAGTACAAGTGTTAAGGACTAAAATGGTAATAAACATATTTTTTACATATTTTTATTGATATCCTCAAAACACTTGTATCCTTCACGCTTGCAAAACTTTTTGAAGGTCAAATATTAATAGCTATATCATCAATCAAATGTCTAAATTTTTATATTTTAACATTATGCGTAAAAAAATAAGTTTATGGATACAAAATTTGACATGCGTGTTAAGGACATAAAAGTACATGTAATATGATAGTTAAATTTTCAAAATATATAATTATGTTAATTTTTTTAGTTTATAGCCAAATTTGGAAACTAATATTTTGTTTGGTTGTAAGGGAGATGCAAGAAAAGGAAAGAAGGAAGGAAAAAGTAAGGGGAGGGAAAGAGAAGAAGAGGGAGTTGTACAAAAACATATAAGGATTGCATTAATACAAGAAGAATGTAACTAGTGCTTACGCGTCAAAAACAGTCAATAATAGAAAGGATAAGGTGTTCATCTTGACTTTTGCACTGAATATTATAAATGGGTCATTTAGCATTCAAATGAACACTTAGTGTAAAATTATACTATTACAATTAAAAGCTAACTTAAATTTTGATTGTACTTTGACTTTAAGAACTCGAAAGATAAAGTAGATAATTGTCAACTTCCAAAATTTAGTCCATTACATAAAGTATACTATAAATTTTGACAATTATTCTCTAATCCATGTAATGCATTTAATTGGAAGATTCCCCTTAAAAAGATTGTGTTGCAATACATAATAAATAAAAACGTGATCATTCATTGCAAAAGGAAATTCCTTCAAAATAAGCATACTTAAGCATTTCGTCTCTCAAATAGCAAATTTTTTTTTTTTTAAATAGTATTTGTACACACAAGTTCCAGACAAATTATTACATTTTACATTACACAAATTATTTGATGTCGTGGAAGCCTCAAGAAAGCACATACAATGCTTTCTTTGATGGACAAAAACTAAACTGTTAGTTCCTGAGTAGTAAACCTCAAACCACAAGAGGTTTCTTGAATCTACAAGGTGATAAAACTGGAATCCACCAGAGAAGAAAATTGACAAATGTCTGTGTTTATTGATAATAGTCTGAAAACTGAATTGCCTTTGGAGACTACAATGCATTTAAATAGTAAAAAGAAAACCTAGGGTGGCTAGAAATCCTAAGGCGATTACGAAAACATATAAAACTCAAATTTGACTAAAAAAAACATTAAAAGCACCTAAAACAAGGAAATAAATCACCTAAACCTAAAATAACAAAAATTACATAAAAATACTAAAGTTAAATAATTACAAAAATTAAATATTAAACCGTGTCCTACATTAGACCCCTCCATTTGAAACAAACTCATCCTCGAGTTGATGGTCAAAATCTAAAATCTTCCGCTCCAAATAAATAAAGACTTTGAATGCTTGAATGACTTCATCCGGTTTTGAAACTTGAATTCTTCCTAAAGTGTAGCATAAAATTTATTCTCATTTACCTTCAATTTATTTGCAACATTAATCAACAAAGGACTGATAATAAAAAAAAAAAAAAAAAAAAAAAGGACTAATAATAAAATTAAAATTTTCTACTCCAAGAAAATCAACATATTGTGTAGTCATCTTCAACAAATCAACCAAAACCTGAGGACTGTGAGTTGTGGACTTATTGTCATATTTAACCTCAATTGGATCTTCCACAATATTCTCAATAATTACCATCTCTTGATTTTTGTCATTATCCACAATCAACTCAACCTTCTTTTCTTTGACCTCTTCATCATGTTTTTGGAAAGTGGTATCTTCAATCTTCAATTCAATAACTTGTTGCAAGTCTTGATCTTTTTTAACCACTTCAAAATTTTCTTTAGAAATAGGCTGCTTCTTCTCAACCCTCAAACCCTTTCCTTTACTTGACACATGGACTTAACTGTGATAATTTTAGTTTTATGGTTGACCTTTCATGTTTTGAACATATTGCTTTTCATATGAATATACATATTTATAATCAACATTTGTATAATTTAGTATATCATAATAATCATTAAGAAACCATAAATCAATTAGTACCTTTTTTCATTCTTTGCCAAGAGCAGATTGGATGCTTACCTCGTCACTTTCTATCCATTTGAATATCTTCCCACCATTCCTTTGCTTCATCGTCCAATTTATTAGATGCAAGCTGCACTTTTTCTTCATCACAAATCTTCCAAAAATTAAAATACTCTTCCAAATCAAGAAGCCAGTCAATAAAATCCAACTTACACATATCTCCTTCAAAGAATGGAATTTTCTTGTAGTTAGGAGTGCATCGTTGAATATATTGATCATTGTTGTTGTGAGATGATTTCCTAGCAAGAAGAGTAGCAATCATTTGCTTGATTTTGCCTATAATTTTTTTACTCTTTTCACAAAATTTTTGATTCTTATCACGAGCCTCTTTACAAAACTTGAGGAACTCAGCCTTAGTAAGGACTAGGTAGTTGACATCGTCACCATCTTCATTGTTGTGGTGCTCACTATTTCGCCGGTTAGCTATCAAACCAAGGTATGACAAGGCTCTGATACCAATTAATGTCATGAAAAAAAAAAACACACACACACACACACACACACACACACACACGCACGCACGCACGCATGCGCGATACTCTCTTTGATGGACGTAAACTAAACTGCTAGTTCCTAAGTAGTAAACCTTGAATCTACGAAGAGTTCCTTGAATTCATAAGGTAATAAAACTGGAATCCACCAGAGAAGAAAATTGACAAAAGTCTGTGTTTATTGATAATAATATAAAATTGAATTGCCTTTGAAGGCTACAATGCATTTAAATAGTAAAAAGAAACCTAGGGTGGCTAGAAATTCTAAGGCGATTCTGAAAGCATATAAAACCCTAATTTGACTATAAAAAAATAAAAACACTTAAAACAAGAAAATAAATCACCTAAACCTAAAATAACAAAAATTACATAAAAATACTAAAGTTAAATAATTACAAAAATTAAATATTAAACCGTGCCCTACATCATTATTACATTTAACAATACACAATATTGTGAGTGTCTATTATATGCCATGTGTGTTTAGCATCAACTTATTTAGCTGAATGGTAAAAGGTGGCCAAATAAGTTGTACATAAACGGACACATAAAGATAAAAAATAATCTTGCTCCAAATCATGTCTCCATTATCATGTTTAGTTTGAAAAGAGCAAGACCACAACAATAAGGATTTGAAAATCTCCTATATATCATCTTTCGTTTGGTTTCTATTGCAACATAATGAAAGCCAACCAATAGCTTAACACAATCCTGAAATAAAGAAAGCTAACTCAAATTATAATTATAATTTTTTGGCAGAGTTTTTTTTTGTTTTGTTTTGTTTTTTTTTTTTTTTTTTTTTTTTTTTTTTTTTTTTTGAGAGAGAGAGAGAGAGAGAGAGAGAGAGAGAGAGAGAGTTTTCAACTTACAACATTCACTCCCGATGATAGCTATTTATTATCAAACCAAGACACCAATCGGTTTTTAGTGTAGCTAGGAATTGAACTCCAAATCTCTTATTTAACCATCAGAAATTTTACTAGTTGATATAAATTATAGGGTTGTTACCTGATGACACTACGACACCAATCACAACAATACAATAAGAAGTATATAGGTTGCTAATCTAAGGTACTCTATTGAAAATTAGAAATACAAAGTAGAAACATAAACAACTATCATCAAGAGCTTAAGAAAATGTTAACAACATAAAAGGAAGTGTCAAATTGGACAACCCATATATCCACAAGTACTATCTACAAATTCAAGCACCCACCAGAACCTCCACATATAGTTTTTAGAAGAAAAATGAAAACATGAGAGATAGAGAAATGGAGTACCTTCAATTACTTTCAACTCCAGTAGTTATTCATCAATACCTTAACACTACTTGGCTTACAAATAATTTTCGTATTCAACTGGAAATCCCATATTAAGATAAAACACAATCATCAACTTTTTATTCCATTGCAATGACCGTCATCAACTTTTTCAACAAATTTTAAAACCATTTAACTTAAAAGCCACAAAATTAAAAGAAATGATTAATTTCCACTAGTCAAATGACTAAACTACAACATTCAAGATTTACCTACATCTTTTAATAGTGAACAAAGATAAAGCATCTAAACCTAGGAAACAAGCAAAAACCATAAAAAAATTAAAAAAAAAATTAAAAAAAAAAATTAAAAAAACAATAAAACATAGAGGTCTACCACTGCACTCCAATGTGAATCGAAAAGTATGAACCTTCTTAAGTTTTTACCAAAAAATCTCTGCTACTTTTATATATAACTTAATAGATTAGGTTACTACTTCAAGAAAATCATTTGCATATAACTTAATAGATTAGGTTACTACATCAAGAAAATCATTTGCACTTGCACATCAACACAAGCACATGCTATGCATGACATTGACAGACTCAACATGTTGCTTTAATGTAATTCACAAGGAAACCACCACACCTGCTATACGTACTACATTGGGAGAGAGGGACAGATAGTACAGTGATGGAGTAAAGCTTGGATGGATTTCATGGATCTAAGAGAAGGAAAAAAAATACTAACTTGTTATCAGAGTGTAAAGCATGATGAGCATGAGAGGCATAAAGGCTTGACAGAGTCAGCAACAAGGCAAAGCTGCAGAATTGAAGAAACAAAAGAGAAGCAAGAGTTAAACGACAAGTAGCTTAAGATGTTAAAGTTGTATGTAGTTTTAGTTTGTATTTAATAGTTGTAGAGGTTAGTTAAGACACGTGAGAGTGGTATATGTGGATTCACACGTGTAGAGTTGATTAGTTAGTTTTAGTAGTAATTAGTAGGGGTGTTAATTCGGGTTAGTGTGTCGGGTTCGTGTCGTCAAGGTAGGGGTATTCGACTAAATGACTCAACCCTAACCCGACCCATTTAATAATCATGTCATGATCCTTCAACCCTAACCCAACCTGTTAATAAGGCGGGTTGACCTGACCCAACCCATTTGACACGCTTAATAAACGAGTCGTGTTGAGTTGACATGAATGTAACACAACCCATTTCAACCTGCATAATATTAAATATAACATCCATTTAGAAATAAATTTTTTTACACCCCAAAAAAAAGAGAAGTGTATACACTTCAAGTTTTCAACCCACATTCAAAATAATATAATTCAACAAAAATATAACATTCATCTAGAAATAAGTTCTTTATACTCCAAAAGAAGTGCATACACTTCAGCCCAAATTCAAAATAACAAAGTTTAATAAAAATAAAATAACATAGTTCAACAAAAATAGAATATACTTGGAACTCGCCAAATGCTAAGTATTAATATTGAAAGAATTTGAGCAAACAGTAGAATAATCCCGACTATGACCATGATTATCATCCATAGATTCTTTGTTGATGTCCAAATTCATAACATCTTCCACAAGCTCATCCAATTTCATTTGTGCAAGTTCTATGCCAAAAAAAAAAAAAAAAAGTATTAGTAGTTCTAGGGTCTATAAAGTTTCAATTTCCAATTATATCCCTTATAAATTTTTGTAATTACTTACTTTTCTTTTTAAATTTAAAATATATGTTGGATATAAAAGGTATTTGACAAATCTAAAATAAAATAAATATTTATTTGTTATACAAGTTAAACGGGTTGTGTTAAATGGGTCATTTCGGGTTGACACAAAAAAATTGGCATGTCAAACGTGTCTATTACGGGTTATGTGGGTTGACTCGCTTATGACACGTTTCTTATCGTGTCATTTTCGGTCAACCCGTTTATGACCCAAACCCATTAAGGCTCAACCTTAACCTAAAAAAACACGTGTCGGGTTCGTTCATGTTCACGGGTTGGATCGAACATTGACACCCCTAGTGATTAGGCTACTCTGATTGTATATAAAGTGTGCACTTTTCATTGATTGATTAATACAATTGAGAAACTTTTTCTTCCCTGTTTTCAAATACTTGTTATCAAACAGGAAATAAACATGCAACATCAATCATGGAAAAACTAAAAAAGGAAATTCAATAACAAAATTTTCACTCACCTTTTCTTAGGAATAACCTTTTTGGGTGGACTTGTTGCTTTGGGTTAATACCATTGCCGGAGAAGAGAGCAACTCCAATGGAAGTGGAGTTGTCTATGTCTGCTTTTGTACGTGGTTCTTGTTTCAAAAGACAAAGATCTCTTCTTCTTCTTTTCATTTGGTAGTTGTTGTGACTCTTTGATGTTTTACGGGTAGACACGATTGAGTGGAAGAATTGTAAAAAGGAAGGGTTGTTTAGTTGAGAAGGGGAAGAGCCAAAAAAGAAGAAGAGAGAGAGAGTCATTAAGATTAATAATAAGAGTAAATTAAAAGTCTGTCCAGCAAATAAATACATACGTAATTTATAATCAATAGACACCTTGATGGATATTTATGGTCTCCACATAGCACCAAAATTAATAAATAATCTAGGATAAATGACGTAAAATTGGACTCCAATTAAGGCATGTTTGGTAAACAGTAATAGGTACTGTAATGTAATAGTTTTTTTTTATTATTATTATTGGGAATATTACTACATAACATTAATAAAACTTAAGTCTTTAAACAACTACATCAGAGGCCAAAGCGACTTCTAAAAAACTGGGGGTTTCTTCAACCCATGCCTCAAAATCAACTATGGACTTAGCATGATGAGCTAGAAGATTGGCTGGCCTATTGCCTACCCTTTTTATGTGAGAAAAATCAAAAAAATGAAAAGCTTGAAGATGATAGAGAATGCCTTCCAACACGTTAGCAACAAAGGGTGGGACTAAGGAGCCTCCTTTAAGAAAATTGTATACTTGTAGTGAGTCCCCATCAAAAATGATCTCTTGAATTCCAACATCTCTTGCAAACATCACAGCAACCTCTATCGCCTTAGCTTCAGCTTCAAGAGCGCCTAATGGAGCATATATCTGCTAACTTAAGGCACCAACAACCTAACCATCAGCATCACGAATAATCACACCCAAGCCAGCAGTAAGTTACTCCTTAAACACAGCTCCATCAACATTTGCTTTAACTATTCCTATGGTTTAACTATTCTTTAGTTTAGTTATATTTTTATTATAAGGAATAGTCATTCTTTATAAATAGTTATTCTTCAAAATTAGAAATAAATATTCTTCAGAAAATGCAATAATTTCAAAACTTAATATATTTCCAAATAAACAAAATTTCCATATACATCTAACAATTATAAAAATAAAAAATCATAAAAAATAACGCATATCTCTCTTAAATTTAAAAAATAACAATTTTTAAGGAGATATAATTACATGAGTAAGATATTTCCTAAAATAAATCTTAAGTTTTATTCTAATGTTATAACTCACAATCTTTTTTTTTTTTTTTTTTTTTTTTTGAGATTCAAGACTTCAACTTTTATTAAGCGAGACAAAAGGTCATTAAATCAGCCTGTACAAATTGGAGAATATCTAGTGGTACATCTTCCATCTAGACATTTAAACTTTGGCTCAAAATTGTTGTCCTAGCCAAACTATGAGCTACAATGTTTCCTTGACGACCGACATGGGCGAAGGTAATACTTGTAAAAGAGAGAGCTAGATCCTGTGCATCCCAAATCAAGAGTCCATGAAGGGCTAAGGAGGGACTCGGGTTTAAGAGGTCTTTACTGATGGATTCTGAATCACCCTCTATAATGGCTCGAGTAATGCCTAGCTCCTACGCAAATTCCACTACTCTTCGCGTTGCCATTTCTTCAACTTGGGCAACCGTGGTTGGCAAAGGTATTTGCTATGAGAGGGACGCCATAACTTCACCGGTTGAGTTGCGTATAACTACACCAATACCTGCTCTACCCTGCTCTTGAAAGATTGCGCCGTCATAGTTCACCTTGAGATTGTCTTCCGCTGGAGGTTTCCATCTCGTATGCTTTCTGTGTTGCTACTTTGGGTGGCTTGGGTGAAGGAGTTGAAACTCGCCTCTTCGTTCCTTAGAAGTATTCAAAATCTAATTCAATGGACATGTTGCTTGACCGACCAGCAACTGATTTCTTCTATTCCATATCGCCCAACTTGTGAATGCCAATAAAGTAGCATTCTTATCTTCCTCAAAAGCACGTACAAAAATCTCTTTCGCCATCTGTCCTTGCATATCTAAGAGCCACTGCCAATTCAAATTCAAACCCAAACTACCCGTACATCAAAACAAAAAAATAAAGCATGTGAGCTGTCTTCGTTGTGCCTCTTGCACCTATCGCACACTCCATCGGGCACAATTCTCCATCTGCTCAAGTTGGTTTTGGTTGGGAGAGCTTCTTTGCAAGTGCGCCACACAAAGTGCTTCACTTTGTTAGGGACCTCCATTTTCCACAGCTTTTTCCACCAACCCATGGACTGAGATGAGGAAGGGTTTGAGAGTGGCTATGCATTGTTACTTTCAAAGAGGAATCTATACCTAGACTTAATCAATATTGACCCATGGGAGTGAAGGGCCATATGAGTTTATCCGGTTGGGATGTTGAACTTAAAGGAATGCTTTTGATCACCTCTGCCTCTATCAAGTTAAAACAATGGTCAATCACCACACTCCTCCACCTACGGGTTGATTGGTTTATTAAAACCTCCACTGCAGAATTTTGCTGCCCAAATATCATTGGGGAAGTAAACTTTGGCTGGTATTTTGTTGACACCCAATTGTCGCCCCAAATTTTAATTTGTTTGCCATCTCCCACCCTCCACAAAGCACCTTTTAAAATCACATCCCTCCCAATAAGAATGCTTCTCCATGCATATGAGGCAGAGGCTGATTCTTTTGCATCCAAAATAGAACCATTTGGAAAAAACCTCGCCTTGAATACTCTAAAGAACAAGGAATTGTCATCATGGAGAAGCCGCTATGAAAGTTTCACCAACATTGCTTCATTAAACATGGTGAGGTCCTTAAACCCCAATCCTCCTTGATCTTTATGATTGCATAACTCTTCCCATCTAACCCAATGTACTTTCCTCCGGTCTCCCCATTGACCCCACCAAAACTTCCGAACAAGAATTTCAATCTCATGACATAGGGTGGTTGGTAATTTGAAGCAACTCATTGCATACATCGAGATTGCTTGAATGACCGATTTGATTAGGACTTCTCTTCCTGCTTGTGATAATAATTTTCCTTCCCATCCTTGTAGTCTTTTCCACACTTTTTGTTTTAATTGGTCAAAGCTGGCTCTCTTATTTCTTCCCACCAAAGCCGGTAGGCCCAAGTAAGCCTCGTAGTGTTTCAACTCTGAAACTCCAAGTTCTTCCATAATCTCGGATTGCATCTCCAAAGGGGTGGACTTGCTAAAAAACAAAGTTGTTTTCTCCTTATTTAACTTTTGGCCTGAGACTCTCTCATAAGTAGAGAGTATTTCAAGAACCTTTTGACATTCAAGTCCGGTAGCCCCGCAAAAAAGAAGGCTATCATCTGCAAAGAGTAAGTGAGTTAGCTTAGGACCATTCTGACAAATTGAGACACCCTTGATGTCCCCATCATTGGCTGCAGCCTGGATGAGCCTATGAAGACCCTCTGTGCACAAAAGAAAAAGATATGGGAAGAGGGGGTCTCCTTGACGAATACCTCTAGTGGGAGTAATATGTCCGTGTGGTTCACCATTCACAAGCAAAGAATAAGACACGGATGTAATGCATTCCATAACAAGAGCTATCCATTTATCATTGAAACCCATCTTCACCATGACATCTTTCAAAAAAGACCGTTCCACCCGGTCATACGCTTTGCTCATGTCTAACTTAAGAGTCATGAAACCTGTATTTCCGGAGTTATGGTTTTTCATGTAATGTAATGTCTCAAAAGCAACTAAGATATTGTCCGTAATCAGTCTACCCTTCAGGAAGGCACTCTAATGCTCAAAAATAATAAGAGGTAAAACTCTTTTTAATCTATTAGCTAAGACTTTCGAAAAAATCTTATAGAGCACATTACAGAGACTTATTGGTCGGAATTCAGTTGCTCTTTCCGGATTTTTAACTTTAGGAATCAATGTGACAAAAATGTGGTTAAAGGGTGAAGGTAAAGAGCCCGAATTTAAGAAATTTAGGATAGTGTCTGTGATATCACCTTTTACCAAATCCCAATAATTTTGGAAGAACAAAGGGGGCATATCGTCTAGTCCCAAGGCCTTTAGGAGCGCCATTTGTTTTAGAGCACTTTCAACCTCCCAAGCCTGAAAATTTTCAGTCAAAGTGGAGTTCATGTCATCTGTCACCAACTAAGGAATGGAGCTAAGGGCATTAGGCACACTTTCGAGATTGGCCGAGGTGAATAACTCCTGGTAATACTCTTCAAAAACATTAGCAATCTGATTTGCCTGACTACACCATTGATCCGACCGATCCTTGATCCCTACAATAGTATTACGCCTCTTGTGAATGGTAGCCCGACAGTGAAAAAACCGAGTATTTCTATCTCCATCTTTCAAGTATAAGGTCCTGGACCTCCGCCTCCACATGCGCTCTTCCTTGTCCATTAGGGAATTTATTTCTTTTTGAATGGCAAGCAATCGGGTTGCATTGCCTCCTTGTAGCACTAGCCTCTCATATCGAGCTTGTTCCTTTCTTTTTTGGGCAAGTTCTTTACGAATTGAACCAAAGTGTTTTTGACTCCAATTTGTAAGTTCCTTACCACATGAATCAATATTTCTCAAAGAATTGTGTATTCTCGGCCCCACCAAAGTTTGATAGCCACACACCTTCAACAACCTCCCCACATCCTTTGTCCGCAAGCCACATCTCCTCAAATCTAAATAATTTTTTCCTCTCTGAAAATCCAAGTCAGCTATTTCAATCCACAAAAGTTTATGATCAGATATAGTACTATCAATATGATGTACCTTAGTGCCAAGAAAAGACGTGAACCACTCTTGAGAAGCAATGGCTCTGTCTAGTCTCTCCCACAAATAAAAACCATTCTGCCAGTGTTTGCTCCATGTAAAAGGGAATCCTGTGAAGCCTAGGTCCATGAATCCACATTCATCAAGTGTGTATCTAAATTGTTGCATTTGGTTGGAAGGTCTTAGCCTACCACCCGACTTTTCCGTTTGCTTAATTATCTCATTAAAATCCCTGGCGCACAGCCAAGGAAGAGAACTTTGACGATGAAGATGACGGAGGAGGTCCCAGGATTCAAACCTCTTCTGCATTTCGGGTTCATCGTAGAAACCCGTAAATCTCTAAGGCTTGTCTGAGCTTTTGTTGATTGTGGCTTCAATGTGATTCAAATAAGATGTCTCAACCTCTACTTCAATTCCATCTCTCCAAAACAGCGCTAAACCTCCACCCTTATTTATTCTTTCTACAAAAACTTCTAATTAAATCGAATGCAATCTTTAACGTAATTTAGCCTAGCTTCGTCCGCCCATGTTTCGGCCAGGAACACAAGCAAGGGAGCTTTTGCCCGCACTAAATCCACAAGCTCTTGAACTACACGGTGGTTCCCAAGCCCCCGGCAGTTCCAAATTATGCAACTCATTGTGATTGACGGGACATGAAACCAGTCTCCGCCAATACATGGTAGTTCTCTTTATCACTACTTGAAACCACCAACTTTTTGCTTGGTAACTCGTAATGATCAATAACCATGTCAATCAAGCGCTTGCAACCAATACAATCATCCGGTATGGCTTAGGAGCCGACTAAGAGGCGTGCCAGCATTTCCACGTCGGGTATGGAGGTTTATCTGCAACATCAAATAGGTTAGAAATATTAGAAATATTTTTTAGAGATGAAGTGTGGACCTGAAGTGAGTCACGTGGCCCTTTTAGAGGTTCACGTGGGCTATCATGTCTTTGCATTAGGGGTTATGTTGTTCCGGAAAAAAGAATTTGTATCTAATAATAGGGAAGTTTCATTGTAACCAATCTCCTTATCAATATCCCTGATTTGTTGGGAGAAAAAATCTCCACTAATCTCGTTGTCCCGGATACTCTACTCCTTTTCTTATTTAAAACCATGGACCCTGCTGCATTAATATCAGATAATCCCGTATCTTCATCTTCCATATTTTGACTTTCCTTTTTTGATTGATACTCCGCATTCGGTGTGGCAACTGGTATTGGTTTCTGGTGCTCCGCCCTCCTCCACCGCGTAGAGAGATTTTCCTCTCGACCCTCGTAGAATCTCGATACTCAAGTCACTCACAGTGCGAGGAAGCATTTGGTACTTGCCCGAAGCCACGAGCCAAATTGTTGAGAGTCAAGTTGCGGGGACCCTTTGCTTTGGATCCAAAGATCACAGTCCTTGTCACTATGGTCGAAACACCCACACTAGTAATAAATGTTTGGTAGACGCTCATATTTGAAATTCACCCATATCTTACCACCCTCCTCAAGTTTTATAACACGACCTCTACATGGTGGTTGGTAAACGTCGAGAGTAACTCTAACCCTCATAAAACGCCCCCCCCACCCTTAGAGTTCTCATCCGAGCGATGGACCGTGCCGATTGATTCACAAATGTCTTCAACCACTTATTTGGTTCTATACTTGATGGGAATATTATGGACTTGCACCCAAAAAACTGTTTTATCAAAACTGAGCTCTTCAATGGGTGAGTTTCTATCATATCTCTGCAGAACCACCAGAGATTTGTCAAAGCTCCATGGTTCATTAGCTAAAATTCTGTCAACATCTTCTTGGTTATCAAAGATGAAGAGAAGTTTGTGGTCCCCTTCTCTTTGAATTTTGTAACCCCTCTCAGCCCGCCAAAGTGGCTTGAAGGTCCTAGCCACGGCTTCCGTGTTTAACGCTCGCCGTGTAAGAAAAAATGCTGCTATAATGTGTTCCTGAGATCGACGATCTTTTTTAATACAAAGATCATCGCCTTCCCTTTCCGAAAAGGAAAGGTAATTCCAGTGTTTTGTGAGATCATCCATGGTGCCAAAAGAAAAAAAGACTCGGGGAAGTAAAAACACAAGAGAAAAAGAAAAACGAAGAGAAAAACGTAAAGGAGGAAGACAACGGCCGGAAGAAAAAACCGTGGAAAAATACTGTTTCCCAAGCCCTAGAAGAAAAAGAAAACCACTAGCCCTTCACGTAACGTTGTTACTAAGGGAAGAAAAGCCTTACAAGGAAGGAAGAAACAATTCTCTTGCCTAGAAGAGGAGGGAAAACCTGCTTTCCTAGCTACAGAGAAACAAGCATCTATCTTAGTTTCTACTTCTCTTACTTTGTTTAGACTATTATAACTCACAATCAAACTCATCAAATCAAACTTATGAATATGTTTAGTTTTTACATTATAACACATTTTATTCCTAATAATAAAGATTACAATTCCTGTTATAATTCTCATTAGTGTACCAAAGGTATCCTTTGTAATTCTCTCTCTCTCTCTCTCTCTCTCTCTCTCTCTCTCTCTCCAAACAGCCCCACCCCATGGGAAACACAACCAACCACCACCACCAGAAATCCACCACAAGCCTTCACAAAACCAATATCAAATAAATAATCCATTGCAATACATAACTAAAAGCCCCATCACCCAAATCTGAAGAAAAAAATCCGAATATGAGAGTGAGTGGAAGCCGTGGAGGTCGATGTTGTACCACAATTATCACAGGGTTAGAGTCAATAACGGGTTCCCCATGTAAGGTAAGTTGGTGGTGGATGGGTTGGAGATATTTCATCATTTATGAATTAGGTGACATTAATGAGATAGAAATTAAATAAAAAGGAAAAGGATAGTCATGAAAGTGCCGCGAGTGAGAAATCAAGTGTCTTAGATGGTAATAGGATATATACCAAAAAAAAGTTATAAATAAAATATGTATAAATAACACACACATATTAATTATATACACATTCAAGGTGGAGTGGGACCAAACGGCCGAGACAATCAAAATTCGTTCACAGCAAGAAAAGTGGGTCAAGTGGGATGGAGAGTTTTTACCATCCCTACTTTTATACCACCTTTTCACATTTATAAATAAATTACTCTACTAAAACCCAAACCACGCCTCACATGATGATTACTTTGAATTCTAAGGTAACTTAATCCAATGGAAGGTTTTTTTTTTTTTTTTTTGAATCCAATGGAAGGTTGTAAACAAATCAAGCTGAATTGTGTAGTAAAGGTTTAGAATTGTTCATTCATTTTATTCCAAACATGAGCCAAGCTCGACCTCATCAACAAATTACATTATATATTCAATTTTGGTTTATTTTCTTGTCGCGCTTATTCATGAGCTATTCAATCAATTTATTATTTTTTCAATATAAAGTACAACAAAACATTTTAATCACTTTAAAATAATATAATAAATAACTTATATTTGAAATAATATTATTTGATTTAATTATATAGAATGATTTTTGTTTATAAACTTATAAAAATTAAATTCACTAACTTTATATTATTAAAATATATATATGTAATTTTTTAGAACCAAATGAACTACATATACCATCAATAAATAATATTTTGATATATCTTATAAATAAATTTACACAATTCAATATTATTATCATAAATTTGTTTAAATTACAGTGTCTACTTCATATTTCAAGTTACTACTCAATTCTTGATATAATCGGGATATTAATCACAAATCTCTTGTTTGAAAACAAGAAACTTTAACCTATATATATGAATACATTATTATTATATTTGAGCTTTACTCATTTAATAATCAAGCTAAAACTTTAGATTTTGTTATTTACCCAAAAAAAAAAAAAAAAAAAAAAAAAGCCGAATCTTTTCATATGGCAGTTATTTACAGCCTAATCAAGTGAGGCAAGAATATGTTAGTGTAAGAGACGACGACGTCGTTTATAAAGATATGAAAAAGATACTGCTACTTTGTACAATATCAGATTCGATATTCTCCTACTGCGAGGAATTAGATAGCGATACACGGAGAGAGAGCTATGGCGACTACGGATTCTCCAAAGCCCGACTCCGAGTCCGAAATCGAGACCAATCCAAACCCGAACCCTAACCCTAATCCCTCAAACGCATTAGTCCCTACTCCCAATGGCTCCGCCGTCTGCCTCATGAGGTTCGCCGGCGACTCCCTCGGCGGCGCCTTCATGGGCTCCATCTTCGGCTACGGTCCTCTCTCTCTCTCTCTCTCTCTCTCATACACACACACATATATGTATATAATATATGATTTTTTGTTTGATATATAATTGAATTATTATCATTGTTGTTTTTTTTGTTTTGGGAATTTTGTTGGGGATGTTTGAAAAGAAATTTTCTTTTTTGACAATTAAATGTGTTAATTAAGTATTGGGGGAAATTAAATTACTCTGGTGTGATTGAACTGGAAATGGTTAATTTGATTAATTAATAAATTTTTTTGTATTTTTGTGTAGTTCCTAGTCTGTGATTGAGCTTGATTGACAAATAGGAGTGTTGTGTACTTGATTATGCAGTGTACATAAGCAAGGTGGAGAGGGTTTGTTTTAGCTTTCCAAGTGAAATTTGAGTGTGTGTTAAGACACATACCTGAGATGTTAAAATTGTTGCATTATGGTTTCGGTTTCTTTGAGTTAAATTGAGGAGTGACGTAATTTTATGCGAACTAAGGCTGTAGTGATTGTTATAGATGACCTGATGAACTTATGAAGAAGACCCAGTTGATGCCAGTCGGGGAGAGAAATGGAGGGATTGTGAAGGAAACTTTTTATGCAACTTAAAGAAAAAAAAGACCCAGTTGATATCCATTGTGAATGAAAGTTTAGTACCACTTTTTTGCTTGGATGGGGCATCAGTGTAAAATGTTTGCAAATCCATTTTTTTTCTTGGTGGGGGGAATGAAAATTTTGTCATATTGTCACACCCTGAACTTCATAAATTGTGGTTAAGTTCCTGATGGAGATCTAAATTCAGGACTCCTAGAGCAACACCTCTCTCTAGTACAGGGTTCCAGGCTGAGGCAGAACTAGACTTTAAAGATTGGGGGGGGCCAAAGTCAAAATTATTTTAGGGGAAATTACAATTTACCCTCCCTTGATTTGGCCCTGTCACAGTTTAGTCGACAAACTTCTGATTGCTATATTGGACCTCCCTAAGGTTTGGAGGACAAAAAAGAAATTGTTAGGATTCCGTTGAAAGACCTCTTAAAGATTTCATTTTAATCCAAACTTTAGGAGGTCAAATTAATCTAGGATGCACGGAAACTTCATTTGGAGTGCCATACATGTGTCGTAACGGTTTTCTAATTGTCGTATCATATTATAATATATTAAAAATTGCTCGTTTCGCTATATCATACTTGTACCCGTGTCCGTGCATCCTAGCAAATTATAGCAATTGAAAATTTTTGTGCTACTAAATGGTAATAGGACCAAAGCACAAGGGAGTAAATTGTAAGTTTCCTAACAATTATGACTACTAAACTAAATTAAGAGGGCCATATAGGAAACAAGAAGATTCTTTAAAAATTTTATTTTATTTTATTTTATTTTTTTTTGTTTGGGGGAGGGGGAAACCTATATAATTGGTGTAAAATTAATTTGAAATATAAGGATACAACTTAAAATTTTAGAAAGTTTGGTGGGGCTCTGCCCCTACTAAGTATGTTAGATAAGACCTCTTTTGCATGCACTAGCCACTAGCAAGATGTTAGATAAGAAATAGTTATGGGGAATTCAGATAACCTTATTGGTTCATGGTATTTTGTTGTAATGATCAAGGCTCCATTGATGATTGGTTTTGTATGTAGTAAGAAATTTGTGATTCTCCAAACATGTCATGTAGAAGTTCTAATTTTAACTTATACGAAGGATATGTGATATGTACCAGGTGCGGGATTGATTAAGAAG
Organism: Quercus dentata; assembly: GCA_028216015.1. Classification (NCBI taxonomy): domain Eukaryota; kingdom Viridiplantae; phylum Streptophyta; class Magnoliopsida; order Fagales; family Fagaceae; genus Quercus; species Quercus dentata. The sequence goes on from CP116451.1 coordinate 10,861,199, forward strand.
AAAGGCTTTAAAGGATCTTTTGGAGAGGCAGGATCTTCTGCAAAGGTGCGAAATCCCAGAAGTTTACTGCACTTTGATTAACTGAATATAATGTTCTGAGGCCTTTTCTATTTTTGTTGTTACTTATGCTGTATGTTAAGGCTTCCTTTTTCTGTCTTTGTCCTTATCAGACATTTGCAGTTTTGTCTGGAGTACACAGTTTGGTTGTCTGCATTTTGAAGAGGCTCCGGGGAAAAGATGATGGTATGTTACCTTAACCATAGAACTTGCACAAATGTTTTATACATTCATATTTTCTTTAATCATTTATTCTGTCTGCAGTTATTAATGCTGGAGTGGCAGGATGTTGCACTGGTCTTGCTCTAAGTTTCCCAGGTATCCAATATCCCAGTAATACATAAAGTTAACTATAAAACTTGGATATTCAGTATCAAGTACCTAGTCCTTCCCTGCCTCCTTCCCCCTCACCAAAATCCTTCGTGGAACATATTTTGGTTTTGGAAAGAGTCTTGGATCATACTTATATGAAGCACATTTGGCTATATTCCATCCTTTTTCTTTACTTGTATTCATGTTGTAAAAAACTCACACTTTTCTAAATGATTAGAATTGTGCCTTTCCTTTGGTTTTTGTGGGTAGAGGAGGGCAGTTTCTGTATGAACCTTCTATGTCTCATCTAGCCAATTTCTCCATTTTGAATTGTCTTTGTTGTTGAACATGAAATTTGGAATTTCATAGCTACAGATGATTGATTAGTGTTCATTTGATTGCCTTTAGCGTATGCAAATCTATAGAAGTTCCTATAGCTATGTATATGGTAGTAATTGAGCCTTATTTCCACTCTAAATGATTTTGCAGGTGCTCCCCAAGCACTTCTACAAAGCTGCCTCACATTTGGTGCATTCTCATTTGTCCTTGAAGGGCTTAACAAGCAGCAGCCAGCACTTGCGGAACCATTTTCATTGAGAAAGAAAAGTGAGCATTATCACGTACATCCATCTTTGGCACTTCCCCTTCAACTTCAGCTCCCTCTTCCAGATGAAATGAAAGGGGCGTTCTCCGCTTTTTGCATGTCTTTGAAGAACCGTAATAGGAGCAGTTTTCCCACATCTCACTGAGAAATTTCGGGATGTGTTTTTGATCTTCTGCAGATCTCTAGGTCCCCCGTTCTTCTTTTTCTTCTTCTTTTTGGAAAGACATGGTCATGTTGTAAACTGTAAATTTATAGTTGCAATTCTAATATTCGTTGTGAATTGAGCTATAAATTGCGACTTAATTCTCAATTTGATGGTTCAATTAAATAGTTCTAAAAGTCACTCATAGTTTTAACACTTGAAAAACCAAACACAGTATTTATGGGGGGAGAGAGCTGATATAATTCTTTTCCAGTACATGCTGCATGGTGCATACTGTGCAAGTCTTCATTTCTTTAAAGGCGCGTAACAAACGCAGTGGGATAGCCATAAGAAATAGAATGTCCATTTTAAGAATAAACCCCTATATTCTCCAAAGGATCATTGAATCCATGGGGAAAATTGCTTCGGAATCCACTGAGAGAGAGATATTCTATTATTGATTAGTTTGAATAAATGCTACTAATTTATACTACGAAAGTCCTAGGATGTCTAGAAACCCCTAATTCGTGTTAGGCATGAAATTAAGCTAAAAATGGTCAAAAAGATAAACTTGGGAAAATCACATAAATTAATACTATGAACTTTAGGAGACATATTGTTGAGGACTCTTTTTTCGTCCCCACATGACACTACTTCATTGGCAACCCACTCCATCTCAACATATTATTGAGTTTTGGGTGAATCTTTTATAAAGCCCAAAATAAGCTTATATCATATACAATAACATGGATTGGGCTCACATGGCCCACAAGATCTTTACTTCAAGAGGTGGAATCATGTGCCACATTTCCTCTTCATCAATTAGGATCATAACCCACGACATCATCAACATCAACATATGAATCAAGCTCAATCAATGAATCAAAACTCATGGCCCATAATATCTCTCTCATATTCACGGAAAGCAACTTCTCCAACAAAAGCCCATATTTACACAAAATGACCATAAAACTCAAGGTTCATCATCTTATCTTCGACTTATGATCCAAGCTTATGAGTCTCTTTAAGGAAGTTTTAGGAGTCGTGGTTTGAAGAGCTAAGAGGTATGTTCAATAAAACTCAAGCGGTTTAAAGTTGATAAAAGAAACATGTTGCTTGCCGTACCTTCTCCAAGTCCCTAAACTCTGACGAGTCAATGTGTAGCGGGTAACATATGGTAAGCCTTTCTTATCACATAACATTTAAAATGATAAAACTCTCCATTACTATTTTCCTAAAACTTAATATTCATCATATGGCAAACACTTAAAAACTCCAACCATCTAAATGTTGGCAAAATAACTATTCATTCAACCTCTAGCTATTCCTATACAAATTTAGAAACCTAATTATATTTTTCACATACACTACATTACTACTTTCAACTAAAATCCAACTTTAAACACATGGCTAAATCTGATTGGCTATCTTCAATTTTCAAATATAATATGTAAGGTTGAATTTAATCAACCATCTTGTTGGTTTTATTCCGTAATAAATTTGCTTGTAATTTAGCAATTAGTAACCCTATATTTAGGTGGAAATCATGTAAAGGTAGTGTATGAGAAAGTGTGAAGAAATGCTCAAGATTGTGTAGTGAAGCGGGGACTTGCGTGGCGGATCTCGCAGCTTGCAAGCCACCAGAAGATGCACACGAGTGAAGCATGTAGAGAAGCTGAACCGTCATGTCGGTTGTAGCACTATAGGACAAAAAGTCCGGACTAGCCATGCGGTTAGCTCACGGCTTAGACTCACGACTCGGTTAAGTCACGAGGCCAAGTCGCCAATCCATTCTATTATGGAAAAACTGACTCTTCACATTCTTTTCTCACTCCGATATAAATACCCCTTATACCCACGAAATATAGAAAGCTTCCAGAGAGAATTTTGAGAGAGAAACCCTAGAGAAAAACAAGATTGACTCATCCACAATCTTTACATAGTGACCCTTCAAATTCCTCAACTCTCACCCTCTCCATTGTTACATCCTTGAGAGGTTCTTTAACCAAATCCTTTTCTCACCTTACCCATATCTATGAGAAGGCTTTTGGTGCTTTGGGAAGCGATTCAAAGGAAACCAATTCATATTGGTTGATGCTATGGGTTATAGTAGAATCTAATAAGTTAAATAAGAAATAGGTTCAGCGTAACCTCATTGGAGTAGGAGCTTAGAGAGCTTAGGTATACTGGGTAGATTAGGCTTGGAGGGTCCTCTCATTGTTCATGTCCCAACTACATTCTTTATTGGATTATTTACCGCTTGGAGGGCGGTGTAGAGGTTTTACACCGAGGGTTTCGGTTTCCTCTTCGATAACACATCGTTGTGTTGTCCTTGTGTTTGCATCTTTCTTCCCTTAATCTTTGCCATTTTAATTTCTGCTGTGGATGTAATTTTATTTGGTTTAGATTGTTTATCAATTCTGTTATATGCTTATGTTCATATTCTACATATTAATTGTTTGATGATAAGCTTGAATTGATAATTTGAAAATTTGAGGTCTAAATGTTCATAGTGTTTTATACACATATTGAACATTCATAATATATTCATGATATATTTAAGACCTAGTTGTCATTTGCCATAATTAGACCAATTATTCATTTGCCAAATGAGGGTATTAAATGCTCTTCTTGTTCACCAAGATTAAGTCACAACATGATGAGACTTTGACTAGATCTTTAAAACTTCATGAACTATCAATCAATCATTTTATTACTTACTCAAAATGTGTTGTAATAGAATCTTGGACCAAAAATATAAATACCCAAAAGAAGAAACATTTCCAATCGAACACCAGCAGTGTGTTTAGCACTTAACACTTGGCTAAAAGTGACATCACTAGCTATTTAATGCTCAAATCCCAGCAGCCAGCTACTATATCTAAAATGGCAAGATACCTTTAAAAGAGATCTTACCATTTTTAGCCAAACTTATGCAATAAATGCTGAATATTCACTCCAGAAGCTTGACATCATCCAGTTGACCTCATCTACTTTAGTCTCAACCAACAGCTATCTTATGACAGCTATGACAACTTTTTTAGTCGGCTAGGATAGTTGTTTCAGAACTGATAGGACAGTTGACCTAGTAGCCTTAACATTACAGAATTTCCTTATTTGGCTAAAAACCAAAACCAACCAAAAAAACTATCTTTTTCTTGCTAAAATCCTTTCCTTTTTTTCTGGTCATTCCTCCAAATGATATTACCCCAACTAGCAAGAACACCTTAAAGTTAAACATACCATTTTTGGCCAAATCCTAGGATGGATTTTTTGAAGATTCATTGCTAATTAGGACAAATTTTTGCTGAGATTCTTTGCTAAACCCCCCTAAACTTAGCTATAAATAGAGCCCTTCATTAATACCTCAAAGCATACCAATAGAGAAGAAAAACACTCTCATAAACTTCTTTATTCTCTCTTCCTCTAATTATCTTCTTAAGCTCTTAATGAAGTTCTGAGCTTCTAAGTTTTTAGTTTCCAAATTATGAACTAAACTTTTCAGCCCTTAGCTCATAACTGGCCTTCATAAGCCCTTATCTATCTTCTAGCAAAAAATCCCAGCAACATTTCTAAACTCACTACAACACTATTACTCTCTTATACTCATTCTCTTACTCTCCATCTTCAGAAAATACATCTATCTTATCTATCTCTAAACATCTTTCTCAATTTCACTTACACAATACCATACATACTTACTACACCATTACATATAACACACTACAACTCTTCTAAACTCCACTCACATACTCTTTCACTCTGAAATTCTACTATTTTGTTGCTCATAAACACATCTCAATACTCTTCTCCACTTCTCTTATAAAAACCATTCTTATGGGAGACATAAACTTCTAATACTAAAGCCATTCTCCTAGAAGGCACCAAGATCTCATATCAAAACCCTTCTTATTAAAGGCACAAATCTATCTTACATGAAACCCTTCTCTTAGAAGGCATAAATACTTCATACAAAAGCCCTTATCATAGAAGGCAATAATATTTATAACTTCACAACAACTAAAAGAGCATTGTCAAGGAGAAATTCATTTAAGTGCATGATAAAAGGGACAAGCTTATCTAGTCTCTACACATAGCTAGACATACTCTCTCTCCCTCCCTCCAATTGCACCCATTTTTCCTCTTCAATCTTAAAGTTTCATGGCAAATTGCCTATCCACTGCCAAAATCATTCTGCTAAAATGATATCAACTCACCGATGGTACACAGCTGGAGCTACAAACCATATAAAGATAAGTGACTTTGTTTCCATATCTCTAAATTCACACTATTGAGTACATGATTACTTCACCTTTAAATACATATTACTTTATTTCAACTACTATTACAACTATTAATCAAAGGTATTATATCAAATACATATTATTTATTCAATCATTATCATGATTCTTAGACTTTGGGCTTTAACTATTTTGTGGGCCTAAAAATATGCCAATAGCCATTGGACTACGTGGCCCGATGTTGAGTTCTGTATGCAACTCCCTAAACATATTTGGGTCTAGTAAGGTCACCCCTCCAATAGGCAATACGTGACTACGCATTGAAAAATGGCCCCCAAACACATATCATAACTAATAAGACATTATAAGATAAGAACATATTTTGACTCTTAAATAAAAATTTTAACAAAAATAAAAATGATCGTAAATAAAATATTTGACCAATAGAAGCATAAATGAAGGAACTTGGTTGAAAAGTAGTGTAAGTAATGATCACAATTCTCTGAATTTTCCTCACTTCAATTTCATTAAGATCACCAAATTTCATGTGACTTCATCCCTAGTTCTCATGATTTATATTAGTACTTTTTTACTTTTCAAACTTTTTCCAAATTTGACTTATGATACTCTCTTTATTCAAGAAAAGTTTTGAGTTATTTGTTTAGGATCATTAACCACCCCTGTTTTGAACACAGATCATACCCCCATGCACTTTAGCACCACCACCTCATATAAATTACTTGGGAGACAAATGGTCATTGTAGGGATAATGTGCCTAGGAGTTCATTATCTGTTTGTATATTGGGCCTGTGGCCCAATTTGAGGACGAGGGGTTGTCCAAGGAAGAGAAATATTTGTTAGAAGAGATTGTATTAGTAAATAGAGAGATTAGTCTTGGTCATCATGGCTCAAAAGGGTGGGCCGAGGATAAATGCATCCACGGCTAACCAATGCTGAGGTCCGAAGAGATTGTCTGTCGTCCAAGGTAACGTTCGAGGAAGTTCTGTTGGTACGAATAAGTATTGCGGAGACACCACATAGAAAGAAGTCCTAAAATATCTTAGGAGAAAGTTGCTACTTCCACATTAAATGCACTACAGCTAACTCTCTAGCTGCATTAATGTGGAGATGATGTCTGAACAAAGGATTTTAGCCTTACAGCTACTACATGAAGACTTATGGGAGGTGTTAATGGGACAAGTATCAACACCAACCATCCGGCATGCATGTGGAAGGTGGAGATAAAAAGGGGAGACAGTATAAGAAAAGATAAAGGCAATGAGATAGGGGGATCGAGAAAACGAAGAGAAAAACATTGTATCATCAAGAACTGACTTTGTAATCAAACCTAAAAGAAATATATAAGAATAGATCACCTCGGGCTTTGTCGAGGATGACTTTCTTCAGCATAAACCTATCTATCTACATTTTCTTATCACCTAAACCTATTTTAGTGTTTGTCCGATTCATTAAAGCCCAGTTTTCTAACCCACTTTCTACAAATTCATTGTTTTGGACTTTTTGGGCCTAAGTCCATCCACCTTTTGGGCTAGGGATCCAAATCTGGTCCTTATAGTCATCTTGCCTCAATCTTTTCCTCCTTAATTTTTTTTTTTTTTTTTTATATAAAATCTATTTAATAAAAAAATTAGTGGTAATAAACTCTTTGACCCAACCTATATCATTTACAGGGATCCCAAAAGTTATGAGGCAATGTAGTAAGAAACTCTATTCAACTGAGTGATATGCTTTCATGAAAATAACCTTTAATTGTGCATATATTTTTTTAAACGTTGTCCCTATAATAGTTTGTAACTCTCTCTTGGGCTTGAAGAATATATTTTTGCTATATTTCTGCCATGAATAAAAGCAGTTTCATTGAAACTAAGCAACCCTTCAATATATAAGCAATTGTATTAGTGATGCATCTGTAAATATTTTAGAGATCTCTAAGCAAAGGTATTTTTGAAGAAACTGGTTGGCAGTTGCTTCGGATATGATTTATGGCCTCTATTTGAGACAATTTTAAGATTTTTTTTTTTTTTTTTTTACATTTATCTAAATTAGTATTACACATATATAAAACTCTTTGGGGTATTTGATATTTGATTAAGATTTTTCTTAGCTGTTTGTGAATTAAGTGCAGTCTGACTTCCCAAAAATTCTTGCATAATTGTTTTTTCCTTTTCCACTCTGCAAGAATTTTGGATTTTCCAATTTTTCCTCATTGCATGTTCTAGCTGTGTACATAGAAGTTATGAAATTGCTGTTTTTTTTTTTTTTTTTTTTTTTTTTTTTTTTTTTTGGTTTCTTCGATTGATTGGTGTTAAAATTGAGATTCTTGCATTTTCGTTATTGTTGCTTTGTACATGACTTTACTTCATCATTCAACCACTTAACCTTATTAATATCTGGTTTCTTCCACTATTTCAAGTTATAAGGTAACTATAAGAGAGAAAAAAAGTATGCCTTTCTATTGTTAACTGAGAAAGACATCATAAATAAATTTTGTATATAATACCAATTATTTGGTTATATAATAGTTTTCATCTAATTGCTTGAATCAAGAATCATGTGATGTGCATGTGGCACACAATTGTCATTCACATTCGCACATAACATAAGAATTTTGATCATTAGCTAAAGTGCATTTCTTGACATGAAGTGAGTATTTTATTCTCCTATTATCTCTTTGATTATTCTTAATATCCATTTGGAGAACTTGTTTTGGACCCCTTGTATTTAAAAGAGACATTTTAGTAAGGTTTTGATAAATTATAACTAAGAAAGAAAAAAAAAGAGAGATTTTAGAAAATTGTACCCAAATAAGTTGGGAAAAATAAGCTACCCAATAATTATATACATTTTTTAGAAGTTGTAAACACCATCCAAATTTCTCTTCAAAGTTTTGAATACATACGTTTTTGCAGTCCATTTGGTCCACTTCAATCAATATCAATCCAATTCGGTCCATGCAGTCCTTTTGGTCCAATTCAATCCATTTTAGTCCAATCTGATCCACTTAGGTTCGATTCGGTCCGTTTGGTCTAACTCGGTCTCATTCAATTTAATTCGGTCCAATCAAGTAGAATTCAGTCTATTCCATCGATTTCGTGTTTTTTCAGCTTTCATTTGTTCTCTTTATCCTTTCTAAAAGGTAAAAACTGCATATGCGGAATTCCTCAACAAATATTCTCCTTTCTCAACATCATCAACTACGAGCTATTGTCTTATAACACAATTTGCACAATAATATTATTTCTTTATGTAACAATAATATTTAAAGTTTTGAATAATGGATACTTAATCTATATATATATATATAAAACCTAAGCCTTTGCTGGCACCACAATTTTCCACGTCAAGACAATATTTTAAAAAACACAATATTTAAAAATTAAAAAATAAATAAAAATTATAACTCCTCAAAACCCTAGCAACCTTCCCCCTCTCTCAAGTTAAGAAATATAAAGCCACGGTTTCTGCAAACTCTCTCTTTCTCCAGCCACGGTTTCTGCAAACTCTCTCTCCTTTGGAAGCCCTAAAGCATTCAAGATCTACAATGCACGGTATAGATTTTAGCTTATAAAGTTCAGCTTTTGTAAGGTTAGTTTTGTTTATATATTAATTAATACATAGTACTTTGTTCACCATTGAATACTCATATAATCAATTTCCAATTCTGTTCAAGAATTAAACCAAAATTCTAATCTATCATAAAATATTATTATTAGTATGAATTTTATGGAGTTGCGGTGTTCAAGAATTAAACCAAAATTCTTTTAAATTATCTATAATATTTTGTCCTCTGAAAAATTTTATTTCTTTGATTTTAGTATATTGTGTTTCTTAAACTATAGAGAGATTTTCTTTGGTTTCTCGCAAACTCTCTCTCTCTCCAGGATGTAGGAAGCCCTAAACGCACAAGATAGCATTCAAGATCTACAACTCACGGTATAGATTTTAGCTTATAAAGTTCAGCTTTTGTAAGGTTAGTTTGTTTATATATTTAGTCCTTACGTTTAGGTTTAGGTTTAGGTTTAGGTTTTAAGAGATTTATATATTACTACTATGTGGCTGAATTTCCCGTGACATCGCTTTTATGTTTTTTTTTTTTTTTTTTTTTAATTTGTTTTTATGTAAGGTTAGTTTGTTTACATCAGTTCTTTATCTCAAAGATAAGGCTTTTATTTCTACCGCAAGAACTATTTAGGTATGTATCTCTTGCAAGCACACATGAACTTAAATTGTTTTTTAATATATGCATGCTTTATTATTTTCTAATAGTTTTCCGTGCATCATTTCTTAGCATACATTAACTTCGAAATGAAACTAATATTTTTATGGAACGACATTTTCACTATTACTGTTTCGGTGAATCATGTATAAATCACTCGGAAAAAAGAAAAAGAAAAAAAAGACATGAGGTTAAAAAAGTTGATACCAAATGATATCAACTTCTTAGTAATCTCATTCTCATTTATCAACACTTCTAAAATGATGTGATTATTTTGTTTCTAGCATTTTTTATAAACGGTTTATCGTCTACATGTCTTGAATGGCCTTAAAAAGGAAGTAAATATAAGTAAATTCGTCATTTATATTATTTATATTAAAAAATATTTAAAACTTTAATAATATAAGAAAAATGTAATTTTATCAATAACCTACTATCGTTACCCTGAAAAGTTGACATAATTGTCAATGAAACAACTCATCTTTCAATATAAGCCTCTCCTAAAGCATCATCGAAGATAACAGAAATGGACGGAACCAAACTAGGCCGAATAGACCAAAATGGACAGAAGGTAAACAAGTGGACCGATGGACCGAAATGAACTAAATGAACTGAAATGCTAATTGATGTGGTTTAACATGAGCATAAAATTAATAAATGCTACTCTTAAGCTTTTATATATTATATAGATCAAACTCATTACGTAAGGAGTGTTTAAGAAAAAAAGTTGAGTTGACGGGATCCCAATTTCTCTTAACTCCTTAATAAAACCCCCAGTAAACTAAGGAGCTTAACTGCTCTAAATCCCCCTGAGGGGGACTTTAGGGGGGTAACAGTCCATATTATGAGTTCTGAGCTATGAGTTAATAGAGTCCTAGTAGGAATACCAATGAGCTAACACCTTAAAACAGCTCTCTCTTAGCCCTTTCCTCTATCGATAATAGGGCTTTTCTTGAGCTCTTCTTAAGGAATACAACTCCTATGGAGCTAACTGTTTAACTATCCCCTTACGGGAGGGTAAACCATACCCTCCCCCTCCTAGAGCGAGGGCTGTTGCCGCTCTAGTTCACCACCGGTCTAGGCAAAAGGGAACCTTGAAAAAGCATGTGTTAAGCAGAATGCTTTCTCACATGGTCTTTCAAGGCTGTTAAACAAGCGAAGCAAAGCGGAGGAAATAGGTTATTGTCTACAGCCTGTAGCGGACAAGGGCTAGTCCGACTAGCCCGCAGCCGAGCGCTTGCATCAAGCGTGAGGGCCTGGAGGATGTCCTACATCCGGAGGGATGAGGGAGGTACGACCGAACTCCGCCTAGCTGTAGACAATAACCGTATGACCGTAGCGAAGCGAAGCGATCTAGGTCTAATCTTTCTAAATGAGCTAATGAGCTAACTCATTAGAGCTGCTTCTTGTATGCAAGAGACCCCCAACGAGTAATATGCATTTTCTAAGCTCTCAGCCCGCTATTCCTGACCAGAGGAAGGAATAGAATAAAGGGCTGCCATATATAAAAGCTCGTTTTAGCATCCGTTTTCTCTTTCGCTTCGCTATCTCTAATTTCTTGCTTGTTTTCCTACTTTTAATCCCTAACACCTAAATCTAGACCGTTTGGAGCCACCGTCACGTATACCAGCGTGTGCATGGCGAAAGGCTTTGTAGGGGTCACCACTCCCCGTCCTAAGCGCCAAAACACGCTCGATGTCAGCTCAGCATTGGGAAACAGAGAGCATCCATCGCTGTCACTCCCCTATCACGCACTACGTCGGACCGCCGAATCCCCTGAGCTTCGTCGAGCAACCATTGCCTTCTTGTCTTACAGCGTTACCGGATACCGCCAAGGAAGATCGATGAGCTATCCTCGGCACCGTTCCTGCGCTAGCAGGGGAATGAGGGCGCTGTAAGGTTCAATGGTCACTTATGACATTATGCTTCTTCGAGTTTTGAGCTTAACTCCTTAATAAAACCCCCAGTAAACTAAGGAGCTTAACTGCTCTAAATCCCCCTGAGGGGGACTTTAGGGGGGTAACAGTCCATATTATGAGTTCTGAGCTATGAGTTAATAGAGTCCTAGTAGGAATACCAATGAGCTAACACCTTAAAACAGCTCTCTCTTAGCCCTTTCCTCTATCGATAATAGGGCTTTTCTTGAGCTCTTCTTGAATATATTAAGTATTCATATGTTTTTATGAAGTACCTATAATTATAAATTGCTTGTGTCCTCCATCAAAGGACTATATTAAGTATACATTTTTAAGAGCTGTAAACACTATCCATATTTCTCTTCAAAGACGAGTGCACAAGTTTTTACAGAATTTTTGGTATTTGCTTTCTTTGCGTGTCTTGCCATGACTAGTTGCTTTGGTATTGTTCTCATTTCTCACAGCTAGTTCTAACTTCTAACGTAAACAGTTATTCTTTTTGCCATATTCTGATGAATCTGATCTATCCTATAACCATATTGTTCGTGGTCCGTTTTGAAAAGAATGTCAATCAGTTAATGGTTCTAAATTTCCTGCAAAAGAAAACCAAATAAAAATCAGCTTAAGGTACAGAGAATGAATACACATCATCAAGTGAATTAGAAAACCAACAATGGCAACTTCTGGCCGCTCACTGAAAGCTATAGGTGAGACTCATTTTTAGCTTGATCGTAAAATGAACTGTAAACTACAATTCTTTTATTTGTAACCAGATTCAGCCAAATATTCCAAGCTGAATTATGACATATTACAGATCAATGAACCAGGATTTCATGATAGTTTTCCCCATTCCAAAGAGACATTAAAACATCCATTTCTAAATTTTGGAATGATCGTTAGTGTGCAACATTCTTGATGCCATTACATCTATTACACGTAATATCATATGGATTGGAAAAGAATCTCATAACAATCAAATCATTGTCAACTGCAAAAATTATGAGGAAACTGAGCCACGAATACTTTGCAGTTCAGTTCCATGTTTATCTTTGTCACTAAGAGGGAGATTATAAAATTCTGCTAAATAAGTCAAAGCCTCTGAGTTATTGTCGCAAACCGTCCATAGTGATGCAACCTCTCCTTTGGAAACTGTACCCCAACCCTCACAATCATCAAGAAAGTCTAATAACTTTGAGTAGAATGAGTCATAGTTCATTAAAAGGAGGGGTACAGGAAGCTTTGATCCTATCCGTCCCAGTTGAATTAATGCTAATATCTCAAACACCTCATCTAGTGTACCAATACCACCAGGAAGAGCAACAACGGCAGTTCTATCAGAACTACTGCTCCTAACTATAGCATCCACCAACCCATGCTTCCTTGCAGAAAAAAACCTGCATTATTAAAAAGCAGTTAATGCAACTGAGAAGCATCAAAATCCAATGATAAGGTAGCAACAATAGTATATTACCTGCAAGTAAGGTAAGTTTCTGGAGGTAGATATGGATGAAAATTTGAGGCTGTCCATTCACCAGCTTCTTTACCTATCTTAAACCCACCCACTGGTTTCCCCGCTTGCAAAGCACCTTTAGTAGCAGCATCCATTAACCCAGGGCCAACCCCACTCCATGAAGTGCAGTCCAAAAGATTTGCAATCTGCCCAATTGATGATGGAAGATCATATGGAAAAGTTAACCTCAATTAATAGGAAAAGTAAGTTTCAGGATGCAATTTGTGATTTTGTGTTTCCATGTATCACCATTCTTGATGCATGTGAATACCTGATTTGGATACCAAAATTTACATGCATGTATGCCAGGAAAAGCAGGCAGGAATCAATGTATAAAGTCACTTGCCTCTCTACCCAACTCTTGTGTTTGCAGGTAATGAGAATGAGCAGGTCCCATCCTTGAAGAACCCAAATACACGACTCCCCTCCCAAGTCTGTGTATGAGCTCATAGCATTGCTGTATCTCTTTTCTGACCTTTCAAACAATACAGCCAAATTAGCTACTAATGATATTAAAATTAAAATTGGTCATGTTGGCAAGAGAGTAACAGGGCTCAAATAATCAAGCATGAACTGGAGACTACTTAAAAATGAATTTAGATTTGTTATATATATATATATATAAAAGAATGCTATTTGGTTCAACCTAGGTAAGTTGTTCATTTGCCTTGCTAGAGTTGTAATCTTACTTGCCTGCCTAAGTATAATCAATCTTAACATAAAAGTCATACAATAGGAGATCAAAGATCCAATTGGTTTGGTAGAAATCACAAGCAGGAAATACGATGCATTTGCTTATCAGTTGAAAAGGCTTGTATGTCCAGCCTAACTACCAGAAACTGGCGATCAGCAACAAAATGGGAAGCTTCCCTCTTGATAAAATACAAAAGAGTTTCATCAACAATGTCGCGACATGTTTATGATTTCTACTTGCTTAAATTCAAACTGCACCCCACAAGATCCTACTCATTCCTATGATTCTCATCACAAATCTTTTATTCAAATAGTTCTTTAGCAGCGCTGACGGAAGAGATGTCCAAGCTGAAAGCACACGCTGCAGAACAGGCATTCAAAATCTCATACTTGACAAATTAAAACACATCAAATGTATTGAATATTTTCTGCGTTGTTAAACTTATAAATCCAACACCAGAATTGATGCCAAAATTATCCCCTAGTCACCAAGCATAGACATACCCTTCACTTCAGAGAGCAACTAATAATTATGCTTCAAATTCTTTGTTATCTTATTGTTTGAGAAAAATAAAATTTGTTCCTAGTGCATGAAATATTCGACATGGTTATCCAGATTCACTGACACTGTACAATAAACATGTCCTGTGAAGTGAAACCAATCTAATCCAAAAAAATTTTGTTCCTGTTGAGTTGTTAAACTTTTTTTTTTTTTTTTTTTTTGTTTTTTAACTTTCTTTAATTTTCTTTTAAAAAATTCTTTGTTCCTAGCACGACTATTATTCTGGTAAAAAACCCAATGCACACTCCAGGTAACAATCCACCTTACTAATTTTGGTTTTGCATCCATGTGTAAATAAATTATCTTGACAACAGCCTGAGGGTAAAATATTCATATACACTTGTGAACTCGGTTGTATATGGTCAAATATTCATATTGATTGGATTTTTGGAAAAATTATCATCATTTTCACCTGTATCTTCTTTTTCTGTCTGCTTCAGTATAGCCTGTATAGGTACTCCATAAAAAGGCAGTCAGTAAAAAACTGTTCCTTTCCAACAAATTTTGGGTTCCACTAATTCTACCAAATAGCAACAAAATTCAAGTATAATTTTTTTTTTTTTTTTTTTGTTAATTCAGAAAATTTTATTACCACAAAACAAAGGAAACAAGGAAAAGAGGTCCCACAAGGGAACTCAAAACCCTTGCCTAGAACAAGCAACACACAAAGCAGAGCATAAGCTCTAGCACAACCCACAACCTGCAATATACACTTAAAACTAGAACTCCCTGTAAGGCTCAAACACTTTTCTACACCTAACTATAGCTCACTACAAATGAGTTAAAACAAGTACACACAGTAAAACCCCCAATTGGAGGCAAGAGTGCTACTGTTAGGAATTTGAAAAAAACTCCTTCCATTCTTCCCTTGACATCCCTTTTTATACTTTTAATCAGCTGCTCTTCGGTTTTGATGCTTCCTCCATGAATTTTATTGTTTCTTTGTATCCATATATCATAAACAGTGGCCTATCAAGCCACCTTACACAAAGAAACTTTGAAGTTACTGCCCAGTAGGTGATTTATTCCCCACTTGATCACCTCCTCCCATTCATAGAGTATACTAGGAACTAAACTAAGCTCCATTATGGCTTGCCAAATTCTTTGGCTAAAAGGACACTCAAAGAACAACTGGTTCCTAGTTTCAATCATCAATTTGCAGCAGGAGCATAGACTATTCCCAATGAAACCCCATTGTATCAATCTTGCTTTAGTTGAGAGTCTGTCTTTCCTTGCTAACCACCCTATGAAGCTGTGCTTTGGTATTGCAGCAGAGATCCAAAACAGCTTCCTATTGAAAATTCTAGTAGCTCAGATAAAACCCCAAAAGAGAAAAAAAAAAAAATGAAGGGGAAATTACAAAGTGGGTTAACCTCAATTTGTTTTGTTGTCCTATTAAAAATGAATGAATTCGCACCTGCAGAATAACAAGTACTCCAAAAAAAAAAAAAAAAAAAAAAAAAAAAAACTGAGAAAAAATGAAAATTCAAAGTGGGTTTACCTCATTTGGGCTTGTTCTCTCCTCAAATTCAAATGCATCACGCTTGCTCAACAAAATCTTTGCCGGATGAGACCGATGCTTTGAGAAGTTGAAATCTAGGGTATGTTTCCTTCTGTGACTAAAAGATTCAAACTTTAACTTCCTTTGATGAGAATTTCTCGCCCACATCTGAGAACCCAATGAACCCACCATTGAGAACCCCATCCTCAGATCCTCCAAATGTGTCAAAGATTGGTAATTTGCATGAATTGGCTGCTCCAAAGTGGGAATGTATGTGGGCATTAACTGTAATAATGGGATTTTCTATGCAACATGGATTGGTGGCACAGCAAGTTGTACTATCAAATCTTTCCCAACTTGTAAAAGGAGAATATCTGATAAGGATTATGAGATAGAGAGTCCCAACGTTGTTCTGAATCAACAAAGCATCTGATTGTCTGAGAACATCGACGTTTACTACAGTTACAGACAGACATGTCAGCAGCCATGGCAAAACGGGTGGGTCGGTTAGGGTCAAACGGGTTGGCAGGTCAAAGTGGGTCATTTTTAAATGGGTCAATCGGGTTGACCTGTATTTTTCAAAGTTTTTTTTTTTTTCAATTACAAAAACAAATCAATACCTGTTTAGAGAGAATGAATAAAATTAGTTAAGCAAATGAATTGCATTTAATACCACTTGTTTATATCCTTCTAATTTTTACAGTTTTGACTTTTGAGCATGACAAAAATTATTTATAGTCATAAATTCATGATGGAAAAAGTCTTCAATGTTAATAGTTCATTGTCAAAATGCATATAATTACAAGTTTACAATTTCAAAAAGAAATAGATCTTAAAACAAACAAAACAAGTAAACCAACAAAGTAGCAAGTTACTGGTCTTCTTAAGGGCACATGTTCCTGTTGCATTTAAAATAATAGTAAAGTTAGATTACTTAGAAATATAAATTAAACAAAAAAAGATTTAAAAATAAACATAACATATTAAGAAAAGAAGAATAAGTAAATATTTTATAAGAATTACACCTCAATCTCAATCTACTCAACGTTGGTAGTAGATTTAGCATCGCAAATATTCATACTTGCAAATTGTAACTCAAGTTGGCCAATTTCACAAGATCTCTTCATCTACAATACAATATTTTAATATAACTTAATGTACCATAAAAATAAATCAATAAAGAATTAAAATTGTATAATTATGACTATAAAAAAATTAAATTACCTTCAAATCCATATAACCAACTTTTAGTACATAACGGAGCTTCTACATTCTCGTAAAAAGACGTGATCGATACGGAATAAGAATTTTTTTTCTCGGTGCTAAAACTTGATTCAGAAGCAACAGTGGTTATCGGAATGCTCATGAGATCCCGTGTCATTAAAAAGAGCTCTGGAAACCGATTGTAATGCTTTTTCTACCAAGAGAGAACTTCCAACTTTGAATTTTGCTTTTTGTCAAGTCTAGGCTCTTCTAAATACAAGTCCAACTGAGATTTTTTTTTTTTGGTACCACAATCACTTTCATAATGATCAAATTCCTAATCATTAAAAAAAATTCAATAAAAAATAATACCACACAACATTATAATCTTTATTATTAAAAAAATATAGCACAATATATACCAAACAAAATGCAATTCACTTACTTAATGGTTGTGTTGTCTAAGTCTTCTCATGTCATGTCTTTGTGGTCTATGGGGGCAGAGCTAAAGGTTTTAGCTTTATTGGTTTTGTGATTCGGGTGAAGCATTAAAGCCCTCAAAATCAAATAGGAAATTGCATGTAAAAAGCTATTGTTTTGTCTTCTTGTAATGTAATAATTTATTGACTATTGACTATTGCCTATTGGTTTGGCTTTACCATCCTAGTGCTTTGTGCTTTATGCACTTAGTATCATGACGTAGTTTTTTTTTTTTTTTTTTTTAATTATGAATTTTTTTAATGGGTCGGGTTACGGGTTATCTAGGTCGGGTCGGGTTGACCTGCAAAAAAATCGAGTTGGGTCACGAGTCAACCCGTTTTGCTTCGGGTCAAAAAAATCAAGTTCGGGTCAAAATTTTCTGACTTTTTTTGCCATATCAACATGTCGGGTTGAGAATTTTGTAAGTAACCAAGGGTGCTTTGGTCATAAAATAGTCAAATAGTACACAGTCACATGTGTAACATTTATGGGACGACCGAACTAGAAAAAGACTAGAGCACCACAAGATCTCATACATTTTCACATCCTTGTTTTGGGTTGTGTTTTGAGTTGTGATGAATCTAGTAATATTTTATTTTATTTTATTTTGATCTATGATGATGGTTGAATTAAGGAAAATGTTGTGTGATTTTATTATCTATTCGGCTTCCTTAATTTAAATTCTTATTGTACTCTTAATTTTTAATGCCCCAAATACCCTTAAATGATTGTGTTTAGAAAGTTTAAATTACTAATTTTAAAACTCCTAAATTTTAACTTTTTTCTTTCTTCCTCCAATTCTAGTTTGGCCGGTTTTAACAAAATCTACCCGTGATTTAAAAGTTATCACTTAACCTACCTCAAGTGCCCTCTCTTTAAACAAATCATAACTCTCTCACCTTTTTCACCGTTAAAAAGATGGGTAAATGTGTCTTTTTCATTATATTTTATATCCCTCTTCCTTTTTCTCTTCTTAACTCCTCTTTTTCCCTCTTTTTTCTCTGATAAGATGTCTCTCGTCTCTCTCAAATCTCTATCTATTTGCTTAGTTGAATTTACAATTGTGAAAAAAAAATTTCTCTATCTAATTTCTCCCTCTTTTATTTTGCTAAATTTTCCATCTACTCTCTCGATCTCTCACTTTCTCCCTTTTCTTCATCGCTAACTTCAAGCATCATTGCTCCACTTTCTATTGCCATGGTCGGCGGTGACCCTTGACTTCCAACATTGCACTCTTTGCTTTTGGCGGAAGTGAGAAGAGAGCTGTGGTTGGCTCACCAAAAAAATTTCTAGCGAAGGTTGCATTAGGGTTGGGCTTTGAGGTCTTGACAGAGAATAACTTAAACCCATTTGTTGTGAAATTGAAACTGGGTTAAGAGGTTTGAATCTTAATTTGTAAGGAGGATTAATTGTGGTTAGGAGAGCATTTGAGCATGTGGCTTTTTGGTTTTGAATGGAATACTTGGGAGATCAAGGTGGTTTTGGTTTTGGATGAAGGAAAAAGAGAAGAAGATGAGCATGTTTTTTCTCAAGTCTTGAAAGACCTAGGTTTTTAGTATTTGGTGAAAGTTTTTTGTTTAAATAATTGATCTTTGACAAAGGTTTTGGCTTTCTTAGAAAGTTTTTGTTTTAACATGGTATCTAGATCCAAACCATCTAGGTTTTGTTTAAAAAACACTGTTCTTAAAATTACTCCTCTAAAAATGAGAGAAAATCCAATCATGCAAATATTTGTCTTAAGTTCTCAAAAAATAAAATTAATTTTGTCAAAAATTTCAAAAGAAGACAATCACTCAAAACTCAATTAAGAAGGTATAAAGTAAACATATAATTTGTTTTTAATAAATTTTATTAGAATAATGCAACAGACACAAACTATTTTACAACTTTTTTACAAATTGATGGTGTGACCAAACTTCTTCTTGGTTTTCATTTAGGCCCACCATTAACATCACTTTTTTATTTATCAATAATTACTCATTATATCAGCAATTTGTAATTTTTTTTTTTTTTTTTGTAAAATAGTTTATATCTCTAGTATTACTAATTTAATTATATTGCTTTTTCTTTTCATTTGTCTTTCTTTTTGTCTCTCTTTCTCTAATTGCTCAAAAAAAATGTCTCATTACACACACTTCTCTTTTGAGTTGGACTCTAAAGTTAGGTCTAAATAGAATCCATATATCAATAGGTAAGATATTTTGCAACAAATTTCCCAATTTTTTTTCTCAAAAAAAAAAAAAAAAAAAATTCCAAATTTTTGGTATGATAACTTGTTAGTAACGGAAAAACTACCAATGTGGTTGGTCATTTGTTAATAGTGGATAACAAGGTTCATATGGAAATTAGTAAAAGATAAAGTTTGAAACATGTTTAGAGCAAAACTTTTTGCATTAATAATAATTTCCAATATCGGGTAAAATTTATTATGAAAAAATGGTTTAATGGAGTGTCCTCATCAACGTACTACTACTAACACAAAATCTTAGGATTGCTTAACTTTCAAGAAGTCAGTGGTAACTATGACATTTAAGAGGAGTTTATGGTATGCCTTTATGTTAGAATTTTTTCCCTCTTTCTTGTTAATGTCAATGACTCAATACTTAATAGTATAGTAGTACTTTCGTGTAATGTATTATAAGTTTGTTTAAAAAACTATATATTACTTTTGTGTTTGTGTATTCTAATAAATATTATTGTTTCATAAATATATATATATATATATATATATATATATATAAAATATATATAGTATTGAAAAAAAGAAAAAGAAAAAAAAAAGTAAGTGATGCTGATCATGGTTTTAAAAACCAAACCGAATCGACCGGTCCAACCGATTCAATTGGGAACCGGCTTTCAATCCGATCTGGTTATGGGTAAAAAACAAAAATCCATAAAAATCTGGGAAAATCTGGAAACTGGTAGGGTCAAATTGGTTAAGGGTTGGTTGGGTTGTCCACTTAGGTGTGGTTTGGATACGGATGATTTTGCGTTTGCATTCTTTTTTTTTTTTTTTTTTTAGCGCTTTGCACTGTTCATGGGAAATGAACAGTGTATTTAGGCTTATGAACAGTAACCCGCACTGTTCATGCACGCGATTATACTTGTCGGGAGACATTGTGCACTATTTACGCATTGTTCATGCACAGTTCACGGGACCCACAACCACTTTATTCAGAAAAAATATTAAAAATGGGTCTCACGGTACTATTTACACATTTAAAAATTATTTTGCTACAGTATTTTCAGTTTTCAGTTTTTAGTAAAATAAGTTGTATCCAAACGAACCCTAAACTACACCATTTTTTTGACTTTTTCTCAGCCTAAACTACATCGTTTTGTACAAAGGAAACCTAAAAACTAACTAAACACCTATTCATACTCTCATGCCTCTCTAATCTCTATCTCACGCCTCTGTCTCACTCTCACGGTGAGAGTCTCACCTCACTCAACTCTCAAGCTCACGGTGAAGCCTCTGTTCTACCTCTGAATCTCTCATTTTTCCCCTTCTCACGACCTGCTTCTCGCTTCTCATCCTCACGGTCCATGATCATGATTAGATCGCTTTTTTGTTTTTTTTTGTTTGTTTTTGTTTTTGTTTTTTTTTTTTTTTTTTTTTTTTTTTTTTTTTTTTTTTTTTTTTTTTTTTTTTTTTTTTTTTTTTTTTTTTTTTTTTTTTGTCTCGGTCTCACCTTCTTTGCTTTAGTGGCTTCATCAATCATTAAGTATGGAACTTATTTTCCTTTTTCCTTTGCTTTTGATTTTTGATTACTTGATTCTCAATTTAAAATTTGGTTTTTTTTTTTTTTTTTTTTTTTTGGTCTTGATCTCGCCCTCTTTGCTTTAGTGGCTTCATCAATCATCAGGTATTGAACTTATCTTTATTTTTTCTTTGCTTTTGGTTTTTGATTACTTGATTCTGCATTTATGAAATCTAGGTTTTTTTTCTTTGGTCCGTCCTCTATGCTCTGCTTCATCGGGGATTTTGATTATTTTCCTTTTTCCTTTGCTTTTGATTTTTTTTTGAGAATCAACGTAGTGACTTTTATTCAATGAATACCATTAAAATTTGCAAAAACACAAAAATGAAACTGTGGTGGAGCATCCTCCAACCACACACTATAATTTGAAACATTTAAAGCAAAACGAGCTAAAACATGAGCAACCAGGCCCGTCTCAGTGTGGAAGTTTTGAAGTTGATGTGGAATAGGATTTGGGGTCTCCATGTTCCCAATAAAATTAAACAAATCCGGATATAGATTCTTGTATGATGAACAATGCAGGAAACAACCAAGCCCGTCTGAAGTGGAAGTTTTTAAGCCAATGAGGAATAGGATTTGGGGTCTCCATGTTCCCAATAAAATTAAACACCTCGCATGGAAGGCATGCAAAAATGCTTTGCCCACTAAATTGAATCTGGTCCGCCGTAAAATCATCACGGATGGTTGCTGTGATGCTTGTAAAACATAGCAGGAGGATGTAGTCCATGCCTTATTCCTATGTCCCGACCTACGGCCCCTATGGAGTTCAATGCCAAAGTGGAATCATGGCATGCTCAAGGCGTGCACCTCTTTTATTGACATCTTTGATTGTATTTTTGCGGGTAATAAGGACCCGGACTTGTTTGCGGCTATGATCTGAACATTGTGGACTCGGCGCAATAACCTACGACTGGGTAAACCTGCATTACATCTCAATAAGGTAATTGAGTTTGCCCGAGAAAGGTTGACTAAAGCTGCCACGAGTACCCCTCTGTTTTCATACTCTACAACATAGGCACAAAGCCACAATTTGAATCCCGCTCATCAAGACGATGTCGAATCGCCTTTCCCCCATGGACAACGCACATCAATTACGTGGACTGCACCCGAGGCACACAGCTACAAATTGAATTTTGATGGAGCATCCTTTGCCGAGGACGGTACTGCTGGAATAGGGGTGGTGATTCGCAATGGAGCTGGGGTGGTCATGGCCTCACTCTCCCAACGGATTCCTCCGCCCGCATCGGTCATTGAGGTAGAGGCCCTTGTAGCAAGAAGAGCCATGGAGTTTGCTTTAGAGCTTGGTTTTGACAATGTGATACTTGAAGGAGACTCAAGTACTTGTGAAGACCCTAAAAGATGGTAGAAACACACTCACACACTACGGCAACTTGACAAATGATATCTTTTTCCTTACTTCCCACTTCTCCAGGGTTCAGTTTTCTTTTGTAAGGAGATAGTGTAATAGGCTAGCACATTCATTAGCTAGACGTGCATCCATTATTCAACAAATGTCCGTTTGGATGGAAGAAGTACCACCAGACCTTACACCTGTATTCTTGGTCGACCTACACAGCCTTCCTTAATGAAATGCTTGACTTTGCATTCTCAAAAAAAAAATAAATAAATAAATAAATTACCATCTCTCTTAACATGAGAGTAGTGTAATTTACTAAAACATCTAGCCATAACAACACCAAGCCCCGATCTTTGCTCCTTATTGAATAGTGCACAATCAAAATTGACCTTTACCATGTTCAAGATAGGAGCTCTCCAAAGAACTCGGATCGGTGTGGACTGTGGTAGAGAAGGTTGCTGCACCACTTGGAATTTCGTTAGGAGTTCTTTGGCCATGTTTGCGAGCTGATTTGGATTGCAACAAGGTTGGTTGGTTCTAACTCGATACCAGTGTGTCCATATTTTCCAAATAGTGACCGAGAACACAATGATTTTCACCTTCAAAAGCAACCATGGAGGTGGTTTTTGGATGGCACGGTATGGAGGCTGATTGGGTGATCTGGCTCATTACCCTTCATTGCTGTTGTTGAGATTTTTTCCTTGTCTAGAATATTGACCATATTAAGCACTTGCCGTTGGGATTGCTGGGAATTAGAGTTAATAGGATCAAAAATAGGTGAGCTATCATGTGCGATTAATGCTTCTTCAATATTACTTATTTTTGCTACCAATGTATCACGCTTTACTTCCATAACCGAAATAAAAGGTGCATTAAACGGGTTGGACTCATTAATGAATGGTTGGGATTTTGGACTTTCCATAGTAGTTGTAAAGTTTGAAACCTCTCCCAACCTTGAAGTCGGCATTAATAAGGAATCAATCCCACAAAACTTGGTTTCCATAACTATTGTAACGTCCGCTTGCATCGTCACAACAGTTTCTTGCACTAATTCATTGCCGCCTCCCTCCATTGAAGCTGCATTGTTGGATTTACTAATGTCGAAAACACCCTCTGAAAATAGAGATTTGCTTTCACTTTCTGTCCATAAGCCAGCTATATTGGGTAATAACTCACTTCGTGATCCTTGCAAGGAATTTGGCCTTACCCGCACCTCCTTGATATCCCTTGATTGCGCTTTTATTGGACCCTCATTTAGCGGCAGCTCCCTTAAGCCTTGTTCCATTTGGGCAGCCTTGTTCCATTTGGATTTAGATGAACATCATAAAAATATGGTTTGTTTGATCACAACTGATGGCCTTCCTTTCGACTTGTAAACGCCGGAGATCGAGATAACTGATTTGAATGAAGTCAAAACTCTACCCCGAATATACAGAAAAGTATTTCCCCAACCCAATAACAAAAAAACCCCACAAGCTCCACGAATACTCTTAATATCCTTAGAGAGACAAAAGGACAACCCCAAAACAAAACACTCCTCCAAGTAGAAGGGACAAACAACTTCTACTGCTAAAGACAAGGAGGGAAATCCCCCTTTTCTTAACAATAGAGAGACAAGGTGGAATATCCCCTCCATTGACAAAACACAGGGCTCCAAACCCATCAATCTAACTTAATGGATAAGCCTTTGATAATTTTCTCCGAATCTTTTTTTTTGGTCCTTCGTCCTTAATGTTATTATTTTAAATTCTATAAAAAGATGTTATATACTTGTATGTTTGTTAAGGAAACATATTTATTACTATTGGTTTGTTAGTTTTAGTATATAAAAAAATTATTAATTATTTATATAATTTAAATAACTAATAATTAAATTATTTATGATGTCATTCGACCATCGGTTGGATTCCAATCCGACCAGAAAACCGATAATTAGTTCATTTTTCGGTTCTTTCACCGTCTTGGTTTTTAAAACCATGATGCTAATATTGAATTCTGGGTCAAACACAAACTAGCATTTTTATTTGACCTTTTATGCCACAAAAACTAAAAGTAGGCACTAATACGTAAAGATTTGGGCAGGTTTTTTTTTTTTTTTTTTTTTTGTTTATCTTGGTCATAAACTTCTTTCTTTTTGTATTGTTATTCAATATAATTTTTAGGAATTATGTTCTTGTTTACTTTTGATTTTGCACCCGTAAAAAGCAATCATACTCTCAATATATTGGATTTTATGTTTGTTGATACCCAAAAAATTAGAGGAACATATCCAGCCCAGGCTACAGACCATAGGCCTTTCATGGGTCTGAGGGACCCATGGCTTCATGGGAATGCTAACGCAAAAGAGGCAAATGAACTAAGTAGAATGGGGCAAAAGCCCAACATGAAAGAAAGAAGGAAAATGGCCTCAAAAACAAGGTGCAAACGACCTTATAAAAGGGTGCGAGTGAAAAGGTTCTCGAATGAGACCAGCCCAGCAAATGGGGGAGCCTAAATAGGGTTTACCAAGGCCATGGAAGGCCAAGTTCTCTTAGAGAAAGGATTGAAAGGGACAAATGATCCCACAAAACCTTAAGACCTAGAGGTGAAAACCAACCAGTCCATGAGGGAGAGGCTTGAGGAACCTCGTCCAAAAAGAAAAATAATGGATAGAGAAAGATGTCCAACACACTTTAAAGGTTCACCCAAATCAATAAAGGATCTATACCATTTTAGGAAGGAGGCATGATACATAGAGTCCCTATCAAAGTGAAGAAATCTTCAAAATGTCCTTCTCACCAACCTTGAGAAGAGACCCATCCTTGTTGACCTTAGCCAATGCTAGAATTGGTTGGAAAAATATATCTCCTATAAGAGGAAAACAACCAAAGGTGCTTTCAAGGACAAGTTCCCAAGAAAGAGAAACAAACAAGAACGAGAATGGAAAAAAAACGCCCAAAGCTTCAACACAAGGGCAAGCAGCAAGATCAAGGCAAAGGAGAAGATAGTAATTTTGAGAACCTCTAAGACTAGTATAAAAGGGCCGGGAGGAATCATTCATGGAAGAAATTAATACAACAAGTAGAGAATGAAAGAGAAACATTAGAAAGAGAAAAACATAAAGTAATAAAGAAAATCGGCAATTATAATGAGAATATAGAACCTAGATCAAGCTCCCAGAAAGTAGTGGTCCTTTTTTGTAGTATTGCCTGGGGGCTACACATCAATCCAGGGATCCATACTTTGCAAGATTTGTAGACCTCAAAGTTCACTTAAGTCTGTGAAGTTTGGGGCTTATGGGTTTTATACCATTCCCTCAAAAAATTTGTATATGGGTTATTTGACTTATTAATAAGAGTTCACTGAATATATTTATATTTCCCAGTATTATGTTGCTTCCATAGTTCTTGCAAATATACACACAATCATACATACATACATACATACATACATACATATTTCTTGGACTTGCTTGTGCACAAATCGATCAGTTAAAATGACCCAATTGGCCGCAGTGGGATCGAACCCAATTCCTTCACTCAATATCTCACGTCTTGTTTGGCCCTTGAATAGACCCATAAATCCTCAGTGGGTTTGGGCTTGAGGAACCTTTCAAAAAAATGGTCCTACAATGTTCTCATATGTTGTGCCACAAACATAACAAGCATTCTAACATTTTTATCGTATGATAAATATTTAGAAAGTTTCTAGAAAAAGTTTCAAATTATGGGGTAAATGTATTATTCTTTGCCGTGAAAACCCAAATCAATTTGGCTTGCACTTAACAATTTGAGGAATCATGATACTGAATACTTACCAAGGATCTTTAAACCAATAGTATAATCTTGAGAACTATTACTTCTTTTTCTTTTCTTCTTTTTATTTTTATTTTTTGAGATTGTTTCAAAATGCTGCTAATTCTGCGGTTTGAACTCTTTCCCTTCTAGATCCTAAGTACTTTGTGTATGGAGAGGTACCAATTAAACTCAAACCCTTCCCCCTAGTGGTATATTATTGTTAGGGTACAATATCAATCCTACTAATTCTTGGTGACCTCAAGATAAAAAACCTAATTGAGAAATATTTTGCAACTATTATGATGGAGAAAAGAAAAAAAAATCATAAAATTTTATGAATGAATTTTATAATAATAGTTTATGATATTAGTTTTTGTGCAATTATTATTGGTTTCTCATTGTCACTAAAAATATGTGGGAAACAATACTTTACTACCCTAAATTATATCCTAATTATACTTTATACCCTAAATTTTGGACTGTACATTTTACACCCTAAAGTATAATCCTTGTTACACTTTATACCTTGACATCAAGCTTGCTATTAAGTTAGATGGAAAAATATAGAACCATATGAAAATACCTAATTGCTCATATTTTCAATGTTTTAAAAACAGAAGAAAAACTACAATTTATCACCTTATACTCTATATCCGATTACACTTTGTACCATAAACTTTAAGTTGTCATCTAAGTTAACAACAAATTTAAAGTTGGAGTGCAAAGTGTAACAAGGGTCATAGTTTGGGGTGTAAAACACGCATTCGAAAAGTTTAGGGTAGTAAATTATAATTTTCCCAAAAATATGATAACCTAGAAATTCATTTATTTATTTTATCATTGGGAAATGGCAACTCATACATTTAGATATAAAACTTTATAGTTTTATAGACTATTGAGAACCCCATCCTCGCATTCACATTAGCTTGTTTATTTTAGTATAAAAACTCTCTCTCTCTCTCTCTCTCTCTCTCTCTCTCTCTCTCTCTTTTAATAAATTTTACCTCACTTTTTTTTGAAAGTTCTATTCTATTATTAAAATATCATTTTTTCAAATATTTTATGATATTTGGACTTGATTAGCTATATTTTATGCTTTATGCCATTTTACATAAGACTATAAACGAGCTAAACTTTTCTGAGTAGTGCATGTTTGAGCTTGGCTTGTTAATAAATATCAAGTGTTCAAGCTTGGCTTTGCTTGTTTTGATAAGTTTGTCGCTTGAGCTCTTTATCAATTTGAGCTTGAAATCCAACAAAATTAAATAAAAATGCTTAAATCTTGGAAAATTAAGTAAACAAGAATAACATACTAAATACATCATGCTTCCAATTACAAAACTAAGCTACTATCAAACAAATACAATCAATAAGATGTTATTGGGTTATATAGAATCGGAAACAACCATAATCTAGAAATCAAGATGTTTATGAGTAATCAAAAAAATTATAATGGCTAACAACTATAAAAATATATAGGAATTTAAAAAATTTAAACCAAAAATAGAAATTAAAAAAAAAAAAAAGAGAGAGAGAGATTTATTTGGGGGTGAGTGAAGATTGTGAATAGCTTGGAGGTAGAGAGAGTGAAGATGGTAGTGATGCTAAATATGACACCAAATCTAAAGTCGTTGTGTGCCTTTGATTACATAATGGAAACCAAAGTCGAAGCACTCTTTGCTAGCATAGCAAATCTCATTGAAATTTAGGACTCGTTCACCAACAGGTGAGGTTACAAAGAGATCAAGGAAGATGGTGGAATTTCTCATTATCTTGGCCTCATGGCTCTCCGGAGAGAGAGAGAGAGAGAGAGAGAGAGAGAGAGAGAGAGAGAGAGAGAGAGAGAGAGAGAGAGAGAGAGAGAGAGAGAGAGAGAGAGAGAGAGAGAGAGGTTGTTTGGATTAGGGGTTGTTTGGATTTATAGTTTTCAATAACTCATTACTCTATTTCCATCACTCATCATTCAAAATATGTGAGTCTCACACATGCAATCCTTGTTTGGCTTTAATTTGTTTCCATTTTCTGTTTCCATCACTCATATTTCTTTTTTTTTTGAGTTATGAGTTAGTGAATTCAGAAGCAAAAAATTATTGTTTTCAAGTTATAAAAATTGAGTTATGATGGCATGACGATAATTTCCCTCACATGTTGGGCCCCACGGTTAGAGTGTAGTCTCGTTACTACTCGATCTTTACTCCCCCAACAGTCATAGTTCATTTTCTACACAATCAACTTTTTTCCTTTTAATCACACTTCACTTTCTTCTTAAGAAGCTCCCAGACCCACTACAAAAGCTCCCTCCCATTCCGGTCTTGCACACCCATCTCAAGGAGAAGTTTGGAGCTGGACAATTTCTCCATCTTTTTTGCTTCGCTACTCTAGTTAAAGGAAGACACTCCAACTCGAGCCGTGGCTGCCACTTGTGAAAAAAAAAATACCACATCGTAAAAAAAAAAAAAACCCATGTATACTATTATCCATTCATCATAGACACATAAACAAGCTTGCAACAATAAGGAAATAAACTTTATTGAATGCCATGACATACATAGAAAAATAAGTTCATTTGTTCCCTAAAATTTTAGAAAAGATGTGGGAAAAATTCATACATTGGTCTTGGTAATTTTCCTCCGAGTCGTTAGATTCCTCTTACCGTCAACCACCGCCAATCTGAATGAGGAGCAAAGCACCGAAACAGAGTTTTCTGGGTTCGGTTTCAGGGCTGAGGATGGAGAAAGGAGGTGTAGAGGTACTTAGTGGGTTCAGTTTCAAGGACGAGGAAGGAGGAAGATGATGTAGGAAGGATCCATGGCTTCAATGCGATTGGGAGCAGGATGGAGGAGATGATCTCCAAGGTTTGGAGCCTTTGGGGTTTGAGAGCTCAAGGAAATAAGACCAAGGAAATAAGGGTAATGCAAATAAAAGAGAAGGAGTAAGGGTAATGCAAACAAAAGAGAAGGAATCCACAGGTAGCCGTTCTGTGTGCACTACACAATGGCTAGTGAGTGGGTCCCACAAAAATGTGAGTTTTTGGATTGTAAATTGAACTGGGTTTAGGTGCCAAACAATGTTGGGGTGTGTTTTGGGGATTTTTAAGTTATAAGAAATAAGTTATAAGTTAATGAGTGATGAATAATGATATTTGAGTGATGAGTGATAGATAACTTACCACCCAAATGAGTGATGAGTGATGATATTTGAGTGATAGAATGGAATGGAATATAGTAATCTTGATTGGATGTTTTAAAATAAAGGAATGGAAAGGAATGAAAATGAATAGAATGTAAATAATTTTGTTTGGGAGCAACATGGAGGAAACGGAACGGAATTATTTTATGACAATATTACTATTAGATCCTTATTTTAAAATAAAGAGTTGAATATACAGGGGTATTTTGGGAGTTTTAGTAAAAAAATCATTAAATCTAATTTCATTCCCTCCAATTCCTCCAAATTTCGGGGGGAATGAAAATTTGATGTTTTAAGAGAATAGAGAGGAATGAGTGTTCCCTCCTACTCATTCTATTCCCTTCTACTTAAACTCCCAAACAAGGGAATGTGTTTTCCATTCTCTCCATTAAAACTCCCAAACAAGGGAAAGAAAGAATATTCTAAAATGATTCTTTTCATTTCTTTCCATTCTCTCCTCCCAAGCGAAGCCTTAGTGTTTGGGAGGATGGAAAAGTGGAGAAATGAAAAACTTCTTTGTTTGGTTGAGAAGAAAAATGAGAAGATGGAAAATGAAGTTGGTATAAATTTACAATATGTCCCCCATTAAAGAAAACAAAAAAGTAACACATTTAAAAAAAAAAAAAAAATGTGTATGGACACTTTTAAATTTTTTTGTTTAAAAAAAAAAAAAAATAGCACAAGCCAAAGGAAGATGAACAAAAAAAAAAAAAAAAATTTGCACGTGGGCATTTTGGTCAGCTTAAACTTGAGCTTTTTTCCACTCAAGTTTTCTCCCTATTTTGGTGGGCTTGGGTCACTTTTTCTCCCCCTCCCAACCTTTTTTTTGGTGAAAAGGAGCTTCATTACAAACTAAGCAGGAACAATACAAACAGAACAAACCCTATTACAAAACAACCCATTAAGGTCATCCTCAAAAACATCTATAAGGTCCACAGACGGACTATCAAAGGTAGAAAAATCAGCATCAAGACAAAAGCTCAATCTAGCAAAACTATCCACACACCTATTCGCCCGAGGGAAGCAATGCTTAATACAAAATTGCGGAATGCGAGAAATCAAGAACTTGCAATCATCCAACAGAGACGATATGACATTATTCACATAAGAAGGATTGTCCAAGGCATCCACAATAGATTTGGCATCAAGTTCAACTTCAAGAGCATTAATGTTAAGGTTGCTGCATAAAAGAAGACCCTCCCTTAAACCCCATAGCTCAGCGGCAAAACTATTGGTCATGCCAATACTCCTACTAAAACCCATAAACACTAAAAATGCTATTTTTCCACTTTTCTCTCCTCAATTTTCCATCCTCCTTAAAATTCCACCAAACAAACATACCTTAAAGGTGAAAAAGAAAGAATGCTTCTCAAAGAAGCTTATGTCTTATATTGTTCTAGACGGTAAGATATAGACCCTAGATAGAAACAATAAATAAAAGTCAAAGAAAGGAAAGAGAAAGCTTTCCAAGGAAGCTTATGTCTTATCTAGGCTGTGAGATAGTTGGCGTGCGTTTGGATTGGGCGTTTTGCCCAATCTGACGTTCAGCCCAATCCGTGCATTCAACATTTTTTTAGTGGGTCCCATGGGTATTGACGTACCACCGAACTCAACAAAACACATATTTCTAGGTAAATTTGGATACCATAGCATTATTCACACATTTAAAAATTATTTTGCTACAATGTTTTTAGCAATAAGTTTTCAGTTTTCAGCAAATAAACGATATCCAAACACACCTTTAGACTCTAATAAAGATGATAAGCTGATTGGGTTAAGAGGAAAAATTTTGAACAAACTGAATTGTGAGTAATGTGGGAGGGTTTGGTAATTTGGTTACATGTAAAGTTAGTCTTTTTTTGTAACGTTTTGATGGGAATGGATGGGAAGGAAAGGGATCATTGGTGGACATGTAGCCCACTTAGATTAAAAATACATAAATCATAACACAAGGGTACCATGCGTACTGGCCTAGTCAATGTAGATGCACAGGAAGGAAAAAAAAAAAAGGTAATGGTAATTCGTAATTGGTACCAAGTGGTCCACATTATTATTAAAATATTTGTAATGGACTTATATTAACTAAGCACATATCAATTCCTCAACCAAAAAAAAAAAGAAAGAAAAGAAGAAAAGGCACATATCAAGCTTACCAGGTTTATAAATAAGGCTAAGCTTGGCTTGTTTTATATCAAGCCCTAATATTCACAATCTTGTTTACAAGCAGTATTTTTTTTTGCTTGAACTCGACTTGTTTAATAAACAAGTCTAAACCTAAGGCTCAAGCATAATTTGTTTATAAACAAACAAATATGAATGAGCTTTTTATTGAATCAAGCCCAAACTGTTTATGAACGGTTTGGTTCGTTTACTGTCTTAATTTTACATAAGTATATGTGAATAGTGAATAATTATTGGTCAAAAAGTCCCAACTTATTGTTGAACCGACAATGTATCTAATTGTGATACTTTGATTACATAGAATGTTTTCTTTTTCTTACCGGAGTAATGCTAGGATCACAAACAATTACACAACTTTTACCATAACTCACTAAGTTATAAGTTGTAAGTGGTGAACGTATAGACCCACAACTTTTTCTTTACCACATATAACTCGCCGTATGACAAGTTCTAACAAAAGTTGTGTAATTTTTTGTGGAATTACCATTTTCCTTCTTACATATTGACATATCAGATTGGGAATTTTGTTAGTAAACATGCGTGCTTTGGAGTTGGACTACTTCAATCCTAAGAAATTGAAATTCTAAATAGATTGAGCCGGACTCTACCATAATTCTCAATCCAAAAAACAAAATTTACAAGTTTAGGCAAACCCTATATATAACAATTTTCCGGTTCACAATTTGAAATTTTGAACAAAAACTCTACAAGAGTCCCAAGAACAAGTAGGATGGGAGTAGTCAAAGGAATTGACCAGGGAATTAGTAATTAAGCTTCTAAATCAGGAGTATTTAGGAATAAAAACCTGTCTAAAACATTATGAAAAAGTTTATTTCCAAACTGTACCTAGGAAAATCCTGCGACTTATTGTGTGGCAATGGATAAAATTAAAACTATCCTAGGTGTAGTCTAAGTAACGTGACCTATATATGCGTTCTGTGACTAGTTTGAAAAGCACATGTACTTCGTCCAAAAATTATATATAACATTCCTCCAATAAATAAATAAAAAGTCACAAAATTGAATAAAACTCTGGAACTATGCTGTCAGTGTCTGAGTATAAGTTGACTAGAAATAGCCAAAGGAAATGACCATGAAATTAATTAGTAAATTTCTACACATGCCAATAATAATCTAGGAATAACTACCGAGTTAAAGCACTATATATATACATGTATATATATAGAGAGATAGAGAGACAGAGATTATGTGTGCGTTTGTGTGAGATAGAGGGACTGAGGGAGTTGGATATTGTCTTTTTCAAACATACCCTCAAGAAATATTTTCAAGTGCTCCTTTTCTTTCACGATCTTTCCTCCATATTTTCATTTGGGTTTTGGTTTCCGAGTCATGATTAGGATTTTTTTCAACAAATTATTATTATTCCTCATGGTCTTCTTTTCGACTGCCATCTTTTTATGCAAGGCACAGTGTTCTTCTACGTCCGAGTTTTCTAACTTTGCCTCATGCTCAGATTTGGAAGTGTTAAATTCAGTCCTTTATTGGAATTACAATATATCATCTAACAAGGCTGAAATTGCTTTTAGCCAATCAGGTATTTATAACTACTCAACTTGGATTGCTTGGGCCATCAATCCCACTTCAATTGGTATGATTGGCGCTCAAGCTTTTGTTGCACACCCAATAAGTGATGGGAGACTAATAGCCTATACATCTTCTATAACCAGTCGTGAAACAATTCTTGAAAAAGGGAAGCTTAGTTTTCCTGTCTATGGTGTCTCAGCCATTTATGCAAATAACTCAATCACCATTTTTGCCACGTTAATGCTTAATAGCAGTGCCTTCGCGGTGAATCATGTGTGGCAACGAGGTCCAATGTCTATGGATAATGTTCCTAGCTTTCATGGTTATTCTAAAGACAATCTTCGGTCCTATGGTACTTTGAGTTTTCTATCAGGAAACACTGGAACAAGAGGACCAGAAAGATTTATGATAATGAAGAAAATTCATGGAGGCTTGAATGTCATTGGTTGGGGTATTATGTTGCCTCTAGGAGTTGTTATAGCGAGGTATATAAAGGCGTTCAAAAGAACAGACTCGTCATGGTTCTATATTCATGTTATATGTCAATCTTTGGGGTACATTGTTGGTGTAATGGGCTGGACAACTGGACTCAACCTTGGTGTTCAACTATCTGGATTTAACCAAAAGGCGCATGGATACATTGGCATTAGTATTTTTTGTCTTGCAACAACTCAGTTTGGCTTGTTTTTAAGGCCAAAGGAGCTCAAGTTCAGGAAATATTGGAATATAATACATATCTGCATTGGTTATGGAACAATCATTCTGAGTATCATTAATGTATTTATGGGGATTCATATTTTGAAGCCAGGAAAAATTTGGAAAGAAGCCTATATTATCATACTTGCATTATTGGGTACTGCTGCTGTGCTACTGGAAATTGGTACTGCTTGTTATTTGTTTTTTTGTAGGAAAACTAAAATCCTAGAGACAACGGATGGAGCTAGTCCATTTAATTCATGAATAGCATGTATTTCTAAATTAATATGCTTACTTTACAATGTAATTTTTTTTATGGGTAATTTAATAGTTAGAGAGCTAGTAGGATTTAAATTTTAAATGTATTCTTTAGAATTTAGGAACAACTTAAGTGTAGTTTGAACTACAAACATCTTTGGCATTTTCAATGTAGTATTGACATTCAAATCATCCATTATCGTATTATTATTACAACTCGTGAATATAAATTTTCATTCAATTGTTTTGCTCAAATTCATGGAATATTCATATCTCCTACGTATGTAATTTTTTTTTTTTTTTTTTTTTTGAGATAGAAAAATGTTTAATTTGTACGTATGTAAATTTGAAGGATGTCCGAAATAAGCTTCAAAATATACTATGACAATCATAAAATAAAATAAAATAAAATAAAAGATCAATTTAATTGAGCTCTAGGGATGTTAGAACCAAATAAAATCCCAAAAAAACTCAGCAAAAAATAATAGAGGCCTTTTTTTGGGGTTCAAAATTATCAAAATCTAAAATTCTATTATTGATGACCACATTATGGGTTCTACCTATAATTCATGTGAAAAAGGGAAATACGTATTTTTATACTCTCAAAATATTTTATAATTACACAAATAACACTGCCAATGAAAGAAAACATCACAATGTTGTAAAAGAAGAACTACTGATAAATATTATGGGATGAGACTCTCTGTCCCATCAATTCCATAGAAACAAATTTGGTGTCCTGATAAAAAAATTATTTATTAATGTGAATGTGATGGTTCACCAATCACATTCACACATATAATCAAGTTATAATAAATGGTGTAATCCTAAAAGAACCAATGGAATAAATATATAGTTCAAACTTTTTGCTAAGTAATGCTATGGATACAATATTTTAACTATAATTTCACAACAAAGCTTAGGAGACAAGCTGTTTCTAATTCCCATTTGGACCTATATATCTATACTTTATTG
The DNA here is from genome assembly GCA_028216015.1 of Quercus dentata. Lineage (NCBI taxonomy): Eukaryota > Viridiplantae > Streptophyta > Magnoliopsida > Fagales > Fagaceae > Quercus > Quercus dentata. Next base: position 10,896,395 of record CP116451.1, read on the forward strand.
TGAAAATATTGTGATTGGCCATATCTTATTCTTTGGTCAAACAACAAAGTATATGATTGTTTGATACATTGATGTAAACATTTACAGGCATGCTTGTCAGATTGAGAATTTTGTAGATAACTAGGGGTGCTTTGGTCATTGTGTATGACATAATATACGGGTTAAAGCATCTCCAATAGGTTCTTTAAAACTAATTTTGAAGAACAAACACACCAAAAACTCACTCCAACCGCTTCTCTAAAATTAAAACTTTTCCAAAATTTTTTTTTTTGAAGTTGCTATAGTAGTTTTCTTAATTTAGAGAACACTATAACAACTCCAAATGAATTTTTCTACTCCAAAAAAAAAAAAAAAAATCAAACAATTCAATAAAAAAAAAAAAAATCAATTCTTTCTCTTTCCTCTCATCTCTTTGTTTTAGTTTCTTTGCTTCTCTCTCAGAGACTCAAATGTCTCACATAATCAAAACATAAAACATAATACAAAATCTATTTATTATTATAACAATAAAGTTGAATCGAAAAAAAAAAAAAAAAAAAAAAGACAAGTTGATCTGTCTAGCGGTAGGGAGGAGGATAGGGTGGTGCTGCATGGTGACTCGACGGCTTTGTCCTTCCGGTGACTCTCGATCTCCACTGGCCTTCTCTCAAAGGTGTGCAGTGGTCTGTAGAAAAAAAAAATGTGGTAGTCCTAGAGGAGAAGAGGTAGAAAAAAAAATTCCGGTGACTCTCGATCTCCACTGGCCTTCTCTCAAAGGTGTGCAGCGGTCTGTAGAAAAAAAAAAAAAAAAAAAAAAAAAAAAAACAAACAAACAAACACAATGTGGTGGTCCTAGAGGAGAAGAGGTAGAAAAATAAAAAGAAATATGAGATAATGTGGAGGAGAAAAAAAGAGATGAAAGAGGAGTGGTGAATGGAGATACGTGTGTGGAGGAGAAAAAACAGAGATGAAAAAAAGAAAAGAAGAAATTGTAAAGTTTTTTTTTAGCAAAAAGAAATCGTATGGTTGAAAAAAATAATAATTAGAGGAATGAAAAAATAAAATAAAGAATAAGAAATTAAAATTGAGAAATACTATTACAATATTTTCACAATACTTTTAAAATAAAACAAACAAAGAAAGATTTACAAAAAATGAAAAAATAATATTTAAATGGGATAAATAAAAAAAATAGAGAATTTGTTGGATAGTATATTTGAAAAAGTAAGTAGCTAAAAGGTAAAAGGAATCGTTCACTTTCCAAACAGTACAAAAATTTGGAGAGACTTTTGGAGATGCTCTCACACTTGTAACATTATGGGTTAGCCATGTACTAGTCAGAGCATTCCCATTCAAAAATGCGAAAATAAAAAATAAAAATGCATTTCAAGTTCCCAAAAAGTTAGTTTATCTATTTAAGATAACCACTTTAATGCACATACCCTATATCTCATTTTTTATTTTGCAATTTATCACAATAAAATACTCTATATTTTATACACACACCAAAATAAATAAATAAATGCAATACCTTAACAACACCCAACCCAAGGCAGAGAGAGAGATACATATCATCTATTTATATATATCTAAAAATTGAAGCGTAATATTTATTATTACTATATTTTAGTTGAGTCACATAGGCATCTACGTTTTTATATTTTTTTTTTCCAATTTTCCTATAATTTTTTTAACATTTATTTTTTTTAATATTTACATTTCTCCAATCTTTCTCCCCTCCCTTACCTTTTCATTTTTCCACTACTTCTTCAATCTTTTTTCCTCCCTTACATTTTCATCTCTCCACTACCCTCTACATTAATATCATTCTTTCTCTTTTCCTTCATCTTCCTTTATTTTTGTCTCTTCTTATTCGCACCCTCTTCTCTCTCTCTCTCTCTCTCTCTCTCTCTCTCTCTCTCTCTCTCTCTCTCTCTCTCTCTCTCTCTCTCTCTCTATATATATATATATATATATATATATATATCTATATCTAAAAACTGAAGCGTAATATTTATTTTTGTCTCTTCTTATTCACATCATCTTCTCTCTCTCTCTCCCTCTCTCTCTCTCTCTCTCTCTCTCTCTCTCTCTCTCTCTCTATATATATATATATATATATATCTAAAAACTGAAGCGTAATATTTATTGTTGTTATACTCCAGTTGAGCCATATCGGTGTCCACGTTATTATATGAAAGTTCAAAAACGTGTACAAAAACACTTTTGAACGTTTAGACCCAAAACCAACTTAACCAACACAAGCAATATGTCAAACAATTAATGTGCGGAAACTTAACATATGCTATAATCTGAATTGGTTAAACAACTATCTAAGCCATAATAAAATAAACCACAAAGCAGAGATAATGTAAAGGCGAGATAGAGAGGAAGGAAGATGCAAACAAAAATAACACCGGATATGTTATCGAAGAGGAAAACCAAGACCTCGGCGAAAAACCTCTCCGCCGCCCTCCAAGCGGTAATCAATCCACTAGAAAATATAGTTGGGATACAAGGACAATAGACCCTCCATGCCTAATCTACCCAATGCACCTAAGCCCTCCAAGCTTCTTGCTCCAACGAGGTTGCGCAACCTTTTTCTTCTCTAGCTTTCCTCTTCCGCTACTACACCGTAGCATCAACCAATGAAGATTGGCTCCTTCCTAATCGCTTCCCGAACTCCAAACGTCCTGTCTCACAAAGAGATGATAATGGTGAGAACCAGGTTTGGTTATAATGGCCTCTCAAGGATTTGACAATGGAGAGGAAGAGAGTGAGGGAATTTGATGAGACTCTAAGGTAGAGATTGTGGGTGAAACAATCTGGTTTTTCTTTAGGGTTTCTCTCTCAAAATTCTCTCTGGAAGCTCTCTTTTAATCGTGGGTTAAAAGGGTATTTATACTTTGGAGTGGAGAGGAATGCGAAACGTCGGGTTTTTCCAAAAACAGGGGTGGCTCGTGGCTTGACCTCGCGAGACTAAGTCGCGAGTTTGATCCGAGATAACCGTATGGGTTTTGTCCTGTTTTGTCCTGTGAGTGCTCCGGCTAGCATGACTGTTCATCTTCCAAAGATGCTTGGCACGTGTGCATCTTCTCGGCGGGTTGAAGCCGCGAGTCCAGCCGCGAGTCCCAGCCGCGACACTCTGTTTTCTTGTACACTCTTGAGCAATCTTCACTCTATCTCACTCACTACCCTTACAACAATCCCACCTAAATACGGGGTTACTAAATGCTTGAATTACAAGCAAATTTGGCACGGAATAAAGCCAATTAGATGGTTGAATAAATTCAACCTTACAATCTCCCCTTTGGCTATTCCGTGACAAAACCCTAAAAACTCTAGACTTAACATGTGAGTTGGGAACAGTTGAACAAAACTCACTCACACCTAACTCTAGAAGTCAGAAGCACTTGAATCATATGAACAATATACTCAAAACACAACAATACACTATGATTATTGTAAAGAAAACTATGAATGCATATGAAACAAATGTGATCAAGCAAAGATGGAGTTTAATAAACAAACCATGGCTTGATCAACCAAGTGACCACCTCAAGGTAGTGATCACGTGTTCATTCACACTTGGAATGAACACAATGACATACAAGTTAGCAAGCACAAGGCAAGATACTTGTATGCTCAACACTCAACCAATGCATAGCACACAAGGCATATGCATCTAGGAACAATCCTACAAGGGCACAAGAGTGACAAAGACAATAAACCACAATGCAGAACATTTGGAACAAAGTACTGATTTCAACAAGCATAAAGGCTGCACTTAAGCATGGTACAAACCACAAGGCCTACAAAATATGCTTAAAACCATAAACCCTAAAAGCTTACAAAAGCAAATGGGTATAAAACCAGAATTTCCTGAATAACATCATCAAAATGTATTAAAGATTAAACCAAGAGTATATGAAATGAGTTAGCAAAAGTTATACACCAAAACACAAAAATCAAAAACAAAACATAGAAACATTAAATAATATCCAACAAAGCATAAACCCTAAATCATAAGTTTGGAAGGTAAAACTAAGAACAAAGTTATAACAAAAGTATGTGTGTGTGTGTACTCCCCCTATCACTATGCACACTTCCCTTTTGAACTTTTTCTCCCCCTCACTGTATGCTCTCCCCCTTTTTGTCACGAATAGCTAAAGGCTTTCGTCCAACTTTCGTTGAATCTCATCTAGCTGATTCTCCATAGTCTCGAGACGCATTTGAACACGGTTGTCTGTGGAGTAGAGAAGAGTCACTAGCTCATCAACGCGTTTCTGAATATGCTCAAGAACACTACCAACTCTGAAAGTATGAGAAGCTGTTTGTGTTTGCGGAATACCAAAGCTTCAGGAAATGTGATGCGGATGTAGTATGTGCAGGTGTCTCTCGAAAAAAATGAAGTAACCGGAGAGATGTGAGCACTTCTTGGTGATTTGGAGGAGTGACTTCTGCTAAGAGTGAACAAAGAAATGGGACGTTGAAGTCAACATTTTACCATCTGCAGGAGGAGTAATGCTGGCACTAAGAATAAGTTTCATGACGAGACTGCAAAATGGAATAATTCCTCGAGCTGTAGATCGACACGCGGTCTTCCTCAAGTTGTAGTAGATGTGAGCACATATATCAATGGGGGCTCCGTAATGAGATCACACAAAATATAGCTCTCCCAAGATTGATGAATGTGGTTTGGACAAAGGGTAGAGATTGGTGAACATGATCAACTTCAACATGTGGTCACTTCAGTGCAAACTTGGCGGTCTTGATGGAAGTTCCCCGCACTTTGGATACCTCATGATCGTGTCCTAGGATTTGTAAGATTTCTCCAACCTCTGGATTTCGTTCATCATAGGGAGTTAAATTCACATTCTCGAGGTCCGTGATGCCGAGAAGATTTGCGATGGAGTCCGGGGTAACACTAAACTCGTTCCTCCGACCTAAAAAAGGATAGGTCCAAGATCGATGCATTGGCGAAGCATTCTTTGACCAGCTCATCCATTGGATCATCAAAGTTTCCAAACAAGTTTGCCCAGTCTCGGTTCTCAAAGATTCGAGGGATGAAAGTAGTCCCTAAGGTGTTGAACTCTACTACCCGCTCAACTATAGTAGTTGACTTGTCAAACACATTTGAGTAGGAATGTGAGTTGAGTGGAAGTCTGAATCTTTCCTCATTTGGATCTTGAGATGCCCGAGACGATAAATGAGTTCTTTTGGCAATCGGTGTTGCTGGTTAAATCGAAGAACAATGTCTTTACCCCTGGAAGATCGACGAGACATCTGCAAGAAAACAGGCCAACAAAAAGAACCAAGCAACAATACCCCCACAAAAGATTGTCAACAAGATTCAGAGTAAACAATATTTCAATATAAAAACTCGGAATGAATATAGTGTAGACCCAACCAAAACTTCCAACAATACACAGAGGCACAAACTAATATGTGCAACAAACTTGGTAAAAATGCACCAAGACAAAGAACGACATCACAAAAAATCATGACCATGATATGCAATAAGAAACACATTTGAACATTTATAGCAGATAGCATAAATCACTCCAACAGAGACATGAACATGGGGAAAATATTTCAATCAAGAAGAAGCCAAACATCCACACTGGAGCACGTGGTTGAGAAACACACATTATGTTATCATATCAACTCGGTAACCAAAAGCCAAACACCAACATCAATATTCGTGCAAGTGCAATGAGTAAGTCACATGGACACCAAACCCATTTCGAAAAAGATTCTCGGATTCAATAATAAGCAAAAATCAGAATAATGAAAAACACATTGTGACTGAAAAGATGAAAACAGAGGTTAACAATAACAAGCATTGCACGCCAAACCCATTTCACAAAGAGATAAGTAACCCAAATACTAAACCAGTCCAAACATTATCGAAAATATGCGGGAAAAAGAAAATGAGATTAAGAAATCGAAAAACCCATACCTTTTCTTGATGATTTGAATAAGGAATGAAGCACCAATGGGGTTTGGAAAACTGGATTCACGAAGAGTTTGGGAGGAAAACAATTTAAAGAGAAGATGAACATTAAAAAGTTCGAGGAAAACTGGAAAAGGTTTAAAAACTGCTCTGTTTACGCTAAACACGCGATTTTCGCGAAGTAAGTCGCCACACACGATCGCCACTCAAGCCGCCAGAATACACAAGAACAAAATTTTGAAAAATTTTTCTAAGTGTTTTTCGCGATGGAAGGTCTACCAAGTGAGTCGCGAGTGAGCCGCGAAAATCTCGAGTGAACTCGCGATGGACCTTCTACTCGCGAACAAGTCGCCAAAAATGACCAGCGAAGATGCGAAAGGCTCGCGACTTGACACACCCGCGATCGAGCCGCCAAAACAGGGCAAAACTGTATTTTTGAAATTTTCAGATTTTTCAATCAAAATACTTTCCAAAAACACCTAAAACACTCAAAAATCTTTTTGTGCTTGAAATAACAAAGATTGAGCATGTGAAAACACATTTTATCAAGTACAATCACACAAATGAATATGGCATTTATCGAACATAAACTTGTGTGTTGTGTGTGGATATCAATAATGAGATAGTCCTTTGTCTAATGTGAAGCTTCAATGATCAATTCAACCAAGGCATACACAATTAGCACTAGATCATGTGACCAATCTCAATTATAGAAATATGAATATATGACTTCCCACACATAACTTGATAACATAACTAGGAGCTTTTCATTTGACTCCACTAACAATCATAACATTTGATCTTTTTGAGGCAGTCATCTCTCATTGTGAGAGGAATATATGTAACATTTCTCTTTGAAGAACAGGCCTTTGGCCTTTTTGAATGAAATTTCACTTTTAACATAAGGTCGCTTACCCTTTTTCCTAGTCAAATACTAGAATGTGCGATGTGGCTTTTTGCACTCAATATCTCTTTTCATTTTGAGATTTACATTTGGTGAGCTCTTTTTAGCAAAAACAAAAATAAAAAGTGGGAAGATATATAGACACAAGTCTATGCATGTCTCAAGATCAACATAACCATTCACTAATCATTCATGACAAGTTTGAAGATCTATTTACAACAATCACATAGATTTCAAGATTTTTCCCATAGTGATATGAGTGCATGAAAACAAGCAATGCTCGAAAATGCACAAAGCCATTAGCACAAAGGTACAAGGCAAAACGAGTTTTAAGACAAAACTCAACAAAGTCAATCAAGCTTTTTGATTTTCAAATTTTTATGTAATTTTTGGATTTTTGACTCAAGAAACAAAAAGATTGATAAAACACAATTAAGACATATTCACAAGAAGACAAACAAACAACCAAAACCAAAAACAACAAGCATACCAAACAAACATAGTCACAAAGCATAGGAAGTATTAATGCATGGACATGTTGTAATGCTTATGCATGAGTACCCCTTTTCACCCACACGACACTTGCGTTTGGGGTGATTTCCTTAACGGATTGGGTACGGGAGTTAGGGCTTTCAAACCTTCGTGAGAAGCTTTCCAAGCAGTTGGTGAAAGCACCAATCATCTTCATCACGTTCATCATTCCGGGATCTTCATGTTACTCTCTAGGTTGATCACCCGCCCAAGTTCTCCTATCAATTCTTGGTCCTCCCGACCTTTGAGGAGTTGCATTGTTCTTTGCTCTCAACTTTTGGCAATTTGGTCGAGTGTGCCCTTGAAGTCCGCAATAGTGACACACATACATTCCTCTAGGACCTCTTTGTGGTCGTGGACGTGACTTGGCACGAGATGCGGACCTGCCCACAGTTGATTACGGAATTCAGCACCCGTTGGTTCACCAAATTCTTCTTCTCCTCCACCTTGAGCTTCTCACCAATATATTCATCTACAACTGGATCTTTTGCCTTCACAAACTTCACTTCTTTAGTGATATTTACAGATGAACTGCTTCCTCCCATACCCCAATCCGGATTTGTCCGAGAAGCTCTTTTGAGATGATATAACATCATCTAGCTTCTTGGTGGTGACCCTCTCTATCTTAGCATTTACTTGTACAATCTCATTCTCAAGAAATCTCACTTTAGTGTAAGCTTCTTCAGACTCACCATTGAGAGTTTCAATCTCGCATTTGGCCTCCCTATACCGGGATTAGGAGACTTTTGTAGTCCTCCTCGGCCTTCTTCATCTTTCTCACAAAGAGACCTTGGCTACCCTTGTGTATTCACCCGACTTCTCCAAGAGTGAGTTATAATTCTCTTGAAGAGTTGTTGTGCTTTCTTCTTCTTCACTTTTCCATTCTTCAACAATTCCTAGTGATTCATCATCACTATGTTCTCCAAGGTCTTGTACAAGCACACTTCATCCGAAGACTCAACATGAGCAATAGTCATGAAGGCTGAATAGTTCCCTTCTCCATCACATTTTCTTGATTCTCGAGTGGACGAGTTCAAGGTCGTTTGCCTTTCGATTTCAAATAATTAGGACATTCCTTCTTGAAGTGTCCATGCCCGTTGCATTCAAAACAAGTCACACCTTGTGTGGATTGGGATTCTTTTCCATCTTTCTTTTTGAAATCCCTCTTCTCCCTTCCGAATTTTGGAATTTTCTCTTATCATCAAATTTTCCATTGTTTTTGAATTTCAAAAACTTTCTAGGCTACATCTTTGTCCACCTTATCTTCTCCGGATGAGCCTTCATCTTCCACCTTATCATTAATTGTCTTTAGAGCAATAGATTTACTCTTCCGTTGATTTGGCAAAATCTCTCATACGTCTGCAGAGAACCAACCAGCTCATGCACCTTGATGTCATCAAGGTCCTTGCTCTCTTCAATGGTCTGTCACTTTTGCACGAAAGCTTTCCGGCAATGATCGAAGGATCTTCCTTACAATCTTTGAGTCCTCCATTTTCTCCCCCAAGTTAAACTTATCGACAACCACCTCATTTAGCTTCCCATAGAAGGAGTCGAAAGACTCATCCTCACTCATCTTGAGCTCCTCAAACCGAGTGGTCGATATTTGTAACTTGGTATCCTTCACTTTCTTCGTGCCTTCATAGGTGGTTTCTTTCCCATGCTTCTTTGGCAATGGTAATGTGAGAGATCCTGTGAAATTCATCCGGAGACACACCACGAGAAAAATAGCATTTAGTGCTTTATCTTCTTAGATGCAGCAAGTCTTTATATCCCAAGTGGATTTGGCTCGCCTCTCCAACCAATCTCAACAACATCCCAAACAGATTCATCAATAGAACACAAAAAGGCTCTCATGCGAACCTTCCAAAAGGCATAATTACTACCATCAAAATATGGAGGTGCATTAAGGGATTGAGACCTATCCATCTCAAAAAGGGAGTCAAGGATCACATAATGGTAATGAAACCAAACAGCTGTGTACCCGCTCGATACCAATTGAAAGTTCAAAAACGTGTACAAAAACACTTTTGAACGTTTAGACCCCAAAAAACCAACTTAACCAACACAAGCAATATGTCAAACAATTAATGTGCGGAAACTTAACATATGCTATAATCTGAATTGGTTAAACAACTATCTAAGCCATAATAAAATAAACCACAAAGAGATAATGTAAAGGCAGAGATAGAGAGGAAGGAAGATGCAAACACAAATGATAACACCAGATATGTTATCGAAGAGGAAACCAAGACCTCGGCGAAAAACCTCTCCGCCGCCCTCCAAGCGGTAATCAATCCACTAGAAAATATAGTTGGGATACAAGGACAACAATAGACCCTCCAAGCCTAATCTACCCAATGCACCTAAGCCCTCCAAGCTTCTTGCTCCAACGAGGTTGCGCCGAACCTTTTTCTTCTCTAGCTTTCCGGATTCCGCTACTACACCGTAGCATCAACCAATGAAGATTGGCTCCTTCCTAATTTTCCAAACGTCTCTCTCACAAGATGATAATGGTGAGAACCAGGTTTGGTTATAATGGCCTCTCAAGGATTTGACAATGGAGAGGAAGAGAGTGAGGGAATTTGATGAGACTCTAAGGTAGAGATTGTGGGTGAAACAATCTGGTTTTTCTTTAGGGTTTCTCTCTCAAAATTCTCTCTCTCTTTAATCGTGGGTTAAAAGGGTATTTATACTTTGAGTGGAGAGGAATGCGAAACGTCGGGTTTTTCCAAAACAGGGGGTGGCTCGCGGCTTGACCTCGCGGCTTGACTAAGTCGCGAGTTCCAGTCATGAGATAACCGTCATCTTCCAAAGATGCTTGGCACGTGTGCATCTTCTCGGCGGGTTGAAGCCGCGAGTCCAGCCAGCGAGTCCCGGCCGCGACACTCCTTTTTCTTGTACACTCTTGAGCAATCTTCACTCTATCTCACTCACTACCCTTACAACAATCCCACCTAAATACAGGGGTTACTAAATTTTGAATTACAAGCAAATTTGGCACGGAATAAAGCCAATTAGATGGTTGAATAAATTCAACCTTACATTATATTTTTCTTTCCAATTTTTCTATAATTGTTTTTAACATTTATTTTTTTAATATTTACACTTCTCCAACATTTCTCCCCTCCCTTACCTTTTCATCTCTCCACAACTTCTCCAACCTTTCTCTCTACTTTACCTTTTCATCTCCCCACTACCCTCTGCATTAATATCATTCTTCATCTTTTCCTTCATCTTCCTTTATTTTTGTCTCTTCTTATTCACAACCTCTTACTATAAATCTATTACCATCTCTTCAATTCTATGCATAATTTTCCCTCACAAAAAAGGTTTTCTCTCTCTCTCTCTCTCTCTCTCTCTCTCTCTCAATTTTTTGGTGGATATTTTTATTTTTCTTGTATCTCAGCTTTAGGTTAATAATATTTAATATTCTTTAAAACTCTACTTTGGGCTAATGCGATTTTTTTTTTTGTTGTTGTTTTTTTTTTGTTTTTTTTGTTTTTATTGTTAAATGTTATTCTATTGCGTTATAAAGAATTAAATATAGCATATAAAAATATAATATTATTCTATTACATAGCATGACTTGGATAATTTGGTATTTATTGTAATTTGGTATTTATTCTATTATATAACATGATTTTTATAATGCTCAATTTAAATGTTAAACTATGAGACTTCACTAATTTTTGTTTATTTTTTAATCCTTTGTGGTGGACAAAGTACTCTTAATAGTTGTATTAGAAGTACTCTATAATATCATTTATTTAGAGAAAAGTAAAAGTTAGCCAAACGAAAATAATCGGATGAGTGACAAATTTAAGCTTTTGCAATTTTATTTTAATAATTATTATTATTTTATAACAATGCATATATAGAAATTTAATTCTTAGATTTCTTTTAATAATTGTTTATTTAACCATATGTTTTGGGTGGACGAAATTACAATTTCTATTAAAAAAATCTTAATAAATTATCAACAACAAATTGTTTTCCTAATTGGTCCAATTAATTATTGTTTAGTTTTATTAATTTTTTTAGTTACGTTTTTTGGTGTTTTGGATTGTAGGTAGAAAAAAAAAAAAGGTTTGAGAAAGTTTGTTTAAAACTAAAAGAATAATTTCCAAATTTTATATTCTTTTTAATGATTCACAAAATGTTATAAATAACTTTTATTAAAAAATGAATATTTTTGTTAACTTGCCTTTTGAATTTTTTAAAAAAATTGTATTATTTTCATTTTAGTACGACAAAATTTATATTTATGATTTATGATTGTTCCTATATTACATTTATGATTGTTCTTATAATAAAAAAAAATACGATTACAAAATAAATTACTCATTATTAAATTAGTTTAAATTGTAAAAAAAAATTAATAAAATCATTATAAAAATAATTATCACGCATAAGGCACGGATTTGCGGTTAGTTAATTTAATTGCAGTTGGAAAAAGATAATTGGGTTTAAGTTTATACTTATAGAATTTGCTATGGGGATAAGCAAATTTAGATGTTTAAGTGTCAATATGCAAAATTTTGAACAGGGATGGATGATCGGATGTGGGGTTGTTTTTGCTCTTTTAGGCTAGGAAAACCGCCATCATCTATTTTGCATTTCATCCAGATGAGAACGCTCTAGGTTCATACAAAATCCCAGGACTACTTTACTTCCAAGAAGCGTGGTTATTGTCCAATTTCATACAGATCCAAATTGTGAGCATTTTCACAAGTTGTAAACAAGAGACTGAATTCAATAAGGATAAGAGTCTTGTAGAGTTGTAGTTATAATAAATAAATAAAATTGAAACCCATTTAAAAAATATCACACCCTGATTTAAATTCTAAACATATTGAGCTTATCATAATTCTCCAATCCAAAATCCAAAAAACAACATTCACATGTTAAGCCAAACTCTTCTCTCTCAAAAAAAAAAAAAAAAAAAAAAAAAAAAAAGAAAAAAGAAAAAGAAAAGAAAAGAGAAGTCGCAAATTGAACAACTAAATTAGGAAAGGACCAGAAAATTAGAAAATTTCTAAATCAGGAGAACTTAGGAATAACCACTGACTCAAAACATTATATATAATAGTTTTATTCAATCCAACAATAGTTCTCCAATACAAGGAAAGTCACAAAATTGAATAAAACTCTGGAACAGTGCTGTGTGGATAGAAATAACCAAAGGAAATGACCATGAAATTATTAAATTTCTAAATAGACCATGAAAATGCAAGGACTAACCACCGAGTCAAACACTATATATATAAAGGGATTTGACCTTCTAGATTTCCTAAAGTACTCTACCAATAAATTTCCTTAAATCCAAATAGAGAGAGAGTTAAGCAATTGTCTTTTTGAAAAATACCCTTAAGATATATTTTCAAGCTTTGCTCTCTTTCTTTAACCATCTTTTCAATTTGGTTGTGTGATTTGGTTTGCCAGTCATGGTTAGGATTTTCTTCAACAAATTATTACTATTGTTCCTCATGGTCTTCTTTTCGAATGCCATCTTTTTATGCAAGGCACAGTGTTCTTTTAACTCCGAGTTTCCTCGCAAGAACTTTACCGCATGCTCAAATTTGCCTGTGTTAAATTCAACCCTTTATTGGAATTACAATATATCATCTGGCATGGTTGAGATTGCTTTTAGGCAACCGGGCATCGATATTTTCTCAACATGGATTTCATGGGGCATCAATCCCACTTCAATTGGTATGATTGATGCTCAAGCTTTTGTTGCATACACAAGAAATGATGGGAACCTAATAGCCTATACGTCTCCTATAAGCAGTTATAGAACCTCTCTTAAAGAAGGGGCTCTAAGTTTTCCTGTCTATGATGTCTCAGCCATGTATGAAAATAACTCAATCACCATCTTTGCCACCTTACAGCTTCCTAGAGAAACCATCATGGTGGATCATGTGTGGCAAAAAGGTTCAATGTATGGGAATAATGTTCCTAAAATTCATAGTTTACATAGACACGAGCTTCGCTCCTATGGTACTTTGAATTTTCTATCAGAAAATGTTAAACAAGGAAGAGGAGGAAAATTAATAGTATTGAAGAGCTTTCATGGAATCATGTGTAGCATTAGCTGGGGTATTATGCTGCCTGTAGGAGTTCTTATAGCAAGGTATTTGAAGGTGTTCAAAACAACAGACCCGATATGGTTTAAGCTTCATGCTGCATGTCAATCTTCCGGGTACATTATTGGTCTTATTGGCTGGGCAACTGGACTCAACCTTGGTGCACAATTATCTGGATTGAGGTATAAAACTCATGGATGTATTGGCATTACTCTTTTTTGTCTCGCAACAATTCAGGTGATCGTTGGCCATTCTATGAGGCCGAAGGAGCGCAAGTACAGGATTATATGGAGTATATTCCATTTCTTCGTTGGTTATGGAACAATTACTTTGGGTATCGTTAATGTCTTTATAGGGATTCATATTTTGGAGCCAGGACAGAGGTGGAAAGCAACCTATATTGGCATACTTGTATTATTGGGTTGTGTTACTGTGCTCCTGGAAACTCTTAGTACTTTTTATTTGTATTATCAGGAAAAAAATGATAGCTATACAATGGATGGAGCTACCCCATTTAAACCTTCATGAAAACATGTATTTATAAATCAATAGTGTGACTTTTTAGTGTAAATTTTTATTCTTTTGTAATTTGATACATACTAAGTTGGAGAATAGAGATTTGAATTTTGAACATTTTTGTTATAAACACCCAGAAATGTCGATGAACTATAAACATCTTTGGCGTTATCGATTTATCTTAAATATTGATTTGACATTCAAAAGATCCATAAAAAAATAAAATAAAAAAATTCCATCATTGTATTATTATTACAACTCATGGGTATAAGTTTTCGTTCAAATCTCCTACGTATGTCAATTTGAAGGATGACCGAAATCAGCTTGAAAATAGACTGTGACAATTCATAAGAAAAGAAAAGAAAAAGATCAATTTAATTGAGCTTTTAGAGATGTTATAGAACCAAAAAAAAAATCCCAAAAACTCCGCAAAGAAAGAGGCTATTTTTGGGGGTTAAGATTATCATTATCTAAAATTCTATCTTTGAAGCTTTGGTCCCAATTAAGCTAGGAGTTCGTGATATGGGAGTGTGCCAACAAGAGTGACAAATCAATTTTGAATCGACTGTAGGTAAACACAATGGTCTGTCTCAGTTCATCCACAGCGAAAACCACACATTCGTGCGTTTATTTTGGTAGGCTATTATTTGTTTGTGTACAAATCGTTAAATCCTAACCTTTATTTTTATTTTGAGGTATAATTGTCAAACTTTTAGCAAATAAGTAAGAACAATGCTAATTACTAAGAATATTATGGACCTTACTACGTTAGCGTGTAGTAACCTAAAAATAAGCAAGAGTGATGTTAGAAATATTATCACTTTTAGTAAATAAATAGACTTATAATTAATGTGTGTCATAAACCTAGTTTGTTTGTACATACGAAACATTTTAAAAAAGTCATGTTTGCCGCCTGTTTCCCAATGATAGGGTAATATACAAGTGTTTTTTAAACTAGGAGTAAGAGTGTGTTTGGGTAGAAATTAAAAATTAAAAATATTTTACTATTTAGTTTATTTTTGCTACTATTTATGGGCATCACTGCACTTTTTGATACTATTCATCGGCTTCATTGTACCTTTAGTAATAATTTTCAATTTCAACGAAATAAACGGTATCCAAATACACCTTAAAATTCTGTTTTTATACCGTCAAACATGACAATAAAAAGGAGAAGATAGACATCAAAATAGTAAAAAATGTACTAAACTTATATTGTTCCACTGCACCCTACTATTCTATACGTCAAAACACACATACACACACAGCACACCTATAGGCTACTATTCTAACAGTCAATCGGCATTTGCACAATGCCTAATAAAAAAGGGACCAGACTAGCCACCCAATCGGTTCAATCAAGAATCGGGTACCAATCCACTTTGATAAAAATGTCAAAAATCGGAAAAAATTGGGAACTAGAAGCAAATCCGATTTTGCCCCCAGTTTAGTTTTTAAAACGTCTAGTCTTTTATTGTTAAATTTTATTGTTTCTAAATTCTATTATTATTATTATTATTATTATTTTATTATTAGTTTTGCTAAATCTCTTCCATCTAATATTATATTTGCATCCCATTCTCATGTACATGCATGTCATTTAGTATTATTTTATTGAATTTATTGTCTTTTTTATACAATATATTTGCATTTGTCCTGTAATGTGTTAGATTGTTAGAAAATTTCTATATAGTTATTGAAATAATTTTCTATTAGGACATATGTGTTTCACTTGTTAGGAACATATGTCACTTTTTATGTAATTGGCTTATCTTTTGACAAAACGCACTTTACTTATATTTGGGTAGATTTAGGATGTGTTTAAATACTTCAAAAAACCATGTTTCAAGATCAAGTGTTGAAATCTTCAAGTCTGTCCAAAAAAACAAGTTGATAGTGCAAATTCATTAAAGCTCGACAAATGCATCTATCAAGTTTAAGAAAGCTGTTCAAAGCCCCATGTGTTTGACACCTGCTCGACACCTTCTATCTATTGAGGTTTAAGAATTTCAGAATTTTGATATGATTTTCTTGGGATCCGTGAATATGTCTTTGGGCTTTCTTTTCTCCTAACCCTAGACATATAAAAGGATTGTTTTAAGGGTCGTCAAAAAAGGTTCACAAGTTGCATAAGCATTGAGCAAACTCTGTTCAAGCAAATTGTGACTGGAGACGAAGTTCTTACCCTAGTTCATCTCTTTCTCTTGAAGAAGTTGCTGTGTATGTGCACCGTAGAGTTTTGTGACCAAGAATCTTCTTGATATTCATCGTGTGGATGAACTCAAGAGTTTTGCAACCAACAATCTTCTTAATTCGTGATTGAAGTCGCGTGCTGGGATCCGCGCAATTGGTTAGTCACGTACTTTGGAGTCGTGCATCAAAAAGAAGAACTGTCACTACAAAACAAGTCCAATTGGGTATTAGGGTAAGGGTTCAACTGTAGGTTGGTAAGGTACTTGAGATTCCTTTACTTGTAACCGCTTATTGTGATAATAGTGGAGTTTCGAGAGTAGTGACACGAAAATCACCCGTGGGGTTTTTGCCGTTAGATTTTCCCCATTCGTAAACAAATCACCGTGTTATTTATTTTCCGTTACATAATTAGTTTATTGGTAATTTGTTTGTGCTACTACGCGTTTGCATGATAAATTGATTAATTAATAACTTGGCTAATTAATTAATTAATTTCTATCACAAGGGGTCATTCAATTTGTGGCCTATCAAGTGGTATCGGAGCGGACACACTCTGATTAGGGTTTAATCTTTGCTATGTTGATCCATTGACCCCTGTTTGTCATGGATAGAGGACAGTTATTAATCATACCTCATTTGTTTGATGGCACTAACTATGCATACTAGAAAGTACGCATGAGAGCTTTCTTGCAGTCTTTAGATGAGAAAGTGTGGCAAGTCAGGAGATAGGCTAGACTAAGCCTACGAGCGCGCCGACCGACCGGGATGATGTCAAGATTAAGGCGGCAAACTTCAACAGCAGAGCATTGAATGCATTGTTCAATGCAGTCACCAATGAGGAGTTCAAGAAGCATGAAAAAGCTCAGTATAAGCTAACTACCAAGAAGTTCAGTGATGTGGAACTTGACCACGAGGAGCTTTCCATAAAATTTGATGAGGCTAAATAGATTATTGGAACACTGAGGTTTGAGAACAATTTCTTGGCCGAGAAGACCAAGAAGCTTGAAGTAGAGTTGTTTCAAGTCAGAGCTCAATTGGAAAGGACTTCAAGCGCAAAGCTTGATGAGATGCTCGATGATTCGTAAAATCTGCTTCAAATCGAACAAGCTTAAGGTATGGTCTCTTTTCCTCTAATATTGCTTCTTCTAGTAATACTGTTTTTGTTTCTCCTGCTAATAATGTTAAAATTGAGAATAATGAGATTAAAACTGAATTAGCTAATGAGAACATAGATAAGGGTAAATCTATCTTAGGAGCACCCCCTAAACTTGAGAAGAAAGATATTAAAAACCCTAGGGCTAAGAAGGCTAACTCTCAAAAGCCTAAACAAAAGAAGCAGAATCTTTGTCATCATTGTGGAGCTACCGGTCATACTCGACCAAATTGCTACAAGTGGCTTGCCACTCAACAGAACAACGGCATGATAGTATCCGGGAACCAGAATCGCCTTCAATCCTCTCTTGCTCCCCTTGGAGATCTTTTCAAAACCCTCATGTTCCTTTCGAACTTGAACGGTTTTAATTCTTCCCCCTCACTGTCGATTCAAGGGTATAATCAAAGGAAAGGTTCTTCCAGGTTGTGGAAGGAAAAGGGCTCCAAGTGATTCTATCACTTTTCTTTTTTACTCTCTCTCTCTCTCTTCTTGTTTTTGGTGTGTGCATTACTTATGTGTTTTGCTTTCAAGTTTTGAGTCAGTTTAGTTTTTATGCTTTGGTTGTTTAACATGTTTTTGTTTGGTTATTTTTCAGTTTTGCTTTATTTTGTTTTTCATATAAAAATAAAAAAAATTTAAAAAATCAGAAAAATACAAAAACAGTGTATGTTTTGTGTACATTGGTACTTGTGTACCTTGAATGGTCATTGAAACAAAATCTTCTAAACTTTGTATCATTTGTAACTTAGATGAGCATTTCTATGCACAACTAAGCAAGTAAGCTTTGTGGCTCTTGTTAGAGATGAGTAAGATTAAGTTATCTCTTGTACTTAACACTCGTATCACTCTTTTTGACAAGAAGGACTAAAAAAATCCTAAGAGAAAGATATTAATAACCATCTCACCACTGTTGCCCACCAATCATAATATGACAAACAGATGCTTCAAAGATAACAAAAGTGCAGTGTCAATGACATTTGTGTGTTTAGGCATAGCAAAGTTGGAATGTTAAATATCATTGGGTATTTCTTTTCTTTCTAATATGCCCATACATGATATGCTTAAAAGAAAAATATGCAAAAGAAAAATTAAAAGCAAAAAGAACCAAAATGCTTTAAAAATGATTGCAAGCGTGTATTCTAGAAGATGTGGGAGTTATAGAATGTACCTCGAAGGTGATAGTCCCCATCAAGCATTTATGATTGTGTGTAAGTTAAAGTGATTTTCTCATATCTCAAATCGTCATAACATGTATACACTTATGCAATCTTGCGATATTTTTCACACACAACACGCAATATTCTTTGCTATTCTTGATACATGTGCAGGTACAATATGGTTTGGCCATCACAAGGTTTCATATGTGTTAATGTATGCTCACTAAACTATCTTGACTTGTTTTTGAAATATAAAATTGGTTAGACTTGTTTAGTGTGTGTGTGTGTGTGTGTGTGTGTGTGTGTGTGTGTGTGTGTTTTTTTTGAAGATCCATGTGCTTAAAATTCTTATTGAGAGATGATTTTGAGAGCTTAATATGCTGATTGGATCATTGGTTGAGTTGCATGTTAGATTGCATTCATGTTTATGTTTTTCACATCTCGAAAAACTGTTTTTAAAAGCTAGCTCGACACCTCCTCGATACCTCATCGATACCTCATCGATACCTCATCGATACCTTGCTGTCTGTCGAGCTTCTTGAGCTTTTTCTTATCGCAATCCCGACAGCATCTCGATACCTAGTGGATTGATTGAGAATGTTTCTGCATCCTCGACAACATCTCGACACTTGGTGGATCGATCGAGAATGTTTCTGCCTCCTCGATAGCTTCTCGACACCTAGTGGATCGATCGAGCTTCTGTTCTTGTATCTGATGATTTGTTCCTCAATACCTGTATTTGTCGAAGACCATTTTTCTCGATACCTTCCTCGACAAATGTCTCAACACCTCTCGACACCTTCATCTGTCGAGATTTACTAATGCACTATTTAATCTCCTTGTGCAATCCGAACTTCATTTTGTTCGATCTCTCTCTCGATACTTCTTTGTTTTCTCTCCCAAACTAGCTCATCTCACTCCAATCTTTGTTCCTCAAGGTTTCTTCAAGTTTTTCTTCACTTGGTAAGCTTCTAATCCTTTCATATTCATGCATTTCATGTTTTGAAACCTAGGTTTTGGGGTTTTTCAAAATTGATGAGTTATTATTGAAATTTTCGAATTGGTTTTCACTTAAATGAGTTTAAAACCTCATACATTGCATCACATTAACATTATAATAGTATTGTCATGCATTTAGATATGTGCTATCTATTTGTATGCTGATAGGTTTGGATTGGGGTGAACCCATGATGAAATTTCTTTTGCATGTCACATGTTTATGCATTTTCCATGCATACGTACTCTCTTTTCAATATACTTGTTATATTTGAAATTGCTTGGGACTTTTCTGATTGTCTTTCTTTCTCTCCCTCTCTTTACATACGTTAGTCGTGTCTATGACACCTAAACGTAAATCTACTCCAGCTCGGAACCCTCTTCGTTCCAGAGCTTCTTTATCCTCCGATCCTACTCTGTCTCATATTCGGTTTCGTGATGATGATGCCTTCAAGGCATTCTCGAAGAACTTTTCTAGACAAGGTATTCATTCGGAACGCCAAGTCATTCTGTCGGACTTTGTCGACATTGACCTTCCCACCGTCATTCACAATCGGGGATGGGAGTCACTATGTGACATCTTGGTCACCTGTCCTCTCATGCTTATCTAGGAGTTTTACTCCAACATGCACGGAATTGATCGTTTAGTACCTCTTTTCTTCACTCGCGTTCGAGGTACACGCATTCCTATCACACCACAACTTGTTGCGGATGTGCTACGGGTCCCTAAGATAGAGTTTCCTAACTATCCTAGTTATGAGCGTCCGAGGACTGTGTCCAGGGATGAGCTCATGTGTGCTTTCTGTGAACGCCTTTCTTTTTGGGGTGAGCGTCGGTTTACACCATGTAGACCTTTTGCTAAAGGTCCTAGATTTATGAACATGGCGATGACCTTTGTTTTGCATCCACTCTCTCACTACAACTCCATTACAGAGCCTCGTGCTCGATTTTTGCTATCTCTTCTTGAGCATCTTACTATAGATTTCTCTTCTCATTTCATTTTTTCTATTATAGATGTTCATCTAGATTCAGCGTCTCGTGATAAGCTCATCTTTCCTTCCACTATCACGAGGATCTTACGCCACTTTTCTGTTCCTTTTCCCTCTTCCGATCATTTCACCGTCATGTGTGCCATAGATTACACTACCGTTAAATGTAGCAAGGCCCAATTTCGGTCGAGGTAGTCGGATTCAACGCATGGATGCTCGCCTAGATACACTCTCTACGGAGTTGTATCGTGTGAACGTTCGTGTCGGTCATATTGCACGCGACAAAGGCGTCCATGGGTGGTTTTGTTTTTGAGGCTTCTCCTCCATCACCTCCTCCCGTGGCTTCTAATTCTGAGGATGATGATAATGATGATGCTTCTGATGATGCTGATGGAGATGCTAGCTCTCTTGATGAGATGTCTACTTAACACTCTTACCCTTTATCACTCGTGGCAAAAAGGGGGAGTAGTTTTGGATATGAGAGTAGTCATTCTTAGGGGGAGAGTTAGTATAAGACCATTTTGTTAGGGGAAGTGTTAATATGTTTTGAGGGATGTAGTAAGGATAGTATGTATCTTTTCTTTTCTTTCTTTTTAGATACATTATTCTTGTACATGAGGTCTTATGACCATTTATAGACATATATTGTACTTGACTCCTATTTATATTGATGTATGTTTTTATTTCATCTACCCCTTCATGTGTTATTTATTTTCTCCCTTTATACACATGTTTCTTATTACTTGTATGCAATCTATTATTTCTGTTTCACACAAAGATGCCTTGATGAGTTTTGTTTAAAATGTTTCGAAAATACAAGTTGTCAAAGTCTACTTGCCATAAACTTTCTTCTTGCAAAGTTTTTCAAGAGTTTGTGTTAAGATAAATTTTATTATATTCAACAAGTGAATATGAGTTAAGTGATTTATGACTTCTCTCATATGTTCATTTGTTTGTTGTGGTTTTGTTATGGATTGCCAAATGGCGGAGATTGTTAGGACATATGTGTTTCACTTGTTAAGAACATATGTCACTATTTTATGTAATTGGTTTATACTTTGACAAAACGCACTTTACTTGTATTTGAGTAGATTTAGGATGTGTTTAAATACTTCAAGAAACCATGTTTCAAGATCAAGTGTTGAAACCTTCAAGTCTGTCCAAGAAAACAAGCTGATAGTGCAAATTCATTAAAGCTCGACAAATGACTCGACTCATCGCATCTATCGAGCTTAAGAAAGTTGTTCAAAGCCCTGTGTGCTCGACACACTGCCGATGACTACTCGACACCTTCAATCTGTCGAGGTTTAAGAATTTCAAAATTCCGATTTGATTTTCTTGGGATTCGTGAATATGTCTTTGGGCTTTCTTTTCTCCTAACCCTAGACATATAAAAAGATTGTTTTAAGGGCCGTCAAAAAAGGTTCATAAGTTGCATAAGCATTGAGCAAACTCTGTTCAAGCAAATTGTGACTAGAGACGAAGTTCTTGCCCTAGTTCATCTCTTTCTCTTGAAGAAGTTCTTTGTGTATATGTACCGCAGGGTTTTGTGACCAAGCATCTTTTTTATCTTCATCATGTGGATGAACTGAAAAATTTTGCAACCAACAATCTTCTTAGTTGGTGATTGAAGTTACGTACGGGGATTTGTGTAATTGGTTAGTCACGTACTTTGGAGTTATGCATCAGAAAGGGGAACTGTCAATACAAAACAAGTCCAATTGGGTATTGGGGTAAGAGTTCAACTGTAGGTTGGTAAGGTACTTGGGATTCCTTTACTTGTAATCGCTTGTTGTGATAATAGTGGAGTTTCAGTAGTGGTAACTCAAAAATCACCCGGTGGGGTTTTTGCCGTTAGGTTTTCCCCATTTGTAAACAAATCACCGTGTTATTTATTTTTCGCTGCATAATTAGTTTATTGGTGATTTGTTTGTGTTACCACACGTTTGCATGATAAATTGATTAATTAATAACTTGGCTAATTAATTAATTAATTTCTATCACAAGGGGTCATTCAGTTTGTGGCCTATCATTTTCTTTGTTAAGTAGATTATTTCTATATGATTGTAATTTGTTGGATTATATTAGTCATCTCCAAAAAAAAAAAAAAAAAAAAAGCATAAATGACAAATATTTCTGTATTTTTTTTTTTGGCGAAGTTTCAAAATATAAAAGTATTATACACGTAATATATTTCAAAATATAAAAGTATTATATATATATATATATATATATATATATATATATATATATATATATATATATTTATTATTTTTTCCCATTTACGTATTTTTTTGCAAAATTTTTAAAACATACTTTTTAAAAAATGCCGAATTATATCAGTCCATATACTTATTGTATCATACTTGTAGCGTATTTTACTAACTATGGTCATCAATTACAAATATATAAATATATATATATATATATATATATTTATATATTAATTAATTTTTTAAATCCACCTATCACATTTATAATAACATCAGTTTTTATTTATTATGTGATGAAATTTGTAATAAGTTTAATATTTTCTTATCGATTTGCAATATCAATAATTGTATACAGTCAAAGATTCAAATAATATTCTCATTAATTTTTTCACCTTTGATGGCTTCCACTAAATTCTCCATGGGTGATGTTAGAGATACTATAAATTCGCTAAAATCCACAATCACCACACTACAACCCATAGACAAGAGAAGAGAGGTGAGAGTTTGGTGAGAGAGATAAAAAAAAAAAAACAATAATAATAAAAAAAAAATTTCTTTTCACCTTGAGTGTTCTAGGGTCACAGATTATTCCACAACTTTTTTACCACAATTTTAACGTGTCAGAGTATGAGTAGTGAACTATCACTTATACATAAACCCATCATTTTTTCTTTACCAATTATAATCTGTCATGTCATAATTTTGACTAGAAGTTGTGAAAAAAAATTTGGTCCTAGATTTTTTCTTTCACCTCTTGCTACAATGTTGTGTATAAGCACTACAGCAAATTGTAAAAATTATTTGCAAATGCCTTACTGGATTTACGGGAGTTTTTGTGCATTTTTGTTAACAAAATTATCTATTTTGCGTTTTTATGGGTTTTACTTTACATCACCCTATAGGAATGCCTTAATATGATGGACACTAAAAAGATATCCTATTGGTTTTGCTGAAAGTAGAGTGAGTTATTATGAGTGCACATTTTTTTTTCCTTGATAACTGTTATTTCATTCAACAATAAAACAATTAGCAGTCACCATTCAAGCATCATCAATGACCTTAGGGAGACCACACTTATTGAAACAAAAGGACCAACTAGACTTAATGGAAACTTTGCAGCCACATGAGCTGCAGAATTACAGCTCCTACTAGTTCAGCGAAACTGACAATTCAGTAAGGACTTTCTATGGTGAAGGATGTTACTAATAAAAGTTGCAATAGACCAGTCAAGTTGATATTCATTGGACTTTCTCCCTCGATGATGATCTGCTTCCAATTTTCACCAATATCAAGTTGGATCGCCCAAAGCACAGCTGCATCTTCTGCTTGTAAAAGAGCACACAGATCTTGACTTTTCGTCCAAATTAAACCATTAGGAAATTGTACTTTGTGATCTCTTTTCTATATTCCGAATGGTACCCAGCGAGTCTGCGTGGCCACCATTGTCCTTTGTGATCATCTTTAAGGAGCATAACCAGGAATCTTCTTCAATTGTGGATCTTTCCAAAGCCAAAGAGGCTGGTTGGGTCCAAAACTAGTCTGACAATATCTTCATTAGAGGAAATTGGAATGCAATCAGATTTAAGACTCCAGTAGCTTGCAAACCAGATTGCTCTAGCAACAGTCCAGTTGAAAAAGAGGTGGCTGCTAGTTTCCATGCTATCCCCACAAAGAACACAGAGAGCCAATTCTTAGGAAAATTTCTTCTTTGGTAGGCAAAGCATCTTTGTTCTTTCTGTGGCTTTAAATATGCGTGCACAAATTTCCTTTTCTTGTGGTCGATTTAATTTTGGAATTTGATTAAAAATTGAAATGTAGAGATGGTATAGAAAGTGTATAAAAATTGAAAGATATAATATTAGGCCTTCTTTCAGACAAGCTATTCCATTATTACCAAAAATGTTTCTAAGACGACATTAGTTCTAAGCACAATAAAAATTCTATAGGTTAAAAATCATGATTGAATAGTCAAGAAATCATATAATGAATTAAGGCCAGATGTTTTTTTTTTTTTTTTTTTTTTTTTTTTCAATCTCAAACACCGAGCATAATGTGTGCATTAGAGCAGTAAAAGAAAACATGTAGGTGAGATACTTAAAAGTGTTTTACCAAAAAAAAAAAAAAAAAGATGCAGCTGCAGCTGCAAGTCTAGTGCACAAGAAATCTCAAACTTACATCCGTGTAGATTTCTTAGTAGGAGATAGGATCCTTCCTTTTTGTCATGTATTGAAAGAACAAACATTTTCTCAAAAAAGTTTGGAGAAAGTTTTGATTTAATAAATCATATGATTTAATACACATAAATAGTCTTATAAATCGTCATATAATGGAATAGACAAGATTCATTCAACTCAATTAGAAAAATTGCCATTAATGTCAATTTATTGAATTGCATTTAGCTTTGGCCATGTTTAGAATGAAAAATCCTACTTTGAAAAATCTGAAAATATCTAAAGATTTTTTCTTTGTTGAACATCATGCATCTCTCTTATTGCAAATTTATGTGGTACAACAATTAAAAAATCATCAAATCTTCCATATATAAGAAAAAATGTGGGTGAATCGCGCATTGTTGTAGAGGGTGAATGGATTATGGCTGTTGTTGTTGCTGTTTTTTTGTTTTTCTTTTTGAGATAGGAATTTATATGTGTGTAAGTTATCCAAAAGGTAATGTGGTTATTCAAGAAAGGAGAAAACAACACTAAAATTCAATAATTCATACATATATTTTAAATCCTCGACAGACACCATTCTAAGGCTATCCTATAAGATAATGGCTCATGATCTTCTTCTGATTCTTAGTAGAGAACAAATGCCTTATCAATTTCTAAAATACCTTGCAG
The DNA here is from genome assembly GCA_028216015.1 of Quercus dentata. NCBI lineage: Eukaryota > Viridiplantae > Streptophyta > Magnoliopsida > Fagales > Fagaceae > Quercus > Quercus dentata. Next base: position 10,921,911 of record CP116451.1, read on the forward strand.
GCAACACAAAGAAAAATTAAAGAATATATACTACAACATACTGATTTTGTTGTTACTTCTAAGACAAGTTTATTTAAAACCATGGCATATATTAAACTAAAGAGAACGTCAAACTCACCAAATTAGAGCACCCCCTTAAATGCAAAAATATCTTCTTTTCCTGGGTCTTTGATTACTCCTCATCTTTTCGTCTTGTTCTCCTTAACAAACCTTAGAAGTCATTTAGGATTTCCTCTTTTAAAGTTAAACACAACACATCCCATAGCTAATCCAAACAACAATCCACATCCATAGCCCATTAACACGACCTTCCAACCAAATCCATTAGCAAATATAGAATCATTATGTTCTTGCAATATTGATGGCAGCGGTGGTGATAGCAGCTCATTAGTGCTACTGTTCATTGACAATGGAAATCCACACAATCCCAAGTTCCCATCGTATGAGTTGTTTTCAAATGTATCAAATTGCTTGCCTTGAGGTATGGGTCCAGTAAGCTGGTTTTGTGAAAGGTTTAACATGGCCAAAAATGTTAGACTTGTCAATTGGATAGGTATTTGTCCAGTGAGCCTATTTGAAGAAAGGTCCAAGGATTCAAGTCCTGATAAATTTGCCAATAATGATGGGATATGGCTGGTTAGGCTATTATGGGAAAGGTTAAGCAATCGAAGAACTGTAAGCTTTCCAAGTACTTCGGGAATCTCACCTTCAAATTTGTTACTTGATAAATCAATTGTTGTGAAGATGGTTAAGATTCTCTTTAGTTTAATCTTCAGCCCTTTCACAATCAACACCACCGATTCTTGATAAGAACCATCACTCAAATATTGTGATTCATGTTTGTCTTCATCCTTGATCTTCATGGCATTCAAATTTTCAAAATAATTTATTGGTAAAGGACCAATAAACTTATTGTGAGAGAGGTCAAGAATTAGTAACTTAGAGAAAAATATCCCACTAGTGTTATGATTTCCTATAGGACCATGGAATCTGTTGGACTTCAAGACAAGAACATGTATGTTGTGAAGAGCTTCCAACCAATAGGGGAAGAAATCATTTATCTTGTTATTTCCGATGTCAAGAATTTCTAGGCCATTGAAAAACTTCCCACTAGTATTATGATTTCCTATAGGACCATGGAATTTGTTTGATTTCAAGACAAGAACTACTAAACTGGGAAGAGCTCCCAACCAATACGGGAAGAAATCACTTATCTTGTTATTTCCGAGGTCAAGAACTTCCAGAGTTTTACAGTTGACCAAAGATCTTGGTAATGGCCCTTCTAAATCATTGTCACTGAAGGCAAGATATTCAAAAAAACTACTATTTGCCAATGTAATAGGGATGGTCCCGTGAAAGCTATTCATTTGCAAATCTAATTCCCGAAGATGGTTGCTGAAGTTTCCCAAACATTGTGGAATTTTACCACTAAAACTATTATTAGAGATATCTAATCTTTCAAGGAAACTTACGTTGCAAATCATATGTGAGATCTCCCCAGTAAGTCTATTGTTTGGGATAATAAAGTATATTATAGAAGTTGGAAGTTGCACTAAACTGCCCGAAAGCTGATTATCACTCAGTTGAATAAACTTCAGTGACGTGGCTTTTGAAATCTCTGCGGGTAATTCACCAGATAAGCAGTTGTGTCCCGCATATAACGTAGCGAGAGACTTGGCGTTTTTGATATCAGATGTAATTGAGCCTTCGATACTATTCCACTTGATATCAATATTAAGCAAATGTGGTAATCCCCAAATTCCAGTTGGAATGGTTCCCGAAAGGGAATTATTGTTGACCCTGAAATCGAGTAGAGTGGAACAGTTGGCGTAACTGGCTGGAATTTCACCGGTGAGATTGTTGCCGAACATGTAAAGCACACTCAATGTACCTTGCTTGCACATATATGGCGGAATTTGGCCGGTAAAGAAATTCATGGACAAGTTAACAATATATAATTTTGCTGAGGAGCCAAGGTTCTGAGGCAGGGGACCTGTGAAGCTGTTATAACATAAAGAAAGGATCACAAGCTTCTTGAACTCACCAAACTCGGCGGGCACTTGGCCAGAAAGCTCATTTTCACATAGTCGTAGAGAAACCAAGTTATTCAAGAACCTCAACTCAGACAGATTGCCTTCAAGATTGTTCATTGAAAAATGAAACACCTCAAGCTTTGTGAGATTTCTTAAACCGACAGGAAGTTTTCCTATGAATGAGTTGTGGGAGAGGCTAAGCTTCCTGAGGTTGACTAGGTTCCCAATCTCAACCGGAATTTTCCCTGTCATGTTATTGCCCCAAAGCCCCAAGTAGATTAGCTCCTTAAGGTTTCCAATCTCTGCTGGAATTGTTCCGTGGATGCTGCAGTTGCATAGGTCAAGCCAAGTCAGGTTGGTAAGCTGTAACACCTCTTTTGGAAATGGAAAAGGATTAAAAGGATTATTGCCTAGGTATAGCTGAACAAGACCAGTCATGTTTTGAAGTGATTTCCATGGGAAAGTCTGGGACAATCCGCTTCCGTCCAAATACAGATACTGCAATTGGCTTAGAGAAGATATCTCTGCAGGAACCGACCACCCTGTGAACAAATTGTTGCTCAAATTCAAGTACTGCAGTTTGACACAGTTTTTCAAGTCCTCCATAATTGGACCGTTCAAGTTGTTGAACCCCAGTGAGAGCTTTTCCAATGATTGGAGCTGGCATATGAAATCAAGAGGAAGAACCCCTGTTAAATTTTGGTGTGAAAGTTTGATTCTTGTAATGGAACCCTGTGAATTGCAGGTGATTCCAGTGAAATTGCACATGGAATTGCTGGATTCCCAAGAATCGAAGGCACTGGTGTTTGATGTTTGAAGAAGGGTGGATTTTAGTTTCAAGAGAATTTGAAGGTCATTGGATTGGATCCCGGAGAGAAGGGAGAAGAAGCAAAAAAGGAGATAGAAAGAGTAGAGAGGTGGACGCGACATAGATGCTACTACTTTTCTCAAGCACCTTTGGTTTTCTTGTACTGATAGCAGCCACGAAAGGTGTATGTATATACCATTGACTTCCAACAGAAACTTGAGGAATGAAATAATGACTGACAAGAGAACGGAAAAAAATTCAAATTAGAAACATTTGTGAGTTGTGACTTTGTGTTTCAAACAAACTGACAACAGTAACATCGCACCAAGTAATGTTGAACTACTCAATTATCTTAAGAAAAAAAAAAACGAAGTTTCAACCATGGACGAATGGGATAAGGTGACAATGGTTCTTTTTCCCATAAGGTGTGGACTTTTTGGGTCCCAAAAATGGTGAAAAATGGCCAAACTTGACTATGTAAATTGGTTTTGGACAAGTTGGTTGATTTCTTTTTTCTGGAAAATGGAACCCGAGGGAGGGAGGGAGGGGGGGGTTGAAGATAATCATAGTCTTAGCATTAGTGAAAATTGGTCACGTTATGATTATGAAGACTTGACTCACTAAAGAATCAGGGTTCCCAAAACGGAGAAAATGGGGCATGAATTGCACATGTCAAGGGAAGCATGATGCTTCTACTCCATAAACCCATATAGACATTTTAAACACACTAAAAAAAAATGCTATAATTATTATTAATTTTATTATGAAAGTCTTATAAATTATTGATATGATAAAGAATTTATTTAGTGTCACAGCAACTAAATTTAGTTGTGTTTCTATTTTGAATATAGTATAAAAGATGTTATCTTCTACTAATACCAATTGAATAAAATAACATGTCGAATGTAACCACATAGTTGATATTTTCTTAATTTTTTAGAATTACATAGTTGAACTTAATTAGGGAATCTAAGGTAAATTGCATGAAATTTTATCTAAAATTATTAATCATCCTTTTTATTTGTGTTCTTAGTAGTTATCAGATCCTATACAAGATCGATGAGATGGTCCTATGATTCTACTTTTTGTACACACAAAAAGAAAAAAAAGGAAAAAAAAAAGAAAAAGAAGAAGAAACAAAAAAAAAACAAAACAAAACAAAACAAAGAAACAATAATGATAATATATATTAGCCAATCATTACTTTTTTTTTAAGTGTCTTGTTGTTGAATAAGAGATTTGGAGTTCGATCCTCGCTTATACCAAAAATCAATTGATATCTTCATCGGATGATAAAAAGTAATCATCAAGAGTAGACTCCATAGTTTCTCTAAAAAATGTTATACAATCATTTTAAAAAAATTAACATAAAATACTTAAAAGTCCATAAATACTTTTTTTTCTTTTTTTTTTTCTTTTTTTTTTTTTTTTTTTTTTTTTTTGAGGAAGAAAAGTCCATAAATACTTAGTACCAAATTTCCAAATATAAATAATCTGTTCCACTTTTTGTATTCTACTTTATGCTCAACCAATTACAACTTGTAAAATGATTGATTTTTTTTTCCCATATTTATCTTTGGTTGTTTTAGAAGAAAAGTCAAATAAATACATAATAAGTTATGGTGATGTATAAAGTGGAACACAAAATGTATGATATATGATTTGTATTCCCAAATTACAAACACACAGATAAATGACAAATATTCAAACTTCAAAGCTACAAGTTCCTACACTATAAAGTTACATAATTTTTCAAAAAAACAACACAACAACACAAATATCTACTAAAAAGATGATGAATTTAATTATTTAATCATAATTATAATAATCTTTTTATTTATCGGCAAATTTCTCCCCTATTCTTGGAATGAGTTCCCTTGGATGTAAGGAGGAGCAATACGCCAACACCATGCTTGTTTTCCTCAAGCCACATCCGGGAGCTCCCCATTCCAAGAGAAGAAGCTACCCAAATTCGAAAGCAAAGGTTGCTCCATGATTTATGAACAACCGAAAAATAAATATTAGAAAAAGCCCTAAGGTAATCTCTAATATCATCAACCAATAGACCACATGCTATGGAAATTTGTGCCTGTTTGGAAACAATTTATCTAGCTTTTTGTTAAAAGTGTGTTAAAATAAACTTATACTTCAAAAAAGTGAAGTTTTAAAAAACTGTATATAAAAACTAAAAGCTAAACTTATAAGCTCAAGCCAAATGGACATTGTTTGTGTGGTCTATCATTATAGCTTCTTAAGCAACATGCTTCTTTTAAGGGTATGTTTGGTTGAAGGTGGAATAGGGATGATGAAAAATAAAAGAGAGAAAATAAGTTTGGTTATTATTTGGTAAGGAGAAAAATGATGTCAATTTTTTGGTAGGGCCAAAAATCAGTATATAAAAGTAAAGTTTTAAAAAACTCTATATAAAAACTAAAAGCTAAACTTATAAGCTCAAGCCAAATGGACATTGTTTGTGTGGTCTATCATTATAGCTTCTTAAGCAACATGCTTCTTTTAAGGGTATGTTTGGTTGAAGGTGGAATAGGGATGATGAAAAATAAAAGAGAGAAAATAAGTTTGGTTATTATTTGGTAAGGAGAAAAATGATGTTAATTTTTTGGTAGGGCCAAGGTATTTTCTCCCTTAGCCCACTAAAAATTCATCTCTCCAAATTGGAGAGAAAACAATGATGAAAATTCTTGCTCTAGTGCAATGACAAAATTGCCTCCAAATTTTAATGCTTCTCAAGAATCTCACCTACTCACACCCACTTCCCCGGATCCAGATCCTCTCCATTTCATATTGAAATGGAGAGTGTCCAGTTAAAGGCTAAGATTGATTTAAAATCAATCTTTGGCCTAAAATCAGCCACGCCATTTAAAATGGAGAGGACCTAGATCCCACTTCCCCACATGATCTACACACCTTTATGTCTTCCTTGTTTTGTTTGTCTACATAGCTCATCAATAATTTATCTCATCTTTTTTTTTTTTTTTTCCTCCTTTTTGTTACTCTTTCTATTTTCCAGATCTTTTTTTGTTGCTAAGTTTTTTTTTTTTTTTTTTCCCTGCAACATGTCCAAATATATATATATATATATATATATTTTATATATATATTAATATATATAATTTTTATATTATTTAATAAGCACAAATAAATTATTTCTTACATGTTATGTAATAAGGGTATTAAAGTAAATTTATATAAATTACATTTTCTATTCTCCCACTTTCCTCCTCAACCAAACAAAAGAGTTTTCCATTCCTCTCACTTTTCTACCCTTCCAACCAAATACACATAGGGAAAATTAAATTTTTTATCCTCCCACCAATTTTCTATTCTCCCACTTTTTCATTCCTTTGACCAAACATACCTTAATGGATTTATTTGAAGATGTTCTACAGACACTGCCACATCCCAACCCTGAAATTTTTATGACAAACACCATACCTGTTTTACAAAAAAATCGTTTTCATGTCAAAAATGGGCTTATTTACATGGAACTTGTAACTGAATTAAATAAATATAAAAATGCCTAACCAAACATGAGCATCATAAAAAAATTTATAAGCCTTAAAAAAGCCTCAGCCCATTCTATTCCTATGGGCCTAATTTCCAAAACCCAAGCCCCAAAACAATCATCTTATTCCACAATAAGTCAACAGTTGCCTGTAAATCATAACCGTAAAAGTGTCGAACCACAATGGAATCCAACGGCCTATATTTTACTAACTCAAAAAAAAATCATCTTGACTCATTTACCCTCAAACGCCTTTAACACATCGAGGACACAATAGTAATTACACCAAATTAGGGTTTAGAGTGTTAAACCTAGCTCGCCTCTCTTTACATTTCTCTTTCTTTCTCACACCCTATCTTTCTCGGCAGAGATATTGTGACTTCTAGGACAGAGAAACCCTAGAATCCCCACTCGGCCAAAATGGGTATCTCTCAATTTACTCTAATTTTTCGAATTCTCTCTTCAATTTTGGATTCAGCGTTTCAATTTTTTGATGCTAATTTATGGAGTTTGTGTGGATTTGTAGGTATCTCTCGTGATTCCATGCACAAGAGACGTGCCACTGGAGGAAAGAAGAAGGCTTGGAGGAAGAAGCGAAAGTAAATCTGAAAACCCAATTTAGTTTCCTGGATTTTATATTTTATTTTGATTTTTTTTTTCTGGTTCAATTATGGTGCTGTTTGGTTTCTGAGAAAGTGGAGAGGAATAATGAATGGGGCTTGTAAAGTTCTTTGCTTTATGTTCTATTTGTCTGAAAATGAAAATGATTTAATTGTTTTATAGCTGGGTAAGATGGGTTTTATAGATTTCTCTTATATACTTGTGATTTTAAACTTAAAAAGGCCTTTTTTTACAAAGTTCAATAGTTTATATGTTTGCTTTTTATATGATTTATGGGCTCAGTTTGATTCAGATAGAAAGTAACCCTGTGCCCCCATAAATGTCGAAGTCTATTATCATTTTATGTTGGTTTTTGATTTGGTTTGTAGATTTGTTTTATATATTTTATGGAAGATGAATCCCATCTCCTAGTATGCCAGATTTACTTGAAACTGTAATTTGTTACTCTGTATTGTTTATGTTTGTTTTTTTTCTAAGGTACTTTAAATCTCTCCAACTTCCAGATTATGCTTGATTTCGCTTTATCTCTGTTTGTCACTTTGTCTTGTATTAGATGGAATATAAGTATTTTACCATGATACCACAGCCTTAATCTATACAGCATTGCTCTCTTGCTCTTATGAATGTTTTTGATGTATAACTTAAACGAATGATTTTGATTGCATTTATAGTAGAACGTAAAAACCTCACGTTTCTGAGTTGTAAGTAGTCCGCATATGTTTAGGATCTTCTTTTGTTTACATTTTGAATGGAAATAGCTCCATAATTGTAGTATTATGAGGTTAATGTAAATTAGTAAACGTAATCTTTAATCAAGTCATTTCCTGTATGTATTTAATGGGTTTGCCTTGTTCTTTTAAGGTACGAGCTTGGAAGGCAACCTGCAAACACAAAGCTGTCAAGCAACAAGACAGTTAGAAGAATTAGGGTTCGAGGAGGAAACGTGAAGTGGCGTGCTCTAGACTTGATACTGGCAACTTCTCGTGGGGGAGTGAGGCCGTGACCCGGAAGACACGTCTTCTTGATGTGGTCTACAATGCATCCAACAATGAGTTGGTTCGTACTCAGACTTTGGTGAAGAGTGCTATAGTTCAGGTTGATGCTGCACCATTCAAGCAGTGGTATCTCCAGCACTATGGAGTTGAAATTGGTCGCAAGAAGAAAACTACAGCTTCCACCAAGAAAGAAGGAGAGGTAAGGCGATATGTCTTAATTATATGTTGTCCTACTGTATTCCAGTACAAATATTCACAGTTTATTTTTTACTTTTTTCTTATTATTTGTTGGATTCTTTTTATTGATGGTGGGGATTGCACCATTTTCTGTGGTTGGTGTTAGATATTGTGGGATGGTCGAAGTTATAGAGAGAGCAATTTTGTGTAATGTTGTACTTCATTGATACTGTATATTATTGTTGTCTTTTTCTTTGGTGAATGAAAATTTGAAATTGTCTACGAGTGACATTGGACATCTGTGTCTTTCTCTTTACACTGTTACACTTCATTGTTTAATAGGAGGGTGAAGCTGCTGCTGCCACCGCCACCACTGAGGAGGTGAAGAAGAGCAACCATGTCCAGAGAAAGCTAGAGAAGCGCCAACAGAATCGCAAGCTTGACTCACATATTGAAGAGCAATTTGGTGGTGGACGTTTGTTAGCTTGTATCTCATCACGACCTGGTCAGTGTGGCCGTGCTGATGGGTATGTGACTTTTCTACACTTCTCTTATTTTCTGTCTGCAAAATGTCAAATTGTACTACAAATTTTTAGTGGTTTCTACACATCCCCTTGGCATGGATAAGCTGGATCTATATTTCACAATGGTTCATGGACCACACCTATCCTTACAATATTTTATCCCTCACATGTATGTAGTTTCCTATACAGTTATGCTTGGTAGGTTATGTCAATAAGAAGCTAGTTGTTACTTTGAAAGCTGGATGAATATATCTTGTAATTTCTGATGAGAACTTTTCATTTGCCATATAAAGATGGTCGTTTTAATTTTTGTTAAAATTGCAAGAACTGACAGTGATCTTAAATGAATTTGCAACAGATATATCCTGGAAGGCAAAGAGCTTGAGTTCTACATGAAGAAGATCCAGAGGAAGAAGGGCAAGGCTGGTGCAGCCTAAATTTTGTTACTTGAACTACATCCTTCATAGCTGAATGTCTTTTTTGTTCACTTTATTTTATTTCTCCCCTAGACATTGAACTTAAGTTGATATGCTCCATTTTGCCAGAAAGCCTTTTGCTTGTGTTAAGTTTGACTTAATTGGGATATTATTAGTTTTCCTTCTGTGATAAGAACGTGTTATAACTATTACTGTTGTGATCAATACTTCAACCACCTTTAAATGGATGTCCCAGATTGTGTTTTCTAGGAGCTTTTCATCTGAAGTTAATGGGCAGAAGATGGATGTTATTTTGTGACTGAAATATTGATTAAGCATCATGACTCTAGGTCTTGTTGGGATTTTACCTGTTGCTGGTATTCTTAACTACCAAGGTAGCATGCCTCTAGGTCAAATAGATCATGTTGTGAGATAACGGTTCAAAATCTGTTGGGATCAGAATTTCTTGTAGCCAAAAATTAGTGTGGGAATGTTCCTTGTTGCACTAATAATATAACTCAGGTATCGGCTAGACAACTTATAATAGGGATGACACAGTTCACCCACTCCTATAAAATAGGCTGCCTAGCACCATCATTTCATAACTATAGTCGCTTATCCGTATGGTATATGGGGCAGTTTTTAGAAAAGGTACAATTTTAGCAAAGCAAATCAAATTCTCTGATGTGAGGAAATGAATGTCGCTCTAATTGCAAATCAAATTCTTTGATGTGAGAAAATGAATGTCATTTTAATGGTCGGGCTGGATTGAGAGAGGGAAAGGGAGTAAAGTAGAATTGGTCAAAAATTAGTCTAATAATGCTTTCATAAGAATTTATTATGGGGTTTGTATTAGATGAATCTCTATTGGCAGACAGTTTTGGACACATACTAGTGTGGTAGAGAGCCCACTCACGAATTTTTTCTCCCATAAAACAAATTATTAACCGACAATTTTGGGAGTTTAATTTAGAACAAGATCCCCTAGATTTTAAGTTCTGTCTATTTTGTCATGGTTCAAAGAAAAAAAAAAATTAGTGCAACAGTCTGTGCGCCTCTAGGTTCGTAAAATAAAATATAAACCATAAAATGGATAAGTCTTGAAATAGAGATAATCCTGTTTAATTGACTTCAAAAGCCTAGGAATTGTGTGCATTTCAAAGTGAGATGGAGAAAGTGTTTATTTAAGGTTATGATCCAAAGTGCCTGGATGTTGCTAACTCATTTAAAATTTAAATGTGATAAAAATTTGATTGTGGTTAAACTAACTAGAGTTAATGAGTTGATAAAATCTAGACCATAGATTTATTACATTTTGAATCATGACCATTAAATGGACACTCCATTTTTGAAATAAAGAGAATCCAAATCAATCCTAGGTAGATTTGAAAAGAAGAATTTCTTTTCCAAAAACCAAAAAGGGTATGGCTAGACAATTACTAATAGGATGGTACAATTTAAGTATTTAACCAATCCCACAAAAGACGAGAAGCTGGTATTGCCTAGAACCCATATTTTATTTTAGGAGTCTATTATTTTCGTAGATCTCCATCACTGTATTTTGGGTATAGTTAACGAGTGATAAGGTGTATTGGGGATGAGAACCCATGATTTGATCTACTAGCTCCCCTTTTTCTAATAATAAAGTAAGGCTATGAAGCCCTTCCTTGAGTTGGTTTTGGCTTGACTCCAGCTTGACTCGAGTTTGACATCTAATTAATGCAACAATTTTAAATGGGATATTTTTCATTTAAATATTATTTATTAATTTTTATAATCTAATTTATCAAAGACTCCATTACAATTTCATTTAATAACAGAACCACCTATCAATCTTAAGTTGTTAAAAGGAAGACAAATTCACTATAGAATTTGATAAACTAATACTAATAAAATCAAGATTAATTTTATATAAAAAAAAATTAAATATCATGGGTACAAAAATAATACATTAAATTTAAAAAAATCATATTATGTTAAATTTTCTAGCATGAGTTACCAATCAGTATTGTTATATAATAAAAATTTTGTAGCTCAATTAACAACTTTTAGTATTTTTAATAAAAAAAAAAAATTATGTTGTTATATTAACCTAACCAATTTGATGGCAATACAAGTTTCTGTTGAACTTGGTCTTACGTGAAAACAACCAATTAAGTTTAAGCTTCTTTTCCTACATAAAAATAGAATCTCGGTTTTCTTATATTCCCATTTTATATATAGAGTTTGGTTTATTTCCAATACTTTTTTAATTGGAGATCTCATTTTGTTTGAAATACACAAGGGGTAGTAGGCTTTAATCACTACTTTTTATTTAGTTAGTGAGTGATGTGACAATTTCTCATTAAAATAAAAAGAGATTTTTCAGTTAAAAAAGTACTGGAGTTAAGCCAAACCCTTATATATATATATATATATATATATATATATATATATATATTATATATATATATATATATATATATATTTTATTTATTTATATGTATGTATGTATAGTAGGTGTCACAGAAGACAAAAACAAACACAAAAAGATTCTAACAGTTTAATCACATCAGCAAAATAGCTTTGAAGAGGTATGTTGGGACTTCTTTCTTTTTCTTTTTCTTTTCTTTTTAAGCATTTTAATTCCACGATGTAAGTTTTCTTTTTTTTAGTTTTGCAATATATATCATTTGTTGCTAACTTTGCTAATGGAGCAAAAAAAAAAAAAAAAAAAAAGCTCTCAGTTTTTTAATATGGATAAGGGGTTGTAGAACATTTATGTTTCATGTTTGAGTATCTGAATTAATGAAACTTGTGCTCAAGAATATAAATTAATTTTTCCTTGAAGTGTAAATAATATAATATTTCTTGTCTGACCAGGGATTACAATTTGCTATCCATCACATAAATTTTCATAATTCTTGCACGTCATTGGCTCCAATTTCTTGTCCTAGCCTCCCAGAAGAGTTGCTGGAATTAATCTTACAGCGGGTAACGGACATTGTTGATCTTTACCAGTGTAGCAACGTTTGTCATTCATGGCGGTCCATTGCTAGGAAACAATCAGCTTTGTTACCTCCACAGTTGCTTGTCCTCAGAAATCCAAACAATGTTATAGACAAGATACAGATGATTAATATGTTCACTGGTAGCTCCAGTGTGTGCAAAATTCCAGAGTTTAACACTCGTGATGGTGTTCGATACATGCCCATGATTGTCGAGTCCTCACATGGTTGGCTAGTAATGAATTACAACACATCCAAGAGTAGGAAAGTCGAGGGTCACCTTAACTATATCTGTCTCTATAATCCATTGTCAAGGGAAGAGATTTGGCTCCCTCCTCTGCTACTTAATTCGGAAAACCCCAAGTTCATTTTAACATCTAAACCAACAAATCCAAGTTGCATTGTTTTAGTTCTTCATGAGAAAAAGTTGGTGTTTTGGAGATTCGGAGATAAGAAGTGGACATTTTTGAAGAATGTTGAGGATTGGATTAATGATATCATATGCTACAAAGATGAATTCCATGCACTTCAAATGAAGGAAAACCCCCCTTACCCTGAAGTTCCATACTTGTTACAAGTTAAATTCAGTCCTAAATGCCATGTCAAAAGCATTCCTACTAAGTCGAATAGGTCATTTTATTTTGCATTTAATTATCTAGTGGAATCATTATGCGGGAATTTGTGGATGGTTTGTAGAGTGTTGGGAAATTTGGGCACTTTTACTTTGAAGTTTCAGGTTTATAAATTGCATTGGAAGATGATGAAATGGGAGAAGATTAAAAGCTTGGGTGATCAAGCAATTTTCTTGGCTTGTAATGATTCTGTGTGCGTACAAGCTGATGAATCTACGGTATATAAAAAGAACTGCATCTATTTCACTGATGATTTATGTAATGGACGCGGCCCTTCAAAGGAATTTGGGACGTACGACCTGGAAAATGAGACTGAATCATCTCCCTTTTCTGAATCATGATAACCCATGCTACAGATGGTTCAAGCTAGACATATGTATAATGATTAATGCATACTTCTTTGCTACTGCGTAGAAGCTATAGCATTTTAATTTTATGTACCTCGAACTGTGCAAATGACAAAACCAATTTCATTGTTTTATTAACTAGTTCTAATGCAAGAAGCAGATCTTTTAATTGTCTTTTTTATTTTTGGGCATTTGAGGTTCAAATCAATTCCAAATGAATATATGCATTATCAACATGTCTGCATTAACCTTTCAATCATGATTCTTGATCTTAATAGATCAGCATGCCTCAACCAGTTTATGCAATCATTTTGGTGCTACTTATAAGTGAAGACACAATGAAATGAAATTTGTGATATTTAGCTAGAGAATACTAGGTGTCGATTCCATCGATTCAGCAAAAATAAATAAATAGATGTTGACTCAATCACAATAGCCCACCAGTATTTTCATTTACGCATGTGACAACAGTAAAATTAACATGAGAGATGTTACTCACGTTATTACCACACACACACACACACACACACAAAAATGTTGCAAGGCACAAGGCAAAGAAAATGGGTTGCCAGTGATCGCCTACCAAACAGGACAACATGATTTGTATAGGAAACTCAACTGACATGAAGGATGGTTTCTATGATTTGCTATGAATAGAAAACTGATTTATTTTGGTAAATGGGGAAAAAATTTATTGAACAGAATGGGTGACTTAGAGCAACAGTATCGACATCTACTAACAGCTCAAGAAAGAGATAGAGTTGACAGACTTGAGCCCACAAATATTACAAAAGTAGACCCAATTGTGAGCCAATCCATTACTGGACATAAGGCCTAAGGAGAGAAAAACAATAAAATTGGAGGGTTGTGAGAATTATATTTATTGACTATTTCAGTATATTCTACTTAAAAATTAAAAGAAAAAGACTGTTCACAGTATCATATATATTATAAGTACACAAGGATACATCATGCTAAACACATCACAGCAAGAAATCATTATTTATGTTTCAAAGAATTCCAAATAAAATTGGTCACTGCATTAATTTATCGCAAAAAAAGACATTCTTGTCAGTAACAATGAATCAGTATACAAGCAAATAGTTATGACTCCTATCAGCCACTTTCCGAAAGGTTTGGTTAAATTGACCAAACAAGAATTATGGGTGTCACAATATGTCAATAACATACAAGACCTGCAGTGTATAATCCATCTACCTCTCAATGATAATGGTCCACTAAACTGCAGTGGGGGGTGTTGGGTGGGGGATAATTAAGGCCAAACCATCTTATCTTCTCAAAAGATCTCTGAAGCAGCCCCTTTTGCGTCGACTACAAACCACATCTAACATTCGAAGGTAACTTCCAGTATCTATCTCATCACTATAAGATTCCTACTGCAATCTTCTAACAGTGGCAGAAGCAAGTCATGCTCATTCTGTGGAAAAGATGAATGACGGTATATGAACTGACACTGGATGCAGACAATATTCCTTAACACTTCTACTTCCAGGCAACAAGATGAATCAAATTCAGCCAAAACCAAACTTTTCAGCATCCCAGGCTCCTCATTATGTTGCTAAGATTGTCAATAACAGTTTTTGGATTGGCATGTGATCCAGCAAGATTAATTGCATGATATTCCAACCCTTTCCACCGGGCTATCAAGGCAAAATGCGGCCGTCTGTAGTAACTACTAATAATCTCCAGGATGACAGTTTTTGGCAATGCAGATACTATGTGAGTTAGACCTGCACCATGAGCGCCAATAATAACTGAAGCATCTTGAATAGCTCGTACTTGCTCCTTCATGGACATGTGTGCAAACAATCCATTGACAAGGTTTACCTTGCACGCATGATGATTAGATGCCCAGTTATTTAATGAATCAAAAACTTCCTGTTCATTGCTAAGCCTCGATTCAACTTTACCACCATGACGAGGATGAGCTAAATAATCTTCACGCCGAACAAAGAGGACATTATTGCCTGAAACTGGCTTTTCAACACGGTGTCTATTTAAATGAAACCCAAAAGAAGCTCTAATCATTTCCCCAAATTCAGATAATCGAGCAGTTTTCTGGTCATCAGGGTTTTGCCACAGATCCTGTGCAGATGCTCCATTACAATTTATTTCTTCAGAAAGTCCCTTAAATAGTGCAGTCTCATAACCCAAAGGTGAGAGAATAGCATGACGAAAACAAACTGGACCACTGAAGTTTTTAGCATATCGAATGCCAGAAAACAATGCCTTCCATGTTTCTTCCATGGGTGACTGAAAAATTTCCACCAAAGGAATAGAAAGTGTTACTAAGATAACTAAACATTAGCTAGTAGTCTATTTCATTAGCAGAAAGATAAGCAGAAGAAACTCGGGAACAAATACACAAGAGCACATGCAAAATGAGATTCAAATGTTATGACCTGGAATGATGTGCTGAATATATTGTTATTTAAATTAGAAGTATTTAAATTTAGGCTTAGTGACTGATCTTTATCTGATTGATTCAGATTAGTATTGTTATTTGCTTGTATTCAGATTAATTCCTATGTTTTAGGATAGGATTGGTTTCTATTTTTTAGTATTTTTATAATTAAATAGTTGGAGAAGGGGGGATTTGAACCCTATATGTCTTCATAGGATTTGAGGATTTTAAAATACTAGGTTAATATCTTACAAAAACTACCATCCCATAAAAGGTTTTTACATAAAAAAATCAATGAGGTAAACTCTATACCCCTCTTATTGGTCCAGAACCTTTATCATTGCTTCTCCTAAAGTCCCCCTAGTCCTATTTTCACAACATGAAAACTTAAGCTCTGGTTTTGCTTCTCATTATTATCTACCCCATTGCTTACTCAACAAGTCACAAAATGACAGCAGTAGAACCAAGTAATCATATTAATATTATCACATGCACTTAAACAACAGGCATGAAACCAGTCTCCTATAAACAAAATGCAGAGCCTACATACCATACAATGGCCATCCACAAAAACCACATTAGGTCGATTAGGCAATCCAGTAACTCTTGAAGATACATATGCACTGTACCAATCAGTAATAGTGTGGAAAAGGTTTGCATACTCAAAGCGTGTCACCAGCAGCGTCGGCTCCTCAACCCACTGCAAGTAAAGCCTTTCATTTAGAAACACACAAAAATTGAGATAGTGATATTGATGATGATGATTTTTTTTTGGTTGTTGTTGATACGTGATGATAATGATAATGATAACCCACAAAAACCATAATTCTAGTCAAGCTGAATTAGTTTCATTTATGTTATATGCACATATCATCAAAATGGCATTTAATCCGATAGGGCCTGAACCTTTTTCATCACTCAATTTCCATCATGATTTTCATTTTTTCACACTCATTTGTTCACTTTTATTTTCATCACTCAATTTTTTCATATTCATGATAATGATAACAACAACACAAAAAAAAAAAAAAAAAAAAAAAAAACCATAAAAGAAAAAAAAAGGAAAAGAAAAAGGAAAAAAAAAAAAAAAAAAACCTGAACGCTAGTCCAGCTGAATTAAAAGTTTCATTTCCCTCATGTGTATTTATGCATTATATCATCCCTAGTTTTTATGGCATAGTTAATCCGAGTCTTTTAACTTCCATGTTTTTGTAAGACTGATTCTTATCAAAAACTCAATCCAGAATGCATTAAATGTTTTTGTAAGACCATTCTTCAATCAGGAAAATTAAATCAACCACAATTAAACAGGGGGAAAAAATCAATCATTAATTTTCTTTAAAGAATAGCGGCATTGAATCCAACAGTTTCAAGTTTCAACACCAGACCCCAACAAATTTTGGTGATATGGTAAGATCTAACAGTTCTGCTACAACCACATACTTTGCCACAACGTTTGCCAAAACTTGATGATATGTGCAACTATGATTGATGATATGTCCATATACTTTCTTATCCATTCATTCCAAAATAAGAGAATAGGATTTTAGGAATTTTACAGTAGAGTTAACCTAATAACTCTAGAGGATCTTAATAACCTTGATGTGATTGTATCATGTTCTTCTCATGACACATCCCTGTAGTCATAACTGTATCTTGTCTTCATAACTGCTTTCGTAATCGCCTTCATCTTCATGTTAAACTGTTTACTTTGTTTCCCATTGTTGATTATAATGTTATCATTATTTGTTAGACTGTCCAGGTGCTTGGGAACAACCTTCAGACTGTTAGAGATCTCCTTTATTTAAAGCAAAGGAGAATGTTCCCACAATCTTGTTCTTTATGGGTACAAGGCTGACAGGGGGCTCCCTCCACATTACTTTGTATCTAATTTTGGCAGTTTTATAGTTTTTTCTTCATGAGTTCTCTCCCTCCCCCACCCTCACCCTCACCACCAACCCCACCCAACTCCCTCTCTCTTCCCCTGTATACCACCGGCTGTCCCACATACCCATTCCCTCCCTCCCTATCCTTTTCTATTTCCACCTCAACTCCCACCTTTTGGTTTGCCCTCTTACACCTTTTGTTATCCCTCTTTCCCTTCTAGTTTATGCCCACCGTCACACCCCTTACTACCATCCACTTTGCCTAATAAACCTTCTGTGCCTACACCTCCATTGTTACCCGTTATCTCCCTTCCTAAAACTGATACCTAACCAGCTTCAAACCTTAATACCACTCCAACTTTATCGGTTTAGGGGGGGAGTAAGTTTCCTTTCCGTATTGATGCAAAGTTTTTCTCTTTTTCTTTCAAGGGTGGGCGACATGATTCGTATGCTATACATGAGAGCAGCAGTCATGTCAAGCACACTATTTGGGTAGGACATAAAGGATTGGAGTGGATCCTTTCTTGTTTTGCTGATATTCATGATTGGGTTCCGGGGAAAGTTTCCATTTGCAAATGTTTCCGGGAAAATAATAAATTGTTGGAATTTTGTGGGAGGTCGAATAAGGTTGGTGTTTTTGCGGTCATAGCTGAATACTATGGTGGGGCTCGCCGAGGGTGTGTTATAATACCAGCAAGCTCCAATCGTGCGGGTTGGTCTTTGTTTCAGAGAGAGATGAGGAATTTTTTCACCGGTGCTAAACCGGTTTCTATGGCTGAAATATCCTCCAAAAATGGTGGTGGTGGAGGTGGTCATCTCTGGGTGGTGACCGGAGTGGGAACCTTTTGTCTACTTATGGTCATCAACAAAAGTTCAGGATTTTTGAAAATGTTGGAGCAAATTTGGGGCAGAACGGGATTCTTGGAGTCCCTACAGAAGATGGTTTGATCTTAAATAGCAATGTTTCAATCATTAATGGCAGACCCACGTGGGCTTTCACTTTTAAACCGACTCCTGCTGCTTTGGCTCTAAGAGTGTGTACGCCTGAGGGAGGAAACGTTCTGTAACTTGTATGGGTATAAATGAGTTCAGTTGGCCTAAAGCTTTAAGTGGCAGGCCTGAACTTATAAACCAATCTGGTGGGCTCCCGTGGAGACCATTTTATCACTTAAGGGTACTTTGGTCAAACCCGGATCTTTAAAAGAGTCAAACGATGGTTAGGCAACGTGGGTACAAGGGGAGAGCTCGAGTTGTAGTTCGAGGTTAGTTGCCGGGTTGCCAGTGTCAGCAACAGCGCCGGCGAGTGCAACCCATTTTTGGGTTTTCCAGTGTGGAGGGGACCAATCGGAGGTCGAGGGAAGAGACCCGGACTTCGGTGAAGCTGATGGGACCTGGGTATGTCATTTCTTCTGATCTTCGGCATTAGGGAGCTGCCCAAAACTCTTTTTCTCCTCTGTTGGGTCTAGGTAGAGAGGAGGGTTTCTGTTTTCGAGTGAGAGATGACTCCATGGTGGTTTCAAGGGAGAAGGGAGAAATATGGTGCAATCCTAGTGCTGAGCCAGTGTCGCCAAGTCATCTGGATGCGGTTGAGAAGTTATAGGAAGGGGCTGAGCATCTTTTGATTCAGTGAGAGCACAGTGAAGTTAATCCTAGAGGCTTCTTCCATGGGGAGGACAAGAATGGATCTTTGGAGTGCTCACCTCTATCTAAATGGGATCCCAATGATCGTAAGGAGTTGGAGGTGATCCAAGAAGGTGGCGAGAGAGAGGTTCGAGGGTCAACGGTGAAAAATTCGAAATGGGTTTGTAGCCCGATGAAAAATTTCTGTAGAATTGTGGGTTTTCCTATTGTTAAGCACGAAGATCAATGCCTGACTCTGTTCCGTCTTCTTGAACAGGATTGTGTTGATGTTGTTAGTGTTGGGTCTTCTAATGGTAATGTGAACTCTAAGCAGAAAGGGCTTAGGGAACTCAAATGTTTGTTTTCTTCTATTAATTATGATGGGGCAGCATCTAAGGGGAGGAGCAAAGACTGCTCAGTAGGTACAGGGGTGATTACCAGTTTAAAATGAGTTTAAAGCTGTTATCTTGGAATGTTAGAGGATTAAATAATCCTAAGAAGCAAGAGGTATGTAAAAATCTTCTCAAGGAGTGGAAGTGTGATATAGTTTGCTTTCAAGAAACTAAGCTATCTTCTTTAAACTCTTTTGTTGTTCGAAGCCTTTGGGGTAGTCCGTTCCTAGATTGGGTTGTTCTAGATGCAGTCAATACAGCAAGGGGGGTGTTACTAGTTTGGGACAAGAGTTTTTGAAAAAGGTGATTGTACTATTGGTCTATTTTCTGTTAATGTGTTACTAAAGGGGGTTGTAGATGATTTTGTATGGACTTGTTCAGGAGTGTATGGGCCTAATGAGGATAACCAAAGGGGGTGCTTGTTGTGGGAAGAACTTACTAGAATGCACTCCAGGTGGAATACGGCTTGGTGTGTTTTAGGGGATTTCAATACCATCCGTTATCCGAGTAAGAGATTTGGCTGTGAGGCTTTTAGTCCGGCTATGTTTGCTTTTTCGGACTTCATTGAGGCTAATTAGTAATTACCTTATGGACTTACCCCTTGAAGGGGCTTCGTTTACTTGGTTTAGAGTTTCGGGGTCAGCTTGTATGTTAAGAATTGATAGAACCTTGGCATCAGTGGATTGGGTAGATCACTTTGGAAACATGTCTCAAAGGGTACTTCCTCATGTAGTTTCTGATTATTGCCCTCTTTTGGCGGTGGCGAGTAGTGTTAATAAAGGTCGGAGTGCCTTTAAGTTTGAGAATATATGGTTGAAAGAAGAAGGTTTTGTTGAGAGGGTTTGGCAATGGTGGAATGGGTATTGCTTTTCAGATTCTCCTAGCTTTATTCTAGCTCGTAAATTAAAAGCTCTCAAAGAGGACTTGAAAAAGTGGAATAAGGAGGAATTTGGGGATCTAGCCTTTAGGAAGAAATGTCTTTTATCTGAATTGCTGGGTTTGGATGCTAGGGGGGACTTGTCCGGTCTTTCAGTAGAGGATCAAACTCATCGTATTCAGATTAAAGGTGAGATTGCTAATCTTGCCTCTTTGGAGGAGATTTCTTGTAGACAAACGTCCCAAATTTTATTTGTGAAGGAGGGGAACAATAATACTCACTTCTTTCATTGGGTTGCAAATTCCCATAGAATAACTAATCATATTCCGGGTATAGAGGTGTATGGTGTCTTCTATGAGGATGAGGAAGAGGTGCGGTCTAAGGTGGTCAATTTTTATTAGAGGTTGTACACTGAGTTAGATATTTGGCACCCTTCTATGGATGGATTAGAATTTGCTAGAATTGAGGAGGTTGAGCGACTTGAATTAGAGAGGGATTTTTCTAAGGAGGAAGTGGTAAAGGTTCTACATGAGATGGAGGGTGATAAAGCCCCCGTGTCCTAATGGTTTCACTATGGCTTTTTTTCAAAAATGCTGGAGTGTAGTGGAAATAGATGTCATGGCATTCTTTGATCATTTCCATAGGAGCTCAGAGTTTGAATGGTCTCTAAATGCTTCTTTCCTTTCTCTGATTCCCAAAAAAAATAATGCTTTAAATATCAAAGATTTTAGGCCTATTAGCCTAGTGGGCAGTGTGTATAAGTCGTTGTCTTAGGTTTTAGCTAACAGATTGAGGCGGGTGCTGGATAATCTTATTTCGGAGTCTCAGAATTCTTTTGTTGGTGGTAGATAGATTTTGGATTCTATGCTTATTGCTAATGAATGTTTAGACAATAGACTAAAGCGTCATACTCCGGGGTGGTGTGTAAGTTAGACATTGAGAAAGCATATGATCATGTGAATTGGGACGCTTTGTTTTACCTATTGGAGAGGATGGGCTTTGGGGATAGATGGAGGAGATGGCTAAAGACTTGTGTCTCTACCGTTCGCTTCTCGGTTTTGGTTAATGAATCTCTTGCTGGTTTCTTTAGTAGCTCTAGAGGTCTCAAATAAGGTGATCCTTTGTCTCTCCTTCTTTTTCTTTTGATCATGGAGATTTTAAATCGTATCCTGAAGAAAACTGAGGAAGGGGATTTTATTCGGGGTTTTCATGTGGGTTCTGTTAATTTGTTTGGTATCCGTGTTTCTCACCTTCTATTTGGTGATGATACCATTCTTTTCTGTGATGCCTCTAGAGAGCAGATTCTTTCTATTAGGTTGGTTTTGACTTGTTTCCAAGCTTTTACTGGTTTGAAGGTAAATGTGGGGAAAAGCAAAATTGTCCCTATTGGGGAGGTGCGTAACATTCAGTCTTTGGCTAATATCCTTCAGTGCAGGGTGGGCGGTATGCCTATGATTTACTTGGGTATGCCATTGGGTTCTTTGCACAAAACAGCCTCTATTTGGAATCCGATCCTTGAGAGGATGGAAAAGAAGCTTTCAGGCTAGAAGCGGCTTTATTTGTCAAAGGGTGGTAGACTTACCTTTCCCTTTTTACTATCCCTAAAGTCAGTGGCAACTAGAATGGAATGCATTCAAAGGAACTTCTTGTGGGGTTCTTCGATTGAGTGTTTCAAGTATCCATTGGTGGCTTGGGAAAAGGTTTGCTTACCGCGTGAGTTGGGTGGTTTAGGAATTCGAAAGTTGGTGCCATTTAATCGGGCCCTATTAGGGAAATGGCTTTGGAGGTATAGCCATGAAACCTCACATTTGTGGCGAAGGGTCATTGCCATGAAATATGGGGAAGGAAAAGGGGGTTGGTGCACTAGAGCTTGTAGTAGGGCTCATGGTTGTGGGTTATGGCGGAGCATTAGTGAAGGGTGGGAAACTTTCGCTAAGCATTTCTCTTTCGTGGTGGGGGATGGTGCTCGTATTCTGTTTTGGCATGATAAATGGACTAGGGATGTTCCTCTCAAAATTCTTTATCCTCAATTATTTTTGTGTTCAGTTAATAAGGAGGTTTGTATTTACGAGGTGTTAAGCCCTCCAAAGGGTGATAATGACAAAGTGTGGAGTTTAAGATTTGGAATTCAATGATTAGAAGTTGGCAGATTCCTACTCCTTTCTTCATTTCATCCAAACCCGAATTCCTAGGAGTGGAGGGTGTGACAGACTTTGTTGGGATCTTAATGGCGGTGGGAAGTTTGATACTCGGTCCTTTTATCATAAGATTCGAAATGCAACTCCTTCCACTTTCCCTTGGAAAGGAATTTGGAAAGTTAAGGTTCCTAAAAGGGTGGCTTTTTTTTTATGTGGACAACCCACCCATGGTCGATTCTAACTTTGGATAATCTTATGCTTCATGGTCACCCTTTGGCGAATCGTTGTTGTTTATGTTGTAACAACGTGGAATTTGTGGACCACTTGTTACTTTTCTATCCGATAGCTCATTCTTTGTGGATGTATATGCTTCGGTTGTTTGGGATCGAATGGGTCATGCCAGGTTCAAGAGTGGACTTATTATTTTGCTGGTATCATTGGCTTGGGAAGCATAGCTCTGATATTTGGGATTTGGTTCCAAGTTGTTTAATGTGGACTATTTGGACTGAACGGAACCGGCGGTCTTTTGAGGATGAGGGGAAAACTGTGGTTCAGTTATTAGAGCATTGCCAGCGGACCCTCTTTGATTGGTCTCGATGTTGGGGGTTATTCAGATTGTTCTACCCTTTTGGATTTTCTTTCATCTATTAGAATAGATAAGGGGCTGCTCCTGTCTTTTTGTTCCTTTTTTTCTTTTTTCCTTTGTTCACTACCATGAACTCTTTGTGTTTCCCTTGCTACTCTTTTATTAATAATATTCTCTTCTTACTTATCAAAAAAAAAAAAAAAAAAAAAAAAAGGCTGACAGGGGTTGGTGTTGGTATAGGACGGATTCAAGTTAATTTGAAGTATCAACATGCCTTTACTGTCAAATAGGCCTTGAGCTCTCTTGCAAGATGATCATCTAAATCTTAATGTTCGTTCCTATTCCCAGCATCAGCACTCCATATGGATATTTGTTAGAATTATAGTTAAGCAATTAAATTCACCATTTTCCAATAGCTTAAACAACTGCCAGTAATTTATTATGGTTTCAAAGCAGGAGTTTCTGAATTTGATCTCCATCTCCACTTCACTTCCATTTAAATTGTTAAAAATCCCAGCTCTGCTTATTAATGGAGAGTTTAGGACCACACCAGTGTTCAAATTAACTAAGTTAAGTTATTAAATTCATAATTTTTTAACAATCAAGTTGCACTTGCTATTAGTAATTATGTTTTTTTTTTTTTTTTAAATTCAAAATCCACAACTAGAACACAAGATTAATTAAACAGATTAAGCAACTAAAATTTGCTAATTAAATTAAAATCTAATGCGAATGATCCATAATTAATTTAAAATAAATAATTAAATAACGAACCATTGGGCAGTCGAAATGGGTCGACCCGACGACCTGGGCGGACTCGAGTAGACCTCTCATGGTGTGCATTGCAATCCCATTACGAGGCACGTACCGATCGAGGAACTCATCGCCGGCGAGCCTACGCGGCACGCCACGCAACCCGGGCCCACCGTCGACCTTAAACGCGCCGTCTTCGAACTTCGGCAATTCCTCCTCCTCCTTCCTCCCAATCACGTCCTCCAACCTCTCGCCCCCCTTCGACATCCTGACCCGACCCGGATCCATCCGGATCCGCCCGCCCTCGCAGACGGAGCTCCCCAGCGTGTCGCTGTGGAAGCACCTGAACCACCCATCGGCGCCGTGATTCGCGGGGGTGAGAAGATCCTGGCGGTCGGAAAAGCCGTTGCCGAAATAGGCCTCGCAGGAGCGCGACGGCGGAGGGGAACCGCGGGACCAGGGGAGGTAAGAAGGGAGGATTGGCCAGGGTTTGAGAAAATGGTCGTTGTGACCGTTGAAAAGGTGGTTAGAGTGGGAATTGGGGAGAGTTTGGGAAGAGGGAAGAGAGGATTGTTTGGAGTGGGAAGTGAAGTAGAGGAAGAGCATGAGGAAGTTTAAGGCGAAGAGGAATAGGACGATCTTCAGAAGCAATACGTTTCTCTTGCTCAACATTTTTTTTTTTTTTTTGGATTGTTTTTGGGGGGCGTTTTAATGTGTGTTTGTGTTTTTTTGGAGCCTTTGGCAGGGTTAGAGAGTTGAGGAAGGTACAAATTATGAGAGAAATGGTAAAGTTATTGGCTTATTTTTCTGGGAATGGGAGATGAAAAGGAGACTTTGATTGGCATCGTGTTGCACACGAGTTTTTGGACATTTTTTATCTTGAATTCTTTATTTATCTAGGTTCTTTGTTTAGGATCCGTTTATTTTGTTGAAGTTAAAAATTTTTTGTTAAAAGTATTGTAAATAAAAGTAAAAATTAGCTAAAATAGTACAATGAGACCCATGAATAGTATCAAAAAATGCAATGAGTCCCATGAATAGTAGTTAAAATAAAATTGAATAGTAAAATAAGTTGACTTTTTAATTTGGAACTAAACGCACACTTTGAAGGAATATAGGCTTAGATTATAGTATTGAAGTGTTGAAGAACGTCTTCTATTTATGCTCGAGAAACGAAATGATATTAATAGTGAGTTTTAATTAGTTTAATTAATAAAATTTTTGATAGTTGAATAAGAGATTTGAGATTTAATTTCCAACTATACTAAAAGTTTATTGATGTCTTAGTTTAATGATAAAAAATTATTAATCAGGAGCGGATACCATACGTTAAAACTCTAAAAAAATCATTAATAGGTAAAATAAATGAATTGCATTTTGTAAAAAAGAGAATATAATAGATCATTTATGAAAATTATAAAATAGAAATTTAGAAAGTGAATAAAAGTATAAAATCAAATGAGCAAAGAGAAATAAACAAAAGTGGGGAGAGCTTACGAAAGAAGAAAAGGAAAAAACCACGAATCTTATTGCATTGAGATTAACGAGTAGCAAACAGGAAAGTATTGAAGCCTGGCAAATGGAATAAAACAGGAAAAAAAAGTAACAGGAAAGTATTAGAGCACAAACTACTTTGCTTCCCAGTTCCCCCACCTTATCGAAAATCTTGGATACCCCTTCCTATGGGGGCTAAAATAATAGAAAAATAGAAATAGTGAAAGAGTGGCTTCTTTGACGGGGTCGGGATTCCAAAGAATTATTTTAAAGGGTGATTAGCCTCCAACAACAAATTATTCAAAAAAAAAAAAAAAAAAACTACAGTTGAAAATGGAAATTGATTTTGGTCAATGGATATTAGCTTTACTATGTGTGAGGGTGGTTGATTGGGTTTTCATCAAGGCAATTCAATTGGCTTAATTCCATTCAATTTGTTGTTATAAAGCGATTGAATTAAGTTTTTTTCCAAGCCAATTTTAAGAGAAATTCTTCAAAATTATCATTTTTTTTTTTTTTTTTTTTTTTGTTGAGAATATTGAAAATTTAACCTATGAGTTTCGTATTCCTTATGTTCTTATCATGCATATCAAATTTCATTCAAATTCAAATGTTATTTACTATTCGATTAATAAACTTATTTTTTATACATAATTTTAGATCACAAAAACTTTAAATTTTAACATTTGTTTAATGACATAGCAATTGATCTTTGATCTTTTTGAAATTTTACAAGCATGAAAAATATAATAAGAATATGCAATCCAACAGTTAGATTTTCAAAATTCACTCTCAATATAAAAATATATGAGAAATTTGTAGAGTTCCTCTCCAAACTAGTTTGGAGAGAAACTTTATTCAAAGAAATTGATGTCTTTTAAAAGTTCATGACAATCAATATTAATGGTGAGTGGGCTAATATTTATTATGGTGGCAATTGTCAATTGCATGATTTTGCCCAATTGTTTACTTCTATTTGGCTGGTAAGGCTTGAGTTTAATGTGATTTGTAGACTGGACCCAATACAAAATGGATACGTGACAAATAAATGAACACGTAGCCATATCATATCCTGTTCATGCATGAATGATGAAACAATAAACTCAAGTGATGCCCGTGTCTAGCTAATGCACAATGCACTATTCATTTACTGATACATATAGTTCTTTTGTAAATGCTCCGAACATATTTTCAAAATTGCTCATCAAGTGTAAAAATAGATTTAAAAAAATCCTCTCATAAAACAAACCAAAATTCTCAAAGTTTCTCACGGGTTTACCATGTGGACTTGGACCACATAGGGAAAAGATGAGGAGTAATATCACAGGTTTGGAACCTATTCAAGGAGTAGCCCCAATTGGGGATCATTTTTAGGCTGGGCTAGAAATTTAGTAAAGCTTATTTCATCTAGTGTTGAAGATTCGGCCTTTAATTGTATGTGGATCAAAGACGTGTGCTTTGTTTACTGCTAGGCCCATTTGCTTTGGGTTGAGAAAAATTGGCCCTGAACAACCTTGTATCATTTTTATTTATTTATTTATTTATTTATTTTTATATATTTTGGTAAGACCCTTGTATTGTATCAATTTCAAACATGAATGGCTGAGTTACGTTTATCGTAACTATCCACGTGGCAGATTGTGCCACAACTATCCACGTGGCAAATTATAAGTGATGGAGAAAAAGTGGTAGGTTCATATGAAAGTGATATATAACTAATCAAAACTTGACATATAAGATAGTTGTGGTAAAAGTTGTGCTATTTTATATGGTACTAGAACTACTCTAGAAACAGGGTGCCCATGTTGACAAGTTTGACCCTCCTCTTTACCTTATTACCCAAAAAAAAAAAAGAAAAAAGTGACCCTCCTGTTCTTGTGTTTAATATGTATACTAGAAGTTGGCTGAGTTCCTATGTAGAAAAGAATATATTTATTTAATATTTTTGGATAATCCAAACTTTAGAGAATAATAACGTGACCGGTTATCCATTATTTCTTAAGGGTATATAAGTTTTAGAAGGAAAGCTATTCAAAGAGGACATGTACGGGTGTGATACCATTAACTTGATGGCTAACCAGATCTCCTTCAATATGCAGGATCAAATTATTATGGTCAGCTTTCAATTGTAATTCCAGATTTGCAAAGAACACCAAAAAAAGGTCAAAAACATGGTGTATGATCTAATTGAGTTGATGTTAAGAAAATGAGTTCATCAAATTAATGTTGGTTCATTTTCTAAAACCTAAATTTTGATGTACAAATTTTGAGAATCAAAATTATTAATTTCCCACTTTTGTAATCAACAAGTCAATTCTAAATAAAACAAGAGCTAAAAATAAAGACATACTGCACGATCAAATTGAGTTGATGTTACGGAAATGAGTACATCAAATTAATGGCGGTTCATAAATCATAAATTTTGATGAACAAAATAATTTTGAGAAATAACATTTTATTAATTTCCTACTTTTGGCATCAACAATTAAATTCCAAATAAAACAATAGCTAATAGCCTAACAATCAAGACTAAGGTTGCTTTCTGATCTCCAATGCCTGGCTTTCTCAAAACCATTAACGTAATTCTCAAAATCATCAATGGTTTGGTCAATCTCTTCTTGTGTGTTCATCACAAAGGGTCCAAACTGCACTAGTGGCTCGCCTAATGGTTCACCCCCAACTAGAATGAATCTGAGAGGTTTGGAGGACTTGTTCCATACCTCCAAGCCATCCCCAGTTCCTAGCAGAAGAAGGTGGTGAGCTGCGGTGGGTGAAGATTTTGCATTGCCAAATATACCTTCACCTTCCAAGACATAGATAAAGGCATTCCATGATATTGGTATTAGTTGTTGAAGGTGAGCTCCTGGTTTGAGAGTGTAGTCCAGATACATAGTTGGGGTCCTAGTGCAGATTGGTGATTTAGTTCCCAAGGCCTCGCCGGCTATAACTCTAACCTTAATCCCATCTTTGATGGCTTCAGCAACATCCTTGCTCAGTATTTCTTGTTACCTTGGTTCAATCCTGTGATCAAACAAAATTACAACTCAATTAGATGAAGTTTTGGATTTTTAGGCAGGTCTGCATTGGCAAGAAAATCATGCGAGAGTCTTGCCTTTGAAAGGCATAAAAATACTTTCAAAATTTTAATATTTGATCACTGTCACTAACCCACAAGAGTTATTCAAAATTTTCTAGAAGTTCAAAACTAGCAGGTGCTAGTATCATGACAGAAATTAACTTATCCACCAGGGGATATGACTATAAAGGCAGTTGTTTAGGCTGACCATATCTGGCTGGTATGCATACAAACCCTATGGTGCATTTCAAAAGCACCTTTGGAAAAGGTTCAATGATGACGAATCATCGTAGTAGTAGGAATCAGGATAGGAAAGTTGCATATTTTTATTAGAAAAGTTTGAAACTTATTTGACTCTTTCATTGAGTGGATAGACCTGCCATAATATTCTGTTTTGTTTTTTGGGAATAAGGGGGGACTATGTCCCATAATATTCTGGGTTAAAAAATAACCATATAGTGACATAAAATGTATGGTATACTCATATCTATCTCTATGGTTAGGCTAACCTTTAGTGAGGGGTGTACTTATATTTTATGCTTGGAGGATAGGTTGATCCACAACTGTAGGCCCTTTTGGGTTCCCTGGGCGGCAGGCATTTCTGAGTGAACAATACCTCTTCCTGCAGTCATCCATTGCAAGTCACCGGCTCCTATTGTCCCTTTGTGCCCCTCAAAATCTTCATGTGTGAATGATCCCTGATGACACAAACAATTGAATTTCCTTCAACTGAAGGTACTTGCAACTCACCTCTAAATAGTTCAAATAGGGACCCAATCAATGAAAGCAAGTACAATAGGTCGTATTTCAATCAAAGTGTATTAATAAATGTGAAAAATGTCTTGAAATTTACTGTGATTAGATTATTGACCATATTAAGCCAAAGTGTGAGGTTATTTTGTCTTCAAGACCTTTCCTGGCAACCACCTGGTGCCTGAAAGGTCATGTCAACCTTGGACAGTTGTAGCATAGTGAACTGCATGCCTTCGGTCTGACTGGCTGACCAATAAAAAAAATATGATGCCAGACAGCTGACAAATGCCAACAATGTAAATCTAAATGTTACACCGGAAATTCCATTATTAACAATGATTTTTTTTTTTTTAAGAGAAATTAATGACATAACTTGTTTCACAATGATGGTTGACACCTACAAATGGGGCACATATCATATTATACTTATTAGTTCGATATGTAGTGTCAAAGCATAATACATCTCTAAAAGAGTTATAATCAATTTTTGATCTACCATCTCTCCCAAAAAAATTTGTCATTCGATTTTCTTGATCAACTTGAATTGCATAAAAAAACATAGGATTTTCTGCTTGTTTCTGTTTAAAATGGTTTACTAAACTTTGAGCATTTCCAAACTCAACATTGATTAACTTCTGCTTGTTCACCACATTACATCTATCTCATTTTATAAACCCAACATTTTCAAATCTCCCAGCTTCCTCAACTAAATAGGAATATGTACTTACTGTTCTTATGTCTGCTTTTTTGAAATTTCTTATTACACCTAATTGAGTATCGATTATTTTTCGATTCGACATTAAAAATAGTCTTTCTTTAGGCTTTTGCAAGCTCATGATTATGATTAGGATTGAAATGAGTAACCTTCCACTCACCATTTGTCATTGTAAACCGGATACTAGCATCACAACCAATCCTAGTTTGTAATCTTTTGAATTTCTTATCATCCAAATGGTCACCATCATCTCGTGGAAATCCTTCTTTCGAACACACATACTCTCGTTGTCTTACACCATTTTTTACATATCTAAGTTTTTCTTTTCGAACACTAAACCCAATTCGTATATGTTAACATGTATTATGGTATGTGGGCTTTAGGCCTACCTTGTTTACTTGTATAGTACACTTACTTGTACTACACACTCGGCCTCCTATATAAAATCACTTAACCACACCCTCTTAATATTCACACAAAGAAATGGTTCCACTATGTCCGGTCATAATGTAGGTTCCGTTTCAACCTCCAATCTCTCGGTTCCTAGTGTCTTTAATGTTCCCGACCTTTCTTACAATTTATTTTCTGTGGGCCAATTAGGCCGAGTTAGGTTATCGCATTATCTTTGATTATTCTGGTGTATTGTGCAGGATCCAAGGACGGGACAGAGCTTGGGACCGGTCCCGAGTTAGGCGTATGTTTCCGTGGACAACCTTCGTCTTCCACTTGTTGCTCTTGTTTCGTTGTTGCAAAACTTGCTCTTTCTTCTACTCCTTCCCTTGCACTTTGGCATGCTCGACTTGGTCATGCATCTTCCTCTCGTGTACAACAATTGGCTTCTAAAGGTCTATTAGGTTCGGTGTCTACAAAAAATTTTGATTGTGTTTCATGTCGATTAGGAAAACAACCAGCTTTGCTTTTCAATACTAGTGAATCAATATCCACCGATATCTTTGACCTTATTCATTATGATGTTTGGGGGCCTTCCTCTGTCTCTAGTATTGATGGGTCTCGATATTTTGTTGTCTTTGTTGATGATTACTCTCGCTATAGATGGATTTTTAATATGAAACATCATTCTGAGTTATTGCAAGTATATTCTAATTTTGCAAAAATGGTTGAAACTCAATTTTCAAAACGTATCAAAACTTTTCGATCTGATAATGCTCTTGAGTACACTCAATATGCTTTCCAAGCTGTTTTGCATTCCTATAGCACTGTTCATCAACTAACTTGTCCAGGTACCTCTTAGCAAAATGGTAGAGCCGAACGAAAACTTCGTCATATTCTTGACACTTTGTTCGTGCTCTTCTTCTTCTCTCTCGCCAAAGTTCTTGCTCCTTTTTGGGGTGAAGTCGCCCTTCATGCTGTTCATGCTATTAAACGCATTCCAAGTCCTGTTATTCAAAATCAAACTCCATATGAGCGCCTTTTTGAGTCACCTCCAGACTATCACCACTTTCGCTCCTTCGATTCTGCTTGTTTTGTTATTCTTGAGCCACATGAGCATAACAAACTTAAGCCTCGGTCAAGGCTTTGTTGTTTTCTTTGCTATGGCAAAACTCAAAAGGGGTATCGGTGTTATGATCCTATCTCTCATCGTTTTCGTATCTCCCGCAATGTTGTTTTTTGGGAACATCGCTCCTTTGTTGAGCTCTCTCACTTCCGTGCCTCCCTATCTTCTTCCTCTGTTTTAGATCTTTTTCCGGATGAGGCACATATTCCTTCAGAATCGCTTCTCCGATCCTTTTATAGTTGCTCCCGATCCTCCTATAGACTTCTCTATCCAACCACCAGATACCTTTGATCTCTTTCCTAGTTCACCCTTTAATGAACAAGTGGAAGATGCACAGGTTGAAGACGAGCTACCCAACCCCGAGCTTGGGTCCCCGCTCTCGCTTCGCTTGAAGATCTTGCACAAGACATTCCACCTCGTCACTCAACTCGGGTAAGATCCATTCCTACACATTTACTTGATTATCATTGTTACACTGCCCTTGCTACATTGCATGAGCCTCACACCTATCATGAGGCTTCCACTAACCCTTTATGGAAGATTGCAATGAAAGAGGAACTTGATGCATTATCTAAAAACCATACTTGGGATTTGGTGACTCTCCCCCTTGGGAAATCTGTGGTTGGTTGTAAGTGGATCTACAAGATTAAGACTCACTCTGATGGGTCCATTGAGCGCTACAAAACTCGTCTTGTTGTAAAAGGTTTTACACAGGAGTATGGGATTGATTATGAAGAGACCTTTGCTCCAGTTGCTCGTATCTCATCATTCCTTAATAGGGATTTAAGAGCTCTCTTAGAATTAAATAAGGTTTGTTTCTTTGCTTAAACAAGCTCCACAAGCTTGGTTTGCCAAAATGGGACATTTTTCGGATGGATGTCAAAAATGCATTCCTTAATAGGGATTTAAGTGAAGAAGTTTATATGCAACCTCCTCCTGGTCTCTCTATTGAATTAAATAAGGTTTGTTACCTTCGGCGTGCTCTTTATGGCCTTAAACAAGCTCCACGAGCTTGGTTTGCCAAATTCAACTCTACCATCTCTTGCTTAGGTTACATGGCTTTCTTCTTGGTTCTTCTCCGTCATTATGATTCTGCCTATTTCTTCGTCGCCATACATATTGCTCACAATGATGTCTTCCATGAACGGACTAAACACATCGACCGACAAAGACACTATTTTACTTCTCCTGTATGTGGATGATATTATCATAATTGGTGATGACCTCGGTGGCATTCAAGAACTCAAGAATTTTCTCAGTAACATAATCATTATACAATTTATATGCTTTGAGATTCCAAGAAAGATCTTGGCCATCTCAACTACTTCTTGGGTCTTGAAATCACTCATTCTATAGATAGACTTAATATTACTCAAAGCCAAGTATGCCTTTGAACTTTTGTCTCGAGAAAGAAAACAACACATACTCACTTTGATAGCAAGACACTGTTGACACTCCAAAGTTGAACTTAATGCGATCTTTGGCTCCATCAATCTTGGGGGGTGGTGTGTGGAAACCGTTGTCTAATCCCTCTCTTTACAAACGCTTGGTTAGCGACCTTTAGTTTATCTCACTCAACACAGTTGGGGGTTAAAAGTCACTCGTTTTGGGTTTCAGACATTTCCTATGGTTTGTTCACCAATAGGTGAGTCAATATCACATGGCATTTTCTTATCCACGATCGACTCACTATCTTGAATTATTTATTTATTTATATTTAGCATTCTTCGATACCTAAAGGGCACTATCTTCCATGGTCTTTTCTACTCTCGCTCGATCTCCTCTTGTTCTCCGTGCATTTTCGATCTTTTTGATTGGGTAGGAGATCCCACGATCGCAGTCCACCACCACCGTTATTGCTTTCTTCTTGGTTCTTCTCATCAAGTCTTTCTCCGGCCGGATTTTGGCGAAGCAAGAAACAAACTCATGTGGCTCGCTCCAATCTTCATCCCGAAATGGTGAGAATATCGTGCCCTTGCCGATACCACATCCCCTAGAGCTCCTTTGGCTTACGGTGGCTTCTCAAAGACTTAGGTGTATCCACATCCTCTTTTATGCTTCCTAGTTTTGACTCCTCTTTTATTGTGACAACCAGAGTGCCATACATATTGCTCACAATGATGTCTTCCATGAACGGACTAAACATATCGAGATCGATTGTCATTTTATCCGTTATCATCTTGTCTATGGTGCTCTCAAGCTAATCTCGGTTTCTTCTAAAGATCAACTTGCAGATATCTTCACCAAGTCACATCCTAAGGGACGTCTTCGCACTTTAGTTGACAACCTCAAGTTGGTCTTACATCCACCTTGAGTTTGAGGGGGTCTGTTAACATGTATTAGGGTATGTGGGCTTTAGGCCCACCTTGTTTACTTGTATAGCACACTTACTTGTACTACACACTCTGCCTCCTATATAAAGATACTTATGTATATTCTATTACTTGAGAAATACAATACAATCATTCAGCATTTCTAACAACTAAGGCCATAACATAATCATTATACAATTTATATGCTTCCTCCTCCGTGATGGGTGCTAAATGCTCGATAAGGTGTAAGAAGCATCTTATCCGAGGACATGTTACCCACCGGATGAACGGCCTCTTTAGGTTGACGATCATTAGTGCACCACCATTCCAAGCAAATTTTCAACATCTTGTAGTTCTTCGTTTGCCCTTATATCTATAATTAAAAACATCACAAAACACATTTCTAAGGAAACTCAAATCAAAAAGAAAAAAATAAATAAAATAGAAAAAGAAAAAGAAAGAATGGTTAGAATGGTGTGTGAGTATAAACTATTAAGCATAAGAAAAAAAAAAATGAACTATTTTTACATTTTGGACTTAAGGTTCATTTAGAATTTGTGCTCTATTTCAAGACCAAAGAAACAGAGTGGCATTTAATAAACCCAAAAACAAAAAGTAGGCGGGGGTATGGAATGAGTTCTAACAATTTACACCACAGACTCATAAAAATTTAATTTTTAATATCTATAAACTAGATAGAAAGAAAACAACACATAAAAATTTCATTATTTTAATTCTTTCTCATCTTGGGCTTTTATCAAACACGTAGAAGACATCTATTGGGCAATATAACTTTGTGAACTTTTATAAACTACATAAAAACAAAACAAAGCTAAGAGAATGATACATTGAAGAGTGAAATGAGTCTTTGTAACATACATACCTTGATCAATCTTGGTTAGTTGCAATGGTGGTGTGTGGATTCCAAACTTGAACCACTTGGTTTTCCCATATAGTTTATAATTAATCGTACTCACTATTCATCCAAGGGAGAAGAAAGAAAGAAAGCCCAAACTAAGATTGTTTGAAAGACTCATGCAAGGCCTTGGTTCCAATCATGCGAGAAGGGAGAGGGAAGAGGATTGAGCGGGTAAAATAAAATTTTGGGTTTTAGAAATTAGGTGAGAAGTGGCTAACACAATTGGGGTTAAAAGTGGCTAATTGATTTTGGGTTCACATGGTTTGATTTTGGCTAATTGATTTTGGGTTTCCGGTTGTGGGTAAGTGGAGTTGAGTTTTAACCTTGGTTTGATCTGCTAACAATAGTTAAGTTAATAAGAAAGTAATGATGTGGAGCTGAGTTTAAAAAATTGGTTACATGGCATTTTCTTATTGGGTGGTAGGACCTGGGAGGACCACATCAGTGGTCCTCCAAGAGGTCCCAATAATTTCTCATTGCACACAAGTTTATGGACATTTTTTTATCTTGAATTATTTATTTATTTATATTTAGGTTCTGTTTAGAATCCACTTATATTGTTGAAATTGAAAACTTTTTGCTAAAAGTATTGTAGATAAAAGTAAAAGTTAACTAAAATAGTATAGTAGGACCCGTAAATGGTACCAAAAAGTGTAATAGGGCCCATGAATAATAGTAAAAATAAGCTAAATAGTAAAATAAATTGGCTTTTTAATTTGAAACCAAACGCACACTTTGAAGGAGCTCAAATTATATTAAAAAAAATTTATAATAGTATTGAAGTGTTGAAGAACGTCTTCTATTTACATTGAAATCAGGAAACAAAATGACATTAGTAGTGAGTTTTAATAAGTTCAATTAGTAAATATTTGATGTTTGAATAAGAGATTTGAAATTTAATCTCCAACTACAGTAAAAGCTAATTGATGTCTTAGTCTAATAATAAAAAACTATTAATCAGGAGCGGATACCATATGTTAAAACTCTCTTAAAAAAAACATTAATAGGTAAAATAAATGAATTGCATTTTGTAAAAAAGAAAATATAATAGATCATTTATGAAAATTATAAAATAGAAATTTAGAAAGTAAATGTAAGTATAAAATCAAATGAGCAAAGAGAAATAAACAAAAGTGGGGAGAGCTTACGAAAGAAGAAAAGGAAATAACCACGAATCCTATGGCATTGAGAATAACGAGTAGCAAACAGGAAAGTATTGAAGCCTGGCAAATGGAATAAAACAGGAAAAAAAAGTAACAGGAAAGTATTAGAGCACAAACTACTTTGCTTCCCAGTTCCCCCGCCTTATCGAAGATCTTGATACTCCTTCATATGGGGGTTAAAATAATAGAAAAATAGAAATAATGAAAGAGTGGCTTCTTGCTTCTCAAAAAAGAAAAATGAAAAAAGAAAGAGTGGCTTCTTTGACGGGGTCAGGATTCCAAAGAATTATTTTAAAGGGTGTTTAGCCTCCAACAACAAATTATTCAAAAAAAAAAAAAAAAAAAAAAACCCTACAGTTGAAAATGGAAATTGATTTTGGTCAATGGATATTAGCTTTACTATGTGTGAGGGTGGTTGATTGGGTTTTCATCAAGGCAATTCAATTGGCTTAATTCCATTCAATTTGTTGTTATAAAGAGATTGAATAAAGTTTCTCTCTAAACTAATTTCGAGAGAAATTTTTCAAACTTATCATATATCTTTTTTTATTATTTTATTTATTTATTTTTATGTGAATATTGAAAAACCGTTGAATTTCATATTCTTTATGTTCTTATCATGCATATCAAATTTTGTTCAAATCGGATGTTATTTACTATTCGATTAATAAACTTATTTTTTACATAATTTTAGATCACAAAAATAAACTTTTTTAATTTTAATATTTGTTTGATGATATAGCAATTGATCTTTGATCTTCTTAAAATTTCTCTCCAAACTAGTTTGGAGAGAAACTTTATTCAAAGGGATTGATGTCTTTTAAAAGTTCATGACAATCAATATTAATGGTGAGTGGGCTAATATTTATTATGGTGGCAGTTGTAAATTGCATGATTTTGTCCAATTGTTTGCTTCTATTTGGCTGGTAAGGCTTGAGTTTAATGTGATTTGTGCACTGGACCCAATACAAAATGGATATGCGACAAATAAATGAACATGTAACCATATAATATCCGGTTTAGTGTATGAATGATGAAACGAGGCAAAATTTGCTGAATAGTATATTTTTAGAAAAAAAAAAAATGGTGAATAGCATGTGTTTGAAGTTATTTAGTTATATAGATTGTTTTTGGAACTCGAGTTGGAGTTTGCCAAGCTCAAGTTCCAATTGGTTTAGTCATCTAACGTGGATTTAAAAATAAAAATAAAAAACACGTGAAAAGCGAGTTTGCACTCAATTTCCAGCCCAATTTAGACCTCCATGCTAGAGAGCTCCAAGCTCAGCCTTTCATCGCTACTAGCAACAAATCTCCATTGCCATTGTGGTGGTGGCTTTCAACTCAAATCCTCTTTCTTTGTTCCGTTTTACACAGACCCATTCTCTCTCCATAGTTGGTCGATGGGTCATAGCGATGGGTATTTGGGTTGTTGTGCTCTGATGGGTCACAACAGTTGATGGGTGTTTGGTTTTTGTGTTATGATGGGTCATAATGGTCAATGGGTAGGGTTTTGCGGTTTGATGGGTCACGAATGCGAGGGAGAGGATGGGTTTGTTGGGATTTTGTTTGACTTGGTTTGGTGATTGGCTTGAGTGGGTGTTTCAATAGATCTGTTTGGTTCAATGAATTTCCTTTGATGGGTTGGTGGATTCGAATGGTTTTTGGGTCTAATTGTCTACGTTGTGTTTGATTTTTGATTGTTCAACTTGCTTGGGTTTGACTATTTTTAGGTATGAGTTTATGGTTTTGATTTTTTGGGTTTGAATTTGCTGGGTTTGTTCATCATGTTCATGGTAGATTTTTCATTTATTGGCCATGAACTCGAGTTTAGGAGACTCAAGTTCCATGTGGTTTTTTTTTTTTTTTTTTTACAACCTATACTAGTTGGACCTCGAGTTTGTTAAACTTGATTTTGCCAATGAAACAATAAACCCAAGTGATGCCCATGTCTTGCTAATGCATAATGCACTATTCATGTACTGCTACATATAGTTCTTGTAAATGCTCCAAGCATATTTTCAAAATTGCTCATCTAGTGTAAAAATAGATTAAAAAAAAAAAAAAAAAAAAAAATCCTCTCATAAAACAAACCAAAATTCCCAAATTTTCTCATGGGTTTACAACATAGAGAAAAGATGAGGAGTAATATCACAGGTTCGGAACCTATTCAAGGAGTAGCCCCAATCGGGGTTCATTTTTGTGCTGGGCTAGAAATTAGTAAAGCTTATTTCATATAGTGTTGAAGATTTGGCCTTTATTTGTATGCGGACCAAAGACGTGTGCTTTGTTTATTGCTAGGCCCATTTGCTTTGGGTTGTTAAAAATTGGCCCTGAACACCCTTGAATCATTTTTTTTTTTTTTTTTTTTTTTTTTGGTAAGACCCTTGTATGTATCAATTTCAAACATGAATGGCCGAGTTACGTTTATTGTAACTATCCATGTGGCAGATTGTGCCATAACTATCTACGTGGCAGATTATGAGTAGTGGAGAAAAAGTAGTAGGTTCATATGAAAGTAATATATAACCGGTTATAGTTTGACATATAAGATAGTTATGGTAAAAGTTGTGCTATTTTATATGGCACTAGAACTACTCCAGAAACAAGGTGCCTATGTTGACAAGTTTGACCCTCCTCCTTACCTTATTACCAAAAAAAAAAAAAAAAAAAAAAAAAAAGTGACCCTCCTGTTCTTGTGTTTAATATGTATACTAGAAGTTGGCTGAGTTCCTATGTAGAAATGAATATATTTATTTAATATTTTTGGATAATCCAAACTTTAGAGAATAATAACGTGACCGGTTCTCCCTTATTTCTTAAGGGTATATAAGTTTTAGAAGGAAAGCTATTCAAAGAGGACATGTACGGTAGTGATACCATTAACTTGATGGCTAACCAGATCTCCTTCAATATTCAGGATCAAATTATTATGGTCAGCTTTCAATTGTAATTCCAGATTTGCAAAGAACACCAAAAAAGGTCAAAAACATGGTGTATGATCTAATTGAGTTGATGTTAAGAAAATGATTTCATCAAATTAATGTTGGTTCATTTTCTAAAACCTAAATTTTGATGTACAAATTTTGAGAAACAAAATTATTAATTTCTCACTTTGGTAATCAACAAGTCAATTCTAAATAAAACAAGAGCTAAAAATAAGACATACTGCATGATCAAATGGAGTTGATGTTACGGAAATGAGTACATCAAATTTATGGTGGTTCATAAATCATAAATTTGGATGAACAAAATAATTTTGAGAAATAACATTTTATTAATTTCCTACTTTTGACATCAACAATTAAATTCCAAATAAAACAATAGCTAATAATCAAGACTAAGGTTGCTTTCTGATCTCCAATGCCTGGCTTTCTCAAATCCATTAACGTAATTCTCAAAATCATCAATGGTTTGGTCAATCTCTTCTTGTGTGTTCATCACAAAGGGTCCAAACTGCACTAGTGGCTCACCTAATGGTTCACCCCCAACTAGAATGAATCTGAGAGGTTTGGAGGACTTGTTCCATACCTCCAAGCCATCCCCAGTTCCTAGCAGAAGAAGGTGGTGAGCTGCGGTGGGTGAAGATTTTGTATTGCCAAAGATACCTTCACCTTCCAAGACATAGATAAAGGCATTCCATGATATTGGTATTGGTTGTTGAAGGTGAGCCCCTGGTTTGAGAGTGAAGTCCAAGTACATAGTTGGGGTCCTAGTGTAGATTGGTGATTTAGTTCCCAAGGCCTCGCCCGCTATAACTCTAACCTTAATCCCATCTTTGATGGCTTCAGCAACATCCTTGCTCAGAATTTCTTGATACCTTGGTTCAATCCTGTGATCAAACAAAATTAAAACTCAATTAGATGAATTTTGGATTTTTAGGCAGGTCTACATTGGCAAGAAAATCATGCGAGAGTCTTGCCTTTGAAAGGCATAAAAATGCTTTCAAAATTTTAATATTTGATCACTGTCACTAACCCACAAGACTTATTCAAATTTTTCTAGAAGTTCAAAGCTAGCAGGTGCTAGTATCATGACAGAAATTAACTTATCCACCATGGGATATGACTATAAAGGCAGTTGTTTAGGCTGACAATTTCTGGCTGGTATGCATACACACCCTATGGTGCATTTCAAAAGCAACTTTGGAAAAGGTTCAATGATGACGAATCATCGTAGTAGTAGGAATCAGGATGGGAAAGTTGCATATTACTTATTTGACTATTTCATTGAGTGGATAGACCTGTCATAATATTCTGTTTTGTTTTTTGGGAGAGGGGGGGGGACTATGTCCTATAATATTCTGGGTTAAAAAATAACCATATAGTGACATAAAATGTATGCCATACTCATATCTATCTCTATGGTTAGTCTTTTTTTTTTTTTTTTTGATAAGTACTCTCTATGGTTAGTCTAACCTTTAGTGAGTGGTGTACTTACATTTTATGCTTGGAGGATAGGTTGATCCACAACTGTAGGCCCTTTTGGGTTCCCTGGGCGGCAGGCATTTCTGAGTGAACAATACCTCTTCCTGCAGTCATCCATTGCAAGTCACCGGCTCCTATTGTCCCTTTGTGCCCCTCAAAATCTTCATGAGTGAATGATCCCTGATGACACAAACAATTGAATTTCCTTCAACTTAAGGTACTTGCAACTCACCTCTAAATAGTTCAAATAGGGACCCAATTAATGAAAGCAAGTACAATTGGTCGTATTTCAATCAAAGTGTATTAATAAATGTGAAAAATGTCTTGAAATTTACTGTGATTAGATTATTGACCGTATTAAGCCAAAGTGTAAGGTTATTTTGTCTTCAAGACCTTTCCTGGCAACCACCTGGTGCCTGAAAGGTCATGTCAACCTTGGACAGTTGGACAGTTGTAGCATAGTGAACTGCATGCCTCGGGTCTGACTGGCTGACCAATAAAAAAATTATGATGCAAGACAGCTGACAAATGCCAACCATGTAAATCTAAATGTTATCTTGGAAATTCCATTATTAACAACAAGTTGATAGTTGAAACTTGAAAAAAAAATTTAATATTTTCAGTGCAAGGAAAAATGATGTTCTTTTTTTTTACATTTATAGTGGAGTCTATCATGAATATGAAAGGAAAGAAGTATAATCCTTTGTACTCTTAAAAGCATTTAAAAATCCCTTGAAACTTAAAAGTTGATACCATTGAATCCAAGGGTCATTGATTTAAAATGTCATTTATATTTGAAAAAAGCTAATACCAACAAAAACTTATACAACTTTTGTCATAACTTGTCACGTGACGAGTTGTGAATAGTGGTATCTATTCAGCTTATAAACTCAAGATATTGACCAATCAACTATATATAACATTTTTAGTTGAAAAAATATCTTGGATAAATTGAGATTAATAAGTAACATAATTATTAATAAATCGACATCTATG
This sequence comes from Quercus dentata, assembly GCA_028216015.1. Classification (NCBI taxonomy): domain Eukaryota; kingdom Viridiplantae; phylum Streptophyta; class Magnoliopsida; order Fagales; family Fagaceae; genus Quercus; species Quercus dentata. The sequence goes on from CP116451.1 coordinate 10,963,019, forward strand.
GTAGTTAGAAACACGCATATCTTTGTCTTTCTCTATCTCATTATTAAAATGACTACTGTGTGCCCCCCAATCATTTTAAACGTGGAATATGACATTTTCATGTTAATTATAACCATAATAGACAAATATCAAGTATGCTGTGGGTGTTTATGTATTTCTTCTTTATTGACATATATGTAAATTGAAGTAGTGATTATTTTTAGTTTGCTTGACCAAAAATTTGCATACACACAGGAAAAGAAAGGCCATGAGCTGCAATGGCCAGTTGAAAATACCTGCAACATGTAGGTCACTGTCTCAAACCCTGCAAAGAGGAAAAAGAAAAAGAAAATAATTAGAATCATCTTATGTTTATCCCAATTCTCAACAGTTAGATTTTAAATATTTTCAACGAGACTAAAGGTCAATAATCAAACCCCTATGTGGATGATCAGGAAATCCAGCTGGAGCAGTAACTGCAAAATTCAACAACTAACTCTTAAGAAAAATGAAACCACATGTATAGAGACCCAACATGTTTTTATGAAGCAACAGAGGAAAGCAGAGACAGCCCACCTGAGAATTCATCAAGTACAAGAAAAGGATCAAAGTATTTCAGCTCAAACCTGCAAAAAAAAAAAACAAAACACCCCATTAATCCAAACCTTCAAATTCTTCCAAAAGTTCATTCCTTTAAGTGAAAAGAACACCATTTAATTATCACTCTCTTACCTTCCTATGCTCCTTCTAACAATGGCCCCAAGTCCCTCATGTTGTGGTCTGGCTAAGAATTTCCTCACCACAAGACGAGGTTCTTTGAGAAGATTACAACTTTCTTTCTGGTCATGCATTTTTTTTTCTCTTATGTGTCGACTTTCAAAAAAATGTAAATTTTCTCCAAATGTGTGTATCAAAGTAAGGCATTTGATGCTATATATAGGAAGAGAGGGAGACAGAGAGAGAGATTCAATTTGGCTTTGGAAGGTCAAAGGGAAATGTTGGCGGCCAAAGCAAAGGTAAATTGCTTGTGCTCTGGGGACTTTTTGAATATATTCCTGTGCATAACGTCAGCATAGCGTTGTGTTGAGGTAGCCTTGGATCGTGTATCCTAGCCGTTACTTTTGGCACGTGTCAGCTCATAATACCTTTTTTTTTTTTTTTTGTGTGCGTGTGGGGGTATTGTTAACAAGTGCTATGAGTCACATGTTAATGTTAAAGATTAACAAATGCTCAATTATGACTTGTAAATTTGTAATATACACTTTTCAAAAAATAAAATACACAAGTTATTGATTCATTGGCTTATACGTTGTTGTTGTGTTATTTTTTTTATTTATTTATTTTTAATAATAAAAGCTAGCATGTTACATACGAATGGATGCATTTAAAAATAAACACATTTTTTAAATCATAAAAATATACACAATTGATTGACTTATTAAAATTCTTGCATAAATTTAATACTACTTATAATCATTTCTATTCTAATTTTTAATAAGGTAGAAAGTGTGGTTATTTTTGTTGAGTAGATAATATAATTAATTTTTATTTGTATATTTTATTAATATTGAATTCTTAGTATTTTGCAATCATTAACTCACTCAACACAAATATTAAAAAACTTTAGTGAACACATGGCACAAAATTAGCCCACAATTGATATCTAATTTGAAATTTAATTGAATTTTCTCTTAGTGTTGACTTTATATATATATATATATATATATATATATAGATGTGTACGATTTTACTTTATTTTTTAAAAAATATATTAAAACATTATTTAATAAAATATTAAATGTATCTTAACCACCGTCCTTAGGTCATTCATATATAGACTTGGCTTGGGTTTAGTGCATCCAATGTATTAGACCTATTAAGATGATGACATGTGCAAGTTTTGCTCTATGTATATATATAGTCATAGACACACAAATTTTCAACAATTGAAATAAAATATTATAATTAGTGTATAATAAAAGTGATATTAACAATAGGTTTATGTGAAAATTATGATATATCATTTACAACTTACCATCTTAAGCAAAAATTTAGGGGAAAATTGTCTTTAGCTTAACTCAACACAATCTATTTAACACACCTTTTCACAATTTATTGAAGTCATACAATATTATTGGCAAAAGAAAAGGCAATGATGACATTGTTTTATGTTCTTACCAATCACAACTTGTTAGGTTAATAAATTGTAAAAAAATTAAGAAAATATTAAAGCTTTTATAAATTTTACTACATAAACTAATAAACAAATGTTAGCAACAACATACGTGATTTGTGCACTTCAAAAAAATTTTTTCCCAAAAAAATTTTCTTAACTTGGCTAATTGTGATCTCCCCCTTCTTTTTTACTTGAGAATTTGGATAAAAAAAATGATGGTGATGATGCCCATTATTTTACTTCTCCCAATTTTAAGTTATAAGATTCTAACCCTAAATGTTACAAAAAAATTGTCTTTTTTTTTTTTTTTTTTTTTTTGGGCAATTGAGTTAGTGAATGATTAATAATTAGGGTAAAATATAGCCAACACCTTAGAGGATTAGGCTAATACCAACCAAGTTTAAGACATTTCAAAATTGACTAATTTGATCTTAATCACCGTAATAGAAGAGAAAAATGAGTAACTGTTTAGAAACTAAGTTGATCAGTTTTAGAATATTTTAAACCTAATTAACATTATCTCAAATATCAAAAGTGTTGACTATTTTGCCAATTATGATATATATCGTGTCTCTATAATACTATATACTTTAAGGCAAAAGCCTACATCAACTAATATTTTGTACTGTTTCCTGCAAAGAAGATCTAGACTTAATCCCCTTCTACCAACTAAAAAAAATCCTTCTCAAAAAAAAAAAAAAAAAAAAAAAAAAGTACCAACTAAAAAAAAAAATTTCTCAAAAAAAAAAAAAAGTACCAACTAAAAAAAATTTCTCATAACTTTTCTAGACGGTTTTATGAGATTTATATTTTAATGATATGTGGGTCCCATAAGTATGAAACCTACATATCATTAAGATTTATCAAACTTACATATCATTGAGATATAAATCCCATAAGACGGTTTCATACAAGAATTTTTCAATGAGGATGGGTTTTGTTCATTTTGAATTGAGTCATGGCGGTGTAGAATGTAGATCCAACGTGTTACACGGAGTGGACACATGCAAGCGTCACGCTGATATGGTGGTGGGTCTAAAATCTGATGATGCATATGTTGGCTCACAAGTATGAAAGTTGGACACATTGGATATTCTGCTCTGTTTTTACTTCAAAGGTATGGTTCTGTCAAGTTTCCCAATTATACGTAAGAATTTAGTCTTTCTCTTCTATTGTGTCAACTACAAGCATTTTCTTTTCAAAAAAAAAAAAAAAAAACAAGCTTTTTCCTTGTAATTAATAACCAAGCACCCATTAGTCTAAACCTAAGAAAGAAAACATTTTCATATTCCATTTCCAAGCTCAAAATTAGAACACTATTTTACATTCTAAATAAACAAACAAACAAAAACTTTGTAAAGATTTTTCATTAATAAATGAAATAAATCCAAGGATAGTATTGCCCTTTGTGCTCCAAAATTTTTAATGATTTCCAAAATCTTTGTTAAGAAATTTTGGTTAATGGGAAAAAAAATATATATTCATTCATTTTCTTATGTATTTATCTAATATAGATTTTGGAAGAAAGTCCTCTCATGACAACATGATGATTGTATTATTAACAAAAACACAGCCACAAATATCTAATATCACATCATTCATAGTGAACAAATTCAAAGTTGAAATTTGAAAATTTTCCATGAATGAAAATGCTACAACGTATTTTGATCAAGACCATATATATTCCTAGTCATTTGCTTGGAAAATGAAACAACCCTTGATTCCTTGCCTACTAACAACTAACTAAAAACGTAAGAAAAAATGCTTTTACTTCCTTGTTGAGGTTTTCTTGTTTCTCTTTTCTTGTTCACATGATCACTTTTGAGTTTTGACTGCATTTCTTTAATTTTACTTGGCATCCAAGAAGTTACATGGAACTTGCTTCGACAACTACTTGCTTTGAAATTTATTTAATTTTAATGATCACAAACCAATTATTAAAATTAATGACATAAATTATATCAGACCTAGCAAATTAATGAAATTAAGTCTCTTTTTTTTTAAGATATACGCTCTTTTTGTTTTATTTATTTATTATATTTTACAAACGATATACACTCATTAGAAGAAACTTATATAGGCACCATAAAAAAATGCATCAATAATCAATATAATGTAAAGTTTTTTTTTTTTTTTTTTTTAGGACAAAGTTTAGTTACAAAATTGTTTGTTTAGCCTTTTTATTTATTTAACTTTATTTAATATTTTTTATTGTACAAAAGTTGAATTTTGACAAATTCCAAATTAGATCACATCTTCTTCTTATATTCTCCATGTTTGCAAAATTTCAAGAAAATTAAAGATCAATAAAATATTTTTGTCAATAAATTTTTAAATTGCAAGTTTTTTAATTTAAAATTACATAAAATAGTAAGATTATTTAGATTATATAGTAAATAATATTTTTACACAAAAATTGAAAGTTTATTAAGAGCGTAAAGAAACATGTAATTTTATCTCTTCAAATTTTCAAAATATGACTAAAATTTATTTTATTGAGTGAGTTTGCATTATATGCACAAAGTGCAACAACCAATTTTGTAAATCAAACAAATTTGTCCTTTTTTAATTAATTGAAAAAAAGCCAAAATAAGGTGAGTTACAAGTAATAAAAACTTTGGTTTAGGTTTTTTATTTATTTATTTTTATTTATAATTTATTTAGTTTATGTACAAAAATTAGGTACATTATATTAAGTTCCTAAATTAAATTCTCAACTATATCCTTCTCAAAAAAAAAAAAACAAAACTCATATATACATTTTGTATTGAAAATAATTGTCTTTGAAAAAAAAAATATTTTTGTATTTCATTACCATCAATGAGTCGATCATTTATTAGAATTTAATTAAGAAAACCTAAAATAGTGAATTAATTTAAAATTATTTTGTCTAAACTTATTTTTTTGATACATATAACTTCTTAAAGTTTCAATTTCCTTTTCAAAGTACAACAAGTATATTTTATCTTTATATTTAAATAGCCAATTAAGACTACAAAATCATTATTAATGAGTGGTGTTTGCATTATATGCATGGATAATATTTAACTTTAATAATTCGGTGCCAATTATTTGTAAATCAAGTAGATCAAATTTGTAGTGTTTTCAATTAATATTTTAATTGATAAAAAAAAAAAAAAAAAACTAAAAATTAATGTATTTGTATTTAATAAAAAAAAAATTATTATTATAAATTGGATTCAAAACATCCTTTGCCTCAATTTAATTCACCATCCTCTTTGTAACATTGAATTTTTTTTTTTTTTTAAATCCTCGTGAAATTTGGTCTCTATCAAAATTTTATTTTCTTTAGGCAACTTTAATTAATGAACTGAGATTTGACCCCCGCGAACTTTTCTTTGGTAATTTTTGGGACCATATCCATTAATGACATCATGGATACAAAAACATGACGGTAGAACAGGCCTTGGATAATAATAAAACAGTTTGGTCTTTTAAAGAAAAAAACAAAATGAATTAATCAAACCATAGATGAGTCGGAACATTTTAATTATTTAACTGTAATGCAATAACGTGTAGACTTTTTGAAACCAGTCAGACAGATATTTAATTCTTTTTTAATTATTTTGTCTAAGCATTATTTTAGACAGTTGGATAATCTTCCTCCTTCCTTTTTTCCATGATGATTTATGGATTACGAATGAAAATGCTTGCACCCTTTATACCCATTTAGTAATTGCTAATTAAGAGAATGGATGAAAAAAAGAACCCATTTTTTTTAATTTTTATGTTTTCTTTTCTGAATATAAAATGGATAATATTTACTTTAATAATTCGGTGCTTGTGAGCGTGATTTGTAAAGTTAAATTGCAACCCCGAATTATCTTTACTAGTGCTTTTCCATGAATATTTTATTTAAAAAAAAAAACATGAAAGTCACATGAAGGATAAAATTATTTTGTATTTATTAAAAAACAAAATTATTGCAGTTTTTCTGGATTCAAAACATTGCTTTGCCTCAAATTTTTTTCCCAATAAGATATTGGTTTCAAGATCATTGTTGTTGACTTGTCATATTTCCTTTTTCTTCTTTTTTTTTTTCTTTTTTTTTTTTCTTTTTATAAATAAAAACTTGTCATATTTCTTTGTCATATAGTCTCACTCACGTATGTTCCCCAACTTTTCCTTCATAATTTTTGCCATCCTTTTCTTCCTCACTCAAATGAAATCCAAGGAAAAAAACATCATATTTTGTGACGAAACAAAAGAGCACAACCAGAATTTAACATTTTCAGCATCAATATAAGTCATAACCCTGTAAAAGGAAAATGAATTAATAAATTGATAGACATGATAAACTAACCAATTATTGTCAAGAATCATATAAGAAACTTCTTAAATGTTTAAAATGAGTATTACATTGTAATCAAGGATTCAAGAATTTTTTATTTTATTCTTTTTTTTCCTCCTCTGTTTTTTTCTCTAGGGTCCATCAAATTGATTTCATTAACAAAAAAATAGGAAAATAAAAATTTTTTGGGAGAGGAATTCAATGACCTCAAGTCACGGAACAAAATCAAAGAAACAAAAGAAAACAAAAAAGACAACACATTGTGTCAAGGCAAGGTTTCATTGCCACTAAGAGGAAAAGCAACGGAGCCTTCATGACTACGTTACAAGTGTTGTCTCATAAAATAATTTTCAAGACTGACATCAACCCCGATCAATTTATAAAATGCCACCTTAGTTTTTCTAGTATCTATAATCCAAAACTGAAAACTTTTAAAACGACAAACATGAAAGTCACATCCAAACAAGATAGACACCAAACCTGCATTTTGTTAGAAAATTTTTGGGAAATTATGAGTGCTAAAACAACTTGGTAAAGACTCATTGTCAAACATAACCCATAAATTTCCTCATCTAACAGATAAGTAACGCAAGTTTAGATAGTTAATGAAATGAATATTGCTAGTCAAACGAAAAAAAGAAAAAAAAAGATTTTGTTAATGAATGCCTAAAGGCAATTAAGATGTATTTAATGCTTTATTAAATAATATTTTTATATATTTTTCCAAAAAAAAAAGTTAAGATTTACACATTGACATATATTTAAAAAAGCACACACAATTTTAGTCTCAAAAAAAAAAAAAAAAAAAAAAAAAAAACCATACACACATAATTACAATGAATTTGTGCGTGTAATTTTATAATTTTTTTGACCCCCTAAAATAAAAATTTGAACATCTTGAGGCCCTAATTCTAAATCTTTTTTTAGTCCAAGTCTAAACGAAATAAACTTGAATATGATCCCCTTAACAATCTATTATTGCAAATAAAGTTACAATTAATTAACAGCTTTTGATTGAATTTATGAGTGGAGTAGCTGAATTTGAATGTGTTTTTAATTTGTTATTTGTTAAGTAAGGATTGGGGCATGGGCCACCTGGTCAATCGGTAGTTAGTAAATGTGAACACTAAAAGACAATTAAACAATTAGACAATGGATGATTCTAAAAAAAAAAAAAAATAAAGGCAAAAATACTATTTTGGTGATTAAATTTTGAAGTCATAGTTAATTTGGTCCCCACATTTTGATAGCGATCAATTTGGTCCCTCATTTATTTTCAACTTGCAATCAATTGGTTCCTACTTCCTACTATTAAGTCATTAACGAAAAATGTCCGCATGACAAACAGTTTGCATTGTTAGCATGTTTAATATTAATAAATTAAATAAGATGTTGACCTATTTAAATTTTATGGCCATTTTAGCACCGAGATGGCAAAAAAAGCCACATCATCTTTTTGAAAAAAAAAAAATTACCAATTTTTTTTCTTTTCTTTATTTTTTCTTTTAGTTTTCTCAAAATTTCTTTAAAATTTTATTTTATTTTCTCACATTCTTCACTATTCTTCTCCAAACCCGGATAAGGCTACCGTCTCTCTCATTAATTGCTTGCAGTCATACTCTTCTTTGTACATAGATGATTTGGTTGAGAAAGCAATCAAATCTCTACAAAAGTTTCTCCAGCATACCAACTCAAATTACTTAGTGAACCCAACTCCAAATTTCTCTTCTTTATTTTATAAAAATGTGAGATTGGTGTCTTATCACTTTAGAGTCCATGAGAAAGCTTGGACTTTTTGAGCTAAAAAATTTCAATGTGTTAGCCAATAGTCCAAAAGAGAAAAAACCCATGAGCACAAGAAGCCATCTTTCATGGAGTCCAAGCTTTGTAGCTCCTTTCCCAACAAGGCCAACCCCATTACCATAAATTGCTTAACCCCCACTTCACTCTTCTATTGGTTACTCTGTTCCTACCATTGTCACATCCCCCCACGGCAAAAATTGCATAACAGTCTACTTTTGAGAAAAAATTAGGCGTGTGGCATGCATTCAAAGTTATTTAGGAAGTTGGACTCTTTTAGAAAGTCGTGTTTGGCAAACTCGACTTTGGGCTGGAAAACGAACACTATAGTGGCATTTTTTTAGTGCTTATAGCAGCATTTATAGAAAACTCCACTAAAAAAAAGCCACTATAGTGTTCGTTTTCCAGCCCAAAGTCGAGTTTGCCAAACTCGACATTCAAAAAGAGTCCAACGTACTAAATAAGTTTGAACGCATGCCACACGCCTAATTTTTTCCCAAAAATAGACTGTTTCTCAATTTTTCTCTCCCCCCACTTGCCCAAAAATTTACGGATCCGGGTTCTAATACCCTAGTGCATAGTAGATCCTATCCCACTCCTCTTAAAGCACAAAACCTAAGTGGGTCACAATTTTATGCTAATCTAATAAGTCCACCCCGTGAATCCTATCATCACTAATGCCACTGCGTGATCTATGCGACTTTCGTGCTCAACTCATATTCCAATCGCCACCCACAGAGGGTTGCAATTTCTGGTCGATCTGTGAGAAGTTGTGACGGTGGTGAGGAATAATGTAAACTATATTAATGCTATTAACCGGTGGTTAAGGTGAGGAGGAGGAGATTGAGAGAGACGGAGGCCTTATCCGGGTTTGGATAAGAACAGTGAAGAATGTTAGAAAATAAAATGAAATTTTAAAGAAATTTTTAGAAAGCTAAAAGAAAAAATTGGTAAATAAGAGAAAATTATTTTTAAAAGATGATGTGGCTTTTTTACCATCTCAATCTTTGATGTGGCCATGAAATTTAAACAAGTTAGCATCTTATATAGTTTTTTTAATATTAAGCATGCCAACAATACAAACCGTTTGCCATGTAAACATTTTCCATTAATGACTTAACGATAGGGACTAAAATGATTGCAAGCTGAAAATAACAGAGGATCAAATTGATCATTATCAAAATGTAAGGACCAAATTGACTATGACCCCAAAATATAAGGACCAAAATAATGTTTTCGCCAAATTTCATTTATGTAAAACTCTTTTTCAAGAAAATTTCAAACACTTTGTAATTCGTAAGTTTGGTTTTTTTTTTTTATGATTGTTTTAAACTCTATTTTTTGATAGTGAGTTTACAATATTTTATTTTTTGGAGTTTGAATTTCTAAACAAGTGAAGGCATAACAATTTGGATATTCTAAACCACCTTCAATTATATCAAATGACAACATTAATTGAGTTACATACCTCTAATAATAGTGAGTTATGAAAGTTAATAGAGATTTATAACTGGTATTAAGAGAGTCAATTTCATATCAGATGTTGTTTTGGTTTGGTTAGGAGAACAAAATATTTTAGTAGTGATTGATATTTGTGTATTGTTTTTGGAGTTACTGCTATTTATATACTTACACCTACACATATATGTTATTATTATTTATGTATATATGTATTTATTTATTTTTATGTTGGGTATATTGCAAATTACTTCCCTTAAGTTTGAAAGTGTTTAAATTTTACATTCTAAAGTTTTATATACTTACACCTACACATATATGTTATTATTATTTATGCATATATGTATTTATTTATTTTTATGTTGGGTATATTGCAAATTACTTCCCTTAAGTTTGAAAGTGTTTAGATTTTACATTCTAAAGTTTTAGAATTTGAATTTTACCTTAAGTTTGGGGTGTTTGGATTTTACACCATAACGTTTCAGAATTTGGATTTTACACCTTAAAGTTTGGGAGTGTTTGGATTTTACACCTCTAAAATCTGAAACTTCAGGGTATAAAATCCAAACACCTTCAAACTTTGGGGAGTAAATCCAAACACCCTTAAAATTTAGGGGTAAAATATAAATTCTAAAATGTCATGGTGTAAAATTCAAACATCTCAAAACTTCAGGGGGTAAAATCCAAATTCTAAAATTTTAGGTTGTAAAATCCATACACTTTCAAACTTTAGCGGGTGTAATTTGCAATTTATCATTTTATGTTTATTAACATATAATTCAAAATCCATATATTTTATAGGCACAAATATTTGCTTAAATACAATAATTCAATATATTATTTTAAGATATTAAATTCTATAAGGACGTGGTGTAAAACCCATGTTTTACCTCTTCAATCCTAACATGCCACATCATTTTATCACATATTTAAAAATAAACACAATCACACTTAATCAATTCTAATACCCATATATAAATCCAAACAAATTGGGAATTTATTGAGATGTTATTAGGTGTTAGGATATATTGAATTTTAAGTAAAATGCTAACGTGACAATTACTTATTAGATAGTGGAAAACATGGATTTTACACTTATCTTTATAGAATTTAATTTCTTAATTTAAATATAATCTAATATAATATATATATATATATATATATATATATATATATATATATATTTATATTTATAGTTAGACTGTTAGCTAGATGCCTCCAATCAATAATTTTACCCTTAGCTGAAGCAGTTTTATTAGGAACATAACTACTGCAGAAAATCAAATATTTCTTCTTTTGGGCAAGATACAGAGATGTGACATGTAAGCTTAAATTTTATTGTATTATTGCTCCTTTAAAAAAAGAACTACTTTGAATTGTATAATAGTCAAATTACAGCAAGAAATCATGTGAGTTTCTCATTCGTCTCCTTAATTTTGTTAGAAAGCAAGACGTAAAAATCATCAGGGTAAAAAAAAAAAAAAGGTCAATATCCCCATAAAAAAGAAAAAGAAAATAATAAGAATAATAACAACCAATCTTTAACCTCAAATTTTAGGATTGATTATAAATCCTCAACAAACTAGTTAAATTGGCTTCATTTATTAGAAGAAAAAAAAAAAAAACATGGTACATTTTTCTCACTCCTAAAAGCAAAGAGCAGTATATAACCTCATTATCTACTTTTGGTAGTGGACTGAACATTGTACCTACAAATTTTCATATTTTTAGCAGGTATCTCTGTGAGCATTCTCCTAGGCACAACTACATCACCCCAAGGGCCTGGTTGGTTGGTGTTCTTTTTTATAAAAAAATTTGTTATCAGTCTTAAAAAGAAATAATAATAATAATAAAACAGTTGGTTTATCTTGACAGTTCTCTTTGAGAAATTCCACCTTTTTCATTGATAGAACATTATTCAATAAATATTGAATCTTATGCCAAAAAGGGGATTCAAAACTTGAGCTTATGTAGTTGATGTTAGATTAGTGAATCATCTCTCACTGAAGAGCACTCAGCCAAGTGAGCTAGCAAGACTTACTCAACCAGACTATTCATCATGATACTTAAATTTCAAGTTGCAAGAACTTCAGAAGAGAATTGTCTTGGATCAGCTCCATGATGCTATACTGCTTTTTGGTTGCGACCTTTGTCATTTTATGAAGAATGGCATTACAAAAACTAAAACTAACATTTGAAGGTTCATTAACCAGTCAGTTATACAAGATTCCAAATGATAACCACTAGAAGAAATGGTGCTTGCAATAGAGGAAAAGTCTGTCTCGTGGGAATACATGCGGAAATTTCCGTTTATAACCCAGATCAAAGCTTGCTCAAAGGTGAACCAAAGCATTAAAATGGACTTATACTGTCCCTTTTTATCTGCAATTTCACTCAAAGAAGGAGAATGTGATCTTTGAAAATCTTCTAACCTAAAGCATATGACAGCTGCAGTCAAGATGTTCAAGCATACCAATTATACTGGTACTGATGAATGAATCCTTTTTGCCTACTTGAAGAAACATTTCTTATAATGTAACATTCATCTCTTCAGGATCTTAATAATTCTAATAACTTTCATTGAAAGTGTGGTCTGCGGGTATGATAACCATCAAAACCAATAAATACACAATTGAAATCTTAATCATAGATTTTTCTGAATAGCGGTTTTTAAATAAAACACATTCGTGCATAGGTAATGTAAAGAGATGGATTAAGAATTTACGAATGCAGCAAAAGGAAACTTGTTTAATAGAAAAAGTGAAAACAGAAAGGTTAGGTGCAATGCCCAAACTTTGGCCAAGAGATACATAATTAAAGTCAATCAATAACATTAGAACTTGTAAAAATAAGATATAAGGGGAAAACTCTTGATTCTACAAGCCCTAAATTATAGAAACACCTAACAAAAAAACTGCTTCTAGAGTCATAGCACATACAAAAAATGAAGAAATACAATATATGGCAAGAAAAATGAGCTTGAAATCACAATTTGAACTCACAAAAGCAGTCAGGCAAAGCAGACCCTCTCCCCTTGACATAATCCTCTAGATGAGCCTTTCATAGGGCTTGCATCAGATCTCTCCCACTAAAACCCTGTGAAGTGAACTCTGCGAAAGCTCTTCTGCTTAAGAAAAGGGTTTTGTACAAGCCCTTAAAAACTCGCATTGCTGCAACCATCTTATCTATATTTCCAAAATATGTAGCCACATAATAATCACTATTAATAGACACATAATAATCCAATGCAACTTTTGTGTTCCCGTGCATTCTTGTGAAATCCTCATCATTTAGGAGGCTAGACTTGGTAACTACATTGGTGTAAACATATGTCGAGCCTTCAATTTCCATCAGACCATCCCCAGCTGCCAAATATATATTTGTGTCTGTTGGAATGGAAAGTGATTGAAGTATGAAGGCCGTCTCATTAGGGGTAAGAGGATATTTTCCCCGTTTTCTCCAAACTTGGGCTAACTCTCCAGTCCATGGTTTTCTATCTCCTAGTGCTGCTTCAATGGCTTTGAAAGAAGATGGAGAAAGACCTGAGTATTCGCATTGACTGTATGCTACCATGTCAGGTTCAAATCGAAGGTGAAGTGAGAGAAAGGGTTTGGGTATGGCTTCTAGGAGCTCAGAAGCCTTGTTCTCCAAGGATCTAGTCAGGCGTAATGCACTGTAACAAGCTTGACAAAGGGAAGCTTTTGCATACAGAGGATACCTACAAGAGAAAGTAAGTAGTCAGCAATAAACCATGAACATCATAGATATGGTGGAATTTTTTTTTTTTTAATCACTATTCTTATTTTTTTAAAGCACATATATGTGGAAGTTAAACCAATCTTGTTAGACATCAAAACTCATATGAGAAAGACAAAGATGTTCAATCGACTTTCAATTTATCTTTCATTTTTTTTAAGTGAATAATTAACGCAAGTCAAGTTCAAGGGTGTATATGGAAAACAAAAAATCAAACGAACAACATAGGCTAAAACATAGAACAGTTATAATCCCAGGGAGTCCATAAAATCTAGGAACCCCTCAATTGAAGAGGACATTCAAAACAATATCCACTCATATAGACTTCAAATACACATACTTCAACTCATCTGAGCTCCTGGCCCTCAAATCACCTTATCTTTCTCAGCACTAAATGAAAGTTTCCTAAAATATGAAACAGGTATATCCACAAGACCCAATCTAAGATATGTGGCCAGCGCCTCAAATTAACATGTTGAAACCAAACCACATATTGCATTTGACAGTTCAACTCTATATCATAAAACTAGTGGCCATTATACATCTCATTAATCAACCTTCTCCGAGTGGGATGAATTTCTCAGTCACAACAATATGGTTCCAGTGTCATCGCTAAGCAAGAAATATAGAACTACAAGGTAATACCTATCCCTTCTTTGTCTCATTGCTGGTGTAATTGAAATATAATGATGTTCCAGCAAGGATGGAAGAACACTTTCAATATAATCAAATTGGCCTTTGCGTTTGCTACAGTCTACTAGAAAATATTCTTTTGATGCAATTTCTGGTGGCAACTCTTTGACAACCTTAATAAATCCATTCATCTGTTGAATAAAGTAGTCAACGTCAAATATATCTGCAAAACCACTGAGGTGAAACCAAATGGTTATAAAAGGATACTGCCCCAGTAAAAAGAAGATAAATTTTAAAAGATTATAAAAAATAAAAGAAGAAAGATTTTTACTTATCAAAAAAAAAAAAAAAAAATGAAAGAAGAACAACAACATTACTCTTTTTGCTTGGGGAAACCTTTTAGCCATTGACACATAATATCATGCAATTATAACCATTTTATAAGACCAAATCGTAGATAAAAGAAGGCTTATTCTATACAATTCATCAGACTAAACTACTGAAATGAGAGAATGATTAGAATATAGGATGAGAAAAACACCTATCAAACCATCTTGTTAGCCTTTGAGAGTTGAATAAAAATTATAATCGAGGCCCAATTGATACGATTACGAAGGTCAAAGTAGAAGGAAAGTAAAATAATTTAGGAACTCAAAAAAAGGATATACAATATAATACTGGGTAAATTATTACTTTTGGTCCCTGAAAATTGAGGTAAGTTTGATTTTAGTTCCTTAAATTTAAAAAGCTTGATTTCGTCTCTCAGATATTCAGAAGGTAACAATTTAGTCTCTTTCAATTATTTTCCATCCAGTTTTTGCATACGTGGCTAATAGTATGCTGAGATGACTTTCAAATATTACCAATCTAAGATTGGGAAAGTTGGGATTGGAGCTCGAAAGGTAATGTGGGTATTAGATAGTTTGTTATACTTGTTAAGTTACCCTGTGCTTGTTTGTAATAGTCTTTGTAGCTCAAAGTTGAAGAAATTTTGGGAGGAAAGTAATCCTTATGAATGACAGGACGTGTAAAGGAGTGGATTGGGTGAAAAACTGAAAATCCCACTAGGTGGTTTTGGGTCTCAGCTTGTGGATGTGTTGATGGTGTTTTCGGTTGTGGGTGGGTGGAGGCAAAGGCCAAGAGGGGTGGGGTCTGAGTCACCAGTGGTATGGGGTGTGCGACAGTGTTTTAGTTTGGAGGCATTCTAAGGTGGCTGTGGCTGTTGGTTGAGACGAGATTTGGAGACACCATTAAAGACATAGACAAAAGTTAGATGCAGATATTAAATTATTACATTTGAATTGTATTTTTTTAATATAAGTAATGCAATTCTTATTGATATCAAAGAATAGTCACCCAAGTATACAGAGAGTATACAGCTGGGGGCCATACAATCAATCATGCAAATCACATGAATTTATCAAGTCAAAAACAGAACATAAAGGCTGACAATGTAAAGCTAACATCCAAATCCAACAAAGTTCTAAAGAAAAATAATTTTGGATCAGGCATAGTTCTCTTTGTGTCCTCAAAACTCCGATTGTTCTACTTTGTTTAGATTTTACATTTTAAAATTTTAGAATTTAAATTTTACCTCATAAAGTGTGGGAGTATTTAGATTTTATACCATAAAGTTTTAGAATTTGGATTTTACACTTTAAAATTTGGGGGTGTTTGGATTTAAAAAGTGTTTAGATTAAATTGTGTGGTTTATTTGACTTATTTAAAAAAATGAGAATTGTTTTAATAAGTGTGTAAGACAGACCTAAAAAAAATAGATTGTAAATTTTAATAATTGAAGGGGAAAGAAAATGATTTTTTTTTTTTTAAAGGAACATGATCTAAGTACAAGGGAGAAAAAAAAAATGTTATAGAAATATGAGACTATACAACCTATAGAAAAATCTATTGGGTGAAATGAAGTGAATGATGGAACAAATGAATGAATCATGACAAATGGCCCAAGAACATGATTATGGGTTACACCAATTTTTAGCCCAATTTAAGATGGATTCATTGATACAAGTACTTACAATGGGAAGAGCTTTGCAATTTGGATCTTTATTGCAAGTATTGTCATTCCAAGCAGAGGGACCTTGGCCATCCAATTTTCCACCACCCGAGTATCAACTGATCTATGTA
Source organism: Quercus dentata (assembly GCA_028216015.1). Lineage (NCBI taxonomy): Eukaryota > Viridiplantae > Streptophyta > Magnoliopsida > Fagales > Fagaceae > Quercus > Quercus dentata. Next base: position 10,979,275 of record CP116451.1, read on the forward strand.
TTGGAACGTGATCCAATGGTTCACATTAATTGTAGATGCTTCATCTGTAAAAGCTTTTAAGGTCCCTATGATTTGAAATTCCACCGGGCCCTTGCATGGTCCTTTCAACACTATTGGCCGCAACATATATATTCCTCGTGGGATTAATACAAGCTTCCTTCCTTTAGATTGACAAGCTTTGTTAAATACATTTTCAAAAACCTACAAAGACAAACACACACAATAATAAAATTATAAAACAATTATCTTGCTTTGTTAAAATGCTTAGTGCTACTCATCAAAGAAAAGATTCATGTTACCATAATTCTATTCAACGAAAATTACCTTACTGTTATCAGTATTTCCATCAGCAATAGCTCCATCTTCCATCACATTAAAAACCATTTTTCCATACCCAACTTCAAAAATGCATGCTAATAAGAACATTAGGAAAACACAATAAAAAGTTGATATTGAAACCATGTTTTCTTTTGGTACTACTACTTCTTTGTTTCCTTTTTGAGAGAGAATACTACTACTACTTGATTGTTATGGTTTCTCTGCTTAAATAATGAATTTTCATAGATAAAAATGGAATAAAATTAACAATAAAGCTAAGGATACCACAAAACTTTACAACAATATTCCTAATTAGCCTAATACCTTATGCATTAGACCATCACAAGCTGCGATTTAGTTTTATTTATTTATTATTATTTTTTAAATAGTTCATGTGTGAGGTGATAAGTTAATTTTGGAATGTTAGGTAAAGGCGAATGAAAAATAGATATTAAACACATGTTTCCTATTACTATTATACTACATGATTGTTATTGTTTCTCTGCTTTCATAATGAATTTTTCATATAAAAAATGGAATAAAATAGTAATAAAACTAGGGACACAACAAAACTTCAGAATAATTTTACAACAATATTCCTAAATTAGTCTATCACCACACATGAGCCAGCCACAATCTGCAATTAATTTTTTTATTTTTTTTAATAGCCTATATGTGAGGTGAAATGTTAATTCGGGAATACTGTAAATTTGTTATGAATTTTTGTTGTGTCCAGGACTCTAAAATCAAAACCACCCATGGTGTCATGTTGTCATATTTTGTTTATCAATCTTCCCACTTTTTCGTGTACAAGAATTATACGAATGTATTCAATTGTTTCGTTTCTTGAGGGAAAAAAAGTATACGTATTCAGTTAATCATAAGAATGCTTTCCTAATGGATTAGACCACACCGAAGACTAACCATAACTAGTATCGTTTGGCTAGAATGGTCACATAAGTCATAAAAGTGACATAACTTTCAATACCCCATATATAAAGAGAACTACATCCAGCATAAACAAAACGTAGTTAAGACCGATATGCGAGACATTAAAAATTTATTTATTTACTTTAATGAAAGAAATATTATAATTTTAATAAGTCTAATTGCACAAAAAATTTCATATCTTTTTTTTAAAAGTAACATATTGTGATTGGTACGCAACAAAAGTGATGTTAATTAAAGGACGCTATATGTTTGAAATACTATCATATTTATAAATAAATAAAAAATTTAAAATGATTTTAATAGTAAAATCATATAAAAAATAATATTACATCACTCAATATTTGACACATGCTTGTAAAAAGAAAAAGAAAAATAGTCATGCATAGGATTTATTGCTTGAATAATAGTCATGCTAGGAACAAAGTATTTTCTAAAAGAAAATTATTAAAGGAAACGGTAATATAAAAAAATATGAATGCCAAATTATAAATTTGGTTGCATTAATTCATATAACCCAAAATGAAATAAAGAAAAACAATATCAAACAATATAAACATGAAGTAATTATTAAGTGACTAGGGGCCTATTTGAATAAACTGTTTTAAAAAGTGCATTTTAAAAAATTAGCATTTTTAATACACACATTTTAAAAACACAAATTTTAACATCACAAATAAATATTTGGATAACATTAATATAAAATAGCGGTTTTGGATGTAAGTTCTAAAAAAGGATTTAACTAAATTGTTAAGGATATATTGCCTTTTTTTATGTAATCAACTATTTTTTTTAAAGAAAAATATGTTATGAACATTAACAATTGCATTAATAATAATAACAATAATATCTTTTTCATTCATTCTAATTTAAGTTTTACACGTTTTCTCATTTATATTACGTATTTAGAATTTATAAGTGGATAAAGTAATTTAAAAATCAATAGGAGAGTAGCCCTATTTTTTAGGCAATGTTTTAATGGAAGTTAAGTTGTATTTTTACCAGATTATCATTTAGTTGTCTTTACTTAAATATAAGGATGTAGGAGTATTTTTGAACTAAAAAAATAAGGGTTCTAAATAGGGGAAGCCTCTTAAATAATAGTATATAGATAATAACTATTTTATATTTTTGGGTAAAAATAACTATATATTTTGTTATATTCTTTTGCCATCTTTTAAGATATAAAATATTAATAATTTTTTATTTAATAGCGTAATGGCAACAAGCATACTCACTTTTTTTTTCAAATTTTTTTTTTTTAAAAAAATAGAAATTTATTATAAAAAAAAAAAAGAAAATACAGGTTTAAATATATAAATGTCTATTCTTACTCATTTAAGAGGCTTAGAGGCCCACCATAGAGACCAGTACACCCCCACTTATTGTTTTATATTTAATACTATTAATTTTTCCCATGTTCATCTCCTACCATAGTATTCTTTTCCTGTTTATCATCTTTTCACTCTCTTCTTTTCAAGTCCCCAAGACCGTGGGTGCTACTCCATACTGAAATTTTGCTCCAATTTTAGCCCGTGCCCACAACATTTAGATCATGAAAAATGGTGAGGACAATGGCAAGGAGAGACAAACACTACAGAGAAGATAGACAGCAGCAAGGCATGGTGACATTGCAATGGATTTTTGATAGGGTATTCTGGTCATTCTCCAATTAATTCGGAAACGCAGTTTGTGTTTTACACTAGTGTTTTATAAAAAGCTGCTTCTCACTGCATTCCAAAATCGTGCCTTCTAACTATTTTCAAATACATGATTTTTAATAAAACGCAAAGCCAAACACATGGCTTCAAGCATTTTCTTCCAATAATGCATGTTTTAATTTAGAAAACGCGGGGCCAAATGGACCCTAGATGCTCTCTCCTCTTATATTTATGGTGTATCCCATTTAGAGTTGTAAACGAATCAAACTTTGTTAAGTAGTGAATGTTTGAGCTTAGCTTAACAACAAAAGTAAAATGTTCAAGCTAGCTCGAGCTTGCAAGCCTACAAATAAAGATGTGGTATAAAACATTGGTTTTACACCTTCCAATCTCTACATGCCACATCAACATTTTACAAATCAATGAATAGGGAGAGGCGCACACAATCAATTCTAATCAATACCTTTTGCCCTCTCTTTCTCCCTTTCTCTCTTTTCCCAAAGCCTCTCTAATTAGACCTCTGCGGTCGACCATGATAGCTACCGCTCGCCACCGCCATATTTGGAAGTGGTTCCCAAGCTCAATCACTGTCTCTCTCTTTCTATCTCAGCCTCTCTAGATCATCCTACATTTTCCTTTAGAAATAAGCTCTCTTTGTCATTTAGCTTTTAAAAGAAAGATGTCATTCATTAATTTTGGTTGGAAAATTTATATACAAGGGCTTAATACTGCTAGGCATACTGTCAATTTGGGTTCAGGTTGTAAATCTAGGATTGGGAAGAATGTTTTCTTGGAGGGTTCTGAGCTTTTGGTTGGGATATGGCTACTCTTATTTGCTTTTTGGAGATTGGAGTAATGGACGCGCAACAACATTCAAAGTCACCACTCTGAGTGAATAGTAGAGAGAGAAAGTTAGAGGGAGGAGGAAAGCGATATCATCGTCGTTGATGGCGATGTCGAGTGGTTTTAGAGGGAGAGAGTGGGAATGAGGTTTAAACACAAAGGGAATGGGTTAGAAAAGAGATAGCCACCACTGATGGGGGTGGTGCCGGATGGTGATAATAGAAGGGAGCAACAGATTTTGGAGGTCTGATCCAAGAGCATATGAATGCGGATGAGAAATTATTGTGTGTGGCACTTTCTATTCCTTATTTTATGAAATGTTGATAAGACAAGCTCTTATTGGATGGTGTAAACTATGCGTTTTGCACTACATCCTTATCAAATTCCAAACTTTTTTTTTTGGCTTAGGATTGGCTCATAAACAAGCATAAACCTAAGGCTCAAGTTTGTTATGTTTATAAACAAACAAATATAAATAAGCTTTTATTGAGTTAAGCCAGGAGTTGTTTATAAATGGTTTGGTTTATTTACAGCCCTAATCCCACTAATCAAATTCTTGGTGAGATACACCATAAATGTGAAAAAAATGAGCACCACGTCACAGTACTCTGAGATCACCCAATAATTTTTCATAAACATGATAACTTCAATAACACATTTCCTTGTTTGCAATCTTGCTCGTAATTACTCTAGCATTCCGTTGTGAAACAAGGCTTGGCACATGGCTAATAGCATCAATTTTGGTCAAAAAACCTTTGATCTCAAGACTCAAACACAATTTTGTTTCTGAATCATAACAATTACTGAAACAACCAAAAAAAAAAAAAAATCTCCATTTTTCATTACATATTTACATTTAGAAATAGAGGTACCGTCCAAATTTGCTGCCCATATATATTCCTTCCTTAGAAATAGAAGTACCTTCCCTATTCGACACCTATATATTCCTTCCATGAGTAGATTGGATTGTTTTATGGCTTCATACAAGATCTACACTATGACAACATCAACACCGTGATGATTTTTCTCTATATGCTCAAGAATTCATATGGGCTGAATAGATGGAGGCTCAGATCTACTTTGAATGTCTCCTGTATAATGAAATTGAGAAAAACTTGGTTATACAAACTTTAGCTGCACAAATGGTAATTCCTTTCTTTGAAAATCCTATCTAAGGATGGCTTATGATGTCCTTTAAATAGCACAACAAACAAATCACAAATCGGGCTTGAACCGAGCAAGTTGGCTTTTTCGCCTTTCAAATTTTTGCTAATTGCACAATCTCGACAAGTCAAACTAGGTGTCGAGCTAGAATTGAACTTATCTCAACTAGTCAAACTTACAATTGAAGTTACAAAAACCTTTTTTTTTCCTCCTTACGCTGAACTTGAGTTGAACTTGGATCTTTGTCATGGAATTTAAAATACACACACAAGACTCACCAAAAACACTATAAATTGATTACATTTGATCATGGCTTGCCAACCTAAAAATATAGACTCTACAAACCAAGTGGACTAGGTAGAACACAAAATTGCTCACTACCCACATGAAAGCAAACAGTAGGTTCAGTGGAATCAAGTGCAATTGTAGGATTGGTCATCCAGTAAAGGACTCCATTGAGAAAAACTGCAGGATATTTTGCAGCAATAGGATGTGGCACATTCCCAATGCTCCTCTACCCCTTAGACTCGCACTCAAGTGTGTATATCTCACCCACCAACTCAAATTTGCAATCCATATCTATGAAAGGAAACGAAACCACAACTTCACAACCTAATACTCATCATTCAAAGGGTCATATCCAAATCCAATAGGAGCAAGATATTGAGTGATCTCGGAAATTGAGGGAAAGAGTAGTGTACTTTCAAGAACAGGATTACAAACATAGGAAGGGCCATCATAATCGGAACAGGACAAACAAAGCAAGCAAGCCATTACATGACCCCGCAAGTTGAAGTGTCCTATTACACCCATCAAATGGTGTTTTCAAAACTGAGGTCCTTGTTGGAATCAAGAACATTTGGTAAAACTTCCAGGGATTTCTTGTTCAACCAACCTAGCTAAGTTTGCCAAGTTCAAACATTATAATGCTCATACTAGTACTACAGTGTTTGTCAACATGTAACTTAGCCAAACAAGGTGAGTGATTCTTGTTTGCCAAGTTTTGCAGACATACCTGCACTGAGAGAGGGTTTTGATGGGAAGCTTGGAGAGAATGTCCAAGATTATCTCATCTGGAAGATCTGATATTGTTGATGGTCCCCTAGTTTTCATCAGATTTGATATTTTCTTCTTGTGTGGACTAATGTGTGTTACCAATATAAAGAGATTAGAAGAGAAAGTTAAAGCATGGGTGAGAGAGGTGCAGGAGATTACTACTAAAAGAAGAATATAATATGAAGCAAAAGTTGTATATATGAACTTGATCAATAATTTGGTGGGGTTCACAATGAGGTTGGGAGAGACTTTTAACATAGGAACCAGGTATTGTAGGGGTATTTTAATATTAGAATGATTAAATAAGTTAATAATATGAGTTAAGTTAGAGTTTTTTTTTTTTTTTTTTTGGTAGTTAATAATGTTGTAAGTGTTAGATGTTTTTAGGCACGTAAAACACAGAATAATCATTCCCCTTCAAAACACCTGGAAGTTTTCTCCTTTAATTAGTAGTGTAACATTAACGCAGAAACCATTCCCCCACCCCCCTCCCCCAAAAAAAAAAAAAAGTACAATTTGAAATCAGAGGAACAAGAGTGTAATTATAGAAAACCTTTGGAGAGATTAGAGTCATTTTTCCTTTAAGATATTATTACTCCACATTATACAAAGAATGAACACGTCACCATAAATAGGTCTTCAACCATAAATTTCAAAGGCAGTTTTTCATTTTATTTTTTAGAATCAAATTTCAAAGACACTTCGAATTTTCAAATACGAAGTTTACATTACCGCTTACAACATTTCTTGTAGATAAGCCTTAATATCAAGCACAAAGCAGTATTGTCAAAAGAGTTGAAGTATTAAACTTTATGTCTTGATTTTAATAAAGGTGCTGCGAGGAGTGATATATGCAAGATGGGGGTTGTTGTTGACCAATAACAATACCTTTGGCATTAGAACATAACGATGTTGCAGGTCCTCCAGCACCATTGTAAGTTAGGTTGATGTTGTTGAGCTCAATATTCTCACAAGGTTTGCTTTTGCTACAATCAAAAGCAACTGCAATTTTTGAGCTAGAGGTGCCCGTAATGTTTCTGAACTTAACATCGCGAATTTGAACTTGGGAGTCACCCTGCAGATAAAAAATATCACCAACATGGTAAATCAAGTTTTATATAACATACATTTTAATCAAACATAGTCCCACTTTAACCCAGAAATTGAGTCTAAAAGCACCAATATGTTATGACCAGACTCACTCAAACCACAAACTTTTGCAAAAAGCACAAGCATATGTAACTTTATTTGAACAAGAGCTACTAGGTACCTTTTTACAATTCCGAGGTGGACAATATTGTTGATCAATGATGATGGGGTTGTCGACATTCTCCATGATGATATTTTCAAAGGTAAGATTGAAAACATTGTTTGAGTAAGGCATAGCCCATGTTTTAACCCTCAAGCCATTTTGAGTGCCAATAAAGGTGGAATGTGTCACCCTTAATCCACTAACATCTTCTTCATTTGGTACCCCGCCAAGACTTCCAACGCTGATTCCATGGCCCGGGCCACACTTAACGTCCTGAATGTTTATGTCTTTGGATCCAGGACTCAGCGATACACAATCATCTCCAGTGGCTATAATTGAATTGAAGATAACAATATTACTAGATGAACCAATGTGTATTCCATCGGTATTGGGGCTATCTTTGGGTGCTATTATATGGATGTGATCAAATCTCACATGTTCGCATGCGAAAACATTCACATGGGCACTTTTGCTGTTGATTGAAGATAGGTGACTGATTCTTGAATTGGTGACAAAATCTAATCTCAAAGACTGAAAGAAACACACAATGTGAATAATATGTAACTCAAACAGGATTAAAATTTAAAGTGTTCGGATTAAATTTTGTGAAATGGGAATTGTTTTAAATAAGTTTACAATTAGTATTTTAAAAAAATGTAAGCACTAAGTTAACAAATCAAATATACCTAATAAATAAATATACCAAATACGTCAATTAATTAAAAAAATAAAAGTAACCAGACTCCAAAACATTGGAGATAGGACATTAAGAAATTAAGTGGTAAAATTTTATAGTCTTTTTTTGACAAAAAAGACTGATAAAATTTTATAGTTGAAGAGGAAAGAAACTGATATATATATTTTTTAAGAAACATAGGGTCCGTTTGAATTGAGCTTATTGTTATCAATGAATCTGAAAACACCGTAGTAAAATAATTTTTAAATGTTTCTGAACTTTTAACATCGCGACAAGATAAAAATATCATTAAATCAAGTTTTATAACATACATTTAATCAAACATAGTCCCATTTAACCCAGAAATTGAGTCTAAAAATATGTTATGACCAAATAGTACCGTAGGACCCATTTTTAATATTTTTTAATATATAAACAGTGTATATACAATATATGAACAGTATATATACGGTTTATAATAGTGTATTTTGTCCCCCAAAGTCAACCTATGCGGGCAAAAGAAAAAAAAAAAAAAAAAACAAAACAAAGAAAACGCAGTGATCAAAACGTGGACGCAAAAAAATGTGGGATCCAAACGCCCTCATAATCTCTTTTTTTTTTTTTTTAATAGATTTTAAAGAACATAATGTAAGTACAATGAAAAGAAAAACAGATTATAGAATTATGAAGTTATATGACGTATAGAAAAGTCTATTGGATAGAAGGATAGAAAAAAAGAAAACTAAGAATGATTCATGACAAATGACCCTAGCACATGATAATGGGCTACACGATTTTCTAACCCAATTTAAGATGGACTTTCGAAACATGAACTTACAATGGGAAGAGCTTTGCAGTTTGGGTCTACATTGCAAGTATACACATTCCCAGCAGCGAGACCTTGTCCATCCAATTTCCCACCACCCGTGAGGATCAACTGGTCTATGTATTGGAAGGCGATCCAATAATAAACATTAACTGTAGATGCTTTATCTGTAGGAGCCTTCAGGGTCCCTTTGATTTGAAATTCCACTTGACCCTTGCAAGGCCCTTTAAACATTATAGGCCACAACATATATGTTCCTCGTGGGATTAATACAAGATTTATCCCTTCAGATTGACAAGCTTTGTTAAATACATATTCAAAAACCTACATAGACAGACACACACAATAACAAACTTGTAAAACAATTACATTTCTTTATTAAAACGCTTCAATGTTATTGATTCAAGAAAAGATTCTTGGCTTTAATAATTTAGTGAGTGAAAATTACCTTACTGTTATCAGTATTTCCATCGGCAACAGCACCATAGTTCATCACATTAAAAACCATTTTTCCATACCCAACTTTGGAAATACATGATAATAAAAACATTAGGTACGCACAATGAAAATTTGATATTGAACTCATGTTTTCTTCTTCACATACTACTACTTGATTTTTTTTATTTTTTTTCTCTGCTTTTATAATGATTTTTATAGATAAGAATGGAATAAGAGTAATACTAAAACTAGAGATACAACTAAATTTCACAAAAATTTAATAATAATATTCCTAAATTAGCCTACCACCTCACACATGACACGTGTCCACCACAATTGGCAACATTTCTCATATGTTGGCATCCATTTGTTTCAACATTAACATTTTCTTGAAAATTAATCATTTTTCCATGTTTGGTAGCAATCTTAAAATGAGTTGGAAAACTATCTTTTAACTTTTCTAATTTAGCTTGGCATGAGATAGAGTTGTTTTCCATTTCTATGTCACTCCAAGCCTTCTGGGAAATAGCTCTCTTTATGGTAAGCTAAATAAGGAAAGTTAAGAGATAGTTTTCCTTTTACCTATTTTTTCAACATGGTAATACCAAACACTAGAAAATGCATAATCTATCTTCATATAAGGTTTTTCCATTGAAACAAATGAAATGTTACAATATAATAAAGGAAGCTCAGTAATTAATTTTTATATTCTTTCATTGCACCGTATCAGCTAGCTATTTTCAAACCTCTCTGTCTCCTATTAGACACTTCTCCTCTCGAATATTCCAACTTACCGTTACACTTTCTCTAACTTTTCTCTTCCATCTATATATTTTTTTCTTTCCATTATTTCCCACCTCACCATTACTCTTCCTCCAACCTTAATTTCATCTCTTTCTTTATTTATTTATTTTTTTTTTTTTTAGTTCTTCTTCTTCCCATGCTCTTTTCTATAAATTTGATATTCTCTTTCCCTCTCAATTCATATTTTTCTCACACATAAAAAGGAGATTATTCTCTCTCTCCCAAAAAAGAGATTTCCCTTTGGTGGGTTTTTATTCTTTCTTGTACTTTTTGGGTTGATAATTTTTATTTTTTTTAGCTCCACTTAGGGTTGACGCATTTGGTGTTTTGGTGTTGTGCTCTTTCTTTCTTTTTTTTTTTTTTTTTTTTTTTTTTTTTTTTTTTTTTGGTAGCAAATGGTGTTGTGTTCTTTTATTTCTCCATTATAAATCCTCTTTCTCTCTCATATGGCTTTGGTTTGATTTTAGTTTGGATTAATACTTAGTTGTTTTGGAAGTGAAAATTCTAGTTCATATCAAAAACACAATCTAAGTGGCTAAATATTTAGATGTCCCTAGCAACTGTGATTAATAAATTATTGTAAATTCTATCTTTTATGCCTTTAATATAGTTTAGGAAGGTAAAGTACAAAAGGAGTTGTAATTTAGGGGGGGTAAAGTGTAATTTCTCTTTAAATTTTAGTTAAGATAAGAGAATAATATATTTTAATAATGCATTTTAAACTTAGAAAATTCAATTGTATGGAAGAAAATTTAGGAAAACATAATGCACTATGACACAAGTTAGAAGAATATTGACCATCTCAACAATTATTTCATTTGGCTATCTGAAAATGACTAAACCTAATATACGCTCTGTTTGTTTCGTTGAAAAACTTTTTAATAAAGATAGTTTTCCACATTTTCCAGTGTTTGGTAGCACCAAAAAAATTGGTCAAAGGAAAACTATTTTTAGTCAATGAAAAATCTTAATAAAAATAAGGTTTGTTTTCTAAAATAGGTTGTTTTCCAAAAAAAAATTTTGGAAAACAATCTCTCTCTCATGGTACACTCTCTCACTCTTTCTCTCTTCCCTTTTTAACAATTCTTTTTTCCTCACACCCTCACCATCACTAACTTTGTCTCCCCTCTTCCATAGATCTCTCTCTCTCTCTTTCTCTCTCTCTCTCTCTCTCTCTCTCTGAGGAAATGTTTCTCTTCCCCTTTATAACATAGTTCTCCTTTTTATTTTAGATTTTTCATAGGATAATCTTTATAGTAAATTAATAATATTGTTATATAATAAATGATAATTGTTCAAGGGAATTGTATTTCTTGATAGATACATTATGCAGATACTATGCAATGATAATATATTATGTAGATATATTATATAAATACATAATTTTGGGTAATATTAAAGACGTGGTTGACTACGAAAACACATTTTTTAGTGTTTCAAACAAAAAGAATAGACAATTAAAAGTTATTGTTATTTGTACTTATTAAAGATGTATTCCTATGTTAATTTTATGTATATAGACAAATGGTTGATATATATATGTATGTATGTATGGACGTTACTGTCCATATATATAAGCAAGATGAGTGGTAGAGATCATGAAAATTTGACAACTAATTTTGATTGTATCTATTGTCAAAATTTTAGTATGAAAACCAAATTCTTTTTTTTTTTTTTTTTTTTTATTTTTATATATTGATTACATTAGTTGGTTTACATAATACACATGTTTTAAATTACACAAGAAATATAAAAAAAAAAAAAATAAAAAAATTGCATACCAAACAATAAAACATTCTTTAGCTCATTTTCAAGGTCGTTTAGAAACACTAGAAAATGATAGAAGAAAATTTAGAAAAATAATGCTCTTTGAAAATGAACAATTTTCCATCTCAAAATTATTTCATTTGAAAAAACTAAACCTAATATATTATCTTTAGAAAATTTTAATGAATGAATTATACATTATACCATAATTATATAATGTTAGGGACACAACAAAACTTTAAAATAATTTTAGAAAGCTAAGAGAATTGGTAGTAGATACCTAAAATGGGTAACTAAGTTAATATAGACAACCAAACACCCAAAAACCTTCCACGGCTGCTTACCCTTCAACTTACCCATACCATTTAAGCTACCGTGGTTACCTATATTTAGGGAATCTAATGTGGTTACTCATTTAAATGAAATATATTTTAGAATTAGAAATCTAAGGTTGGTGAAAAGGGAAAATGGTTAATTACCTAAAATAGGGCAAGTAACAAATTGGGAGAAAAATATAAATAAGCTTCTACTATTGCTCTAACAAGCTTTTAAATAGCTAAAGGACGGATGAGAGAGGTGCAAGAGATTAGTATTAAAATTTAAAAGAGGAATGTATATGAAGCAAAAGTTGTATATATAAACTTGAATAATATGGCGGGGTTCTCGATGAGGTTGGGAGAGTTTTTGAATAAGAGAATCAAGGTATTTGGTTTATATATAGGAATCAGATATAAAAACCCCCTGTTTATTTTCTCTTATCCTCCAAGGATTAGGATAAATTTACATGAAGTAATTTTTGGCCTTTCAAATTTCCATGCTTTTAAAAAATTAAAAATAATAGTAATAATAATAATACAACCTTACCAAACACAAAAACGAGATGGATTAGAGTTTGAAAAAAAAAATAGTGTGGGGCTATTTATTTTAATATTAGAATAATTAAATAAGTAAAGTGAGTTGGAGGTTTTTTGTGGTTAATAAAGGCATATTTGGTATACTTACTAACGGTAATTACATAGGAATAGAATAAGTATTACCACAAATACAAGACAATGTAATGTAATGCTTATTATTATTCATTTGTTTAGTGACAACACAATAATAGAATCTTGAAGGCAATAGAATGAAAGCATTTTAAAACAAACTTAAGATATATTTTAGGAAATATCTTACTTTTATAATTATATTTTCTAAAAGATAATATTTTTAAATTTGAAAGAGAGAGATTAGTTATTTTTATGATTTTTTATTTTTATAACTGTTATGTGCATATAGAAAATTTATTTATTTGGAAATATGTTAATTTTAAAAATTAATAAATCTATTAAGAAATAGCCACTACCTCTCTTTTAGAGATAAATAACTATTCATCATTTTAAAGAATGACTATTCATAAGAAATGACTATTTTTTATTATAAAAACATAACTAAATTACTAAATAGCTAAACCATAAGAATAACTATTATATTACAATATCTATTACAATCTACCAAACTTACTCTAAGTCTTTTTTAGTGAGGCCTTAATGTTGTAAAAACATACTAAAAAAGATCGTGAATCTGAACTTGGGAGTCACCCTGTAGATAAAAAAAGATTACCAACATGGTAAAAGAAGTTTTATATAACATATGATTTAATCAAGAAAATAGTCACATAAACCAAAAACCTATGCAAAAGGAACAAGCATATGTAAAATCATTTGTAAAAGAGCTTGGTACCTTTTCACATTTGCTAGATGGGCAATATTGTTGATCAATGATGATGGGGTTGTTGACATTCTCCATGATGATATCTTCAAAAGTAAGGTTGAAAACATTGCCTGGATAAGGTTTAGCCCATGTTTGGACCCTCAAGCCATTTTGAGTGCCAATGAAGGTGCAATTAGTCACTGTTAATCCTCTAACATCTTCTTCATTAGGTCCCCCACCAAGGCTTCCAACACTAATTCCATGACCCAGGCCACATGTTATGTTCCTAATGTTTATGTTTCTAGAACCAGGACTCATTGATACACAATCATCTCCTATGGCTATTGTCGAATCCGTGATTTCAATATTGCTAGATGAACCAATGTGTATCCATCGGTATTGGGGCTATCTTCGGGTGCTATTATATGTATGTAATGAAATTCTATACCTTTGGATCCAAAAAGGTTCATGTGGGCATTCTTGCTGTTGATTGAAGTTAGGCTAGTAATCTTTGAATTGGTGACAAAATCAAATCTCAACGACTGGGAGGCATAAAAGAAAAACACAATGTGAATAATATGCATCTCAAACACAATTACAATTTAAAGTGTTTTGATTAAATTTTGTGGTTTATTTGACCTATTATATATATATAACAAAAGGGAATTGTTACAATAAGTAAATAAGACGTACCTAATAGCTTAATAAACTAAATAAGTAAATTTCTTTATAATTATAATTATAATTTTAAAAAGGGGTAACACAACCACAAAACACTAGATAGTAAAGAAAGAAACTGGATTGAAAATTTTTCTAATGATGAAAGAAAATGAAATCATTTTTTCAAACGAACATTTTCTAAGTACAAGGAAAAAAATAGATTATGGAAATGTGAAACTATATGACCTATAGAAAAGTCTACTGGATGAAAAGAACCAAAGGATGCAAAAATGAATAATTCAAGACAAAACACATGATTATGGGCAACACCATTTTTTAGCCCAATTTAAGAAGGATTCGTTTAAACAAGAACTTACAATGGGAAGAGATTTGCAGTTTGGATCTTTACTGCAAGTATTGTCATCCCAAGCAGAGGGACCTTGGCCATCCAATTTTCCACCACCGCCGAGTATCAACTGGTCTATATATTGGAAGGTGATCCAATGGTCAACATTAATTGTAGATGCTTTATCTGTAGGAGCTTGTAGGGTCCCTATGATTTGAAATTCTACTTGGCCCTTGCATGGGCCTTTCAACACTATAGGCCGCAACATATATGTTCCTTGTGGGATTAATACAATATTTTTTCCTTCAGATTGGCAAGCTTTGTTAAATACATTTTCAAAAACCTACAGAGACAAAAACACACAATAACAAAATTATAAAACAATTACATTGCTCTGTTAATATACTTCAATGCTGCTGACTTAAGAAATGATTCAAGATTATCCTAATTCTCTTGAGCAAAAATTACCTTACTGTTATCAGTTTTTCCATCGGCAATAGCACCATCTTCCATCACATTAAAAACTGTATTTCCTAACCCAACTTCAGAAATGCATGCTAATAAGAACATTAGGTAAACACAACGAATAACTGATATTGAACCCATATTTTTTTTCTTTTACTACTACTTCTGCTATTTGATTGTTATGGTGTTTCAGTATTTATAATGAATTTTTGTAGATAAAAATGGAATAAAATTAACAATAAAGAATGCACAATAATTTTTCAGCAATATTCCTAAATTATCCTATCTTCTCACACTTGAGCCCACCACAAATCTACGATATATATATGCTATTTTTAGAATGAAGAGAAATGAAGGGGAAGGATAAGAGAATTAAGGCGAAAGTGGCAAGAGTGTACTAAAATTATTTTTAATCATCTTCTATTCTCCTCCTCTTTTCCCTCCCTTTATCTCCTTCCATCCAAAGATAAAGTTAGTTTCTTTTTTTTTTTTTTTTTTCTTTTTCTTTTTTGTTAATGGTCCATGTGTGATAGTGTGAGGTAATAGCTTAATTTTGAAATGTTCTGAAACTGTTATAAATTTATGTTGTGCCCCTTAGGGTATTATACCTAAATTTTTCCTTTTAGCTACATAATCAAATTGCTTGCAATGTGTTCTATTCCACTAACATTATCACCCGCCAATGTAACCAGTTATTTTTTTTCATTTTCTATTTTGGACCATATTAATTCAAATAAAAAAAAATTAGGAATTAGAATCCACTCAATAAAAGTTAAACCATCAGCACCATCTTTTTTGTGAAGCCCACTTTAGGCCAGATGCATGATCGGCCCTAATAATTCATCTATAATTGATGGGTTAGATATTATGTGGATGATTTTTTGTTCAACTCAATAAGGTTGGGAGAGAGTTTTCTGAATAAGAGAAGGAAGGTATTAACAAGGAGGATAACTTTTATCATCTTCTCCTTCAAAGATTAGGATAAATTTACATGACGTAATTTTGGACTTTACAATTTCTATGCGTTAAAAAATAAAAAATAAAAACAGTGTAGGGTATTTCAATATTAGAATGATGAATGATAAATAAATTAATGAGATAATAAGTTAAGTATTTTTTAAGTGAGAAGTTAGTGTTTTAATCAAACTAGATGTTGAAATATTAAAATTCCAAAAAAAATAATTAATTTCAATTTTTTGTTAAAGAATCATTTTCTTTTTAATTTTTTGTTAAGGTATTTGTTATTTAAAAGAAGAAGTATTAAATAATAGGTTTTTTTTTAACGCCATTTTTGTTTTGTTTTTGGAGAGAGAATATTACAGGGAAACTAAAATAAACAAAAACAGAAATTCAACGGAAACAATATATAATATATATATATATATATATATTTATTTATATATATTTATATTTATATATATGAAGCTGGTTTACCAACCTTTTCCAATCGAATATTTTATGAGTTGTTTTTCGTTTACTTTTTGTTCAAGAAGAGTCAACTGGCATGAGGTTTGTGCTGATGATACGCCTAATAATCTCCACTAATTGCCCTAATGTATTGAAACCCATGACAAGTTTAGACCACTATTACTCAACTTCCATTTCAATTTCAGTAATTACAAAGTAGGATTTAGCCTCTGCTTGGATACTAATGAAAAATGAAAAATATTTCAATATTCAGCTTATTTTTACTACTATTTATTGGCTCTACTGTACTTTTTGGTACTATTCATGAGTTTTACTGTACTATTTCAGCTAACTTTTACCTTTATCTATAGTATTTTCAACAATAAGTTTTCAGTTTTAGCAAAATAAACAGTATTCAAACAGACCCTTAATATACATTTTAAAATTCAAATTATATTTGACTAATTTGATTCATATTTATCATTGTGCTATGTCTACTCTCCACTAATTACCCATGGCTTCTTCTTAAAAAAAAAAAAATTACCCATGGCAATTTTCAACTACTATTACTCACCTTCTATTTTAATTTAAGTAACAATAATAACGAATTTAACTCCATTTCAAAACTCCGTCCCACTTTGTTTGTCCTTTATTCCATTTTAGGATGTCCCAAAATATTGTCCTGTTTCTAAAAATAAAAGTTATTAATTTACTAATGTTCTTATTATACCCCTATTTTATTAATAATTCAATTTTTTGATAAATTTATTTAAGGGTAGTTTTGGAAACTTATACATTTTAAAAAGGTAGACAAGATAATAAATGATGTTCCCTTAAAAAGTTTGACTTTTCAAACAGGACAAACAAAGTGGTTGAATGGTTGATTATAGTAAGATTTAACATGCATTTCAAAACTCAAATTATGTTAACTAATTTAATGCATATTTATTATAGTGATATGTCTACTCTCCACTAATTACCCCAATTTATTCTTACCCATCATAATTCTCACACTTCCATAACAAAGTCAGACATTATATACATTTTCAAAATTCAAATTTTGTTGACTAATTTAGCTCATATGTGACGTGTCTAATTGTTTCATATTTAAAATATTATTAATTTTTTGGCTTGAGTTATATACTTTTAGTTTAAATATCAAAAAACTATTAGAAAATAATAAAGCATACATATATTAAAAGACAATTTAAGTTCATGTGTGCTTGCAAGGGATACATACCTAAATAGTTCTTGTGGTAGAAATAAAAACCTTATCTTTGAGATAAAGAACGTGATGTAAACAAACTAACCTTACATAAAACAAATTAAAAAAAAAAAAAAAAAAAACAAATAAAATGATGTCACAGAAATTTAGCCACATAGTAGTAGTATATAAATCTCTTAAAACCTAAACCTAAACCTAAACCTAAACGTAAGGACTAAATATTTATGCATTTCTTCTCTTGCTTTCCCGATGTATTTGGTTAAAAACATAAAACTAATGTCACGAGAAATTTAGCCACATAGTAGTAATATAAAATCTCTTAAAACCTAAACCTAAACCTAAACGTAAGGACTAAATATATAAACAAACTAACCTTACAAAAGCTTTAACTTTATAAGCTAAAATCTATACCGTGAGTTGTAGATCTTGAATGCTATACCATGCGTTTAGGGCTTCCTACATCTGGAGAGAGAGAGAGTTTGCGAAAACCAAAGAAAATCTCTCTATAGCTTAAGAAACACAATATAATAAAATCAAAGAGATAAAATTTTCAGAGGACAAAATATTATAGATAATTTAAAAGAATTTTGGTTTAATTCTTGAACACCGCAACTCCATAAAATTCATACTAATAATAATATTTTATGATAGCTTGATTAGAATTTTGGTGGAAAATTGTGGTGCTAACAAAGGTTTCGGTTATATATATATATATATATATATAGATGAGTATTCAATGGTGAACAAAGTACTATGTATTAATTAATATATAAACAAAACTAACCTTAGAAAAGCTGAACTTTATAAGCTAAAATCTATACCATTGTTGTAGATCTTGAATGCTTTAGGGCTTCCTACGTCAGAGAGAGAGTTTTTGCAATTTTGACTTTATATTTCTTAACTTGAGAGAGGGGTAAAATTGCTAGGGTTTTGTAGATCTTGAATGCTTTAGGGCTTCCTAATTTAAAGAGAGAGAGAGTTTGTAGAAACCGTGACTTTATATTTCTTAACTTGAGAGAAGGGTAAGGTTTCTAGGGTTTTGAGAAGTTATAATTTTTATTTATTTATTTATTTTTTAAATATTGTGCTGATTAAAATTGTTTTGAAAGCTTAGTCTTTTTATATATATATATATATATATATAATATATTATATATATATATAGATTATTAATCATTGTATAAAATAAAGGGAATAAAACAACATAGGTACCCCATATAAAATAGTTTATTAACCCTAGAGGATAGTAATATACTCATGTATTTTATTAGTGATTATGTTGAATGGTTGATTATAATATAATAAAGACTATAATTACTATTTTTTCTTTAATGTCCATTTTAAAAAATAAACAAATTCTTTTCTAAATGCAATTTCTTTCTTGATTGATTTGAATGAAAATTCATTTTGAATTACTCTATGCAAGACGGTGCAAAGCGAAGTGGATCAGGCGAGTTGGGCGTATTAAATGGATTGTTGCACAAGCCTACAAGTAACTAGTAATGGGATTTTTTTTAATATGCTCAAATACATTATTTTATTTATTTCGTATCATTATCAAAATAATATAAAAATATTTTAAATAATATAAAAACTTAATGATCATTTGTTAAAATCAAAATAGTGTTTTCGTTCATTTAAATATGAAAACAAAACTCACTGCAACAATTTGAAACAAAATAGCAAAAAACCAAAACGTTCACTTTCTCTTATCAATCTTCTTTTTCTTCATATCATCCTCTTAAATAGGCTACATAGCATTCAAAGGAATTTTTTATTTTTTTAGAATCAAATTTCAAAGTCAATTACAATTTACAAATATGAGATGAAAATGGCCAAATACCACCCTTCCATAAAATTTGTAGCAAAAAAACATTGTTTCAAAACTAAATGGAGATCTACCACTTTTTCTAGTACTCAAGTTCACTAAACTCAAGTTCCCTATTTTCTATTCCACCGTGGCATTGGCTGACATGGCATTTGGGATTAAAAAATACCACTTTGTACTCGAGTTTCCTAGGGTCGAGTCATTCATATAGTGTGGTACCCGAGTCCACTAAACTCGGTATCAATCAGATTAAAAAGTAAACTCTCTAAATCAGATAGTGTGGTACTCGAGTTCCCTGTTACCCACAATTAAACTCTCTGAATCTCCCTCTCACTCTCTCAATCTCGCTATCATCTCACTCTAACTCTCCCACACACTCTCAATCTCCCTCTTAGTCTCGGTCTCGCTCTCATTCTCAGCCTCCCTCTCGCTCTCTCAACCTCCCTCACAATCTCGGTCTCGCTCTATACTCTTCCTCTTGCTCACGCTCTGTACTCTCACTCTTAGTCTACATCTTCAGTTTGGAATCACAAGGTATGTCTCCTTATCTCAATATTTGTTTGAGCATTGGGGGTTTAGGGTTATTTGTGGGTATGTGTCGGTATTTGTCGATATTTATGGGTATTTGTGAGATTGAGTAGGTTGCTTAGAATATATAGAGGATCCATAGTTGAGCCTAAATTTTTTTGGGGCTTGATGTTATTGAATAATGAGTAGGATGCTTCGACTATTAAAGTGAGGGTGAGGGTTGATTTTAATAATGTTGAGAGACTTTCATTTTAGAAATTTCTTCCATCTAAAACTTGTGGCTTTCTCATTTATTTATTTAGGGGTGAAAATGTTTTATCTTGTATGTTGGTGTATTCTATTTCTATTAGCTGAATATGTTGTAATCTACTTAACATTCTAAAGTTTAATTCATTTTTTTTTTTTATGAAATCAATGAAGGCTGCATTAAATATATATTATTGCCATTTTTAGTCAAATATGTTTATAATTAAAAATAAATAAATAAGAAGAAGAAGAAAGTTTATGTATTTGAAGTGAATTTCTAATTGTGAACTACCATACCAATTTCAAAGATCATGCTTGTAGTTTAGACACCCTCCCATTGTAATGCCATGACTCTGTTTACGTACCAGGCATAAACACATCCAAAACAAATGACTTTACTTTACCCTAATGCAATTCTTTTTCTTTTAAATTTGCCAATAAACTATAACACAAGTAACACTTTTTGCTTCGTCTAGTAGTTTATTGAATCTACTTGTAAGGTATATAGCCACTCTCTCTTGAATGAAATTCAAGCCTATAAAAGAAATTCATTAAAGAAAAAGTATGAACTTAATTATGTGAATTTTCCTCATGTGTCATGCTCCTTAAAAAGAGAATTAGAATGTTCATACTTTGTATTTGGCCTAATGGGCCAGTAGTTACTTAATGGGCCATTAATCACCTTTAATTTATGCCAGATATGGACCCACATCTTAATTGAAGAAAAGTCTTCTACACCAAGTTCACCTATTTCATATTGAAATGGGATTCATTAATAAGAAATTAGAGTCCCATGTGGGCTGGACTCCTGGGTGCATGCAGCCGTGCACCCCAACAAGATATCCATAAAGACCCACACAAAATAAGAAATTGTTAAAAACTATAAAAAATAAATAAATAAAATAAAATAAAAATAAAGCTCGTCATTTTTTCTAAAAAAATATTCAGTTTTTTTTTTTTTTTTCCCAATAAGATTGGACGTGTTAATTTCATCTTTCTTCTGTTATTTTGAATTTACTCCAAAATGTACAATTCAATTCTCAAATGGTATATGTTTAATCATTATGAATAAAATAAAATTAAAAAAAAAAAACATTTATTTGGAAGAAAACAGACGAAATAGAGAAAAGAGAAGAGATTGAGTAAATGCAGGTATGTCATATGTGGGTATATATAATTATAAAACAGAGTAACTGCACGAACCGATCGAAAAATGACAAACTAGCCGTTGCAATGAACATCAAGAACAGACTTTAAACTAACTAACTGCACCTTTATCCAATTGAAATAATACAAGTGTCTATTAATAACTAATCTTGAATACACGACTTGTAGCTGAACTGCAGACCAAAACCACGACTTGTAGTAGGAGCTAAACGACTTTGTGGTGAAGCTGTGATAAATGGGACGACGACATGTTTTTCTGAATTCTGGAAACATATTCAGCGGCAATTTATTTTTAATAATATTTTTGAGAGGGGATTGTTTTGGAGACAATGAATTTTTTTCATTAAAAATAAAAAGGATTCTAACTTCATTGTTTATATGGGAAACATATTTTTGTGACATTTTTGTAAAAGAGAGGGATCATGTAGTTCCATACTTGTACCTAATGTACAATAGCTATATCTCTTTGTTAATGATTAATGCAGCTAGACCAAAGTAGACTAAATTGAACTAATTTTTTTTTTTTTTTTTAGATAACTATGGCTACAGGTTTTTCTCTTTAAATTTGGGGTGTTGTAATAAATTTTTTGAAAAAATTTATTCAATTCTCAACCTTCTTTCTTTCTCTCTTTTTCTATATATATATATATATATATATATATATATTCTTGTTTTGAGGAATTGTAGGCTATGATTGAAATTCTTGTTCTGTGAGCATGGTTTGTGTTTAATTTTAAGTATATTTTTTGTTCAAATGACAACTATTTTAATTCTCCTTAGAATTAATATATATATATATATATATATATATATATTATATATTATATATATAATTTATTTATTTATTATCAACGCAGAAGAATGTTAAGGTTTCTGAGCTTTCTTGAATTCAGGAATATTATTTGGAATTTGAAAAAAATTTTGAATTTTTAGTTAGTGTACAGATGAACAATTGGGAGAATGTAATCGCAATTCTCATTGATTCTATGAAATGATACATCTCTCTTTTATATACAAGAAAACAGGGTAAGAAATTAGCTAACTAATATAACGGCTACAATAGAAAGAATAACAGAAAATCCCACCAACTCTAACAGCCTATCAGTAAAAACCACGTGGTAAAGTCTCTAATTAATAAATAGTCTAAACGATGCTTAGTTTACAGTGAAATTATTTATACGACAAGTAGCATAACAATAGCTTAGAACTAAGCAACAAAAGCACACTGAGATGTTTAATTGCTTCAATCTTTAATATATACTTTGTTGTGGATCAAATTTCAGTTAATTTTATATACAGTAAACAAATCATATTCAATTATATTTTATCCAAAACCAAGACATGTCTAGCTCTAGCCAAAATGAATTTGATTCATACTCCTTAAAATGCATAGCCTCTTTCATTGCATATTCTTTTTGCTAAGCACAACTTGTACAGTATAAACGCTACCAGCATTTGACAAAGTTTGATGCTTAATTTTGCAACCCGTTTGTTCATCATTAACCTTTGCAAAATCTACAAAGACCGTTTGTTTGTGTCTTGTGAAGCTCATCATGAACACCTCTAGAATGCATTCAACCCTTTCACTTCACTTCTTTAGTAATTTTCCTTGTTTCTTTTGACTCTACTTCAAATAATACAATTCAAATTGAAAATTGAATATGTTCAATCAATATCTGAAAAAAAAAAAGACTTCAATTATCTCTTATCACAATTATCCCAATCAAATTATCCCAAAAATAGTAGGGAAACATGTTTGAAATCCATTTTTGAATTGTCAGTACAATCTTGTGGATCAACAGGTCTCATGAAATTAAGCAAAGATTTAGATTCGGATGACTTTGCTCAACCCAAATACTTTTTTACAGTACTCCTTTTACAGCTTCAACTCTAACCTGCGTTATCTAGATTTTTAGAGTACAAATAAAATCCAAAACATAAGAAAATAACTTGGAATCAGCAAACATTAAAAACATAACGTTTTCAATAAGCAGTCTGTTAAAACTGAAGAAGCAGATTTCTCGTACTGAGGCCACACATAAATAAAACGGCTGCGTTTTATAATGGGACGACTGCAATTTAACTGAAGCGGCGTCGTTTTTTGTTCAGCGTATGTTTAAATGAAGGGAACGACGTCATGCTACTTAAAGAGAAATGCTTACGTGGAATTCCACTACAAGTGCTTAACATGCTTAAACACGTGTTCCTATTATTGCGGCAAATATTTTAGATTTCCTGTTTTGGTAGTTAACATTTGTCCAAATTTTATTTTAACGCACAAAAATTTGCTTTTTCTACTTTGATATAGCATTTGAAAATACACTTCATGCTGGGACTTAAATAATGCTCCTAAGTGCAGGATTGTCATGAAGTAATAATTCGATAAGTCTAAGATTAAATCTATAAGGAAAAGGGAATTGATTAGCAAACTATAAGAAAATAAAACTAAAATAATAAAGTTTAATTAAAGAGATTTTTAATGGTTTAGTAAATGTAATTTAAATTGAGAGAAAATAAAAATATATTAAGGTGCTAAGGTTTAGGAATCCACACACAACACATCTATTAGTAGTCTTAACAATATTTATTTTATAACTCAACTAAAATTCATACAGATGATGATCTTAGTCGAAAGATTTAACAATAAAAACTCAAGAATTAATTGTCTAAGGTAATTTCATGAAATTGATTGATTTTAGGTAAAATAAAACTAGTGAATTAGCTCTCAGGGAATACTAAGCATTTGACATGCTTGGAGTCTATGATAAATCAAAGGATTATACAGAACTAAACACTTTTCTAAATGAGTAAAAAAATAAAAAATAAATAAATAAATAAAACATTAAAACATAAGCATTAAAACCAATAAATAATTGTTAAGAACATACCAATAAACGGTTGAGTTTTACCCCTTGCCTTAACAAGGCTTCTAACAAGGCTTCATATAATACAAATAAAACTCTAAAAACTGTAAAGAAATTTTAAGAAAACCTAAATTACATTCTATGGTAGCTATCCTCTGAATTTTGCCCTAAATAGCCTTTAAATAGGTCAAGGAATCTTATTACAAGTTGAATTTCCGTTTGGAGAAAATTTCAGGTTTTTATGCTTCACTTAACCAACGTTTTTGGCCAATTTAACTTCAGAATCAGACTTTTGGTAAACTACAAAGTTGTAGCCCTTTAAGTTCGATTTCCAACCCAACTTGAATCATCTCGATTGGACATCTAAGCTGAAAGTTATTCTAAAAATACTAACTGTTGCATGCAGACTGAATCTTAATCCAAATTGGACTTCGATTTGGTGCAAATTTCCTTTAATTCCTTACTCTAATTGGACTTGAATTTAATTAGGTTGACCTTCTTTGACTTTATCATGGCCCTTGTAAAAGTAAAGTCCATTAGTTTTCTTCTTTGCACAAATCCACTTATTTAATTTCATTATCCTACAAAAGACAAATTCATGCATTAAAATTCAATTAAGCACAAAATTAATTATTTAGCATTATTCCCAAACCAACTATAAATGCATGAATTAACTTGAAATAAGTATGATAATGATTTCTAATAATGATATAAATATGCAAAATTAAGTTATTATCACTTCACGTCAATTATTTTTATTTTCATATGCCATTATTTTTTAATCTCTCTCTCTCTCTCTCTCTCTCTCTCTCTCTCTCTCTCTCTCTCTCTCTCTCTCTCTCTCTCTCTCTCTCTCTCTTTGATGCATCAAACTCATCAACAATCAAACACCATTCTCTACTAGCAAACCCACCACCACTCCCACAACTCACCACCACCTCAAAGGCTTAAACCCACCACCATTCTTGCACAAACCACCCTCCCTCCTTAGATGCTTAGACCCACCATCATTATCACAACCCACTACCACCTTTGCCTCAAAGGCTCAAACCCACAACTCATAACCACCACCTCCACCAAAACCATCAACAAAGACACCAAATCCAACAAAACCCATTGTAATCTCCTCCAACAAACCCACACCGATCTCATCTAACAAACCAACAAACAAGAGAGAGAGAGAGAGAGAGAGAGAGAGAGGCAAACTTAGCGAGACCCGTTGTGGGTGGAGATCACTAAGAGAGAATGTGAGAGAGAATGTGTGAGAGAAAGGTATGTGAAAGGAGAGATAGAAAAATAGAATAAAAAAATGAGAGGAGAGAGAAAAAGAAAAAGAAATTAAATTTTCTTTTTAGCATTGGTGTTTGTATTGTCATTTAGAACATTTTTTGGCATGACTCATCCTTTCACGTATTCCATGACAAATTTTTTGGCATTTAGAACATTTCATGTAAATGGTTTTATTGTGTTTGGTGTGCCACATGCCAAATATTTGGCATTTGGCACACTTGATGCTAGTGTTGTTACAGTTTTTTTTTTTTTCCCACATTTTCTTATTTTCCAAACTTAAGTGTATATAAGAGTCTGAGCATTGTATATGAATGTTCAAATAGTGTGTAAAACACCTTGAATGTTTAGACCCCCAAAATACAAATTATCAATTTACCAGCTTATTATCAAACAATGTATGTGCATAATATGAAAATAAGCTAAAATAGAATTGATAAAACAATCTAAACCAAATAAAATCACAACCACAACAGAAATTAAATGGCAAAGATTAAAGGAAGAGAGATGCAAACATAAAAAAAAAAAAAAAAAAAAACAGCGATGTGTTATCGAAGAGGAAACCAAAGTCCTCGGCATAAAACCTCTCCACCGCCCTCCAAGCGATCAATAATCCACTAGAGAATGAAGCTGGGATACATGAATAGCAAAAGACCCTCCAAGCCTAATCTACCCAGTGTACCTAAGCCCTCCAAGCTTCTTGCTCTAATGAGGTTACGCCGAACCTTTATCTTCTCTAACTTATCGGATCCCGCTATAACCCATAGTATCAACCAATATCAATTGGTCCCTTCCTAACTGCTTCCCAAGTACCAAATAGCCTCCTCACAAATATGGATATGGTGAGAAAAATGTTTTGGCTAATGTACCTCTCAAGGATGTATCAATGGAGAGGGTGAAAGTAGAGGAATTTGGAGAATCAAAGGATGAAGATTGTAGATAAGTCAATATTGTTTTTCTCTAGGGCTTCTCTCTCAAAATTCTCTCTAGAAGCTCTCTACAATACGTGGGTATAAGGGCTATTTATATTGTTGTGTGTTTGGAATGTGAAATGTCGCTTTTCCTAAACAGTGGTCTCAGCGACTTGGCCTCACGACTAGACTAAGTCACGAGCTAACCGCCTAGCCAACCTAGGACTTTTGTCCTGTAGTGTAACAAACGTGACTCTTGACTCCTCCGCATGCTTCACACATGTGCCTCTTTGGCGACTTGCCCCCAGCGAGCCGCCGCGAGGCCCTATTGAGTTGCACACTTCTGAGTTTTTCTTCACACTTTCTCACACACTACCCTTACATGATTCCCACCTAAATACAGGGTTTCTAAATGCTAAATTACAAACAAATTTGGTACTGAATAAAGCCAACAAAATGGTTGATTAAATTCAACCTTACAATATATCCACACTCCAACTAATCCATGTTTGATTAAATACAAAAAAAAAAAAAAAAATGACTAATGACTGATGTGATGGGGATGAGGAAGCGTCCAGAAGTAGAACATGTCTACCTCTAGAAAACAAGAAACAAAACATGTTTGTTTCTAAAAATAACATCGAATCCACGAGGATTCCTTGAATCCATAAGGAGAAAATGTCGAGAATTCACCAGAGAATAAAAAGACAAAAGTCTGAATTTTATTAATTGAATAATTGTTAAAAAACGTGTACAGACTTAGGGTCCTATTTAAGGGCTCTGTAAACTTGATAGACAAGAAAATATTTTTTAAAATAATTCCTAATTAATACCTAACTATAACAGGAACCACATTTGACCTAAAAAGCATTAAAAACACCTAAAAACAAGGAAATAAATGCCCTAAACCTAAAATAACGAAAATTACATAAAAATACCAAAAATAACAAATTACATAAATTAATTTGAAGATTCTGTACTACATCAAACCCCTCCACTTGAAACAAACTCGTCCTCGAGTTGATGGTTGAAATCTGGAATCTTCCATGCCAAGTGAACAAATACTTTGAATACTTCATCTTCTTTGTATTCTTACCAAACTTGAAAGTCATCAATTGGGCAACTTGAACTTCTGGTCCCTTGATCTTCATGCAATTAAAAATATTTACCAAATAATAGTCAATGATCAAATCAAATCTTTCCACCCCAATAAAATCAATATACTTTATTTTGGTGCCTCCCACCAAAATAATAGGAGCTTGAACATTGCAATCATTTAACTTGACTTCATCGAGATCATTGACAATTTCCTCTATAATTTCTTTTTTAATGGTCTCTACTATCTTGACTTCAAGATCTTTCTCTATAATAGGGTCTTCATTAATCTCCTCCACATTCTTGATTTCTAGTTCTTCTTCTATAACAAGGCCTTCATTAATTTTCTCAAAAATCTCTATATTTTCTTCTTTGACTTCTACATATTCTTCAAGAAAAGTATTTTCTTCAATATGTAATTCTTCCTTTAATGGTGGAATATATGACTCTTCAAAATAATTTAAATATGAACTTCTTGGCCAATAATAATCTTGTATTGTATACAACAAGATTTCTTCTAAATCCAAATGAGAAAAATTTGATAGCAAGCATCTTTTTCATCCTTGGCCATGAATGAATCTTATCTTTACCTTCTCGGATTCTATTAGATTGTACTCGTTCCCACCAACGTAAGGCATACTCACTAAGTTTATATAAAGCAAGTCCAACTTTTCTCTCATAATAAATATTCTCAAGGTCAAATAAATCCTCTAGATCAAGTAACCAATCAAGAAAATCTTCTTTATAAAAATAACCATTAAAACTTGCAATTCTTTTATAAGGCTTATATGAAATTTTCTTACCAATAGGTTGCCCGTGAGTTATGTCTCTGTGATGTTTATCCCTATTGTCTCCATGCTCCAATGATGGCATCTTAGCAAAGACATTTGTGAGTGCTAGCTATATGTCACATAATACTTGCTAAGTTTTCTATTACTGAAATTGCTACCATCTCATATGTTAGCCACCAAACCAGGATAAGTCAAGGCTATGATACCAACTAATGCGGGATGCGGAAGCGTCAAGAAGCAAAACACGTCTACCTCTAGAAAACAAGAAACAAAACATGTTTGCTTTTGAAAATAACCTTGAATCCACAAAGAGAAAGGGTTTGGAATCCATCAGAGAATAGAAAGACAAAAGTCTGAATTTTATTGATTGAATAATTGTTAAAAAAACGTGTACAGACTTAAGGGCCTATTCAAGGGCTCCGTAAAACATGACAGACAAGAAAATAATTGTTACCTAACCATAATAGGAACCAAATTTGACCTAAAAAACATTAAAAACAGGAAATAAATGCCCTAAACCTAAAATAACGAAAATTACATAAAAATACCAAAAATAATAAATTACATAAATTAATTTGAAGATTTTGTCCCATATCACAATTCTAGCCCACAACACACAAAATTCCATCATTAAAATGCTAGGGCATGGTTTCATTCAACAAATTAACCAAGGTGTTACATGTAGAGTTGTCAAATGGGTTTGGGGTGGGCATAATTAGGTTGGGTATATAAAACTCATTTACCCATTAAAACATATTTAACTAATTTAATTATTTTTTTTTTAACCCAAACCCAACCCAACCCAACCCAATTATAATGGGTAAACCCCAACCCACCCAATTATCAAAATTACCAAAATGCCCATAAACACAAAGAATAGCACGAGAGAGGAAAATAGGGGAATGTGCACCGTTTGGTTACTGAGAAAATTTAGAAAAATAAGGAAATGAATTTTGAAAATTGGATTCCAATTATTTACGAACTGAAAACCAACACAAAAAAAAAAAAAAAAAAAAAATGCTTTCTCCTCCTCCTCCGAAACCCCCAAGCTCATCATCCATCCTAACCCAGCCCAGACCCGAATCTACGGCATTGCGTGTCAAGTCAAGTACCTTGTTGACTCCCCGGAGAACATTTGGGGATGCCTCAATGAGTCCATGTTTGTCAAGTCCATGTTCTTCGAATTTTCCTCTGCTTCACCATCAATGGCGGTCGTCAAGAGCTCAAGGTTCAGATCTCGCAGGCGAGCCACGAGCGATTCTTTGGAGCGAGAGCTTCCGATTTCGGCTTACGTCGATGCATTGGCTGGCGTCACCGTCATTGACGAGATTCACCCTAATCGGGTTCTTCCCGTCGATCATCCAATCATTTCCAGCTTCAATTCCATCTAGAATTTCTCTCAAGGTTTGGAAAATGCTTCCTTCAATGCTTCGAACCACTAGAAATGGACTCTAGTGAGCTCTCTTTTAATGCTTTTGTTAAAGATATTAATGAAATTGGAATGCTTTTGGTTGCCGAGAAAGTTAGGGAAACAAAATAAGAAAATTAGAGTCTAATTTTGTCCGAGGGCTGGGTTTTTTTTTTTTTTTTTTTTTTTAATATATGAAAAGGGCTAGGTTGAATTTGGGTATATTATTTTTGGGTTAAATGGGGTTCAATGGGTTCTTAGTTAAAACCCAATAATCATTGGGTCTAATTGGGTTGATGCCCATTTAACCCAATTAATAATTGGGTGGGTTTGGATTCAATTAAAGTGGGTGGGTTTGGATGGACAAATGGGTTTGGACTTACTTTGCCACCCCTAGTTACATGTAAGTTATGTGTATAGGGCGTAGTCGGGATTATTATTAAATTTTTTTTTTTTTTGGAGGGTTGAATTACATATTTATATGTTAGTCATAACTCATAAATATATTATATACAAAATAGAAGTGCTACATCCACTATGTTTTCACAATAAATTTTAAGTAGTAAGTTATTACTAGTTCTAATTTAAAACCATCACTAAAGTTATTTTTTTGTCCATTAGTTGAAATTTAAAAGTTCAAAGGATCATTAAAATGGAACTAGAGTTTAGTTAGTTTTAGTTTTAAATGTCAAAAAGAAAAAAAAATGGGATAAAAGACTTAATGATATAGTGCTCAAATACTACGTATTGCAAATTTGGAATTACAAAATTTTGGTTGGGTATTTGGGTTGAACTGATTCTGTTGCTCTAAAGTTGAATTATCATCTATTGATTGTTGTCCTAAATTTTAGTATATCAATTTCATTATGGTCCATTTGGAACAACTTATTTAGCTAAAATTGAAAACTTTGTATTAAAAGTAATATAGAAAAAAGCTAAAAGCTAGTTAAATAGTAAAATGAGACTTATAAATAATACCAAAAAGTGCAATAGAACCTAAGAATAATAGCAAAAATAAGCTAAAAACTCTAATAAGTTGTTGGTGAAGCGTAATTTTATTGTGCATGGGTGAAGCGTAATGAACTGAGATTTGAAATCCAAAGCACAACATCATGAATCTTTTTCTTTTTTTCTTTTTTTGATAGGACAAAATGATGAATCTTATCATTTGAGAAAAGTCAAAAAGTTTATGAACATGAGTAACGAAATCTAAGAAAAAATGGTAGAGTAGAGACATTGATTTTCTTCTGAGTGTTTGCTTTCTTGTGTTTGGCACATCTTTCTTCGAGAATATATGTTTTCTTCAAACGAAATTTCTTCACCTGCGCACTAATGTAAAAAAACTCAACAGTTTTTATTTTCTTCATAATATAATATACAATAATATGTTGTAGAAAGTGCCATCCACGTCAAGTCAAAACGTGTTTTAGGCCCTGCCCAGTGTCCAGGATATTTGCGAATCAAAATTTCATTCAATTCAACATTCTTTTGATTAGATAGGAGATATTGGAATTTCTTTTTCTTGACTTTGTGAAATATATATAGCTTTAGCTAGTTACTATAAACTAAAAAGTAATGTGCTTTATTATATTATTATAAACCAAAAATTGTGATTATTAAGAATATCTTCTAAGAAAGTGCCATGGATGTGACCCAAAATTTTGACAGCAAACAGTAATGATTTCTAGAAATCCATTTCTAAATAGGTAACTAGGGCCTAGTGGTGGTTTATTCTAATTTTTACATTCGATCTCTGCCTCATTTTATGAAAGTTGTTATGCTTATTAGTTCTTTGACAAAATGCAAAAAGAGCCTTCAACATTGGGTAAATCATCCTTTTGTCTCACTTTTATTAGGTGGAATGAAAGATGTCCTACTCCTACAATATTGATGTATTTCTACACGGTGTCAAAATTTTACTGTGCATGGGAAGCTTTAATGAATTGATGAGCTCATGGAATGAGAGGCACAATACTATGAATTTTATCATCTAAAACTACAAGTTAAACAAAAATTTATGAATGTCATAATTTTAAGTGTGTCAAAAATGAAATGGAGACATATTGATTATCTTGTTAGTCAGTGTTTGTGCCTTGGAAATTCTTTCTAGTGCTGGCCAACTTTCTTCAAAGTATTGTTTCTTTACTCAAATTAAATTTCTTCCCATTCAACCAATGCCAGGTGAACAAAGGAGCAAGAAATGCAGTCACCTAAGGCCCCAAGTAAAAAAAAGACCCCCAAATTTTAACCAATAAGGTTATTTATAATCAATAAATAAAATAATATTTTTTTACCAGATGAAAAAAAAAATTAAAAAATAGAGAAAAATGCAACGTCTACAATATTTTTTACAACACTTTTACAATTATGCTAAGTAGTAGGTTGTTACAACCTGTTATTGATGGCAAAAAAATAATTATAGTGATATTTTCAAAGAAAAAAAAAAAGCAACTTAAAATCTAGGATTTGTTGTAAAAAAATATTGTGAATGTTGTACTTCTAAAAAGCAACTTAAAATCTAGGATTTGTTGTAAAAAAATATTGTGAATGTTGTACTTCTAAAAAAAATAAGAATAATAATAAGAGTTTAATTAGCAAATTTTTACTAGTTCTCATCTAAGTCCACCACTAACACCATTTTTTTACTTACTATTATCAATCTACCATATCAACAAGTATGAAAAATTTTGTCAAATTTTTTCTGTTTATAAAATTTCTAAAAAAGAAAAAAATTTCTATATAGTTTTTGTTAATTAGTAGTAATTTTGCATATAAAATAAGATAATCAATTTTTGCCTTAGGTCCCCAAATATATTAAGCCGCCCCTGCATTCAACCTAACGTTAGATATACTCCATAGTTGTGTGGAAAATGCCATCCACATCTGTTGGAGTGGGCCGTGTGTGGTTTGAATTGCCACAAGCCCACGTCCACCTGTTGAACAAATCCTATTTGTAATAGGATTTGCTACTCCAGCCGACTTTACATAAAGTAATATATATATATATATATATATATATATATTATATTTTAAGGGCTGCCGTGAGATTAAAAGAAAGAAAAATTCCAATTAACCTAGTGAGCAAGCCGCATGAGAGAAAATAGAGAAAAGAAAGGCATGTCACTTCTATTCTTATTTTTTTCTGTGAGAGAGTGCTAGGGTGTAATTGGGATTTGGGTTTCTTGAAAGTGTTCTTGTGCACTATTGTATCTTTCCCTGATAATAGTGAAATCCCCGCAACTCCGTGGACGTAGACAAATTGCCGAACCACGTAAATATTGTCTTGTGCGTGTGATTATTTTTCTTTGACGTGTGTTTTCTCTATTT
Source organism: Quercus dentata (assembly GCA_028216015.1). Lineage (NCBI taxonomy): Eukaryota > Viridiplantae > Streptophyta > Magnoliopsida > Fagales > Fagaceae > Quercus > Quercus dentata. Next base: position 11,012,272 of record CP116451.1, read on the forward strand.
GTTTTGTTTCTCACGGGTTGGGATTTTGGTTAAATTCCCTACAACTGGTATCAGAGCCTAGAGTTAGGTTTGAGTGGGAGCAATGGCGGAGGAAGCAAGAAAGGCGTCGGAATAGAAAAGTTTGATGGCAAAAACTTCGCGTATTGGAGGATGCATTTGAAGATTATCTCTATGGGAGGAAATTGCATTTGCCTCTTTTGGGGACAAAACCATGAGGCTATGAAGGCTGAGGAATGGGCTCTTCTTGATAGAACAATTGGGAGTTATTAGGTTAACTCTTTTAGGTCATTGCACACAATGTTGTAAAGGAGAAGACCACAAGGATTGATGAAGGCTTTGTCCAAACATATGTATGAAAAGCCGAAAAAACAATAAAGTGCACTTGATGAAGAAACTGTTCAATCAAGATGGCGGAGAATGCATCAAGAGCACAACATCTGAATGAATTTAACATTATCACAAATCAATTGTCGCCTGTAGAAAATTGACTTTGATGATGAGATCCGTGCACTATCGTTTTGGCTTCTTTGCCAAACAGGTTGGGAGGCAATGAGGATGGCGGTAAGCAATTCTACAGAAAAGGAAAAACTCAAGTACAATGATATACGAGATTTAATTCTGGCCGAGGAGATTCGCAGAAGAGATGCAGGTGAATCCTCAAGATCTGGTTCTGCCCTAAATCTTGAGACAAGAGGCGGAGGTAATAAAAAAAATTCAAATCGGGGCAGATCAAAATCCAGAAATTCTAATCGGAATGTATAAATCTAGATCGAACCAACAAGTACAATCTGGAATTGTGGGAAAACAGTCCCTTTCTAATCAATGCAAAAGTCCTAAGAAGAAGAATGAAGATGATTACTCAATCTTTGTTGAATGAAGATTACAGGATGCATTACTTCTTGTCCAGCATGAGAGATTGATCCACTTGATGATTGGGTTTTGGATTCGAGCTTCGTTTCATACCACTCCACACCGAGAATCATCATTAATTATGTTGCGGTGATTTTGGTAAGGTGTATTTGGTGATGGTTCAGCCTTGGATGTTGTGGGTATGGGAGATGTTCGAATATTGTTGCCCAATGGGTCCGTTTGGTTCTTCGAGAAGATTCGACATATTCCCGACCTGAGGAGGAATCTGATTTCTTTGGACAACTTGATGATGAAGGGCATGCAATACTATTTGTTGGTGGTACTTGGAACGTTACAAGGGGAGCTAGGGTATTGGCTCATGGAAAGAAAACTTCACTCAATTCCATCTACATGACCTCAAGTCCAAGAGACACAATTGCGATTCTTCCTTCAATGCAAATCTTGATACAAAATGCCTATGGCATCGCAATGCTTGGTCACATGAGTGAGAAAGGGATGAAGATGTCATGCCTGTCAAAAGGAAAACTACCAGAATTGAAGTTCATTGATTTTGACATGTGTGAAAGTTCATCTTAGGAAAGCGAAAAAAGTGAGCTTCTTGAAAAACGGCGGGACACCGAAGGCTGAAAAATTGGAGTTAGTTACACACACCGATTTGTGGGGGCCTTCTCCGTTTGCATCCCTTGGAGGTTCAAGGTACTACATCACTTTTATTGATGACTCAAGCGAAAAGGTATGAGTTTATTTTCCCATTTAAAAATAAATTGATGTATTTGAAACCTTTAAGAAGTGGAAGGCCATGGTTGAGACACAAATGGGTTTGAAAATAAAATGTTTGAGGTCGGATAATGGAGGAGAGTACATAGATGGAGGGTTCGAGTGAGTATTGTGCTACACAAATTAGGATGGAGAAGACCATTCTGGGGACACCACAATTTAATGGTGTGGCTGAGCGCATGAATCAGAACTCTCAATGAGCGTGCTAGGAGTATGAGGTTGCATGTTTTCTACCAAAAACTTTTTGGGTAGAAGTTATTACTAGTTCTAATTTGAAACCATCGATAAACCGAGGACCTTTTTTTTTCCCATGGAGTTTAGACTTCCCGAGGAGGTTTGGAGCGATAAAGAGGTAAAGTTTTCAACTTAAAAGTTTTTGGTTGTGTTTCCTATGTTCATATTGATTCTGATGCTCGTAAAAACTTGATGCAAAGTCTAAAATATGTTTTTCATTGGCTATGGTGATGAGAAATTTGGCTATAGGTTTTGGGATGAACAAAACAGGAAAATCATCAAGTAGAAATGTGATATTTAATGAACATGTTATGTACAAGGAATTTTAATCATATCAATTTCATTATAGATCAAAAGAAACAAGTTTGTCAACTTAGATGAATTGAAAACTTTGTATTAAAAGGGGTGAAGAAGATAAAGAGAATGTAAATTCTAGTTAGATAGTACAATGATACTTATAATAATACCAAAATCTTCCATAGAACATTAGACCTCCATAGCAAAATTCACCCACTCTAAATTATCTCTAATGAGCTGATGGTGGTGAGCCGTAATTGTTATGATGAAGCCTTGCAAGATGAAATTCAAGCAAGTGGGAGTTAGCCATAAAGGATGAGATGGATTCCTTGTTGGGGAATCTTTTTGGGAACTTTTTTTTGATAGGAAAAAAGGCTTTGCACAACAAGTGGGTATAGTCAAAAGAATGAGCATGATGGTAGCAAACGTTAAAGGCTAAGATTAGTTGTTAAAGGGTTCCAGAGTAGAAGGCATTGACTTTCTTCTGAGATATTTTCTCCGTGTTTGGCAAGATGTCAACAATCGAGAATATATGTTTTGGTGGCGAAAAAACTTACATCTTGAGCACTTAGATGTAAAAACTCAACATTCCTTCATGGTGACTTGGAGGAAGATCTTTACATGATTCATGTTGTAGAAAGTTCATTGCTCAAGGACAAGAGAATTTAGTATGCAAAAGAAAGAGCTTGTATGGCCTAAAGCAAGCTCCTAGGATATTACAAGAAATTTGAAAATTTTATTCAATTCAACATTCTTTTCAAGAGATGTGAAGACATTGATCATTTTTGCTATGTTAAGTTTTTTGACAATTCTTACATCATATTAGCTTGTGGATGATATGCTTACTATAAAGCATTGAGGAGATTAATAATTAAGAAGCAATTATCCAAACCAATAAAGGATTTGGGATTATTAAGCAAATCTTTGGTATGAGAATCATTAGAGACAAGACTAATGGTACATTGAAGCTTTCAAATCGATTTGAAGAAAGTTCTCATTCAACATGAATGAAGCTAAACTAGCACACCCTTGGGTAGTCATTTCAAACTAAGCAAAGAACAATCACCGAAGATTCTCTGACCACATGAGCAAGGTGCCCTATGCCTCGTTGTTATGCTTATTGATGTATCTTTGGTGTGTACAAGGCCGTAGAGCCATTGCACATGCAAGTAAATCAGTTGTGTCTCATTCATGATTAGGCCTGGAATGAAAGATTGGGAGGCTCCTCAATGGGTTGATGATATTTCTAAGGGTTCAAAACATGTCTTTGCTTCATGGGAAGTTTGAAACTGAATTATGTAGATGCTCATTTTACTTGGAATATTGATAGTAGAAAAATACTATGGGTTTGTTTTTACTCTCATCTAAAACTATATCATGGGCTTCAAATCTAAAAGATTGTTACTTTGTCTGTCATAATTTTAAGTATGTTGCAAAAATGAAATGGAAAGGAGATGATTTGGCTACATGGTTTCTTAGATGAATTGGGTAAGAAGCGGAGATGGGCATTCTACACTAGTGCTGGTGCAATCTTTCTTGCCAAGAATTGTTTCTTTTCATTCAAAGTTTCTTCACATTCAACAAAATACCACTTTATCCGTTACCTTGTTGAAGATAAGTCACCTAATGCTTGAGAAGATTTGTGGATCTAAGAACCCCAAATGTTGACTAAGGGTGTCACTTTGAATCAATGAATAAAATAATTGGTCTTCTAGCTTGAGGAAAAAAATTAAAAAAGTTGCGGGGATGAGGGATTGTGTTATGGAAGATTGTTTGATGTTTGCAGCTTTTTAGCCCTTAAGGGCTAAGGTGGAGCTGATGGAGGAGTTTACAACGTGTAGCTTGATCAATTCAAGCCAAGGTGGAGATTTGTTGGAGTGGGCCGTGTGTGGCAAAGAAAAACAAGCCCACGTAAAACAAATCCTATTTGTAAAAAATTTGCTACTCCATGTTGACTTTACATAAAGTAATATATATATATATATATATATATTATATTTTAAGTTCTCATCTAGATTAAAAGAAAGAAAAATTCCAATTAACCTAGTGAGCAAGCTACCATGAGAGAAAAAGAGAAAAGAGAGTCAAATTTTTCTATTCTTATTTTTTTCTAAAAAAGTGCTAGGGTGTAATTGGGATTTGGGTTTTTGAGAGTGTTCTTAGTGCACTATTGTATCTTTCCATAATAGTGAAATCCCCGATAACTCAACGTTTTTGCCTTAACCACGTAAATATTGTCTTGTGCGTGTGATTATTTTTCTTTGACGTGTGTTTTCTCTATTTGTTTTGTTTCTCACAAGTTGGGATTTTGGTTAAATTCCATACAACATCAAGTCAAAAAGAGTGGGGCCCTGGTGCAAGATTTGCTAATCTTTTGTCAAATAGGAGACATTGTAATTTCTTAGGACTTGTTTGGTATTATTGTTTAAACAACAGTTTTCGTTGTTTAAACACCACAACACGTATTTTTACTATACTTTTTCACTCACACGTATTTCCACAATACTTAAAAAATGTTATTAGAAATCTTTTACCAAACAGGCCCTTCATAAGCGTATACACTAGGTTAATAGAAAGTCATGTGTATAAAGAGGTGAAGCCATTATTATCCAAAATTGTGATTATTGAGAATGCCTTTTTTTTTTTTTTTTTTTGAAAGTTTCCTAAATGTGAACCAAACTTTTGACATTAAACAAGAATGATTTGCAGGAATTCATTGCAAAATGGATAACTATCGGTGGTTTATCCTAAATTTGACATTCTCATCACCACCTCATTTTATGAAAGTTGTTCTGCTTATTACTTCTTTATGCATAAATTGAAGGAGTACTTTTGCTTTTTGTCCAAAGAACTAATAAGGCTGAAGTTACCATCTTAAAAGTTAAAAAGAAGGTTGTTATGCTTATTAGGACAAATTAGGTAACAATCTAGAATCATGTGTAGAAATGTGCTGGGGTGCAAATGAGGGAATTTAAAAATTAAAAATAAAAATATTTAGGCTCTATTTAGTTGGAAAGATGGAAAAGTGAGAGATTGAAGAATATTGGGAGAATAGAAATTTTTTTAATTTTTTAACATTTTTATTTAGTAGGATGGATAGATTTAAATGCTTTATGTAGTCTTAGCTTTTTGGTCCTTATAATAATGCTCCCATAATTTGATAATGTCAAATTTAGTTACTCATTTTGCAACAAAATCTTCCAAAACATTACTGTTTAATGTTAAAAATTTGGTTCACATTCATGGAACTTTGATAAAAGGCATTCTTAATAATCACAATTTTAATTAATAATTGCTTCAACTCTTCACATGTAAACACGTGACTTTCTAGTAAGAGCATTCACATTGATAGTTGTAAAACCATTCAAAACTTATTTTTCTATATATCTGTTGTGGAAAGTGCCATCCACGTCAAGTCAAAACGAATGACTTAAAAGATATAATCATATATGGAGAACATAAAAGATATTGAATGACTTAGAGCCTGTTTGGTTTAAGTGTTTCCGATAACTCAATTCTCGTTTCTATAACTCATAACTCAAAAATGGTGGGTCCCATAGCAAAAAGGTTGTTTGGCCAAATGATAACTCTATTTTCATAACTCTGTTTCCATCACTCAATTCTCTGATTTTTGAGTTATGGAAACTAAAAACAACAAAAGGCTATTTTCAATTTCCATAACTCATAACTCAATGGCATTTCTGTAAATAAACACACATGAGGGACCCATAGTCGCAACTTTTGACCACCTTTTGACTTTTTTTTTTTTTTTTTTTTTTTTTTTTTTTTCTGGGTTGGCGTTGGCGTTTTTTTTTTTTTCTTCTTTCTCTTTTTTTTTTTTTTTTTTTTCTTTCTTGGCTTTTTTTTTTTTTTTTTTCTTTTTCTTTTCTGGTTGGCGTTGTTCTTTTCTTTTTTTTTTTTCTTTAGTACCTAGACTCACCAAACTTAGTGAAAAAAAAAAAAAAAAAAAAAAACCTCCCGAACAGCCAATCCAGGAGGAAAAAAAATTATTTTTTAATAAGCTATATAGCTGAAAAAAAAAAAAAAAAAAAAAAAAAAAAAAATGTGGCATGGGCCCTCCAAATAGTGTGAAAAATAGTGAGTGATGGAAATAAAAATGATGAAGGCAAACGGATGTGAAAAATTGAGTGATGAGTGATGAGTGATGAGTGATGGAAATTGAGTGACGGAAATTGAGTGATAAAAATCCTTATCCAAACAAGCCCTTAACGTTTAGTGTGCACTGTAAAGGGAAGAAATTTCGTGAGAGTAAAGAAGCATTTTTTTTTTTTTTTTTTGGAAAGTTGTGCCCATCACAATAAAGCAAACACCGAATATAAAAGCTATTAAATGATTTAACTCGACGTGGATGACACTTTCCACAACACATATATTATATTATGGAGAATATAAAAGCTATTGAATGATTTATTAATGTTAGTGTGCACTGTGCAGAAGGGAGGAAATTTCGTTAGAGTAGAGAAACATTTTTTTCGAAGAAAGTTGTGCCCAGCACAGTAAAGCAAACACCGAGAAGAAAAGCAATATTGCTTTATTTTTTTTAAAGATTTTATTACTCACACATTCATAAAGTTTTGATTAAGTCAGATGATAAAATTCATATTATTCTGCTTTGCATTCCAAAGCTCAGTTCATTGCGCTTCACCTATGCACGATAAAATTGACACCTCGTAGAAATGCACCTACACTTTTGGAAGGATTTTTTCCGGTACACCTGACTATTTGATTGTTCAGCCTTAGCATACAGTTTTTTGTAGAATTGTAACATTTAATAGTTAAACTAACTAAACTCCATTTCCATTTTAATGATCCATCAACTTTTAAATTACAATACAAATAATAACGAATAAAAAAAATTAGAAAATTGATTTTCATCCAAATTAGCAGTCTATTTAATAATAATAAAGCTTATTGGCCCACGAAATGGAGGGTCCCTTCTCAGAAGACTTCAGTCAATGCTTGTTTTTTGATAACCACTTCACTTGAGTCAATGCTTGACCCCAAGTCTTCGATATAATAATGTGCTTTAAATTTTTAAAGCATTAAACCCGAAAGCTCGTAAAAAAGGCTCATAAAAAACCCCGAAAACTGAAAGAAACTCTTATTGCAATTGCATCGTGCAATTAACCTTGTTCTTAAACAAAAAATTTCTTCCCATTCAACCTAACGTTAAATACACTCAATAGTTTTGTGGAAAATGCCATCCACGCCAAGTCAAAAAAAGTGGGGCCCTAGCGCAGGATTTGCTAACCTTTTGACAAAGTAGGAGACATTGTAATATTTTAACATATGAGATATGTTTGGTATTGTTGTTTAGACAACAGTTTTCATTATTTAAACACTATAACATATATTTTCATAATACTTTTTCACCTACATATATTTCTACAATATTTAAACAACTTTACTAAAAATCTCTTATCAAACAGGCTCTTAATGAGCGTATACACTAAGTTAATAGAAAGTCATTTGTATGTGAAGAGATGAAGCCATTATTATCCAAAATTGTGATTATTGAGTTTCCTTTCTTTTTTGTTAGTTTCATGAATGGGAACCAAACTTTTGACATTAAACAGGAATTCATTGCAAAATGGATAACTAGCAGTGGTTTATCCTAAATTTGACATTCTCATCACCACCTCATTTTATGAAAGTTGTTTTGCTTATTAATTACTTCTTTTTGCATAAATTGAAGGAGTCCTTTTGCTTTTTGTCCAAAGAACTAATAAGGCTGAAGTTACCATCTTAAAAGTTAAAAAGAAAGTTGTTGTGCTTATTAGGACAAATTAGGTAACAATCTAGAATCATGGGTAGAAATGTGATGGGGGTGCAAATGAGTGAATTTTTATTTTTATTTTTAATATTTAGACTCTATTTAGTTGGAAAGCTGGAAAAGTAAGAGATTGGAGAATATTGGGAGGATAGAAAATTTTTTAATTTTTTAACATTTTTATTTAGTAGGATGGATAGATTTAAATGCTTTGTGTAGTCTTAGCTTTTTGGTCCTTATAATAATGCTCTCATAATTTGATAATGTCAAATTTAGTTACCCATTTTGCAACGAAATCTTCCAAAACATTATTGTTTAATGTCAAAATTTTGGTTCACATTCATGGAACTTCGATAAAAAGCATTCTTAATAATAACAATTTTGGTTAATAATCGCTTCAACTCTTCACATGTAAACACATAACTTTTTAATAAGAGTATTCACATTAGTAGTTGTAAAACCATTCAAAATTATTTTACCACCTCAAGTCATTAAAATCATGCAACATTGAAGAAGCTAAAGCAATTTCACAATATCAAAAAACAAACCCCTTTTAATCAAATGAACGTAGCATCATACAAATCTTGATAAAGTAAAGAAAAGACCCAGGCAAAGTCCCTTTATTCGTTTTGACTAGACGTGGATGGCACTTTCCACAACACATATATTATATATATTATGGAGAACATAAAAGATATTGAATGATTTAAGTATTTAAAGTTAGTGTGCACTGTGAAGGGAAGAAATTTCGTGAGAGTAAAGAAGCATTTTTTTCGAAGAAAGTTGTGCACATCACAATAAAGCAAACACCGAATATAAAAGCTATTGAATGATTTAACTCGACGTGGATGACACTTTCCACAACACATATATTATATTATGGAGAATATAAAAGCTATTGAATGATTTATTAATGTTAGTGTGCACTGTGCAGAAGGGAGGAAATTTCGTTAGAGTAGAGAAACATTTTTTCGAAGAAAGTTGCGCCCAGCACAACAAAGCAAACACAGAGTAGAAAAGCAATATTTCTTTATTTTTTTTAAGATTTTATTACTCACACATTCATAAAGTTTTGTTATAGTCAGATGATAAAATTCATATTATTCTGCTTTGCATTCCAATGCTCAGTTCATTGCGCTTCACCCGACTATTTGATTGTTCAGCTTTAGCATAAAGTTTTTTGTAGAATTGTAACATTTAATAGTAAAACTAACTAAACTCCATTTCCATTTTAATGATCCTTCAACTTTTAAATTTCGATACAAATAATAACGAATAAAAAAAATTAGAAAATTGATTTCCATCCAAATTATTAGCCCTGGCCGGACTTTTGGGAATAGGAACTTTAAAGTCAGTGGAACTAGGAGTTTCAGCATACATATTTTTGGCATGAATTTCAAACGGAACAAAACAATGTTTTCAAATTGTGAATAAGACAACTAAAATAGCTAATAGATAGAACAACTAGGACGCCACTTCATTTCCCCTTACATCAAAACATTATGCACTCCTTTTTTTTTTTTTTTTTTTTTTTTTTCTTTTTGAGAAAGATAAACTTCATTTTCGAAGGAATTTCAAAATTAGGTTAAACCACCAATAGTGCGTTAAATGAATTCAGGACAGGAGGTCATTATTACCTAACATCAAAAAATTTTCTCATATCCATGATGCATTCATAAAATGCAGTGTTAATATATAATCTCAATTTTGATTAATAATTACTTCACATTTTTACTTGAAAGCACATGACTTCTGGAACTAGCCATATAAAACTTTTCAATAGCTAAAACAATTTCACAAAATCAAACAAACCCATTGTATACAGTCGGAAACTCCAATGTCACTACTCCATCAAAGGGATGTTGAATTGTTCATAACTTCACACTAGTATTGATTAGGAAAGATTTTGGGCCAGAGCATCGGGTCAGAGCATCACACTTTCAATTAACTTGGATGACAATTTCCAAAATATATTATCTTATGGAGAAAAAACTAGAGTATATTTAACATTAGTGCACATGGGAAGAAATTTGTTCCTAGATAAATCTTTTTTGAAAAAGTTGTATCAAGAACGAGGAAGACTTCCAAGATACAGGCACTAATAAGAAAATAATTGTGTCAAAATATTTTTTGAACTCTCGCACATTTATGACCTTTTGATTTTCTTGATAATATAATTAATATTGTGCTCCGGCATAACAAAGCTAAATAATGCATTATGCTTGACCCCATAATGCAATAAATTTTTTTTTCAATTGTAGGTGAAAGCAAGAAACGCAACCTATTAATCATTTAAGTTAATGATGATTCACTTTAGGAGATTTAGAGTTCAATCCAGCCTAATTTTGTGATTTCAATAAGGTGTATTTGTCTACGAATCTACAGCATCATAAAACTTTTGTTTTCTTTATTCTTTGCAACATTTGAAAGTAAGATTTAGGTAAACTCCACACGATGTCCTATTATTATTATATTATTACTATTATTATTTACTTTATGCATACTATATGTTCCATAGTTCCATTGTTCCAAGCAGTGATAATACCCAGAGACTTAAGTCACAGTGAGACATATTCCATTTTAAAGATGGTTGAATTTTTGAATTTTCGACACAAGTAATGAATTATGTTGCACTTTTCACAAGTTACAAAATGATATGTAAATCCAAATGCACCAAAGGGCCCACAAATTCACTTTGCAGGAGTTAGAAAATTGATTTCAATCCAAATGAAGGGTCCCATCATTTGTGGGGTAAAAATTAAAACATCAAAAAACCAAATATGCTCAAACAAACAAACTCAAACTCGTAGTCAACACAACGCAATACAATAAAGACGGTCCATTTCCTATAAATTAGCATGCCATTATTAGCATTTCGTATTACTTAACAAAATCATAAACCAGTTATATTTTTATAAAAGAGCACCATGATGATGATGATGATGGAGGGTTCCTTGTTGAGAATTACTTTAACCCTTCTCCTTTCTTTGCTCACTATTTAAATTCATCATCCTCCTAACTTCTGCACTGCCTACTCCCACTCTGAGGTTCGTTGCATTGAAAGCGAGCGACATGCCCTTCTCAACTTCAAGCATGACCTTCTAGATCCTTCAAACCGGCTTGCCTCTTGGGCATCTGACGTGGATTGTTGTGACTGGGTCGGTGTTCTCTACCACAACGTTACCGGTCACGTCCTCCAACTCCGACTCAGAACTCCTGTGGTAGACATTTTTACAATTAATGATGAAGTCCTACTGGATGCTCAAATTAAAGCTTATTGGAGGTCGGTGTTCGGTGGTAAGATAAATCCTTCTCTGCTTGATTTGAAGCATTTGATTTACTTGGATCTCAGTGGCAATTATTTCAATGGGACTCAAATTCCCAAATTCCTTGGTTCCATGGGGAGCTTAAGATATCTTAATCTCTTCCATGCGCGATTTGTGGGATTGATTCCTCATCAACTTGGGAATCTCTCTAATTTGCACTATCTCAATCTTGGACATAATTATTATGAAAATAATAATTTATATGTGAAGAACCTTCAATGGCTCTCTGGTCTTCCTTTACTACAACACCTTGATTTGAGTTATACAAACCTTAGCAAAGTCTCCGATTGGCTACAAGAGATAAACAAACTCCCTTCCTTGTCAGAGTTGCTATTGTCGGGTTGTGACTTTTCTGGTCTCATCCCACCGATACCCAGTATTAACTTTTCATCTCTCACCACCCTTGATCTTTCATTAAACTTTTTTGAAAACACTTCGATTTTGTTTTGGGTCTCTGATCTTCATAACCTAGTTTCTCTTGATCTATGTAACAATTTCTTTCAAGGTCCAATCCTTGTTCATCTCCAGAACCCGACTTCACTTAAGCACCTCAATTTACAAGCAAACTCTTTCAACTCTTCAATCCCTAATTGGCTCTACAGTTTTAGTCATCTTGAGTTCCTCGACCTCGGCACCAATATTTTGCAAGGTACAATCTCTAGTTCCATTGGAAACCTAACATCTGCCATTAGCATAGTCTTGTTAGACAATGAACTTGAAGGAAAGGTACCAAGATCTTTGGGTAATCTCTGCAACAAGGGAAATTAGATTGTCATACAACAAATGGAATCAAGAGATATTTGAAATCTTTGAAAGTCTAACACGATGTGTTACAAATGGACTAGAGATCTTAGATTTGTCTAGTGCTCAACTGTCTGGGCAGTTGACTGATGATCTTGGGCAATTTAAAAATCTGGTCATCCTTTCTTTGGGGTATAATTCAATTTCAGGTCCAATTCCATGGTCTATAGGAAATCTTTCCTCTTTGAGATCCTTGGACCTTATAAGGAATCAAATTAACGGAACTCTCCCTCAAATCTTTGGACAGCTCTCCAAATTAGAGTCTCTGAATATTGGTTTCAATATGTTGGAGGGTGTGGTGTTAGAAGTTCATTTTGCCAATTTAATGAGATTAAAAACACTTTTTGCATCTCAAAACCAATTGACTTTAGAAGTAAGTGACAAATGGACCCCTCCTTTTCAACTTAACTCTTTAGTTTTGGAATCATGGAATTTAGGGCCCAAATTTCCTTCATGGCTCTATTCACAAAAGCAACTTTTGAGCTTGGACATATCCAACACAAAGATTTCAGATGCGCTTCCTCCTTCCTTCCGGAACTTGACTTCTCAACTTATTTATCTAAATATCTCTCATAATTAGATCTATGGAGAGATTCCACATATCCCAATGATTTTGTCCTATCCTTCAATAATTGATGTGAGTTCAAATAACTTCACAGGTCCATTACCTTGTATATCCTCGAATGTGACCTTTCTTGATCTTTCTAACAATTCATTATCCGGATCTATTTCTCACTTTTTGTGTTACAAGATGAATGAGCCCAAATATATAGAATTTCTCAATCTTGGAAAAAATCTTTTATTAGGGAAATTAAGTAATTGTTGGATGATGTGGCAAAGATTGCCTTTTTGGGAAAAAACAATTTCATTATTCCAACCTCCATTGGATCTTTGGTCAACTTTTTGTATTTGCACCTAGACAACAATAGATTCTTCTATGATTTTTGAAAAATTGTCAAAGAGTTGGTGACCATTGATGTTGCTAAGAATGATTTTGTTGGAAGGGAAAACATAGACTTTCAAGATTCTTAACCTTCACTGAAATAATTTTCATGATTACATCCCAGAGTAACTTCCACCTTTCACTAATATGCTTTTGGAAGCATACCTAGATGTGTCCAAAAGTGCCATTATAGAAATTATCCCCTTTTTTATTTCCAACAATATAATTCAATTTTTGAAAGTCAATTGGTTGTGATTAAGGGAAAAGATCTTGAGTATTCCACCACTCTTCAACTGGTAAAAATTATAGACATTTCCAACAACAATTTATCGTGTGAGATCCCTCAAGAAGTGACTCATCTCAAAGGATTACAATCATTGAATTTGTCATTTAATATCTTGACTGGAAGAATTCCTAAGAAAATAGGTGATTTGGGATTTGTGGAGTCTCTTGATTTCTCAAGCAACCAACTTTCTAGTCGAATTCCTCAAAGTATGTCAAGTTTGACATTTTTAAGTCAATTGAACTTGTCAAACAACAATTTGATTGGGAGAATTCCGTCAAGCACTCAACTACAAAGTCTCAATGCATCCAATTTTTTTGGAAACAAACTTTGTGGACCTCCACTTACTAATAATTGTACTATAAAGGACGTACAACCAAACATTGAAAATAAAGAACGCAAAGTTTTTAGTGGACTTGTGGTAGATTGGTTTTATGTGTTCATGGCACTTGGGTGTGTTGTTGGATTTTGGGTTGTATTGGGTCCTTTACTGTTGAATGTGGCAATGGAGGGTTTTGTACTTTCAATTCTTGGATCACCAAGGGTACAAGCTTAGGGGTGTAGTGACACAAACTTGGTAGTGTTGTAAGTAATTGTTGTAAGATTCTTAATATTTAGTGCAAATGTCACGTAATCATATTAATCAGTAGTTTGATGATTTCTTTATGATCTTGAAGCTCATAACTTCTTGTATTACTTGTTATATTTGCTCCATTAACATTTATGAATATGATGTTTCTTCTTATGAACGTCAATGTCAGTCCAATTTGTAGTTTTATTATTCCTATAGATTAATGGTGTAAAATTACATTTAAGTTCTTAAACGTAATTGATATGTTAAAAGTAAATATTCAATACCCATAACGATGCCCATTTTCTCTTTAGAATCTCTTAGTGATCACTTTGTAAAGTCTCAATGAAAAAAACAACATGTTTCTGCATATCTAGGCAAACTATTTGATGGATTCCTTGCAACTAGTATCTAAGAAGGAAGTGTAGGCTCCACTATAGAGGAGTGCATCTCAAAAGTCTACTTTGTCCCTGGTGAAAAATTCAACCTTCAATGTTTATTGGGAAATAGGTGATGACCCACATGGTGTGCTAGTATGCTATAGGTTTTTTGCTTCAGAATTTTTATTTTTATTTTTTGAGAATCAGAAATTTCTATTTTTGTTCCATGTCTTATAACTACACCTTTAAGATCATGGTCAAGGAAGGCAAAGAGTCCAATCAGAGAGAACTATTTGCAATCAAAGAAAATTGGAGAAAAGAGGGGTTGGATGAGGTGAGGTTCATGGTGGATGTGAATCTTATGGGAATTTCTAATATGCTCAAAGAAGCTTTTCCCACTATGAAAAATTGGAGGGATTGTGGGTCAGGTCCTCCCAAGCCAATCAAGTAGGACATCCCAAAATCTAACTCAATTCTAAAAAGTGAATTAGTAAATACATGTTATTGTTTTGTAATTTTGAATTTATGTCTTTTTCAATGTGTATCTTTGGGCTTCGTGTTTTGATAGAGGTGTTGCAATAGGAGGTTTATTTCCTTTGATGTTCAAGTCTCTTATATTCCCTCCGGACATTACCCCTGGTTTAGTAGAAAGGTATGGAAATTGAGTTGCCTATGTCCTTAATTACGCTGCATTTTTTTAATTTTTTATTCTTAGCAACATATTGGTGACACATTGTGTTGCAACTTGCAAGTGACAAGCTTGATTAGGAGCTTGTGTTTAGTTGTGACAAATATATTTTTATGACTCCCAACTCTTTACTGTGAGTTTGCTTTAAATGTAACAGACGGCTTTTAACATACTGGATTTATTGATTGCAAAAGTTCATATTTTGTGGTACATTGAAATAAGCGTTCCCAACTCTTTACACTTTTCACTTTGAGATTTGTTTCCCTTTCATGATGTTCCTTCATTACACATAAGAAAAGTTTGAATCCTAATCTCGAATATTTGGGTTGGTACCTAGATGTGTATGTGTATGTTTATAAAATTAGGTTTGCTGAAGAGGGATTTGTATCTAGTTAAGATGGGATTTTGTTGAATTGGTGATTAACCTAATTGGGGTATGAAGAAGTTATGGGGTAAAGTTAATTCTCTGTGGTGTTTTGTGTATGTTCTAACTTTGTTTGCAATGATTTATCAATTGCAATTACAAGTAGCACTCTCTCTCTCTCTCATGTAAGCAATGTTTTGTGTATATGTATGTTCAAGCACTACTAGAGGGGTTTTTGTTATTTTGAGATTTTCATCAATTTAATGTGCTCGTTTTTATTAATAATCTCATCATGTAAGCTATGATTTTGTTTTGGTTGCTCTTGATACCTTTTAAGTGTGATTTTTTTATTATCTGAAGATATGTATATTATGGCAATATATTTGTACAATCGTTTTATTTCAGAAAATGAAACAATGAAAATGATGCTGAGATTGTATTTGCATTTGGTAGGGTGATTTTGGAAAACCTCTCCTTCAAATTTTCTTGAATCAAAATTTTAGACCCCTTTCATTGAACTTTTAGTAGGTCTTGTGTTTTGCAACACATTACTTAACCCAAAAGCTAAAGGAAATGGGTTTAGGCTATTGGACTAATAATGTTGTATCAATATTTTCTTTGTTTCTTGTCCATGTGGGACTTCCACTCACATTTGTATAGGCAACAATTTTTGTTGCTTCATCTTCTATAAGCTAACTAACATATGATTTCCCTTATAGACTTATAGCTAATCCATGGAACTGGTCATATATGTTAGTGTTGCTGGTTAGAGTACCTAATGTGGTCTTACGGTGAGACATGCAATTAACAAAGGATGGAATTGGGATTTGTGTGCCGGATGTCCAGGTGAACAACTCTACTGATATTGCAGGTATTTTGAAAATAGGAAAAAGGTTACCTAATTAATGGGGTCCCTACCAAAGAATGAATTTTTGTGGATATAACCTTCAAGGAGCAACAATTGTTGCCTATAAGTAAAAGTTGTTTCAAACATTGTTTCTTTGTATTTGCTATTGGCAACTTGGATGTCTTGTGAACCAGATATGATGATTTGATAGAACATTTTCTTTACTTATGGTTAAGGATTATAATTATCCAATGCTATTCTTAAGGAAGCATGGAAATATGAGACTCCTACAGTGGCTATCATGCTGTGTGCTACATATTTCATATAATATTTTGCATTAACAATTAATGATAATTTCTTTATTTCTTCCAATAAGGAGTTTTCTCTCGAACTAATAAGTTGGATAGCGCATTCCACTTTCTCACTATAAAAAATGTGGCTTCAATGTTCACGCCACCAAGTTTCTGGTTGAACATTCAAGTAAATAAAAGATCACAATTCCTTCTTAAATTTTTTATTGGATCTTCTTATCTTTGGTAAGACGTATATGTAAACATGTATGATCTATTTGCACAGTTATCATTTAACCCAGCCTGTTGTTCTAATACTAGTGCCAAATGATCAATTCTTCGCTCAACACAATTTGAGTATGAAAAGCTTTATACTTTCTGTATCTAAAAGTGTAATTGTTAGTTATATTTCACCACCGGAGGTTGCTTTCCTAAGAAGAATTACTGCATGATTTAATTCAAAACGGCAAAACTGGTCTTTCGGTTCCTAGGACAAGATGAGATTGAGTCTTCAACCAACCCTATCTTATGGTCTCTCTTAAAGAATCTTAAATTTGTCAAGACATTTGCCTCTGTAAATCTTGTTCTCAAGGCTTACTCATGGCATGTAGATGAAACTAATTATTTACTAGGTCATGAAGAAGAGCTAGAAGTTTTTGCATCAGATTTTGCAAATGATGTTCCACTTAGCATCGATTATAGTTCGATCCGAAGAACTCAGTTCTTGAATTACATTGACAATGGCAACTTCTCTGTTAATGGTGTGTTGGCCGACGTCCCACTTATACTCCATCAGAGATTCGCTATGGGTAAATTTTTGTCTTTTTTTCCCCTGTTAAGAAAAGTGTTCACCTAAAATTATTCATACCTAAAAACTTTATTGTATCGGTTTATTCTAAATTTCTAACTGTTTTGATTTCTGTACATTCTCTTACAAACTTAAATTGTTCTACCTACTTGAATCCCCTGACGGATGTATTGGATTTCTAACTATCAAATCAATAAAGCTTCTAATTGCGATTTCCTTGGATTTGGCTACCAAGACTCCTAGATAAATTTCTCCTTTCCCTATTTCTTGACCTTGTAGCACATTCAATGTGAACTGATTTATTTTTTGTCGGTGGATTCATGTGGATATCAGTTTGCATTTGCAAATAACCTTAACAACTTTCCTGTATTTTCTTAATCGGTGCTATTTCTAACTTTGTATAGTCATGTTCATGATTCATCCTGCCCTTTAATTGTTTAATAAATTTAAACCAAAAAAAAAAAAAAATTTACTAAGCCTCGAACTCATTGCTTTTTGGAGACTTTTCAATTTCATTCTCAGTTAATTGTT
The DNA here is from genome assembly GCA_028216015.1 of Quercus dentata. Taxonomy (NCBI): domain Eukaryota; kingdom Viridiplantae; phylum Streptophyta; class Magnoliopsida; order Fagales; family Fagaceae; genus Quercus; species Quercus dentata. The sequence goes on from CP116451.1 coordinate 11,030,073, forward strand.
TACCATATGATTTTGTATATCACATGCCACAATTGCATTCTAGGAACTAAAGGATTAAAATATCATTTCTTATAGCTGCATTTTATTTAACAATAATGGCGTGATAATTCTGACATGATTAGTTAAATTTTCTCTAAGATAGAATATTGCTTGCACATTTTAATAATATTTTCTTCAAGATGCTGATCGCTATTCTCACATTGCAGATTTCTTTGCTCATCTAGACCAAAATGCTTCAACACAAGGTATATCACTATTGCATATTGCTTCTAATAAAAGCTGATTCTTTTCTCCTCATAACTGATCAATAAGGTTGTCTAAGTGTATGTTTTTATGGAAATATTACTTTTTTAGAATATTATTGTTTACCTTTTTCTTTCACCTTCCTCTATGATGACTTGCATAATTGAGTGTAATTTATCACTTCTCAACTTTAAACTTTAGTCTAATTTTATTTATTTTGTTGATTTTAGACTTGATTTTTGTTATTTAAATTTTATTCCAGATTTGAACAAAATAAAGATTTACTCAAATAAAAAAAATGTGAAGCAGCTAGAGAGAATATTGGGTCTTGGATTAACGGAACCAAAGGAAGATTTCTTTATGGCCTTAGAAGTTGGCAAGGAACAGAGAAGGAGGCACGCACAAAAGAAAAGAGGGGCTGCACTAAAAGGAGCAACACGTTGGGGCCTTTGAAGCAAAACATTTTGGCCTTTGGGCTCAACACGGTTTTGGGCTGAAAAATAAAAGGCTGAACAAGAGAAGGAGAAGAGGGCAACACGTCTAAAGAAAAGAAGAAAGAGGCGTTGAACAAAAGAAAGAAAAGAAAAAAGAGCGCTGAACAGAAAAGGAAGAAAAGAAGGATGCACTGAACCACAAACAGGAAGAGCTTTTGAAGCAAAAACATTTTGGGCTGAAAAAGTATCTTGGGCTGAAAAACGTTTTGGGCTGAAAAAGTATTTTGGGCTGAAAAAAGGGCAACACGTCTAAAGAAAATAAAAAGAAGAGGCGCTGAAACAGAAACAAAAAGAAGAGGCGCTGAAACAGAAAAACAAGAAAGAGGCGCCGAAGCAAAAAAAGAAAAGAAACTGAAAAACAAGAGAGGGGGATGTCAGAATCGGTAGAGGTCAAGGAGATTCTTTTGCGTTCATTTTTTCCTTCAAATCTTCTCAGAAAAATTATGATGAATTTGTTTATGTTGAATTTAATTTTTAGCATGAACTAAATTTTCTTTATTCTAGGAAAACGATGTAATCTAATTCCGAACTATGCTTGCTTTTCTATGGTAATTTGAATAAATTCTCTTCATGTTTGTCTGGTTTATTCTAAGCTTATTGCTTCTAATTAACTAGCCATTAATTAGATGATTTTGATCTTGTGATATGTTGTCGAAAGAGGGAATTATAGGATAGATCTTGAATATTTCAACATAGGTAAATATAGAGATTGAAAGACTTGTATGAACCTATGCAATATTAAAATCGTTGGTTTTAATACTTTCTTGCTTTATTAAATTGCATACTCTTGTGTAAATTGATGAACAAGAATGTTTCCAATTGACTATCGAAAAAGGCTTTTGGAAGAGTTTGGAGATTGCTAACAAACAGAGAGAATTAAATTAAATTAGCTAGATGAGTAAAGCATAGTGAGGGATTAGGTGAAATAGGTGAAATCGATTTCCTAGAAGTTTCTTTCTCATTAAGTTGATTTTCAAGCAACATCTTTCTTTTCCTCTGCGTATCTTTTATTTAAATTGATTTTATTTTGAATTCTAATTACAAAAACCTTAGTGACTTCTCTAGATAAAATCGAGATTACCATAATTTTGGTATTTGTCAAAAGTAAGTTACCAATCCCTGAGGACGATACTCTTCTCATCACTTTACTATAAAACTACGATACTATGCACTTGCAGTTTTGCACCGATCACTCTATCTCCAGCGAATCCTTTGGTTATCTCTAAATATGGAGCAAGTGAAGATTACCCTGGTTGTACGGATTTAGCACATATGAAAGCTATTTCAATCATGTAGATATACTTGTTTGTCTTGTTTAATTGGCAAAGGATGGGACTCAGTTTGCTTTACTTAATTTTTTTTTAAGCATTCTTGTGCAATATAATTGGGTGGAATGGTAATTATATTGGCCAAATTTGGTCTAGGGGGCTCTGGTGTGTAGAATCATCTTCAGCTCCTTTGCACAGGACATTGCAGAGATCAAGGAACTCTTGAAGCAGAAAGGAGGTGACATCTTATCCTAATGGTTCATCTTATTTGTTTTTTCTTCTACAAGATACCTAGGGTACATCTTACCCTAATGCCTTGCTTTCAAAACCAAAAAAACCAAAAATGAAAAATACATGAAGACCATCGCAAAATAAGAAGTTGTAAAAGAAAATAAGGAGAGAAAATAAGGAAAAAAAGGGGGGGTTGGGGGACTCCCTGTCAACAATAAGTTGTATTAGCTGTTTTTTTTTTTTTTTTTTTTTTTTTAATAAGACTTGTTAATTTCATCTTTCTCGAATTCCTACATGCATGCTAGCATAGAACCAACATAGAAGCAAGTCTTTTTGATCCATCTTTATTTTGAATGTGTGATAGAATTTCACTGTCACAAAAGTTTATGAATTTTGACACTTATACCATTTGTTTCATTTCTAGTCAAGGTTTGCTTGTTAAGTTTTTGACTTGTCAACAAAATTTTTTATTTTGTTTGCGAACGAGTTGTGTGCAAAGATCCGGAGTCTAAATTAGTTTGTAGCAATGATCAATTCGTTGGCATATTTGATGAAGGCCTCTCATTTCAATGTTTCATTGATCTCAACCACAAGGCACAACCTCATGCTCACTGCTGTGCCCATTCATGTGTCAAGACAGTTTGCGAGTTAATTACCAATTTGTTGCGATCCTTTGCTTTGAGTCGATTACCAATATGTTGTGATGTTTGATTGAGCAAGAACAATAGTTGTTAATGTATTTCCACACGACTTAGAGCATTTGCAGCAGTGGAGCTAAAAAGCTATAATGCTATTTTAGCTCCACAAATATTGCAAAACAAGCTCACAAAGAAGGAGCTAAAGCCAAATATTTTGGCTGATTTGCTACAGTGCACATCTATATATAGATGTGCACTGTAGCGCTCATCTAAAAAAAAAAAATAATATTTTAACCCGCAACCGATTAAAATAATCGCTCGTCCCATTTTTTTTTTTTCATTCTTTTATTTCTCTATCTCATTCCGTTCAGTCACATTTTCACTTCTCCCTCAATCTCCTTCTCCCTCACTCTCATCTCCCAAATCACACCGTCGCCGCCACAGATCAGCCCAGCCCTCGCCGTCCCTCGTCGTCCCAGCCCAGCCCAGCCCACGCCGTCCCTCACTTATCTCCCTCACTCCTCTCTCTCACCCATCGCACTCCTCTCTCTCACCCATCGCCGTCCCTGCACCAGGTCCTCGCCAACGCCGTCCCTCACTTATCTCCCTCACTCCTCTCTCTCACCCATCGCACTCATCTCTCTCACCCATCGCCGTCCCGACCAGTCCTCGCTAACGCCGTCCCTCACTTATCTCCCTCACTCCTCTCTCTCACCCATCGCACTCATCTCTCTCACCGATCGCCGTCCCAGGACCAGCCCCTCGCCAACGCCGTCGCCGTCAAGCCCAGCCACGCCGTCGCGTCGCCGCCGTCCAAATGATCCACTTCAGGTCAGTGCTCTCTCTTTTCTCTTTTGTAGTGAATTTTTCATAGCTTAATTTTTCTGGGTTATTGTGATTTTGTGGAATTTTCCGTTATTTTGTGGTCTCTGTATTGAGAATTTTCCGTTTGCTCTCTGTATTATGTGATTTTCCGTTATTTTGTTGCGTAAATTCTGTGCTCTCTGTATTGGGAATTTTCTGTTTGCAGGAATTGGTTGTGTGGATTATGTGGTCTCTGTATTGGAAATTTTGTGTTTTGGAAATTTTCCGTTATTTTGTTGTGTGGATTCTGTGCACTCTGTATTGGGAATTTTCTGTTTGCGGGGAATTGTGTTGTGTTGTGATTTCTGTAATTTGTTAGTGGAATTTTCTGTTTGCAGTGTAATTTGTTGTGTTGTGATTTCTGTAATTTGTTAGTGGAATTTTCTGTTTGTTAGTGTAATTTTTACGTTTGGGTGGTCTCTGTATGGGTGGTCTCTGTAAATTGTTGTGTTGCACAAAACCTGATCTCTGTAAATTATTGTGTTGCACAAAACCATATTATTGTGTTGCATAAAACCATATGAATGTATTGGGTCACTGTAAGTTTGATGTGTAATTTATCTCTGTAATTTGTTGTGTCGATATAAATGTTAGTTTATTAATGTGTTAGAGCATCATATGATCTTTGGATATGGCATGCATTTTTTGGATTACCTGGGTCAAATAATGATATTAATGTGTTAGAGCGATCTCATGTATTTAATGAATTTGCTGAAGGACGTGCTCCTACAATACATTACTCAATTAATGGTCATGACTACACTATGGGATATTACCTTGCTGATGGTATATATCCAAAGTGGGCAACATTTGTGAAAACAATCCCAGCTCCACAAGGACATAAGTATAAATTATTTGCAGCAGCCCAAGAGGCGTATAGGAAGGATGTTGAGCGTGCATTTGGAGTGCTTCAAGCACGTTTCGCAATTGTCCGTGGACTGCGATTTTTTCATCTTGAAACACTCAAAAAGATCATGAAAGCGTGCATAATTCTCCATAATATGATTGTTGAAGATGAGCGAGAAGATGAGCGGGATGATAATGAAGTGGTAGATTTGGATTATGAACAAAATGATGGAGTGGATAATCCTCCTCTGCAAATGTTACGTGAACAAAGTGATGAATTTTTGTCATACATTGAGAGGCATGGACGCATTAGAGACCGAGAAATTCATTTTCAACTCCAGTCGGACCTTATTGAACATTTATGGCAATTGCAAGGCGAGTCGTAGGAACTTTCTTTTTTGTATGTGGGTTTAGTATGAGTCGGTTGAACTTGTGCGAGTGTGTGAGTTTTATTGTAATTTGGTTTGAGTTATGTATGTGAGCAAATCTATGGACTACATTGTTCTTGCTATAATATGTATTTTATTTTATATGTTTTCTTATAAATCTATGGACTACATTATAAAGTTCCTTCATTTTATAGTTCACATTGTTCCAAGGTTGCTTCCGGATAATTGAGATGATAATACGTTATCATGATAATTGAAAATTTGTTTTAGTAAAAAAAAATATTAGAGTATAATTTGGGGTTAAAAAAAAATATAACACTAGACGATTATTTGCTATCATGCGGCGGCGGTGGCGGAAAAATAAGTCGTCGGTGGCGGTGGTGGTGGTGGCGGCGGCGACGGCGGTGGAAAAAAAGTCGTCGGTGGCGGCGGCGTCGGTGGCGGCGGCGGCAGCAGTGACGGTGGCGACGCCGGTGGCGGTGGCGGTTGAAGGTGGTTGTGGTTGTTGTTTATTATATAAGATATATTATTTTATTGTAGTGGATATATTATTTTATTGTGATGTTTATATTATTTTATTGTGTGGAAAGCTAAAATAGATCCACTGCTTTGCATGTATGTAGGTAAAATAGATAAAGTAACTTTTGGTGGAGCTAAAAAGCTAAATTTTTAGCTCCACTGCTGTGGATGCTCTTAGTGGCAAAAAGCATTACCTTCTCTGTGTAAATATAGTGTATGTCAGTATGTGAATGTACTGAATCAAAGGTGCTTCAACTCATAGAGCTCCACTTCATTAAAAAAAACAAACAAAAAAACCAAAAACAAAAAAATAAAAAAAAAAAAAAAAAAAAAAAACAAAAACATCCATAGAGCTCCATTTTGTTTTTATTTATTAATAAGTTTTATAATTTTTTGGGTATAATTTTGCATTTCTTCATTGTGTGCATCACAGGTCAATAATCTTTAAAACAGCTAGTGAATACCCCAAGAGAGTTGATTGTATTAGGAAAGGCGGTGTACAATTAGTCCTAAGTTTCTCCAAGTAAAAAATACATGCACCACCATTAGTATCTTGTCTAATACTTTCTTCTTAATTGACCAAATGAATTTAGTTAATCAGTTATGCTATTGATATATCCAATTGGAACTTTAAAATGAGTGGCATTGGAAGTTTCATCAATACTACATATTGGTGGGATGAATTTCACCCCAAAAAAATAATAATAATAATAATTAGGTAAACCTGTTTTTAACCATTTTTTGAATAACCTCACTAAAATTAATAACAAGCTCAACGACTTGGACATTGCTTCTTTGACCTTACATGAAATTCTGTTTCATATTTGTAAGGCATTCTTAGTGATCACACTTTTGGTTGAATAATCACCTCACCTCTTTACTCTTAAAGCACATGACTTGCAATTTGCAAACGAAAAATATTCCATTATTATTTTTTTTTATAGGACTTACTCCATTATTGTAACCTAAACCGAGACGTGTCTAACCAAAATGAATTTGATTCATACGTCTTAAAATGCATAGTCTATTTCATGACATATTATTATTATTATTTTTTTTTTTTTTTTTTTTTTTTTTGAAGACAACCTGTACAATAGAAATGCTATCAACATGTATATCTATATTATATTTAAAATTTGAAGTCCAACATTTATTATTGCTATGCTCTTATTAAGCCACATTAGCAGCCACATCATATGTGATATTCTCTCCTCTTTAATTATTTTTCTCCTCATTAATTTATCACCTTACAATTACTCTTCTTCCAACATTTTCCCCACTTTTACCTTTTAAATATACACCATTGTCAATTTCTTTAAGACCTTTTCTCCTTTCCTCGTGTATGTGTGTGTTAAATACTTAATATTCTCAAAAGAAAAAATAGTGGGTTAATCCCATATTAGAAAATGAGTGTGAGTTAAAGAGGTTTAAAGCATGTGTTGTGTATCTAAGAGTTAGGCCCTTTTAAATATATATCACTCACGGTTTCTTTAAGACCTCCCCTCTCCCTGTGTGTATGTGTTAAATACTTAATATTCTCAAAAGAAAAAATAGTGGGTTAATCCCACATTGGAAAATTAGTGTGAGTTAAAAAGGTTTAAATCATGTGTTGTATATCCAAGAGTTAGACTCTTTTGAATATACACCACTGTCGCTTTTTTAAAACCTTCTCTCCTCTCCCTGTGTATGTGCGTTAAATACTTAATATTCTCAAAAAAAAAAAAAAAAAAAAAAACTATCCGCTACTCTATACCTTAACCTGACAATTCCTTTATCTCTTTATCTTTCTTTTATTTTGACTCCTCTCTCCCCATTTTATTTACTATAAATATTTTTTTCATTTCTTCCATTCAATCCATATTTTGCCCACACAAAAAGGTGAATACTCTCTCTCTCTCTCTTGTTTTCTTTCTTTTGGGGAATTTTTAATTCTTTGTTGCACATCTAATTTAGGTTGATGATTCTTTATTTTGTTAAACTCTACTTTAAGTTAATGCATTTGGTTATATTTTAATTTTTTTATCTTTTAAATTTATTTTATTTGATTGTTAAATGTTATCCGATAATATTATATAATGATATAATGTTATTTTATTATGTAGCATAGCTTGGATAATTTGTTGTTTACAATTATTTACAATTATACATTTTCTTTTGAGTATTTGCCCACTCATCTTATTTTATATAATTTTGCTATTTCTCTCATATTCTCTCCTAGAATATGTGATCTCTCTCTCTCTCTCTCTCTCTCTCTCTCTCTCTCTCTCTCTCTCTATATATATATATATAGACAAAGTTTAGCTACAAAATTAGTTGTACCTTTAAGTTACAACCTTACTCAATATCTTTTTATTAGGGGTGAATTTTGACAAATTCACTATTAGATTACATCTTCTTCTTATATCCTCCATACTTGCAAAATTTTTAGAAAATTAAAGATTAATAACTATGTCATCAATAAATTATTTAAATTGTAAGTTTTTGTAGTTTAAAATTATGCATTAAATATAAGCTTATAAATCATATAGTAAATAATATCCGTTTGACACAAAATTTGACATGTGTATTAAGAGCGCAAAGAGCATGCAATTCAATGATTATATTTTCAAATTATATAATAATGTTTATTTATAGAGTAAGACTGTAGCTTTAGGTTACAACCAATATATATACACACTTTCTTTTGGTGGAATGTTTTGTGAGTTTCTAATCACATTTACTCTCTATCTCTTTTATAGTTTTGATTTGAGTTAATTCTTAGATATTTTAGAAGTGAGAATTTGACAATTTTATTTATTTGAATTTAAGTAAAATATTATATGTTTAATTTTTAAAAAAAAAAGGAGAGAAAATATAAACGATTTAATGATATGAAGGATGTGACTGAATTTAAATGTTGAATAAAATAAAATGAGAATAAATGAAAAAAAAGAAGAAGAAGATATAACAATAAATACCAACAGGGAGGTAACACAACCTCCCCGCAAGTTTTTTTTTTTTTTTTTTTTTTTTTTTTTTTTGAGAAGGAAGACTTTTATTGAAATAACTAAAGAGCGGTCAAATCAGCCTGAACGAAAGGTAAAGTGCGAGATGGAACATCCTCCATCCACACAGTACCATTTTGTGTTATCAAAGCTAGCCTAACTAAACTGTGAGCAACTTTATTACCATCTCTCTTTACATGAGAGTATGACAATTTTGAATATAAGCCGGAGAATAACGACACGTCTTTTATTAAATGGGCATAAGGGGCCAACCCATATTCTTTGCATCCGAGGGCCTTGACAACCACTTCCGAATCACCCTCAACAAAGGCTCTATGAAGTCCTAACTCGCTACCAAATTCCACAGCCCTACACGCTGCCAATGCCTCGACTTCCATTGGCTGGTAAGCCTGGTCCAGTCCGCTGCACCAATGAAGCAATAACCTCCCCATGACAGTCCCGTACAACAACACCAATCCCAGATTTGTTGTCTGCATTTGAAAGTGCTCCATCAAAGTTGATCTTATAGCTATCTGGTGTAGGTGCTATCCATGTTGTCTAAGGCGTTGAGCTTGAGTTAATTCGGCTAAACCCGAGGTTGCTTCTAATTTCATTCCAGCTCTCCTCTGCCATTTTTTGCAAATCTTTGGTAAGGCAGCAAGTGTGATTCAGCCTGAGTTTGTTCCTTTGGTTCCAAATGCTCCACACCTGAATAGCGAAAAGGTCCAAAGGCTTCCCATTTTCATAAATCCAGCCGCACAGCCCTTTGAAATCTTCAAAATGAACCTTGAATGGAAGTTCCACCTGTCACCTTCCCACACCTCATTCAAGCCCATGCAACTCCACAGAGCATGCAAAGTATTCTCTGCTTGTAAGGAGCAACGACCACAACCGGGATTTTGTAAAATCGTTCTTCGGACCAGGTTTTGCTTCGTTGGAAGAGATTCTCTGCAAGCACGCCACAGCAAGTTCTTGTATTTGTTTGGGATGTGTTGGGACTAAATGTTTTTCCATAACTTCTTGTCCACCTCCGGGTGAGTGCCATCCTCTGCATTTTCCTCCAAATCCTTGAGGAATTTATACCCAAACTTGCTATTATACGCCCATCGCCAGGTGAATGGCCAATACAAAGTATCCTCGCTTTGGCATCGAGGCGGTGGTATCCTTTGAACAAGTTCCGCTTCAGCTGGAATGAGTACACCCTTAAGCATTTCAGCATCCCATTTACCCGTGTTGCTGTCAATGAGGCAGTCCACCGTGGCATCTTCCATAGATTCTATGATTGGGGATGAAACTAAAGGAGGGTGCTTTCTGGGCAGCTAATGATGCTACCATATTTTGATGTTTTTTCCATTACCCACCCGAAATCTAGCTCCCATTTGGATCACCTCTCTCCCCTTCAAAATGCTTTTCCAAGCATAAGAACCGGTTGCCGATTCTTTTGCTTCCATGAACGAACAATGGGGAAAACCTCCCTGCAAGTTAATACATCAAAGATACACCTAAAAATAAATATACTAAATAAGTCAACTTCTTTTTTTAAAGAAAGAGTGGGGGGTAACACAACCTCAAAACATATTGGAGATAATAAGAAAGAAATTAAATTGTAAAAATTTATAATTGAAGAGGAAAGAATTTTTTATATATTTATTTTTAAGGAACATAATCTAAGTACAAGGGAAATTATAGATTATAGAATTGTGAAATTATATAACTTAATTTATAGAATTGTGAACATAATCTAAAGGATGGAAGCATCGTAAAAAAATTAAAAAATAAAAAATAAAATAAAAAAACTAAGAATGGCTCATAACAAAAGGCCCAAGAACATGATCATGGGCTACTCCATTTTTTAGCCCAATCAAAGATACACCTAAAAATAAATATACTAAACAAGTCAACTTCTTTTTTTAAAAGAAAGAGTGGGGGGTAACACAACCTCAAAACATATTGGAGATAATAAGAAAGAAATTAAATTGTAAAATTTTATAATTGAGGAGGAAAGAATTTTTTACATATTTATTTTTAAGGAACATAATCTAAGTACAAGGGAAATTATAGATTATAGAATTGTGAAGTTATATAACTTAATTTATAGAATTGTGAACATAACCTATAGGATGGAAGCATCGTAAAAACGAAAACTAAGAATGGCTCATAACAAAAGGCCCAAGAACATGCTCATGGGCTACTCCATTTTTTAGCCCAATTTAAGATGGATTTGTTGAAATAATAACTTACAATGGGAAGAGCTTTGCAATTTGGATTTTTACTGCAAGTATTATCATCCCAGGCAGAGGCACCTTGGCCATCCAATTTCCCACCACCCCTGAGTACCAACCGGTCTATGTATTGAAAGGTGATCCAATGGTTAACATTAATTGTAGATACTTTGTTTGTAAGAGCTTTTAGGGCCCCTATGATCTGAATTTCCACTTGACCCTTGCATGGTCCTTTCAACACTATAGGCCCCAGCATATATGTTCCTCGTGGGATCAACATAAGATTCCTTCCTTCAGATTGACAAGCTTTGTTAAATACATTTTCAAAAACCTACAAAGACAAACACACACAAAAATTATAAAGAGAAATGAATGCAATTATAAAACCATTACGTAGCTTTTTTAAAATGCTTTAATGCTACTCATCCAAGAAAAGATTCATGGTTATCGTAATTTTATTGAGCAAAACATACCTTACTGTTATCAGTATTTCCATCTGCAATAGCACCATCATTCATCACATTAAAAACCATTTTTCCAAACCCAACTTCAGAAATGAATGCTAATAAGAACACCAAGTAAACACAACGAAAAATTGATATTGAACCCATGTTTTCCACTACTACTAACTTCTTTCTTTCTTTCTCATTTTTTTTTTTTTAATAAAATGATAATAGAATTTTATTGAGTAAAAAACTAGACAATAGATTATAGATACACTACAAAACTTCAGAACAAGGACTCTTCCACCCAATACTTGACAATATGGTTTCTCTGTTTTATAATGAATTTTCATAGATAAAAACAGAATAAAATTAACAAAAAAGTTAAGGACAAAACAAAACTCCACTGAAATTTTATAACAATATTCCTAAATTAGCCTATCACCTTACACATGGGCCCACTACAATATGCAATTTTTTTTTTTTTTTAATGGCTCATGTGTGAAGTGATAGTCTAATTTAGGAATATATCAGGTAAACACAATGCATTTTTTATATTAAACCCATATGTTTTCAACTACTACCACTTGAGTGTTGTGGTTTCTCTGCTTTTTTTTTTTTTTTTTTTTTTTTTTGGAGAAAAAGTTCAATGCATATTATTAAGGTAGGCTATTGAAATCAACCTAAAATACAGATAGAAGGTCCGGTGGTACTTCTTCCATCCAGACTGACATTTGAGGAGGAGAGGTTTCTTTGCTTTAATAATGAATTTTATTAGATAAAATAGAATAAAATTAATAATAAAATTAGGGACACAACAAAACTTCACAACAATTTTACAATTATATTCTTAAATTAGCATATCACCACACGAGCCCACCACAATATGTCATTTAGATTTCTATTTTTATTAATAGCTCATATGTGAATTGATAGGTTAATTTAGGAGAATAGTGAATTTGTTGTAAATTTGTGTAATGTCCTAAATGGACTCTAAAATCAGAAAATTTTATTTAGTTCATTTGAAGGATCACCTCATCAATGTTCAGTGGTTATCCCACTCAAATACCATAATGCCATGTGTACAATAGAACCCAATGAATGATTAGGGTCTTTTAAGGAAGTGGCTTAAGGTTCATCCTAATGTGAGGACAATAGGTCTCAAGCTTTAAAGGTCCTTGATAAGCAGCAATGCACAAATGTTATGTGAATAAAAAAGAGAGAAATGAAAATCCTGTGGTTCTTATATGGAGTATGGACCTACAATAACAAGCCTTGACACATTGCTAATTATGAGGCTACATTCAAGACGTGTTTCTAGTTTCTATACTTCTCATAACAGGTCTTGACATACTGCATGCATTTCATGTAGAGTTCAAAGTTCAAACCTTCGAATATAGGAGCATTGGAGATTCTATGAATTGGTCCTTTTTTTATTTTTTATAACGACATTATTTCAAACCTGTAGCGTTTTTTTTTTTTTTTTTTTTTTTTTTTTTTTGGGGGGGGGGGGTAAAATAATGATTGCATTTACAAAAACTAAGGAACAAATATAGTCTCAAGAGAGTCAGGACACTTCCTGCTTAAATACAAGCCATTAAACTCAGCATTAAAAGTACTAACTACATCCACAGATAGGGCTGTAAATAAACTAAACTGTTCATAAACAGTTCGGGCTTGGCTTAATAAAAAGCCCATTCATGTTTGTTTGTTTATAAACAAGCCAAGCTTAAGTTTTAGTTTTAGACTTGTTTAATAAATGATCCAAGCCCAAGTAAAAAATATTGTTCATGAACAAGCTTGTAAACACTAAAACTTGAAAAAAAAAAGTAACAAAATAAGTTGAGCATCGGCTTATTTATGAGTTTGGTAATAAAAATTGATATGAGCTTGACAAGTAAACTCATATCCTTCTAAGACTTTAATTAATTATAAGTTGAGACCCCTCATCCAAACCAAATAGGCTAGATAATAAACTTGATATAGGCTTGATAATATACTTGTGTTGGATCTCAAGCTCAAAAACATGATATTGAGCATGAGTTTGGGCTTGACATTGAGCTCAAGCTTGGCTTGACCAATGAATCAAGCCAAGCTAAGCCAAGCCAAGCCAAGCCGAGCTCAAACTTTTATACTTTATAACAAGCTCAAGCTTAAACATTATTTGTAGACTCGTATCAAGCTCAAGCCAAGTTTGAACATTCTACTTTTGCTGTTGAGCCGAGTTTGAACATTCACTACTCGACAAATCTCGGCTCGTTTACAGCCCTACAGGTGGACACAAAAAGAGATTAAATTGACTCTCTTGCACATCTCCCATCCTGGCCAACCTATCTGCCTTTCTATTTGCTTCTTGAAAGCAATGCTTAAAACGGATTTGGTGAATTTGAGTAGCCAGTAGCCTGCGATCATTCACTGGAGGAGAAACCAAACTGTTAGTGCAGTTTGAAGAGGACAAAACATCAATAATAGCTTAAGCATCTAACTCTACTTCAACAGCATTAAAATTTCTATTTATGCAAAGTACAAGCCCATCCTGTGATGCCCATAATTCGGCTAAGTAGCTGGATGTAATCCCTAGATTTCTCGCAAATCCCACAATCCAGACACCCTCTTCATCACGTATAACTCTCCCACCTCCCGCTGGTCCAGGATTCCCAAGAGAGGATCCGTCAGTGTTCAACTTAACCCATCCATGGCTCGGTCTTTCCCATCGAATCTGCTTAACAACGAGTTGAGATGGAGTTTTTTGGGAAATAAGCACAATAGAAGAACTCCATAGCTCTATGTACTACCTCTCTAGCTAGCATGGGATTGATTCTTTTGTTCTTGAAAACCACCTGATTCCTATTGTTCCAGATGGTCCAAACAGTAAATGGAAACACAATTTTCCAAGGAATTGGGAGCCCAGAATCTGCCTTGTCAATAGCACAATTATTGACAGCCACATGAGGAGGTTTTGCGTGAAGAAGGGGCCATTATTTGCAGATATTCCCAGTTGGAACCAGGTGGCCTTGATGGCGAGGCAACCTCAAAGGGCATGGGAAATCGTTTCTACACCAGCCTGACACAATGGACAAGTAACATCTGCCTCTTGATGCTAATCGCTCTCTAACCCCAATGCTGTTATGGCAACGTTTCCATAGGAAGGTCTGAACCTAGGAAGGATTTTAAGCCTGTAAGCACTTCTAAGATCAAATTCTCCATGCTTTGCCCCCATCCAAGTCAGTCTGTCTTGGAGCGCTTTCTTGGAATTCAGAGGAAGATCAAATGGGATCAAGGACCAATTCCATCCCGCATTGTTTCATAATAATTGTTCTTTATTCCTTAGATGCGTGAAGTTTAAACCCTAAATCCTTTATTCACCAACAAATGACTTTATTGGTTAAACTAACTAATAACTAAAACCTACAATTTGGTCATTTGATCAAAGAATATTTGGAAATTGGAATATGCACAATGGACCCCATATAATTGACTTTTAAATTTTAAATTTGGCAGATTTTGACCTAATTTTACTGACTATAATTTCGGCATAACTATGAGAGATTATGATCAAATTGGTTGAGACATTATGGTCCTTGTCTAGGAATTGAATTTTGAACTTAAATGCATATTGATTTTTGGTGAGTTGACGATTTGGTGTGTTTTTGACTCTTGGCTAATGTAACTGACACTAATTTCGGCATTACACACTGATCAAATTAGCTTTTGCTCTTACCAAACGAGGCTTACACTAATTTTATTGATCCTTATCTATACGTTAACGGCTCGCTGCTACAGCCAAATCATCCATTATTTCAGTAGAAGTGTGAACAGCTTACAGCTTCAATGGCGTGAAAACAATTGAAAGAGAAATTATTCATTCGTCCATTATTTCTTCTTTTCTTTTCTTTTTGGACATTCATCCATTGTTTCATTTCTTGTATTTACCCGCTCTTCCTCTTTGCCTAAGAGAGTGCTTAAACAATTAGCCAGGTGTTGCAACTTGCAACCATCCAAGCAATGGAAATTAGCAACAGACCAACAGTTGAGAACAATCTGCTGTTCCATGCATTTGCTTAATGCAGTTCTTAACTCCACTACTTATGTCATACACAAATGCACACCAAAGAATAATTGTGTATATTTTACAACAAAACAGAAATACAAATTGCATACTCAGAATAAATCCATCATCACATCTAGGATCTACCTCTCAAGAATTTGTATTCTCAAATTACAAGGGGAAGAATGAACATACCTACAATGTTCAAAAAAGAAGAAAGAATTCACTGCTGTTTAGGAAAAATTTGGAACCTTGTTGCCATGCAGCAAAGAAGGGTGATCATGTAACAATTTTCAAACTAGAAAAAGAGCAGAAAGGAGCATTGCAAGATATGGAAGGAAGAAGCATGAAGCAATTTTAGACTGCCCATTCCGTTGAGTTGGAGCAATTGTTGTATTTACACCACCTGGGCTGGAAGTTGGTGGTGTCGCTGTCGCTGAAACAGGTGGCATAGGTGGCTCCATCACATCACTTTCATTCAGGACAGGGAACGGAGCCTCAGCTGGTGGCAGGTAGTCAGGAGTAATGAGTTGCATGAGACTCCCAGCTTCAACAGAGGACATATAAGGAGGTGCGTTTTTGCCCAATAAACATGGATTCCCTGCATTACATTGAAGCGTGTCATTGTATCAGTAATTAGAGACAAACTTGAATTGCTCTATAGGACCATGCCAGGGGAGAAACAAAATGCTTCGTAGGAAACTGAATTGAATCAACAGACTATGAAAAGTTCCTGGAGGATTTGAATGAGAAGAGGCAAGATGACATGAATGTTTGTTGGATGCAATAATGTATTAACATTTTTGTCCAGCAGCATTTTGCTACTGAGACCTGTGATTACAAAGCATTTATGTTCTAATAAGCATGCAAACGGAGGCCCGGTTGTTAATCTATTAATCTAGTGGTATAGAGTTGTGTCAAAAATTTCTAGAAACCCAAGAATAATGCCAATGCAATTTTTAGTTTTGGTGTTTAACATGTATTTCTGCATCATTTAAATTAAAAGAACCAATAAAAGTATCCTGTATCCACTTACTTTTGTATCTGGCAGCTGTCTTGGGGTAGTCAGTGATGACACCGTCAACACTGGCTCCCGTGACATATGAGTTGACCTCCACAGTTGCATCTGAGAAGAAGTCCCATGCTTGAGACACAAACTCATTGCTGAAGGTTTCAACATAAACAGGGAGTTTAAATGATTTTAGCTTCGATACAGTATCAGTAACACCAGTAAGGAATGCATTATTTTCAGGAAAGACAGAGGTCTTGCCGACAACCACAGCATGAGCAAACTTTTTAATATCCCCAACGGCTGAGTTTGCGGCATCACGAATATTCTCATCAACCTTGTATACAAGCTCATAATTCGTTTTGTCCTTGAATTGCTGGAGAACTGAGCTGTTAGTGGACTGAATCATGACTCTTAGTGCTACCTGATTATCATAACTAGCTTTACTCAATGCATCTTTCACTGC
This sequence comes from Quercus dentata, assembly GCA_028216015.1. Classification (NCBI taxonomy): domain Eukaryota; kingdom Viridiplantae; phylum Streptophyta; class Magnoliopsida; order Fagales; family Fagaceae; genus Quercus; species Quercus dentata. The sequence goes on from CP116451.1 coordinate 11,046,737, forward strand.
CTGGATTACATCTAATCCCTCCCCTGCAAGGTAGGCCGCATTCTGAAAGGAACAGAACATAATGAAATGGCATCATCAACATAAATAGTCAAGTCAGGGTAAGAAGAATTTTTATGTCTCAATTGGCAATACACAGAATCTACATCCAAACATTCTTGAACAATAGGAAACACAGTGGTTTCTGCATTGGCACCAGCATAACTTTCGAGAAGGAATGCACGGCAGTTAGTGTCAACCTAAAGCAGAGTCATCAAGCATGACAGATCACACTCTATACAAGAGTGGACGCCTACAAATTATTGACTAAGAGGATTTTGAAAGAAAACAACTGAAAATCATTGCAGACATACCTCACCCCTCTCCCTAACCCCCAAAAAATTGATAGAACAAAAAAAACACATGTTACACCAATAAAAATGTTCAGAGCCTGTAACAGGCATGATCTCTGATAAATTACTAATCATGGATTTCTGGTTTAAAATATCTTTTCTTATAAAGTTTTCTTAGCATCTAAAAAGATGCAGGCATAGCAAATACTCACCTCTATGCTGATCAAGACACCAGTAAGAGAGCTAGCTTTCTTTGACAAGGTCAAAAAGTCAGCCAATTTCAGATATCTTCCAGCATTTTTGTACTTTGGATTCCGGAACAATCTGTAGCCTGCATAGGGATTTGCTATGGACGCTGCAGGAATTTAGAAAAAAAATGCAGGGATGTTAAATATGATTCTAGGAGAGTAACTTTGCTATTCATTGTATTCACAAAAACAGAACAGAATATGCCAGTCAAATAACATAACCAAAATGCACTAGAAGATATAGAACAAGGAAAGCAGATGAATTGTCATGAGAAAGGGCCCTCTCAACACATAAGAATTTAGGATGTCTCAATTTATGTTCCCTCTCTAAGGTCCAAATATCTTTTCCAAAATGTTACAACATCCCAAAAGTTTAAGTGAAAGATTTACATTTTCAGACTAAAGTTGACTAAATCAACCTGTAAAGTTGTAGTAACATTTACTTCCTTTTTTTTTATATACGTTTGAAGTGGGGGAGGGGCAGGATTCAAACTTAGTCATCTCCATTAGAAACACCAAGAGAAGCCATTTGACCTAAAGCCTAAAGGCTAAGGGTCATTGGCAATAACAAGTACTTTCTGACTCTTCCTTGTACCTCCTGAATTGTCTACATAGATGCATGGTTCAACACTCCAGTAGTTCTCAAAGACATTACATAGAAAGTTTGGATGTGTGGCTCACTACATTTACGCACCACGTAATTGCATGGTCTATGTGATGTCCCAAATCATTAATAAAATCAAGAAACAGTCGTGCTCCAATTAAGAATACTGATGAAAATAGAGTTATAAGATATTCACCAGTGACGTGTTAACCAATAATTAGAAGCTAGTAACATTTCCTTCAGTTATAATTTTGCAAGAAATTAGGTAGGATGTTTCTCTCTTCGTAATAACAAAAGCTGTGTTTGGCAAAAATAATTTTAAATAACATTCTAAATATTACATTTACACCACAGAATATGTAAATGACAACCAAATTCAACTTACGTGTCAAAGATTGAATCTGACTCCATGTCAGGCTAAAGGTAAATATTCCACTGCCAGACTTGATAGCTGGAATGCTTCTTGTAAGGTTGCTGAACATTGACTGAGCAACTGTTGTGCTATCTATCAGATTTATTGAGCTTAAGCAAAATGGAGTCCCATCCTTTGCCAATTGAACAGGACAGTCCAGTATATCTACATGATCATCAATAGCTTTCTTATATGCTAAGTCCGTGCAACCAGGGTAATCTCCACTTGCTCCACATTTAGAGATGACCAAAGCCTTTGCTGGAAAATGAAAAGGTGAAAGAAAAAGGTCAACAATTATATCCTAAAAAATAATGTTGTCATATAAAAACAGTTAGACAAGCTCATCAATCAGTTACGGGCAGAAAAGTATCAAAGCTTTTATTAGAAGCAATATGCTATAGTGATATACCTTGTGCTGAAGCATTTTGACCTAGATGAGCAAAGCAACCTGCAATGTGAGAAGAGAAATCAGCATCTTGAAGAAATTATTATTGAAATAAGCAGCCAATAATCTATCATAGAGAAAATTAACTGATTATGTCCGAATTATCTAGACATTACTGTTAAATGAAATGCAACTATAAGCAACGGTATTTTAATCCTTCAGTTCTTAAAATGTAATTGTGGCCTGTGACACACAAACATGTGCAAGTACAAATAGAACAAAATCCAGTTTCACTTCTATAATAACCTGATCAAGGACCTCTGTATTAAAGGTAGTCCCAGGACTAGAAATGAAATTGAAAAGCCTCAAAAAATCATGGTGAGTTTTAGTGAATTTATAAAATAAAAAATTTAATAAACTTCAACTTCTCATGAAGTGGTAGGATGAATCATGAATGCATCTGTATGAAGCTAGAAATAGCAAGAATTTAGAAAAAAAATGCAGGAAAGTTGTTCAAGGTTATCTGGAGATGCACACTGATATTCACATGATTGCACTGATGAAGAGTAAATCAGTTCACATTGAATGTCCTACAAGGTCAAGCAATGAGCAAAGGAGAAATCTATCAAGGATTCCTGGTAGACAGACCCAAGGAAATTGGAATTAGAAGCTTTATTGATTTGATCATTAGAAATCTAACACACAACTCAAAACAGCTAGAGAAACTTTATAATGAACTAATACCATTAAGTTTTTAGGTATGCATGATAATTAGGTGAACACAATCTTTAAAAGGTGGGGGAAAAAAAATTACCTATAGCCTCTGATGGAGTAATTGGGAAGTCGGTCAGCACACCATCAACAGAGAAGATGCCATTGTCAACGTAATTCAAGAACTCAGTTACAGGATCGTAACTATAATTGAAGCTAAATGGAACATCATTCGAAAAATCTGATGCAAAAACCTCTAGCCCTTCTTTATGAGCATCCAAAACAACAGACATATAAGGTAGTAAATAATTATTTGCATCTACAGGCCATATGTAAGACTTGGGAACCATAATTCCAGAGGCAAATGTCTTGACAAATGTAAGATTCTTTAAGAGAGAACCATAAGTCTGGTTGGTTGAAGGCTCAGTCTCATCTTGTCCTAGAAACCGGAAGACCAGTTTTGTCGTTTTTGGATTCAATCGTGCCATGATACTTTTTAGGAAAGCAACCTCTGGTGATGAAATATAATTAACAATTACAGTTTTTGATACAGAAATTACAAAGCTTCTCATACTCAAATTGTGTTGCGTGAAGAATTGATCATGCTGCACAAGTATGAGAACAAAAAGGTTGGTCAAAATGATAGCTGTGCGACCAGCTCCTACATGTTTAGAGAAACACCCTACCAAGAAGAAGAGGAGAGATCAATCAAATTTTAAGACAGAATTATAATCTTTTATTTACCTGAACGTTCAACCAGAAACCTCGTGGCTTATACGTTGAAGCCACATCTTTAACAGTGAGAATTGGGAAGGCATTGCCATCAAACTTATTAGTTCGAGAATAGACTCCTTGAATTACTGGTTAGAAAGACAGAAACTATCATTAATTGTTGATACAAATATATATATATATATATATATATATCAAATAAGCAACAACAAAGCCTGATAGAAACTGTAAACTGTCATTTGAAGCAATATTTTAATGTTTAAAATGCATTTTTAATCTCATATACCATTGTAAATATAGCTGTGGATAATTATGATATCCAACCATATGTAAAGAAAAATGTGGCATCAATCATTATATTCTGGTTCACAAGACATCCATGTAGCCAACAGCAAATTCAAAGAAACAACGTTTAAAACAACTCAGACTTACAGGCAATAGTCGATAGCTCCTTGAAGGTGAAATCCACAGAAAACCATCCTTTGGTAGGGACCCCATTAACCAGGTAAGCCTTATTCCTTTTTTTGAAAATATCCGCAATGTCAGAACTGTTACTTAGCAGGAGATCTGGCGCACAAATCCCAACTCCATCCTTTGTTAATTGAACATCACACCACAAGACCACATCGGGTACACTAACCAGCAATGCCAAATTATATGCATATGAAGTAGAACTAGGAAAAATCCCTGAAAATCCACCGTTTGCAATGACCTTAGGTGGATTACCTACAAGGCAAATCATATTCGTTAGAAGATGAAGCCAAAAAATTGTTGGGTATACAGACGTGAGTAAAAACCCCAAATGGATCGAAAAACAAAAAAAAAAAAAAAAAAAAAAAACTACTTGCAAAATTAATATAACGTATAATTGGATACAAATGTCCAATATCCCAAACCTATTTCCTTACACTTTGGGGTTAAGTAGTGTGTCACAAAAAATAACACTTTCTAAAATTTCTACAAAAGGATCTAAAATAAAAATTCAGGAAATGTTTTTAGAAAACACTTTTTAAAAACACTATACCCCAAATCCAAATGCAATATCTGGATCATTTTCATTCTTCCTGTTTCTGAAATCAGAAAAACTATTCAAATTTCAACTTCCGTGGCTTCAATTAATAACAAAATCACAGTTAAAAGTTCACAAAAGGTAACCCAAAATAAAATTATAGCTTACAAGTTGAGATCATTAATGAACATGAGAACATTATATTGATGAAAATCCCAAAAAAAAAAAAAAAAATAAAACTAAATGATGGATCTAGCTAATCAGCATCAGACTTTTAAAATGAAAAACCTTTCCATATTAGTTTAAAGTTAGGTAACTGTTTTCACTTCAACTAATACAACTTGTTAACTGAATTTATTTGAGATTACATGCATTAAGACTTTTAGATTCAAAATGGTTTTTCTCATAGACAAAGCAGAAAATCAGAAAGAGAGAGAGAGAGAGAGGGGAGAGAGAGATCTATCTGGATGTAGAGGAAAAAATGTAAGAAAAATTAAAAGATTTAACTAAAATAGAAAAGAAAAACAAATTAAAAATAAATAAAATCCTCTGCATCAAGCTTAATCAACAACTCTGCTCGGTTCTATAAGCCAAAAAATTTCAAAAACGAAGAACTAATAAGCTGGTCAAGTTAATAAGTTACCATAAATGAGTTTTTCACCTTTCCAGAACCAAAGCAGCACAAAATTCATTATTAAAAATATATATATACAAAATTTGCATTTCCCTTCACTTCTTTCTCAGCAACCAAACATAGTTTAAAAAATCAGTAACAAAAAAGCTAGAGAGACAGAGACAGAGAGAAAGAGAGAAGAAGATTCACCGCTAAGTGTAGACCATTTAGATCCCTGAGCAGAGACCAGAGTTGCTAGCAGCACCGAGTGAAGAAGTAGAAGCAGAAAGAGAGTTTGAACGCGTGAGTTATACATTGCCGGAAAAATCAATACAGTTAGTCGTCGGAGACTCAGTACGGAACTTCCGGCGATCAAGTTTTCTCGGAAAATGAATTCAGATTCAGTACTATTTGTGAGAGAGAGAGAGAGAGAGAGAGAGTTGAGCTCTGAACTCTATTGCTTTTACGGGCTGAGCTGACATATATTTATAATTTTATTTTTATTTTTATTTTTGTTGTTAATGTAATATATTTAAATTTTAAACTAGTTAATTAACGAGAAAATAATGGGGTTTTGGTAATGAATAAGAGGGACGGTGTAGTTAAATACGCGTACCCACGTTACTGTCTTATGATCATATTATTGTTGTCAAACGTAAGCGGCTCGACTCAGCCGGTTTCTATTACAACTAACTACTCTTTGTCCTAAGGAAGCCTATGTAGACTAGTTACCATCAACTTTCTTTCAATCAACTTTCTTTCAAGAGTACGGATAAATAAGATTTTTTTTATCCTTAAATTTAATGAGTAAACTCCATCATAAATATGAAAGAAATGAAGATCATCTCTAAATTTAAATAAATATTACCATAAATTTAATAAGTAAACCTTATCATAAATATAAAAAAATGAGTTTCATTTTCTGTACTTCTGGAGTACGTAAGTATTAATCGTATTTAGGACAATTTGGTTGGTGATTTTTAGTATCATTATTTAAAATAATGTGAAAATTATGATTTAAAAATATATAAAAACACGTATTTACAGTATTCATAAAAAAAAAAAAAAAAAAAGGTTTGATACTATATTTCAAATAACATATTTTAGTGTATGAAAAAACATGTTGTGTATTTAGTATTGTGTGTGTGTTTTTTTTTAAAGCTAACAAACACAAGACAATTTAATAATTTTTTTATTTGAAGAGAGAAATGTCAGTTTATGTGTTGTCTAATCAAGTAGGCCTTATTCCCTTGAGTTTGTGTAATCCGAGCTATTATATAAAAACAGAGAATGTTAACAAGCATCATGTGATGCTTGTTAAAGTTGGACTAATGCGGGTCTTAATTAACAAAAAAATTAGATAAATGGAAAAGAAAAAAAAAAAAGACATAAAACTAACCAACATAGTTTATTTTAATTTTTTTCTCTCTCTATAAAGCTAACCCCATAACATGTAAAATTGAAGGAAAAAATGACATAAAGTTACAAAAAAGACAAAAAGCTATAAATAAATTTTTTTTAAAAAAAAAAAAAAAAATTGGTGTTAACAGGTAACCATTAACACAACCCTATAAAAAAAATTCCTTTATGAGTGGTCCTAAGATAATAACTTTTTTTTTTAATGAGATAGTTCATTACTAAATAAGGGGGATGTATTAAGTACTAACTCATTTCTATCCTCTTAAACGAAAATGCAAGAGGGGAAAGAGAGGATATGATAAAGAGTCCATTCCAAGTCCAAAGAGAGGCTTAGTGGGATGTGGTCCTAAGACTATATATATGTATAATCCCTTGTTAGCAAGTTCAACAACAAAAATTAGTTATTTGTTGATTTTAAATCTTAGAAAAAGATAATTAAGGGAGTAGTAAAGTGTAAACCCTATAAGACAATTAAGTGTGAGATAATGAAAGTGAGGTGTGGGACAGTGGGGAGTGAAGACATTTTTTTTTTAATAATTGCATTGTTGTGTTGAATTTTTACTAGAGTAATGTAAAAGGCACAACAAAAATTATTCTTAATGAATTACAAAGACTAATAAGTTTTCACAATTGAACTGAATTGTTAAATAAAGAATTGAAAAGAGTAAAGATAAAAACCATTAAATAATAAACTAAAATATTCTAAGAAACAATAATTAAAGTTCCCTTAACAACAATAATTAATAACTTTATTATAAATAATAAGGATTTCTTTAATCCTAGCAGAAATAATTAATATTTTCATTATATTAAAAAAATGTCTAATAAACTTATAGTTTATCCTTTATTCTCTTACCAGAACTATGGATAACTTTTTAATAAGGAAATCACATATTTTCACAATATTCATTTTCTACCTAAAACTTATCTTCTAAACGAACTTGGTGCTAATTTGAAAAATCTTTCTTCAAATTATGGATCATGATTTATGAGAAAATGTCTATCTTATTATCCTAATGATTAAGATGAAATAAGAAAATATTATTTATAAAGAGGTTATTGTCAACCTCTTTAACACAAATTTGAATAAACCCCCTAAAAAAATATCCTTGGAGCCGCCACCGACTTTCACACGAGATATTTAGTGATATTATTTTTCATAAAAATGCTAAAACTACTTTAGAAAACTTATAAAGTGATTTGACAAGAATAGGATTAGTGTCACCTTAATAACATAATAAATGAATATTTTAAGAGTCCAAAGAACAGATGTCATTTGTTAATGGACCATTTTAGAAAATTTTTAAAAATACTTTCATGAGAAATATAAAAAAGTTAAAAAAAAAAAATCAATTATACTTTTTCTTTTCCAATAAAAAGTTTTTAAAATTATTTCTTAAATCAATATTTTTAGAACATCCGTTAATTTTTCTCATATTATAATTACTTTTACTTTTTTATACTCAGCAATTCGTCAAGATATTTTTTCAGGCTCAAAAAAAAAAAAAAAAAAAAAAAATCAAGATATTTTTATCCGTGTTTATTTCTTGAAGCCTAGCAGGGTAGGAATGGATATTCTAATGCTTAGAGTATTTTGAAATATAGAAAAAGAAATCTAGATATTTTTCATCGTACTCGTTTCTTGAAGCCTCACGGATTAGGAATGAATCAAATGCTAATGGTGTATTTTTAAAGATAGAAAAGAGAAGTCGAGATATTTTTGCCCATTTCTCGAAGCCTCACGGGGTTGGAAAAGTAATACATGAGGACACTAATCGGAAAATAAGAAATGGGAAGAAAGGTTAAAACCTAGTTCGACAAGTGGCAATCAAATACCCTATATTGGCTCATTCTAATATAAATATACATTGCATATAGCACAAGTGCAGTCATCAAGGACCTCAATCCCCAAGGACTTTGTTATCTATTAAACCCAACTACGTAAATTCCCATCATTTTTCTTTATTTCTCTTGCTTCTAGGGTATTATTATTTTATTCTTTCTTTTTTCACATAACAAAAAGGACAAAAGTTTATTTATAAAATTGATTGTAGTTTAAGATTATAACTTTACTTAATAAAATAAATATTATTATATATTTTAAAAATTTAACCATTGAATTACTTATTCTTTACGCTCTTTAATACACATGTCAAATTTTGTATCAATTGAATATTACTTACCATATGATTTATAAGCTTATATTTTATGCATAATTTTAAATTACAAAAACTTGTAATTAAAAATTTATTGATGGCATAGTTATTGATCTTTAATTTTCTAAAAAACATAGTGGATATAAGAAGAAGATATAATCCAATAGTAAATTTGTCAAAATTCACCTCCAATAAAAAGATATTGAGTAAAGTTGGCTATAACCAATTTTGTGGCTTAACTTTGTCCTAACAAAGAACTATGTTCCATCTTTTCTCATGTTAATCTTTATTATTGATCTACTACAAATTGATGTATTAGTGTTTTATTCTAAAAAAGAAAATATTCTATAAATAGAAGTTAAAGTCTCTGCATATCAATGAATCCCTTAACAACTCTTCTACATAGAAGTAAAATTATTGGAAAATCAATATGTTACAACAAATTTTATAAACAATTGAAGTAACAAATTATTGGTATACAATAAAAATAATGTTAATAACAATTACATATTTGAAGATGATATTACATTAGTTACAATCCACCATCAATAAAACTGTGGAATTTGTCATGTATATAGTATTGTTGTTAGAAAATTTTGTCTTTTAGGCCTTTGTTAAGAGCACCTAGTAAGGTTGTATTAAATATTCTAAAATACCTTAATTTTATGATATCAAGGAAAAAAAAAAAAAGTTTTAAGTGCACATGCCTGTCATAATAGTATAAAAACTTAAATAAGTTGGATTAAATACTTCCTTATTAAATGCATTAGGGCACCGCATTAATCAAATTTTAACACAGTCAATTATAAATAGTGTAAAGAAAGTAATTAATTTATATGAAAGTGATTATCCATTATGCATAATTGATCATTTTAACAAATTGTTGCAGAAACTATAGTAAATAATATGAATCTTATTAGTAGAATTATTTTTACCACAATTGTGACATGATGGATAAGAATGATATAGAAAAAGTGTTAAGTTAATGTATTCAAAGTTGATAACTTTGGCAAAAATGGTAACAAATATGATGAAATAGTCAAATAGACAAATAGTGTACGATTTTGAACCCTTTTTATTTATTTTATTTTTTTGGCAAAAATACCATTTTGATCCTTACATTTTAGGGTCATAGTCAATTTAGTTCCTATATTTTTGTAGCAATCAATATGGTCCCTATTATTTTTAACTTACCGCCAATTTGGTCCTTACTATTAAATCACTAACGAAAAATGCCTATGTGGCAAACAACGTGCACTGTTAACACACTTTAAGCATATGTGACAATTAAAATAATAATATTACAAGCCATTGGAAAAAATTTAATTTATCAATTTAAAAAAAAAAAAAAAAAAATGAAATTAAGATCTGGGAAGAACGTGAACCCAGAAAAATCCAACCCAAATCTACTTCTAGCATATTCTTTAAGCAAATCCAAAAATAAGATCAAACAAATATCAAATGGTTAACCTCACAAAAAATTTGGCTTTGTGGTTTCAACTTCACAAACGTTCACAATGGGATTGACATAAGTGGGTTAATACAATGGGTATTTTATTGAGCACTTGGCAGTTGGCACTTGGTTAAGAAGCAAAGGCTTAGAAAGAAGAGATGAGATTTTTCTGTATTGCTCAAGCACACAAATCTCTCAGTTGTTCAAAGAGCCAAGAACAAAAGAAATGAAAGAAAGGTTTTTCAACCTACATGGGTTCTCTCTATTTTGCTATCACTGTACTGTCAACTATGTGTTTTTCGTTTTGGCTAAGGTGCTGCAAGGAAGAAAACTATCTCAGTGCTCCATTGTTAACCATTTTTTATATTTGTTTGGTTTTATTTTGGATTTGCTTAAAGGATATGTTGGAAGTGGATTTTGATTGGATTTTTCTGAGTTTACGTTCTTTCTAGATTTGGAGAAGCGTTTGGCATTTTTGAATCAAAACACAAAATTTTCGTTTGTTTCGATTTTTTCAAAAATGCTTTGAAATAAATTAAAAACCGAAATTTTAAAAACTCATCACAATCCAAATTTGATGTAATGTTATTATTTTAATGACGAAATTATTGTTTAATGACAACTTGTACTGAGTTGTTCTCTAAAAGTTGCAGAACAACATCACAGCAAAGCTCAATGGTAGCTAAGACACACTGGGTAGAGGCTTTGCCTAGTGTACCCAAATAATCATTATATATTGGAAGTAGAAAGAAAACGCACTGGCAGAGCCTTTGCACCATCTGCAAGCTCAATCACCACAAATAGAGAACGCCATTGCTGCAAATCAAATTATTTGTGATTTGGGTTTCAAAACTCTATTTTGTTTTGTGGTTTAAATGGATGGTAGGCCTGATTTGGGAAAGTCATATTATTATTGAGTGGTGAACAGCTATAAACTGTATTGGTGAACATCTATAGTAGTGGGGTGAATTAATCTGACTAAAATTATTTTATGAGTGTAAGAATCATTTTAATAATGTTTTTGTGATTTTTTTTTTCAAACAATAATTTTAGACAAATGATCAAATGCGTTGACAATAAAAAACTTCTTCCTCAATGTTCTCATAAGTTTTGCAAACGATAGATGATTTTAAAAATTGCGCACTAAGCTTAAAGGGTGTCAATAATCTCCACTGCCAGATGTGTGAGTCAATGGACTGAGTCAATGGGAAAATAATAAAGACAAATTAATTCCAGATAAATTGAGCTAAATTGCTGGCTGGTTTTTGATTTTTTTTTTTTTTTCTCAAATGTCAACGTCGTCTACAGAGTATGCGCCCTCCACTGCCAGTTGTGTGAGTCAATGGACTGAGTCAATGGGTAGACAATAGATATTGAGCTCTGGCTGGCTGGATGGCTCGACCAGTGGACCAGTGGTGACGTGGGGGTTCACAATTACTGATTGGATGACAGCTAAATCGGGCCCACGACATGGGCATCACAAACTGGCAAATTCCGACCTGGCCTCAACTGATTGGGTTGAGTACATTATGATATCACAAAACGCGCAAAATGACCTCGTCCAAATATTGAAGAGCACAACATGTTTTGGATCATGGGACCCTCAACTACATACATATTACTATATTATAGACTTCCTAGCTTTTTTTTTTTTTGAGAATCTTATAGACTTCCTAGCTAGTACAGACAGTTTAAAGTTTTTTTTTTTTTTTTTTGCTAAACAGACAGTTTAAAGTTTATTACTCTACCAAAAATTATATATATGTAAACTTTATTACCATAGCTTACCAAAAAAACTTTATTTCCATTTTTTGCGAATGAGAGAGTATCTGAATGAATGTAATATCCACTACTTGTTAAAAAATAATTTTTAAGAGGGCATTATTATTATTATTATTATTATTAAGTTACTGAGATAGTTGAATTTTAGACCTTATGAATAGCATAATTGTCAAAGTTGCATACTTTTTATCTTATTATCATTTATTTTGAATGATTTTTCCCCTTATGTGTGAAGCTTCGGGAATCAAATCTCATATATAATAAGTTCTCTTACCCTAAAAAAAACATCTGATATAATAATTTGCCAGTTTGTGGACCGAGTCAAAAACATCTCATATAATAATTTGGCATTTGACACACTAAACTCTAAAAAATCACTTCTATCAAAGGTTGTAAATTTCATAATATTTGGCATTAATGAACAATCATCTCAATCTCAAATTTGAGACCGCACTATTCACCAATTGTAAAACTTGTAATATTTTTTTATTCAATGGGGTCCGCTTTCTTTTTTTTTTTTTTTTTTTCTTTCTCATTCCCTTGTTTTATTCCATCTCTCATTCTTGCTCTGAGAGCCATAGATACACAACACCCCAACCATAGAATGGAATACAACCATTTCTCTGCTTTTTTTCTCTCTCTCTCTCCCAAATCTACTCTAATGGACACTCTGAATCTACCATCCCTCTTCGTCTCGACAATGGTTGTGTGGGTTATGGATTTGGAGCTTTGGATTTGACCAGTGTGGGCATTGGCATAGGTCTCGTCTTGCTAATGTCCAATTTGAGCCGTGCTCCTTTTTTTTACCCTTTTTCCTACATGACGACCAGGCACAAAAGCACTCTGGGGTTCATGGGTCATTGACTAATAGGTCTAAAATCCGACATTTTTTCCTGAGACTTTACCTTAGGTATGAGGACAATGTGGGCATTGGCGTTGAGGGTAGATTGGCATGGGTCATCGACTAAGAGTTCGGTGTGGGTCTCCTCAATCGCATGGGTCTCTCTCGGTGGTTGTTTTTCTTTTTCCTTTTCCCCTTCGATTGTTGGTGGTGATGAGGTTGTGGGTTTGTGATTTGGTTGTGATTTTGGAGGGTTGTTTTTCCTTTTTCTTTTTCCGATTGTTGGTGGTGAATGGTGATGAGGTTGTGGGTGGTGGTGACAACAATTTATTTTAGTGCTTGTTGTAGCTCCTAAATGGCACCAAGGCAATCACATTACAGTGGTTTTATTTTTTATTTTTGTTTTCGATGGTGGTGGCTGAAAAATAATCAATCCACTCCTTATTTGCAACCACACGATCAAGCCTTTCTCTAATGTTTGCTTGCACTGGTCTCTTGTTGTTCCAAGTGCCTTGGTGTGGGTTTGCAAAGAAAGGGGTGGGTTTTCAGAGAAAGGGAAAGACAGAGAGAAAGAAACAAAGAATAAAAAAAAACAATATTTAAATAAAGTGGTAAAAAAAGAGAATCTTTGATGTATGATATATTATAAAGTGAGATGTTAAAAACTAAAATTTTGAGTTTTGAAGTAGTATATGCTAAAAATTTTACTTCCCTTGATGGGAATGCTCTAACAATACACCACAACTTTACTTAGTCCTTTAGATATGAAAAGGATGGTCCTCCTTTCCTTTATATTCCTCTTTTATTTATTTATTTTTTTTTTTGGATTGCCAGCCAGTTATTTTTAATGATTTGGGGGGCCCAGGTACCCCCCAAAAAAGAACATGCTCTCATATTTTTATTTATTAACATTTTAAAAAATTGAATTTCTATTAGAAAATATCAATCTAGATATTAGTTTTTTCTAATTGAATATTAAATATCTTAATAAATTTGTTATTAGTAATATAATATAATAGAAAATTTAGTTACAAATTTCATAAATGAAAAAAATCATCAAACAGGCGTAGAAAATAATGAAATAATTCAAGAGATGAGAAAGTTAATCATGAAAGTAATTAATGATATTAAAATATGTAACACCAAAATTCTTGATCATATAAAAAATACTAGATTATTTTTCCAAATGTATAACCACTAACAAAATTTTACTTGCAATAATTGTTATAGTTTTTTTTAGATTTTTTTTCATAATCAAAATGGATAAAATCCTACTTTAGATCAATTAAAATAGTTATATTATCAATTAAAAAGAAGATGCTAGCAAAACCTAAATACAAAAACTTTAATTAATAATTTTGTATCTCAAGAAGCTCTTAAAACATGTGTCCAATTACGTATGAGAAACCAATAGTTGTGCGTATAAACTAACTAGTGTTTCTAGGTTGGAATTCTTTTGAAAGATCATTTGGTATGTTGCTATAGTCCTATTTTCTTTTTTTCTTTTTTTTTTTTCTTTAAACCAATTTTTGGGAGAGGAAATATACCCTGTTTTTGGGTGTATGCTTTATCCCACTCATAACTGATAGGTTCTACTAGCTATGAGTAGGGGTGTCCAGACTCGACTGTGACCTACTTGACAAACCAACTTGCCCAATCTCCACTTGAGCTCAGCCAAACCGACACTCCCGTCTGCTCGATTTTGTTTTCGGGTTTCATTTGCGCCCAAGGCCAAAGAAAATTTGACGCCGGCAATAAAAAAAAACGAGTGGCGAGTTTTCTTCTCCAAAACCCGAGCCACTCGACCTTTGGAGGTTATATACAAATCCGAAGAAATCAAGCTCAAATCCGAGGAGATCCAAATGAGTTCTCAATCATACTTGGTGAGATTTAGCCAGATCCAGCCATTCCTAGCAGATTTCAGTGATTTTGGTGAAGATTTTGGCAATTTTGATGCAAATCTGGTGAGTTTTTACATTTTCCGTCAATGATTTTTTTCCAAATGTCGATGATGATTTTTTAGCTCTAGTGATGACCCAAAACCAACCGAACATACCCAATCTCCACTTGAACTCAAAACCGACTTGACCGATTGATGCCATTTGATGGTTGGTTTCGGGTCACTCTTCTTTCCACCCGACGCTGGAGGGTCGGGTTCCGGCAGGGGTGAAAACCGACCCGGCCCAACCCGTGGACACCCCAAGTCTATGAGTGTGAAGAAATATACACTCAAACCGAAACATGGTGTATTTTCTCTTTTTGGGGTGGCCTTTTTTATTGTTTGATGAAAAGCAAGAAATTTTTTTAGGTGACTTATGATATGACAAAATTTAGTTGCAAACTTGCTTTTAGCCAATAGCTACAACTCCAATTAATATATTTTTATTAAAAGTGAATTTTGTAAAATCTACCATTGGATTACATTTTTTTTCTTATATCTTCCATATTTGCAAAATTTTCAAAAGATAAAAAATCAATAGCTATATCATCAATCAACTGTTTAAATTTTAAGTTTTTGTAGTCTAAAAAATTATGCATAAATAATAAGTTTATGAATTGAATAATAAATAACATCTAATTAGCAAGAAATTTAATATATGTATTAAAAATATAAAGAACATGTAGTCTAACAAATATATTTTTAAAATATGTAGTCATGTTAATTTTTTTAGTAGAAATCATAGTAACTAAATACAACCAAAATTTATCCCTTGCAATCATGGATAGAGCCATCATTGGACTAGCAGGGCAACACCCCCCCCCCCCCCTTTTTTTTAAAATATTATTATATGTATGTTTATTAATTTTAGCAATTTTGTTCTATAAAATTACATTTTGTTTTCCTTAAACAATATCATTGAATCTTTCTAGAGTAATATTATACTCACAAACTTTTTTACAAACTATTTTGGTAGCAAATTATTATTGGTTTGCATATAGGCACACTACTCACATCATTTTTTTACCTACCAAGAACTACTTATTATATTAGTAATTTAAAAAAAAAAATTGTAATTCTAGAATTTTCCTCATTTTAGTGACCATAAAAAAATTTATAGATCTAAAATCTAAAATAAAATATACAAGTAAAAAAAAATAGCTTAACAATAAAAATTACCAATAGTAAAACTAAAAAATATTAAGCTCCATTAACCAATTTTATCTAAAATAAACAATCCTGGCCTTTAAAAAATTCTAAACAAAAATAATTTTGTTCTTACTCATACAAAAAAAAAAAAAAATAATAATAATAATAATAATAATAAAAAAATCTCAACAGCTAAGTAATAGTTGAGTCAAAGGTTGAAATTATTACACACAGTCAATAATAAAAAACTGCCTTCCCTAACTCAAAGTTCTAACTCCATCACCCGCTTGCAATGAAACCGTCCTCCACGTTATATATTATATATATGTTGCCCATGATATAAAAAGAAAAAGTTTAACACAAAGAACAAATAAAAAACTATACATATGTATAAAGATTTACAATAATAAATTATCTAGTGAATATCAAAAAACAAATTTTATTAATTTCATTTAAAACTAGAATAGAGTCAATGCATAGAAACAAATTAGTAAACGGGCTTGTTTGATTATGACGACCCCTAATGTGATGCTTCACAATATTCTTGCATACCTTTCAGTATTGAGTCTTTGCAACTTTTTTTTTTTTTTTTAGTAAGCAGTAATATTTATTAGAACACACACGAAAATAATAATACATAACTAGAGTATAACTACAAAAGAGTCTAACCTTTGTAATTGTAGATTGAGGTTATAAATAGAAAAAGTTTAACACAAAGAACAAGTAAAAAACTATATATATGTATAATGGTTTACAATAATAAATTATCTAGTGAATATCAAAATTTCATTTAAAACTAGAATAGAGTCAATGCATAGAAACAAATTAGTAAACGGGCTTGTTTGATTATGACGACCCCTAATGTGATGTTTCGCAATATTCTTGCATACCTTTCAGTATTGAGTCTTTGCAACTTTTTTTTTTTTTTTTTTTTTGAGTAAACAGAAATATTTATTAGAACACACATGAAAAAATAATACATAACCCCATAATTACAAAAGGGCCTAAACTTTCTTTTTGTATAATTTTATAAACATAACACTGAAATACACATTCAATGTGGGATAAACATCCCTATTTTTTTTTTAAGTAAATAGTAATATTAATTTATTAGAACACACACGAAAATAATAATAGTGTTTTAAATCGACATTATAATGCATTACATAATTCATAAACTACAAAAGGACCCAAAAACATTATTATCACAAATTATAAAAATCATAAGTACCAAGAAGATCATATAGCACACAACCAATGCTGGGGAAAAATACATCTCCATTTTTGACTTGCTTTTGGCTTTCTTTTTCCATAATTTTATGCATACGCTGATGTGATTCAAGTGACGACAGTCGTTGTAGAATTTCACTAGGTAATTAAACATAATCTTCTGTTTAGTTCTTTAACAAAAAGAACAAGTTATTAATAATTGACATGCCAACCGCTTACATAATTCATAACCACATGGACCCAAAAACATTATTATCACAAATTATAAAAATCATAAGTCCAAGAAGATCATATTAGCCACAACCTGCTGTGGAAAAAAATCTATAGCAAAATAGTTTTCTTCTTTTGGCTCAAGTTTAAACCAAAGAAGAAATACATAAAAACAATTTATAATAAAGTGCAGGAAATTTTTTTCCCTCTCATTTACTAGGGTGATTAAACAAGGTAATACTTCTTGTTCTGTAAATCAAACAGGACACTAAGTGACACATAATATTTTATAGGTGTTAAAACGCATGATGTTTAATTGAAGTATTGAATGCAAGCCAAATTTCTATATATTTTGAGATATAGGAGTGACACAGTCAACTCTTTATAGGTCTTCCATATTGGTTATCGTGTATTGGAGTATTGAATGCAAGCCAAACTCATACTTCAAAGCTTTCATTTATTTGAGGAAATACTTTTTCAAATGAACTTGGAAAATATTGGGTATCAAACAGGTTTTAATTTTATTCCTCTGAATGATTCAAACATCAATTACAATCAGTGAAGAAACGCGGAAAGTTAGAAAATGACTTCAACAAAGCAAGTGGTTGGGAAGGAGGGACCAAAGGCCAGGAGAAAAGGTTGTCTCTTTTCTTTAAGTGAAATGGAAAGTGAGAAAAGGGTTGTGAGAGATACCCTCATTCCAAGCCACAATTCTAAAGCCTTTAGTCTTTAGCCACTATTCTTAGTCTTTAGTCTTTTTTATTATTATTATAGGTAGCTTTTAATTTATGGAAAAAGGTTTAGGAAAATAATTTTTTTAGCCTAAAGTTTTTTAAAAAGTGATGTGAATGATTCACGACATATCCTGAAAACAAATTTCCATTCCCAAAAGTTCTTATTGATTCGTTTTAGTGCTTACGTGCCATGACCGTGGTAGGGCATGTTTATGAACTAATTAACATAAAAAGACAACTTTCTCTGTGTGTGTGTGTTTTTTGTGGTTGCTACTAAAAGAAAAACTTTGTTTTAGGCTTTTAGCAAAGCTTGTAGGGTAAGCTTAAGGGGTAGATGCATGAATACAAATAATAAAGAATCACCTGGTCCATTTGGTGGCATGGAAATCAAAAGAAGATATTGGTTTAGAAATTCTCAATTATTTTACATTTTTTTAAAAAGCTGTAACTTTTATTATGCAATAACAACCAAATCGACTAGAATTGCAGTATTAATGTGTGGAGGAACATTCTCCATCCATATCAAATAACCACTAACATATTTAGTATAATAGCATGTCTAACAAGGTTGTGAGCAACATTATTCCCTTGTCTTCTAATGTGAGAAAATTACAAGCAACAAAGGAATTAGTAAGTTTCAATCATTGCATTTGATCTATTAAAATTTGGATTAAAATGAAACTATTAGGGTTTGTGCCTAAATTAACATATTTTGCATTTTTTTGGACAAAAAAAAAAAAACCCATTATCTTTTGACCCAATCACAATTAATTCTACAAATTTTTTCAATAGTTACATTTTGATTTCCTAATCCTAAGGATTAGATTAAAAATGCTAAGGTTACTTTCAATGAAACTCTCTAACAATTTTAATTTAGGCCAAAGTTCAAGGGACTAAATGTAGTAGTTGAAGATTTGTGGACTATATTGTGATAATTTCCAACCACATAGAGGTAAATTATAATTTATCACCCACAAAAAAAAAAAAAAAAAAAAAAAATCACATATATGACAAAGTTGTGCAAACATTTTTATTTTTATTTTTTTATGAATAAGAATAATAATAAAAATAGGAAACAAGATATGGTCCCAACCCATTTCATTCTTCTAGAGAAAAAAAAAAACAAGAAGAAAGAGATGGGATGAAAATGAGTCCCTTCCAATTATAAAAAGCAACCCAACGGGCTAAATTGCGAGAAAGAAAATTTAGCATCTCTAGTTGCAAATAAAAAACTCAACAGGAAAGAGACATAAAGGTTGACTTCAACTCTCAGAGGGAAGGGGCTATGAACCAGGGAGGGGTAGCATTTAGATTTTGTAGGGCTTCAATTACACCTTCGGAGTCCCCCTCAAACATCACATAGTTGTGCAAACCATTTATTTCATATGGCATGTGCAAATTACATGATAAATTATTAAGTTTGTTGGCTATATAATTTGCCTAAAATACGATTCTCTTCAAAAGTGGCTTTGAAGTAAATGATATTTAATTTAGATAAAGTCAAAACTAGAATTTGAATGTGCTACAGCCCATTTCTGCTATTTTTATTAATTACTAGGAATTCATCTCTTCATTTTTTATGAATAAATTAGGAATTCATTTCCTATACGCAAATAGTTGAAGAAAAGAGATTGATGGTACATATCAAGTTATTCATTATCAATTTAATGTCTTCTCTAATATATAAAATAATCTTTTTAGGGTCAGAAAATGCATATAATATAAAATTTTCCGTATATAATCTCACAACCTGGCTGTCAAAGGGCAAGAAAAACGTTTAAAACACCCATTTGATGGAACTAAGGTTACTGACAAGAAAACCATATGCATGATCAAGACAAAATCAATCTCTCTGAGATGGTCAAATGTGAATCAAGACTCAACATATATGAATTGCATTGTCTGTAGTAGTTGATTTTTTTTTTTAATCAATTTGAAAATCGAAATGCCTTACAGTTCACAGCCAGATTTTCTTTGCGTTTGGTTCCTTCCAAACTAATATAGTTCTAAATCCTCACCAAATCAATATTATAAATTAAACAATTAGGGAAAATGTGAATGCCAAAACCCCATAGTCAAATGCAGAGAGAGTAAACCGAGAACACTGTCCATTTCATCACTGATTTAACAAATACAAATAGCCTCAGATCACTAGCTAAACATTAATTAAATATAAGGGGAAAGTTCTAATCACATAGTTTACAAAAATCTATGAGCCTTTTGTCCTATTACAAATTTACAATATAATTGGGGCAGGAAGTTTCTCTGGCCAATAAGCCCATATGGTATTGGCATGGAGAGGACCATGATGAAAATAGACAGAGGGTCTTTGATTGGTCCACGTCAGCAAAACATTTGGTAGGATCTGATTGTATAATTGAGAGAAATTGATGTTCTGTAAGATGTACACACTACACAGCACTAAAGTCTAAAAGCCGCGTATGAGGGCCACAGAAGAATTGTTCAAAGTGAAAAATGGACAGTGAGATGTGGGCATATACGTTTGTATGCTGATCATGACCTTTTTTTTGTTCAAACTTCAAACATTGGAACTATGTGAAACAATGTTCTAAGCTATTGTGTTTGCTTGTTTATTGAGCAAAGAACAAAAATAGGGACTTGGTTAGTCCATAACAGACCCAATATGGTATGAAAAATATCATTCTAGATCCTTTTATTCAACATTCATGTGAATCACATATGAAGATAAGCCAAAGCAGTGGCCAATGTTATGCTTCTGGTCAAAGTTTATGAGCATGTAGTTTTTAACCTATTACAAGAGATATAATTTTTCTTCAAATCAATTTAGCGAAACTTTTTCTTTTCTATAACCCACAATGTGAACAATTCACGTGTTCAACTACCAACTACGTTACTCAAAAAAAAAAAAAAAAAAAACTACCAACTACGTGTACTTCTTTCTCAAAAAAAAAAAAAAAAAACTACGTGTACTTGTAATTACACAGTCTCTTTAATTGTCATGTAAAATATTTAGATAGCTTAATGAGTTATATAATTAAAATAAACATGAATTAGTGAATAATCATTTAAATTGTCACATAATAAATTGAAAGAAATTATTTCAAACTAATTTTGAGAGATTTTTGTCTAATAATAATAATAATGAGTGGTTATAACAGCTAGTTTATTTTACTAGCAATATGTTTGAATTGAAGTCAACAATTAAGGAAGGGATATTGTTTATTGAGGAGTTGATCCAAGCACATTGATAGTTTCGAAATAGTTACAATTCATAGCACATTTGGAAGGCAGGTTAGTGATCCAAGCACATATATATTTTCTTCAACCCACTTAGCACATTTGGAGGACAGGAAATTAGTGATCCAACCACATATATTTTCTTCCACCCACTTAGCATATTGGAGGGCAAGAAATTAGTGATTCAACCACACATATATTTTCTCCAACCCACATAGCACATTTAGAGGCTATTTGGATGCAAAAATTTCATTACTCAATTTCTGTCACTCAATTTCCATCACTCATCACTCATAAGTCATCATTCATCACTTAATTTTTCACACCTGTTTGGCACCATCACTCACTTTCCATCACTCAATATTTTCCACACTATTTGTGGGCCCTATACCTGTCATTCTGTGCAGCTTTTTTTTTTTTTTTTTTTTTTTTTCAGTACCCAAACTCACCGAACCCAAAAAAAAAAAAAAAAAAAGAAGAAGAAAGAATTGAACCCAAAAACCCAATGAAGAACAAAAGAAACCCAACCAAAAAAAGAACCTAGTGAAAGAACAACAACACAAAAAAAAAAAAAAAAAAAAAAAAAAGAAAGAGAAAGAGAAAGAACTGAACCTTAAACCCGATGAAGAACAAAAGAAACCTAGCCAAAAAAAGAACCCATTGAAAGAACAAAAAAAAAAAAAAAAAAAAAAAAAATCGCACGCAGTGAAGGAAGAAGAAGAAGCCACTTAGTGTGAAAGGAAAAAGAAAAAAAAAGAAGAAGAAGATGAAGAAATGCACACACCGAACCCAGTGAAGAAAAAAAAAAATAGTCAAAAGTTGCGGCTAAGATTGACAAAGGGTCCCTCCATGTAAGAATGGCAATGGGTCAAGTTCAGGTCGGGTTTTTCCATACCTAGACCCGACCCGCGGGTTTGTCCTAGAAACTCGAACCCGGCCCGTTTATTAAACGGATTTTTTTCTTAACCCCAAACCCGCCCCGTCGGGCCTCCTTGGGCCTTGTCCACTCATGCCTAGCCAAGCCCAAAATTAGAACCACAAACTTCCATTTATGATTTTTTGGCCCAAAATCACAAACACAAACACAAATCCAAACACGATCATAAACATAAACATAGAAATTCCAAACAAAAACGTCGGATCTGTGATTTTCCCTTCAAATTCATAAACCAAACACAAATTTTAGATCTATGATTTTCCCTTTCAAAATCACACAAACACAAACTCACATTGAGATGAACTGAACCCATAAAAAAGAAGAAGAAAAAAATGGAGATCGAGGTGGAGTGAGGCCGTGAGGCCATGGGCGAGGAAGATGAAAGGGGTAGAGAGTCGTGTTTTAGTGTGAGACCAACGATGGCAAGGACGAAATAGAGTTGAGAGTCATGTCCGATGACTGACTGTGCTTGACTGCTTGTGGGCTTGTGGCCGTGTGAGTGAGAGAGTTGAGAGATGAAGAGGGAGAGGTGGCCGTGTGAGACAGAGTGAGTGAGATTGTAAGTCGGAGATGAGAGGCGGACCGGCAAAGGTGTCTTTCAAGAGATGAGAGGCGGAGGTGTGAGGTCATGAGGTCTAAGGTGAAATGAAATGAGGGTGAGGAGAAACTTAGGGTTAGATATAGCTATATATATAAGGGTTTTTTTGTAATTTCAAGGTAACGGGTTATACTCGCTTCGGGTTTTTTTAGAAAAAAACCCATACTTGACCTTATTCCTAATTGGATCGGGGTAAAACCCGACCTATTAGGGTCGGGCAGGGCCGGGTACCAGCGGGTCGGGCAAAAATTATCATCCCTACCTCCATGTAGTGTTATTTATGGAAATGCCATTGAGTTATGAGTTATGAAAACCGAAAACAACTAAAATGTGTTTTCAGTTTCCATAACTCATAACTCAAAAATCAGAGAATTGAGTGATAGAAACAGAATTATGGAAACAGATTTATCGTGCAGCCAAACGGATTTCTAGTTATGGATCCCACAATTTTTGAGTTATAAGTTATGGAAACAGAGAATTAAGTTACGGAAACAAGCCATTCAAACAGCCTCTAAGAGCACCCACAAGAGATGTGGGATATGTGCCAAATGCTAAATATTTGGCACATATCCCACACCAAACACAAAAATCAGCTCCCATTAGATGTGGCACATGTGCCAAAATTATACCATTTATGTCTCTACCGTTGCAAATTTGCAACGGTACGGACAGATGTGGTAAAACCAAATAATGTTTTATATTTGGCTTTCGCTTTCCTCTCACTTCCGATCTTGACTCTTGATTTCTTCCCTCTCTCTTCTCACATCAGACCCAAGCTTCCCTCAACAGCTCAACAGAGAAAGAACAAAATGAAAAAAATGACACTCCGATCGGATTCGAGGAGAAGCAGATCATCTTCATGGGCGAGGCCACTCCGATCGGATCATCGCCATCGTCATCATCGTTGGAGGCGCAAGCGGCATGGGCGAGGCCACTCCGATCATCGCCATCGTCATTGTCGTCAAAGGCACAAGCGGCATAGGCGAGGCCATTCCGATCATCGTCACTTCGATCGGATCATCGCCATTGTCATCGCCGTCAGAGGCGCAAGCGGCATGGGCGAGGCCACTCCGATCATCCACATCGTCATCACCGCCGCCATCGCCATCGTCATCACCATCGTCATCGCCGCTCCAATCTCGCCGATCTCTCTCTCTTTTTTGGTGGTTGGTTGTTTTGATTGTTGGTGGTTGGCTGATTTTGGTTGATGGTGGTAGGTTGATCGGGTTGTAGGTGTGAGATTTGGGTTGATATTGGTGTTTGAGTTTGGGTTGATTGGGTTGGCTGATTTTTGTTGATCGGGTTTTGATTGTAGTGTTTGTTTGAGTGTTTTTTTTTTTTGGTAGTAGTGGCTGATATTGGTGGTCGGTGGTTGATCCGTGGGGATGGCCGGTGGTTGTGGGTCGTGGGTCATTGATCTCGCGTGTGGGTTGCTATTGTTCTTTATTCTTTTGTTGATGATAATGGGGGAGGGGATAATATATTATTTTAATGTGTAGTAAATATTATTTTAATGTATAGAATTGAATTATAAAATATCCGATAAATGAAATGTTGCAAAATGATGTGGTAAAATAATAAAGTAGGCATTTGATGTGGTAAAATGACATAATATTTGCACCAGCTGCTACGGATGCTCTAAGGTTTCATTTTTTGAGCCCAAAACACAATAGTATTTCATAAACGCATATTTTTGGTGTTTGATAAATCTTACAAAATTGCACTTTACGGCTCATTATCGTGATTTTATGCATTAACACATTGCACCCTCTAAGTTGAGATTGCAAAACGCAGCTATAAAAGCAAGTTTTCAAAATGCCCAAAAACATGAAGTTGAACCAAACTAACTTCTACTGATCCAAGGATGTTGATATATATTGATTATTTTTTTCAATCCACCTTGCATAATTGGCAAGTGAGATTGCATAATGACAAATTCCATAGTTTTGGCGTCTTCTACATATATATTTTTATGGGTCCGGTTAATGTGTGCCCTAAACCACCTATATTTGGAAATATTTTATTGGGAATTGAAAAAGTATTGATAGCTTTTTCAATTTTCGAAAAAATGTTTCTAAATATAGATAGCTTAATGTGTGCCCTAAGGTCACACATTAGTAAAATCCTATATATATATATATATATTTTTTTTTTTTTTTAATTTTAAATTTGCATTGAAGCCTGCAACCTTTTTCGGTTTCTCGACTTTTAGGGGGTTTAGAGATAAAGACAGCATTAGAAAATTAATTTATGTGCTAGGCCCATGTGCAAATTCAGCTCTCTATATAGATATAATTCACACTACTCAGGGTGTGGCACATGAGAAAATAATGTGATTAGTGATCACTGATTACCAATAGTGTTAAGTGTTGACTACTTTGGCAGTGTGCTCAAAAAATGTGGCAGACTCTTCCCTAAGTGGAGATAATTACACCAAGGCCCATTTCACTTATTTTGGCAGAATGACCAACAATGCTACTCAGATATATATATATATTTTTTTTTTTTTTTATATTTTTTTTTTCTCTCAATGTGTGTGTATGTGTTCGTGTATAACTTAAGGCACCTCCTTATTAACAGTAGAAAACTAGTAACATTTCATCATTGCGTTTATACATTGATTTTCTAGTCCAATCTAAATTAGAAAAACCTTTCAAAAACTCTCACATTGATTAAATGGTGTGGTTGTTTATGTTTAGGTGCCCAACAGAGAAGCATGGCTTGGAAATTGGACAGTGTTATGATGTTATCACTTTGAAAAGGTGAGCAATTGAGTTCATCCCTCAAAAATTTCCCTTCTTTCATACTCTGTCATATAATTAATAATATTAATGTGGGGTCTAATTATAACCAAAGAAGCAGTAAAAACCAACAGGCTTTCCCACTTGGGAAAAGCAAGAAGGCCTACACAATAGCCCTCAAAAGCAATAACTACTAGTATGTGGACAATGATAGCCAAACCAATTAAAGAAACAAGTCAGACTGTGGTTGAGCAAATGCAAATGGGTAGATGATTTTTTTTGAAATACTTGTTACACACATTTTGTTGCACACATATTTACACATGCATAAATTAACCTGAAAATGTAACTTAAAATTATAACTTTTACTTGAAAATCATGACTTCAAGTCATATTTTTAGTGCAATTTTTGCTTAGGTAAAGATGTGTGCAACAAATAATATGTCATAAACACTGCTCTTTAGCCGATAAGATTGTGTAGCTTGTGACAAAACCAAACAAGTTAAGGTCGGGTAATTATTGAGTACTCCTAGAGTACTATAAATGTGTATTATTCACTCTCACATAAATGTGGGTCTCAATAATTAAATTTATAATGGGACCCATAATTCATATGAAAGGAACAAGTACACAATTATGATTCTCTCGGATCAATAACTTTCAGGTAACTTTGATTTTGCTAATTCTGGAACATTGGATTCTGCTTTAGACAGACCATAAAAGAACCATTCAAACAAGCAGGTCAAGGTCACTTTGCCGAGCCTGGTGCTAACCTAATACATGCAACCCACGTAATGTCACCAATTTGCTGATGTGAGTACTCCACCTGGATTGTGGATACCATTCCAAGCCAATCTTTGCCACCAAAAATATAGTGACATACCTAGTTTGACCTTGGCCATCAAGAACATATATATCCAAGTTCTTTAACTTCACCAAGATTGCATCGAGTTGTACCAAGTTACATTCGTTCTATATATTATTATGGGTCCGGTTAATGTGTACCCGCCTTTTATTTTTGGAAACATTTTATCGGGAATTGAAAAAGCTGTAAATACTTTTTCAATTCCCGAATTTTTTTTTCCAAAAATGATTAATTATTGTGTCCTTATGGCACACATTAGCAAAATCCTATTATTATTGTTTGGTAGATTGAGCTCCAAAATTATTTTTATCTTACCAAGTATTGAGAATCAAAATAGGTATTGACTCTCAAAAGAAACTTGAGCAGATATAAGGCCAAGTGGCCAACATTCTTCGAGATCTTTAGTAATATATAGAGGTAGATAGTGTTAGAGGAGAGATGAGGATTGAACCACATATATGAGACACCTTAAAAGATGTTATCACTTAAACGAATACAAATTTTTTTGTCTCACTTTATACGTTCCACTTTATACTCTACCAATCATGGTATGCTATGTGGTTAATTTTTTCCATTTTAAACTTTAATATTTTATAAGAAAAGTCAAATAAATACATGAAAAGTTATAATTGTTAGAGTATAAAATGAAGCATAAAAGGTAGGATAGGAGATTTGTATTTCTCCAACTGTAGAAAATATTGTCACATAACATTGGTCAAGGATATTTGAGGACTAGTAGATTGTTATCCTTTTTGAACCCGGGCCTATTCAAATCAACCCTCCCCCCTTACCCCCACAACCTAACATACATTTACGTAGAGGGTTGGTCCAACACGATCTAAGGAATTGTCTATGCCTAAACCCACTCCAACTTGGATTGGTATCTTCTAATGGTGAAGTTCCAATTTCTTTTAGGACAAAGTTTAGCTACAAAAACCATTTGTAGCCTAAGGCTAAAACTGCGCTAATAAACCGACATGTGTAAAAAATGGCATGTGCATTGCACATGATTACTTAAGTAAATTTAACCAAACTAACCCTAGTTAACTACACCACCTATTAAAAAAATAAAAACTAAAACAAAGATATCGTGCTCTCTCTCTCTCTCTCTCTTCGGCTTCTCTGTACCCAATCCCTCTCTATTTCATCGACTTCTCACCACCGGTCACCCCCTAATCGCCATTTACACTTACCACGAGAGTCTCTCTCTCTCTCCATTCTGCATTTATTTTTCAATGCCCACCAACTGTTTTGAAACAATGTCTAAATCAACATGCTTTTATTTTCCACCATTGTTATTGATTGAAAACCTTCTCAAAGGTGATTATGACTTTGTTAGTATCATGGTGGGTTAACCACTGAATCTGTCTTTATTAATCCTAATTTTATTTATATATTTTCTTTGGCTTACTAAATGAATGAATATATACACCAAATTATTTTGGTTCATTAATAACCTTGGAGTATATATTATCAAAACCTAGCTTATTACTAATATTTAAACATGTCCCTTTTATATGTTTCCACTATAAAAATAATAAAATTGCATTGATACAACACCACCGATGCCAATATTCATTCATTTAGTAAATCAAAGAAAAGATATAAATAAAATTAGGATTAATAAAGACAGATTTAGTGGTTAACCCACCATGATACTAACAAAGTCATAATCACATTTGAAAAGGTTTTCAATCAATAACAATGGTGAAAAATAAAAGCATATTGATTTAGACATTGTTTCAAAACAGTTGGTGGGCATTGAAAAATAAATGCAGAATGGAGAGAGAGAGAGAGAGACTTATGTGGTAAGTTTAGATGGCGATTAGGGGGTGACCGATGGTGAGAAGTTGATGAAATAGAGAGGGATTGGGTTCTGGGTTTACAAAGAAGCCGGAGAGAGAGAGAGAGAGAGAGAGAGAGAGAGTACTTATTTGTGTTTTAGTTTTTATTTATTTATTTTTAACAGGTGGTGTAGTTAACTAGGGTTAGTTGGATTAAGTTTATTTAAGTAATCATATGTAATGCACATATCGTTTTTTACATATGTCAATTTATTAGAGCAATTTGTAACCTTAGGCTACAAATGGTTTTGTAGTTAAACTTTGTGCTGGAGGGGGAAAATGGGAATCAAATCATAAATATAGGAATATACCATCATTCTATCACTTATATCCCTTTAATCCCCTCTAGCAACATGCAATTAAAAGAACCCTTAATAGGGTTATTTTATTTTATTTTATTTTTCTAAGTCATAATTAATTATTAAGAAGGACTCCAAAAAAAAAAAAAAATAAAAATAAAAAAGGTTAAGTTTTGACTTTTGAACATGATCTTAGCAAACGACTATGCCTAAACTCACTCCGTTGGGCAGGTATCTTCTATATGGGCTTCGCCCATTTCATTAGAGGAGTGACTTCAGCAAAGATAAGGACCAATTATACCTAGCTCATTTTTCTTGGGCAGTTGCCTTTATGAAAGACTGCATTTATGAACTCCTTAACCCATATATTTGGTAAAAGAGTTCATTTTATTTTAAACATGAAATTTGAATGTGATGTTATCCTCAACTTGGATGAGTTTATCTGTGAAAATTTACTAGAAAATATTAGCGTTTTCATTGTTGAACATGGTGAATCAGGCCTAGTTCAGTTGATTTTGATACTGTTTTATAATCTGGTCATTTTGCAGTTTGCACTGTTTTGGAACCAAGTTGATGCTATGCAACTTTATGTTGTTCTCTTGAACTCCCTGTAGTGTAGTGGTTACAAATTAAAGGGTATTTATATCATGCTTGGATTGGATTTATTGTAAGTGCTCGTTTATCACTGAGCAATATTTGGCTTAATTTTTCTGACATGATATGGAAGTTGAATGAGTAAAATTGATTTCACTGCATTATAAGTGAACCTACTTTCTATCAAAAATCATCATTTCCATTATTTTATTAATAAAAACATGTAACATTTGGATAAATCTACTCCATTAGCCTAGTTCTTTAGTATTATCATCCCTTAATGATTTTTTTGTAGCGTTTCATTGTTGCAAATTGCATTTTGAATAAAGTTTGTTGTCTCATACCATAGAATTGTTTCTATGCCGAGCTAGGAGCTACTTGAATACATGCTTGCCCTATGAACTAAAAAGGTGAAATTAGAACATTAACACATGGATGATGATCATTTAGGTGCGAACCTGTTATAATTGCAATGTTCAACGTTTGGGATCTAATATCAAGATGCATTCCTCTCAATGGAAGCCTAAAGTTAGAATCAAGGAAAGGCCTTATGATTAAGAAATGAGAAAGAATTGCAGTCATAAGTCCCTTCCTAAATTCCAACTTCAAGCTTTTAATGAGAGGAAAGTCTCATGATATTACATCCTAGATGCTAAACATTGTAGTCAGGATAGGCGCATTCATCATTCACATGTTAATGTTATAACTTCACCTTTTTAGTTCACTACACAGGGTAAACATGTATGTAAGCTAAGCAGCTCCTAGATAGGCAGAGAAACAATTATATGGTTTGAGACAAACTTATTCAAAATGTAATTTAATTACAACAATGGAAAGATACAAAGAAATCAATAAAGGGATGATAATATTAAAGAACTAGACTAATAAGGGAGTAATTTTATCCAAATGTTACATGATTTTATTAAAAATTAATGAAAATAATGGCTTTGATAAAAAGTAGGCTCATTTATGATATAGTGAAAAAATTCTACTCATTCAACTTGCAAATCATGTCATTTGAAAAACTAAGCTAAATATTTCTCGGTGATAAATGAGTACTTACCATGAACCTAGCCCACGTGTTCTAGTATTTTCATACAAGAAATCGGGAAAAATTGACAATATACACACATCCGAAATAGGGAAACTACGTACATAATCAATATTTTGAAAAAATAATTGTGTAGCGCTCAAGTGCTATATCTGTTTCGTGTCATCTTCATCCTGTGAAAATTCCTAATGCCTTAAGGATATCTTAATCTCAAAACTTTACTAAGCATGATGCTTTATGAGGTTAAAGAGAAGTTGCATTACTCCTTGGTTTGAGTTTGTTTCGAGTCTTTCGACGCTAGCAGCAGCAAGGTCAGATGACTTGTTTGGGTTTGGGTCAAATTGGGTTCGGATAAAAAACGAATGGTCCTAAATGGGTTGCATAAGGGTATGGTCAATTATGTTATAGGTCGATTTAACCAGGTTATGAGTTAATCTTTATTTTTTCATATGCAAAAAATAATAAAATAATTTTGATCATATTGTCTTTGTCTCTCTTTCAGTACAAATAAGATAACAAAATACAAAATACTTAAAAATAAAAAGGTTAAATAATACATTAATTTTTAAGTTTACACAATCTCCGAAGTTCATAAATATTATCAACACCATTTAAGAACACACACACAAAAAAAAAAAAAAAAAAAAAAAAGGATGTTGGGGATCATATGAAGTTAAATACCAGCAAGCAAGTTAGATACTAAAATCATGGAAGTGTAGCCATGGGGTTACACAAGTCCCAGAGATTTGCAGTGGGAGATATTACTTTTCAGTCAAACAAGAGACTTGCCATGTTTTTTTCAGTAACATTGTTTGAAGTAATGATAATGAGCATGCATCGCATCTATAATGGATCATGCAATTCTGCCGTAAAATGTCTTAAAACATATTAAACACCATGAGTGAAACGCACAATCTTATATAACAATTATAACAAATACAAATCAAACAATCTAATCCCATAACTCATAGGGGCAATATACCAAACACATGGCATGCAACAAGCATGATGTTTACATTTATATATGTTAAAACCATCTCAAATGCAAAGGAACACACTTTTTAAATCAAACTTATTTCAACAAAAGAAACAACAAAACCCATTTGATTGCTCTAGGAAACTAACCCTCAAATAACCATTAGAAAATTAGACAACCAAATTATAAATGAATTGGAATTTCGGAATATTGGCAAAACCCTTGTTACCCAAATCATCATAATCCTCAAATCTTCTATTATTCACCAAACCCATCAAGCATTAACCATAAACATCATAAAACAACATAACCCAAAAGATTTCATAGAATAAATTAAGAGAAAACTAAGATTTTTACCTTGGGTTTCATCCACTTCAAAATCTCATGGAATTTGGCTACTAGGAGGATTAATGGAGAGAACTAACTCCTCACTACCTTGGAGGACTTGACTTGAGAGAGGAAAAATGAGGAAGGAGACATTATTCTCATTGAAAATTTTCTTTTTTAATAGACTGTCATTGCTATCTGTGGCAAATTGTATCAAATGGGAGAGCAGCTATGGCATTACAAGAAAAAACTAAGGCAGGGAGAGATACCCAAGTAACCCAACACCCAACTTTAATGCATTATATAGATACCCAACATAAAACCTAACCTTAGCTTCTCCAATCTCATCCACGTGAACTATCAAAACAATGAAAAAAAGGAGCTGAGAGAATAGCCAAAACTTTGCCATAGGTTCTGTGCTTTAAAAAGTACTGGACCAAGTATTATGGAAGTTGAATTTATATAGTTCAGAATCTTCCTAAAAAAAAAAAAAAAAAAAAAAAAAAAAAAGTAATATGGAATTAGTGTGATTTGTGTGAAACTCCAGCTGAAGAGGAGGATCTAGGGAGTAGGGAAGGAGTTATATTGAAATTAAGGTGAGTCTAGCCCCAATAATATTTAATACCGTCTTCTCAAAAAAAAAAAAAAAAAAAAATTAATACTGTAATTTGTATGTGTTTCAAACAAAGTAATCCTATTCAAATGAGTTGGCTTGAATTGTTTGTATTTTTATTTGTGGGTAGAGACTCTTCTTGATTGAACAAATTCTCACATTGATGGATTAGTGGTTTCCCAAATTGGATTTCAAATAAACCGACCCCATTTAAATGAGTTGGCTTCAATTGGTTGTATTTTATTTTGGGTAGAGTCATAGAGAGTAGAGCTTAGAGACAGGGCATAGCCAGAAATTATTACTTTGGCGGTCGATTTGTAGATATGATATACTAAGAGCTCGTTTGGTATCAGCTTTAACTTTTAACTTTTAGTTTTTATATACATCTTTTTAAAACTTCACTCTTATCCACATTTTCAAATTTTTGACTATGGGGAGCAAAGAAGAGATGAGACTGATAAAGGTTTTGTTTTGTTTGAGTTGGGATTTGGGGTTGGGCTCGGTGTGCTTCAGAGGAGGAAAAAAAAAAAAAACCTAGCTTTCTTGATTTGGGAATGAAGTAATTCAAACCACCCCCCCAAGAGGAGCCATGTGGCTCCACCCTTGCTTAGTCTGCTTAGAGAGTCTTCTTGAAAGGGCAATTAAAGCCAATAATATTTTTTGAAGCGTAAATTTGGCTACGTGTGCATTTGAATACCGCTTATTTTGTTGAAAATCAAAACAATAAAAAAATATTTTTTGATTATAGTTCATTAATGAATTTACTATTCATTGGCCTGATTATACTTGTCTTTGGACTCTTAAAAAAAAAAAAAAAAAAAAAAAAAGTCAAAAAACACAATTACTCTAAACGCAGACGCAAACGCTCGCTACCAAACGGAGTCGCATGCAAGAATCAATGTTGAACGCCGGTTTGGAAGCCAGATGGAACGCAGCTTTAAAGTTGTTTGATTATGTTTTTATTACTTGTAATAATCATTCCATATGAATCTCTATTCCTTAAAATGAGGAATAGACATTCCTTATTAAAATTACTGAATCCCTATTCCCTTACTAAACGTAATACGCTTTGCTTAAGCAAAATTCCCAAAATCCCCCTCTACCCGCGTCTTCTCCAAAAATTTCTTTCTCCTTGCTCTGTTAACAAAAATCCCAAAATCCCCCATTACCTGTATTTTCTCCAAAACTTCTCCTTGCTCTGTTAACAAAATTTCCAAAATCCCTCACTACCCGCATCTTCTCCAAAATTTCATCTCCTTCCTAAATTTTCCATCTCCCTCCTCTCTAAAATTTTATTTTCCCGCTACTAGAGATCTATTTATATGGGTATTGTCTTTCTTTCACCCTCGCTTGTCGCTCCCTCTTCTCAAGGAACTTTTTTTTTTCCTTCTTCCTTTAGGTCTGCGATTTCCACAAGTATTGCACCCTCTCTCTCTTCTTTTCTCATCTATTTGTATGGGTATTTCCTTTTACTCACCCTCGATTCTTCGCTCTCTCTTCTCGGGATTATTTTTTTTCTGCCCATAGATCTGCAATTTCTACAGTCTTGCCCTCTATTTCTGTTATCCATATCATTTTTTTTTTTTTTGTTGACATTATATCAAATTTGCCATAATTGATATTTGTATAGCTATGAGGTTCTGTGAAACTGAGTTTAGAAATAATGACCGTGATCAGCCAGCCAATCTAAAGCGTATCAATAATATATATATATATATATATATATTATATTTAAAAAAGATTTTTATTTCAACTGTGCATTTTGGCATTATATTTAGGAGTATATATATATATATATATTATCGTGTCTGATATATACTATATGTAATCTGTGGGGATGACTTTAAATAATCAAAATTTAGAATTTCAAAATCAATTAATTAATATTAGGAGGCAGAGAATTGAAAGTTATCTATTGAAGTGTAGGTTTGTGTCAAAGTTATCTCTCAAGTGTGAAAGTTATCTATTGAAGTGTGGGTTTGTGTCAAATTTATCTATTGAAGTATGAACATTAGTCTCAAGGAATTTTGTGGTGGGTTATCCATGCACTTGGTATTGTGGTTATTCATTTTTAATATATTATTTTAATTATCATCTTGTTCAATTATTTAAATTGTGTACAAATTTTATTAATAGTATTGTGAATTTGTTCAATGCTATTGTTTGTAGTTATGGCCCGTTTGAGTTTAGCCACAAGGAATAGGATAAAGAAAAGGAAGTTGGTTTTGGTTGGATATGTTGCACATTGTTAGTATGTTTTTTAAATTATTATGCTTTATAGTAGAGTACCGTGTTTGAAAAAGATCATTGAAAGCAACATATGGTCATGATTTTTATTCAAGGAGAGGGGAAATTCACCGTTTATGCTATGAGAGTGATGAAACTTGCATTAACCAACTTAGGATGAATAGAAATGCATTTACCAAGTTATGTAATATGCTTGAAACAATAGGTGGCTTAAAAGATACAAAACACATGTTAGTAGATGAACAAGTTGCCATGTTCCTACATACACTAGCTCATCATGCAAAAAATTGAGTCATAAAACACCATTTTAGGCGCTCGGGAGAGATAGTGAGTAGATATTTCAATGATGTGTTACATTCTATTATACGTTTACAAGGAGAGCTATTTAAGAAACTAGAGCTAGTTCCCCAGAAAATTCTTGAGATGAGAGATGGAAATGGTTTAAGGTATCCAACAACGTGAATTTTCTTTTCAAGTTATGAAGTAGAAATATTGAATAAATTGCTGATTGCATTTTTTGTTGTTGTTGTAACTACAGAATTGTTTAGGTGCATTAGATGGAACATATATTAGGGTGAGAGTGCCTTTAGAAGACAAACCTAGGTACCGAAATCGTAAGGGGGAGATTGCCACAAATGTACTAGGAGTTTTCTCACAAGACATGCAATTTATTTATGTTTTGCTTGGTTGGGAAGGCTCTGTTGTTGATGGTAGAGTGCTTCAAAATGCAATAAGTAGGAGGAATGGATTGAGAGTTCCCCATGGTAAGAGAAATAGGTTGCCTACTAATTATATTATTATTTTTTTAATTTTTATACACCCATTATGCTAAAGACATTACAATATATAGGTTATTACTATCTTGTTGATGCTGGCTATACAAATGGTGAGGGATTTCTTGTCCCATATAGAGGACAACGATATCACTTAAATGATTGGAGAGATGGACAACAACCAAGAACCCTAGAAGAGTTCTTTAATATGAAACATTCTTGAGCTAGGAATGTTATAGAGAAATGTTTTGGATTGCTTAAAATACGATGGGCTATTCTTAGGAGTCCTTCATTCTTCCCAATCAAGACACAAAATCGCATTATTATGGCATGTTGCCTTCTCCATAACTTCATAAGGAGAGTGATGCCCGTAGACCCAGTAGAAGAGGAATTGGACAATGATGAGCAGTTGGCAGAAAGAATTAATGGTGACCCAATAACACATATTGAGACTTCAAATGAATGGAGTGCATGGAGAACCAATTTGGCAAATGAAATGTTTAATACGTGGAGAAATAGGAGAGAAATATAGTTTAATAATATAATACTTTGATTTGTGACTTTTTCATGTATTGTTTCCTTGAGTTAATAAATTTTTTTATTGCATTGGTGTTAAATTGTTTATTATGTGTGTTTAAACTTTTGCATATTAATTTATTATCTTGCCATTTTATTGTTAGTATTTGGAGAGAAATGGAAACGACTGTACTTGATTCTCAAGATCCTTCTAAACGAAAGTGGACTCCTGTTGAAGATATAAAACTAGTGGAGGCTTTGGTAGAATATCACCATGAAAGAGAAGGTAGCCCTGAAAATAAGTTTAAACCCGGATATTTGAAAATCTTAGAAGGAAAGATTTCTACCAAATTACCTAATGCTGGCTTAAGAGCAAAACCACATATTGAGTCAAGATTAAGGACTTTGAAAAGAGAATTTCAAGTTATCCATGAAATGTTGACTGGGCCTAACACAAGTGGGTTTGGATGGGACACTATGAGGAAGTGTGTTACTGCTGAAAATGATGTAAGGGATGGATATGTGCAAGTAAAAGTTCATCATCTTATAGATCCATGTATTTTATCTCTTTTGGTTTAACATAATTTATTTAATTTTATCTTGCCATTTTCATATTTTTGTCAATTGTTTTGTAGAGTCATAAGGGGGCAATTGCTTGTAGAAACAAACCATTTCCACACTATGAAGACCTTTGCATTGTGTATGCAAAAGACCATGCTACTGGTAAAGATGCTCAAGCACTTGCAGATGTTGTTGAAGAACTAGAAGCAAAGAAAGTGATGACAAATTAGATGATATTCCTAAAGACGTGGACTGCACGCAAATTCCCACCCCCGGCAAGAACGGGAAGAACAAAATGCTCGAAAAAGAAAAAGAAGAATTCAAAGTGGTGAAGATAATATGGTAGAAGCGATGAAAGAAGTTATAATCATTCTTGCTTTGCTCGCTTAAAGGATGCATCAGATAACCTTAGCAAGGCAGTCATTGGAGTAGTAGCAGCTGAAAGTAGGTCCAAAATCAATGATGAATTACTAAAACTACCTGGCCTTACAACTAAGGAGCGTCACAAGGCAACTAAATTGATTGCTTGTCAACATGAACTAATA
Organism: Quercus dentata; assembly: GCA_028216015.1. Taxonomy (NCBI): domain Eukaryota; kingdom Viridiplantae; phylum Streptophyta; class Magnoliopsida; order Fagales; family Fagaceae; genus Quercus; species Quercus dentata. The sequence goes on from CP116451.1 coordinate 11,083,399, forward strand.
GATGTTTTCTTGAGCATGCTGGATGTTGAGAAGGAAGAATGGGTGAAAGGCCTTATTAATGGCGACTTTTGAGTGGCTTACAAAGGTTGGAAAATCCAATTTGCATTTATGCTTCTTTTTTATCCCACTTGAACACGGGGCTCCTAAGAATTTTGGATGATTGTGGTGTTTTTTTTAGGTAAATGGGATGTTATGTTATTGAAATTTTATATAATTGGGCATTTTAAGACTTTTCAATGGTTATTCAACCTTTAGTTTCATCTTTCTTGTTCTTTGATTTCATTCATGTGCTATTTGTAATTTTTTTGTTGATGCTCTAGCTAAAAAAGCTAGGAACATGGTGGGGTGTCGGGTCTGGTTTGAGGTCATGCCTCAAGGCATTGCACTATAGTTGGCTTTGATGTTCATTTGGTATTATTTTAATATATTCCCAGGCTCATAGTTGGTGTCCAAATGTTTAAATGCTTTTGGTCTAGGATACTTCTAGTTATGTGTACCTAAGGCACTGCCGTAGTAGTGCCAACTCCCCTTTAACTATACTATATATATATATATATATATGAAAATGATGAGACCCGGATACAAGTTCTAAAGTTGGTTTTGAAAGCAACAAATGAGAAGTATGAAAGCATGCTTAATGATGCAAAACATGAGATTGATGTTCTTATGAATACAATTCAACAATCCAAGAATGAAATCGAAAACTCCAAGGCCGAGTGGGAGCAAAAAGGACTTCATTTGGTGAATTGTGTAAAGGAATCAGAAGAAGAGAACTCTTCTCTGGAAAAAGAAATAAAAAGGCTAGTGAATTTGCTCAAGCATACTTCTAGTTATGCTTTTGTCCTAGGATACTTCTAGTTCCTGTTAACCAAAAAAATATATATATATATAATATATATATATATATTAGGGAAAAAAGATACCTTTAATATTTGGGCGGGTCTAAGATTTAGTCTTTTTTTCCTAAGCTCCTAATAGAAACAAAGAACGTACATCAATAAAAATGAATGAATGGGATTTCAAACTGAGATATTTAGTTGTTGGTAGTATTTACAGTTGAAAGAATAATGAAATAGGGATACTATTTGTTGGGCAAATTTTACAGGTGTGAGACAACGTTGAGAGTAAAAAAAAAAGACAAGTTAATTTTAATGCAATGAAATGAAAGTAATCCAAAAAAAAAAAAAAAAAGATTGGGTTTATTAAACCAAAAAAAAAAAAAATTCATAAGAGGTCTCCATTCAAGAATGGGTTTATTAAAGTAATCCTTATAAAAATGTATTTATTATAATAAGGGCATTTTAGGCAATTTGATTTAAAAAGCTTTCATTACATTGTTTTAGGATGTTGTATCAAACATATGGAATACATATTCAGGGTTCTATTACTATAGGGTTACCAAACAACTTAATAGGAATAATTATTACATTACAGCATCTTGCATTCCTTGTAATAGCTATTCCTATTCCTATGTAATCATCATTACAATCTACCAAACATACCCTAAGTTTTGAAATTATTACACTTACTAAGGAATAGCTAATACAACCTTTTAAAGAGGAATAGTTATTCCTCATTTTGAAGAATAACTATTCATAAGGAATGATTATTCATTGTAATAAAAATATAACCAAACTAAAGAATAACTAAACCATAGGAATAACTATTACATTACAACGCCTATTACAATCTACCAAACATGCCTTTATTTATTTATTTTTGTGTGTACGTGTGGATTTGAAGTTTTTGGGTCTTGTGAAAACCATGTCATGAGTATTCTCTATAATTGATTAGTGAAATATTTTCCTATTACCTAGGGACGTGGAATTAAGGTTGGACCAAGTAAATTTACTGTGTCCTCTCTTGTGTGTGAAAATGTATTGATTTTTTATGGATTTTCTTCGCTCTTATCGCTTGTTTGTGGCATATGTCTCACTTCCTTGATAGTTGTTGATGTCCAAAATATTACAAGTATTGAAATCCAAAACTAATGGGCCCCCTCAAAGATAAGAAAGACCCAATCCGTGAGCCAAGACCCATTTAAAATGGGTAAAAAGAAGCCCAAACTCATGAATGTGTAAGCCCTGGACCTTAGAGAAGGAAAAAAAAAGCAGAGGAAGCTTCAAGGAAGTCGGTTTCATACCATACTGGCTGGTATGGCAGGAATTTTCCATAGCAAGACCTTCACCGGTACAAGTACACTCTCATTTCGTACTGCATTAAATACCGAGAGCTGTTTGGCCGTGCATCGAGATAAATACCGGATTTACGGTGGTAAGTGCATTTCAGACCAAAGCAAAAATCTTTGATTTATTTGTAAACTTCTAAGAAAAGAGAGAGTTTTTTTGTAAATTTTGAGAGAGGGGAAGGTTGACAAGAAGAAGCAAAAGAAGAAGAAGAAGCGATTAAGGCAAGAAGCAACACCGGAACACCATTCGTTGCCGTTGTTGATCACCCAAGCTTCTGAAGTTTCTTCTTCTCAACAATTAGTTCACCCGTGGTCGCCTCCTCTCCTTTATTATTCTTACCTTTTGCTTTTACCCTTCCCTCTGCAGTTTTCCCTCTTTTTATCTTCTCAAGACCTCAAGCCCACGTGAAAATCTAATACTAATTTGAAATCTGATGGGACTTTGTCTCTTATTATTATTATTATTATTATTATTATTATTATTATTATTAATGCTAAGTAAATTGATGGGACTTGTTTTTAACTTGTCACTCCAATACTCACCCACCCACAGTCTCGTAGAGGGATTTATTTATTATATATTATATAACTACAATGGTACACATTAAAATATATTTACGTTATTGGTTTCTCTAAAGTATATATTATTATTGTTGTTATTGATTAGATGAGTGACATATAAATTTATCATTTTAAAATTTTATATATATATATATATTAGCGGTAAGCTTGAAATGGTATACTGGTATTAACTGGTATCGAAATATTTCATTTTTTCGGCCAAACCGAAATGACTTCCGATACGGTATTGACTCCCTTGGGAAGCTTGCCTCGACCTTTGTGTGAAGAGCTCTTAAGGATCCCAGAAAGAGATTGGACCAAGATACCTTGGAGCTGCCGTAACCCGGGGAGGGATCCTCGAGAAGTGTAGGAAAGAATCACCTGGGAATTGGACAACTCAGGGAAGTATGCTTATGGACACAAGGAACGAAGAAAGATATGTCCCATCAGCTGCCTACAACTCAGAAGCTTTGGAAATAGATGATGACTTAAGAACCAGCACCTAATGAAAGGAAGCTTGGTACCTCGGGAAGAGTAGGAACGTGAGCCATAAAGGAAGGTGACTGGAGATCTTTCAACATGACAGGGAGGAATTTTCCTATTTGAAGAAAAAAGATAAAAGGTGAGGCAGCCAAAAAGGGTTCTAAAAAGTCTCTCTAGAAATCTTGGAAAAAGAAATTAAAAGTCAGCCCTTAGGACCCCCAAAAGAGGAAGGTCAGTTGGAGACTTTTTGGAGGAAAACCTCAAAAGAAGAATATAATGAGAAAATGAGGAAAATACCAGCCACTAATGTTGTTGACACAACGTTTGTTCTGGTACCCAGGGCAACAAATGGAGGGAATCAATGGCACACCAAAAACCCTAGAAATGTACTATAAAAAGGGGATCAAGTCATCAACAAAACTCATTTATCAACAATTAATTAGAGTAAAAAGAAGTATTAGAGAGAGTCACTAAACCACAGAAAAATAAAGAAAAGAGAGAAACACTGTGAGGGATCCTATGATAATTGCTTAAGGATACACTTCGATTCAAGGAGATTCAAACCTCACAAGTCTTGGAAGCTTACAAAGAGCTATCTAAGTTTGTGACTTTTGAATTTATTTGAACCTCGTGACATATCCTAGTGAGAAATAGGGTCTAATGTACTAAAAATTCAATATAATGACATCTCGCTTTATTTTCTAAGGATCCCACACATCCTTATTTGCACCTTTTAAATAATTATTTACTGTTCCTTAGCCATTTATTTTACGATATGTATATGTTTACATGTATGAATGTGTATGTATTGTAAGGCCCATGTTTTGTGCGTGCACAAATTGGTTCGTAATCAGCACAATATAACTGCGGTGAACTAAGCTCAATCCACTAACAAACAAATACAAAACTTTTTTGGGGGCCCAAGATCCTCGTTATCACTTGGGCCTAGTTACTAACCAAAACAAGAACCCACATTAGTTTTCCACAATCGATTTTGCATGGGAATGCTTCCATAAGTGCTTAAATAACAGTTTTATAACAAGATGGTCCTTACTCTTAAGGCATTGAACAAGCTATTCTGGATTGTTGGACTGGTATTCTATATGGGCTCAGCCCATTACACTAGTTAACTTCAGGAATGTGGAATGAATAAATGATAGTGGCCAATTACTCCTTTCTCACATTTCGGTATTCTATATTCAAGCTTTCAAGGTTAACTGAACAAGTACACTGAATACAAACTATATGGCCTGTTTGGAAGGAAAAAAAAAAAAAAGGGGAGGGGGAACAGAGTAAAAGGAGGGAGAGTTGTTCAATTACCTTGTTTGGAAGTTTTTTAAGGAAGGAGGGGGAGGGGTTTCAACTACCTTTAACCCCTCATTTTTAATTCCCCCAAATTGGAGATATTTGAAGGGAGAGTAGAGTAGATAAATTATTGACCAAATGAATTCCCTAATTTGCCCTTTCTTAATTAACAAAATTACAAACATATAATCTTTGTTTGTTTCATGAGAAAATAAATAATTTAATGCTAAAATTTTAGAAATTCAGAATCGGAAAAGCCATAAAAAACAAACACTTTTATGTTTCAAAAAGTGTAACTATAAGTTTTATTTTCTAACAAACAAAACGACAAACAAAATACACAATACTCAAATTTCAATCCCTTTCCCTTTTCCTCCATTTTCAAAGCACCCAAACAGAAATTAAAGCCACAAAATTTTTCTTAGAATCTCACAGCTGTAACCCGAAAAAAGCACAAGAAATTAGACGCCGCCGAGTCATGGGTCGTCGACGACGACGTCCAAAGGTCCACGTTGCTCATGGCGATTGGGATTGAGCTCAGCCACTCAAGCTCAATCGGGCCTTGAGCCACTTCGTCGCTGATGAAGCGCACGGCAACTCTTCCCCTCTAATTTCGGAGAACTATCCTAATGATGACGAGGATCACGATCAACATTCCTCCAAAGATCACAACCGTCCGTTTTCTTGGTACAATTTCCATTCCTAGTGCCCCTTCTTTGGTGACAATTCTAGGGTTTCTCCCTACAACTCCAGGATCTCGCTTTGCTTGCTCTTCGTTCTCCAGGATCTCACTTTTTTTTTTTTTTTTGGTTGTGTGCATTTTGGGGGATTTGGTTTGTGTTTCTGTGAAATTTTTGTTTTTTTGTTTTCCTTTACTTGTGCCTATGTTTGGTTGCTCGAAAAATGTGGAAAAGAAATGGGAATTTGGATTTTGGTTGGATTTTTAAAAAACCTACTAAATTTGGCACTATTTAGTATTTATTGATACTATTATGAACGCTTTGTTTTCAAACATTCAGAGAACAGTTCAATTTTGACTGATTTTTACTATTTTTTTAGTTTTTAGGTATATATTTTATTTTGTTTTATTTTTTTTTTTAATTTGATTTATTCTTCTCCAAAAAAAAAAAAAAAAAAAAAAATCACTAACATATTCTAAGATTTGAACGAATGATAATTAGGTTCAAGACTTTACAAAACTGATAAATTAATTATAGACCAATGTTGCAAGTCCATTTTCAAATAGGGGTAAATTTGTCTATTTAAATCATTTCCTCTCCTCTCCATCCTAATTTTTAAAACATCCAAATAAGATGAAGGGCTAATTACTCCCTTCCCCTTTACTAATTTTAAAAACATCCAAACAAGGTGGAGGATAACCATTCCCCTTTACTCTCCTCTCCACTACTCTCCTCCTTTCTACTCCCATCTACTCTCCTCCCTCTCTAAACTTCCAAACAGGCCAATATTCTCCTTTTTTTTGGGGGTAGGAATAAAAACTATATTCTTTAAAAGTCTAACATATTAACCTAAATATCTTTTTTTATTTTTTATAATCTTATTTTCATGTGGAATATTATTTTCTATTTTCTTATTTATAAATCTCAAGAAATTAAATACATAAAATATATATTTTAAAAAACTACATAGTTATCCATAAAATAGGACAACTATGTATTTTGAACTGCTCCAAATACATCTTTATTTCCCCTTTATCAAGACTTACATTGTGTTTGGTTGGGGTGAATTTAGGGGAGATGGAAAACATAGGGAGGAAAATAGGGTGGAAAACACTGTTTTCCACTGTTTGGCAAAAGAAGGAAAATGGGGAGGAAGGAAAAAACGGGAGAAAATTTTCTCTCTCGGGCCCACAAAATTCATCCTCCCAAATCGGGAGGAAAAGGCTGGAGAGAAAGTGCTCTCACAGCACTTTTACAAAAATGCCCTTTCCCAACGTTTAACAACCTAGCGTGGCAGAATAAGAAGAAGGAAGCAAACAATAACCACCCAACCACCAAACCCAACACCACCACCAAACACCGCAATCTAGCATAGAAAAATTAACCCAAAATCAACGGAAAAGCAATTAGAAAGCCCAACTCAAATTCAATCAAAACTCACTGGGAAACCCAACCCAAAATCATCACAGACACAGCACAAAATCATCAAAATCGTTCTAAATGTAGATCCAAATTCATCAAACCCATATACAAATTCATATAAATAATCAAACTGAAATTGAAAAAAGAAGAAGGAGAAGAAGAAGAAGAAAGAAAGAAGAAGATGTTGAAGAAGAGGAAGAAAAGCCCAAATCGGAATTTTGCTTTCTCCGCCCAAAATCACTGCCCTTAATCCAACCCAACCCAAAATCATCATCTATAATAAAAGCATAAAACTCAAACTGTAAAAGAAGAAGAGGAAAGAAAAAGATTCTCAAAAAAAGAAAAGAAAAAAAAAGAAGGAGAAGAAAGAGAGGCAGAGATAGAGATAAGAGGGTTGAAGGAGTGTTATTATGAGTCAGAAAAAAGGAGGAGGGGTTAGGTGGGGGGTAATTGGGAAATAATATAAAAAGGGAAGAGAAATATTATTTTAATAAAAAAAGTGTGTATAATAAATAAATTGATGTGGATGTTTTGTAAAAATGATGATGTAAAATAGAAAAAATAAATTTTTTTTTGTGTAAAATAGATGAATTTTTTTAGACAGACTGATGCGGTTGTTCTTATCATTTTTGCCTCTTCTCATCTTACCTTCATAGCACACCAACGTCCAGAGGTCCAGGTCTCTCTCTCTCTCTCTCTTTTTTTTTTTTTTTTTTTTTTTTTTCAACGTGACCTGATCAAGTTGTACATTATTGTAATTTTTACATTATAATAATAAAAATAATAACATAAATTTATATATATATATATATATATATATATGTGGTAAATTTTATATTATTTAATGAGTACAAATAAATCTATTTCTTACCTATTATGTAACAAGGGTATAATAGTTAATTTATATAAATTATATTTTCTATCCTTCTCTTTTTCTCTCCAACCAAACAAAAAAGTTTTCCACTCTTTTACTTTTCCACCCCTCCAACCAAACACACAAGAGGGAAAACTAAATATTTTCTATCCTTCCACTTTTCCATCCTCCCACTTTTCCATCATTCCAACTAAACAGACCCTTAACTATTTCTTTTTTCTTTTTTTGAATTTTCGGTTTCCTTATTTCATTTTTGTGGGTTCCTTATTTCTAATATTACGTCTCTTGTTTTTTTTTTAAATAATTATTTTTTGAAGTCTATTTTTTATTTTGAATTAAAAAAAAATAGAACCCTACAATAAAACTATTACTATAACTTCTCGTCCATAAATTTAGGCATTGCCACATATCTTTATCTTTTCTAAACTATGACTTAGTTGCAAAAATAAAACATAAATAAATGTCTTATCTTCCCCTCCCTCTCTTTCTCTCTAGGCATAAGTAGAGTTACTTTTCTTAATACTCAATTTTTTTAATGTTTTCTTGTTCAAATATTCTAAAAAGATTTTCTTTAATGTTCTTTAGGTGTTCAAACTTGAAACACTCTTTCTACACTATAATTGGTGTATATTTCAAATTGTCATTTTGTATATATAAATACAAAGAAAAAACAGTCAATGCAGTATAGAAATATAAATAATTTTTTAATTCAAATAAAAAAAGCCTTTGAACACGCATGTAATATCCGTAGTTGCATTGGGTTGGGTTTGTGGATTTTTTGAACCAACCTAACCCTAATAATAAAGGTTTGTATTTTTTTTTCAAAAAAATGGTTAGATTTGGGTTCATATTTTTAAATTTATTAGGTTAGTTCTATATATAGGTTTGTGAACTTGAACCCAATTAAATAGTTTTAATATATTCATAAATTACCTTTATTTTTAATTTTCTTTACATAAAAAGTAGGATTTCTATAATAAAAGTAAGTGTGCCTTTTTCTCTTCTTAAAATATTACTTAATTTACTGTAAAAATGGTTACTTATACTTAAATTCTGTCAAGTAATATATTATATGTTTAATTTTAGAATAACTCGAGCTAATTTAACCCATTTGACCTAATTCGTGATAAGGTAATTCGAAAAATTCGATACTAATATGAGACTTTCAAATATAAATTAAATGATTTTAAAAAAGATTTTATGAAAGTTTGGTATGTAAAATACTTAGAGGGTTTGGGTTTGAAAAAACTATTTTCGTCCCAAATTTGATCTGTTTCTATTCTTTCTTTCTTTCTTTTTTTTTTTTTTTCCTTTTTATTTATTTATTTTTATTTTTATATAAGATAGAATTCTACTCTAGCATAATCTAAGTGTATATGTATGTGGAGCTCCTTCCTAGAGACTTGAACCTTGGCCCTTGTCCCCCCACACCCCACAAGCACTTATATACCTGTGGAGTAACCATCGCACCAAGGGTGTGCGGTGGTTGATCTGTTTCTATTCTTATAAATGCCAAGAACCCATTGATATTAAATCTATATCTAAAGAATTTATTAGCATTCAACATGTACCCCTCCCCCCACTCCCCCACCCCCAAAGTTTAGTGGGGTTATCTGGTAGGAGTAATTATTGAGTACTCAGGGAATATTATAAATGCGTACTCCCTCCTCTCACATAATTGTGTGTCCTACTAATTAAATTTATGGTGGGACCCATAATTCATGTTAGAGGGAGGAGTATGTATTTATAGTACTCCCAAAGTATTTAATAATTTTTTATCCGGGTAGTGATTTATTAGTCTAGGGCATGATATATATGTCTTGAATGAAGCCCTCATAATTAGCAATGTGTAAAGGCTGGTTATCGTAGGTCCAAACTCCATACAAGAACCCTAGTGCATATGATTTTCATTCTCGCTTCAATTTTGCATTGCTATTGTAGGTCCATGCACCATATAATTAAGAACCCTATGGCATAGAATTTTCATTCTCTTCTCCATTTTGAATTGCGGCATATCGTGGACCATTTAAGTTTAAGAAATATTGTCCTCACAATAGGATAAACCTTAAGTCACATCCTTGAAAAACCCTAATCATTCATGAGGTATTCAATTGTACACATGGCATTATAGTATTTGAATAGGAGGACTACTAGACATTGATGAGTTGGTTCTCCATATGCACTGAATAATATTTCTAATTTTAGAGTCCATCTAGGACATAACACAAATTTATAATAAATTCATAACATTCTCAAATTAACCTATCACCTAACAAATGTGCTATTAAAAAAAACAAAACTAAATGGTAAATTATAGTGAGCTCATGTGTGGTGGTTGGCTAATTTAAGAATATTGTTGTAAAATTGTTGTGAGTTTTGTTTTCTCCCTAGTTTTATTGTTAATTTTATTCCATTTTTATCTAAGAAAAGTCATTATTAAAAGTAGAGAAACGGTAACAATCAAGTAGTATTAGTAGAAAACATGGGTTTAATATCATTTCTTCTTTGTGTTTACCTAACATATCTTAAATTAGACTATCACTTCACACATGGGCCATTAAAAAGAAAAATAAACTAAATTGCAGATTGTAATGGGCTCATGTGTGAGATGGTAGGCTAATTTAGGAATATTGTTTTAAATTGCTATGAAGTTTTTTTGTGTCATTAACTTTATTGTTGATTTTTTTTTCTATTTTTATCTATGAAAATTTATTATAAAATCAGAGAAACTAAAATGTAAAGCATTGGGTTAAAGAGTCTTTGTTGTGAAGTTTGTATAGTACTGGGTGGAAGAGTTTTTGTTGCGAAGTATTGTTGTATATCTACAGTTTAGCTTTTTTACGCAATAAAATACTATTATCGCTTTATCAAAAAAAAAAAAAAAGTATTAATAGTAGAAAACATGGGTTCAATATCAATTTTTCCTTGTGTTTACTTAATGTTCTTATTAGCATGTATTTCTGAAGTTGGGTTTGGAAAAATGGTTTTTAATGTGATGAAGGATGGTGCTATTGCTGATGGAAATAGTGATAACAGTAAGGTAATTTTCACTCAATAGAATTATGATACTATTAATCTTTTCTTAGATGAGTAGCATTAATCATTCTAACAAAGCAATATAATTGTTTTATAATTTTGTTATTGTGTGTGACTGTATTTGTAGGTTTTTCAAAATGTATTCAACAAAGCTTGTCAATCTGAAGGAAGGAATCTTGTATTAATCCCACGAGGGACATATATGTTGGCGCCTATTGTGTTGAAAGGACCATGCAAGGGCCAAGTGGAATTTCATATCATAGGGACACTAAAAGCTCTTATAGATGAAGCATCTACTATTGATATTAACCATTGGATCACCTTCCAATACGTAGACCGATTGGTACTAAGTGGTGGTGGGAAACTGGATGGCCAAGGTCCCTCTGCTTGGGATAACAATACTTGCAGTAAAAATCCAAACTGCAAAGCTCTTCCCATTGTAAGTTCTTGTTTCAACAAATCCATCTTAAATTAGGCTATAAATGGAGTTGCCCATGATCATGTGGTTGGACCATGTTTCATGAGTCATTCATAATTTTATTTTTTACTATGCTTCCATTTAATAGACTTTTCTATCGGTCGTATAGCTTCACAATTCTAGCTATAATGTTTTTTCCTTGTGCTTAGATTATGCTCCTTAAAAATAAATAAAAAATTTTCTTTCATTTTCTAAAAAAAGATAAAATAAAATTTTACAATTTAATATCTTTCTTACTATCTCCAATGTTTAGAGATTGTGTTAACCCTCCCCCCCCCCCCCCCCCTTTTGTCTTTTATAAAAGAAGTTGACTTATTTAGTAAATTTATTTTAGGTATAGATTTGATTTATTAATTTACTAGGTACATTTTTCATTTACAAATAATAAAATTGCCAAAACAATTCCCATTTTTTAAAAGAAGTAAAATAAACTACAAAATTTAATTTGAATAGTTTTTAAATTGTAATTTATTCTGTTTGAAATGCATATTATTCACATTGTATGTTTCCCTTATTCTTTTCAGTCATTGAGATTTGATTTCGTCACCAATTCAAGGATTACTCAACTAACTTCAATGAACAGCAAGAATGCCCATGTGAATGTATTTGCATGCAAAGATATGAAATTCGATCACATCCATATAATAGCACCCAAAGATAGCCCCAATACCGATGGAATACACATTGGTTCATCCAACAATATTCAAATCTTGGATTCAACAATAACCACCGGAGATGATTGTGTATCAATGAGCCCTGGTTCTAAAAACATAAACATTAGGAACGTAACGTGTGGCCCAGGTCATGGAATTAGTGTTGGAAGCCTTGGTGGGGGACCTAATGAAGAAGATGTCAACGGATTAACGGTAACTAATTGCACTTTCATTGGCACTCAAAATGGCTTGAGGGTCAAAACATGGGCTAGGTCTTATGCTAGTAGTGTTTTCAATCTTACCTTTGAAGACATCATCATGGATAATGTCAACAACCCCATCATCATTGATCAACAATATTGCCCATCTCGCAATTGTGAAAAGGTACCTAGATCTTGTTCAAATATTGTTATATGTGCTTGTTCTTGATTAAATTATATATTGTACAAAACTTGATTTAACTTGATGGTCTTTTTTATTTTTATTTTTTATCTACAGGGTGAATCTCAAGTTCAAATTCGAGATGTGAAGTACAGAAACATCAGAGGCACCTCTAGCTCAAAAATTGCAGTTGCTTTTGATTGTAGCAAAGGCAAACCTTGTGAGAAGATTGAGCTCAACAACATTAACCTAACTTACCATGGTGCTGAAGGAGCTGTGGCATCCTCATGTTCTAATGTCAAAGGTATTGCTAATGGTCAACAACAACCCGGATCTTGCATATAGCACTCCTGCTTGCAGCACAATTCTTGAAATCCAGACAAATTCAAGTTTAATAATCCAACACTCAACCTACGTTCTATTGACAATATTGTTTTGTACTTGATATTAATGCTTATCCACAAGAAATGTTGTACGCTATGATGTATTACACTTTCGTATTTGTAAGTGACTTTGAATTTTTTTTTTTTTTTTTTTTTTTTTTTTTTTTTTTTTTTTTGTTGAGAATCCAGTGACTTTGAAATTAAATATTCTTAAAAAGAAAGTTCATTTGAAACTTACAGCTAGCCTATTTAAGGTGATGAGTCCATTTTAGGTTTAATGTGGAGCAATAACTAGTTTTGTGTCCATGCAATAATATCTTAAAGGGAAAATTGCTCTAATCTCTCTAAGGTTTTCCATAATTACGTACACTTGCTATTTTTCTATTATGCAATTAGACACTTAAGTCCGTTAATATGCAAAGTATTTACACTAATCTTCCGTAGAGTGGTTTTAAGTAGATTTTTTTTGAGAAACGTGTATCAAAAAACAGGTCCTTACTTGATCGATTATAAAAAGTTGTGTTAGAACCACAAAAAATGGCACAACTTTGTGCCATAACTCACCATGTTGTGAGTTGTGACTGGTGAAGGAGTGTCTGTGGGCCATGTAGGGACACACCTTCACTAATTACAACTCACCACATGATAAGTTGTGGCACAAGATTGTGGCATTTTCGATAATCTCAACATTTTCCCATTATAAAAAACATACACCATTCACATGAAATGTTCTCTCAATGCAAGTTAAATGCACCATTCACTAAAACAAGGAATCAAAAAACAGGTTCTTACTTCAAAACTCATTATAGAGAAATAGATTCAATTATCATATGGGAAAATTCATCTTCTCCATTTAAAATGAATTTATTTCATAGTTTAGATTAAATATTATAAATCTAAAGGTGTATTTACATATCATTTAAAATTTATTTTAATGGGTATTTCATTATCTAAAACTTTAAATAAAATCTTAGCAGGCTATCACTCCAAAATGTAGGTAAACAGGGGAAAAAAATCAGAACTTGTGTGATTCTTACCAGTTGATTTTTTTTTTTTTTTTTTTTTGAAACTAATATAAAATAAACCAACATTTATTATCCACATTTTTTTTAACAACCCAACAAACCAAATGACAATTAGCATTTTCTCAACAAAATAAAAAGAAAAAAAAATTGAAAGCATCAAATAATGTACAGATCTAACACGGCAAGCAAATCCAGAATAAGTGTATTCATATTTATGCCACCCCACCCCCATAAAACTATATAGCAATGGAAATGGAAGGACAAGCAATACATGAAAATCACCAGAATTAATACTACAAAAAAATCCTAGAACAGAAAAGAACACCAAAACAGTTTAACATTCTCACGTCAATATATGTCATAAAGTTTTCGTTTTTATTAAACATTCCTGCTTTTTTCTTTTTTTCTGGGCAACCAAACAGAGCGTAGAAAAGAGATAAGATTAAGACTTACTTTTTCAAGAATTACTCGTCCACCACAACTGAGATCTCAAGAAGGGGATTCCCAATACCCATGCCAGCATTCCCTAGTACGCCATTTAACTAGGGTTTTTCTTTATTTTGACAGTTTAGAGAGATGATAGATTTTCAGTATCTCTGAGCTTCTTCAATCTGAGACTGATAGATACCCAAGACCCAACTTTTATTTATTATATAGATACCCAACACAAAACCTAACCTTAGCTTCTCAAATCCCATTCACATGAACTATCAAAAACAAAGAAAAAAAAAGAGCTCATGAGAGAATAGCCAAAACTTTGCCACAGGCTCTGTGCTTTAAAAAGTACTGGACCAAGTAATACAGAAGTTGGGTTTAAAGTTCAAAATCTTTCTTAAAAAAAAAAACTAATGGTCCGTTTAGATTGAAAAAGAAGGAAGAACAAAGGGAAGTAGAGTAAAGTTAGATAGAAATTAAATTAGCCTAATTTTCAGTTAACTCTAATCTACTCTTCTTTTTCAACCTTCTTCTCTCCTCAAATAAAACAGGCCATAAGTAATATGGAAGCTGTGTGATTTGTGTGAAACTTCAGCTAAAGACGAGGATCTAGGGAGTAAGGACGGAGTTATATTGAGATTAAGGTGAGCCTAGCCCTGATAATATTTAATACTGTAATTGTTATGTGTTTCAAACAAAGTAATCCTATTCAAATGAGTTGGCTTGAAATATTGGCTGTATTTTATTTTTGGGTACAGTGGGTAGAGACACTTTCTTGATTGAACAACTTCTCACATTGATGGATGTGTGGCTTCCCAAATTGGGCTTCAAACAAACCGACCCTATTTAAATGAGTTGGCTTCTATTGGTTATATTTTATTTTGGGTAGAGAGTAGATACTAGAGCATTATTTACAGCATTTTCACTGTACTATTTCAGCTACTTTTTAGCTTTATCTACAGCATTTTCAGTAAAATTTTTTCAATTTCAGCTAAATAATCTGTTCTTAAACAGATATTAAGTGTATGTTTGGATTACGATGAAAACTTCAGCATTTGGCGCTTTTTTGTAATGGGCATCTATCGGTGGATCTTGTGCACTATTCACGGGATCTACAAATTTCTTTTTTCAGCAAAAATTTCATTAAAACTGGGTCCCACGACATTATTTACACATTTAAAAATTATTTTGTTACAATATTTTTAGTTTTCAATAATAAGTCGTATTTAAACAAACCTTAAGATTAATGCCCCATTTACGTACAAATGACTCCCGACCCATTTTTTGGTGCTCATTGTTTCAAATTACCATGCAGATTGTAGAAATTGGATACAAGTTATTTGAAATTATAAATGAACAGACAAAAGCACTTATCATTAGAGCAACCACACAAACTCATGGATAGTCTTCTAAAATATAAAAGGGCTCAATTTTACACATTTTAACCCCAAAACCCCCTACATTAGTCTTTGTAAAAATGTCTAAATATGCACAATGGTCTTACAAATGAACAAGAATCCGTGTATACACGGTTATTCTTCACCGTATAAATGATTTTTTTAATTTTTTTCTCTCCTCTCTTCACCTCACTCTCTTTTCATTTCTCTCTCCTCTCACGGTTACTATTCACAGTGTTAAAAAAATGAATATTTTATTTGAATAAATGTGTATAATAGACAAACTGATGTGGATGTTTTGTAAAAATAGGTGTGTAAAATAAAAAAAAGTAAGTTTTAAATGTGCAAAATGGAAAATTTTTTGCACATACTGTTGTGGATGCTCTAAGAGCAACCACATCGATGGTTGTAAAATACAAAAGTGCTCAATTTTGCACATTTTAACCCAAAAAAACCACATCAAGACTTGTAAAAATATGCAAATATACAAAACTGCTTTGCAAATAATTTTTTTATTCTTTTTTTTCTCTCTCCCTATCAGGTTGCTCTCTCATCTGTCTTCTTCTCACAACAAAGAAAGAAAAAGGTGGGTGGGGCCATGTGGGTAGTGCTTCGTTTGATATAATAAAAATTAAAGAAATATTATTATTTAAATAAAATAGATGATAGAATAGATAAACTGATGTGAGTGTTTTGTAAAAATGGGTATGTAAAATAGAAAAAGTATGTTTTTTCTTAAAAAATAGATAAGAATTTTGCACGGACTGATGCATTTGCTCTAAGACATAACACAAATTTACAACAGATTCATAATATTCTCAAATTAAGATATCACCTCACACATGTGCTATTAAAATAATAACTAAATGATAGGTTGTGGTGGGCTCATGTGTGGTAGTATAGGCCAATTTAAGAATATTGTTGTAAAATTGTTGTCAAGTTTTGCTGTCTCCCTAGTTTTATTGTTAATTTTATTCCATTTTTATCTATAAAAAAAAAATCATTATTAAAAGCAAAGAAACTAAAACAATCAAGTAGTAGTAGTAGAAAATATGGGTTCGATATCAAAAAATTTTATATTTACCTAACATTCCTTAAATTAGACTATCACTTCACACATAGGCCATTAAAAAAAAAATAAATAAAAATAAAAATAAAAAAAAAAACCTAAATTGCAGATTGTAATGGGCTCATGTGTGAGATGGTAGGCTAATTTGGGAATATTGTTTTAAATTGCTGTGAAGTTTTTTTGTGTCCTTAACTTTATTGTTGATTTTATTCTATTTTTATCTATGAAAATTTATTATAAAAGCAGAGAAACCAAAATGTAAAGCATTGGGTTAAAGAGTCTTTGTTGTGAAGTTTGTATAGTATTGGGAAGAAGAGTTTTTGTTGTGAAGTATTGTTGTATATCTACAGTTTAGTTTTTTACTCAATAAAATACTATTATCGCTTTATCAAAAAGAAAAAAAGAAAAAGAAGGAGGTATTAATAGTAGAAAACATGGGTTCAATATCAGTTGTTCCTTGTGTTTACTTGATGTTTTTATTAGCATGCATTTATTCTGAAGTTGGGTTTGGAAAAATGGTTTTTAATGTGATGAAGGATGGTGCTGTTGCTGATGGAAATACTGATAACAGTAAGGTAATTTTCACTCAATAGAATTATGATACTATTAATCTTTTCTTAGATGAGTAGCATTAATCATTCTAACAAAACAATATAATTGTTTTATAATTTTGTTATTGTGTGTGACTGTATTTGTAGGTTTTTCAAAATGTATTCAACAAAGCTTGTCAATCTGAAGGAAGGAATCTTGTGTTAATCCCACGAGGGACATATATGTTGGCGCCTATTGTGTTGAAAGGACCATGCAAGGGCCAAGTGGAATTTCATATCATAGGGACACTAAAAGCTCTTATAGATGAAACATCTACCATTGATATTAACCATTGGATCACCTTCCAATACGTAGACCGATTGGTACTAAGTGGTGGTGGGAAACTGGATGGCCAAGGTCCCTCTGCTTGGGATGACAATACTTGCAGTAAAAATCCAAACTGCAAAGCTCTTCCCATTGTAAGTTTTTGTTTCAACAAATCCATCTTAAATTAGGCTATAAATGGAGTTGCCCATGATCATGTGGTCGGACCATTTTCATGAGTCATTCATAATTTTTATTTTTTACTATGCTTCCATTTAATAGACTTTTCTATCGGTCGTATAGCTTTAAAATTCTAGCTATAATGTTTTTTCCTTGTGCTTAGATTATGCTTCTTAAAAATAAATAAAAAATTTTCTTTCCTTTTCTAAAAAAAGATAAATAAAATTTTACAATTTAATTTCTTTCTTACTATCTCCAATGTTTACAGATTGTGTTAACCCAAACACCCCCCCTCGTCTTTTTATAAAAGAAGTTGACTTATTTAGTAAATTTATTTTTTAGGTATAGATTTGATTTATTAATTTACTATGCATATTTTTCATTTACAAATAAAAAATTACTAAAACAATTCCCATATTTTAAAATAAGTCAAATAAACTACAGAAATTTAATTTGAACATTTTTTAAATTGTAATTAATTCTATTTATAATGCATATTATTCACATTGTGTGTTTCTCTTATTCTTTTCAGTCATTGAGATTTGATTTCGTCACCAATTCAAGGATTACTCAACTAACTTCAATGAACAGCAAGAACGCCCATGTGAATGTATTTGCATGCAAAGATATGAAATTCGATCACATCCATATAATAGCACCCAAAGATAGCCCCAACACCGATGGAATACACATTGGTTCATCCAGCAATATTCAAATATTGGATTCAACAATAGCCACCGGAGATGATTGTGTATCAATGAGTCCTGGTTCTAAAAACATAAACATTAGGAATGTAACATGTGGCCCAGGTCATGGAATTAGTGTTGGAAGCCTTGGTGGGGGACCTAATGAAGAAGATGTCAATGGATTAAAGGTAACTAATTGCACTTTCATTGGCACTCAAAATGGCTTGAGGGTCAAAACATGGGCCAGGTCTTATGCTAGTAGTGTTTTCAACCTTACCTTTGAAGACATCATCATGGATAATGTCAACAACCCCATCATCATTGATCAACAATATTGCCCATCTCGCAATTGTGAAAAGGTACCTAGCTCTTGTTCAAATATTGTTATATGTGCTTGTTCTTGATTAAATTATATGTTGTATAAAACTTGATTTACCATGATGGTCATTCTTTTTTATCTACAGGGTGACTCCCAAGTTCAAATTCGAGATGTGAAGTACGGAAACATCAGAGGCACCTCTAGCTCAAAAATTGCAGTTGCTTTTGATTGTAGCAAAGGCAAACCTTGTGAGAAGATTGAGCTCAACAATATTAACCTTACTTACCATGGTGCTGAAGGAGCTGTAGCATCCTCATGTTCTAATGTCAAAGGTATTGCTAATGGTCAACAACAACCCGGATCTTGCATATAGCACTCCTGCTTGCAGCACAATTCTTGAAATCAAGACAAATTCAAGTTTAATAATCCAACACTCGACCTACTTTCTATTGACAGTATTGTTTTGTACTTGATATTATTGCTTACCCACAAGAAACGTTGTAAGCTGTGATGTATTCTACTTCGTATTTGTAAGTGACTTGAAATTCAATTCTTAAAAAGAAAGTTCCTTTGAAAGTTACAGCTATATAGCCTATTTAAGGTGATGATCATTCTTCCTGTTTCATGTGGAGCAATAAGAGTCTAAATTTTCTGTTTCATTCTTCTTGTTTCACTATATACTCCTCAAATGAAAACATGTCACATGTCCATCTATTTAATTAAATGCTAAATTTATACCTTCTTTTATTTCAATTACTTAAATATGATGGGTTATTTGTTTATTTATTTTAGGAAATTGAAATAATAGAAAGCATAAATTTAGTATTTAATTAAATAAATAGACATGTGACATGTTTTTATTTGTCGAGTATATAATGGAGTAAAAGGAGTGAGATAAAAGATTTGGATCGGAGCAATAAATGGCTTTGTGTCCATGTAATAATATCTTAAAGGGAAAATTGCTCTAATCTCTCAATTTTCCATAATTACATTCGC
The DNA here is from genome assembly GCA_028216015.1 of Quercus dentata. NCBI lineage: Eukaryota > Viridiplantae > Streptophyta > Magnoliopsida > Fagales > Fagaceae > Quercus > Quercus dentata. The sequence continues at coordinate 11,102,805 of CP116451.1, forward strand.
TGTTTTTCTATTATGCAATTAGACACTTAAGTCCCTTAATATGCAAAGTATTTACACTAATCTTCCCTATGGTGGTTTTAAGTAGATTTTATTTTGGTTGTGGTTTTTGGGTTTGTGTAACATTTCTAAATTTGTAATTAATTAAAGGAGAAAACTTCCAAGTATTTTGAAGGAGAATGGTATGCTGTGTTTTATGTGCTGTTTTCTTGCTTGTAAGTGCTACTATATTTGTTTAGGCCTACACATTATCTTCTCAAAAAAATACTCTTATACATTATCAATCTATAGAATTTTTTAAATCTCTCATAAATAAGGAGTGAAATAATTTAGCTAATTGATACCACTTCCTTCTTTGAAAGGAGAAAAAAATGTATTGGAGAGTCTTTTTGACATAATATAAGGGTCGTCAATGGGCCGGCCCGGCCCATTTTTATAATAAATGGGCTATTAACTTATTAACGGCTGTCTTAAAACCCTACCCATGGGCAATGCCCATTTGGTCTTTAGCAAGGTGGGCTATCGGGTTGGGCCTAATGGGTTACCTATGGGCTTGTGTTAGCACATTATTTTATTATTTTTATAAGGAAAGAATCAATTTTTTATAAGAGAATAATCATCAATCTATTTTTTTAAAGGAAAGAATTAAAGAATTTAATACTTAATTACAAATTTTTTTACAGACAAATCTATTTAATTTTTTGTTTTGTTAATAGAAACCTATTTAATGTTTTTATTAAGGCTTTAAATAGTTTTTTATTTTTATCTTTAATAATAAAAAAATGTCAAATGGTTAATTCAAATTTGCTAGACTACTAGAAAAATATATATTTAGTAAACTAAATTTAACACAATTACTTTGAGTATCTTAGTGGTTGAGGGAGTTCTCTTAAGAAATTTCTCTATAATATCTCAGGATCAATCCTTCATACACTTCCTATATATTTTTGTTATAAATTATGAGTTATTGGGTTGGGCCAACGGGTTAGGCCAATGGGCTAGGCAACGGGTTGGGCTTTTGAGCTAGCCCATCGGGTATCCATGGGCATAAAAACTAGCCCACGGCCTAACCCACTGGGCTAGTGGGCTACCCATGGGCCTCAATAACAACGGGCCGGGCCGCCCATTAGCCCGGTGGGCCGTCAAGTTTGTGGGTCGAGCTGTGGGCCATGAGCTATTTGATAACCCTTAACATAATAACAACTTATTGAGCTATCTTAAAAATTATTTTTAGGAACGCCTTTATTTATTAAAAAAAGAAAAAGAAAAAAAAAGAGGCATTTATTAAGTCTATTTTGTTTGCCTTGATAACTTTAATTTCCGCCACTACAAAGTGTACAACGATGAGTTTGAAAAACAGTGAACGGTTACAGCTTTACTGAATTAGGGGAAGGCAGAAACGACGACGGTTCTGTTGTTCACATCCAATTCACCACGTGTTACCCTTTGCATGCAGCTTTTCCTACGTGTCAGTTCCTACTACAAACACTCAACACACTCAGTCTCACTCTGTGTGTGCATGAGATTTATGTTGCTCACAATTTCAACTCTTACTAGTTTACTTTTGTCACAACGTGTTGTCGTGGAGATTAAGATTGCAGGGCTCAAAGGAAAAACAACAACAACAACAAAATAGAATGATGGTGTTTGATTATCTAAGAAACCTTGGTAATCAAGAACACCCACAGGTACTTCTCATAACGGTGTTCGTGGCCATTCTTTGTCTTTGCTTAATCATCGGTCACTTGCTTGAAGAGAACCGCTGGGTTAACGAGTCCATCACTGCCATTTTGACTGTAACTTCTCTCTCTCTCTCTCTCTCTCTCTCTCTCTCTCTGTTACGAATAAACAAGTTGAATTATATACGGTTGAATTTAATCTTGTTTGAGGTGCTTAATTAAGCAATTAGAAAATGATGGATTTAGTTATTTACTCAATAATACTCATCATTTTAACAATTCTCTCTCACATTTGATCGTATGGATTCTCTCCTTAATAAATGGATCCAATTAATTTGGATTTTTAACTTTTTAAATGGGAGTTAGAGCAGAAAGATGGTTTGAATTTTGATAATAAATAATCAATTGTTCTAAAAGATAAAGTTGTTCTAGGATGATAAATTTAATAATTTAGTCAGGATTCCAATGTTGGACAACGAGTCTCAATGTATGTGAGAGCAATGTTACATCTGTTATATGGTATTATATTTTTAAAAAATGTGTTTGTCTCTGTTTTTTGGGATTAAGGCTTGTTGAAATTAAAGTGAAATAGAAAAATATTGTAAAGAGATTGTAGAGATATACTGAGGCAGAAGGAAAGAGAAGAAAGAATAATAGTACACAAGGAAAATTATTTTAGTATTTTTGTATCATTAAAGGACCTAGGAGATGAAAATTTGTTCTTATAGAAATATGAAAGTTAGAGGAGAATTATTTTTGCTTTTTAATGCGTTTGATAACTTCAATGGGAATGTGAAAAATTAATAGTTACGATTTTTTTTTTTTTTTTAATAATTATTTATGTCACTAAATATGTTCAGTTTAAATAGGGATGCATAGCTGGAACAGTAATCTTGTTTCTGAGCAAAGGGAAAAGTTCTCATATCCTTACCTTCAATGAGGAATTGTTCTTCATATATCTCCTTCCACCAATAATATTTAATGCTGGGTAATGTTATGCTATCTTTCTTTACTCTTTTTTTTTTTTTTTGGTAATCACAATCTTTCTTTACTCTTGAATGGTAACAATATTATCAATTTTACTATAAAAGATTTACAAATTAATGTGCCAAGGGATAATAAATAAATGTTTGAATTACATTTTTATGATTAGTGACACCAGTAATTTGTAAGTATTATGTAGTAATATTTGTAGTGTCCTAGCATTACTTCTCTTGAATTATTTCGGATGAATTTATATATATATATATATATATTAAATCGCTTGACTCTTCTATATACTACAGATTTCAGGTCAAGAAAAAGCAGTTCTTCCAAAACTTCCTTACTATCATGTTCTTTGGGGTGTTTGGTGTTTTCATTTCTGCTGTAGTTATCACAGCTGGTAACATTTAAATCTTTCCTTTATTTTCTAGTCAATTCCATGTTCTATTTCCTGTTCGAATTTCCCTGAATTCACTACTAAATTTCTGCATACTATCATTGGAATAGGCAGCTGGTGGCTGTTTCCTAAGCTAGGATTTGTTGGTCTGACTGCACGAGAATATCTGGGTGAGATTATTGTCTTTGTTACCTCTTATATATCTATAACTTGGAACACCTTTTTATTATGCTTTTCTTTTCTTTTTTTGGTAGTTAACAAACATCACTTGCAAATGAATTTTTCTTTTAATGATTCAGCTATAGGAACAATATTTTCATCAACTGATACAGTGTGTACACTGCAGGTTGGTTGGATTAGTAATTATTCTCTTTGTTTTAATTGCGGTGGGCTGCTTTGAATGTTGGATGTTCTATGATACTATATATACATGTAGGTTCTCCATCAAGATGAAACTCCTTTGCTGTACAGCCTAGTTTTTGGGGAAGGAGTTGTGAATGACGCGACATCAGTTGTTCTGTTTAATGCAATTCAAAAGCTTGATGTTTCAAGAGTAGATGGCAAGATTGTGCTTCATGTTATTGGAGATTTCTTTTACCTTTTCTTAACTAGTACTGCTCTTGGAGTCATTGTAAGTCTCAATGGTTGAAATGTACTAGCATGATGTTTTGATTAATGAGTTGACCTAATACATATATTACGATGCCATCCTATTTTTATGTAACCTGTGACTGAATAATGTTGCTGTAAAATGAATATATGTGCATGCTTTTTGGTTGAATTTGTTACTTCTACTTTATAAGGTTTGATGTGCTTGGAGCACATCTCAAAAATACAAATGTCATGTGATGCATAGGATGGGTTTCCCTTAAGAAATATTTACTTTGATGCACGCTACGATCATGTAAATTTAAATCATTGTGCATTTAAAGGAAAACCACCAAAATTATTCATAAAAGGGCAAAACTACCAAAGATTGGCCATAACATACTGGTTTTACCTTTTTCTTAGTGGAGTGTTGTAAATAAATCTGCTCTTAAATGTAACTTCTCATAAATTTTGCTACTTTAAAAAAAAAAAAAAAAAAATTTAGATGCAGTGTTAAACAACCTATTTGATGCTTTCTACCTATTGAAATGCTTTTTCGGGAATTTTGATAGGGTATTGAATTAAATAATGACAGATTTGAACTTACACAGTCTAAATTGACAAGTCACCTGAAGGCAACAACAACAATTTCAGTTTTTTTTTTTTTTTTTTTTTTTTTGTTCTAACCTCCATATCAGTGTCCTAATTATTGCACCTGTAAATAATTCCGGTCTCAATTATTTTGCTTATCCAACATCCAAAACACAGCATTTACAAAATTACTATTAATTTATACTTTTGAAGTACATGTTATTGATACATAACACTAGATAATATATCTTTTATATCGTTGCATATATGAATGCCATAATAAATTATGTATATGTTGGAGAGGATTTCATGTCTTACAACTTTATTGCAGGCTGGACTTGTGGCAGCATATATTCTTAAAACCTTATACTTTGGAAGGTAAGTGCTTCTTTCATAAAATGGCCTTGAGGAGTACTTTTTTTAGTAGTTATAATTTGAATGACAGAGTTCACGCCATTTTCTAAATCTGGAGGCAAAGTGCAATTTGGTTTGACAGTGACCTTAATGAAAATACTTTCCTCTGCTTACAGACACTCAAGCATCCGCGAAATTTCTTTGATGATTTTAATAGCATATCTGTCCTACATGTTTGCAGAGGTAATTACATGTATTTAAATGGCCACTCACTTTTTATGTTAATTATATCTACACTAGTGCAAAACTTCTAGATTCTTGATTCTGAATTTTGATTTGTATGGTGAGCTAAATATTATCGCTAAAATTGATGTCTCTGTCCAACATAATGAACATGAATTTTTGTCAACTAACATCTGAATAGAAAATTTGTGTCATTAAGGACTTTTATGTGATTGCTTGAGGTTAAATAGGAAGAAGGAAACTACTAGTCAATGTCATGAAAGTGATGATCTTGAACTTCTCTTTAAGATGTACAGCATTGGCCTTTACTACAATTTTGACGTCATCAACTTGTGGTAAATAACGTGCAATGATGATGTTTTTACCATTCAAGTGACTATCATCTCTCCATTTTGGGAATACATGATTTCCATTGAAGCATGTGAAATACAAAATTTCCCATTGATCTATATTAACTGCCAATTGTTTGTGCAGCTACTGCAACTTAGTGGAATTCTCACTGTTTTCTTTTGTGGGATTCTGATGTCACACTATGCATGGCATAATGTGACTGATAGTTCAAGAATCACAACCAGGTATATATAAAAGGATTATTTGGATTATAGTTGTATCATGGGTCATACACTCATGCTTAATTATGAGCAATACATTTCCTCTTGCAGGCATGTATTTGCAACAATGTCATTTATTGCAGAGACATTCATTTTTCTTTATGTGGGAATGGATGCTCTTGACATTGAAAAGTGGAAGATGACTAAATTAAGGTACTAATTCTCTCCTCTTACAATTCAGCTTGGTTATATAACCAAAATTTACTAATAAGAATGGTCAGCTATAATAAAATAAATTATCGATAAAATTTAAATTGCTGTTCATCCAATTGAGTTTTAAGTGACTATATTCTGAGAAGCATGTTGCAGTACCTTGTATGTACAACAATGTAATCCACGTACATGTAGTCAATAAACGACCATTCATGGGTTGTGCCTTCATATACAACATATGCACTTTTAACAAAAAATTTAAGGCTTTTTATTCAATCGAATTACAGACTTCAGTAATAAGAATGGCTGAAAAGTGTGCCTCTCTGAAGTTTTTTATTTTTTATTTTATTTTATGGAATATAAATCAATGAAATGCTTGTTGCTAATTATGAACAGCCAATTTTAAGGTTCATATATTCTCCTCCAAACTCTCAATATCAACTTATAAACTCACAATCCCAAAACCTCAATATGTATCATAGTGCTCTGCCACTCAAACAATAGACAAACTTTAACTTATACACACAGCTATTTTTTAACCTCAAAAAAATTATCAATTACTATTCGAAGAAACTCATTTATGTTTTTCTAAAAGTGTTAATTCTTTCCCCATATGGAAGAACCTCTTGGGCCAAAGCCACCTAACATTTATAGTGTTATCTATATAAGATTTTAACTTCTCTTCCTTAGTGTACAAGAAATACCATTTTACTTCTTTGACAAGGAATAAACTTTCCTTTCACACCATACTCACAATAAATGCTTCTCTCTCTCTCTCTCTCTCTCTCTCTCTCTCTCTCTCTCTCTCTTTTTTTTTTTTTTAAGAGTTTATTTTTTAACAAAAATTGGTTAAGTTAGTGACATTTTTTAGGGATCTTCTTTGGTCAAGTTTGAAGTAGAATGCAACTACTGACGTGGATTTTAGTTTAGGTTAAAATATAATGCTTAGAAATAAATCTTTGTCACAATATCCTTTATAGCTTCTTTGGAATAATAGCAGGTGTCTTTTGTATAAAATATGTTCTTTTGATGTTCTGTTGGTTGCAGTTTTGGGACTTTAATGGCCATCTATAGCACCTTAATCTTTCTAATATTGCTTGGGCGCGCTGCATTTGTATTCCCTCTCTCTGCTCTTTCCAATTACTTGAACAGAAAGGCCGAGAGAACAGAAGTAATCACATTTAAACACCAGGTTAGTATTACAATGTTTGCCCTGATAAACTTTAATGCATACAAGGGAAGGGAATGGAGTTGCACCATTTGACGGTCTCTGGATTTTGAAATTAACATGTATATAGATAATCATTTGGTGGGCTGGGCTTATGAGAGGGGCAGTCTCTATTGCATTGGCTTTTAAACAGGTATATATGAGTTTTCTGTTTATCACAGTTCATGAAAGTTTGGTAGAGATAATCCTATGTTTTGGATTACCAATTCTATAATAATTGGAGAGACGCTCTAAATTAATTCTCTCTTGGTTTGTGAAGTTCACATATTCGGGTGTTACATGGGATCCAGTTAGTGCCACAATGATCACCAACACCATAATTGTAGTCCTCTTCAGTACATTGGTATGTTGGTTTATCTCTTTAAATTAGATTCCTTTTACAATGGGTGTCAAAATTTTAGGTTTTTGTATCAACCATCTTACAGTTATGTTACTATGAGGTTATTAGTTTTGTTCTATTTATTATGTCCTTGTCAGTTGGGAGCATAAAACATTATGTTACATCACAAAACATCAATATTCATATGTTTTTAGGTGTCATTGTTAACTCTAATGATGTTGACTAATGGATTAGTTGCCAAGAGTAGGAACATTGCACAATCCTTTTACTTCCAAAGATTTGATAGTATCATTCAATGATTGCAGGTGTTTGGTTTTATAACAAAGCCTCTAATAAGCTATCTAATTCCTCACCATGAGACTATCAAAATCAGGCATGGAGAATCAGCTGTTCCAAAAGATGACTTGAATGTGCCTTTGCTCTCATTCGAAGAATCTACTGCAACAAACATTGGCCGTGCAAAGGATAGTTTATCCCTTCTTATAGAAAGGCCTATTTCCACCATACATTCCTACTGGAGGAAGTTTGATGATAGCTATATGAGACCCATATTTGGAGGGCCAGTTACCAATCAGTCGCAATGTTAAAGGAACAATGGCAAGTGAATTAGATAGCAGCAAGGTGCCAAGATATCCTGATGGTAATTCATTTGAGTCCTGCGTTGGAAATGGGCAAATTTACTTTCTGCTCAGTTGACATTTTGTAATGCTATTCTATAGGTGAGGAGATGTCGTTTCTTGGTGTTGAACATCAGGTCCACTTTTCATCAAACTAGGCAGTTTCAACTTTCAAATGTCACTGGGAATACAAAAGCACAATGAGTTTAAGTCGTGAGGTAGCAGTTTGCTAATCTATTAGATGAGTCAAGTTTGACCTCATTTTCTGACTATGCAAAGTTTTGTTTTTATACTTTAACTCTCTACTCCTCTGGAAAGTTTACTGATAGACTTTTTGTATGTAGGCTTCATCTATAAGTTTAATGAGAGATTAAACTAGAATCTTGTTCTAGGTTGTGACCTTGTCAGGTTTTTTTTATCCCCAGTCTTCTTTTTGGTGTTTCTACAATACCTACAAAAGGATGCAATTCCTTTTTCAATAAAACAAATAATGTGCTATTATTAGTATCTCTCTTTGTTTTTCCTTAGTTCTTTTTATGATGAAATGTAATGTAAAATTGTGATGCTTTTCAAGATAAACAACTGAGGCTTGTTGAGTTATATTTTGTGCACCCTATCAGTTGTAAGTAGTTATATTTGAAAAGTTTTATTACTTTTCTGTAGACCATTGAGCAAGTACATGATCAAAAGATCACAAGAAGTAACATCATATGATTTTGGCATTTAAGGCCACGTTTCTTAGGCAATGCCAAGGTGTAGAATGTATGGTTTTCAAATCATGTCTAGACCTTCTGGTCTAATTGGTTTAGCCAGAAACTGGGACTTAAAACCAGTAAGGTCCAATTCATAAAACCAGGAAATTTCAAAAACAAGTCAAAAGATTTTAAGTGATTTTAACCAGCCTTGGGCTTCTTCTCTTTCGCCAGTAGCCCCAAATAAAAGACTGCCTAAATTGCTTTCTGCCTAGTTGGGATGTGAATAATGAATATGCATGTGTTTTTTTTTTTTTCCTTAGAAGTTCTCTTGTTCTTAATTAGGTATGTCATACGTATGCTTAAACCAACTAAAAAGGCTAATCAGTTCCATAGAGAACAATCGTTTCATCCAATCAGTATGAGAATTGAAGATATTTCTAACTTGTCGTTTATCCTTTTAAAATCTTTTAAAAAATGTCTTAATGTTAAAATTCGGATAAGATACACCAATTTAACCTAATTCTTTTTTAGGTTTGGTTGATTTATTTGCTTAAGATGAGACAAAAAGTGATTTTTAAGTAAATCAAGTGTTTGCTTTTAAGCAAAATAAGCCTACAAAAAGTTATTTTTAAGTAAATCAAGTGTTTTTAAGCAAAATAAGCCAACTTCTTGTTTAAAGTTACTTTTTATCTCACATTTAAACATAAACAAATCTCATATTTAAACATAAACAAATAGGTCAAAAATAAAAAAATAAAAAAAGACCAACAAATGCACAACTTTCTTAAGTGTTTATGGATCACATTTTACTATAATTGAAAATAAAAGAACTTAAGTGGTAAAATATCTTGCGGTCAAATAATGATTTTATTTATTTATTTTTTTTTTTGAAGGAGTCAATAATGGACTTGAGTCTGAGTGGTAGAAAAATGGTGGTATGTTACAATTAGCTTATAATAAATTGTTGTTAGTAATGTGTGGTGACCAAAATTTTTGTAACCCAAGTGGTACTTCTTAACCATTATAAAGAAGTCTTAGGATCATATCTTCTTCCCTCATCTTTGTAAATACCAAATTATTATATATAGAAAAACTGTTGTTAGTGAGATTTCCATTATATTTTTCTAATCCTTAGTAAATTATAATAATAATAAATTATGAGAAAAAAGTTGAATCCTAGAAAATATTTTTCTAACAAATTTTATTTAAGTAAAAGTTTAGAGATACAAATAAAAAATAATTTCTCAAAAATAAAATAAAAAAAAAATAGGAAAATTACATTTTACCATCTTAAATTATGCACTAGATTATACTTTGCACCCTAAACTATTTGACTGCACACTTTGCACCATAAACTATCACACTTATCATACTTTGCACCCCAATGTTATTTTTGCTGTTATATTTAACAGAATCTTGTTACATGTGACAAGTACATGTCTCTTGCTTAGGTGGAACAAAGTTAAAAGACTTAAACACCTTTCTTCATAATCAATTAAAACAAAACCCAAAATTTTCTAGATCTCCCTTTGCTATTATGAACAACTTGGAAATTATTATCCCTCGAACTAATATATAACAATAGAGGAAGGGGTGGTAGGGGAGGTGGGCGGTCTTATAACAACCATGGTTTAGCTGTTCAAGGTGGCCATGCCCCACCCGATGTTGGGGTTCGTTCATAACATATTCAACCATTAGATGTTCATATGGTGTTTGTTACTAGCTTTTCTAGGTGGGTGGTGAAAATGTTTTTTCTCGAAACATATCTTTAATTTGGTTGTTGTTGATGAATTCACCAATCCAGACCACCTCTTTGTAGTTTGGTTAATGCACGATTTTTCTTTAGAACCTTATGAGAAAATTAGTTTTTTTTTTTTTTTTTTTTTTTCAACTTCTTTTTATTAAAAATTGCCATGCCTAGACTTATTTAAGTCTTGGCTTTTATTTTTTGGGTGTGATTGCCTGGTAGTTGACCATACCTGATGATAAGCACTTGAGATCTTAGACGAGTAGTGCTTCAGCCTTAACCTTTGATGTTGAGAATCTATGGTGTGATGAATACGCAATTTGTTGCGTTTTCTAATTTGATGCAACTGAACCTTTTTGTTAGATTTTATAATATCGAAAGATTTTAAATATCTATTTTTGTCTGCTTAGATGTTCAATGACATCTTAACCAAAAAAAAAATAAAGGTGTCAAGGCGGTGGAGCGGTGGCAATTTTCGAATAGGGGATTTAGGGTTTACAAGAAATTGAATCTAGGGAAAAGGATGACATGCACGTGAGATAGAGGGAGATGTGAAAAAATTTGGGTTTTCTTTTCATTGATTTTGAAGAAGGGTGTTTCAGTCTTTTAACTTTGTTTTACCTAAGCAAGAAACATGTGATTGTCACATGCAACAAGATGATGTTAAATATAGGCGAAACTACACTATTGGTCCCTGAAATTTGCCCTATATACGCAATTGGTCCCTTAAGTTTGAAACAAGCACAATTAGTCCCTTAAGTTTTAAAATTGAGTTGTATTGGTTCTCTTATTAACTATTATTAATGGTGTTACTTTTGTGGCTAACAGAACAATGACTTGACATTTTTTTTTTAATGATGTGGCATGTTTTTAATTAAAAATTTTTAAAAAAAAATAGTTTCCAAAATTAAAATCCAACCTCCTCCAACTCCGCAATCCAAAGCCACATCGGTAGCCATGGAAGCCGACCAAAGTACCTCCACAAGCACTCGGCACAAGCACAAGCAAAAGCGGCTCTTGCCCACCCATGAATCTCTTGTTCGTGGAAGGGTGTGGGCTACGATCAACATGGGTACGTACTCCATGCCCATTTGGCCTTTTCTCTATTACTCTACTAGTTTTTGATGAACATCCATTTGTCAGATTTTAATATTGAATCATGGGATTGGTGAACAATTATCAAGATGAATTTTGTGATGCCCTTTTGACTCTTTCTCAATTACTATCCTAGTTATTGATGAACACCCAGTTGCCAAATTTTCATATTGAATGGTAGGATTGGTGTAATTTTATGAAAAAACAGAGAGTTCCGTTAGCCATGAACACTCAGTTGATTTTAAATATCTACTTTTTTTTTTAATTTTTATGGAAAAATAAATATAAGATTTGTTTTTAATTGGGTCAATATGATTTCAATTTCATCTTACGTGGAAACTTTTTTTTTTTTTTTTAATAAAAACATGTCACATCGTTAAAAAAAAATGTCAAGTTATTGTTTCGTTAGTCACATAAGTAACATTGTTAACAGTAGTTAGTAAATGGACCTATACAACTCGACTTTAGAATTTAAGAGACTAATTGTGCTCGCTTTAAACTTAAGAGACCAATTACGGACACATGATAAACTTCAAGGACCAATAGTATAGTTTTGCCTTAAATATAACAGCAAAATGTAGTGCAAAATGTAATGTAATTTCCCCTAAAAAATAGTTAGAGGTACAAAAATTTTAGTTTTTTATTTTTATTTTCAAATTTGTTTGTTTAGTAGAATTATTATCATACCACAGGGTACCCTCTCCTGTCTCCAGTCTCCACTATCATGATTCATGGAAATAGTTTTTGTTTTTCTTTCTTCTTCTCTCTTACAAATACAGCCTACGGGCTACCCTCTGCCGTTCTCTCACCTCAAGTCTAAAACCCCTCTCTCTCTCTCTCTCTGTATTTCAATGGCAGACCCTGCTATGTCGTGTAGAGAAATGAAAGCTTAGCAGTACCAAACCAGTCACAGTCTTCCCCTACTTCACATTCTCAGGTAATCTCTCTCTCTCTTTCTCTCTCTCCCTCAGTTATTTTTTTTTCCTCTTCAATTTGTTTGTTCTAATTTTAACGAATTTTGGTTAACGGAAAAACGAGAACTGGACTGAGTTTTATTTTCGTATTGTCATTTTCGTTTCTGGGTTTCGTTCCATTTTTTGTTTGGTTGCTGAAAACGAAGCAAATTTCAAATCTTTCATCTGTTTGGGTTCATCCTAGGTGGTTGGGTATAATTGTGATAAAATTTAGCTGACTTGATTTAGTTTCAGTCTTTCAGATTGTGTTTATATCAGTAAAATGTTATATATCTCATTCAGTTAAGTTACTTTTTTACAGATAATGATTGGTTGGAACTATGGTACCTTCTCTCGAATCATCTTCTATTTTTGAGTTCTGTTTGGTGGTTAAAGATGTAAATGTGTGAGGTTTAGTGCTTGACTTTTCACCTGGCCAAGTTTAGCCTTTGTCCAACATGAGGATCTTTTGGTGATGATGTATATTTCTAAGAATGGCACTAGCATTGGCCAGAGAAGTTCTAGTGCAACCCCGCATCACCGTGAGTTATTCATTGGGATTTCGTGTGGCTGTGACTGTTCTGAGGAACATTTTCATTAATCACAATAGAGAATTTATTGGAAAAAATGTTGGGACTTATCAAATATCAGATGTTTACTACAGATTGTATCAGAACCCATATCTTCAAAAAATTTCTACTAGCACTCACCCTGAAACGATATGTTGGGAAGGTTCCTCGCATGCAGTTCTGCTGAGAAAGCTTGAAACTGCCTTGAAGGATCACCAATTGGATGAAGTATGGGAATCTTTTAATGATTTTAAAAACTTGTATGGATTCCCTAAGGGAAGTCTTTTTGGTAAGTTGATCAATGAACTGTCATATTCATCTGACCCACACTGGCTTCAGAAGGCATGTGATTTAGTCTTGCTAGTTTTGAAAGAGGAATCGGGTTTACTTCAATCGGATACCCTAATTAAGTTGTCCCTTTCCTTAGCAAGATCTCAGTTGCCTATCCCTGCCTCAATGATTCTTAGAGTGATGCTGGAGAAAGAGACTTTACCCCCAATGAATGTATTGTGGTTAGTTGTTCTGCATATGGTGAAGACAGAGATTGGGACATACATCGCTTCAAATTTCTTGGTTCAGATTTGTGATTGTTTCCAACACTTAAATGTGAATAAAAATGACCGGGCAAAGCTGATAAAACCAGATACAATGATCTTTAACCTAGTGCTTGATGCTTGTGTGAGGTTTGAATTGTCTTTTAAAGGCCAACAGATCATTGAATTGATGTCTCAGACAGGGGTTGTAGCTGATGCACATTCAATCACTATTATTGCCCAGATTCATGAGATGAATGGTCAGAGGGATGAGCTGAAGAAATTTAAAGACCACATTGATCGAGTTTCAGCTCCATTTGTTTTTCATTATCGGCAGTTCTATGATAGTTTGTTGAGCTTGCACTTCAAGTTTAATGACATTGATTCTGCTGCTGATCTTGTGTTGTATATATATAGAGACCGGGAATCTTTTCCCATTCAAAATGTTAGGAAGGAACTACAAAAGCCTCATTTTGTTCCATTGGGATCTGAAAATCTCAAGACAGGGTTGAAGATACAGATTGTACCTGAGATGCTGCAGAAGGATTCTATCCTCAAAGTGGAAGGTAAACAAGAACTTGTTGCTTTTAGGAATGGGAAACTCACCCTTAGCAATAAGGCCCTGGCCAAGCTCATTAATGGATACAAGAGAGTTGGGAAGATTAGTGACATATCAAATTTTTTACTTAGCATTCAGAAGAAGTCACATTCATTGGAGGTATCCAGATTGTGCTCTGATGTGATTGATGCTTGCATTAAATTGCACTGGCTTGAAACTGCTCATGACATTTTGGATGACATGGAATCCGCTGGATCTCCCATGGGCTGTACTACTTACTTGTCACTCTTGGCTGCCTACGACAAGGAAAAGATGTTTAGGGAAGCAAAGGCACTGCTTAAACAAATGAGAAAAGCTGGTATGGTCTTAAATTTCTCTGATGAGATGGTTGTTTCCATCTGTCGATCAGAAGCAGTGGATAAAAATGCCATGCTTGCCTCATCAACGGTGATCAGTGAATCAGATCTGGCTGAGTTTTTGGTTCGAGAGATGAGAGAGGAGAATGCTGTTCCTCCTACTGTTTATGAGTTCAATTCTTCTATTTACTTCTTCTTCAAGGCCAAAATGTTAGCAGATGCTTTGAAAACATACAGAAGAATGCTGGAGATGAAAATCCAGCCTACAGTGCAAACGTTTTCTAATCTGGTATGTGGATATTCTTCTCTAGGAATGTATCGTGATATCACAATCATCTGGGGGGACATTAAGAGAAATATGGAGAGTGGAAATTTGGTAGTGAGCAGAGATCTCTGTGAGTTCTTGCTACTGAGTTTTCTTCGAGGTGGTTACTTTGAGAGAGTGATGGAGGTCATTGGTTATATGAAAGAGCATGGTATGTTCACTGACAAGTGGATGTACAAAAGTGAGTTTCTAAAGCTTCATATGAATCTTTATAGGAGGCTAAAAGCATCAAAAGCTAGAACTGATGCTCAAAGCAAAAGGCTTGAGTATGTCCAGGCATTTAGGAAATGGGTTGGCATAGATTGAAGTTCAATAAGGAAGTTCTTAAATGCAAGGGATGCTCAAAGCAAAATGCTTGAGTATGTCCAGGCATTTAGGAATATGAGAGATTGGTTACTCTTGTTTACTTTAATCATGTAGTGCCTCTGAATGTTATGTTTAAAGGGATGCATAGCTGGAACAGTAATCTTGTTTCTGAGCTAATGGAATAGTTCTCAAATCCTTATACTCAATGAGAAATTGTTCTTCATGTAACTCCTTCCACTGATAATTCAATGCTGGGTAATGATATCTTTCTTATAAGCCAGACTTTTGATTGGTTCCAGTGATATCACATTTAATCATTTGGCAACTCAGTGTTTAACTTAGTTGGATCTGCTATTTATCTCCGACAAATTACAGGTCAAGATAAAATAGTTATTCTAAATTCGGGACGTTATTGTTGGCCTAGGCAGCTGGTGGCTATTTCCTAAGCTGGGCTTTGTTGGTCCGACTGTACAAGACTACCTTGGTGAGAATTTTCCTTTGTTACCTCTTATGTATATTGCATGGAAGATCTCCTCTTATGTATATTGCATGGAAGGTCTATTTTTATGCATCTATTCTTTTGTAGTTAATAAACATAATTTGCAAATGAAAATTATTTCCTTTGTTACCTCTTATGTTTGATTCAGCTGCAGAACAATATTTTCATCAACTGATTCAGTGTCTACACTGCAGGTTGGCTGGGTTTGTAATCTCTTCTTTTAATTGCAGCAGGCTGCCTTGAATGTTGGGTGTTCTATGATGCCATACTAGATGAGGGTTCTCCATGAAGATATAACTCCATTATACAAGCCTAGTTTTGGGGGAAGGAGATGTGAATGATGCAACATCTCTTGTTGGAGATTTCTTTTGCCTTTTCTCAACAGGCACTGCTCTTGGAGTCATAGTCTTGCCGGTTGAAATGTACATATTAGCATGAAATGATATTTTAATTTATGACTTGATCTTAATACATACATTACAATGCCATCCTATGTTATAATGTTGATGTAAAATGAATATAGTTGTGTGCTTTTGGGTTCAATTTTTGGATTTCACTTTATAAAGTTCGGAGCACATCTCAAGAAAAAATTGTCTTGTAAGTGATGCATGGGATGGATTTTCACTGGAACTATTACTTTTGATGATACTTTAAATAAACACCACCAAAGATGAGCCATAACATACTGGCTTTTCCTTCCGCTGTGTACCGGGAATAAATCTACTCTACCTCTCATAGATTTCAATACTTGACAAAATTTTAGATGCAATGTACACAACCTCTTAATGCTTAATTCCATATAGAAATGCCTTTTTTGGCATTTTGATCAGTGATTGAAGCTAACCATGTCAGTTTTGTAATTATCAGAAAGTAGTGTTCATAATAATATTGTTCATTGAACTATGACTATCTAACTCAAATTTCCTAATCATACCATTTTTAAGCACTGATCAGATTGCCATCCCCGCATTGATAATCATTTCAGGGTGATGGTATTCAGAGTACCAAGTATCTTGATTTGAGCTGAAATTAAATCATGCCTTCTGCAAAACTTAGGATAGCACATCCATGAACTATTAAATAAGAACTCCTTGATGTGGATTAGTGGCACTAGTCAAGCATTATTTTTATCTGCTTATTTTTCCTGCTCATTGTAGTTGCATCTTGGATACTGCTGTATCATGCCAAGTTTGGTTTATAGGTTTAAAGATGTCACTTCCTCTAAAGTGCATGTCTAGATGATAGTTGATAACTTGATTGTTCCTTCTTTCTTTCTTTCTTTTTTTTTTTTTTTTTTTTTGGTGGATAAATAAGGATAAATATATAAAAAGAGAGCAAAAGAAGGACTCAACCCATCTCAATCTTCTGGGTGAAAACCCAAGGGGGAAGAGGAGATGGAAATGGGGCCATTCCAAATACAAAAAGCAACCCAACGGGCCAAGTTGTGGAAAAAGAAGTTAACATCTCTAGAAACAAAAGAAAAATCCCAACAAAAGAGAGAACTAAGAGCAGCTTTGACATCTTGGAGAAAAGATGCAAGGAATCAAGGAGGAGACAAGTTCATGTTTTAAAAGGCCTCGATAACTCCTTTGGAATCACCTTCAAAGAGAACATATGAGTACTTGCGGTAGATTGCAAGCTTGATGGCTTGAAAAGCAACTTGAGTTTCTCCAAGAGTCAAATCAGAAGGAGGGAAGAGATTTGAATGAGCAAATAAGACATTTCCAAATTCATTTCTCCCAACAGCGGTAGTGATGGTGGCATGAGGTCTAATAGCAACATCAAAATTTATTTTGATCCAACCGGGTTGAGGAGGAAACCATTTCAAGGCCGGATGTGCAAGGTGAAATGTCCAAGCTGCAATATATTTTAAATAAGCCTTTTTAATTAATTAGCATCTTTTCTAGGATTAGACTTGTACTTGGCAAATATTGTTTGGTTCCTAATTCTCCAAATGTTGTCAAAGAGGATTGAACAAAATAGAGTGATCTTGTATCCATCTTCTGAAGAAACCTGCAAGTGCTTATGAGGAAAAATTGCATATTTCACAATGTCACGAGGAAATAAATGCCCAAGAGAAGCAGTGATGATTGGCCAAACAGATAGAGACCAAATAATTGATGTAAATGGGCAATATATTAGAATATGCTCAATGGACTCATCAGAATGGTTGCAGGGAACACAATGAAGGTCATGCTGCTGTAAGGATGATCGGTGATGGCTCTATTCAAATATTTCTCCAAATCAGTAATCCCTCTCAAATACATTAAGAGCCATTAAGGCTTCAAATGCTTACCGCGGCATTGAGGTGGTGTTTTCAGGCCACATTTCTTAGGCAACGCCAAGGCAAGCATGGGGTTAATCCTAAATGCAGGGAGGATAGACTTGTAGTTGCAAACGCATAGCAAGTAGGCTTGGCGTACAACAGTGCAACATTGTTTGGTTGGCGATGGAGGTGACTATCCACTAATTGCTGGGAGGCATTGGGTGAGCTTGGTCGAGTCTATGTTACGTATCTCTGCAGCCTTGGCTCCACCCACCAATGCAATGAGCAGTATGAGTATGTCTGTGACAACTACATATTGGACTGCAACTTTGCCACTAGCCTTGGCCATGTTCTCCCACCGGTAGTCCCTTATGCAAAGGTTACATAAATAGCTTTCTGCACAAGGGTCGATTTATAGATATTGAGATGGATTCTATTTCATAAAGTTACAGAGAGCAGTATAGAATGTAATTCTTTTCTTTTTATTGTATATTACTCTGTATTCTTAAATACGTCATGTAATTCCAGCTTAGAGGAAGTCACAACTCTCACAAGATAGATTAACAATATTTCGATATACTGAAAAGAGGGGGATGAGGCAAAAGGGAAAAAAATATCACAATCTTGTTTGGAAACTAGATAAGAATGTTTGAAAGGTATGTAAAAGAGTAATGATTATCACACATATAGTATTTATGTACACATGCTGAAATTGTTTTTTCAAAACATGATTTTACCACTTCACATATGTGCCTACTGATAATTCATCCGCTCCTACCTAATTTAGTCAAAATATTGAATAAAAAGAATAATATTTGTTGGGGGAAAATCTAAGGAAAATATAGAGGCAATAATCCCTGTAAATATATTAAAATCAGTACCCACATGAAACAACAGGAAAAATAAAAATAAAAGTACAAATATCTAGTGACACTCACCTTTTCCAAATTCTTGTGACACTCACTTTAAATACATAGATTTCAACAGGTTAACACATGAACAAACTTTCATATAAATTCTTAACCAGGAAATGAGCAGTTTCCTAAAAGTTATTTACATGCACAATAAACTAGACAGTTAATACAAATCTAAACAAACACCATCTAATTAGTGGGGGGAAAAGAAAAAATAAAAACGAGTAACACAACTTTTACAAATGATCTTGATTTTCCTACTGTCTGAACTTTACAGGTGTTAGAAACTCCCAAGGGTTATGCTAACCTAAGATAACAAGTCAGACAAACTGCAAACCTAGGACAATGGGGCCAATTGCAAAATAAAACTTGCACAACATCTTCATTGTGTTCATAACTTGCACACTTCCGATAGAGAATCATCACATCTAAGTGATCAGTATACAAAAACGCTATTAGCTTTCTGAGGCGAGGCATTGCATAACATATTGGCTTCAGCACCATTCATTTACATCTGCAAGCAATAATTAACATCACATTAACTTCTGCATGCAAAAAATAACAAAAGAAAAACTGGAATCTCCTGAGAGGGTTGATTGCTGCAAATGGAAAAATTAAGCATGAATATGGTCATCAAACAGAGATATAGGTCAGTACAATTAAGAAAATAGCATAATGCTGAGCTTGAAGCTTTTATCTCTTAAATGAATAAAAAAGAACTTGAAACTTATCTCTTAAAAAGGAAAAGAAAAACGAGCAACCATTACATTTTAGGTGAAAATAAAATACTACATTTTTAACATTTACTAACCAGTTAATGATCAGCACCATTATTTCCTGATTATATGATGGTTTCCCAAAACTTCCGGTATCCCCAAAGCAGAAATGCTTTCACAACCAAAGAGCTCTTGAAGCTTTGCATCACATAGTATTACCATTGGAGTTACGGGATCCTAGAAAATATTAAAGCCAGAAATAAATAAACAGATCAGATCAATTTGATGTCCAAACATTTGCAGAATAATTTTATTAAGCACTCATGTGTGGCACAAATTTTTCCAATAAGCTCTAATAAAATGGCATTTCCTTCACCCATAGGAATAGGGTGAGGTTGTGAGTTCAAAACCAATTGGATGCAAGTGTAATTTACCACTTAAATAACAAAGACATGGCTAAAATTAAAAGTCATTAGCAACAATTTTGTAATTAGGAATCCCATTACACAATTTAGGAAATTCGAACTCCCTTAAGAACTTTCAGCCTATTATGGCTACTGCAGCCTCATTTAGAATTTTCCTAGTCAATTTTTCAAGTGACGAATATAATAAAAGCCCTCCTGTTAGATGTTCCACCAACATGCTTTAACTAAGTTTAGAAGCATCCTAAACTTTTTATAAATCTACCATTAAGATGACTATCTAGAAACATACCTAACAAGAATACCATAAGCATGGGCCTAAATGGATGCAACACTAGAAGGATGAACAGATAATCTGAGGAACTCTTGAAAAATGGAAACTCCATAAGACAACAATGTCAATTTTCTCAAAGTCTATGCCTAAGCTATAATCAGATTAAAGTTAATTTTGTTGAAATAAACTGAAAAACTGATCCGCATGGATAGTGGTCATCTACCTCCAGATTACAGAGTTTTATGTATTCCCAGATCCGTCTTAAAACCTCTGATTGGAGCATCTCCCTTTCACCAACACCAAAGAAGTTTGCAAGAGCTTCAGATATTATTACAGAAGGACCAGGATCACTACTTCTCATTGCAGACTCCACATCTACTTTTGCCTTCTTAGAACCTGACTGCTCTGAAAGCATCAAATCGTGAACTCCTTAATCTAAAAACTAAATTTACACAAGTGCGCGCACGCGCACACACACACACACACAAAGCTGCTATTAGACCAGAGATACATTTTTGATACATACTACTAGGTTCAAGTGGAATGATATGTTTAGCTAGCAACTTGTTCATTTTGAACATGTCAGTACAGTCCGTCTCAAATACCAAACGCAGCTCATCATTGCAGATTATTTTTCTTTTGTTACTTGGATCTTGGAGATTGTGTTTCCTTATGTAAGCCCACAATTGCTTGACAATCTGAAAACAACAGTAAGGATATGGAAATTCAAGAACCTCTTAGGGAAAATAAACAAATTGACAGCCAACAACAAATAAAGTGGTGTGATCTAAGAGTCTGAACCTCGGTCCTTGGCAATGCTGGCTGGCCAACAATAGTTTGAAGTTCAGGCGAAACGCCACAAAGTTTGTTTAGGCCCCCTGGCCCACCTTTTCTCTTAGTAGTTTTGGGTGGAGCACTGCAATAAAATGACAGGAGATAATATTTGATTATAACTCCAAAAAAAGAACTATGGATTACTTGAACAAAATAGGCATGATAGTAATATGATTTTGATATGGGGATTACAAAGTAAACAAAGTTTCTGGATTTGGCATCATGACCAGTAACTTGTTGAGGGCATATTGTCATGTGTTTTAGAGTCTTGAGTAGTGAGAATGTCAGATGACAATTTGGGCACCAGTGAGGACAATGAGTCAATGACCTTAAATGGAGACTCCCGGATTTGACTACAAGAGGCACAGAAACTAGGCCTGATGGGGTTGGGTTAGTTTTGAGCACACCCATACTATGTGGCAAGCAAAGCATTTTGGACAGCTTTCCAAAGCTAAGAAAATGTTTCAATAACAAATGACACCCATAACCAAGTTATAGTCTTTTGGCCTTGTACGACAAATTGTTGATTTGCCACCATTCATGTTTTAGCTATTGCTTTCCCAAAGTCAAATTTCTTCACATCTGCAGCTGTTTTCTACAAAAGGGAGCCTTGAATCCTCATGCTCAGCCACCAAAACAATTCAAACCTTCTTCTTGTTCTTTTTTTGATAAGTAAAACCAATTCATAACCTAATCACCAAGTTCACATTGGTTACCACATCAACAGCACCAAGCTCAAGCTCAAACACTTGACCAAAAGGAATTTGTGGGAGTGAGACTCAGGAATACAATAATTTTCTATTTTCCTCTACTTCTTCAAGTACCAAATCGATTACAAGCTAAGCAAACAAACTCAATTCAAAAACAGTTCCACAGGTACATGAATTTCACATTTAGCTCAATTGGCAAAGTATTTTGTCTTCAAATAAAGGATCTCGATTTGAATCCTATTCCCCAATTTCAAATCCTATTGTATCCATTAAAGAAGGGGAAAAAAAAAAAATAGAAATTTCTTTATCTATTCCCCAATTTTCTCGCCAGCCAAACAAGAGGCTAATAATTACGAAATGCTTTTCTTAGGCAATACTAATAGCAGTAATAAATTTTACTAGATGAGTTCAGTTCAGTACACTTTCCAAACTCCAAATCGCCAAAAAACACTATTCTCAAAAAATTCCACTTTTCTTTCTTTTCCTCCATTTTCTCAGCAACCAAACACTCATATTAAACCAAAACAAAGCAAAACCGAAGGCTATTCTCTCCCTTTTCTCAGCAGCCAAGCCAAACAGAGCGCAAGAACAACTCTATCGACTGTTAAAACTCAAACTTTCCTTTTTCTTTTTCCACAATTTTCTCTGCAACCAAACAGCAAAAACCAAAAAAAAAAAAAAAAAAGAAAAGAAAAGGAGGAAGAAACAAACCTAACAGCCGGAGGAGGCAGAGGCGGCTGAGCAACGGCGACTTCGGCATGATTCTGCGGCGGAGGAGCGGAGAAGATCTGAAAGGCGGAGGAGGAGGGAGGAGCGGGGTGGTAATTAGGGTTTTGGTGGAGGGCAAAATGGTCTTTTGGCTGCTGCTGATGCTGTTGTTGTTGTTGATGATGTTGATGTGGCAGTTGTTGTTGGTATTGCTGTTGGTGATGTTGTTGTTGTTGTTGTTGTTGCTGAGGTTGGAAGAGAAAGTGGATCTGAGCGCGAATGAAGTCGAGCTTGTGAGAGAGATCGACACCGAGCTTCGATTCCAGCTTCCTAACGACGCCGTTTAGGCTGCTCAGCGAGTTGTCATTTTCGTCGCCTTCTTCTTTTACGTTGTTGTTGAAAAGAGACTCTATGGCTTCCGATATTTCTTGGTCTGTAACCATTTCTTTTTCTTTCTCTCTCTCTCTCTCTCTCTCTCTCTTTTTTTTTAAACCGAAATTAACGGTCTCCTTCTCTCTCTCTCTCTCTCTCTGGGAATTTTCTCTCTCTCTCTCTCTCTCTGACTCTGTCTCTGTGCTTCTCTCTCTTTCTCTCTCTTCGAGCTTATTCTCTCTCTTTTTGACGGACCCAAATGACGATTCTGTCCTTGGAGGTTCCAGCGACAAGTTTCAGATTTCCATGGCTAATAAGGGGATGCCAAGTGTTGTTTCCCCCTTAATAATAGTTTTTTTTATTTATTTATTTTTAATACTACTACTATCTTCTCAAAAAAAAATGTAACCCTGCTACTACCTATGCTAGGCTCTTCATTTTTTTTAATTTAATTCAAAACTTTCCATTAATCCAAACTTATAATTTAAGATTTATGCATTTCTATTGTGAAGATTTTGAGAAATAATATGTACATAATATTTTTATAATATTTTTATAACAAATTATAAGTAATATTTTGTTATTGATTGTCATAGACGGGCAAATTTTTTGTAATACATTCATGTTTAAACCGAATAAACCTTGGAGAAATGATGGAATAGTGAGTGATTTGGGCTCCGTGGAAAAAATATATATATATATAAATTCAAAAATATTCATAATATTTGATTGAGTTCAAATTATTTGAGGATTCATTTCACAAGACACAATTTTGCTACTTAAAATCAAGTCATTTAAAAAATCTCGTATCACTTTGCATGTCGTTGGTCATGTAAGTAAGAAATAGTCTAAAAAGTAAATAAAGAGACTAAAAATGTTTGGATACCGCTTAAAAATAAAATATTATAGCAAAATAATTTTTAAATGTATAAATAATCTTTGTGAGATCCATTTTTAATGAAAATTTTACTAAAAAATGAGGTTTGTGGTTCATGAACAATTGCTCACGGGACCCACTAACAGATGCATTTTTCAATCTTGGGCATGATATTTTAGCTATTGTAGTCGTGGGTCCCATTGTGGGAATCCAAATGCAAACGCAAACGCAAATGCACAAACGCAATCCAAACATAAACTAAATTGTTTCCTTTTAAAAAAATTTAAAGAACTATATTAGAACTTTTTTTTTTTTTTAAAAAATTAAGGGACCAAAATCAAATTGGCTTCATGTTTAAGGAGCTAAATTTACAATTTACCAATACCAATTTCAACTAAAAATGCTACATCAGCCATCTACTCAGTGTGCCATTAGTGACACAGGTGAAAATATATAGACGGACAAAATTGTTCTTTTTAAAAAATTCATAGAACTAAATTAGAAAATTTTCAAATTTAGGGACCAAAATCGAACCGACAACATATTTAAATTGCACTGCCTTTTTCAAATATAATAACACGTTGTCCAAAGACCATTGCCATTATATATCATCATTTTTTTATACAACTGCGTTAAATATGGGTCAGTTCGATTTTGGTTCTTAAATTTTAAGAATGTTTATGTACTCCACTTTTTTCGCATATTAACCCTATTTGTTTGCTTCTTAATACATCCTATGCATTTTCTAAATTACTAGGAAGCAGATTGTCATGGTAGGAGGAACATAAGTGGGAAAGAATGTTTTATTACAACTTTACAAGCAATCTGGAACATGAAATGATGAGTTTTTTTTTGATAGGATGAAATGATGAGTTGAACTTATATAAGAAGACAATGATAAGGAGGTATCAAATTTAAAGCATCATCATGGCCAAGTTTTTCCCCACAATTGCATAGCCCAATATAAGTTTAATTCTGACTCGGATGCTGGCATTACTAAGTTCCATTTGAAGTGCCCAAGAATGGCAAATTAGCAATGGTTCAATGAGAGTGTGACAATGGTTACAGTTGTGGTGGTCGTGGTTGTGGGAATTATAGTTGCTTATTTACAATATTAAGAAGAAGAAAAAAAGAAAGACTCAAAAAGGGTATAAAAGATGTAAATTAATTCGATTTCATCGAAATTGATACATAACGAGTTCATTTAAGAGATAAGCATGATTAAGGAAAATATTTTAGAAGTCGTTGGCTTGTGTATGTTGCAACATAAAATTGATGTTATAAAAGCTAACTTGCCTTCTATGACAGAGCCATCCTATTAAAGCCCAGGCACCACAATTTCAAAAAGAGCCAATGCCAGCCAATTGAACATGGAAAGTAAGACAGACTAAAAGATTGAAAAGATGGGTCACAATTGAAACAATATGGAAAATGAAGGTTCTTAGCAGTGATGACCACAATAATGCTAATTTTATATACATTGTATGATATTTAGAAAAACAAGACAAAAGTAAAGCTCTTCGAATCTGTTCTTAGCAACATTGTTACAATTTGATTGAATTAATGGAATCCTCTTGAACCTCTAGACTGATATAATTCCAACTTACTTTTGGCATCTGGTAATAGTGATTCAATCGAAGGTTCTTCGATCAAATGTGCCTGCTTTGATGACCACTCAAGCACAATAAGCACGTCTTCTTGTGCAAGTATCTCATTCTCAGGCAAATGCATTGCAAGGTAACATAGCAGAATCAGAGCAGGAATTTGGACCATTTGCTCACCAAAGTAAACCAACTGAATTAAGTGCTTAGCTCCTCCTGCATTTACAATGGCTCTGCAGTGATAAACATGGAGAAAATTTTCAGTGCATGCAAACTTGCTAAGTGCAATGGCAGCCTCTATAGAAACCTCAGGTTCCCTTTCATCAAGCAGTCTAACCAAGGGCCCAACAAATCTTGTTTCCGTTGCTCTGAAAGTCCTGGCCAAGTTTCCAACTGATCTGATGCAGGGCAAAAGAAGATCCGAGTTGGCATTCTCTATAATTTTAAGTAATTGTTCAACTACAGCTTTGGCAGCAGGGGAAGTAGGCTTGAAAGCGGAGCGTCTTAAGTCAGCATTTTGCTCAGCCACTTCTGTGATTTCCATCAATGCCATAGCTGAATAGGATTGAACATCTTCAGGTCCTTTTTCTAACAAAACAGCAAAGCATAAAAGTGCTCTGGATTCTGTGATGTTCCGACAAATAGATACATTTCCCTTTGATAGCTGCCAAAGGGCTCTTGCTGCCATTGCCTTCATCTCAGCCTTAGTAGCCGGATCTTCCATTTCCCTCCCCTTAATGCTTGCACCCGATAACTTAACGTGCTGGTGCTGATTATGATGATGATGGTGGGGGTGCTGTTTTGCATTGCTCTTAGAGTGGTCAGGAGTGTGATGTGCTCCGTGGTTTTGTGATGCCTGTGGCTTTGACTGGCCAGGGTTATTCTGGCCCCTCATGGCCATGGTGTTAGTAACCAAATTTTGCATCTGGCTAGGAGTGTTGTTCCCCATTGGATGACCAATTTGAGGACTGCTTTGCTTATCATCATCTTCATGTTCTTTTCTATGATTATTTGGATTCGGATTATTACTCGCCATCACAACAGAATGAATCGACATTTGGTGTTTGCTAGCAATGGCATACTTACTATGTTCTTGAATCGTCTCGAACGCAAGATGACTTACAAGCATCCGAATTGCATTGTTCTGCGCAAAATGGTCCTGACATTTGGGATGATTTGCAGCCAGTTCCGAGATTGCCCAAGCCACTACAGTCTGAACCTTCATATGACCTTCTTTGAGGATTTTTGCAAACACTGAACAAACACCAGAATTCACAATGTGTTCGACGCTTTCCGGGTCACGTCCCAACAACCCAATCGCCCTAGCAGCATTCTCCTGACCCTCCAATTTTCCTTCTTTGGCCAATTTCAAAAGTCCAACCACTCCACCTTCCTCAATAATCAGCTTTCCATATCGATCATTGTCCCGAGCCAACGAAACCAAAGAAGCAGCCGCATCAGAACGATCATCTAACGACGTAGACCCATTATATAGAATCGCAATCTGTTCCCATATAAGACATAGAATTGGCTCATTGGCTGCTATTGGAGGAAGACCAAGATAGCCATTGTCACGATCATCGGCCGAGGCTGACACTCTTAGGAGCCAAGACACGTCCCCAATAGAATTCTCAAGCTGCATGGACGTTTTCCTAAACGCTGCAGTGGGGATAATTGTGAAAACCCTCTTCATGAAGCCATTGGCACGAGCCTTCATAACCAATGCAATCGTTTTTTCGAGGACTTGTTCTGTGTCATCAATGATTCGACGGGTTGGACGCTCATAGAGATCACTGCTAGCACGCGCTGCTTGGCGTAAAAGCGCCGCTAGCTTCTCGGTCTTGGCTTTGAACTCTAAACATTCTTGTTTGAAAGACTGTGCCTCTTCCGCACTCTTGCTCACCTGGTCTGCCAATTGTATTGGCCTTGCCAATATTTCCTTCACGAGGTCGGCCGCCATGAAAATGAAACTGAAACTCCTTCAAAATTCAAAGACAGATTTGGGTTTGTTATAAAAATGGTGAATTTAATGTTGGTTTATGAGGGTGACATTCAAAATGTACATAGGTAACGTTATATCGTATGTTTATTTATTTTTTATTTATGATTTTATTGTTTCGAATAATGGTAGAAGGAGGATTTGAACTCTATATCAATTGAGATATAAACTTGATATATCTTGAGGTTATATCATAGGTTTAGAAAGCAATGTTTTTGGGTAGCTATCATGGGATTTTTGAGGATTTGAATTGTGTTTGGTTTTAATTCAGGCAAGGTTGGTGAGGTGGTGGTGGTGGTGATGGTGGCGCCGGCGTTGTGTAGAGAAGAAGATTTTATTGATGGTCAAACGGGTTTTACGTAAAGAAGATTAATTACATTCTTCTTTCAAACGGGTTTTTCTCCCACTTTTTACGTAAAAAAAGTTACATTCATCTTTCTGTTATATATTGAAGGAGAGTTGGTTGGTCTAAACTCTAAATGAAATTTTTTTTTTGTTAGCCAAAAGAAATTAAAAAGAAAAGAAAGAAAGAATATAAAATGCTAAAATTAGTGTCCATTTTACTAAAAAAAAAAAAACTTTTTATTTAGAAGAAAAAAAAATTTGGATGGCAATGAATGTGATTAGTATCACATGAATAAAATAATAATAATAAAGAACTTTCTTTTGTTATGTTCTGTATTTAAAAGTTGACATACAAGTCTTTTTTTTCTTTTTTTTTTTTTTTTTTTTTTTTTTTTTTTTTTTTTGAGAAGAAGTTGACATACAAGTTTGTAACACCTTTGTAGTAAAATTTACAATACCTTTATCATCACTAATGTCAAAGTAACATTGCACTAATTACAATTTATCAGTCCACAAATTGTGAAAAAGGTTATTTAAAAAAAAAAAATTGTATCTACATTGCAAAAACAAAAAAATCTCTAAAAATCATAGTCTTTTAGAAAAGGAAAGCCCAAGCGTCTTGGATATGCTTAAATTTGAGGGTATTTGTATGCTTTGGTTTTGGAGTGAAAAACTTACATTATTATTATTATTATTATTATTTTCTTTAACTAACATGTTAATTTATATGGAGTTTTAAGAATAAAATATAATACTTTAGGTAAAGAAAAAATATAAATAATTAAAAAGAAAATTTGTAATGAACTTATAAAAAATAATTAATATTAGTAGTAGATTTAACATTAAAAATATTTATATTAGAGAATTAAACATTAAGTTAAATCGGATTGCTATTCCTATTACTCATACCTTTTTTTTTTTCATGTGAGTTTGGACAGGTTCATTGGTCCAAGTCTAATTTTTCCATGACTAGTTAGGAGGCTTTTATATGAAAACATTACAGGATCAAACTTAAAAGATCAATAGAAGTGGGATGGTAAACATTTTTAAATTTTGGGCTTGCAAATTTTTATATTCCAATTTCTAAATCACTGCCTTCCTTTCATAGACTGAGCTATACCAGATGTTTTGTATCATATTCATAATATATAGAGTTCACATTGATCTTTATTAGAGTTTTGAGTTACATTCAAAACTTTAATATTTGTTTTTATTTTTGAAAAAGAAAAAAGAAATATACAGATTGGTTTTCAGGTTAACAGTTTTACATGGTCTAAATCTTTTTTCTTTTTCTTTTTTGGTTTCCTTCTAATATTAGTAAGTGTTTATGTTTTTTGTTTTCCTGTCCATAATGCAATATAATGGCTTCTATACAATTAAACATAATACTTCATGTGTGAATTATATAAATATATATATATATATATATATGTGTGTATTTTTTTTTCACAGCATGAGTAGCATTGAATTGGTCATTTTTAGTGGTATTTATAAGCATACTAAATCACTGATCAATATTATTTTCAAAACATGTAATCATGTAAGCTTGAATATTTTAGCTCAAGAAAATAAGGATCCATGAGATTTTTTGTATCCATATAATCACTTGCAGCCAATCTACAAATTATAAAAAATTAATTTAATTCTATTTTAGCTTTATATGATGATAAACATATAAAAATTAAGAACTATATACGTTATGTCGTGCAGGAACATTGAAGTCAGATGCAGGAGATCGGTTTGGCCGGTGAGTAATGAATGTGAGAACAACTAAATCTGTGCAGTTTCATAAAAGTGGAGTTAAATAATTAATATAAATTAATATAATACTATTTCTGGCCATCAAATTAATAAAATATAACAATAAAAAAAAAATAAAAATTAATATAATACTATTTCTGACCATGTATTGATGATCCATCTTTTAAATTGGTATGAGCTGGTAGAGTGTGTTGTCAAATGTGAGAATTACTCGAATAATAATCAATATTAATTAGATGGTTTTCTGGTCGTGTTGCAAACGAACATTCTCCATCATGCATACGACCATGTTGCGTGATATCTAAAAAATATTCACTTAACAAACAAAATTTATGTTGCGTAAATTCTGTCTCAACTCTCGATGATTTCAAACTAAATCTTATTTAGATTTCAAATTTTCAAATTAAACCTTAAAATTTTATAATATTATAAATTAAATCTCATAATTTTGCTAATTTCAAATCAAACCTTGGACTTATAAACCATTTGGGATTTTCAGGTTTGAATTGTGGGATGTTCATGGTTTGGTTTAGAGAATAATGTATAAAGTTTAATTTGTAATAGCCTTAAATGTCAAAGTTTGATTTTTGAAACTTGTGAAATTACATAGTTTAAGTTAAATTCAACCTTAATAGTAGGGGTATGCATGAGTTAAGTATTGGGACTCAACGCATCCTCATTGGGTTGAGAAATCTACAACCCAACTCAACCTGTTATATCACTAAAATCCAACCTAACCTACCCCAACCCAACCTATTGGAATCGAGTTGGGTTAGCTTGGGATGTTGGTTTGGCAATTTTGTGAGGCATATTAAAAAAATTAAGTTTTATACAACTATTTAAGTCCATTTAAATAAGAGATTACAAATTACACAATTGAGCCTAATTTTCCACTTTTATTAAAACTAAGGAGTCGTTTGGATATAGCTAAAAACTGAAAACTAAAACTGAAAACTGAAAAACACCTCAGAAGCAAAATAATTTTTAAATATGTAAATAGTACCGTGAGACCCATTTTTTATGAAAAAGTTGTTGAAAAGTGAAATTTGTGGATCCAACAAACGATTACACGATGTGCATTGATAGGCTGAAAAAAGTTAGAAAAGTCTAACTTTGCGGCTATTGTTCATTGAACAATACATGAACAAGAGCCACAAGTCTCAAAAACGTGTGAAAAAAAAAAAATTGGAAAAAGGCAGACACAAACGTTTCAACCAAATCCAAACATAGCCTAAGTCTCAAAATTCTCAAATAAATCAAACTAACAAATGTTAAATATATATATATATATATATATATATATATATATATATATATATGTATAAAATGATTTATAGTGTTGATTGTGTTAGAATACATGGGTTGTAAATTTTTCCAACCCAAACATGACCTAACCCAAGTCTCAAAATGAATTTACAATCTAACCCAACTAATTAACCCATGAAAGGCCAACTTGAGGCATCAGATTGGTTAGTTGGGTCGAGTACGCCAAGTTAATTGGTTGGAAGCACCTTTATCTAAAATATAAGGTTTAAAAATATAACCTACCCTAAAAAGTTTTATGCCATCTATTTATTTAATCTAAACTAATCTATATTTTTAAAAATGGTAAATTCCATTCTTGGTACTTCAAATATGGGGTTGTGTTCAATTTTGGCTCCTCAAATTTAAAACATTCGATTTTAGTCTTTCAATGTTTAAAATACAACAATTTTGTCCATTTCTTGCATTTTTGGTTCAATAAAATATGGATTAAATTTGATTTTAATCCCTTAAATATTCAATTGGCTTAGTTTTAGTTCCTTAAAGGTCAATATATATTTTTTTGAGTTTGCTATATAGGGCAAACCACTCACATATTGTAAGCCTCATGTCTCTATGGGATCCATAATTTGTGACTATGAGTGGCCTACTACATGGATCAAGTCAGGAGATAATACCTCTTTAAATATAAGATTATTTTGATTTTAGTCCTTTAAATATATGTTGTCTATTCTCAAAAAAAAAAAAAAAAATATATATATATATATATATATATATATGTTGTCTCAGCATTTTGCTAGTCATGTAAATGGAGTAATTATAAGGGGGCTAAATTATTACATTTCAAAAATATAAAAGGACCATAATTGAATATTTTTAAATTGAGGGATAAAAATTAAACAACATATTTGAAAGATAAAGTTGCAATTTTAAAAATTCAATTGCCATGACCATTCAAGGATTGCTTTGCAACAACAAATCATTAGGGCTGGCTCTAGGCCTAGGCCCTGATTCCACCTACCCCAAAAATTTATAAAGGGTCCTAAGTGCCCCCCTTCCAAGTTCAAAAACAAAAGGCTCACAAAATCATACAAGGTCCCAAAATTGTAGAATGGTAATTTACTTGTTTTAAAAGAAAAAATATACGGAAGAGTTTTGCTTTATTTTTCCCGACTCCAAGAAGGCCCCCATAATATTGAGTTAATTTAACCCAATTGAATCAATAAACTATTTACCCAAAAAAATAAATTGTTATGAATGTGTTAAAATAATCACATGAAAATTCAATTTGTCTAACATGTCAATAAAACTTAAATACAAAAACTTAATTAGCAATTACTCCCATTTAGATCTTAAAATGTATTGAACAGATCCGAATAACATTGGCGTGAATGGTAATGCGCCATGGTTGCGGGGGCCCGTGGTACATGTTTTTGGGTGAAAAATCATGATGATATGATATAGTTTTTTTACTCAAAAAATAAAAAAATAAAAAAATAAAAAGTAGGAGATTGCGTCATCTTTTGACAAAGTTGACAATGCCACTCTAATCTAATCATAGGCAATTAGGCATAGATCTAGATACTGTATTCTGATCTGAAAGCCTTGGGATTATAACATGTGGTTTGGGCATTATCAAAAAAAAAAAAACAACATATAGTTTTGGGGTCCACTCTGATGCTGTTGTGATATGGATTCGAAATTAAATATGTCACTAAATGCCATGGTCCACCTTGATTGTCCTTGCCACAAACAAACCATAATCTTGGAACAAAACAACAATTAATTAAAAAAAAAATTAACTGAGGTGTGACAATCACCACCATAAACATTTCACTTATTCCAATTTATACCTTATTAAGGTTTGGTTGGTTCAGTTAATTTAGGTTCCCAAAAATGTCAGAAGAGAATTTATGACAAAATATATAGTCTTTGTCATCAGCATGTCTTTATTTATTTATTTATTTATTTATAATTATTAAAAAAGAAAGAAAATTTGACAGAATATAATTTTTTTTTCATGGGAAAATTTCGATAGGGACTTTTTTTTTATTATGGAATTTTGATAGAAATTGATAAAACTTGAGCATCAATTCTAGATAAGTTATATATCTCCCTACCACTAAAAATTCACCCATGGTAGGTAAAATTTTTTTTTTTTTAGAGAGTTTTAACTTATAACGTCCGTTACTAATAATAGTTTTTTATCATCAAACCAAGATACCAATCAATTTTTAATATAGACAAAAATTAAACCCCCAATCTCTTATACAACCATCAGAAATTTTACCAGTTGAGTTAATTGGAACCCACATAGTATGTAAACTATTAGTTATCATGATTTGAGAAAACATACTACTTACATCTATGATACATTCAAGAGGAATAATCACAATTAACATTCTTCACAATTACTTATATAATTAGATTAATTCAGCAAATGTTTAATGTACACCTTCTATACACAATTAAAATCCATATAATCTAGAAAAATGAACAATTAATCAATGTGTTCATTTTTAAAAAAAATATTGAATTAGTAGACTTGACAAAACTTTGATGGCATTGCATCATATATTTTTTGTTTTGGGGTCTTCATAAAAAAACTTGATCAAATTTGATGTTCATCAAAAGTGTGTATTTTAGTAAATGAAAAAAAAAATAGTCGTTACTCGTTAGGGTTGTTTCTTGTTGAGAGTAATGTTAAGGATACAATTTTTTTTTCCCACAAATTTGTTAAAACAATAAATTTTAACTGGTTTAATATTACTTCTAAAATAGATATACTACTAAAATTCAGTTTTTCTTATCTACTCATCATAACGAATTGAGAAGTACTATGTCCACCATATTTTTATTATTTCACAACAAATCTTAAGTGGTAAGTTATTATTAATTCTAACTTGATTCTAACCCGTTAATTATAATTAATAACAATTTTTTACTTACAATTTGTTGTAAAATGTCGTAGATATTACTTTTTTTTTTTTTTTTTTTTTTTTTTTAAAGTATTATTAGATTCATGGAATTGTCAGTAAGTGTTGGTATGGATTGGGGGTTAGTTGTTGTGTTTCAGTGATGCATTTAGTTACTACATTTACAATTTAGTATTTAAAATGAAATACAAGTAGTACTATATTTTTGGCAAAAAAAAAAAAAAAAACAATTGCCAAAGGACAGTGTCTCACATAGTCACATGCTTACACATAGCAACAAAAAGCAATTGCAGAAGTGACCAAACAGGTGTACACACAAAACTCAATGTGTTGGCAGTTGGCACTGCAAAATGAGCGAGTCCATCTACCTTACCATACACTCGCAACTACGTGAACCACAAAAACCGCAAAAACTCTACAATAACCATAGTACCAAACTCCCTCTCTCTCTCTCTCTCTCTCTCTCTTCTCGGCTGTCCTCTCTGGTCTCCATAGCGGGTCCGAAAGCCAAAACTATTTTCTTTCTCTCCCACTTTGCTCTCCCACGAAGGAAAACTCGATCCCTTTCTTTCTGTGTCTTTCTTTTTGTTCACATTGTGTGTTATCACAATTGAGAAAAAAAAAGTGAGAGACTTGAGACTTCTGTGAGGGACCAGGCTCATTCATTTTTTTTTTTTTCCAAGGCTTTTTTAACAGGTAATGGCTTCTGGGTTTTCTTTGTTTACACGTTTTGTTTACTGGGTTCTGATTCATTTCTATTGGTATATTGTTGTTGTTCATGAAAATCCATTGTAACAAAAAAGTCTCACAAAAGACACAAACTTTATTTGGTTTGTCTTATACCATTGGATTTATTATTGTTTTTTTTTTTTTTCAACTGGTATGGACTTGTGGGATTGCTTTGATTTAACGTTTTCTTTATTGGGTTTTGATTTCTTCATCATGATAGTGTTCATGAAAAGGGCACTAGAATAAGACACACGCATAATATTATGTCTTGTGCTATTGGGTTCTTCGTTTAAGACTTATTGCAGGTGTGGAATTCTCGGTTTTGTTTTTATTGTTTTACTTTCTTTCTCTAACACGCACGCATGGACATTATGCATTAATGTTATGTTTCCTTCGTCTAATTTACCAGATTCATGGTCTTCTACTTCTTGTTGTTCTTTTTGGTTTTGAAAGTAGTGCAATTGAATGTTTTCCAAATAGTTAGAACTTGAAAATAAACTCATCGATTTTTACCCTTTTTTTCCCTTTAATTTCTATAGATATGCAGTTCTGGGCCCTTTTAAGTTATGATATATTTAACAGGATTTCATTCATTGTTCATTTAATCTAAAAACTAATTAACTATTATTGTTTTAACTTAGTCTTGTGGCTGTTTTTTAAATTTTTTATTAATTTTTTTGTGTGCACCCCTTTTTTATGCTATCTGTTTGGATACAGTCGGACAGGCTGGTGATTAGTAGGAACTAAATCACCCTAGTGCATGGTCTGTTTATGATTATAACTTGTCCATGTCTATGTGGATTCAATTATGTACTTCTGTGTTTAATGCCAGACTGAATTGTTGATTCAAGGATGCTTGTTGGATTTTTTACTGATTTTATGTAATTTGGGGAAGAATTGTAAAGGTTAGTTAGTTCTCGTCTTTTTCTTGGCAATTGGTGGAGATGTCAAATTTTGTGGGTGTTGTGGTCGATCAATGGCTTCATAGCCAGTTCACACAGGTTGAGCTTCGCAGCCTTAAATCTAAAGTAAGTTTAATTTTGTTTAAATTTGTTAGTAAATTTGATTTGAGAATATCCTTTGATGGTTATTTCTGATCATGTTAACATTTAATTTCATTTTTGTGGGTTTGAAGTTTGTATCAATAAAGAATCAGAATGGTAAAGTTACAGGCGAAGATTTGCCACCTTTGATGGTGAAGCTAAAGGCTTTTAGGGAGTTCACTGAGGAGGAGATCAGGGGTATTTTGGGTGAATTGAATTCTGATTTGAGTGAAGAAATTGATTTTGAAGCCTTCCTGAGGGTGAGCATTCTGTGTCTTCTGGTTTCTCTGATTCCTCTCTCCCTTCCTCTGATAGTTGATAAATGATTCTTTGTAGCACTAGCATCAAAAAAGGAATGAAAGTAGAGGTCATGTAATTTATTTGTAATTGTTTTGAAGTTAGAAGTAACGTTTGTTGTGTTGAAATAGATTTCAATGATTTGGGAATTTATTGGCTTTAAGTTTTAGAAGGATAAGAGGTAACATGTTTAATTGGTTGCATGGTGGTACCAGGCATATCTGAATTTGCAAAGTCGAACTACAACAAAATCAGATGGTTCAAAAAACTCTTCTTCTTTCCTTAAAGCCACCACAACTACTCTCCTTCACACAATCAGCCAGTCAGAGAAAGCATTATATGTCGCTCACATAAACAGCTATCTTGGGGATGACCCATTTCTAAGCCAATATCTTCCGTTAGACCCAGCTACAAATGATCTATTTGATCTTGCAAAAGATGGAGTTCTTCTATGGTATTTAACCAGGGTCTGCTTGATAATGCTAAACTTTTTTATGCAACTTTTAGCTGATACAATGTGCTGGTTTTGATTTATCTTATGGCTTTATGCAGTAAGCTTATCAATGTTGCTGTGCCTGGTACAATAGATGAACGAGCAATCAATACCAAACGGGTTATCAACTTATGGGAGAGGAATGAAAACCATACTCTTTGCCTCAACTCTGCTAAGGCTATTGGCTGCACAGTAGTTAACATCGGTACACAGGACTTGGTTGAAGGAAGGGTGAGTTTAGCTAATGCAGCTTCCCAGTTTAGGTTTATTAATAGACCCATTTCATCTAGTCTGAAGTTTTCTATTCTTTTTTTTTTTTTTTTTTTTTTTTTTTTTTGCAGCCTCATCTGATATTTGGGTTGATTTCTCAAATTATAAAGGTGAGCATCTGTACTTAGATTCTGATTCTGACAAAGTTTAATAGCCTTTAACCCTGTGCTGAACACCAGAGTTGGGTCTGTAGCATGACTATATAAACATTGGGCTTCTGAATTTTAGAGATTGATTATTCAGTCATCTCTTTCAGCTCCTCTATGTCATGAACTTATTGTTTCATTTTCAGATACAACTGTTGGCAGATCTTAACCTTAAGAAGACACCTCAGCTTGTGGATCTGGTCGATGAAAGCAGTGTATGAAATTTAGAATCATCTTGTTAATTATCATGTTCTTAATATTCAACAAAACTAAGTCTGTCAATCAATGTTAGATTTCAATTGTTTATGTCTTAGGAATGAAGCTCAGATTATGCATTGCTTTATTTGACAGGATGTTGAAGAGCTTATGAGTTTACCCCCTGACAAAGTTTTATTAAAATGGATGAATTTCCATCTCCAGAAAGCAGGCTACAAGAAACCTGTTACAAATTTTTCTTCTGATTTGAAGGTATTGGCTACTCCTTCTGTGTACCTAGTTGCACCATAATGATGGTATTATGAATAGCTGAGTAGTAAGTGGAATATTTAAATTGTATTATCCTACTATATATATTTCAATCATATTATCCTACTATATATATTTAAAATGACCTGTTAAGTGGCATTTGGAGCTACTTTAAAGGAATTATTGCTTGTCTAGATATCCATCTTGCTCCGTTATCATACTCTTCCCCAACTTCTCCCCTTCTTTTAAGTAGGGATTTGCTCTTCCTCACAAGCAATTACAGCAGAATTTTTTCTTTCTTACAGATGAATTCATATTTTCTTATCAAGAGATTATGTTTTACAAGACTTGTAACTTGATTTGCTTTTATGTTTTTGCTCATATGCATGCAGAATGGAGAGGCATATACTTACCTGCTAAATGTTCTGGCTCCAGAACACTGCAATCCATCCACACTGGATACCAAGGATCCTCAGGAAAGGGCAAAACTGATACTTGACCATGCAGAGAGAATGGAGTGCAAAAGATACTTATCCCCCAATGACATTGTTGAGGGCTCGCCAAATTTAAATCTTGCATTTGTGGCACAAATTTTTCACCAAAGGTGGGAAGAGAAATTCACCATCTCTTGTTACATTGAAGTGTTTAGAACGTGTAGGATTTCTTAATCATCTCTCCTTTAAAGTCATATGGTAACTTTGTGGAATGGTTTTCCTCCTCCTCCTCCCCTCTCTCTCTCTCTCTCTCTCTCTCTCTCTCTCTCTCTTTTTTTTCCGTCTCTTTAGCCTTTTGCTTCTCTTTTTCTTCTTCTTTTCAACATATATATATTTGTGTGTGTGTGTGTGTTTATGTACACTCTTAATATGAGTCCAAGAAAATTTCTTTATTAGTGTAATATGTTGGATCTTTCAGTAACTCGTCCTCCCAACTTTGTGGTTCATTATGTTGAGAATGTATGTTTCCAGGAGTGGCCTCTCCACGGACAGCAAAAAAATTTCCTATGCAGAGATGATGACAGAAGATATACAAACTTCTAGAGAAGAAAGATGCTTTAGGTTGTGGATCAACAGTCTTGGAATTGCTACTTATGTCAATAATGTTTTTGAGGATGTCAGAAATGGGTGAGTTTTTTCTATTTTTGAAGTATTTATTATGTGTGAATTCTTCTAATCTTATTTAGAAAAGAAATACAAGCTGCAGCCAAATACTTATTCAATATATTCTGAATATATTTTTAGAAGAGATGCACCCTTATGTTTTATTCAAATGTAAATGTGTGCCTTTTGTCTTCTCAATTCATTCTTGAAAATATTTACCCTTCTCCCCTACCCACCCCCCACCCCCGCGTGCACGTGCTCCTTTCAAGGTCTTTATCTCTGTTTAATTCAAATTTCTTCCCCAAAAATGCAAAAAATCTTTAACAGGTGATTAACTACATTGCATTTATAGTTTCCTCTTATATGGCTTGATGAGCATTATTCTTGTACACAGCTGGGTACTTCTAGAAGTGCTTGACAAAATTTCTCCTGGATCAGTTATCTGGAAGCAGGCATCAAAGCCTCCAATTAAGATGCCATTTAAAAAAGTAGAGAATTGCAATCAAGTCATAAGGATTGGGAAGCAAATGAAATTTTCGCTAGTGAATTTAGGTGGAAATGATTTTGTACAAGGAAATAAGAAGCTCATACTTGGTAACTCCTCCATCACATATTGCATTTGTGTAGCATAATTTTAGACTTTTTATTAACTAGAACAAATTTTCTGAACTCTCATTGTAGTTGATGATGTTGGGACAAGGCTTTTGAGTTTTGATGTGCGTTGTGAATATAAATTATTAATTTATTTCATGTTTAAAGCTTGTGTTTGATTACCAAATCACCTTTAAAGCATAACAATATTTAAAGAATGACCTCATGTTAAGTATCTTGATTAAAAGGCATTATACTCCTACACTTACACAGTTCCTCTCCTATTTTACTATATTAAGATGAGTTATTTTATTCAAGTTCTAGCCACGTTGGTTAAGAGTACAAGCAGGTGTCAATTCAGAGTAGTGTCTGACATAGCAACTTTTTGTAGGAAGAAGTATTGTATGTATCATAGCATAAGATATGAATTTAAATATACTTATTCCACGATTCCCTGTTGAGTTTAAATATTTTCCTTTGTTCTTTAAACAAGCTTTCTAAATATTTTTAGTGGTACAGTTTTTTTGACACATTTTATTACTTACTGAATAAAAAAAGAAAAAAGAAATGGTTGTTTGATTTTTGTTGAATTTGTGGCAGTAAATTTGTTGTCCCAATGCTCAATTTTTTTGAATCTGTTTCAGCTTTCCTGTGGCAGTTGATGAGGTTTCATATGCTTCAACTTTTAAAGAACTTAAGATATCACTCCCAAGGAAAGGAGGTAAAAGATGCTGATATCCTAAATTGGGCAAACAACAAATTGAAAAGTACAGGCAGATCCTCTCATATAGACAGTTTTAAGGTGAGGGAGAATTTTTTACTTTATATGTTTATCACATGAACATAATACTTTTATGGAGATTGTTTGGTGACTTTGCGTAATATGGAAATTCTTTTCAGGATAAGAGTTTGTCAAATGGAATATTCTTCCTTCAGCTTCTTAGTGCTGTGGAGGCTAGGGTTGTCAATTGGAACCTTGTTACAAAGGGTGAAAGTGGTATGTTTCCTGCAACTCTATATCATGGATTGGTTAATAACAGGATTACAACCATATCTTTTAATCTTATGGAGAGGCCAGAGGGGAATAGATGAAATCTAGTGCTTCACTTTATCAATTTTTATTTATTTTTATTACTAGTTGACTCTAGACATTGCCAAAACTGAGTGAAGTACTAAGGAAGAAGTGGGCTGACTGTTTTTGTTGTTATTATGATAGACGATGAAAAGAGGTTGAATGCTACATATATAATCAGTGTTGCGCGAAAGCTTGGTTGTTCCATTTTCTTGTTACCTGAGGACATCATGGAGGTAAGATTGCAGCTGGGGGCCTGTATCTTTTTGAGTTGTACATTTCATTGCACAGACTATAACTATAAGTTGACACTTCCCCTTTTTATCTTCATTACCTTGCAGCCTACCATGATTTATGAGATTAATTTACCATATGTCAAGAAATAACCAGATTACTGGCAGTTTAGTTTTTTTTTTTTTCATTATAGAAGAGATACAGACAAAAACATCTGCAGGTGTAAACACAAAACACACACGCACCCTCACACAGGTTAATCAGTAACATGTCTGTGGCTTCATGGCAATACAAGCAATAGGAATGTTCATTAGAGATAGTAGCAGTTACCCTTTTGTAGGCAACTCCGTCATTCATGTCAGTGAGTGAGTGAGTGATCCCTCTATGAAGTATGAATTTAGAGATGGAAATCAGAGAATTGACCGATCATTGTCATCTATTTCAAACTATGGCAGGTGAACCAAAAGATGCTTCTCACCCTTACAGCCAGCATTATGTACTGGAGCCTGCAAAAAGCAGTTGAAGAGGCAGAGTCAGCTCCATCACCTGCTTCTGCATCTTCCAGTTCCACTATTACCGATGCATCCCCAGCACCATCAATTAATGGCGAGGATGAAATCTCATCCCTTTGCGGTGAAGTTTCAAACTTCAGTATTGATGATGCTGCCTCTGACACTTCCTCACTGGTTGAGAATGACATGGCTTCTGTGGTAGATTGAACCATGAATTGCTATAGTTTTTACCTCCATAAGATCAGTTTAGTTAGAAATGAAAAAAAAAGTGAATATGTTTGCAGTTAAGTGGGTAGATTTTCAGCTTCTCTTTATGCTAAAAAAAAAAAAAAAAAAACTAGTTATCTACAACATTTGGTTGTAAACAAAAACTAAACAAAAGGGATGGAAAAAGAAAGAAAAAGGGAAGAATTTTGTACAAACAGTTACTTTTTTTAGATAGAAGGAGACTTTTCTTGCCACTGAGAGAAGGGAGGGGGGGGGAAGAAGAGAAAAGTTAAAGAACAACTCTGGTGATACAAAATTTTCACAAACTTTTTTTAATTGCTGAGATGGTAGGTTGTGAATTTGTGGCAGATGAATAATAAAAATAGTGTTAATGGTGGACCTATATATTGTGAAAAAAGTTGTGAAAAAATGTGTTCATAGCTTATCTTAGAGAAAGATGTTGGCTTTACATTTATTTGTCTTCTTTATTCTTTCATTACTCAAGTAGGCTCTCCCATTTTAGTTGTATTCTTTTGAAGGAAATTGCACTTGTCATAAATGATATAACTCAAAAAAAGTTCATTCATACTAAGCAAAGAGTATTTTTTACTTGGTGTTTCTTATTTTGAGTTGGATTTGGATACAAGATAATAGTTTGTAAACAATATATTTTAGGTAGTTCTCTGGGTGCTTGTACAGGGAGTCACCTTGGTGCAAGTTGTCACCAAAAAAATGCATGTTAAAGAGGCTACATGTCAAAGCTTTTAATTCGAGTGATGGCTAGTCCCAGGTGATGGCTAGTCCCAGCCCAATGAGCAAGGGTAGTGTCTATTATGCACAACCTACCCACAAATTTTTTTTTTTTTTTTTGACTGAAAAGGTAGAAAAAAAAGAATCAACCTACCCACATTTGAAATGCAATTGAAATTGTGATTGTGTAATATGATGTGGGTACTAGTATTTCCCAGAAAAGTATAGACTTTTTTTTATGAAATGTATGAATAAAAATCAAAAAGTCATAAAAAGTCAAATTTGAGTTAGCAAGCATGATTTGAAGTCAATTTACCCAAAGTTCTGAAAAAAAAAAAAAAAAAAAAAACCCAAACTTGGCTCTCACAATGACCTGGCCCAATGCCATTGCTTCATTGGTGCCTAACCCCTTGTCATGTAGGATTGCTGTAATATTTTCCCCTTTCTGAAGGAAGAGGGGGGGATAATGATTATCGTTTAACACAATGATTTTTTTTTTTTTTTTTTTTTTTTGAGAAGATTTCATTTTATTTGTTAATTTGATTACTTAACAATAAAAAAAGTCGATAAAAAATATTTGACCCTTGATTGTAACATTCACCTTAACTCCAATTTTGGTTTTTTATTTTATTTTTATTTTTTTTAATACTGACTGGAATATTGGGAAAGAAGACTATGGTTCACTTAAAAAATAAAAAAATAAAAAGTGGGTAAGAAAAATTCCATTTCAACTTCCACTCTTTACTTTTGCATTACCCAATGTCCAATCATTTCCATAATCTTCTTTCTGAATAGATAACAAAACAAAAAAATCTATGTTTGTTTAAATAATTTTTATATAAGTTAATTTTTTTTTTTTTTTTTTTTTTGATTCAATAGTTGGGAGTGGGGGAATTTAAATCCTAGATGTTTCACTAGGAGGTACCAAACTACCGGTTAAGATATAAGGCCCTCGGTAACAAGCTAACAAACTATAGAGACATCCGATGGTAGATATAATGAGGTAGGAGGATTCAATCTCTGGATGTTTTCGTTGAAAACATCGGGAGATACTAGTTGAACTATTAAATGCTAATAATACATTTGTGGGGTCATGGGCCCAGATCATACAATTGGGTTTTGGGCTTAAGGCTTAAGCCGAGGATAAGGGGCCATCCAAGGATGAGTAAGTATAGTTAAGGAAACCCATGCTAGTGGATAAGAAAGACAATATTGAACATAATGGCCTAGGAGTTTGTGCCGAGGATGAATTTTTCCTCGGCTAGCTAAGGTCGAGATC
The DNA here is from genome assembly GCA_028216015.1 of Quercus dentata. Lineage (NCBI taxonomy): Eukaryota > Viridiplantae > Streptophyta > Magnoliopsida > Fagales > Fagaceae > Quercus > Quercus dentata. The sequence goes on from CP116451.1 coordinate 11,145,407, forward strand.
CGTAAAGGATGCTTGCCATCTAGAGGTTCGATCCATGAAATTCTGGAAATATGGATAAGCATTGCAGGAACAAAAGAGAGAGAAGAATCCCAAAATATCTTGGGAAAAGTTGCTATCACCACATTGAATGCACCCTAGCTAACTCCCTGGCCACATTGATGAGGAAGTGACCTCTACACAAGATTATTACAGCCTTACAACCACCCCAGAAGACTTCTAGAGGGGGCTGATGGGACAAGTATTAGCATAAACCATCAACTATCTACGCGTAGGGTAGGGATGAAGGAAGATATGTAGTATAAATAAGGGTAGAGACCCTAGAGATTGTGGGGAAAAGGGAGAAGAGAAAACACTGTAGCAATCTCAATAACTCCTATAACCATTATCATCCAATATACACTGGAACAGATCTCCTTAGATTGTATCGAGGACAAACTCTCTTGTACAAACTTGGTTTGTTTCTGTTTGATTGTCTTGGAAACTCATTATAACTATTATCTCATTCATTAAAACCTAGTTCTTCTACCCACTCTCTACAAATTTATTGTACTAGGTTCACTTTGGGCCGATATCCCATACATTTTGGGCCTGGGCTAAAATCGTGATCCCACAATTGGCGCCGTCTGTGGGAAAAGCTATTGTGATAGTGAGTGCAACGGTTAGTTAAAGTAGGATCGGGCCCCCATCCTCGTGTTTATACTTTAAAGTACGGATTATACGGGGAGGATTGCTAAATGGGGCACAGTTCTAAGGGCTTCTGACATCAAGTACATGCCTCGTACCTCTATCAAGAGTTAGGTCCTCGCGAATCTAGCGGTCGAGTTCGCTGAACCTCCATTAGAGGAAGTGGCAAAGAACACGGAGCGATTCAAGTGGGCTCTGCGGCGACAAGGGCTAGTTCTCGTAACCATCACAGCATGAGTTGAAATTTGCATTGTGGGCTTAACATTTTTTGTTACCCATTCAATAAAAGAAGAGCCTTAGCTATGTCGGGTCCCTCAAACCTCCCGCTAAGAAGAACCTTAGCTATATCGGATCCCCTCGGATCTCCTACTAAGTGTTATACAGAGCCTTAGCTATGTCAAGTCCCTCAGACCTCCTGCTAAGAAGAGCCTTAGTATGTCGGGTCCCTCATACCTCCCGCTAAGAAGAACCTTAGCTATGTTGGGTCCCTCAAACCTCCCGCTAAGAAGAACCTTAGCTATGTCGGACCCCCTCAAATCTCCTACTAAGCGTTATACAGAGCCTTAGCTATGTTTGATCCCTCAAACCTCTTGCTAAGAAGAGCCTTAGCTATGTCGGGTCCTTCGACTCCTCTTGCTAAGAAGAACCTTAGCTATGTTGGATCCCCTCGGATCTCCCGCTAAGCGTTATACAGAGCCTTAGCTATGTCGGGTCCCTCGGACCTCCCGCTAAGAAGAACCTTAACTATGTCGGATCCCCTTGAATCTCCCGCTAAGCGTTGTACAGAGCCTTAGCTATGTTAAGTCCCTCGGACCTCCCGCTAAGAAGAACCTTAACTATGTTGGGTCCCTCGGACCTCCTATTAAGAAGAACCTTAGCTATGTCGGATCCCCTTAGATCTCCCGCTAAGCATTATACAAAGCCTTAGCTATGTCGGGTCCCTCAAACCTCCCGCTAAGAAGAACCTTAGCTATGTCAAATTCCCCTGGATCTCCCGCTAAGCGTTATACAGAGCCTTAACTATGTTAAGTCCCTCACACCTCCTACTAAGAAGAACCTTAGCTTATGTCGGGTCCCTCGGACCTCCTGCTAAGAAGAACCTTAGCTATGTCGGATCCCCTCAAATCTCCCGCTAAGCGTTATACTGAGCCTTAGCTATGTCGGGTCCCTCGGACCTCCCGCTAAGAATAACCTTGGGTATGTTGGGTCCCTTGGACCTTTACTAAGTGTTAAGCAGAATCTTAGCCATGCATGAGTTCTCGAACCACATGTTTTGGAAAAATTAACACACATGACATCTTTCTATAAGTGTCAAGACAGACCCAAAATTATAACCAACTCCTCATATTGGTAGCTCTGAAAGGAGCATTTTATAGTACAAATATGGGGCACGTGAAACGGCACTTCCCGAGTGTAAATCAAAGGATCAAAGCAGAATTAACTCTTAAGAATTCAAAATCCCACATTTTTCCTCGGATGAGAGGAAAAACTGGAGTTTTGAGGGGCTATTGTGGGGTCATGGGCCCGGATCATACAATTGGGTTTTGGGCTTAAGGCCCAAGCCGAAGATAAGGGGCCATTCGAGGATGGGTAAGTATAGCTAAGGAAACCCATGTTAGTGGATAAGGAAGACAATATTGAACATAATGGCCTAGGAGTTTGTGCCGAGGATGAATTTGTCCTCGGCTAGCCAAGGCCGAGGTCTGTAAAGGATGCCTGCCATCTAGAGGTGTGATCCATGAAGTTCTGGAAATATGGATAAGCATTGTAGGAACAAAAAAAAGAGAAGAATCCCAAAATATCTTGGGAAAAGTTGCTATCACCGCATTGAATGCACCCCATTAACTCCCCGGCCACATTGATGAGGAAGTGACCTCTGCACAGATTATTGCAACCTTACAACCACCCCAGAAGACTTCTAGAGGGGGCTGATGAGACAAGTATTAGCATAAACCATCAACTATCCATGTGTAGGGTAGGGATAAAGGAAGATATGTAGTATAAATAAGGGTAGAGACCCCGGAGATCGTGGGGAAAAGGGAGAAGAGAAAGCACTGTAGCAATCTCAACAATTTTTGTAACCATTATCATCCAATATACACTAGAACAAATCTCCTCAGTTGTGCCAAGAACAAACTCTCTTGTACAAACTTGGTTCGTTTCTGTTTGATTGTCTTGGAAACTCATTATAACTGTTATCCCATTCACTAAAACCTAGTTCTTCTACCCACTTTCTACAAATTTATTGTATTGGGTTCATTGGGTCGAGATCCCATACATTTTGGGCCTGGGCTGAAAATCGTGACCCTACAACAGAAAAATCCAATATACTTGTTTCAAAATTGATAGATATGATGTCGAAAATTATTATATAGAATTATATTAATAATTCTAAGGATCTAATCCCCAAACTTAATCGTGATGAAGGACTAGTAGATGGACAATATTTAGCTCCTTATTTTTGTTTTCTAATAAATTGAAGTTACTGAAGGAGAACAAAAAAAAAAAAAAAAAAAAAAAAAAAAAGAGCAAAGCAAAGCAAATAATTTAGAACCATGAAATAATCTTATTAAATATTTTGTTCCCCACGTCAACTAGTATATCAAGTAATGATAATTGTCCTTCGTCCATATTCCTTTCTTCTCTGGTCATAATATCATGGAATAATGTTGTACAATCTAATGTTGTGGTACAACTTTTCTTTTAAACAGAGAAGTGTTGTTTTCTGATTCCCAAATTTTCGTTAAAAAATTATTAATGTTTCGTTTGAATTGAGAGGAGGGAATGGGAGTAGAGTAGAGTAAAATTGGCCAAAAATTAATTTATTTTCAGCCAACTCTATCCTACTCTACTCTCCTCCATTTCCCCCTCCCTCCCCCTTCAATTCAAACAAGCTTTAAGTATTCTTATAACAAAAGAACATGGGACTCTTCTCTCTTACATTCATGATAGATCTTACTATAATTTCTAGGAACACCTAATAGTTACTTTTTTTTTTTTTATCTCTATTGATGTGTATCAAGAAAATAAATTTAAAACTTAGAATATTAGTTATTATTCATTTGAATAATGATTTATTAGTTATGGTAACTAACATGTGATCCTCTCATTTTTGATTTATTTGATTAGCAATTGGAGATCTATTTGATTTATGAGTTATGACCTATATAGCATGAAGTAATCATTTCATGATTTTTTAAAATTTATTAATTGATAATAGCTTTTACCACACCCAAAATTTATTTCAATAAAAAAAAAAATCCAAAATTATTGCTAGGTGTAAGGTCACATTTTGCAGCCCAAGCTTAAGATGTATGGAATCTTGGACTAGTGAGCCCGGTACAATAAATTTGTAGAGAGTGGGTCAAAGAGCTAGGTTTTAGTGCATGGATAACAGTTAATATGGTGTTCAAGACAATCAAACAGAGATGAATTAAGTTTATCAAAGAAGGTTTGTCCTCGGCACAATCCGAGGAGCTTTTTTCTAGTACTTGTTGAGTGGTCGTGGTTCCAGCCCCCCTCCAAATTGCCTCCCACCCCTATTTTATACTAGCTTCCCTCCTCTCTGCAACGTCCACGTGTAGATTTAGATTCATAGTGCTGATACTTGTCCCATCGGCCCCTCCCCAAAGTCGTTGGGGGTGGTTGTAAAGGCTGAAAAGCATGGCTTTGTTAGGTACAGAGCATTTAATGCAAAGAATGACAGCTCTCCTTTGGATATTTCCATTCCTTCCGTTGTCATTTTCTGTCTTAGTACTTATTCTATTCCATGGAATGACCTAGAGTGTCACTCTCGGTGGCAGGCCGTTCTCTTTGTCCTCGGCCATACCTGACCAAGGAGGGGTTCTTCCCATGGCCGAGGAGGGGTCCTTCTTTTGATCGGGCCCTTGGCCCAACATATATATTGGTATGGGCTCCCTAGTCTGTTACCCCCACACCGGGATTACACGAAAAATGTATGGTTGTTAATAGATTCGAATTATATTTGATAAAAGTCCAGTTCTCAAATTATGCTGCCACCCCTTTCTCCTTCATAGATTTCTTTTTTCTCAATTATCTTTCTGATGGAAATGTTCTTTGATTTTTATGTTGCAAGGCTTGTGAATGTGATGCATTAAGAAGTTGCCTTCTGGACATGTTGCAAGATGCTATCTTTAGTAGTTGCCTCCATGTAAGTGTTTCCTCCCTCTCACCGATTTTGTTGGTAAAGTAGCTTTGGTTATTTTGTGAAAATTTTTAGCCTATTGTGTGATTTTCAATTGACCTTTACTGGTAGCTATGATTTGTGAACTTGAAATGCAATTATCATGTTTTGAATTAATGGACATGGTAACAACCGACAATGAGTAAATATGTTATCTTTCTTGTTAACTTTAAAGAAAAAGAAGAAAAAAAAAGTGGTTAGTGTTTCTGCATTCGGAAGAAACATGGATGGCAAAACAATTGAGAGAATTTGATTGGTTGCTAGTTTCTTGACAAAAAAGAAAATCACCTAATTCTGCTCTTATGACTGATGCATATTTTCATTTTACTTCTCCTCGTTGTTTGGTTATTTTCCAATTTGATGATCTTCATTTATGCTTCCAGGAATATCCCACAACAAGGATGTGGTCGCAACAAATTGCTTCACAATGTTGGAGTACTTAAACCAGGTTCCAGCACTATAGGCCAAAGTCGAGCAAGAGCAGGATTTGATCATATGATGGTGAACTAAACAAAATTATGTAATGGGCAATTATTCTATTTCAAGATGTGAAGATGCCTATTGCAAATTTTAAAAGCTCGGATTTTTTTAGACAAAGGTTGCAACTTTGATGCTTTAGCCTTAGCAGATTGTGCTTGTAATTCCATTGCTACTGAGACCTGGTGGGGAGCCTCTCCATCTTTTCTAACCCAAAGTATAAACACTAGTAAATTTCAAGTATTGAATAAATATTCTGCCCTTTCTTAAAAAAAAGGAAAGAATTGTGTCATTCAAGGGAAAAAAAGGTGGGGGGTGGGGGTGGGGGATTGTACTAGATAACAATAAAGGAAGATTCTTAAAAAAATAACAATAATAATAACGCTATACTACTATAATAGTGGCATTTTATGCCGTTTTCACACCAAATTGAATATTCTTCATTAAGCAATATTCAACGACTTTAAAGGAACTGTAATTTTGTGTACACACACTATGTGCAATAACTAAAATTGTGACTTGAAATCACGATTTTAGTTGTTGCACACAACGTATTATGTGCAATAATCACTACTCTTAGAGAAATAAGAAAATCTTGCTGCACATTCACTATTGCATACTCTATACACATATCGTTTGAAAACATAATTTCAACTAAAATTATAAAATCATGTTTTCAAAACAACATCACCCACCATCACAACCTAGCACCACCCACCAACACCACCACAACCTATCACAACACATTATAATTTGAACTCAAAATCGACCCAAAATCAATAGAAAATTAAACCAAAAAAAAAAAAAACCCAAAATAAACAAAAATGCAAACCAAATTCAAAGGAAAATATAGTAGAATTTTTGCCTCAACCCAAAAAACCCATTTCACCTCGACCCAACTTCATCTACACCCATTTCACTTCGACCCAAAAAACCCATGTTCGGGTCATGGGTGAGATCAAACGATAAAAGCTTTCAACCCAAAAAACCTGTGATTCTGTGTTGCTGATCAGATTGAAAGAGAGAAACGGTGGGGTCTTGGCTAGGTCAAATTGAGAAAAAAGGGTAAACGGATGGTGGTGGGTTGATGATGGTTCAAATTGAGACCGAGAGAGAGAGAGAGAGGACGACGATGGCGATGAAAAAGAGCAGAGATGAGAGAGATGTTTGAGATGAGGGAGCCGAGAGATGAAAGGATGAAGAGAGTAAAGAGACTTGAGGGATGAGAGAGAACTGGAGAAAGTAAAGGTAAAAAAATGATTATTTAATTAAAATGGAGTGTAAAATAGACAGTCTAATTCGGTTGTTTTGTAAATATAACTGTGTAAAATAGAAAAAGTATGTTTTTATATTAAAATAGACAGAAAAATTTAGACATACTTATGCGAATGCTCTGAAAAGACACCTATGGTTAGTCTTTTTATTCTTATTTGTTTATTAGTTACTTTCTGTATTATTCTTAATGTTATCATTTTTTTCCTTTCATAATTTGGCATATTATATTTTAATATATAAATATTATTTATTCATTTTTTTTTTTTGGTTTGAAACTCGTTTTTCTTTTTCTTTTTTTTTAGATACAAAATTGCCGAAATAGGTTTTATTTTTAGTTTTTATTAAAATCTTTTTTTACAAGTTGTTAGAAAATTTGATTTTCAATTACTATTTGTCACATTCATAATAAACTCATAAAAAAATTTATTTTTTTAAAAACAATTTAGGGTTTCAATTGTATTAGATTTCTATTTACTCAACATTTTGAGGGCATTTTTAAAGATGGAGAAAGAATGCAAAAATCACATTTTTTTTTCTCTTAATTTTTTTCTTTTATCATTCTATAATTTTGGGATTCTTTTGTTGTTACAATTTTGGTGCCTTTTGTATGTTTAATGGGGACCTTAAACACTTTTTATTTTATTTTATTATTTAATTGAGACAAGTGGGGCCTAGGGCCTAGGCCTTGAGCTGACACAGGCTATATGGTTGAGCTACAACAAGTTAAATTTATTGGTTTAGAGTTTAATGTTAAGAGTTTTTAAGAGAGAGAGATGGTCCAAGTTCAAGTCCCTTAGGTTGTAATTTTTTTAGAACAATGCCAGAGACAAATTTGTTCACAATCTTTTTCACAATTTATTAAGGTGGTAAGTCATGATTAGATCAACATTTCTCTCACATGGATCCACTATTAACATCATTTTATTATACATTAATCATAATAGACCACATCAACAATTGTAAATAATCTTGTTTCTCTCTAGATTTATTGTTTCTATATTTTTGAAAAAAAAAAAAATTCCTTTCTTCCTAATAATAATAAAAATTACACTCCTCCCATTTTTGTGGGAGAAGGAAGTGCACCTTGAGATTGAGATAGAGGTTATTGGTTTAAAAAATTGTAATTTTTGTTCCTAAAAATTTTATTAAAGTACAGTCTCCCTATCAATTTATCCACATAATGTTTATGTTGCAAAGTGTTTACAACAAGGCACATTGGAAGATTGAGTCGTTGTACAATAAATACATGAGCAAAATGAAGGAAGTACACAATCAATACTTTTTAAAGGGGCTAACCTTATTGCACACAAATTGTTTTACACTCCAAAAAATAACTGAAATTGTGGCTACAATTACTTTTTGGAGTGTGTGTAAAATTGTATAAAACAATATGTGAGTAATAAACACTTCTTTGTAAAAATTTTTGAATTAAATTTTATAAGTGGGGCAAAAAAAGTGTATTTTGGCCTATATGGAAACCGTGGGGCTAGTGACTTCGCGGCCTAGACCCATTCTGCGTGGGGGCCCAGGGGCTAGAGCCCACGCCGAGGAGAACCATTACCGAGGACGACCTCCTGCTCGGCACCTCACGAAATGCCTGGGGAAGGGAGGACACTAAGTTCGGGGACATTTCCTCAGATCCGACAAGTCCATGCTCGGACCATACCCTATAACTTTCCCATTACTTATGGGTTGACAGATGTGTCCGCACCCGAAAAAGGGTGAGTCTTACACGTGAACTTAAAGGAAGAAAAGAGATGGATATAAAAGGGAGGACTCCCCAGAAGGAAAGGGGACTCTCTCTCCGAAAAGAAAAAGGAGAGAGGGAAGGACACAAGGATCCTTTGACAGCGTCCAAGGGCAAAAGTCCTACAACCCGTTCCAATGGAGGGCTTAGCCGATCAAGCAAGGCCCGCCCGTATAAGAATGATCATGGACGCTATGATCAAATCGTCCACCTGTGCCCAATGTCATGCCATTCAAGCCCACTCTCTACATATCATATTGTTGGGGTCCATTGCACACGAGCCCAACATTACTCTTGGGCCGTTAAACAAATCGTGTCCCTACAATTGGCGCCTTTCTGGGGAATGGCTTGCGCGTTGGCTCAGGCGGCGGCGGAGTTAAGCCTTTGTCGAGCAAGGGTCTATAAGGGCACCTTCATTACCAGCGTCATGTTGTTGTTGTTCCAACATAAGTTCCCACTAGGGGCTATGCCTGGCAGTGCCAAGGGCACAGGCAATTCTAGGGGCTTCCAACATCAAGTTAACCCCCCCCCCCACTTGTGTCAAGGAGCTAACCTTTGGAAATTAAATCAATAACTACTTACAAAGAAAATACAGGTTTTGGACAGAACCAAGGCCTTGCCTTTCCTGGGGAAACCAACTACTTACAAAGAAAATACAAGTTTTGGACAAAACCAAGGCTTGCCTGGTCCTCGGATCCAAGCCTCCGGGGAAACCAACTACTTACAAGAAAAATACAAGTTTTGGATGAACCAAGGCCTTGCCGATCCTCGGACCCAAGCCTCTTACTTGCAAAGAAAATACAAGTTTTGGACAGAACCAAGGTCTTGCCTGGTCCTCGACCCAAGCCTTGGAGAAACCAACTACTTACAAGAAAAATACAAGTTTTGGATAGAACCAAGGCCTTGCCTGGTCCTCGGACCCAAGCCTGTGGGGAAACCAACTACTTGCAAAGAAAATACAAGTTTTGGACAGAACCAAGGCCTTGTCTGGTCCTCGGACCCAATCCTCTAGGGAAACCAACTACTTACAAGAAAAATACAAGTTTTGGATAGAACCAAGGCCTTGCCTGGTCCTCAGACCCAAGCCTCCGGGGAAACCAACTACTTACAAGAAAAATACAAGTTTTGGACAAAACCAAGGCCATGCCTGGTCCTCGGACCCAACCCTCCAGGGAAACCAACTACTTGCAAAGAAAATACAAGTTTTGGACAGAACCAAGGCCTTGCCTGGTCCTCGGACCCAAGCCTCTGGGGAAACCAACTACTTGCAAAGAAAATACAAGTTTTGGATAGAACTAAGGCCTTGCCTGGTCCTCTGAGCCAAGCCTCTAGGGAAACCAACTACTTACAAGAAAAATACAAGTTTTGGACAGAACCAAGGCCTTGCTTGGTCCTCGGACCCAAGCCTCAGGGAAAACCAACTACTTGCAAAGAAAATACAAGTTTTGGACAGAACCAAGGCCTTGCCTCAACCTCGGACCCAAGCGTGCCTTACTTGCAAAGAAAATACAAGTTTTGGATAGAACCAAGGCCTTGCCTGGTCCTCGGACCCAAGCCTGTGGGGAAACCAACTACTTAAAGGAAAAACTATATTACATGGACCTTAGAATCTATCCGAGGAGAACTCTCCACTAATGATTAGGTTAATTCCTAAACTACATGGATTCTCAAGTCTGCTCTCGGATCCTCAAAGAACAAATGGATCGATGCAATATAGAGCAATATGTTGCCAAAAACACAATCGGAGTCCCTTATCGCTCGGTCACCCTCTCGGATGAATTATTTAGAGTTTGTCGTTCTCGGACGGAATTCTCGCACTTATTACGTAACATTCAGTCTCGGTTAGTTTGCTAAGTTTAACTTACTATGAATTATCGTTATTATGCCTGGTAATGTCGGTAAATCGAAATTAGTTGGATTATGTTTCAAGGTTTCTGCTCTAAGTATCATTGAAGAAAACACACATGGAGCACACCCATTCACAAAGTAGTGTTGCAAAAAAAAAAAAAAAAAAAAAAAAAGTATTCAAGCAAGTAAATAAATTTCCCTTTTATTAGAACAAAGAAGTAGTACAACAGACAATGAAAAGTTGGAATCACTTATATTAAAGCTAACTACATAATCGAAAAGAAAGATACAAGAAAATAAGATAAGGCCGAGGAGGTTGTACGGACGAGAGGTTGGTCACTTTGCTTCAAGACTTTGTTCTTCCTCAATACTTTTACATGCCCATAACTCAGGCAAAAAAAGAACCCAGTGTGGGACCCGCACCGTTAAAGAAAAGGTGCGAGGAGAGCCCAACTTAAGGCTAAGCAAAAAAAAGGTGCAGGGAACCCAACTTGAGGCCCACACCGTTGAAGAAAAGGTGCAGGGAGCCGGAAGTTGAGGAGCCTTCACCAAAATTTGCCCGCAACAAGGCGGACGGCGCTGATGGCGGAGAATCTTTCTTCTGACACACCAAAAATCTGGCATGAACAAACCCGCTTGGATTTTGGCTAAAAGAAGGAGAAACACCATTTCCCCTTTGTCGAAATGGATTATTCTCTTAAATTTATGCCTCCCTTGCCCATACCTCACTACTTTGAGTCTCGGGAGGACACGACGCCTCTGTGGCGGAGGGAGTTCCTTCACCCCAACCCGCACCTTGAACATGTTATACTAAGGGAGGATAGCACCGGATATGGGAGTTGTGATTACTACGGTGGGGTTGTGATTTGGAAGGAAACTCAAGGATTTGTGTGTAAGGGGATCAACCTCCTACCCTATTTATTTAGAAGATAAGTAGGTGGCATTTAATTTACGCAGAGTTCCAAGGAACGCTACAGAAAATGGTTCCGGCTCACTTCCCAACGCCACCTGCAACCATAAGATTAAAAGACTCTCGTGAAGGTGCATCTCGAACGCTGAAACGACAAAGGGTACCACGTGACCAAAGACTAAAGGAGTATCTCTTAATCCGGTGCACTTCCTATGCCAACGGAAAGGCCCAAATATCAAAAAGTACGTAATCTGAATAAGTCGTGATGTAGGCTCAGCATTATCAAAATCCTCATCCCCAACTAAAAGTCGGGCAATAGGATTTTGATGGGCTATTGTGGGGCTAGTGACTTTTCTCGTGGGGGCCGGGGGCTAGAGCCCACGCCAAGGAGAACCATTACCGAGGACGACCTCCGCTCGGCACCTCACGAAATGCCTGGGAAGGGAGGACACTAAGTTCGAGGGACAGGGTAAGGGAAAAACTACCAACATCATCATATCAAGCCCTCAGTATCGACAAGTCCATGCTCGGACCATACCCTACAACTTTCCCAAAGAACCCCAAACCATACTGGAGTATGGGTTGACAGATGTTCCGCACCCTTACACGTGAACTTAAAGGAAGAAAAGAGACGGATATAAAAGGGAGGACTCCCCAAAAGGAAAGGGGGACTCTCTCTCCGAAAAGAAAAAGGAGAGAGGGAAGGACACAAGGATCCTTTGACAGCGTCCGAGGGCAAAAGTCCTACAACCCGTTCCAATGGAGGGCTTAGCCGATCAAGCAAGGCCCGCCCGTATAAGAATGATCATGGACGCCATGATCAAATCGTCCACCTGTGCCCAATGTCATGCCATTCAAGCCCACTCTCTACAAATCATATTGTTGGGGTCCATTGCACACGAGCCCAACGTTACTCTTGGGTTGTTAAACAAATCGTGTCCCTACAGAAACTTTTTGGTCTTTTTTTATAGCTAGAAATTTTTTGGGTTTTGAATAATCAACTTTTAGTGAGCTTTTTATTATTATTTTTTTTTAATGGTGGCACATTGTCTCTAGAGTCTAAAATTATAAGGAATTAATTATCACTAGAATTAATAGGTTTCAGTTAGTTCAACTAGTAAATTATAATAATAATAATAATAATAAAAAAAAAAAAAAAAAGAGCAAGAATTAGTGGCACATTTATGGTAGCACATTGTCTCTAGTTTTTACCTTTTAGTGATCTTTTTTTTTTTTTTTATCCACAAGAAATATAAGGAATGAATTATTTTTGGAATGCTGACACATTGTCTCTAATTCTTCTGGTGTAAATATTTTATAATGGCAGTGAATGTTTATATATTTCTGAGAAAAAAACCAGTGAATCAGAGACACCCTTTGAATGCAAATAAACGTTGTGTGGGATGTGCTTAAGAGCTTATGATTAGAGCTGTGTTTTTGTTATACACAATGTGTATAAATACAAGCATTGTGTTGTTATAATTTGAAAATGGGACTTAACAATGTGTTTTATACGTACTGTGTTTTATAGGATTTTCCTTTATAATTAACTATTCTGGTGTGGATATGTATATTTTGAACTTATCATTGGTTAAAATTTGTTTAGAATTTGACCAAAGATCTTCTCAAATGGTTTTGTGTTACTTCTGTAGATTCAAGAGTTTGCTGATGCAGTCAGTCGGGGAGACGGTAAAGTTTTATATGGGTCAACTAAAGTCCCAAAGATTCTTGCTGACATTGTAGAGTCTTTGGCAGCAGCTATATATGTTGATCTCAAATTCTACCTACAAAAATTATGGGTGGTGTGTATTTAGCTTCTCTTTTCTTATTTGACAAAAATGATTTGTCTTTTTTTCTTTTTTTGTTTTGGACTTTTAGTATCTATCTCTTTGTTGATATAGAATTCATCATTGGTTGTATTATATTTGAGGATCTTTGAGAATCTCTTGGAACCTATTGTCACACTTGAAGACTTGCAACAACAACCCAAGCCTGTAAGGACGTTTTTTGAACAGTGTCAGAAGCAGGGGAGGAAACCTGAAATTAAGAACTTGTGCAGTGGGGAAAATAATATTGCTAGAGCTTATGTCGATGGTGTGCTTGTTGCCTTAGGTTCTTCTGATCAGATGGTCATTGCAAGGCGTAATGCAGCAAAGCTAGCTTTGCTCGAGTTACCAAACTTTATGCCCACTAACATTACATGAGGTTTGTGACAAGAAAAGGTGGCCTAATCCTATTTTCAGGTTCGAGCTTCTTTATCATGAGTAATGAAGAATTATATATGTGTGTGTGCGCGCAAGTGCATGCTCTGAATTATTTGATGTCAAGCCTATTAGTTTTGGGGGTGTTTATTACACAGACACTAACACAAATTTATTTGTGTGTGTTAGTGTGTGAAAGGGTTATTTCCCTTTCTTTCGTGAGTTGAACCACAATTAATTAAAGCCTTCTGTACTCTCTCTCTCTCTCTCTCTCTCTCTCTCTCTCCTATGAGTGTTTGATTCAGAAATCTATGAGTGTTAAATATTAGTATAGATGTTATATCATGATATACTAGAGTAGATGCATAATAGGAAGCATAAAATAGAAACACGAAAACACAAGTGTTACATAGTTCAATCTTGACGATCTAGTCCACAAAGGAAATCCTTAAGGGTTACATCTTTATTATGTAAATCTTTGTTATGTAAGAGTGCAATACAAAGTATGTGTTACAATGAAACATAATATTAAAGATATATATGAGACCAAACTCTAGACTACTAGTGCAAGTAAAAGACTTATCTTGCACACATAGTAGATGGACTTGGACTTATTACATCGAACTAATATATCTCTAACAACAAGGATGACATTAAGGAATGTTACAAGGAGCTAGAATACTTGGTTAATACTAGGTTTACAATGATTGAAAGCATGAATATTGACCTCGATGGCATGTGAAGTGAACATGAACTAGTAGGCTACGTGGTTGTTCTAACTTCTATTGACTTTTGGGCACTCATACCTTCATTCTACTTATTAATCTTACAATGAAAGTGTTTTTTTTTTTTAATCTCCAACTCCAATTGTGTTCTATCAAACTACCTACAATACGCTGGATATAGAATTTTCATGCTTTCCTTCTTCTTAAGTATTCACAATTTTTCTTTCTCAAAAAGCATTCACTGTTTTTTTTTTTTTTTTTTTTTTTTAATTCTCACTTTCCTATCTATCTTGTAAGATATTGAATCGAAATGTACTTTTGCTATGACTTTCAGCATTGAGAAGCAAGAGGGTCCACCACAAGGCAAGAAATATGCATACTCAGTTTAAATAGGTGGTGTGTCTATGGCGTGAGAAGAAAAGTCAAATTAAAGAGAAGGAAGCAGATAATTCTGCAGCTTCAAGTATTATTTGTGCCTTATTAGACTCTAATCTAATCTAATTCTAATATGAGTATAACCTTCTGGCATGTGTCATGATTGTCGAGCTTATACAGATTGATAAGTGTTGAATTTATTTTGAAGATTTGGACAAAAAAGCCACATGGAGCACAATAATTTTAATTTGTCCATGTCAATTTTATCTACATGTCTAACAGGTGCCAATAATAAATGGATATTTATAAATTCCTAAATTTTAATATGTGCTTAAATTTCCATTATTAACTCCTTAAAATGCTCCATTAATTTTTTTCCATGTATTAAGATCCCGTGGCTTTTAACTTTATTTATTTATTTATCTTTTGGTCTTGAAAATGTCCATTTGCCTCCCATCTACATTTTTTGTGCTAATTCAGTGTTCAAAACGATGTTGTTTCATGCATTTTATTACAAAATGATGCCGTTTCGTGAGAGTGTCTACACAGCTGCCTACAATTTTTCATCTTCTCCCACAATGATTCCTCATTTTTCAGCTTCCCCTATTAATCTAGCTTACCTTAACTCAGCATCCGAATCTCTCTCTCTCCCTCTCTCCACCAAATATCTCTCTGTATGACATCTCTTTGGACTCACCGTTTCTTTGTCTCCCCAAATTGGGGAGAAGATGAGGGTGGGAGAGGGGCTTAGATGAACTTTTTTTTTATCCATTTATTTATTTATTTATTTATTTTTTTTTTTTTTTGCCGCTTATAAGTTATTGAATTTTTTTTTAATTTTTTTTTTTATGTGATAAGGATATGAGAGTAAATTTATATAAACTACATTTTCTATCATCTCATTTTTCTTCTTATCCAAATAAAAGAGTTTTTCATCCTTCCTTTTTCTACCCCCAACTAAGCAAATGAGAAAAAATTAAATATTTTCAATCTCACACTTTTCCAACCCCAATCAATCAAAGCCTTTGGTTTAGGAACATTTTATTTAACTTTTTGTTAAAAATGTGTTAAAATATACTTGTATCTTGAAAAAGTGGAAAAAAGTATAATAAAAAAATTAAAAAAATGGAAAAAAAAAAAAACTGTACATAAAAATTAAAAGCTAAAAATTGATTTCAAACTCACTTTTAGTCTTCTCTAAATGAACACCAGACGAATTTCATTCCACATTTTCTTTCAAGTTTTAACATTTTACTTTAATATGTATGCCAGGTGCATTTAAAGACTTTGGCCTAATACACATGCTATTCAAGAGAATAAATTAATCAAGATTAGATAATCGAAAGGAATGTGAGAAAATTGATCGAGAAACCAAAGTCATTGAAATGTGTTTTATCATGGAACACTTTCCTTAATCTGTATGGCAGGTATTAAAGACTTTAGCCTAATATGCATGCCATGTAAGAGAATAGATTAAAATTACATAATCAAAAGGAAAGTGAGAAAATGGATTGAAAAACCAATGTTAATGAATGTGTTTTGGACAACGAATTTCATACTTTTTTTTTTTTGTTACATGTGAAGAAATGTGAGCAAAGTAAAGATTCACTTATGAAATCATTGAAATGTATGAACAGAGATTAAAAAAGAAGAAGTCAAATTTGAGTTTGCGAGCGTGATTTGAAATCAATTTACCCAAACTTAATCAGCTCCCACGATGGACTTGGCCAGTTGGCCCAGTGTCTTTGCCTCGTTGGTGACTAACCTCGTGTCATGTAGGATTAATGTAATATATATATATATATATATATATATATATATATGTGGGGCCAGAGAATTCGTGGCCCAGGCCCATTCTACATTAGGGTCCAAGGCCTAAGCCGAGGAGAGCTATTGCCGAGGACGCATAATGAAAGCCCAAGAAAGGCACAAGGACATGGCCGAGGACGATCTTATGCTCGGCACCTCACAAAACGCCTGAAAAAAATGACAAACTCGATGACGGGGGCGGGGCAAGGGAGAAAGTCGCCAACATCGTAATACTGTAATCCTCGCATCCGACACGCCCATGCTCCAAACCATGCCATTTAACTTTTCCAACGACCCCCAACCACTCTAAGTATGAATTGACAGGACAAGTCTGCACCCCAAAAAGTAAAACTTATACGTGGACACTAGTATAAAAGGGAAAGAAAGCGAAGGAGAAGGGGATCCCCCAGGAGGAGGAAAAATCCTGCAAAAAGGAAGAAAAGGGAAGGATACAATGCTCCTCGGACGCCGTCCGAGGACTTAAATCCTACAACCCGCACTAATGGAAGGCTTAGCTAGTCAAGCCAAGTCCACCCATAGATAAGCTTCCACGAAAAACCCGAACAAACCGCTAATCTGTGACTAAGGTCCCGCCTTTCAAGCCCACTCTTTACAAATCATATTGTTAGGGCCCTTTACTTACGAGCCCAATGTCATTCTTGGTTTGCTAAATAATCGTGTCCTTACAATATATATATATATATATTTTTTTTTGGAATTGAATGTAGGATTATATTATTGTTCACCACTTTCATCAAAATATATTATTGTTTACCACAGTGATATTTTAATTCGTTTTGTTATATTAATTTGATTTGTGTTTTTGCTAAATGCATTTCATTGGTTTTTTTTTTTTGGAAAGTCAAATCATTGGTATTTCTTTTTGAGTCGATAAAAATATTTGACCCTTAAACAACATTCAACCTGATTTGAATCTTGGTTCTAAAAAAACAAATACTTGAATATTGGGGTTAAAAAAAAAAAAAAAAAACCTATGGCTTTTACTTAAAAGAAAAATAAATTTCAACTTCCATCATTTACTTTTGCATTACCCAATATCCAATCATTTCATGTAATCTTCTTTCTGAATGAATGCCAAAACCATAATAGTCAATATTTGTTTAAATATTTTTTTAATTATAGGATTTTGTTATAATTCAGTAATTAGAGGTGTGGGGATTTAAATTATAGATGTTTCCACTAGGATGTATCATTTGAATTATAAGATCCTTGGTAGCAAGATACAAAGACATTTGCCAATAGATACAATGAGACAGAGAGATTTGAATCATATATAAACGTTTCTGTTGGAAACGTCAAAAGATAATAGTTGAACTATTAAATATTAAAAACATAGTAAAATCATATTTACTTATTTTAAAATTGATAGATATGATGTCAAAAACTATATGATAGAATTATATTAAGAATTTTAGGGATCTAAGCTCTTCACTAAAATCATGAGGAAGGAGCGGTAGATGGACAAAAAATTTAACTCTTCTCTCTCTCTCTTTCTCTCTCCTCTCTATCTTGTAAGATATTGAATCGAAATGTATGTTTGCTATAACTTATAGGATTGAGAAGGAAGAGGGTCAGAAATATGTCTGTTCTGTTCAAATACATATAGATGGTGGTTTGACAATTGAGGGAGAAGAAAAGTTAGGAAAAAAGGAAGCAGAAAATTCTGCTGCTTCATGTATTATCCGTGCCTTATTAGAGTCTAATAAAATATAAAAGTAGAAGCCTCACGTAATCTTCTACCATGTGTCATGATTGTTGAACTTATAAAGATTGATGTGTGTTGTATTTATTCAGATGATTTGGACAAACAAAGCCACATGGAGCACAATAATTTGTCCATGTCAATTTTAACGATTACATGTCTATCAGGTGTCAATAATAAATGGATATTTATAAATTCCTAAATAAATATGTGTTTAAAATTGTGTCAGTTGTAATCTTTGGTTCAGCTTATATGTTGTTTTTGCACAAATGATCTATTTGTCTAGCATTGTTTTCTAAACTTCTTTACGTGAAAAGATTTTGCTTTGATGCCGACTACTTTCCCTTCTAACTGGTAATATTTGAGAATTTACTATGTTTCTTAGTAGCATGCAAGTCAGGGAATTAAAGAGTTGGGACTGCAAGTGGAAATGCTATCCTATACGAACCCATGCAATAGTAAGTAACATTATGTAAATTATCCACCATTTTCTAAATAAACTCTCCAAAATAAACACTCAATCTCAAATCTTTTCTGCCATCTCAAGATGCTAACAAATTTGATACACACCCTTACCACCAAAAAAAAAAAAAAAAAGGCTAACCCCTTTCTCCTACGCCAACAGGTGATTTAGCACCATTCATAGGTGATTTGTATTTTAGGCAAAAATGATATAACATTTGAACATGTTCTATTATAAAATAAAATGAAACAGTAGTAATTTATCAAAGTTTTAATGGCTCCATTGCTTGAATCATGCTTGCTTTGGAACTAAAAGTTCAAGATTTGATTTCTTTTATCTCAGAAAAAGTGCAAGAAAATAGATATTGGGTAACGAACATTATTAAAATAACTAAATGATTGCAATTGGTTTAAAATCTTTAGATGGAGTTTTCAAGATACACATACATGCATAAGCTCCCACTTTGATAGTCTAATAGCAAAATATTTCCATGTTGTTCTACAAGCAAAGGTGGGGAATAACCCTTCTATGCTTGGTGGACTATTCACGAGAGGACTCAATCATCTCAGTAAAAAGATGACCCATAACTTGCACAATATACCAAAAGAAGTGAGGAGAAAAGGACCTTTTTATTTTTTGCTGAATTGAGGAGAAAAGGACCTGTTAGTGAAAAGACAACTAAATATGTTGTACTTGACAACTTGTACCTCTTAAGTCATTTTAGAGTTATTAAAAATCAATGATGTAAAAAATTTTATTTTTAATCCTCAAAACATCATAAATGTATTTTAGCAAAAAAAAAAACATCATAAATATATTAAATTAGTCCTTTCACATTAATTAGTAAGATTTGCTTACATAGCAAATCCAACAAAGTGACATGATATTTCATTATAGCAGCAGAATTATAAAATAATAATAAAATAATAATAAAATGCTAAACTTGTTATAACAATCTTTTGAAGCTACTTATCAAAAAAAAAAAAAAAAAAAATCTCTTGAAGCTAGGAGAGAGAGAGAGAGCTCAATATCACTTGGTCAAAGTAAATCCCACAATAAATTCATAAAATCAAACATTTTTAAATTAAAATATTACATAAAGAAAGTATAGCCAAATTAATTATAGGTGATAAAAGTCCAACCAATAATTACATTAGAGTAAATAATTCTACAGTTATTAAAACCTATCCATTTATTATTAAATCAAATGAGTATTTCAAATTTTACTACATTATTAATAACTTGAAATATATGCTAAAAAATATATTAGTCAATAATATTTATTTAAATATCAATGATGTACAAAAATTTAAATAATTTAAGAACGAATAAATTTAAAGCTTTAAAAACAGGGTAAGTCCAATGCAGTAATTAATGTACTAAATCTAAGCTTAACCGAAACTTTATAGTGGAATCATTTTATAAAGTTCTGTACCCAAGACATGAGCCGATTGGAGATTTAGCAAGTCAACTTGATTGATCCGGAATTACATATATGGAGAAGAGACATGATTATGGAATTGTTTCATAGAGAAGATACTAAGGCTATTTGTAGAATCCCCTCGGCCAAAGAAATGTTCCGACTCAATTTATTGGCTAAAAAATTTTTTGTTAAGTCCAGCATATAAGCTTGCTAGATAGTTCAACTCCATGGAGACAGGCCGAGACTTCAAGTGGTCTTTGGGAGAATAATTTGGCGGTATTGTGGAAGCTTAAAATTCCAAATAAAGTCAAAATATTTGGACGGAGAGTTTGCCATGATATTTTACCAACTTCCTACAATCATTAATAAATGAAGATAATTGTCAACGTATGCTTTGTGGGAATGTGTTTTATGGGCTGGTAGCATTTCCAAAAAAGGTCCCTCTGTTTTTCGTGATAAAACTAATGGAGTTTCTAACAAACGTTGAAGAGTCATTTTTATCGAAACTGTGTTGTGCATGGAGGTAAATTAAAGGATCCTAAATGCCTTAACAAGAGAGCAGAGGACTATATTATGGAATTTCAAAGAAGCTCGAAAAATGGCTCGAATATGCAAGATATTTGTGATCGGTGGCAACCTCCAATGTTTACAAGCTAAACTTTGATGTCAGCTTGTTTTTCGGGGTTGAACAAAACAGTATAGGTACCATTATTCGGAATGATAAGGGGAGGTTATGGCTGCAATGTCTATTGGACCAAGTGCGTAAAAAAATAAAAGTGACCAAGATCATTGGAGTTTGCCATTGATGCTTGGGTTTTCACGTTTGATAATTGAGGGTGATAATGCTAATGCCATTCAAGCCATTTCTTCGTCTTTCCCTAATAATTCTTATCTTGGATGTGTGGTGGATGATATTCGCCACTTGATACATGGGTTATATTGGGCTAGGACTAATCGATTAGGAGGGGAGGGAATACGGGCACATGTTCTTGCCCAATTTGCTAGAAATTTAGATGAGGATTTAGTTTGGATTGAGGATTCTCCTCCACCCGCTTTGGCGGCTTTGTTTCATGATATTTCGTTATTATAATTGAATGAAAGTTTCCTTTTCAAAAATGGTAAAACTATGTGTTTACTGTTTAGTCTCTAAAATTTGATTTGGATAGTTTTATTTTCGTATTTAAAATTTAAAAATTCATTTTTACTTCTCAAAAAATTATCAACGTACCAAATTAGAAATTTCTCAACATTTCTAAAATTTGCTTTCATAAAAAATTTCAACAAAGTCACGGATATCCATTATAAAACAAAAAATAAATCTAAAAACTAACTAAAATAAAAGTGACCAAATTATAGGAACTAAATAATTATTTTTTAAATGAAAAAAAAAAAAAAAAACTCGATTGGTCACAAAAATAGCAAAGGAAAAGCTCTGAGGATATGATTAGGATGGTCCTACTCATTGTGGTGGGGTCATTTTCACAACCAATGGAATATGCTTCATTAAGCAATGTTCAGCCACTTTAGAGGAACGGAAATTATGTGTCCACGCACCAAGTGCTGTCAATCTTAACCAACAGAAGGGGCATTTATTTTGGACTTAAGTTCGGCCCATACTGTGATACTGCTGTCAATTTGTAAAACTAAGGAATTTGTTAGATGTGAATTTGGAATAGATGACCTCTATAGATATAAATAATTGGTTATAATTTTAAAAAATGTCAAAAATATTTCTATTTTAATTAGATAATTTTTATTCTTAAAAAATAAAAAATAGGATTAAAATTGTAATTAAATAAAATTCAAAAACAAAAAAGGTACCAGAGAATTTTTTTTTTTTTTTTTCTAAAAATTAGCATACTCTCTATGGGGACAAGGGCCCAAATTGAATATTGGGCCTTGGGCCTTGGCCGAGAGCATGGGCAATCCAAGGAGGAATAAATAGTGATGAATAGTGCTAGACTCAAAGACCTTATATCCAATATACAAATGGGAGGATGATCCGAGGAGAATTGTATCCTCAAATAAGCTAAACACGGATCAAGTGTGGGTCCGAATAATCAAGGTGACCTTCCAAGAAGTTCCAACAAAGAGAGACGTGCACCAAGAACGTACAAGAAGGTTGGGAGCCCCAAAAGTATCTCCAAGAAAGCTGCCGCCACCACATTTATTGCTTTGCGGCTAACCCTCCGACCGCATTAATGATGAAGTGATCTCTAAACAAGATTCCCTCGGCCTTATAACCATCCCCAAGGACTTCTAGAGGAGGGTGATGGGATAATCTCCAATATAAGCTCTCAGCCGTACACGTGTAGGGGAGAGATAAAAGGATATGTAGTATAAATTAGAATGTAAACCCCAAGAAAAAGGGACAGAAAGAATTGGAGAACATTGTAGCAATCAAACTTGCACTTGTGACTTGTTTAACTAATTGGAACAAGTAATTACCTCCTCGGATGTTGAGTATATTCAGTTCAGTGTTTTCTGTGCTTGTTGGACCATCTTCTAACTCCAAATTAGCCTTTGTCTAGTCCATTGGGCCTAGTTCTCTAGCCCACTCTCTACAAATTTATTGTATTGGGCTCATTAGACCAATCTCCCTTATCCTTTGAGCTTGGTCTTTAAAATCATGTCCCTACAATTGGCGCCGTCTCGTAGGGAGAACTTGTGCATCAGTGAGTGCAACGGTTAAACATGGTGGGATCAGGTCCACACCAAGCGTAGTCCGGGTTCTCAACGGTAGGGCGATTTTCTTAACCTTGAACGGGAAAGAGATTGGGAGATATATCGAGATGGTAGCATGCATACTACTCATACTAGTAAAAGTCATTCTCGGGTTGGGAGTCATGTCTCTCAAGGACAAAATGAAAGAGCCATGCAAAGGGAGATTAACAATTTAAAGAAGAAGCTACGCCATGCACAATGGAAACGAACCCCTTCCAATTTTAACGTCTCCTCCAATGATGAAGAGGATGCTAGTTACAGGCAAAGGTCAATAACTCCACCAAGCGAGTCTTTCTCCTACAATGAAGAGCACTACCACAGGCGAAGATGCAAGAGCCCACCTCGTAAAGGCTTGGGAAATAACGCTATGAGCAAGGCATTGAATCAAATCTCCAAATCACCTTTCACGCGCAAGATAGAAGGGGCAAAACTTCCTCGGCGATTCCATCAACCCACGTTCATCATGTACAATGGTCGAACAGACCACGTAGAACATGTGAGCCAATTCAACTAGAGGATGGTCATCCACTCTAAGGACGAGACTTTGATGTACAAAGTGTTTCCCTCCGCTTTGGAACCCGTGGTGATGAGATGGTTTGATGGTCTAAGGGCCAATTCTATAGATTCCTTTAAAGAGCTCACTCGTGTCTTTGGCTCTCATTTTATCACATGTAGTAGAGTACCTTGACCTTTGGACTCGCTACTGTCCTTGTCCATGTGAGAGGGGGAGACCCTAAAAGCGTACTCGGACAGATACTAGGAGATGTACAATGAGATAGATGGTGACTTTGATGACGTGGCCATCAAGATTTTTAAAGTCGACCTTCCTACCGAGCACGATTTAAGGAAGTCTCTGACTAGCAAGCCTATTACCAGTGTAGTCCAACTCATGAACCGAATTGATAAGTACAAAAGGGTGGAGGAAGACCAACAGCAAGGGAAAGGCAAAGCAAAGGTTATCCCTCAATAGAGGAGGGATTTCAGTCGGATTGATTCAATAACAACCGACCTCGGAGAGATTTTGTTGAACAATTAGGGTCTGCCAACACCCAAGCAATTAATGCGATATTCTAAGAACCGGTGCATTAGGTTCTAGAGAAGATTAAGAAAGAGCCGTTCTTCAAATAGCCAAGCGGATAGCCGAAACCCCATGAGATGCAACTAGAGCCTTTATTGCCAATACCATTAGGACCAAAGGCACACTACAGAAGATTGCGGGAACTTATGGGACCATCTAAACCAACTGTCCGAGAAGGGAAGTTGAAGCAGCTATTGCACCATTCCAATGGCCAAGCGGAGCAAACTGGTTCAGATCACCGAAGAGGTGCTTCTTCAAGACCTCCTTTAGGAACAATCAATTTCATCTTTGCTACTCCTAGGAGGACCGGTTCTTGTCCCTCCCGAGTGATATCTCGTGGCTCGACTGTCCACCAAGAACAACAATTCGAACCAAAATAGCCAAAATAGAAATCCCACCAATTTTGGGCTTCTTGGACGAAGATAAGATCGGAACTATCTAACCTCATGACAATGCTTTGGTGGTCACACTCAAGATAGGGGGGTATGATGTGAAGAGAGTGTTGGTAGACCAAGCGGTGTTGTCGAGATTATGTATCCCGACCTTTATAAGGGACTGAATTTGAAACCCGAGGACTTGACCGCCTATGATTCCCCTCTAGTAAGTTTCAAGGGGAAGACCGTTGTTCTAAGAGGTCAAATTAGACTACCCATATAGACAAGTTTTAAGTGGTGGAGATGGATTTCATTGTGGTGAACGCTTATTCACCCTACACGGCTATTATGGCTAAACCTTAGGTTCATGCCTTGGGAGCCATCTCTTCTACCCCGCACCAAAAGGTAAAATACCCGTCCGAGGGCCAGGTTGAAGAGGTTGTGGGAAGCCAATCCATGGCTAGGCGGTGCATAGTGGCTACCATTTCACATCGGCCTGAAGCCGAGTCCTCGGCCTCCGCCAAAAAAAGCTTATAGCAATCAAAAAACCCGACATTGTCTGTTCATACACCCGCCGAGGAGGCAAAATGTGAAGATTTAGAAAAGGTGGTTATTGGTGATGATCCGAAAAGGTTCTTTCAAGTAGGAGCTCACCGCTTTCTTCAGAGAAGAAAGAGTTGATTAGGTTTCTCAAAGAAAATGTGGACGTATTTGCGTGGGGCGCTTATGAGGACCCAAGGATTGATCCGAACTTCATCTGTCACCATCTAAATGTTAACCCATCCATTACTCCTAAAAAGCAACCACCTCGATGCCCATCTAAAAGAACAGCACGTTGACGCTGTTAGGGACGAGGTGATGAAGTTTAAGCAAGCAAGGCCTATCAAGGAGATTTTTTACCCTGAATGGTTGACCAATACTATGGTGGTAAAAAAGAAGAATGAAAAGTGGCGAGTCCGTGTAGACTTCACAGATCTGAATAAAGCCTACCCAAAAGATCCTTTCCCTATGCCTCGGATAGATCGGTTAGTAGATGCAACCGCAGCCCATCCTCGGATGAGCTTATTAGATGCCTTTTAAGGATATCATCAAATACCACTAGCCCTAGACAACTAGGAAAAGACAGATTTTGTCACTCCCATTGGAAACTACCATTACAAGATGATGCCTTTTGGTTTGAAAAACGCAGGGTCTACCTATCAGAGGATGATGACCAGAATGTTCGAGCCGCAGTTGGGTAAGAACATTGAAGTCTATATAAATGACATGGTGGTAAAGAGTAAGGTGGTGTCCGAGCACATGAGAGACCCTCGAGATATATTTGAAATTTTGAGGAAACATAAGTTGTGCCTTAACGCTTCCAAGTGTTCATTTAGGGTAGGATCAGGCAAATTCTTGGGCTATATGGTAACCCACAAGGGAATTGAGGTCAGTCCCGATCAAATCAAAGTTGTCAACAGTCTACAACCGCCTCGGAATCCCAAAAAGGTCTAAAAGCTTACCAGGAATGATTGCTACTTTGAACCGTTTTATTTCTTGGTCAGAGATAGGTGCAAACCCTTCTTCCTCTTAATGAATAAATAGAAGGGATTTGAGTGGACCGAGGAGTGCACTTTGGCTTTCCAACAACTTAAAAAATATCTATCTCGGCCACCGATCATGTCCAAATCCCGAGGTTGATGAAGTCTTATTCGCTTATATCACTATAGCCCTTCATGCAGTAAGCCTAATGCTAATACGAATGGACAGTGGCATACAACGACCGGTTTATTACATGAGCAAATCATTGCATGAAACCGAGGTCCGTTATTTACCACTAGAGAAGGCCATCTTAGCGGTGGTTCATGCTACACAAAAGCTTTCCCATTACTTCCGACACACACACTTATCGTTCTAACCTAACTTCCACTCAAATCCATACTTTGGAATGCTAATTATACGGGGAGAATTGCTAAGTGGGGTACGATTCTAGAGGCTTTTGACATCAAATACATGCCTCATACCTCCATCAAGGGCCAGGTCCTCGCAAATTTGGTGGTTGAATTTGCTGAACCCTCGATAGAGAAGTAGTAGAGACACAAGACATGGATGGAAAATTAGTTGGCATAATCTCTCTACAAGGACTTGCATGCTGGAAAGTATATGTTGATGGTGCAGTAGCGAACCAAAGGGGCTCTGGAGTGGGGCTAGTTTTGGTTTCTCCTGAAAGGATTACCATTGAAAAGTCATTAAGACTAGGCTTCTCAACCACGAATAATGAGGCTAAATATGAGGCCCTACTAGAGGGATGTCCATGGTTCAAAAACTCAAGCGGAAAACAAAGAACATGTTCTCGGACTCAAGACAGGTCGTTGACCAAGTGAATGGGGAATTAGAAGCAAAAGACAAAAAGAATGCAAGGATATCTAAGCCAAGTTAGGCACCTATAGTCATATTTTGATTCATTTAGCCTACTGCATGTCCCTAAAAGTGAAAATACACATGCCGACTCCTTGACCACGCTTACCACCTCCTCACTCGTAGTTTACCTCGGGTCATCCTTGTAGAAGACTTGTGCAAACCCACGGTGATGAAGAGAGAAGTGGTCCATATCCACCAAGTTAGAATGGGGCCTAGTTGGATGGATCCTCTAATACTATTTTTGAAAAATGAGATCTTGCCCAAGGAGAAATTCGAGGTCGACAAGATACATAGAAAAGCTTCTTGGTTCTGGCTATCCGAGGACCGAAAGCTATATAAACGCTCATTCTTTGGACCATATTTGCTCTGCATATACCCCGAGGCATTAAAACTAATCCTGGAGGAGTTATATGAAAGGATTTGTGAAAGCCACACAGGAGGCAGGTCTTTATCTCATAAGGCCATCACCCAAGGCTACTAATGGCCAAACATGCAGAAAGAAGCACAGGAATACGTGAAAAAGTGCGACCAATGTCAAAGATTTGCACCAAACATACATCAACAAGGAGGGGTCCTCAACCCACTATCCAACCCTTGGCCATTTGCTCAATAAGGCTTGGATATTATCAAGCCCTTTCCCAAGGCAACAAGGAACAAGAGATATTTGTTGGTCGACACGGATTACTTCACTAAGTGGGTTAAAGCCGAACCCTTGAAGAATATCAAGGACGTGGACGCCAAGAAGTTTGTCCGGAGAAACATTTTCACATGGTTTGGGATCCCTCATACCCTTATCTCGAACAATGGCCTCCAATTCGATAGCAAATCCTTCAGGAGATATTGTTGTGATCCGAGAATTACAAATAGATACTCTACCCCAGCTTACCCCCAAGGGAATGGATAAGCCGAGACTGTTCACAAAGTCATAGTGAATGGACTCAAGAAGAGGTTGGATGATGCAAAGGAAAAATAGGTAGAAAAGCTATCACATGTCCTATGGACATATCGAACTATGCCTCGCAGATCAACCGGGAGATCCCATTTTTAATGACTTATGGAGCCGAAGCTCGCCAATCCCTTGGAAATTGGCCTCCTAACATTGAGGACTAGTTCTTTCAATCCGAGCAATAATGATGAACTGATAGGAAGAGGCCTAGATTTTATCTAAAAAAGAAGAGAAAGTGCAATGGTTCAACTAGCATATTACCAACAAAAACTCAAACGAGGTTATGATGCCAAGGTGAAATTAAGACCACCGGCGCTTGGTGATTTGGTGCTAAGAAAGGTTCTAGGCACTACAAAGAATCCAACATGGGAAAAGCTAGAACCCAATTGGGAAGAACTATATCGCATCACAAAGAGATGGCTGGTATAGGAGCATATTTTCTTGAAGATTTAGATAAACATGTAATACCATGCCTTTGGAATGTAAATAACTTGAAAATGTATTATTATTAATGAAAATTTCATTTATCAATAAGTTCTTTTGTTGTGTAAAGGCATCGTGCTTCCTGTTACTCAATCTATTAAAGTATTAAACAGAACCTAAGTCTTGCATGGCTTCTCGGACCACAAGCTTAGTGAAAATTAATATCTTCGAGCATCTATTCAAGTATTAAATAGAATCTAAGCCCCGCATGGCTCCTCGGACCACAAAGCTTAGGAGAAATTAATTACTTTTGACATTTATTCAAGTATTAAATAGAACCTAAACCCCGCATGGCTCCTTGAACCACAGGCATAGGGGAAATTAATTACTTTTGACATCTGTTTAGGTATTAAACAGAACCTAAGTCCTCCATGGCTCCTTGGACCACAAAGCTAAGGAGAAATTAATAATCAATGGTATTTTTATAAGTGTTGAAAAAATCCTAAGTTATGCATGGTCTCTCGGACCACATACTTTGGTGAAATTAACTCAAGGGCATCCTTATAAATGTTAAATAAAACTTAAGTTACAAGGTGTGTTACTTATTTCCTTCAGATTCAACATTCATTGTATAAGGGTTAATTCATAATACAAGTGTATAATAACTCTCTCTTGCTGATACTTAGTTAGATTTCTTGAAATGTCAATAATGAATTACTATTAGAACACATTGGAAATGGAGCAACAACAGTTCAAACTTGTTTGCAATAACAATAAGTATGAAAAGCATAAAAAGTAAAGACCCAAGGAATAGAAGGAAAAGTTCATTCATTAATTCAAAGGAAGATATATTACAAGCAATGGCAGAAGCCATAGGAAAATAAAACAAAAGAAGGTACATAAAAGAAAATCCTACAACTACTTCTTTGTGGGCTGAGGATCCTCCTTAGTATCAGCGACCTTGGACTTAGCACCCCCAGCCTTGGGCTTCTCAAATACCTTAACTTGGGAGACTACATCCTTGATCATGAGGGTGTTCTCAAGCCGAGCATCTTTGGCTGGAGGCAGCCCCTCCTTGCCCCTACCTGCCCTTGTGGAAGCCTCGGATTAGGGAGGAGTAAGACCTTGAATGCCGGAAACCTACTCAGGAGGGGACAGAGGCAAGGCGGTGGAGGGGAGCTCACCGAACTTCTCTGATGTGCTCGGGGAAAAGCATGCTCTCAACCTCCTCGGCTCGAGTCTCGAGAGACCCCTGCACTATTAAGAGCCTCTATCCAAGTTATAGTGCAGTAGTCCTTGCACACTTCGGCTACCTCCTCGGCCAACCTCTGCTCCATCTCAAGCACCCCCACTCATAGGCTACTACCTCCGTGACTTTAGCAGCTTCCCCGGCCGTCCGGGACTTCATCTTTAGCTTTCAGCAGTTCAGCCTTTAGACTTAAAACCATCATTTTCTCGATGGTCAAGTTTAGCTCGGTTGTGTAGAGTAGCTTGCGCGGTCCTCACCCTAGGTCTTAACAGTTTTAAGCCCCGCCTCGGACTCGTACACTCATGCTCTAATGTCTTGACTTCTCGGCTAGTTGTGTCTTTTCCTCCTTCATGGCCCCGAGCGCTTTCTCAACCTTGCACCGAGAGTGGGACTCGACTTCAAATTTATTATGGGCATTTCGAACCCACTCCTCGGCCACATAAACTTGTTGAGTGACCTGCATAAAAGTAGCTAAAGGGTTACATGTAAAAAAAAAAAATGAACGAATGAAAAAGGCAATGAATTAAGGTGCTACTAGAAGCTTACTTACCATAGCAAGGTCTCTCTTTAGAGACATAAATAGATCAGTGCCTTGTCTATCTGAAGGCTTCCATGTCCCTAGGGAGGAGGAGAGGCTACTCAAAAGCTTGGGCTAAATGGGTGGCGTGCCCTCTGCTGGATTCCCTTATGGCGTAATCATAGGGGATGGGGGCTCCATCCATCTCAATCACGGGAGCCCATGTGCGCCTTTGTCACAACATCGCATCCTCGGCGTCATCCCCGCTATCAATAGACTTAGCCCTCTTATCCCTAGGGTCTTGGGTTTTTTGCTGTTTGGTGCTCCTCCGAGGGGGCACCTCCCTCTCTTCCAGCTCCCGCATTGACCTCTTTTTCTTCAGGTCAAGATTAGCGCACAATTCGAGGTCAGCAGGGGGGAGGAGGAGGAGGAGGAGGAAAATTGGTAGAAACTTAGGCCTTGGGGATTTCTCGTTAAAGTTACCCCCTTGTTCCTATTGGCAATTAAACCTCTCAAGCTTAACCTCTTCTTTGAGTCCATCTCCTCTCCTTCTTCTTCGAGCTTGTATCAACTAAAACAACCGTCAATTCTGGTTGATGAGCCGTGGAGAGTTTGTCGAACTCAATCTCAGAATCCGAGAGCTCCACAAGCTTCTCAGGGGTTCTCTTTTCCTCTTCAAAGCGAAATCTTACTATCTCCTCTTCAAGCAATAGACGTGAGGAGGAGGCTATCTCTTCTGCCTACTCTTAGTGTTTGGCTGCTTCAAATGGAACCTGCCCAAGATAAGTGGTATCCCAAACGGTGGAGGGTTTTGTTGAATGGGCAATACCACAAGTGAGAGATCCCGTCCGCTAGAAACCCAAGTTTGGAGACGTCTATCCGAGCGAGCTTGGGGTTACCTACTCTTAGTGTTTGGCTTGCATCCTAGTAAATGTGCGACAAAGGCTCGTAACCCAAGATAAGGTGAGTAGCCCGCAATTGATTATCTTCGCTCACGAATATTTTCGATCTCGAAAAAAAGTTGAGTCTGGGAACGTTGACCAAACTAAGCGTCTGACGTGATCTTTATCTGCA
Source organism: Quercus dentata (assembly GCA_028216015.1). Classification (NCBI taxonomy): domain Eukaryota; kingdom Viridiplantae; phylum Streptophyta; class Magnoliopsida; order Fagales; family Fagaceae; genus Quercus; species Quercus dentata. Next base: position 11,176,056 of record CP116451.1, read on the forward strand.
AAAACATCCGAGAAGGAAATTGTGGTTAAGTCAGTGATAAACACTATCCGAGAAGACAAATTGCTAAAATTAAGTAAAAGAAGAGCTTAGAAAACTAAGGTCCCTAAGTGAGATTTATCCCGCTCAAATTTCCAAGAGAGACCGTGATCCTAGGGTACCCCACCTAGTGTTCCCCCTAATCTAATCGGGTAATGAAGACCAACACTCATGTCATTCTCCAAAAGACGACTCCTCGGATAATCGTCCTTCAAGCCTTTGTTGGACTTAGGAAGACAAGATATCAATCTCACCTCGTCGGACCGAGATTTGAGGTAATATCCCCCGGTAAGGGAATGGCACTTGTACAAATGAGCGACTTACAAGAAGGTGTGGGAGCCCCAAAAGTATCTCTGCCATGTAAGACCAAGATTCATCTAGTCGTTTAAAGTGTCTACACACCCTAAGACTCTAAACATGTTGGCGGTGCACTGATAGGGGCATAACCTATGGTTGAGCAGATAATCTCTAGTTATCCTACCCATGGGAAGCGTCATTCCTCCCTCTATAAAGGTGATCATTGGAATGATAATTTCGCCCACCTTTCTATCTAAAAATGAGTACACGGTTTTCCCATTTCAAAACTTGGGACACTAAAAATATAAATTCGTTAGGCCTACTCCTTGGGGGATATGATACTTGGCCCTAAAGCTCTCCATACTAGCCGGAGAGTCTACTAAATACTTGAATCTACCCATCTAAATGAATGGAAATGACGTAGGAAGAAGTTTCTAAAAAAGAAAGAAAGTCGAGGAGGAAGGCCAAGAATAAAAAGGAGAATATAAAGAAAAAAGTCGTGTATCTCTGAAGCTTTTAAAAGATTTTCAAAGAATTCTTAAGGGAGAGGTTTGGGAAGCTTTGTAACTTGGGAAGTTCTCTGGGTTGGAGTACTTGAAATCACTAGAGAGCTTGAAGATTGGTAAAGTAAAGGAAAAACAAGTTCCCTCAAGGCTTTATATAAGGAATGGAAATGAGTGAGAGTTATCCCGCTCAAATTTCCAAGAAATGGCTCAACCGTTAGATCTAGGAACAACATGCCGCTTGGAGCAATTAATGATGCTTTGTGGGCTGCGAAACATCGAAATAATCATGAGGCACATAAAACAACACTCCCACACGTATGAACAACGGAGTCAAAAGGTTTTAGCTCTTGAAAAATCAAAACCCCACTTTTCTCCTCGGATGAGAGGGAAAAAATCGGAGTTTTGAGGGGCTATTAACTGAGGACAAAAGCCCAAATTGAATATTGGGCTTTAGGCCTTGGCCAAGAGCATGGGCAATCCGAGGAGGAATAAATAGTGATGAATAGTGCTAGACTTAGCACCTTATATCCAATATACAAAGGGGAGGATGATCCAAGGAGAATTGTATCCTCGGATAAGCTAAACACGAATCAAGTGTGGGTCCGCATAATCAAGGTGATCTTCCGGGAAGCTCCAACCGCAGAGACGTGCACCAAGAACGTACAAGAAGGTTGGGAGCCCCAAAAGTATCTTCTAGAAAGCTCACGCCACCAAATTTATTGCTCTACAGCTAAACCTCAGACCGTGTTAATGATGAAGTGATCTCTAAAATAGTATTCCCTCAGCCTTATAACCATCCCCAAGAACTTCTAGAGGAGGGTGATGGGACAATCTCCATGATAAGCTCTCATTCGACACGTGTAAGGTAGAGGTAAGAGGATATGTAGTATAAATTAGAATGTAAACCCCAAGAAAAAGGGGATAGAAATAATTGGAGAACATTGTAGCAATCAAACTTGCACTTGTGACTTGTTTAACTAATTGGAACAAGTAATTACCTCCCGGGACGTTGAGTACATTCAGATTCAGTAGTTTTTTTCAGAAGGGTGCGGATAACATTAAGAATGTGACGATGTTTTCAGTGCTTGTTGGACCATCTTCTAACTCCAAATTAGCCGTTGTCCAGTCCATTGGGCCTAGTTCTTTTATTAACCCACTCTCTACAAATTTATTGTATTGGGCTCATTAGACCAACCTCCCTTATCCTTTGGGCTTGGTCTTCAAAATCATGTCTCTACACTCTCTATTTAAATATATTTTACGCAAGTTTAATACATTTTTTTTTCTAAAAACTAGCACACATTAAACCTAGCAATTTTCTCCATTTCAAAACTTGAATTTTAGTTTCTTAAAAATCTATTTTTGTGTAACCTCACTAAAAATAGATAAATTCAAATTGAAAAATTACATTAAAATCAAAATAAATCAATTAAAAAAAAAAAAAAACTCATTGCACATGTAGAGCACATGTGATGAGGATAGTATGCGTTATAGAAACATATACTTTATACTCTATTTCATTCTTTTTTTTATACTCAAATACATTCCATTTTTTTAGTCTATTCTTTTCTATTCCTTTATGATTTAATCATTTCATTCCATTTCATTACCCTCATGAACTCTCAATCAAAGGCTCAGTTTTATTTGTTGTTGCCATTACTTTCTTTTTATTTCATAACAAATAACAGCAAAGGAATTATACTTGTTGAGTCTGTTTGCGTCGAATCCACGCCCTCCTAAATCGTATTCTTTCCTTAGCTGGGAATCCCTGATGTACTACAATCCCTTTTTTCACATGCCAAGACAATATATAATAAAAGCATCAAAACCTTCTCATTCACTTCCATGAATTAGCAATTTGGTCATTTAGGAATTCTGTATATGGATTCTTTGATTTGTCCCGTGGAGGAGGAGCCTACTCCAGTACTCCTACAATTCTGAAGCTTGGTCTCCGTTTCTATTTCTATTCAGGCTCTGCTTTTTTAATAAAGTATTGTATTTCTAAAATGGAGGAGCAGGAGTTTTCTCCTCCTATAATTCTGGTGCTTTATTGCTGTTTCTATTTCTTCTTCTACTTAGCTTTTTTATCCTTTGCTTTAGGCTTTGCTTTTTTTTAGTAAAGTTCTTTGCTTTAGGCTTTGCTTTTTTCCGAAATAAAAACAAATAAAAATTCAAAACAAAAAAAGAAAAAACAACATAACAGCCGTGGAAAAAATACTCTCCTACAAGTTTTAAGGACAAGAAGCTTCTACAAGACGCACTGACACACTCCTACAACAACAACGGCAAGTCATTTACGTCGTACCGGCGGCTTGTGGTCCTAGGCGAGACGGTGATTAGACTCGCCGTAAGCAAACACCTGTACTCAACATACCCTAGCCTCGACCCAGAACAGCTCTCATCCCTACTCGCAGCCAACACAAGCAACGAGAAACTCGCGCGCGTTGTCGTCCGCCATGGTCTCCACCGTGTCACCTCTCTTGTTGATAAGGTCTAACAAAATCTTCTCACTTTTCATTCTATATATATTGCCATTTGCCATATTGTTTGTAAATTTTAGAGTAGTTTTTTTTTTTTTTTTTTTTTTTTTTTTTTTTTTTTTTAAAGTAAGCTATTCTCAATTGTTGTAGGCGATTTCATTTAATTGATTAATGGATTTCTTTTTTTATTAATTTTCATTTTAATTATCTTTGAGATTTATTTTAATGTTATAATCTTCTTCTTTTTCTTTGATAATTTGGCATATTATTTTTTTTTTGTTTATTTTAATATTATTTATTCAATCTTTTTTTTTTTTGGGTTTAAAACCCGTTTTCTTGTTTTTTGAAATACAAAATTACCAATATAGTTTTTGCTTTTAGGTTTTATTAATATGTTTTTAAAAATTAGAAAAATTGATTTTCAAATTACTATTTGGCAAATTCATAACAAACTCATAATATTTTTTTTTTTTATTGGAAAAAATTTAGGATTTCAATTATATTGGATTTCTATTGATTCAACAGTTTGGGGGCATTCTTGAATTTGGGGAAAGAATATTGCAAAAATCACATATTTTTTTCTCTTTTAAAAAATTGTTATCATTCTACGATTTTGGGAATTTTTTTGTTACAATTATGGAACCTTTTGTATATTTAATGGGGCCTTACACCCTTTCAAAAAAATTGAGATAAGTAGGGGCTTAAGGCCTAGGCCTTGTGCTGACACTGGTTATGGTTAAGCTACAACAAGTTTGAATTTATTGGTTAGCATTTCATGTTAAAGTTTTTACTTAGAGAGAGAGAGAGAGAGAGAGAGAGAGAGATTTGGTCCAAGTTCAAGTCTCTTAATTAGGTTGTAATTTTTTTAGAACAATATTCAAGACAAATTTTTTTACAATCTTTTTCAAAATTTATTAAGATGTTAATCTGTGATTAGTGTAATATTACTTTCACATGAATTCACCACTGATATCATTTTATTATTCACCAATCACAATGGATTACATTAATAATTGTGAATAATTTTGTGTCTCAAGATTTATTCTTTGCATTTTATTGAAAAACAAGCCAAACACTCCACCCATTTTGTGTGGGAAAAGGAAGGCAAACATGAGCTAGATTGGTTTAAAAAGTTGTAATTTTTGTCCATAAAAAATTTATAAAGTACCAGGCCTGTAGAAGTTGGGACCATAGAAAATAATTAAGATTCAAATGTGTTACTACTCAATATAGAAGTTGGGACCATAGAAAATAAATTTTTGAGTGATAGTTTAACCCTGTAAATTAAAAAAGAGTTCAAAAAATTGAGTTCAAAATCAATTTTAATATTAAGAAAGAATGTAAAGCACGACTATATGGAGTAATGTTTTTTTTTTTTTTAATTAAAAATTTTTTTACATTTAGCTTGGCCATTGGAAAAAATTTCTAGCTCCACCACTAGCATTGTGGCAAGCTAGTAGCAGTAAGAGAGGAAATACTCAGAGCAAAGGAGTTAGGCTACACCAAGATTATTATCCTTACTGCCAGCAAAGAAATTCAACTTTTTTGGAAGGAAAAAATCATTAGCCATGGTGGATTGCAAACATAATTGAAGATATGATGATGGTTTTGAAATCTAAACCATCCAAAAAACTGAAAAATGTAGAGATTCAAGGTTTTTGAGATGGACTAGGGTTGAACCGTGATGACACAATAATTAATTTAATAATTATTTAAAATATAAATAAATATATTAAATTAGTAAAAATTGAAAATTTGACTAAAATGGTCTAAATAAATGTAAAGATTTGTCTTTCAAATAGGGATGGCAATTTTGCCCCGTCCCGCTTTGACCCGCCCCTCCCACTTCGCCTGTGCGGATTTTCCCCACCCCGCAAAGGTGGTGGGGTGGGGATGGGGCTAGATTTTAGACCCGCACCCGGGACGGGACGGGGATGGATTTACACTTTTTAGACCCGCCCGCCCCGCCCCACCCCCCCCCATCCCCACCCCGCCCATCATTAATAAGGATTAAATTGTAATTTTTTCATACCCTAAAACCCTACTTTTTAAACAAAAATATCATCAGCTTATTTTATTCTACTTAACGTGACTCTCTATCTCTTTTTTCTCTCTAGCAAAGTTAGAAATAAAGTACCAATTTTAACGTTTTCTTTTGTCTTTATTAGAAACAAATTTATATACTATTGAATTACTGATTTCATTCATGTTTCATTCGTCTTTCTCAACTTACTTTTCATCATGAACATAATTTTTTTTTTAATGTGGTACAGGTCTGGGCCTGAGTCCGAGACTCTAAATATTTGTGTATGTGTCATAGTGTGTGTGTGGGCATTTGGCTGTTATAACTTATAAGGTACAGGTTTGAGACTTTGTCCCATTCTCTATGAAATAGTCACAAAATGGGAGGACCTAAGTGTGCTATTTTTAAACATGCGTAGGAAAAAAAAGACAACCAATACTTCTTATAGTTTTTCTTTGTTTGGACACAATCTGTTACTTTATTTTATTTTATTTTTGGAGGGTCATTGTCTGCTACTATCCTCGCTTTTTGTAAGTTTTTGGGCTTGAGTTCCTTTTTTCAATATAATTCTATCTTCAAAGTCAAAAAAATAATGCACACACACTACTTAGTAATTTATAACATTTATTGGGTTCAAGTATATTTTTATTATTGAAACATGTCATTTTATTTGAAAAAATGTAATAGTTGTTGGGAAAATTAACAAGAAATAAAGTTTTACGGGGTGGGGCGGGGCTTCACGGGGCCTTAAGAGGCGGGGATGGGGCAAGAAAAATCCATGCGAGGCGGGGGCGAAGATCCCATCCTTCGGCCCCGCCCCCCGCCCCATGCCATCCCCGCTTTCAAATGTGTTTTTCATATCATAACTTTCTTATGGAAAATAAGAAATATTAAATCCTAAGATAACATAAATAGATATTGAGTTTCTCAATCAAAGGAATCAATATCGTACCTGAATTCATTTCGGTTTAGTAAGGCAATGAAATATTTAGATATTGGTCAATATTGGTGTTCCATTTTAGCATTACTGCATATATATATATATATATATATATATATTCATTAACTTATATATATATATGAAATTAATATACTTAACATTTTTGTTAGAGTTCAACTTTCTCCCTTTTTTTTATTTTTATACAAGCCTCTGTCTAAATTATCTTTAGCCATGCCTAAGCCTAACCCTATTTGACTACCCAATAAACTTTTTTGATGAGAGTCATGAGACCCAATAAAAAAGGTTAAGAGAGACATTGGATAGTCAACCATTTCCCATGGAATTTACCCAAACACACACAAGCTAGTAGAGTGGCGAAAATTGGTTTATCCGCCCATTAAATTCTTTTATGAGACCCAATAAAAAGTAAGAGAGACATTGATAGTCAACCATTTCCCATGAAATTTTTATTAAAAAAAAAGAAAGCTAGTAGAGTGGTGGAAAAACAATGCCCAAGCAAATTTAAGAAGAATATTAGTGGGTGACAGACTGACAATGAAGCATTGTAATTGCAAGAAAAAAAAAAGGGTGATGTGATCTCAACACCATCTTACAGTAGTTGAGGTGTTTGGTAAAGGTGTTTGAGTATTATTTTTTCAAAATAATGAGTAAACTGTAGCTTAAAAAGAATTGTGAAAACACTTTTTTTTTTTTTTTTTTTTTTTTTTTTAAACAAACATACACACAAGGAAAGAGAGAAATGAGTTCTAACACAAAAGCACACCACAGCTCCACTTAAAAACCATGGTAACTTTTAAGGGAGGGTGGGGCAAGTTATACTGCACACAACATACTCTCTTAAGTAATATGAGACAATTACCCATTCTTTTTTTTTTTTTTTTAGAAATAAACACACACACACACACACAAGGGAAAGGGAAATGGGTTTTAACACAAAGGCACACCACAACTCCACTCAAAAGCCATGATAACTTTTAAGGGAGAGTGGGGGCAAGTTATTCTACATACAATACACTCTCTTAAGTAATATAGGATAATTACCCATTATTTTTTTTGTTGAGAAACAAACACACACACACAAGGGAGAAGGAAATGAGTTCTAACATAAAGGCATACCACAACTCCACTCAAAAACCATGATAACTTTTAAAGGAGGGAAAAACACATATTTAAAGTACTCATAATGCAAAAAATGTGTTTGGTACTATATTTTTAATAATATCTTTTCAAAAGTGAAAAAAAAAATATAATTGTGTGTTTGGTATGTGTGTGTGTTTTTTTTCTTATAAAAAGTGATGACATGTAGTCTAATTAGTGAAACCTACCATTTTTAAAATAATTACAAAAATGTCATTGAGCAATGTTATTTGAAAACTGAAAACTAGTAGGAGGAGTTCTCTAAATTCAGTGATCAAACACCCTAAAATGAGAAACGTGACTCAAACACTATTAAATGAAAACCCCTACTAAACAGGCCCTGAAATTGCTGTTTGAAATCTCTTACCAGAAGCTTCAATAATGACAACAAGGTACTGTACCTGTAAGCTTGTAGGAAAAAAAAAGGGGCTATTCAGGAGGGAATAAAGAAAGAGTGAAGTTATTCAGGAGGGAATAACACTTTAATTAGCTTCCCAAATATCACTTTGGCTTTGTAATCCTAAAATGCTTATTTTGGTATCAAAAAGAAAAAAAAAAAAAGTAGTTTCAAAAAAAGAAAAAGAAAAAGAGTGAAGTTATTCAGGAGGGAATAAAGAAAGCAAGGAAAAGCAAATAATTTAGACCACGAAATAATCTTTTTTGATAAGCAACCATGAAATAATCTTATTAAATATTTTGTCCCCCACGGGCCACGACAACTAGCATATCAAGTAATGATAATTGTCTTCCCAAAAAACCAAAAAAAAAAAAAAAAAAAAAAAAGTAATGATAATTGTCTATACATTAATGTTCCTTTCTTCTCTATTCATAAGGTCTTGGAATAATGTCCTACTTGTACGATCTAATTTTGCAGTATCACATTTTCTTTTAAAAATAGTATCGACATCACTAGTAGTTTTGCTGCTGAATTATGGGGGCTTAGGGAGGGTCTTATCTTGTGTTGCAACCTGAATATTTCTTCTCTTGAGATTGAGATTGATGCCAAAGTTATTGTGAATATTTTGAACAAGCCAGCTCTTGAAAACAGCATTATTTCTCCTATTTTGGATGATTGTAGGCTGTTGATTGGCCGGTTTTCTCAGATTCGTGTGAAGCATTGTTTCCGTCAGGCGAATAGATGTGCGGATAGCCTTGCTAAAATGAGTTTTAGTCTAGATAGTGTTTTTTCTTCTTTTCATAGTCCGCATGTGGACTTGTTGGATATTTTTGAGGATGATCTCAATGGGGTGTATGTTAGCGGGCTTTGTCCTGAACCCGTTGTTCCCTTTTAGTTTGTTTTAATGAATCGTCTTTCACAAAAAAAAAAAAAAAAAGTCTTTTAAAAAAGAGAAGTTTTTTTTTTTTATACCCTGTTTTTCTTTGGGAAATTATTAAATGTTTTTGGAACATAGTGATGCGGACCATGTAGTGCTCTTTTCATTCATATTTATAACAAATTCCACTATAAACTTGAAAACATATAATAATTAATCATTTTTTCTCTAACTCTCGGAATATTTGTTATTATTTTTTTGAATAATGATTTTTTTTATAAGAGATGGAATAATGATTTATTTCTTTAACAATTGGAGATCTATTTGATTTATGAGTTAATTATAACCTACATAGCATGAAGTAATCATCTCCTGATTTTTTTAATAAAAATCATCAATTTGTTAAATGATAATAACTATTAGTAGTTTAGCACACCCAAAATTATGTTCATAAAAAACGAAAAATACAAATTAGTAAATTTAAAAGTGATATTAATAGTAAGCCTAGATGAAAACCAAAAAGAGGTTGACCACATCAATATTTTGTAAAAATGTTGTAAAATAGTTTGTAGCAGTAACATTACTTTTCAATCATTTAAATTAAAATATTACATAAAGAAATATATCTAATTAAATTAATTATAGGTGATAAAAGTCCAACCCATCATAACATTATTATTCTGATGCATTAAGAATGAAGTTGCCTTCCGGACATGTTAGAAGATACTACCTTCAGTAGTTGCCTCCGTGTAATTTCATTCTTAAATAAGGTTTTTCTTTTATTTTGCGAAAGTTATTTTGAGAGTCTTGTGGAGAAGGTTTAGTTTTCAGCCTTGTGTGATTTTTTTTTTCTTCTTGTAGACAAATGTTGCAACTTGGATGCTTTCTTTACAGGTTTAGCCTTAGCATATTATGCTTGTAATTCCATTGCTGCTGAGACCTGGTGGGGAGCTCCTCCATCTTTTCTCATCCAGTATACACACTAGTAAATTTTAGGATAATTACAAATTATAGGAGTATCCTCTAATTTTGTCCAAAATTTGTTTCAATTTTATATAACTTTGATTTTGATCATTTCAGTCTTCTAACTTTAACAGTTATTAAATGCAGTCCTTCAATTATAAATCACCGTTAGTCACCCAAAACAAAAGGGCATTTTGGTATTTTTAAGCTTCTTAAATTAAAATAATAATAATAATAATAATAATAATAATTACAAGTTGTTGGCTTTACTAAGGTTTGATCTATAAGCTATGATAATGGTTGATCGAATCTTATAATGACGTGGTTCATTTTTGTGCAAAAGCTAGAACCAGCTTACCTATGGTTAAAGATTAATTTAAAACTACAGCAAGGCTGTTGACGATGAGTTTTCATTTATTATTTCTATGGAAATATTGTTCCAATCCGAGTATTGAGAGATATTATTTTGAAGATGCTGGATTTTGGCTAAATGGAAAGAGCCCTTTTTTTTTTTTTTTTTTTTTTTTTTTTTTTCATTTTTTTGTTTGGTTGCTGAGAAACAGTTACAAGTAAAGATGGCTAAATATTTAATAAAAAGTTTTAATTAATTTTTTAAAAGTTTTTTCAGAAAATAATTTTTACTAATTACTTTGGATTTTTTAATTTATTAAACTTAAAAATACCAAAATATCCTTATATTTTATGTGATTAACTACATTGAATAAGGTTAAAATTAGAGGGCTAAAATGATCGAAATGGAAGATAAAGGACTGAATTTAATTTTGGGCAAAGTTAGATTGTACTATTAAGAAAGAAAAAAAAAAAAAAAAAAAGTGGAGAGAATTGTACTAAATAACAGAAAATGAAGATTTAAAAAAATAACAATAATAATAATAAAAAAATAGCAAAATTTAGGTACACTTCTTTAGGTTCCTTCTTTAAATTTAAGCCATGTGTCCAGTAAAGTTAACTTAACAAACGGGCGTTAAAAGATAACTGCGTCGTCTCCTTGTTTTGGTTTTTGTGTTTTTCCTCACTAGCCCGCAATTGATGATCTTTCCCCAGTTGACTTCTTCCACTAAGTCTCCTCCTTCAGATTTCTTCTTCTAAAATCTCCTCCTCTAGAGACATCAGGTTTAAATTTTAAAATGTTATTTTTAAAAATATTTCTTTAGCCTTTTTTTTTTCAGTTTCAAGTAAATCCTCTCCTCTTCTCCTTTTTTCTTCTACTAAAGTCTCCTCCTCTAGAGACATCAGGTTTCTTTTATGTTATTTTTAATATTTCTTTGCAAAATCAAATCAACAAATTGAAAGAAATAAGGGGCAAGGCCATGGATCAAAAATTCTTACTAGATTCAAGGAAATCAAGGTCCACTGTGAATCCCTACGCAACCACCATGCCCCAATGTCTTCTTCATCTCTCTCTTAGGCTAGTTCTCTCTTTAAGCTTCTATCATGGGGTTTTCATGTGGGTTAAAACCAATCTGCCTCCTCACATGGTGGCCAAAATGAATGCAAGGTGTGGTTGTGAAGGAATCTTGTCGAAAATTTGTTAAGTTTCAGCCAAAATTTTAATTTGGAACTTGTTTGTTTCTTGGAAAAATGAAGATGAAAGCATTTGAAGCTATCTGGTGTTTCTGGCAAGTTGAGTTACCTTAGAGACTGAGCTCATGACTCATGACTCACGTGAATGATATTGATGGATCTATTTACTTTTTTAATCCTTCCTTCTACTGAATAAGTTTACTGCACTTTCTCTTCTTTTGAGGTGTGGTAGTAGTAAAAGCTTGGTTGAGTTATTACTGCACAACATTGATTATTACTTTAAAGTTTAAACGGCGTTTGTGGAGTTAATTTTATTGGACACGTGCCTTAAATTTAAAGAGAGAACTTGAGGAACTGTATCGTAAAATACTATATTTAAGTTATGCCTATAGAAAAATGACTAGTGTACACAAGCAATTGCACACAAAATTGTGTGTAATAGTTTTTTAAACTAAAATCATAACTTGAAGTAATGATTTCAATTTTTTTATTCTAAATTACATACAAATTTCTATGTAACAAGCCATGTGTAGTAGTTATTGTTCATAAAATGTTATACTAGCATTTATATTAGCCATGCAATTTTTTTTTTTTTTTTTTTTTATAACATAAAAACCTCCCTTATCTATTTTATATAATTACTTTTTAAAAATAGGTACATTGAATTATCTGTTTTATTTTACACTATATTTTATTAAAATATTTTTTTACAATTTGTATTATTCTCTCAAACCATCTTTCTCTTTTTGTGTATATGAGTAAAGAAGTATTAAAATATATATTTACATGTGAATAGTAATTATATATATTTATATGGGTACTATAATGTCAATATAAATTTACACAAATTTACATGAACTAGTACGGTTAATTTTTAAATTAGATGCCTAGGATTTACCATTTATGCCTATTTATACATTTAGGTGGAGTTTGGATAGTGTCTGTGTTACGCATTTGTGTGTTTGTGTTGTTTTTCTGTGGGTCCTTGCTTACTATTTATGAGACCCACAAATATTTTATTCAACAAAAATAACTTTAAAATTGAAACTCAAATACTATTTACATATTTAAAAATTATTTTACTACGTTATTTTTAAATTTCGGTAATAAACTATATCTATATAGACCAGTGGCACCTTTTGTTTTACACGTTTTACCATTCAAATGTCGGCTTCATAAAGCAAGGTTGTCCAACCACTCCAACCACTTTAGATATTGCAGAGGATTGCTTTTCTGACTTTAGTGCTGTTTTAACCAAGACAACACACAATAATACAATAAAAGCATCAAACCTTCATCACTCCCATGAACTAGCAAGTTGGTTGGTCATTTAGGAATTCTGCATATGGATTCTCTTTTGTCCATGGGGGAGGAGGAGGAGAAGTCAGCCACAATAGTAGCTGTGGAAAAAATACTCTCCTACAGCTTCAAGGACAAGGCTCTTCTAGTAGAGGCACTCACACACCCCGCCTACTACAACAACAAAAACAAAAACAACAACAACAACAACAACGGCGAGTCGTTTAGGTCGTACCAGCGGCTCGAGTTCGTAGGCGACGTTGTGCTGGGACTGGCCGTGAGCAAATACTTGTACCTGGAAGACCCTAGCCTCGGCCCAGGACAGCTCACAGACCTACGCTCCGCCAACGTCGGCAACGACAAACTCGCACGGGTCGCCGTCCGCCACGGTCTCCACCGCTACATCAGGCACAACAATAATTTGGACGCCTCTCTTCTTGATGAGGTCTAACAAAACCATCTCACTTTTCTTTCTTTTTTTCTTTTTTATTCTTTTACAGTTATTGGCTTACATTTACTTGTACCATTTGCATGAATAGTGTACACTATTCAAGCAAATGTACACAATGTTATGCACATTTGTTCGCTCTATAACGAAAATCTTACAAACGGTAGGAAAATGTTATTGATAATCTGCTGTTTCCACTGTCTAGTAATAGGATCAATCAGCTCGATCACTTACCAAACTGAAAAGTAGTCTCAGGAGGGCTTTGGGGATATGACTCGATTACAGATCCTAGTTTTTTGTCCATCTCCCATATACGCACCCTCCATCTGCAACCAAGTGAATTCACCAATAAACTCCTCCAAGTGAGATGTCTCCATGAATATATGCTGTATCTAGCTTTTAAAATTTGTGCTACCAAATTATTTATTTGGTGTTGTGAGTAATCGCCAACACTGTTTAGCTAGCAATGCCAAATTCAAAGTATGAATATCCTGAAATCCCATGATCTTGCTCCATTTCACCCAATGAATGCGATTTCTTTTCCTCTTGTTGACCCCACCCAAAATTGCTACATAAAGAATTTATCTTTTCAAATACCTACTTTGGGAATTTATATATGCTCATTGCATGGGTGGGCACCAACCACTAAGATTAAAATTTCTTTATGTATTAATTACTTGTTAGCTTTTTTTTTTTTTTTTTTTTCTTAGGGTTAATGCGTTTTGGTATGTTATTCTGAATTAATTGGTTTGCAATTGTCTACTACATTGCTTATATTGCAAGCATAACTTGTACAACAAACACCCTAGGGTTAGTCTTTTTTTCTTTAATTATTTGTTCATTAGTTACGTTTTGTGTTATTCTTAATGTTATCATCTTTTCTTTTCTTTTTTTGTTTGATAATTTGGTATATTATTTTAAATTTATTGGTCGTGGTTTAATGTTACAGTTTTTACTTAACAAGAGTGAAAGGCTATAGAGGGAGAGTGAGTGAGAGATTTGGTCCAAGTTCAAGACCTACAAGTTGTAATTATTTTAGAGCAATGTTAGTGACAAATTTATCCACAACCTTTTTCATAATTTATTAAGGTAGTAAGTTGTGATTAGAGCAACATTGTTTTCACATTGATCCATCAATGATATCATTTTATTATACACCAATTACAATACACCACATCAACGATTGTTAATAATCTTGTGTCTTTATATTCATTATTCCTATTTTATTGAAAAACAAAATTCTTTTTTTCCCAATAATAATAATAATAATAATAAACTAACACTCCACCTTTGTGGGAGAAGTGCACCTTGAGCTAGAGGTCATTGGTTCAAAAATTGTGATTTTTGTCCCTAAAAAATTTGCAAAAGTTCATCCACACACTGTTTAAATTGCATAGTGTTTATGACATGGCACATTGAAAGATTGAGGTATTGTGCAATAGATATATGAGCAAAATGATGGAAGTACACAATCAATACTTTTTAAAGAGGTTAACCTTGTTATACCCAAACTGTTTTACACAATTTTACACCCTCCAAAAAGTAACTAAAATTGTAACTTCAATTACCTTTTGTAGTGAATTAGAGGCACCCTTTTTTTTTTTTTTTTTAGGAAGAACATCATGAAATTTTATTAAAAAAATTAGTCATAATCAGTTGAAAGTAAAGATTGGAGGTGTGGAGGAACATCCTCCATCCACAACAAGAAACCTCTAACATGTCTAGCATGTTTAATTAGGTTATGAGCAACAGAATTACCGATCCTACAAATGTGAGAAAGTGAAGCACAGCTGCTGGGTTCTGTGGTGGCTTTTGCCGAAGTAAGGATATGACCACAAGGGGAGAAAGAAACATCCGTGCTTATGAGGTCCTTAATCGCAATCTCAAAATCGCCTTCAAGGATAAAAGGTGACGAGCCAAGTTCAAGAGCAAAAGAAATAGCTCTTGCCACTGCCAAAGCTTCAACAATATCCGAAGAATATGGGAGATGCACCAGTTCGAAGAGGAAGCAATGGCCTGTCCCTACGAGTTGCGAATCACAATTCTCACAATTCCCAGGCCAGCTTTTCCTATATCCTTGAAAGTTACACTGTCAAAGTTTACATTGAGTTTACCCGCTGGTGGGGGACTCCATCTGACCCGAGTATGAGCACAAGTCGAGGATGGAGGAGCTGAAACATGGTTTGCTAGGTGAAACTCCATTAGTGCTTGCTGGGCATTCTAAGCGACTTGTATGATATTATGCTTTTAAGAGTTTATAATTAGAGCTATGCTTGTTATACACCGTGTGTGTAAATACATGCACTGTGTTATAATTTGAAAATGCGACTTTAAAATGTGTTTTACAGGATTTTCCCTTATAATTAATTGTTATGGTATGGATCCGTATATTTTGGACTTATCTTTGATTAATATTTGTTTAGAATTTGAACGAAGATCTACACAAATGTTTTGTGTTACTTCTATAGGTTCAAGAGTTTGCTGATGAAGTCAGTCAAGAAGGCGATATAGTTTTACATGGATCAATTAAAGCCCCAAAGGTTCTTGCTGACATTGTAGAGTCTTTGGCAGCAGCTATATATTTTGATCTCAATTTCGATCTGGAAAAATTATGGGTGGTGCGTATTTAACTTCTCTTTTCTTATTTGGCAAAAATGATTTGTCTTTTTTCATTTTCTTGTTTTGGATGCTCTCTCTCTCTCTCTCTCTCTCTCTCTCTCTCTCTCTGTGTGTGATATAGAACTAATCATTGATTGTTTTATATTTGAAGATCTTTAGGGATCTCCTGAAACCTATTGTCACACTTGAAGTCTTGCAACAACAACCCCATCCTATTGATACATTGTATAAACAGTGTGCAAAGCAAGGGAGGGAAGTTAAAATTAAGCCCTGGAGGGATGGGGCAAAGAATATTGCCAGTGTATATGTCGATGGCGTGTTTGTTGCCTCAGGTTCTTCTGATCAATTAATGGACATTGCAAGGCTTAATGCAGCAAAGCAAGCATTGCTCGAGTTAGCGAAATCTATGCCCACTAACATTGGGAGGTTAGATTTTTCTTTTGGGCTCAACAAGTCATTAGAGATTGAAGGAGCAATGCAAAAGTTGCACGAGTTTTGTCAGAAGAAAAGGTGGGCTATACCTAATTACAGGTATGAGCTTCTTTATCATAAGTCGTGAAGAATTATATATATATATATATATATATATATATATATATATATATATATATATATTATACACTTTCTCACACAAACACACTACACAGAGAAATCATGACTTTAAGTCATGATTTTTATGTAGTTTGAGTATGTGTAATAAACAACATCCTTTTTTAAATTCTCACTTTCTTATCTATCTGGTAAGATATTGAATTGAAATGTACATTTGCTATAATTGGCAGCATTGCGAAGGCAGAGGGTCCACCACACGCAAAGAAATATGTATGCTTGGTTCAAATAGAAAATGTAGATGGTGGCTTGTCTATGGAGGGAGACGAAAAGTCAAAAGTAAAGGAAGCAAAAAATTCTGCAGCTTCATGTATTATTCGTGCCTTATTAGAGTCTAATCCGATCCGACATAATATAATAAAATATTAAAGTAGAAGCCTCACCGAAACTTCTACTATATGTCATGATTGTCGAACTTATAAAGATTGATACGTGTTGTATTTATTCAGATGATTTGGACAAACAAAACCACATGGAGCACAATAATTTGTCCATGTCAATTTTATCTATTACATGTCTATCAGGTGTCAATAATAAATGGATATTTATAAATTCCTAAATAAATATGTGCTTAAAATTGTGTCAGTTGTCATCGTTGGTTCAGCTTGTATGTTGTTTTTACACAAAAGACTCCGTTTGTCTAGCTAGCATTGGTTTCTAAACTTCTTTATGTGGATGAAAACATATTGCTTTGATGCTCACTACTTTCCCTTCTAATTGGTAATATTTGAGAATTTGCTATCTTTCTTAGTAGTATGCAAGTCAAGGAATTTAAGAGTTGGGACTGCAAGTGGAAATGCCCTCCTAAAGAACCCATTCAATATTAACTAACATGTAATTTATCCACCATTTTCTAAATAAACTCTCCCAAATAAACACTCAATCTCAAATCTTTTCTGCCTTCTTAACTCTCAAGACGCTAACAAATTTGATACACACCCTTACCACCAAAAAAATAGAGGCTAACCCCTTTCTCCTACACCCACTCGGTGCACACCTATTGATTTTTCAGTGAAAATTAGCACCATTCATAGGTGATTTGTATTTTAGAAAAAAATGATATAACATTTCAACATGTTCTATTAAAAAATAAATTGAAACAGTAGTAATTTATCAAAGTTTTAATGGGTCCATTGCTTGAAAGTTGAATCATGCTTGCTTTGGAACTAAAAGTTCAAGATTTGATTCCTTTTATCTCAGAAAAAGTGCAACAAAATAGATATTGAGTAAGGATCATTATTAGAACTAGCCACAAACTAATGCATTGCGCATGATAATTATTTTTATGGTGGTTTTAATAAATTTTTTTTTTACGATTTAAACTAATTTAATAATGAGTAATGTATTTCGTAATCATATTTTTATTTATTATAGGAACAATCATAAATGTAATATAGAAACAATCATAAATTATAAATATAAATTTTGTTGTATCAAAATGAAAATAATACAATTTTTCTCAAAAATTCAAAAGACAAATTAACGAAAATATTTATTTTTCATTAAAAGTTATTGTAAGGACACAATTTGTAACGACCCCAAAATGATATTGGGTTCGTACGTTTAAGGGCCCAAACAATATAATTTGTAGAGCGTGGGCTTGAAAAGCTAGGCCTTGGTCATCGGACAGCGGTCAGTCGTGGTTTCTATGGAAATTTACACGAGGGTGAACCGGGTGTGTCTAGCAAGGCCTTCTTCCGGTGCGAACTAAGTGGTTCCGGTCCTTAAACCTCGTCCGAGAAGCTTGGTGTTCTTACTATTCTCCTTCTTTAGGACTTTTTGGTCTGGCAAACGACCCCCTTCTCCCCCCCGGTTCTTTTTCCCTTTTATCCTCGCATTTATCCTACTTCCGGTGTCTACGTGTAAGCTCCACTTTCTGTCAGACGCAGAGTTCTTTATTGCAGTATTGGTAGCTTTTTCACTTGGTCTGCTCCCCGCACCGAGCTCGTCCTTTCCTTTAGGGGCTCTATGAGGTGCCAAGCGGAAGATCGTCCTCGGCCATATCCTTAGGCCTTTTTTGGATTTTCATTATGCATCCTCGGCAATAGTTCTCCTCGGCCCAGGCCTTGGGCCCTAATGTGGGTCGGGGTCACAAATTCTCCGGCCCCACAATAACCCCTCAAAATCCTGCCGCCCGACCTTTTGGTTGGGGAGGAGGGTTTTGGTGATGTAGGGTCTACCTCGGGGCTTGCCCAGCTTTGCCCTTCATTAATGTCGGTGTCTCTTCATTTGCCTGGGAGGTGCGCCAGATTATGAGACATTCCTTTAGATTTACTCACGCCGCGTCCTCGCTGTTTCAGTGCTCTTGGCGCGTCTTTAATACGTCCCCTTTACGAGGCTACCCAAATCCTATGGTTGCAGACGGTGTTGGGAGTTGAGTGGAAACTGTCTCGTCTGTAGCATTTCTTGGAAATCTGCGTAGATTAAATGCCGCCACCTTACCCTCCATATAAGAAGCGGGGTAGAAGGTCACTCCCTTTACGTCATGACCCTTCAATCCTTTCAAATTCCTAATCCCTCAACTATACTCAAAGTTTTCATTGCCAGTGCAATTAAACCTTAGAGAGTGATATGTTTAAGGCACGAGTGGGGGTAAAGGAACCACACCCGCTCCAGAAGCACTAGGTCCTTCCGAGACTCAAGATGGCGCGGTCGGGATAAGGGAGACAGAGACTCAAGACAGTTCTCCGCTTTCACAAGGTGGGAGCGATGTCTCCACTTCTTTCAATAAAAATCCGAAGCGGTCTTTGGTCGCGTCAGATTTTTGGTGTGACAAAGATGGGGTTTCTCGTCGTCAATACCATCCGCTCTCTCTCGAGCGCCGCTAATATGACACTTGCATGTTAGGAGTCAGAGCTTATGCGGGGATTAAGCATCCCCGCTTCCTCCTCTCTTCCTTCACTAATGCCTCTTTCTGCCTCCAATTCTTCTTCTTTCCCATCACCGGGGCCACCCCGGTGTTTCTACTTCTTTTTCTGCTTCTTCTTCTCTTCCATCAGTGGGGCCACCCTGTCATGCATAATCTCTACTAGAGCAGAGTTTTGAAGGATTTATCTCTTCCTTGTATCTTTTTCTTTTTGTTTCTGTAGTTAGCTTTTGGTATAGACTTACTTAAGCCCTTCATTGTATGTTGTACTATTTCTTTGTCTTAATAAAAGATGATTCTGTTTTGTTCTACATATTCTTTCTTTTCTCATAAATTACTTTGTGAATGGATGTATTTCATATGTGTATTTTTTGAACGATACTTAGGCGAAACCCTTGTAACAAAAAGCTATTATTTTAAACTTATTGAGACTGTCAAGCATAATAATACCAACCTACATGAGATTAAACATACGAGACTAACCGTGATAACAGTTGAATGCTCTGTATTGCGCGAGGCGATCATCCGAGAATAAGTAACCCAAAATAAACCATCCGAGAGGGTTGCCAAATACTAGGGGGCTTGGCCACGTTCTTGGTAACACATGGCCTTAATCGTTTTTGGCATCTGGTCCGAGGACCAAGGTATGGCTATACCGAGCCTAAACACTCATTTGCATTAGTTCACTTAGAATTGAGGATCCAAGGATAGACCGGGACTTCCATTCGGTCCGGGACTTCCATTCAGTCCAGGACTTAACCCAATTTTTAATGGGTAATCTCTCTATGGGTCAGAGTCCGAGGACCATACAATACCCCGATTCTGTCCAAAACTGATAATTTTTCTTTTAAGTAGTTGGTTTCCCCATAGGCTTGAGTCCGAGGACCATACATTACCTTGGTTCTGTCCAAAATTCATAATTTTTCTTTTAAGTAGTTGATTTCCCCATAGGCTTAAGTCCGAGGACCGTACATTGCCTTGGTTCTGTCCAAAACTCATAATTTTTCTTTTAAGTAGTTGGTTTCCCCATAGGCTTGAGTCCGAGGACCGTACATTGCCTTGGTTCTGTCCAAAACTCATAATTTTTCTTTTAAGTAGTTGGTTTCCCCATAGGCTTGAGTCCGAGGACCGTACATTGCCTTGGTTCTGTCCAAAACTCATAATTTTTCTTTTAAGTAGTTGGTTTCCCCATAGGCTTAAGTCCGAGGACCATACATTGCCTTGGTTCTGTCCAAAACTCATAATTTTTCTTTTAAGTAGTTGGTTTCCCCATAGGCTTGAGTCCGAGGACCATACATTGCCTTGGTTCTGTCCAAAACTCATAATTTTTCTTTTAAGTAGTTGGTTTTCCCATAGGCTTGAGTCCGAGGACCATACATTGCCTTGGTTCTGTCCAAAACTCATAATTTTCTTTTGAGTAGTTGGTTTCCCCATAGGCTTAAGTCCGAGGATCATACATTGCCTTGATTATGTCCAAAACTCATAATTTTTCTTTTAAGTAGTTGGTTTCCCCATAGGCTTGAGTCCGAGGACCATACATTGCCTTGGTTCTCTCCAAAACTCATAATTTTTCTTTTAAGTACCGAGGATTAGCCCCTCATCCAAGGCATGGGGCATCGAACTGATGGTGGAATCCCCTCGAATCGCCCTTTGTCGCTAGTGCTTCGAAGCATAACCCCTAGTAGGATTTTATATTAGGGAAACAACACCAGGCCGCAGGAAGTAATGGAGGGGCTTTCGCATGCCCTGGGGCGACAGGAGTTCGACCCACCATCTGTGCCAACGCACCACCCTTTTCCCACAGACGGCACCAATTGTAAGGACACAATTTGTAACGACCCCAAAATGATATTGGGTTCGTACGTTTAAGGGCCCAAACAATATAATTTGTAGAGCGTGGGTTTGAAAAGCTAGACCTTGGTCATCGGACAGCGGTCGATCGTGGTTTCTATGGAAATTTACACAAGGGTGAACCGGGCGTGTCTAGCAAGGCCTTCTTCCGGTGCGACCCGAGTGGTTCCAGTCCTTAGACCTCGTCCGAGGAGCTTGGTGTTCTTACTATTCTCCTTCTTTAGGACTTTTTGGTCCGGGAGACAACCCCCTCCTCCCCCCCGGTTCTTTTTCCCTTTTATCCTCGCATTTGTCCTCCTTCCGGTGTCTACGTGTAAGCTCCACTTTCATCGACCACACGAGTTCTTTATTGCAATATTGGCAGCTTTTTCACTTGGCCTGCTCCCGCACTAAGCTCGTCCTTTCCTTTAGGGGCTCTATGGGGTGCCGAGTAAAAGATCGTCCTCGGCCATATCCTTAGGCCTTTTTTGGACTTTCATTATGCGTCCTCGGCAATAGTTCTCCTCGGCCCAGGCCTTGAGCCCTAATGTAAAGTGGGCCAAACTTTCTCAAACTTTTTATAAGATTTTTTGAATCATTAAAAAGAATAGAAAATTTGGAAATTTTTCTTTTAGTTTTAAACAAACTTTCTCAAACCTTATTTTTTCTACCTACAATCCAAAACACCGAAAAACATAACTAAAAAAAAATTAATAAAACTTAATAATAATTAATTGGACCAATTAGGAAAACAATTTGGTTTTGATAATCTATAAATGTTTTTTTTTTTTTTTTTTTTGCAGAAATTGTAATTTCGTCCACCCAAAACATATTATCAAATAAACAATTATTAGCCAAATCTAAGAATTAAATTTCTATATATATATATATATATATATATATATATATATATATATATATATATATATATTGTTATAAAATAATAATAATAATTAAAATAAAATTACAAAAGCTAAAATTTGTTGCCCATTCAATTAAATGGCATTATAAAGTACCTCTAATACAACTATTAAGAGTACTTTGTCCACCACAAAGGATTAAAAAATAAATGTGGGTGCCCGAGGACCGAGGATGGAATTGAAGAGTTGCGATCGATATGGGGATATCATGTGCCCGAAGAGGAAATTCGCCCAAGGAGAGGAGGGGATGATACAAATGACTCTAAAGCGCTTGAGGTGGGAAGAATAGTATAAAGAGAGAGAGAATCAATGAGAGTAGGGGAAGTTTCTAGTTTGGAGTAACCTATTGCCTCCGCATTAAATGGCGGACAATAACTTTATCACCTGCATTGATGAGGAAGTAACTTGAATAATGTAATTCACGATTAAGCAAACTCCTTCTACCACCTTCTTCATATGTTTAAAGAGACAAGTGTCACGAGCAAAAATTTGTTAGGTAAAGATGGGAGGTCAAGATGTGAAAGAGGAAGAAGTATATAAGAAAAAAGATGGTTTTCAAAGAAAATGATCCAGACAAAAGTATCAAAAAAAGAGAAAAGAAACAAGAAGAACATTGAGAGAAGAAAGTGAACAGTGCAATTTTCTATGTAACATTGGCCTCCTCGGGCAAGCTTGTACTGAGACATTAGCTCATCCATTCTATAATATTAGCCCTTTCTTCCTTATTTTCACCCTTGGGCAAAGCCCTCTCTTGTTATTCGTTTCCCTCTCTTACAAATTTATTGATTTGGGCTAAGGTTGAACTATACAACTTACTGTTCTAAGTGGACTAGGGCCGCCAGATTTTTTGGTCCTTACAATAAACAAAAATTAGTAAAGTCTCATAATTTAACATCTAAATTAAGCACTATAAAAAATCATGCTATGTAATAGAATAAATATCAAATTACAATAAATATCAAATTACAATAAATACCAAATTATTCAAATCATGCTATGTAATAGAATACTATTATATTTTTATATGCTATATTTAATTTTTTATAATGTAATAGGATAACATTTACAACCAAAGAGAACCAAAAAAAAAAAAAAAACAACAACAACAACAATCTAGAAAACAAAACTAAATCGCATTAACCCAAAGTGGAGTTTTTAAGAATATAAAAATTTATCAACCTAAAGCAGAGATGCAAGAAAAAAAATTAAGAGAGAGAGAGAGAGAGAGAGAGAGAGAGAGCCTTTTTTTTTGTGAGGGGAAACTATGCATAGAATGGAAAAGATAGTGACAAATTTATAGTAAGAGGGTGTGAATAAAAAGAGACAAAATTAAAGGAAGATGAAGGGAAAAAAGAAAAATGATATTAATGTAGAGGGTAGTGGGGAGATGAAAAGATAAGAGATGGAGAAAGATTAGAAAAGTAGTGGGGAAATGAAAATGTAAGGGAGGAAGAAAGGTTGGAGAAGTGTAAATATTAAAAAAATGGATGTTAAAAATAATTATAGGAAAATTTGAAAGAAAAAAGATAATGATGTGAACGCTGATGTGGCTTAACTGGAGCGTAGCAACAATAAATGTTATGCTTCAGTTTATATATATATATATATATATATATATATATATATATATAGTTGGGTTCAAGTTACACCACTCAATATTTTTTAATTGGATGCGAATATTAACAAATTCACTGTTAAATTACATTATCTTCATATATTCTCCATACTTGCAAAATTTCAAAATGGTCAAAGATTAATAGTCATGTCATCAATCAATTGTTAAAATTCAAGTTTTTGTAGTTTAAAATAATGCATAAAAGATGAGTTTATGCATCAAATATTGTAAATAACATCCGATTGATATGAAAATTGGCATGCACGTTAAGAACATATAGAATATGTAATTCAACGGTTAGATTTTCAAAATATTAATTCAATAACAAGTTATTGGGTGGTGTAACATTGCTTAAAATTATATTAGGTGTAACTTGAACCCAACCTATATATATATATATATATATATATATATATATTATTAAAATGATTGCAATTGGTTTAGAATCTTTAGATGGAGTTTTCAAGATACACTTGCTTGCATAAGCTCCCACTTTGATAGTCTAATAACAGAATATTTCCCATATTGTGATGTTCTACGAGCAAAGATGGGAATAACCCCTTCTATGCTTGGTGGACTATTCACAAGAGGACTTAATGATCTCAGTAAGAAGGTGACCAAAGAACTTGCACAATATACCGGAAGAAGTGAGGAGACGAGGAACTAGTTGGGGGTAGATTCTGTTAGCATATAAAAGACAACAAAATATGTTGTACTTGCACCTCTTAATTCATGCTCTACTTGATTAAGTTGTTGTTCTTTACTTATCTTTTTTGAAGAAGAAATACACGAATTGATTGATAAATTTTTTTTAAAAAAATAGAGTAACTTATTGTCGAGTTATATTAAAAATGAATGATGTAGAAAATTTTATTTTTAATCCTCAAAACATTATAAATGTATCAAATTAGTCCTTTAACATTAATAAAATTTGCTTATATAGCATATTAAGATGAACTTATAGAATTATTTTAAAAAATTATCTCACAAATAAATGGTAAAAAAATTTATAATTTTAACACTTGTATGGTTTACCAGCGGCTAGCGGCACAAAAGCAAAAAGATTGAAGGTGCCCCCACGGGTCCACATGACTCTCTTTTTACAAAAAGTAGTGTGTAGCCGTGAAAGTTAAGCAATTACTTTTCTATTCTTTTCGTCTTCTTTTTCTTCATTTGACTTTTCACACATCAGTTATCATATGTAGTATGTTTATTTCGATATATCATATAACATTATAAAATATAAATGTAGCTAATTAATTAAAGTATACTACTTTTTATTATTTAATTTATAGATAAAATAATATAACATGTATTTTTTTATAGTTTATTAGATTATTTTTTGATGCATTGAAATTTGAATGGTTGTTTGTTCTTTTTTTCTTCTTTTTTTTTTTTTTTTTTTTTTTTTTTAACAGAAAATTTGTATTGAAGACCAAAACAGGCCAAAACAAAACAAAAAAGAGGCTGCCCACAAAATTACTGACATGCCTCTTTCAAGATTACATTTACAAAAGCAAAAGGACTATTCCCTAAATCAAAAGATCCAAAAACGGAATTAAGCATAGGCCATCTAACTAAAGAGTGTGTTGCTTTGTTTACTTCATGATTAACCCAACTAAAACTAGCATTTGCGAATCTTCCAAATTGCAATCTCACATCAGCAACAAAGTTCTTAATTCTCCAAGGAACTGCAACACCACCATCCCTTAAAGCCTCAATGCAACTTTTGCGGTTTCCTTTAAAAATCACATTACCAAATTTTCTTGGGAAGCTAACTTCACCACCCACAAGTGTTGCCTCGCCTTTTGCTTGGATAGGGGTGTTGGTGTCTACTTTTCTTGAGATTGCAACACCAGCAACCCTTCCAATTTTGACAATGACTGCTATAACAAAGCTTGAATCCCCAATAGCCGCATCACAGTACAACTTGAAGGCATTTTTTGGTGGCTTTGTCTAGCTTAAATCTCTTCTAACTAGATGGTTATTAGAGCTTAACTTAGTTACAGCCCAATACTCATGAAAGATTCTGATCAAATTTTTGTAAACTTGTTCATAAACCACAAATTTGTTTTCAAAAACAACTTGGTTTCTACACTTCCATACCCACTCAATTACCAAAGCACCAAAAATTAAAAATCAAAAAAAAAATTTAGTGTTGTTTCCATCACTCAAAACTCAAAAAATTGAGGTTGAATGATGAAAACTAAAAACAAATTTTTTATGTTTTCAAATTATGGAATATGAGTTATAGTGGCAAATTTGTACAAAAATCAAGTTTGTAGGACCCATTTTCTTGACTTGTCACTATCAAGTCATTCATACCACTTTGCTTTTTCTCTTCTTTCTTTCTTTCTTTCTTTCTTTCTTTTTCATTCTTTCTTCTTTAGACCACTCCACCACCAACGGCCTTTTTCTTCTTCTTCTTCTTTCTTTCTTTCTTTTTTTTTTTTTAATTTATTTCTTTCTTTCTTTCTTCTTCAAACCCACTCCACCACCAACGGTTTTTTTTTCTCTCTCTTCTTCTTGCTAGTTTTTTCTTTCTTTCTCTTCATCTTCTTTCTTTCTTTCTTCTTCAAACCCACTCCACCATTTTCATCCAATGTTAAGTCAAACCAATGTCTCAAACCCATAAACACATGGGTACTAATCAAACACACAAGCACAAACCCACAACCATGGCTCCGAATCTTTCTATTCCCTTTGAAATCCGATTCTTCTCAACAATCGGGCCGATTCTTGACAACTCAACCAAGTCCAAGGACTGGTCTTTGAATGCGTTGAATGGGCCGGTTTGCTTAACAAAGGGTTTCAGACCCGTCTTGAGTGAATTGCTTATTGGGTTTGGATAATGATGGTGTTGTTAGCAGCATGGGAGGGGAGAAGACGTAAGTGGGAGGGGATTTTTGGCTTATGGATTTCGATCTGGGTTTTTTGATAGGCATGGAAAGCAGAAAAATGTGTGACCATGTTATCGTTCTATGTAGTGACGGTGGGTGGGCTCTACCATTTTGCCAAAAATTAGAGTTAAAGAATTAAAGAGTGAGAGATATAACTCAATTTTGGAACCAAACACAAATTTTAGAGAGATTTGAGTTATTGTGGGAATATAGATATGAGTTATGGGTTATGAGTTTGAGTTATGGGTTTTGGGATATGAGTTTTGAGATATGGGCTATGAGCAATCCAAACAGACCCTAAGTTATTATACTTAATGGGTGATAATTTAATTTGAAAAAATCAAGGTTCATGGGCAAATTTAGAGCTATTGACTCATTCTTCAAAAAAAGGAAGATGGTAATCCAGAAAATAGTTGTCTAATTTTATGTTCCCCCACCCCCCCCAAAAAATACCAAAAGGAAAAATTACAAAAAACCCACTTGATAGTTTGGCCCGTTTGCACTTTACTTACCTATGATTTAACATTTTGCCCACTTGAGATTACCTCTGTTAGGGCTCCATAACCCGCCTCTGTTAAAAGTAAGGGTAAGTATATAATTTTTCTCTCTTTTTATATCTCTCTCCTCTCAAAATAAAAAATTATACTAAAAAACAAGAGAAAAAAGATCTAATAGTTAGGGTTTTGTTGTAAAAACTTTGGCCCAGACACAACTCTTTCTCAATATCTCAAAATCAAATGTTTGCAAATCATCTTGAAACTTCTTCTTTTATGACAAGATCTAAAGCTTCAAATTCAAAAGAAAATAATTGCAATGAAAAAAATTAAGAAGAGAATGTCATTGGCAAAGAAATTAATAACAATGATATTGTTATGAGCAACCTTGATATGCACATCCAATCTTTGCTTTTCCTCCATTTTTTTCGCTTAATTTCTTTCTTCACTTGCTTTTCTTCAAATTTTGTCAAACCTTCGAGAGTGTTGCTGAGAGCCAAAGACGTCTTATTGTTATTTGTTTTAAAATGGTTATCTCTACTTTCTTTAGTAAAGCTCCTACTTCCTAGATTAAGCATTCCATTAAATATAAAGCAATCAATCCATCCACCAAAATTGTTCCAAAGAATTGCAATCCAAAAACAGAAATTGAAATCTCATATTAAGAATTGGACAAAGATAAACAATTATAAAAAGAAAACAAATTATACCTAGCAAAAGCTTTACCAATCAATCCCACTCACAAACCCTTTTCCAAATCAATTTCGCATACTACCTTTGCCAAAATCTCTTAACCGTGAAAAGAATCTAACTAAGGTTGAAAAGATTCTACAATGGTGTTCACACTATGAAACACTCTGTAAGAAGCAGTGAAAGAACAAAGAGCAAAAGAGAGAAAGTTTAGAGAGAGAGAGACAAAGAGAGAAAAGAGATTTACGGAAGAAAATAAATGCTTCACTATGTATTACATTTGATTTACAATATATATAGATTACAGAGACTCGGTAACTCCCAGTTCAGATCCTTAAAATCATGGAACTGATCTGTATAATGTGGAGGGAAATCAGGAACTAACTAACTACCACTTAACTGCTCAACAAACTGATCAAATGATGTACAAAACGCAGCGTATCAATTGAACTAAATGCATAAAGACCAAACGCAGCGTTTCAACTAATAACATAAGTCCTAAATGTTGCGTATCATTAAATACATTTACACCACAAGATTAAGTAAAACGACAACGTTGCATATTTAGACTAGCCATTGAGAAACTAGTCGTTGGGCATTCCAATGGACATTTGAACCATTTGATCAAAACATTGATTGTTCTAGTTGTTTCTGTGTGTACTCTTAACATCCCCCCTCAAACTCGAGGCAGTGTCGGCCAAAAGTTTGTTACGTAAAACCAGAAAATGAGGGCCAAGTAAAGGTTTGGTGAAAATATCTGCAAAATTATCACGGCCAGAGATGAATTTGACCCCCAAAGTGCTACGAAGAACACAACCCCTCACATAGTAGAATGAAAGACTGGATTAGAGGCCAAAGCTATAGCAGAATTGTTATCACACCACAGAATGGGGATGTGTGGAAGAAACAACCTAAGTTCCTTAAACAAAGTGCATAGCCAAGCTAGCTCAACTGCTGTGGAAGCCAAGGCACAATACTCTGCCTCTGTGGAGGAAAACAGAAACATTGATTGTTTCTTGAAAGACCAAGAAATTGGGTTTGAACCAAGAAAAACCAGCATTCCAGTAGTGGATTTCGTGTCAATGGTCTCCAACCCAATCTGCATCAGAGAAGGTAGAGAAGGTAAGTGGACTAGGAGCAAGATGAATCCCAAAGTGTAAAGTGCCCCTCTCATAATGAAGAACACGTTTGGCTGCCTCCAAATGAGAAGAAGTGGGATTCTGCATAAACCGGCAGAGTTGATGAATACTAAAGGCCAAATCTGGACGTGTGTAGATTAAGTACTAGAGAGCACCCACCATGCTTCTATACTCGGTGGGATCGGGTAAAACAGGGCCTTCAAAAGGAGTAAGATGGACATTTGGGCAACAAGGGGTATTTGTAGACTTAGAGTTCTCCATCTTGAATCTATAAAGCACATCCGAAGCATACTTGGACGGGCACAGAGTAAGACCAAATCTGGAAGGCACAATTTGAATGCCTAAGAAATAAGAGAGAGCACCCGGATCCTTGAGCTCAAAAGCCTTGCTAAGGGCAATGACAAGATGAGAAACTTGTGAAGAAGAGTTGCCTGTGATGATAATATCATGAACATACACTAGCAGATAAATGATGGTCCGATGAGAGTCAACACAAATAAGGAAGAATCTGCCATGAAAGTTTCAAATCCAAGATACAATAGTCGAGATGTAAATCAATCAAACCAAGCCCTTGGGGCCTGTTTTAACCCATACAAGGATTTATGCAATCTGCAAATGTAATGAGGGAATTATTGATCCACATAGCCTGGAGGTTGTTCCATATACACCTCCTCTAGAAAACCATAAAGGAAGGCATTGGAGACATCTAATTGTCTGAGAGGCCATTTACAACTGATCGCAATGGAGAGCACAAGCCTCACCGTAGCTAGTTTCACTCTTGGACTAAAGGTTTCAGAGTAGTCCACACCTGCCTATTGATGAAAGCCTTTAGCAACCAACCTTACTTTGTAACGAGCAATGGTGCCATCACTATGCAATTTTAGCTTGTACACCCACTTACAACCCACCAGTTTAATACTAGGAGCAGCAAGAACAAGAGTCCAAGTTTTCTGTCATTGTAAAGTAGAAAATTCCTCATCCATGGCCTTAACCCATTGAGGAAATTTACAAGCAATTTTGTATGATGGGGGGCTCGGTGTGAGTATAGTCAACCACAGCCTTGTAACATAATTTTGGCTTGGAGATCCCATTCTTTGATCCGGTGGTCATAGGATGTATGTTCACGGGGGAAATGACAAGTAGTGGTGGCAGTAGGAAGGGAAGGTGTAGTGACAGTAGGAAGGGAAGGTGCAGTGATAGCAAGAGTAGGTATTGATGAAATTTGAGGAGATGAAGGTGTGGAGTGAGTGGTATTAACAGATGGAGATGAAGTGGTAGGAATAGAAACAGATGGTTGACAGGTTTAGGAAGTGTCTAATAAGGGAATTTGACAAGAAGTGTGAGATGTAAGAGGAGGATTAGAATTTGTGGGATGAGATGTAGAAGTGGAATATGGCCCTAGGATGGAAGGCTGATTAGAAGAGTGTAAATAGAGAAGATTAGAAAGCCGGACATCGGGATTAGGAGGATGAGAGGATGAAGTAGGAGAGGGTGTAGAGGGAAAGGAAAATTTGGCTTCATTGTACAAAACATGTCTACAAGTGTATAGAGTATGAGTGAGTAGGTCAAGACACAAGTAACCCTTAGAGATGATAGAATAGCCCAAGAAAAGACACTCTTTAGTTCTATGATTCAAATTGTGTTTTGTGTATGGTCTAAGAAATGGGTAGCAAGCACAGCCAAAGATTTTAAGTGAAGAGATATCACGTTGTTGACTATGGAGCTTATACCAAGGAGAACTAAAACCTAATGTAGCAGTAGGAAGTAAGTTGATAAGTGTCATAGCTGATTGAACAACAAAGGACCAGTAGGAAGAAGGTAAGGAAGCTTGTGATAAAAGGGTAATTGTAGTTTCAATTAGGTGTCTATGCTTGCTTTCAACTAAGCCATTTTGTTGAGGAGTATAGGGGCAAGAGATTTGATTATTAATCCCATTGGAAGTGAGGAAGGATTCAAAGGATTTAGAGGTGTATTCACCCCCACCATCTGATCTAAGAGTTTTAATATTAGTTGAGAACTATGTTTTAGCCATAGCATGAAACATGACAAATTTGGAGTAAACTTCAAATTTAGAAGAAAGTAAGTACAGCCATGTGAAACAAGTGAAATGATCAACAAAAATGACATAATATTTGTAGCCATTTATTGAATTAAGAGGCACAGGACCCCACAGATCAGTATGTACAAGCTCAAAAGGGGAATTAGCTACAAATCTTGAACTAGGAAAAGGAAGTTTGTACATTTTTCCATGAAAACAGTGAATACAAGAATTGACAAAATTAGCACTATTATTACAAAACAAACCATTATTTTGTAACAAAAGCTTAAGAATTTGAGAGTTGGGATGGCCAAGTCTGTTTGTGCCCCTGAGATGCCAACTAGAAGAAGTGAGTTGAACAGAATTGCACAATTTATTAGGAAGCAAAAGGTCGGTGGCCTTGTGTGGATAGATGGAGTACACTCCCCCTTCATTCTTGCCCTTGTCAAGAGTTTTCCCCGTGGCCAAGGCTTGAATGAGCAAGGTGTTTTCATCAAAGTAACACCAATAGTTATTATCATGACAAATTTTGTGAACTCAAGCAAGATTAGAAGCAATAGAGGGAACCCTAAGAACATTTCTAAGTTGAATAGGAGTATTTGAAGCAGGGATTAGAGAGTTACCTATGTGAGTAATAGGCAAATTCTGACCATTACCAACTGTGAGGTGTTCCTGACCTGTGTAAGGCTTAGGGAAGCTCAAATGATTCAGGCTTAAGGTAACATGGTCTGTAGTTGCACTGTTTGCCAACCAAGGTTGCTCCCGAGTTATCATTGAGTTGGAGGAAGTTGCCATTGCAGCTAGCTTTGTGGGTGGATGCTTGCCTTGATAGGCATAATCCATCCTGTGGTAACAATCTAAGGCAAGATGACCTGCCTTACCACAAATCTGGCAGATTGGCCTTTCTAGTCTAGTATAAGATCCTTGAGATTGTGAGAATTGAGATGATGAAAACTGATTGAAGTGATTAGGTGATGGACCTCTGCCTCTACCTCTTCCATTGTTATTTCTTCCTCTCCCTCTATTATGAGACTGGTTGTGAGTATTATAACCACCTGTATTGTTAAACCTTGGTGCGGTGTTAACTGCCATTGCAAAGGTGGAGTCTTTGATCTCTATTCCTTCATTCAATGATTCTTCTTCTGCATTTAACAGAGTTGCTAGTTCATCAAAGCTTAATTTGGTGCTTCTGGTTCGATTGCACACTGAATGCACCAAATTCTTTTAGAAGACCTTTGATTGCTACATGAAGTAGCTCTTCATCATCCAAGAGTACACCAACTGCCATAAGCTTGTCCTTTATCACCTTAATTTTCTGCAAATATGGATCCACAGAATCTGATCCTTTCCTCACATTATGCAGCTCACCCTTTAGGTTTATCACATGTGACCTTGAGATTGAGGAAAATCTATTTTCAAGCACCTTCCAAACTTCTTGTGCTGAAGAACATCCAACGATTATGGCCAAAATTGAAGGAGTGAAGGTTGAGCTAATGAAAGTAAAAAGTGATTTTTCCTTTGATTTCCAAATGAGATAATCTGGATTAAGCACTCAAGTAATGGTACCAGATAAGTCCTTGAGAAATTTCTCAGGAACAAGTGGAACTTCATCAAGAAGCTCGAACATGGAGTAGGTCTCTAACACCATGGAGATTTGATGCTTACAAACAATGTAGTTGGAAGAATCTAGTTTAACTGTCATCATGTTTGACATATTTGAGAGTAATAGCAAAGGTTGATTTGTGAGATTGATGGAGGTAGAAGTAGAAGTTGAAGGTATGGTTGTGGAGGTTGAAGGCACAATTGATGAAGGTGAAGGCGAGGTGTTTTTTGCCATTGTTGTTGGGATCGATTGCTGCTCTGATACCATGAAAAGAATCTAACTAAGGTTGAAAAGATTCTACAATGGTGTTCACACTATGAAACACTCTGTGAGAAGTAGTGAAAGAACAGAGAGCAAAAGAGAGAAAGTTTAGAGAGAGAGACGAAGAGAGAAAAGAGATTTCTGGAAAATAAATGCTTCACTATGTATTATATTTGATGTACAGTATATATGATTACGAGAGACTCAACAACTCCCGGATCAGATCCCTAGAATCACGAAACTGATCCGTATAATGTGGAGGGAAATCGGGAACTAACTAACTACCACTTAACTACTCAACAGACTAATCTAATGATGTACAAAACGCGAGTGTATCAATTGAACTAAATGCATAAGGACTAAACGCAGTATTTCAACTAATAACATAAGTCCTAAACACTGCGTATCATTAAATACATTTACACCACAGTATTAAGTAGAACGACATTGTTGCATATCTGGACTATCTGTTGGGCATCCCATTGGACATTTGAACCATTTGATCAAAATACTGATTGTTCTAGTTGTTTCTGTGTGTACTCTTAACAAACCGAACCCAAACACCTACCAATCCTACACAAAAAAGAATTCCAATGAATAGAAAAAACTGTTGGGTATTTGTTTATGTAGCTAGACTAAGAGGTAGATAAACTTAAGGTCCGCACGATACACAACTTGAAGGACGATCTTGATCGTTGGATTCACAATCAGAACCTCGCTGCTGACATCCTCAACATCCCCGACAATGAGTGGCGTAACTCGGTGACATTTACGACACCGTTGTACAAAGACAAACTCGGCCAAAGCTAGAACTTGTACCTCCACAATTATCGTTTATAGTTGCTCTTTTCACCACCACCATTGACAACCATGGTTCTCTCTCTGGTCTTTGCTGGAACTCATTTGAAACCCTTTGATTCTTCTAGCTACTTTCAATCCAAGAAGGAGGTTGGGTTTTATGTTGGGTTTGGCATTTGGGGTTTGTTAATATTGGTGGATTTGGGTGAATTTTCCAAAGGTTTTTTTTTGTGTTGGATTGTGAATTAAGTTTGGTCCGAGAAAGGGGTTTGATTGAAAGGTTAGTATGTGAAAATATGAAATGGGTTGTGGGGAGAAGATGGAAATGAGAAACTAGAATAGGCTAATGATATTAAAAAAAAGAAGTTAATGTTTGTTCATAAGTTTTACAACAAAATCCTAACTTTTAGATCTTTCTCTTGTTTTTAAGTATAATTTTTTGTTGGGAGGAGAGAGACATAAAAAAAAGAGCAAAATTATATACTTACCTTTATTTTTAACAAAGGTGGGTAACAAAGTCCTAACAGATGTAATCTCAAGTGGGCAAAATGTTAAGTTTTAAACCACAGGTTAGCAAAGTGCAAAGAAGTTAAACCACACATGAGTTTACTGCAATTTGCCCAAAATGAAAACTAACAATTTTTTTTTTTTTAATGGAGGAATTACACTTTACCCACCTATAATTTGCCCCAAATTTAACTTACCTACCCGTGGTTTCATTTTTAACACTTTAGCCACTTGTGCTTCACTTCATTACCATTCCGTTACCTACCTCATATTCTGTTATTACTCAAACAAGTTTCTTATCAAAAACACAACCCACAAAAGATCAAATACTCCTCTCTCAAAAAAATACACTCCCACACCTATAGTGCTCACCAAACGATGATCTAGAGGCTACAATGCGTCTTTCCCGAGAGATTGGACCAAGACCCAGTTGGGGTTTGATCGTGCAACTATACCGAGGAATGACAAGGCAGAGTTTGGGTTCATCTCCATCAAATAGTATTTTTGATTTGTGGGTATCAATCCATCTCCTTATTTTTGGTGAGTTATGGGTTCATCTTCAAGTTTTGGTTTTCTTGTACTCTCATATGCATCAGAATCTTCAATGCAACCTTTGAATCCGAGATATCTCTCTCCTTCGACCCCTCATATATCCAAACTACCACTTCTCATGGCATTCACAAGTTCAAAGCCACCCTGTACATTCGAGACCAGTTAAATTACTCTGTTTCCCATTGGTGGCATTTGGGAAGTATTAAGTTTTGGGAAGAAGATTTGGTGTTTTATGTTAATGGGTATTGGTCAGAATCTTTTGGGA
This sequence comes from Quercus dentata, assembly GCA_028216015.1. Taxonomy (NCBI): domain Eukaryota; kingdom Viridiplantae; phylum Streptophyta; class Magnoliopsida; order Fagales; family Fagaceae; genus Quercus; species Quercus dentata. Next base: position 11,210,731 of record CP116451.1, read on the forward strand.
AGCTTTGTATGGTCGGATCGGGGAAGAATTATTCTAAGGTTATTCTTAAGCATAATTATTCAAAGAATAATACCATTTATGGTAGTTTAATCGATGGTACATTAGAGAGCTTGCATATGGAAGGTGATGATAATTACTTTGAACCGATTGTGATAATGGGTTTGTCTCAAAATCCAAATTATCAATATCAATTGGTTGATAACGTAAATTGTTTTAGTGGAGAGAGAGGTGGGAGAGATAAAAATAATATTAATATTAATTTGTCTCTAAGCAAATTGGACTGTGGTGTTTGTTTCATTTTCGATGGACGGACTAGTGTTTATTAATTGGAATATTGGATTGTGGTAGTGTGAATTGCAATCCTTTAGGTGGGAGTATTGGGTATTTGCCTAATTGGATTGCTTTTCTCGAGCTTCAGTGTGACCAACACAGCAGAAAGGTACAAATGTTGATGCGTTTATCTGATTTTGGTGAGTTCTGGGTTCATCTATAGCTTTCAAATGTCAAGAACTCACCGAAAATAAGGAGATGGATCGATACCCACAAATCAAAAATACTATTTGATGGAGATGAACCCAAACTCTGCCTTATTCTTCCTTGGTGTAGTTGCATGATCAAACCCCAACCGGGTCTCGATCCAATCTCCCAAGAAAGACACATTGTAGCCTCTAGATCATCGCCTGGTGAGCACTATAGGTGTGGGAGTGTGTTTTTTTTTTTTTAGAGGCATGTTTGATCTTTCATGGGTTGTGTTTTTATAAGAAACTTGTTTAAGAACGGCAAAATATAAGGTGGGTAACGAAATGATAACAGAGTGAAGCACATGTGGGTAAGGTGTCAAAAATGAAACCACGAGTAGGTAAATTAAATTTAGGGCAAACCACGGTGGGGTAAAGTGTAATTCCTCCCTTTTTTTAATCTTTCACTCTCCACTCCATCTGAAGTACTTTTGAACTTGGTTGACTATTTTAACAAACACAAACCATTTTCCCTCAAAATTTTCCATTCCTCCAATCGGGTTCAAATCCTCTCTCTCTCTCTCTCTCTCTCTCTCTCTCTCTCTCTCTCTCTCTCTCTCTCTCTCTCTCTCTCCAATTCATTTATCTTCCTATACATACCTAACCAAGTGAAAATGCTGACTCACTCTTGTCATTTTGACTTTTGAGTGAGACTTCATTTGTTGGCTTCACTAGAGTTTGATCTATAAGCTATGATATTGATTGAATGAATCTTATAATGATGCTCTCTCTCTCTCTCCAATTCATTTCTCTTCCTATACATACCTAACCAAGTGAAAATGCTAGCTCACTCTTGTCATTTTGACTTTTGAGTGAGACTTCATTTGTTGGCTTTTCTAGAGTTTGATCTATAAGCTATGATATTGATTGAACGAATCTTATAATGATGATGCTCTCTCTCTCTCTCTCTCTCTCTCTCTCTCTCTCTCTCTCTCTCTCTCTCTCTCTCTCCAATTCATTTCTCTTCCTATACATACCTAACCAAGTGAAAATGCTGGCTCACTCTTGTCATTTTGACTTTTGAGTGAGACTTCATTTGTTGGCTTTACTATAGTTTGATCTATAAGCTATGATATTGATTGAACAAATCTTATAATGATGTGGATCGTTTTTGTGCAAAAGCCCAAAAGCTAGAACCAACCTACCTATAGTTAAATATTAAAACTACAGCGAGGCTGTTGACAAAACGATGTGTTTTTATTTTTATATTTTTGGAAATATTGTTCTGAGGATGTTGAGAGAGACATTGTTTTAAGGAAGTTTGGATTTTGGCTAAATGGAAAAGTGTTTTTTTTTTTCTCCTTTTCTTTTTGTTGTATGGTTGCTAAGAAGTAGTTAGGTGTAAAGATGGCTAAATATTTAATAAAAAATTTAAATTTAAAATGTTCAACTTTTTTATTAATTATTTTGGATTTTTTAATTTATTAAACTTTAAAATACCAAAATGTCCTTGTATTTTATGTGACTAACAGAGTAGTTTTAACAAAAGGACTACCTTGACCTTGAGTAACTAATAGTAACTATTAAAGTTAGAGAATTTTATTAAATTTTAGGCAAAATTAGAATGTGTAATTTGTTCCCATTAAAAAAAAAATGTAATTCCCCCTAAAAAAAAAAGAGTTTAATTTGCAATTCAGCAATAAATTTTGAGTTTGAGAACTATTCTGCCGTCTTTGTCAAAAAAATAAGGAAAGAATTGTACCATTCCGGGAAAAAAGAGGGTGGAGAGAATTGCACTAGATAACAACAAAGGAAAATTCTAAAAAAAAAATCAATAATAATAAAGGTGAAATACACAAGCTATTGCACACAAAATAATATGTACAATGGTTTTTTAAACTAAGATCGTAATCTGAAATCATAATTTCAATTTTAAAAAATTTTACACGTAACTTTCTGTGTAACAAGAGCTCCGTGTAATAGTCATTACTCATAATAATGTTATACTAGTATTCACATTTGACAAAAAATAAATAAATTAAAAATTATCTATTTTAACATAAGAACCTATTTTTTTTCTATTTTACACGACCACTTTTCAAAAACATCCGCATCAAATTATCTTTTTTATATTATAACATTTCATTAAAATATTATTTTGTTATCAAATTCATATAACTCTCTCAAATCATCTCTCTTTGTGTATATGCATAAAAAAAAGTATTAAAAAAATTCATCAAAAAAAAAAGTATTAAAAAAAATTTACATGTGAATAATAACCATTTATATTTATATGACTATTATAACAATAATGTAAGTTTACATGAACCAACGTCGGTGATTTTTGAAGTAAGATGTGTAAAATTTGGCCAAATTGCTGTTATACATAAATTTACTATAGTGAGTGGCATCTTTCGATTTTTTTTTTTTTTTTTTGCTGAATGAGTGGCATCTTTCTTTTTAAACGTCTTCACAGCCAATCAAATATTGATTTCATAAAGTAATGTCCAGCCACTTGATTAGAAATTGCAAAGGCCTACTGCTTTTCTGACTTAGTGCCTTCAATCTTAATCTAACCATAAAGCTGAAGCATATATGCTCTTAAAGTTTCATGTGCCAAGACAAAATATAATAATAAAATTAAGCATCAAAACCTTCTTTACTCCCACGAATTAATTAGCAAGTTGGTCAATTAGGAATTCTGTACAAGGAATCATGGATTCTCTTTTGTCCAAGGAGGGAGAGGAGTCATCTCCTTGGAGTCCGGCGCTTAGTTTCTGTTTCTGGTTTGGCTTTGCTTTTTTTGTGATAAAGTCATGCCTTTGCAAAAGAAAAAAACCACACCAGGAAGCAAAAACCAACATGGCATCATCCACAATAAGAGCGGTGGAAAAAATACTCTCCTACAGGTTCAAGAACAAGGCGCTTCTAGAAGAGGCACTCACACACCCCTCCTACTACAACAACAACAACGGCGAGTCGTCTAGGTCGTACCAGCGGCTCGAGTTCGTAGGTGACACGGTGCTGGGACTGGCCCTGAGCGAATACTTGTACCTGGAATACCCCAGCCTCGACCCAGGACAACTCTCGCCCCTACATCACGCCAACATCAGCAACGAGAAACTCGCGAGGGTCGCCGTCCGCCACCATCTATACAGCTACATCAGGCACAACATTAGGGACTTCCGGAGTAAGGTCTAACAAAATCATCTCACTTTATTTCTTTTTCTTTTTTTCTTTATACAATTATTGGTTTACATTTACTTATAGATAAGTGTGTAAAACTGTGTAATACGGTTTTTCAATAATAAACACTACTTAAAATATATATATATATATATATATATATATATATATATATATATATATTAGAACTAAATTTTATAAGGTAGGGCACGAGAAAAGTGTATTCTGACTTATGTGTAGAATTATAAGGAATTTATTATCAAAAAAGTCTTTTTTTTTTTTGTTTTTTGAGAAAAAAACACACACATATAAAAGAAGGAAAAAGGTTCTAATAAGGAATTTATTATCAAAACAAAAGAGTCTTTTGTTTGTCAATAGTTTTACTTTTTAGTGAGGTTTTTATTTAATTTTTTTATATCACTAGAATTATAAGGAATGTATTATTTTTGGAACGTTGACACGTTGTCTCTAATTCTATGTAAATATTTTATTATGACAATGGATGCTTATATTTTTATGATAAAAAAGCAGTGAATCGAAGGTACCCTTTGATTTGTGAATTTCAGTTAGCTCAACTGATAAAGTCTCTGATTATTGTATAAAAGATTTGGAATTTAATCCCTGCCTACACCAAAAACTGATTGGTGTCTTAGTCTGATGATAAAGAGTTACCATCAGAAACAGACGCCATAAGTTGAAACTCTCTAAAATTAAAAATAAATAAATAAATAAGAAAGGCACCCTTTGATTTTGAATGCAAATAAACATTGCATGTTATATTATGCTTTTAAGAGTTTATAATTAGAGTTGTGCTTGTTATACACAATGTGTGTAAATACATGCACTGTGTTGTTATAATTTGAAAACGTAACTCTACAATGTGTTTTACAAGATTTTCCCTTATAATTAATTGCTCTGGTGTGGATCTGTATATTTTGGACTTGTCTTTGGTTAAAAAATTTGTTCAGAATTTGAACAAAGATCTACGCAAATGGTTTTTTGTTTGTGTTACTTCTATAGGTTCAAAAGTTTGCTGATGCAGTCAATCAGGAAGACGATATGGTTTTATACGGGTCAATTAAAGCCCCAAAGATTCTTGCTGACATTGTAGAGTCTTTAGCAGCAGCTATATATGTTGATCTCGAATTCGACCTGCAAAAATTATGGGTGGTGTGTATTTAACTTTCCTTTTCTTATTTGGCAAAAATGATTTGTCTTTTTTCTTTTCTTGTTTTGGACTTTTAGGGTGTGTTTGGTACATGTTTTCAAATAACAATTTTTAGTTTTTAAACAACATTAAACGTATTTCTATATACTTTTTCACCTACACGTATTTCTACACATATTTTCAAACAACAATTTTCAGTTTTTAAGTGCATGTACCAAACACCCCCTTAGTCTCTATCTCTCTGTTGATATAGAATTCATCATTGGTTGTTTTATACTTGAAGATCTTTATGGATCTCCTGAAACCTATTGTCACACCTGAAGTCTTGCAACAACAACCCCATCCTGTTACAACATTGTATGACCAGTATCAACAGCAGGGGAGGGAAGTTGACATTAAGAACACGAGCATTGGGGCAAAGAATATTGCTAGTGTATATGTCGATGGTGCATTTTTTGCCTCAGATTCATCTGATGATATGGACACTGCAAGGCGTAATGCAGCAGAGCTAGCTTTGCGCAAATTATCGAAATCTATGCCCACTAACCTTAGGAGGTTAGATTTTTCTTTTGGGCTCAACAAGTCATTTGAGATTGAAGGAGCAAAGCAAAAGTTACACGAGGTTTGTCAGAAGAAAAGGTGGACTATGCCTCGTTACAGGTATGAGCTTCTTTTTCATGAGTAGTGAAGAATTATGTATATTATACACATTCTGTAACACACGTACACACACAAACTGCATAAAAATCATGACTTTAAATCACGATTTTCAATTGGAAACTATGACTTCAAGTCACAATTTCTTTATAGTTTGAATATGTGTAATAAACACCACCCTTTTTCAAATTCTCACGTTCCTATCTATCTTGTAAGATATTGAATTGAAATGTACATTTGCTATAACTTTCAGCATTGAGAAGGAAGAGGGTCCATCAAACGACAAGAAATATGTATGCTCTGTTCAAATAGCAACTGAAGATGGTGGTTTGTTTATGGCGGGAGAAGAAAAGTCAAGAGTAAAGGAAGCAGAAAATTCTGCGGCTTCATGTCTTATCCGTGCCTTATTAGACTCTAATATAATATAATATAATTTTTTTTTTGAGGAAAAAATATAATATATATAATAATGTATTAAAGTATGGGAGCTGCGTCATAAACTTCTTTTGTTGTTTCCTTTCAAAATAAAAAAAAAAAAAAAAAAAAAACTTCTTTTGTTGTTTTTTTTGGAATCCACCGCCTGTGTTGGATAGTGTACTAACTCATGATAAAGCTAATGTGTTTTGTAACAGAATAGTTAATTTCTAGTTTAACGCAATTTCATGGTTTACCAAAAAAAAAAATGTATTAAAGTAGAAGCCTCACCTAATCTTCTGCCATGTGTCATGATTGTCGAGCTTATACAGATAGATACCGGTTGTATCTATTTAGATGATTTGGACAAACAAAGCCACATGGAGCACAATAATTTGTCCATGTCAATTTTATCTACCTCGTGTCTATCAGGTGTCAATAATAAATGGATATTTATAAATTCCTAAATAAATATGTGCTTAAAATAGTGTCAGTTGTATTCTTTGATTCAACTTATTGTTTTGTTTGTTTCAACATTAATATTTTCTAAAAAATTGTTCATTTTTCAATAAACATTTTCTGAAAAATTATTTCATTTTCCGATGTTTGGTAACAACCTTAAAAATGAGCTTGAGAATGTTTTCTGATGTTGGGTATGCAATTTTATATATATATATATATATATATATATATATATATATATATATATATTTATTGAATAATTTAAAACATGTGTATTAGGTAAACCAACTAATGGTATCAATATAAATAAATAACCAAAGAATGAATTTGGTTTTCATACTAAAATTTTGACAATAGATACAATCAAAATTAGTTGTCAAAAACTTTTAATTGTCTACTCTTTTTGCTAGTAAACTAATTGTTTTCTATGGTCAATCACAAGTCTTCAATATTACTCTTAATTATGTATTTGTATAATGTATGTTGTATTTGCATAATATTTCATCACTGCATAATATCTACATAATGTATTTGCCAACAAATGCAACTAACCTAAACAATTTTGTTCATTATATAACAATATTATTAATTTACTGTAAAGATTATCTCATGTAAAAGCAATTTAGAGCAATATAGGCACTGTGTTTAAAGTTTTCATCTTTTACTTCTTTCATTCTTTCTTCTTCTTATTTATTATTATTTTTTTTTTGGCACTTTTATGTGCGAAAATAAGTAACTTTTGCTTGAAATCTATCAAACCGAAAATTTCTTAGAGAAAAAAAAAATCAAGCTTGAAATTCAAATAAAAATATATATGATTAGATAAAAAGTGAGAGCTTACCATGAGAGAGAAGAAACCAAAAAATTATGTTTCCTACAGCTATAAAAAAATATAATATTTATAGGAGATGCAACGTGTGTGAGAGAGATTGTTTCCCAAAAAAAATTTTTGGAAAACAACCTGTAAAAAATAAGACTTATTTTTATTAGGGTTTTCCGTTGACTAGAGATTGTTTTTCATTGATTATTATTATTATTATTATTATTATTATTATATTGGTTACCAAACAATGGAAAATGTGGAAAACTATCTTTACTGAAGGTTTTCCAGAGTAACAAACAGAGCGAGATGTTGTTTTTGCACAAAAGATTCCGTTTGTCTAGATAGCATTGGTTTTTAAACTTCTTTATGTGGATGAAAATATATTGCTTTGATGCTGACTACTTTCCCTTCTAATTGGTAATATTTGAGAATTTGCTATGTTTCTTAGTAGTATGCAAGTCAAGGAATATAAGAGTTGGGACTGCAAGTGGAAATGCCCTCCCAAAGAATGAGAAATTATAAGGTCCTCATGGTGGACAAGTGACATGGTTCACCATTCCATTAAAAGACTCCCACTTGTTTAAAATTGATAAGTTACAATTTTTTTAAAAACAAAAACTGATTACTGACTCAACAATTTTAAACAAGTGAGAGTTTTTTAGTAGAATTGTGGACAAGTGGCGTGATTTACCATGAGGACTATATAATTTCTCCTAAAGAACCCATTCAATATTAACTAACATGTAATTTATCCACCATTTTCTAAATAAACTCTACCAAATAAACACTCCATCTCAAATCTTTTTTGCCTTCTCAACTCTCAAGATGCTAACAAATTTAATACGCACCCTTACCAAAAAAAAAAAAAAAAAGGCTAACCTCTTTCTCCTACACCCACTTGATGCACACCTATTGATTTTATAGTGAAAATTAGCACCATTCATAGGTGATTTGTATTTTAGGCAAAAATGATATAACATATGAACATGTTCTATTACAAAATAAATTGAAACAGTAGTAATTTATCAAAGTTTTAATGGATCCATTGCTTGAAAGTTGAATCATGCTTGCTTTGGAACTAAAAGTTCAAGATTTGATTTCTTTTATCTCAGAAAAAGTGCAACAAAATAGATATTGAGTAAGGAACATTATTAGAATTACTAAATGATTGCAATTGGTTTAGAATCTTTAGATGGAGTTTTCAAGATTCAGATGCATGCATAAGCTCCCACTTTGATAGTCTAATAGCAAAATATTTCCCATATATATTGTGATGTTCTATGAGCAAAGATGGGGAATAACCCCTTCTATGCTTGGTGGACTATTCACAAGAGGACTCAATGATCTCAGTAATAAGGGAAAAAATTGGCCTTTGCCATTTTTAAAAAAACAATCTAGCATTTTGCCCCATTTTCCAAACTAATTAAAGAAATGCCCCTCTTTTGAAACTCAATTTTCTCAAAATCGAGTTAAGCCCTATAGTGGCGTTTTTAAGGAGCCTATAGTGACGTTTTAAGGACATATAGTGACATTTTGAAACTCGAGCACCTTGAAATCGAGTTATAGGCAAAAAAAGAAAAAAAAATTGCATGTAATTCGACTTCATGGAGATCGAGTTAGAAAACACCACTATAGGTCCTTAAAACGTCACTATAGGATCCTTAAAATGCCACTATAGGACTCCAAAATTTTTTTTTTTTTTTACAACTCGATTTTGAGAAAATCAAGTTTCAAAAAATGGGCATTTCTCTAATTAGTTTGGGAAATGAGGCAAAATGCTGAATTTTTTTTTTTTGAAAGGGGCATTTGCCCATTTTCTCCCAATAATAAGGTGACCAATGAACTTGCACAATAATCAATATACCAAAAGAAGTGAGGAGACAAGGAACTGGTTAGGGGTAGAACCTATTAGTGTATGAAAGACAACAAAATGTGTTGTACTTGTACCTCTCAAGTCACGCTCTACTTGATTAAGTTGTTGTTCATTACTTATCTTTTTTGAAGAAGAAATACACTAATTCATTGAAAAAAATAGAGTAACTCATTTTCGAGTTATTGAAAATCAATGATGTAGAAACGTTTATTTTTAATCTTCAAACCATTATAAATGTATCAAATTAGTCACTTCACGTTAATAAGATTTGCTTACATTGCAAATTCCAACAAAGTGACGTGATATTTCATTATTGCAGCAAAGTTTTTTTTTTTTCAGAAAAAAAAAAAAAAAAAAAAAAAAAAAAAAAGCTAAACTTGTTATAACAATCTTTTGAAGTTACTTATCAAAAAAAAAAAAAATCCTTTTGGAGAGAGAGAGAGAGAGAGAGCTCAATATCACATTATCACTTGTTTAAAGTAAATCCCACAATAAATTCCTATTGTAAGGATCTCAAAATCTTACAGCCCAAGCCCACTTAAAACAGTAAGATTGTACAGTTCAACTTTGGCCCAAATCAATGAATTTATAAGAGAGGGGATCAAACAACAAGAGAGGGCCTTGCTCATGGATTAGAATAAGGAAGAAAAACTTGATATGATAAAATATGTAGGTAAATGCCTTAATACAAGTACGCTCGAGGAGGCCGCTAATACAAAGAATAATGCATTGTTCATTCTCTTCTTTCAGTGTTCTTATTCTACCTCTTCCTTTTTATGATATTTTTCTAGCTAGCCTCCTCATTTCTCGAAACTTTCTTTTTCTTATATACTCTCCCCTACTTTCATCTTAACCCCCCATCTTTACCTAACAAGGTTCTCGGTGTGACACCTGCCCCTTTAAACATCTGATGAAGGTAGTAGGAGTCGCTTAACTGTGAATTACATTATTCAGGTCACTTCCTCATCGGCGCCACCATCTAATGCGGAGGTAACACACTACTTCTTGCTAAAAACTTCCCCTACATTCATGATTTTCTCTCCTTAGCCAGCCCTTCCCACCTAAAGCTCCTAAGAATCTTTTGTCTCTTCTTCCCTTCTCCTCGTGTGAATTCACTCCTTGGGTACGTGATGCCCCAACACCAGCGCTAACAGTTCAACAATCCCTTCCTCGATCCTCGAGCCCCAACAATAGCCCTCTAAAACTTTGCTATTAATTCTGAGATAAAAGCAAGGTTTTAGTTACATGACCGAGCCTTGTACGTGACATATGCGTTCCCACGTGGTAACTAGGGTTGTCCACACCCACCCGTGACCCGCAAAACCCGTCCGATCCAGAGCTACCCGAACCAAAACCGTCCGACCCGAGGAGAGAGGTGGTCGGCAGCGGGTCTTAAAGGTTCAAAACTGATGCCGACGGGTCGAATGGCGGATCTCCTTCTCCAAAAATCGAGCCACCCAATCCAACCGACTAAAGGTCAGATCTACCTCAATCCAAATAAAAACATACTGATTTTCGCTCGGATCTCCTTATTTTCGCTCATATCCAGCTACGATTTCTTGGGTTTCACTTAAATAAAGCACAGATCTGGTGAGTTTTTCTCAAATCCAACGAAAATCTGGTAATTTTTTGCTAAGATCGAGTGTTTTGGCTCAAATCCGGCAAAGATATGGTGTTATTTTGCTCAAATCGAGTGTTTTGGCTCAAATCCGATGAAGATCCGACTAAAAAACATGTAGTTGCCGCCGATTTGAACCTTTGGCAGCATATTTTCAACTTCGACCGACCCGACCGCCGACCAATCGAGTCCAATTTGACTTGACCCGTGGGTTTTTGCGGTCGGCGGCGGGTCTTCTCGTCGGAAACCCAATGTCATCGGGTCGATCGTGGGTTGGGCATAAACCCCACCCGAACCGACCCGTGGACACCCCTAGTGGTAACGTCCTTTCACTTGTCTCCAGCACACTCTTGACGCTTCGGTATCCACGATTTCACATTTATGGCGTCGGGCGGCTGCTTGTCCCCCACGTTCTACGATGCATTGAGGATCCTACAGTCCTCGTTTTCTCTCATATATGAGCAGGAAAATTACCGCTCATTTTTTACCCCTATAAAAGGAGAGCTTGGGGCTGGCTGGAGCTCATTTACGCATTTGTCAATTTGAGTTCAAGCAAAATTTGCCCGAGGAGAGATTCTTTTATCACTCATAGGTGTGTTCAAATCCACAGTCTTTTGCACAAGTTTGTATTTATTATACCATAAATTCCATAGGTAGATTCGCTAGATTAGTAGACAATCCCGAAGGTATGGCTGCCTTTAGGACTCAATATAGGATCCCCAACAATGTTGAACTCCAACATTATGAACTGGGTGAATGGTTGGTCATGAACAGACCTCCTGGCTTCGTAGTTATTCTAATGATCGCCTTCATAGAAGGCAGGATGGAAATCCCTATGGGAAGGGTCACGAGAGACTTCCTAATAAATTATAGGCTAACCCCGACCCAATACTCCCCAAACGTCTTTAGGGTCCTCGGGTGTGTAGACATGATAAACCGAAAAATGGGGACCAACCTTACATGGCACGATGTAAATTGGGTATACAACTGCCAAAAGGGAGAAAAGACTAAATACTACATTAAGTGTAGAGACCCTACCGTTAGGTTAATCTCCTGGCATGATGGATTGCACTGTCCCATCCAAGAAGGGAAACGAGGTAGGGTTCCCACTGACCATAGATACGCATAGGACCTTTCCTAATCTTTATAAGGTTTTTCTTTTATTTGATTTATAACTCCTATTGTTTCCTCAATGACAGACGAGTACCACACCACCCCATCCAAGCATCTCGTGAACTTTGCTAATATAAACCGGATCCTTAAGTCAGAGATTTTTCTGCATACGGATGGTCGGTTTCAAGCGGTGCATGTCATCCTCGGATTCAAACCCCTTTCAAAACGCTTCCAAAGCTCGAAGTACGTCATCAAAGCTAAGGATGCACAACTAGCTTTAATTGACGTTGATGTCCTCGGCTTCCTACTAGCCGAGCCTCCTTCAATCGGAACCTAAGATGCTCAATATCCAACTCCACTCGCAACGAAACTCCTCTACTCCCAGGAACCTTCCATTCCCTCAGACGAAGAAGCTATGGAGCCCACACCAAAACCTGTCCAGCAAGAAGTAATGGATAAAGACTTCGAGGTCTTCTACTAACAAGAAGACCCCGAGGACGCTCCTAGCACCTCACACCATCCTCTACGCCTCGCCTAAGTCAACTCCAACCAAGAGGGGACTAACATTCTAGAGGGAATGGGTTTCGAAGAGAAGACCTCGGATTTCCTTGCTTTACTAGCGGCCCATACTAGGGGCTCTTCTCTAGCTATCCCTATGGTGCCCCGACTACCCACTCTCCGCTCCGATGTGCGCAATTTTTATTGATGCTTCTGATAAGAAAAGGAAGAGGGGCCAAGGAGGTAAAGGCACTAAAGGTGCCGAGGAAGGAGAAGTCACCCACTCCTCCCACCAACCCCAAAGAAAAGGAAGCCCGAACAATGAGGGGCTAATAGAAGAAAAGCACATCTTTTGGGACCTCAAAAGAACTCGAGGGGGACCGGCCACCCAAGCCTTCTGTTTGGAGACCCTCCTTCACGCCAAGCTTTGGCGATCCTGTGATGGATGATGCCAACCTGAGGATCATCGAAAAGGCGCTTTAGGCCTTATGGCGGAATGTCCGGAGAAAGCTCTCTGCTTTCCTGAGGACATGCAAGAGCTCAAGTCCTTTAGAAAACGCGAAGTCTTCTTATCGCTGAAACGAGACTTAGTGAAGGTACATGATCACCTTCTCTCTCTTTTTTTTCTTTTTTTTTTTTTGAAAAAAAAGTAAGATAATATATGTACGAACACTAATTGGTATCAATCTTGCAGTCTATCCAAGCTACCTTTATGGTCGAGGAATGGGTGGACCACGCTTTGGACTAGGCTAGGCGGGCTGAGGGCAAGCTAACAACAACTGAAAAGGCCCGAGCTAAGGTGGACAAAAAGCTTAAGGAAACCCTTGCCCAACTGACCGAGGTTGAAAAGGCTCAGAAAAATGCTAAAGCTACCCTGAACAACTTTGAAAAACAAGCTACAGAGTGCCCGGAGACCCGAAGGAAGGTCGAAAATAAGCTAGCACTAAACATGGTGGAGCTGAAACAGCTGCAGAAACAGTTGAAGGCCAAGGATGCTTTGAAGGCTAAGGCCGAGCAAGCGGCCTATAATGTGGGCATGACTAAGATGGCAAAAAGTCTAACCGCCCAACTCAAGGATGTTGCTCGAGCCTTCTACCTAGAAGTATGGGGTCAAGCATTGAATGCAGCTAGGATCGGCATTGAGTTAGAGCTCGGGGCTCTTGACAAGGTCTACTATCCTCCACCCCTGCCCTTGGCCCCCAATCTTTCCCAACCTTCAACTGACCTCAGCCAAGCCCCTACTTCTTCCTTGACCCAGCTTGCCACCACCCCATCTGCCACACCAGCTAAGGACTAAGAGAAAGAGCAGCCATCTCCAACAAAGGTGGATGTGGAGGCGAAAGAGACAGTTGAAGTGGCCTAGTTGAAAAGGAAAAAGAAAGAGAAGGAACAAGAAAAGAAGGGAAGGAAAGAAAAAGAAGCCTCTACATAGCATAGCTTTAGACTTAGAAGCTAATAGCTAACTTTGTAATTTGGCTTAAATCTAGTTGATGCCCTCTTTTTCTTCCTATTGTACTTCAATTCTCAAAATTTAATGAAAAAAAGTTAAACTTTAGTTTTTGCTCTTCCATCTGTTTAACTTTTACTTGTTAGCTTGCATTTCATGTTATTTCCTTTTCCTTGTGACAATTGCACCACACTAACTTGTGATTAACTTACTCAACACTTCTTATCTCTCTATTTAATCTGGAACGACTTATAAGACAATTACTAGACTAAGTCATAGAACTTAATAAAAATGTGAATCAAAACTTACCTTAAGTTGGACTTGGAATCCCAAAGCATACCCATTTGCACTAATCCTAAAACCCAAGGAAGTACTCAAACTTCTTAACTTCACTCTTTACTTAAGCGACTTCTGTAAAGACCAATTCATTTGTGATTTGTGACCCAATGAGCCATATTAAACCTAGATCCTAGCCAACACTTAGAAGTTTTTTTTTCTAAAATTGTTAATTTACCCAAGGCTTGTGACTCGAGGAGTTGAACAAGGCCGAGGTTCTGTTTAACACTTAGAACTTTTCCATACAAGGTTAATTTACCCAAGGCTTGTGACCCGAGGAGTCGAATAAGACCGAGGTTCTGTTTAACACTTAGAACTTTTCCATACATAATGATTACCTCAACAAACGCATCCATAATGAAGCGCAAATAAACCTAACATGAATAACAAAAAAGTTCATAGCATTAATAATAATAATAACGCCGCAAATTATTTAAATTCTAAGGACAAGGAATTACACTTTCATCCAAGTCTTCTAAGTAATAAGCCCCAATGCCAGCCACTGAAGTTATCATGTATGGCCCCTCCCGATTAGCCCCCAACTTTCCCTAGGCGGGGTTCTTTGCTGTTCCCACCACCTTTCTCAAAACCAAATCTCCTGGAGCTAAAGGCCTTAACCTTACTCCCTTATCATACCCCTGCTTAAGTCTTTGTTGGTAATGTGTCATTTTTATCATGGCCACTTCTCTCATTTCCTCGGCCAAATCCAAGCTGTCTAATAGCAGATGGTTATTTTCCTCAACACCGAACTGATTAGTTCTTAGGGTAAGGAACCTTGACTCAAGAGGGATTACTGCTTCTACCCCATTGGTCATTGAGAAAGGAGTTTCTCTAGTTGATCTCCAAGGTGTAGCACGATAGGTCTACAATATAGGGGGCGATTCGTCCACCCATTTCCCTTTTGCACATCTAGCCTCTTCTTCAACCCGGACACTATGACCATATTAGTAACCTCGACCTGGCCATTTCCTTGAAGGTAAGCAGGTGTAGAATACCTGTTCCTAATCCCCAACTCCCCACAATATCTTCTAAAGGCCTTACTATCAAACTGAAGCCCATTATCCGAGATCAATGTATGTGGGACTCCAAACCTAGTGATGATATTCCTCTAAATAAACCTTTTGGCATCCACGTCCCTGATATTAGCAAGTGGCTCAGCTTCTACCCACTTGGTAAAATAATCTATCCCGACGAAGAGTCACCTTCAGTTCCTTATAGCTCGGGGAAATAGTCCCACTATGTCCAAGCCCCACTAAGCAAATGGCCAAGGGCTAGAAAGTGGATTTAAGACTCCCCCTAGTTGATGAATATTTGGGACATATTTTTGACATTGGTCACACTTCCTCATATAATCCTGAGATGTTTTCTGCATGCTCGGCCAACAATATCCCTAGGTGAGGGCTCTGTGGGCCAAAGATCTTCCTCCCGTGTGACTCCCACATATCCCCTCATGTAATTCTTCCAATAAGGGCTCCACTGCTTCAGGATGCACACACAATAAATACAGCCCCTAAGTAAGAGCATTTGTACAACTTTTGTTCTTTAAATAGCCAATAACATGGAACCTTCCTATGCACCTTTTCGGCCTTTCCATTGTCTTCGGGCAACAAACTCTATTTTAAAAAGGATACCAAAAGGTCCATCTAGCTCGCCCCAACTTGGATGCTATGCACTCCAGCCAAGGGCCTCTTCGTAAGACTAGAATTAGTCATATCTTCAATAATAACAATCCGAGGAAGACTTGACCCTAAAGAAGTTGCCATCATCACTAAAGAGTCGGCATGGGAGTTCTGTCCCCTAGGGATTTGCTTTAAAACAAAGTTCCTAAATTGGGCCCAAGCTTGCTTTACTTTAGCAAGATATCCTTACATCCTCTCATCTCGAGCCTCAAACTCCCCATTGACCTAGCCTACCACCAACCGAGAATCAGAATATAACTTTACCACTTCTCCTCTTAGCTCACTAACCATTGCCATTCCAAGTAGCAGAGTTTCGTACTCAGCCTCATTGTTGGTGGCTAGGAAACCCAATTATAATGATTTCTCCATTACCGACTTCTCGGGAGTGATCAACACAATCCCTATTCCTACTCCTTTTCGGTTAGCTGCACCATCGGTGTAAACTTCCCAAGGGGGAATAACCAAGGCCGAGGTGGTCATAACACCTAATGCTTTTTCTTCCTCACTTACTGTACCCTCGGTGAATTCCACCACAAAGTCAGCTAAAACTTACCTTTTTATAGCAGTCCGAGGCATGTACTTGACATCATATGCACCCCGCATGGTTCCCCATTTAGCAATTCTGCTTGTATAGTCCGATTTTCATAAAAGAGATTGTAAAGGGAGTTGGGTTAGCACCACCACGGTGTGAGCCTGAAAGTAATGAGGAAGCTTCCTAGTGGCATGCATAATGGCCAAAACTACCTTCTCCATGGGGTAAATAACGTGTCTCACCCTCCTACAAGGACTTACCGACATAATAGACAAGCTTTTGGACCCCATCCTTATTCCTAACCAAGACCAGACTGACAGCATAATTTGTAACTGCCAAATACACATATAGCACCTCCTCCTTCTCGGGCCTAGAGAGGATTGAGGGGCTTGACAAATATTGCTTGAGCTCCTCAAAGGCCACTACACACTCTTCAATCCAATGAAAGTCCTTCCACTTATGAAGAAGCTAGAAAAAAGGACGACACCTGTCTACCAAGCGAGAAACGAACCTATTTAAAGCCACTGCCATCCCGGTCAATTTCTGCACTTCCTTGGGGTTCCAAGAAGGATGCAAGTTGTTAATAGCCTTTATTTGATTGGGATTGACTTCAATTTCTCGGTGTGTTATCATGTCACCCAGAAATTTTCCTAAGATAACCCCAAAAGAACATTTAGATGTGTTCAAGCGTAACTTATGCTCCCTTAACACCGAGAATACTTCCCCCAAGTCTACCAAATGTTCCTCAACTTACCTGCTCTTCACCACCATATCATCTATGTACACCTCCACATTCCTCCCAATTTGGGACTCAAACATCCACGTCACCATTCTCTGATAAGTGGACCCTGCATTCTTAAAGCCAAAAGGCATCATATGATAATGGTAGTTCCCATTAGGGGCACGAAAAGCAGCCTTTTCTTGATCAGACAATGATAAAGGTATTTGATAATACCTCTGGAAGGCATCAAAAAACTCATCCGAGGATGCCTCACTGTTGCATCCACCAATTGATCAATCTGAGGAATGGGATAAGGGTCTTTCGAGCAAACCTTATTCAAATCAGTGAAATCTACACACACACGCCACTTTTCGTTCTTCTTCTTCACTACCATAGTGTTAGGCAACCACTCAGAGTAAAAAATCTTTTTGATTGCCCCAGCCTATTTCAACTTGTTTACTTCTACCCTTATTGCCTCAACATGCTCTTTTGATGAACACCGAGGAGGTTGCTTACGTGGTGTAGCATCGGGATTCAAGTTCAATTGATAACATATAAACTCAAGATCAATCCCTGGTACATCATAAGTGCTCCAGGCAAATACATCTATGTTGACTTCTAAAAACTTCACCAATTCAGCCTTTTCCAATGGTGGCAACTGGGACCCCACTTGAAAATATATCTCTTCCTCTTGCCCTATTATCACCCTTTCTAACTCCTCGGATAACTCTCCACACGTCTCGGCCTCCAATCTTCCTAGAGGACCCTTTAGTTGCTATAGGATTTTCTCTTTTTCCACCATAATAGGATCCACAGGATGCTGTGTGATCGCCGATACCAAACATTGCCTAGCCATTGCCTAGCTACCGACCAGCTCCCCCACTCTTCCTTGCGTGGGATACTTGACTTTCGGATGCGGGGTTGAAGACATCGTACCCATAGCATAAAGCCAAGGTCCGGCCAAGATAGCCGTGTATGGGGAATAAGCTTCTACAACAATAAAGTTGACCTGCACCTCCTCGTCCCTAACTTGCACGAGTAACCTTATCATTCCATGGGGGATTACCATCCTCCTGTCAAAACCCACCAATGGTGAATCATACCTTTCCGGATCTTCGGATTTTAAATTTAACCCCTTATACAAATCGGGATACATGATCTCTGCTCCACTGCCTTAGTCAACTTACACTCTCTTTACGTCATAGTCATCAATCCTTATGGTGACTACTAGAGCATCATCATGAGGCCGGAATGTTCCCTCCTTATCTTCTTCAAAAAAACCTAAGATAGGGGTGGCCAACACCTTAGCTCTTTTAGGAGCCTGAACCCTATCCTCTAAATCAAGGCCCCTAACCACGGACATGACCTTAGTACTCGTCCCAACATCACCCCTTAGCTTGGCAAAGATTACGTTAATAGTGCCCAATGCTGGCCAAGGAGCGCCATTCTGTGAAATCCAGCTCCCGAGTGCCCTATCTCGCCCTATAGGCGGATGCAAGAACTGATTGAGCTTCCCTACCTTCACCAATTGATTTAGATGAGCACGCAGAGTCCTGCAGTCCTCGATCGCATGCCCTCTATATCGATGATAATGGCAATAGAGGCTTTGATTCCTCCCGGATGAATCCCCACCCATCTTATTAGGCCATTTAAAGTATAGTTCATTTTTTATTTTTTCTAGTATCTGATAAATTGGCTCTTTAAATAGCGAATTAACCACTTGAGCCCCCATGGATGGCGCCTGGTTGGGAAAATCCCTCATGGGACGATTATTGTTATATCCTCCTCCCCAAGGATCCCTCTTTTCCAGGAACATCTTAGCCTTATCCTTTCCCTGTACCTAATCTTCCTCTACTCGCTTGTATTCATCTATGCGATCCATGAGCTGACGCATATTCAGAGCAGACTTCATCATTAAGGACTTCATCATTAAGGACTTCCTCAACTCATGCTCCGCAAGGACCCCAACTTTAAAGGTTCTCACTACCACATCACAAAGTCTCCATCTATTTCATTATATGTTTCCCAATATCTATCCGAGTAAGTCTTAAGGGTCTCTCCTTCCTTTATCGTCATGGACAAAAGAGAATCTACCGGTTTGGGAACCCTACTACACGTTATAAATCTAGCACCAAATGCCTTTGTGAGCTCTTCAAAAGACCTTATTGACCCCTCCTCCAAGGCATCAAATCAACGCATGGCTACGGGTTCGAGACTGGATGGGAAAACTTTGCACATGAGGGCCTCGTTACTAGTATGAACTGCTATATTTTAATTGAAGTGACTAACGTGCTCCACAGGGTCAGTCCTTCCATTGTAAATGGTGAAGGTTGGTTGAGAAAACCGATGAGGGAGTTTGGCCTTATTAATTCTCCTAACAAAGGATGATTTGGAAATTTGCTCAAGAGCTTTACTCATCACATCATTCCTCATGCCATGGTGAGAAAACCCTTTCTCACGCTTGTTCCTACCATTTTCCAACTTGTCCTAACGTGAAGATGTCGAATATGATTCACTAGATGGAGTTCTGGACCTATAGCGATATGAATGATCCCTGCTTTCCCCTGATCCATCACTTGGTGATGGTAATGGACTCCTTCTATCACGCTCCCTACGTCTCAACTTCCCGCACAGGTGATCTATCTCCTGTTACAACTTCCATGTCTCTTGATCATATGAAACATGACTCCTTGTCCTTGAGTGGCTTCGCTCAAGACGATCTATGTGGTAAGACTCTACCATAACACTTGGCGTACGTTGCTTGTCTCTCCTTTGCTCCAAGTTAACAAATTGGTTCTCTCTTTGTGAGCCAACCGACTCTTCCCTATCCTGGCCTACGTTAGCCATGACTACTTAGGACAAAACCACAACACTTTGATGTTTCTCACAGATGGCGCCAATTGTAAGGACCTCAAAATCTTACAGCCGAAGTCCACTTAAAACAAAGGGATTGTACAGTTCAATTTTGGCCCAAATCAATGAATTTATAAGAGGAAGGATCAAACAACAAGAAAGGGCCTCGCCTAAGGATGAGAATAAGGAAGAAATACTTGATATGATAAAATATGTAGGTAAATGCCTTAATACAAATTCGCCCAAGGAGGTCGCTAATACAAAGAATAATGCACTAGTCATTCTCTTCTTTCAGTGTTCTTGTTCTACCTCTTCCTTTTTGTGATATTTTTCAGTCTGGCCTTCTCATTTCTAGAAACTTTCTTTCTCATATATACTCTCCCCTACTTTCATCTTAACCCTTCATCTTTACCTAACAACATTCTCAGTGTGACACCTGCCCCTTTAAGCATCCGATGAAGGTAGTAGAAGAAGGAGTCTTTCACTATGAATTACACTGTTTAGGTCACTTCCTCATCAATGCAATTGATAAAGTTATTGCCCACCATTTAATGCGGAGGTAACAAACTACTTCTTGCTGGAAACTTCCCCTACATTCATGATTCTCTCTCCTCAACCAGCCCTTCCCACCTAAAACTCCTAAGAATCTTTTGTCTCTTCTCCCCTTCTCCTTGGGTGAATTCACTCCTCGGGTACATGATGCCCCAACACCAACGCTAACAGTTCAACAATCCATTCCTCCGTCCTCGGGCCCCCACACCTATAATCAAGCATTTAAATTAAAATATTACCTAAAGAGAGTATAGCTAAATTAATTATAGGTGATAAAAGTCCAACCAATAATTACATTGGAGTAAATCATTTTGCAGTTATTAAAACCTATCAATTCATTATTTATTATTAAATTAAATGAGTATTTCAAATTTTACTACATTATTAAATTATTAATAACTTGAAATATATGCTAAATAATATATTAGTCAATAATATTTATTTAAATATCAATGATATACAAAAATTTAAATCATTCAAGAACAAATAGATTTAAAGCTTTAAAAACAAAGGTTAAATCCAATGCTCTAATGTACTAGATCTTTACAGTGAAATCATTTCAAAAAGTCTAGATTATTTGAAAAAAAGAAAGAAAGTAAAACTATGTGTTTACTGTGTAGTCTCTAAAATTTGATTTGGATAGTTCTATTTTTGTTTTTAAAATTTTAAATTTCCTTTTCACTTCTCAAAAAATTATCAATGTATCAAATTAGAAATTTCTCAACATTTCTAAAATTTGCTTACATAACAAAATTTCAACAAAGTCAGGGATATTCCATTATAAAACAAAAAATAAATCTAAAAACAAAAATAAAAGTGACCTAAATTATAGGAATTAAATATTTATTATTATTAAAAAAAAAAAAAACTCCTCTGATCACAACCGTACATACGATCTACAAAATCAGGTGCGTGCTAGTCCACCTTTGCCCACGAACCCACCCAACCGAAAACAAAGCAACAAAAATAGCAAATATTTAGAAAAATCTTTCTCACCCCCAAAAATTAAAAAAAAAAATCGAAGCCATATTTCACAAAAATTTGGAACCCGAACCCTTGCGAATTTGCAATCGCTTCGTCTTCACCAAAAAGCTCAAACTAAGCGTTTTCGCGGTCTGTGACTGTGGCTCTGATCAATAGGTAAACCATTATCGCTATGCAAAGTTATTGCTTATTGTAGTTTCTGAAAGGTCTTTTTTTTTTTTTTTTTTTAGTTTTAGTTTCGGTTGTTTGCGAACCCTAGGGCTGTTGTTTGGTTACCGAGAAAACGATGGAAATTGAAGTTCAGATTTCTGGAATGCCGAAATGGCTTTTAGGCTCAATTGAGAGGCTATTGTTTTGTTTTGTTTTTTATTTTATTTTATTCTTCTTTATTTTTTTTTTTATTGTGTTTCGAATTTGCTTTCGATTTCTGTATTTATTTTCTCGGAAACCAAACTGGGTTTTTGCTTTGCCTTATAAATTCGTTGTGAGTGACATTAATCATATACATGTGAATAGAGAGTGGAGTGTGATTATACATATACATACACAGAGAGAGAGAGAGAGAGAGAGAGAGAGAGAGAGAGAGAAGTAATGTAGTATCTTGAAGCTTTAAAATTCAGTACTTTGATTTTACTTTTTATAAAGAATCAGAATTTTGAACCGGTAAGATATGGAGGCAGGGGGTTTGGGATAAGGAACGTGAAAAGATTTAATCAAGCTTTGTTAGGGAAGTGGCTGTGGAGATATGGGAACGAGAGGGAGGTTTTTATGGAGGAGGGTGAGAGAGGCGAAGTATGGGAATGAATGGGGGAGGGGGATGGTGAGCTAAAAGTATGACGGGTCCCTATGGTGCGAGTCTTTGGAAATCTATAAGATGGGAAATGGGTTGACCTTTTCCTGGTTTCTTTAGTTTGATGTGGGTGATGATACTGTAGTGAAATTTTGGCTTGATGTTTGGTGCCGTGATTGCCCACTTAAGGTGGTTTTTTCGGAGCTATTGAGTATCAGTTGTGTTAAAGATTTTTAAATTTTTTTTGGGTTATGATTTTAAATCTACACTTTTTCTTCTTTGAATGTCATTTTTAGGTGTAAGGCAAGGGTGTGACTTAGAGAAAGTTATGGCATCATCTGATGATGAGGCTGAGAGCCTGCCCAATTGTGTTGAAAATTACTATTTTTGGGATGAAAAAAACGAACCGATTTCTTTTATTGGTTTGCCAATTCAATGGAGAGAGGGTGAGATTCTGGATGGCAAAAAACAACAAATATACCTACGTGGAGATGCTGACAAAGGGCTTCAAAAATTACATAAGCAAGTTATAGCATGGAGGTTTGATCTTTCCAATTTGAAACCCGAGATATCAGTTCTACTCAAGGGAAATCATTGGACCAAGATTGAGAGGCCAAGGAAAAGCTATGAGGATATGATTAGGACAGTCCTGGTAACAGTGCAATACCTTCATTTCTTGAGGAAAAACCCCGAAGCATCAGGAAAATCTTGTTGGGATCACTTGTCTAAAGTCTTCAGGTAAATCTATAAACTTTTAATGAAAAAAAAAAAATTCCTTTCCTTTGTATTCCTAGTGCAGTTTTTTGACAGCTTATTCTAACTGTAATTGCAGCTTGTATGATGTCAGACCTTCTCAAAATGATCTGGTGGACCACCTGCCTTTAATTAGTGAAGCTGTTAATAGGGATGATACCTTAGCAAACTCCAAGGTTTGTCTATCTTTCTTTGGGTTATTAATTGTGATGTGCAATGCAATATGCATGTTACCATTGTCTTTTGAATTCCATAAATCATCAGTTCTTCTTAAGAAGTTGAGAAGAATCAGAATGTTTTGATGATTGTTATGAATGAGCCAATGAGCTCTAGTCAAATGGCACTTTCTCCTCTTCAAGAGCAAGGTAGAGGATGAGGTCGTGGGTTCAAGACTCACCAGGTGTGTGTGTGTGTGTGTGTGTAATTTATCAATAAAAAAAAGGATGGTTCTTATTCATTAAACATGCCAGTTTGGTCTTTGAGGAATCTTGTTGGAGGATTCATTCTTTTTCTTCTGGAGTATGGACTTTCTGGCTATGTTTAAGTGAACAAGGTGGAAGCAAAAGTGCACTTGGATTGATTTTGTGAGAGTTTGTTTTTACACGTTGCTAAATTATTTTTTAGCTATCACTAACATGTTTAATTCTCACTAGCTTTACTTGTTTCTTTGAGGATCGTGTATCTAATCCACTACTTTCTTGTATTGGAGGGATGCTGCATGATCCTTCTTGAGTCAGTTTTGCTTATACCATAACCGTTTCTTGTTTAAAAGTATATACTCACAGTTTGCTGTTTGTTAGGAGGACATCATTTTATTTATGTATTACAATGACCATTTGTGATTTGAACAGCTCTTACGCACATTTCTCGAGGAGAAGCCTGGGAAGAGAAAACTACCTGATGAGGTTATACTCCTGCAGTCCTACTTGTCTGTGCTTTTTTTTTTTTGTCCCATTCCTCTGTAACTTCTATTTTTTAAAATTGTTTTTTAAGCCAGTGAACTTATCTGTATTTCAGGTTGTTCAAACTACAGACATGTCTGGATTTATAGTTGATGGTGTAGATGATGATATTTTGGATGAAGAAGAAGATGAAGAAGAGGATGTGTTTGATTCTGTTTGTGCATTTTGTGATAATGGTGGTGATCTTTTGTGGTATGTACTTTTTAATTGGTTATCTGGTAATTAAATCTTTATTTTCTGGGAAAAAAAAATTCTGGCACTTAATATCTTATGACTTATATTGTCCATTATCATGGGTTAGACTGTAATTTGAGATTCACTTTACCGTACACGTCATCTTTTTTTTTTTTTTTTTTTTTCTTCCTGCTTGTATTGTTTTTATCATTGTCATCATCATCACTGCACAAATATATATATATATATATATATATATTTTTTTTTTTTGATAATTCCAAAAAAAAAAAAAAGTTATATCATAAATTTAGTATTAAGAGCCTAGAGCCTAGAGCGGCGCAAAGAGCTTAGGAAGCCACCAGCCCCCACACCGGACTTCCTTGAAAGCAACATTTGGAGGTCCATATAGGTAGTAGGGGTGGTAGTCAGTAGGTTACTGGCATTTTTAGTGACTGAACTCATAGCATAATGGAAAGCACACGAAGATTTAGCATTGAAAGTAAATCCGTAGGGGTGGTGAGGACATAATTTGCTGGGTTCTTACCAAGAGTAAGCTGTTTGAAATCAAATCTTATTATAGGGTTCTACTGAGTGGGAATGCATTATCTTTTCCTTGGAAGTCTATTTGGAAAGTCAAAGTTCTGCCAAAGTAGCTCTCTTTACTTGTACTACTGCTTTATGGAAGATATTAACGATTGATAATCTACGAAGAAGAATAATTATCATTGTGGATTGGTGTTGTTCGCGTAAGAGCATTAGTATTGGTGGTGCTAAAAAGCTATATTGCTATTTTTAGCACCACTAAATGCAAAAGTGAGGCTCCATTGGTGGAACAATAGTCAAAAATTTTGGCTTTTTTGCTACAGTGCACAGCCAAAGTCGGTTGTGCACTGTGGCTCAAAGGTAAAAAAAAAAAAAAACACTTATTTATTCCTGCGATCACACTACTTTAATTATTTTACTGATTTCTTTTCTTTCTTTTTATCCTTATTTTTCCTCTTCCTTCTCTTTCATTTCTATTCCTCCGTCACTCTCCTCACTTTTTCTCACCATCTCCACTCTAAGTTTCTCTCTTCCTCCATCGTTGATCTGCACGAGCCCAGTCGCCACAGACTCAAGCCGACCCACGCCGACATGTATCTGACCCATCTTGCCCATTTTTCTCATTGACCCATCTCGCCCTTTCCAACCCACACACCATCACCGACTCGATTCATCATCCTCCTCGCCCATCTTCAAAGCCCAGCTCCATTCATCCATCATCCTCACCAAAGTTCTCTGTTCAATCAGCCATCGCCGGCCCACGCAGGCCACGCCCCATCACCTTCTTTGTGTGTGTTTATTTATGTTGTTGATTCTGCTTTGGGGTTATTGAAAAGATCCTAAATTTTTTGAAGTTTCATTTGTGATTGGTGATTTTTGATGGTCTGGGTTAAGGAAAAAGATTGGGGATTTGGGTTGGGGTCATGCAACCCTTTTGTTTGGTTACTGAGAAAACAGATGATATATTAATAATTTGATTGTTAATTGAAATTGGGTTTTGCTGGGTCAAATGGTATTTTTCCTGCATTTTCTGATCAGCTTGAGACTGAATTGAGGAAAATATTGTAAAGAGATAGATTGTTGTGCTTATTATTTTTTTCAGCTTGTAAATGTTTGTTTGGGAATTTTCAATGTGCAGGGAGGTTGTGGTTTCGGTGGTTGTGATGGGTGTTTATTGTAATGGATATATATATTATTTTATTTTAGTTGATATATTATTATATTGTGTTATTTATATTATTTTTTTGCGTTGAAAGCTAAAATAAAATCACCAATGTTGGATGTTTTGTAAAGTGAGAAGGTAAAATAGATAAAGTAGTTTTTTGTGGTGCCAAATAGCTAAAATTATAGCTCCACCAATGTGGATGCTCTAAACAAGTAGGGGAATCAGTGGATAACTTGTTGTTCCATTGTCCATTGCCAAGAGATCTATGGTCCTTTTTTTTTTGGGGGTGGTACTACAATGGGTATGCCAAAGAGGATCATGGAGCTGCTGGCTTGTTGGATGTGGCCTTAGACAATATAATGGAGATTTGGAAGGCTATTCCTCTATGTCTTATATGTGGGTTATTTGGAAGGAAATGGGTAGTCGAACGTGTAAAGGCTTGGAATGGAAAGTTCAAGGCTTGCTTTGAAATCTCTTTTTCTACACCTTTTGTATGATTGGGTGTCTTCTCTAAGAAGTCATTATTTCTCTAGTTTGTTGAATTTTATTGATTGCTGTACTTTTTGATACTTGTTAGATTTATGATTAAATTCACAATTTCTTATAAAAAAAAAATTAAATTCACAATTTCCTAACAGCTTAAGCTTTTGGGACAATTGAATATTTAACTTAGTATCGGGGTAGGAAATATTGAGTTCAATCTTACTCTACTTTCCATTTGAAATGTTGAAAATCCCACGTGTTGGACCCCACTTATTAAGGAGGAGTTTAGGCCAACACATGAGGAGAAGTGTTAGAATTATGGTTAAATGATTAAATTCATAATTTCCTAACAACTTAAACTTTTGGGACAATTGGTTATGTAACTCTTGTAATACATCACTAGCACATATCCCATGTGCTGGGTGATATCTTTTATATAATAAATGAATTCTTACTTATCTATAAAGGAAAATATATATATATATATATATATATATATATATATATATATATATATATATATTATTATTGTTATCATTATTAACACATAATAGTGTACATACGTTAATAATGATGACCGAACACTATAACTGGAAGTCATAGAAAGAAAGTTTATCTCATTTGCTTATTTATAGCTTTTTGAAACCTCATTTTTTTTCTATGTAAAATTGCACTTTTACTAGCTTTCAACAGATATGTATATAAGCTTTTCAACAAAAAGCTAATCCAAATTCGCCTGATAAACTGCTGAGATTATATTCTCAATATAGATAGTATGGGTTTAATTTTGTCTATAATTAATGTGACATGGCTACTTACACCACTTCTTTTGATATAAATCTATTTTTTGGGGACCTCCAGATGGTCCTTAACTCCTTATTCATGGTCTGTTGTTTGGTGGACTATGCATTCTTTTGATTAGCTTCATGCATTGGTTAATGGTGTGCTGTTATTTGTTTTCTAATGCAGTTGTGAGGGAAGATGCATGAGATCCTTTCATGCAACTGTAGAAGCTGGTGACGAATCTATGTGTGACTCTCTTGGGTATGCACAGGAAGAAGTGGATGTATGTTACTGCTTAGTATACCTTTGAAATTCTTATTCTCCTTTATATCTTTTTAGCATCACTATTGAATTTTTTGTTTCTTACTTGCAGGAGATGCAGAACTTTTTCTGTAAAAGTTGTGAACTGAAACGGCATCAATGCTTCGTTTGTGGGAAGCTGGGATCATCTGACAAGTTTTCAGCTGCTGAGGTATAATTTTAACCAATGTTTTTGTTTGTTTGTTTGCTTGTTTCCTTTTTTTTTTCTTCTTCAGTATGTTCATTTTGTATTATTTTCTGCCATAGCTTTTATGAACTTTCTCTAATTTTTGTTAGTGAGTCTTTAATTGTACAATGATAAGAGATCAATTTCAAAACCAAGGGATTTTTAGCTCATATGTTTCTTCTGTTTCAAAGAAGGAAGATAATGTTATCAGCTCACTTTCCCCCTCCTGCCCACTCTTTTTCTGCATTTCTTTTTAAATTAGGCC
Source organism: Quercus dentata (assembly GCA_028216015.1). Classification (NCBI taxonomy): domain Eukaryota; kingdom Viridiplantae; phylum Streptophyta; class Magnoliopsida; order Fagales; family Fagaceae; genus Quercus; species Quercus dentata. The sequence goes on from CP116451.1 coordinate 11,238,510, forward strand.
TTCCTCACGTTTACTTGTAGCTGACAAGTTTGATGCAACAATCTTGATTAAGTGAGCTTGCTTTTCTTCTTCTTTTTATCTTGGTATGACTTGTATGATGTGCTTTAGCTTTCCGTTTCTAATTTTTGAAATACACACCCAATGTTATCTTCTTAAAGTTGTGTAATTTATTACTAGGAAACCTTGCAGAGTAAGTAGTCTTCCAATTAAATATCCTCCTGGCTCACAATCAAAGCACTTTTCCTGCTGCTCTGAAATCTCCACCTGTCATTTATTTCCTAGTTTACAAATGGTTTCACCTAGAAACTACTGCTTTATTCTATTTGCCAGTTTGGTGGGAACGGTGAATAAAGATAAATAATAAGTTGGCAAGCTTGATAACGTGCTCTTTAATAACTTAAACCTTTTCCCCTAAGATAAATACATCCTCTTCCAACCAGTTAAACGACATTCAAATTTCTCCAAAATAGGATTCCATTCCAAATTCCCATTGATTTAAGAGAAACCCCCAACGGCATGCCAAGATAAGCCATAGGCAATGATCCCACCTTGGAATACAAAAGATCAGCCTGCTCAGACACATTCTCCACCTCACCCACCAGCACCATCTCACTTTTTCCCAAATTAACTCACAACCCAGTTACTGCCTCAAAACATGTCAGTAACAATTGAATGTACACAATCTGTGTAGTGTCAGCATCACAAAACAGGATGGTATCATCAGCAAATAATAAATGTGGGACAGACAACCCACCAGCATCAGAATTCCCCGCCTCAAATCCTTTAATAAGTCCTGCACCCTCCATCTTCTACTGCATTCTACTGAGAACTTCCATGAAAAAGATGAAGAGCAAAGGAGTTAATGGGCCCCCCTGCAGTAATCCCCTAGAAGAGCCAAAAAATCCACAAGGAGACCTTAACCAAAACCAAAAATTGTTCTGTGCGCTGATACAAGTATGAATTTATCCTCTCCACTTTTCACCAAACCCCATCCTCTTTAATAAATAGAGAAGAAACTCCCAATTAACATGGTCAAAAGCCTTTTCTATATCCAGCTTACAGATAATGCCAGGAATGTCACTTTTTATCCTACTATCTTCACTCATTGGCAATGAGCACCGAATCCAAAATCTGTCTTTCACCTGCGTATGCATTTTGTGATGCAGAAATAAGTTTATCCAGCACCCATTTCAATCTATTGGCCAACACCTTAGCCACAATTTTATAAATGCTACCAATCAAACTGATGGGTCTAAAATCCCTTATATTGATAGCATTATGTTTCTTGGGGATTAATAATGCTATAAATGAGGCATTAAGGGATTTTTTTAAAAAAAAAATTACAGTAATGAAATTCCTCAAAAACAACAAACACATCAGCTGCAACTAACAGTGCTGGAAAAAAGTCATTGCTGCCAATTTTGGCTAGCTTTACTACACTACTCTCCTCTATTCCCCCTCCCTCCCCCTCCATCCAAACTGACCATAAAAGAAGATAATCACGAAGGAAATCCTAATTCTCTTGCTCCAGATGATAAGTTGTTTTGAATGTCACACCTAATTCTCTTGTTTTACTATCCTCTTCAGTCTGTAAACGGCTGTTGATGACTCCCTATTCATTTTTTTCAAAATTTTTATTTTTAATTATAATGTTATACAATTTATATCAAAACAATGAATTTAGTTCCTGATGTCTTAATGCAACATAAAGGTAACACTGTATGGCGAGGAGAACATATCTCTGGGCATTTTTTTTTTTCATGATTTATTAGGCCCAAGATTTCAGTGAACGTTGAACATTCTTTCTGGATTTCTCTATGGCTACTTATTTGGATATGCAATTTAATGGCTCTAACCAACTGCATTTTAGGTCTTTCCTTGTGTTAATGCAACCTGTGGCTATTTCTATCATCCACGTTGTGTGTCAAAATTGCTCCATCGGGAGGATGAAGCTGCTGCAGAGGAGCTTGAGAAAAAGATTGCTGCAGGGGGGTCTTTTACATGTCCAATCCATAAATGCAGTGTTTGTAAACAAGGAGAGAATAAGAAAGATCCTCAATTGCAGTTTGCAGTGTGTCGGCGTTGTCCTAAGTCGTACCACAGGAAATGCTTGCCAAGGTACTTGTTAATTGTTACTTATAAAAAAATGTGATTTCTATTCTTGTTTTTCCAATACCAGCTATGAGAATATGCTCCTTTATAAGTAATATGTATATGCTTGATGCTTGAGTTGCTTCTATCAGGAAGATTGCTTTTGAAGATATAGAGGATGAAGGGATTATAGCAAGGGCTTGGGAAGGTCTATTACCCAACCGTATACTAATATACTGCTTGTAAGTTGTTTAAATGGGCTGCACTTTTTTCCCCTTTACTATTTGGCTGTACTTATTGAATGCTTTTGTCCAATTGACCAGAAAACATGAAATAGATGGAGAACTTGGAACTCCAATAAGAGACCACGTAAAGTTCCCTGGAGTTAAGACTACTTTTGAAAAAAAGAAGGTAACGGTGGAAGAAAATAAAAAACAAGCATCAGACTCCCTCGGAAATAAAGAAAAAGATCTGTTTAAGAAGAAAAATCTTGCCTTAGATGACTCCTTCCGAGAAAGAACTGTTGTGAAAGTAGCTAGACAGAATCAGAAGTCATCCTCAGCTGTGAAGGTGGGAAATACCAAAAATAGTGATAAAGTAATATCTGGATCAGATATCTCAAGGAAAGTGAAAGTAAATAATGCATCGAGAAAGCTTTTGAATGAAAATGCAAAGTCTATCTCAATGGAGGTAGATAAGTCCTCTACTGCTGATGAAAGCAAACATTCCCTAGGCTATAGGTTATTTGACCTCATGAAGTCCAATGGGAAAGTTAAGCCCAGGAAGCAGGATATGCTTAATGGTGAAGCAAATAAGACTATGACAGTTAAGCCTGCCACCAAGAAGCTGAGCAGTCCACTACCATCATTAGATGCTGATTCTGAAAGGAGGTAAATCTTCTATTTTTACTTTTGAATACTTAAATCCTTTGTTTTAATGTAAATAATTAATATTAGGGCAACCTACTATTTTAGTCTTTGAAACTTCCACAAATATTTGATTTAGTTCTGTAATTTAGACTTCAAATAATTTAAAAAGTTGCAGCTAGGTCATTCCTTTAGTCAAACGTGATGGAAGATATTTACAAAGCTATTTTGACTGACATGGCATAGCCATGACTAGAGAAAAAAATTTCTTAAATCTTAAATGACTCTTAAGGACCTGAAAAGGTTGTTGGGGATTTAGTCAGTGCTATTTTGGTTGGCAGTTTTTAGGCAGAAAAGGTTGTTGGGTTAAAAAGGGGAAGAGAAACATAGAGAGAACGAAAGAAGTTCCTTTTTTTGGGGGTGGGGTGGGTTACATCTAATTAGAAACCAAAAATGAAATGCTACATGGATAAGCCATACCAACAAAGAAGTTGTTATATGATTACTTTCTTTAGGTGTGGTAAGATTGCAAATGTTTAAGTGACTTCTGTTACTCACATCAATTGTCACATAAGAATTAACATGACTAGTCATCTGTTAGACTGACAGAAGAACTTAATTGCGACTTTTTATATTACTTAGGGGCTTGATACAACTTTTAAATTTTATGAAATTAGATTTTTCTGTATTTTCTAAATTTTACCAAATTAGTTTTCTCTTTATATTACAAAGAAATTGTCATGGTCACGTGCCATCTACTTTGAAGTTTAACCATGTATTCTTAATGGTGTCTTATTTAAAGATATATTTCTTGCAATGTAGATTGTTGGCTTTGTTGAAAGATGCCAATAAAGCAGTAACTTTAGAAGATGTTATAGAAAAGCACAAAGTTCCCTCTACTCATGCTTACTCATCAAAATATATAGTGGACAAGACCATTACTTTGGGGAAGTTGGAGGGTTCAGTGGAGGTACATGTGCCATCTTAAGTTTTCTTACTGCTGCAAATGGATGTCATCTGTAGTTATTAATGTTGTTGTTTTTGTTATTTGTATTTTTTAAATGAAGGCGGTTCGAGATGCTTTAGGGAAGTTGGAGGATGGCCGCAGTCGTGAGGATGCAGAAGCTGTGTGCGGACCTGAGGTTCTGCAACAGATATTCAAGTGGAAGGTGGTTGCCTATCCTAGAATGTTTCAGTTCTATGAGGTTCTTTTTTTTTTTTTTTTTGGTTATCTCAAGCTAGTAATGAAGAAAGTTCCATTTTTTTTTGAAATTCTGTGTTGAGCGCTGCACCTAACATATCCTGTTTAGACTTGCATAGTTGTGTATTTCTAGTACTAAGGTTGTGCAGTATCAAAGATGTACATGGCGCTTGTGCCTAATATGTTCATTTTATTTTTTTAATTAGATAAAAACAGACATATTTTGGATGTTGGGGTATTTTGTGGATTTAAACCAGTGTTGATAGTTATGACTGAATCTTTTGTATATTTTGGGCTGTGCATAAGCTTTTTATTCAAATCAAATTATTGTTACTTCTCTTCAGGGGTGGGGTTTGTTGCCCAAAGGTTTTACTAGCTAGAGGCAAGTCCAAGGGCTCTTCTTCAAAAGGCTCCCTACGTTATTTTAAAAATATATATATTTAAGATGTAAAATTTTCTGTTCTTTTTCATTTTGAGATTTCAACTCTTTTTTTTTTTTTTAAATGTTTTTTCATTTTGATTGGTAGGTTATGTATGCAGTCAAACCCACGACCTCACCCTCCACTAGCTCTTACAAGGGGAGGAGGTCCTTGTGAGCTAGAGTCACTGGCTGATTTTTTTTTTTTTTTTTTAATAAATGTTATGGGTTTATATCGAGTCTGCCTACAGACTCAACTATTTTCACATGCTAATCTAAATTATGCTCGAGTGTCAACTTGTGGTTGGATATCACATGGGACCACCATTGGTTCTTGTGAAAAAGTGGATTGGTGCACCAATCAGAAGCTGACACTTAAGCACGTTGTGGATTTGTGTCTGGAAATAATTGTCTTTAGAGTTTCCTGGTGTATATCGTATCACTTTGGAAGCTGCAGATTAGTCTCATGCAAACATTCTAGGGGTGATAGTGGTGTATGTTGTATTCGGTGATACTTCAAATGTTACTGCATATTGCAAACTTTTTTTTTGTTTTATATTAGTAGGAAATATGTAACTGACGATTTGAAAGAGGCATATCCTTTATTTCATGAATTTTAAAAAAGGAGGTTGATTATCCTTTTCTTGCATTGTTGACTTTGGCGCCTATGATATAGATTATTGAAAGTCTTACTCTGCCTCTTGTCTGCACCATAAATTTTTTTTTTCAAACAAACAAAATTGATGAGTTAAAAAGCATGTCGATTGGGTTTGAGACCAAACAATTTGGACTCTTTTTTGTTCATGTATATGCTGGGATTGGTTATTGCAGGAAACATTATGAAATCTGTGGCCTCTGATGTTGTGTAGGTGGCTTTTTTTCAACAATTTGTGTATGGTTGTCACTATTGAAGATTTGATAGTTAAATTGAATTTTTTTTTTGGATAAATATTATTTTATTAAATGGATATTACTTCATGTAGAAATGACACAATTAAAGAATCACAAAAAATTTTGTGTACAAAAGTATTGAGACTCTAAAAACAGTGGAATAGAGTTCGCTATGTGTAAAAGCCCCTGAACAAGACCAATCAAATAAAGACCTGCGAAGGTGGCTAAAAGCTGATCTCTCGCAGAAATCAAGTTGCTCTCTTGTTCCCCTAGTTTATGGGAACTTTTATGTATTCTCAAGAAAGAGAAATAGTTTCAGAGTTCTGCTTAAAAATTTATATGAGTTCTCTATTTTTTTGTGTGGCAAAAGTTGGTTTGATAGGTTAAGATTTTGTGTTTCTGGCCCCACTTTCATTTGCTTCTGGCATTTGCTCTGCAAGCTTGTCTTGCCCACATGCTCATATTATTTATTTTGGCATGAAGGTCCATGTAACATTGCTGATATTTGTTGGATTAATTGTATTGTCACTTGATATTAGAAGGGAGGTTTTCTCTTATTCTTATTGGCTTTATTGATTTGTATTTCTACAGAGCAAGCTTAGAGTATATCTTTCACCTTTTCTTCATGGTAATCGCTACACATCCTTTGGTCGTCATTTTACAAAAGTGGAGAAACTTGAAGGGGTATAATATCTTTCTTTTTTTTTTGCCTCAAGGCTATTCCAATATTGTATCATTCTTTAATATTTTATTCCGTTCTTGTGTGTAATGTAATTATTTTTGTGTATTGATACATACTACACAGTTGGTTAGATCTACTACTGTTTGTTGTGCAGTCATTAGATGGCTTAAAAAATGGGGAAGAAAAAGAATAATAAACTAAATGTCTTGACCTTTCGGATTTTTAGTCATTCTTCTATTTAGCCATGGCCAATGTGTGCTTAATCTCTATATATTAAGAGGATTCAGAAAGTTAATTATACCTTTAAAAAATATCAAAAATACCTCTAATCTAATTAGATTATCTTTATTCTTAAAAATAAAAAATAGAGTTAAAATTGTAAGTCAACAAAATTCCAAAAAAAAAAAAAAAAAAAAAACTATCAGAAAACTTTTTTCCTAAAAATTAGCACACTCTTTTTTTAAATATATCTCATGCACATTTAATGCATTTTTTTCTTCTAATAATTAGCACACACTAAACCTAGTAGTTTACTTCATTTCAAATTCTAAATTTTAGTTTCTACAAATCCCTTTCTGTGTAACTTCACTAACAGTAGATAAATTCAAATTGAGAAATTACATTAAAGTCAAAATAAAAAAAGAGTCTCATCGCACGTGCAGAGTGCATGTGATGAGGCTAGTTTTATTTATTTTTGATCATCTATGAGTGATTAATTTTTATTTTTTTATATCATTGACTATTGCGATTTTGGTTTGAGTTGGGTAGAGGGGATTTGGGAAAGCAAGAAAGATGGAGGATAATCTGTTTGAGATGGTGGGGTGCATATGTGTAACTGTGTACATAATCGTGTGCAACTGGACACAGTTATGAAGTTCATGTCAAAGTTAATGTCACATCACTTGTCACTTCATGTCTCATGTCTTCCGTGATTTTAAATTAATGACATGAGATCTCTGCTGTATATATGTTGCGCTTGTAGATATACTTCCATCAAGCCTTGGAATAGCTAAAAGCATGATTTTGAATGTGCAGATTGTTGATAAGCTTCATTGGTATGCACAAAATGGCGACATGGTAAGAATCTTTGTGCTTTGTTTATTCTAACTTCCATAGATTCTTCATGAAATATGTTTATATGTTATTTTTCATGATGGTTTAAATAGTCCTAATTATAGTGATGTAATTCTCACTTATAAAGAAATATCATCAAAATCTACAACTTCCATCCTACAAGTCAACTTCGCTAAAGAATATGCTACTTTGTAGGTTTTCATGAGAACATACTTAAAAGTATGTATTGTTATGAAGATGTTAAGTCTGACAATTCTTTTAAATAAAGCTTTACCTATGTATATGTGTTCCCTTGAAATATGTGATCAATCAAGTGATGACAGATGTAGCCCTTTGGCTTTTGGTGTTGTGAACGTGGGTCTTACTGACCAAATCACATTAATTTCTTATGTGATCAATTAAGCACGTCAATTGGACCTTGCTTGAATATCTTCACTCACATAATTTTCCTCTTGTTGGTGACTTGTAATGTAATCACCTTGTCAATCATCTTTTATTATTGGTTTTAAGTGAGAATTACATCACTATAATCCGGAATATTTCCATCATGAAAAATAAAAAATAAACGTTAGTTATTCCAATTTCTTCATGCATATTTCTAATATTACCTATGCAATTCACACTCCTAGTACTTTGCATCATATTAAAGGATTTTGTCACATCAAGTCGTGATTTGAGTTTAGCCTTCAAAAAAGTTGGGGGTTAGGTTGCCTACTAATTACCTCCTCAAACCTATAAAAATGGAAGGTTTGTGCATTGGGTACGACCTTTAATATTGTGGTGACATCTTCATAGGGGGGTTTCATGCAGATTTCTTATAAGGGAGAGTTGTCATTTATTTTTATGTGCCATTGAAGCACTAAAATTGGTTCATACCAAGTTTCTCCTTTATTGGCTAATTGTATTATCAAATATTATTACACAACTTGAGGGGAGTGTTGGAAAGTATTACACTTCCCACCAATTTAAGATGAAATCAAGGGATTGGAGCAATTGATTATATTGATATACATATAATGAATTGATGGTTGACCTATTTTCTAATTCTGTAAATTCCATTATAAATATGGATTCCCCTGTAATGTGTAATCAATCAAGTGAAAGAAAGATATAGCCCTTTGGCTTTTGGTATTGTGGACAGAGGTCTTATTGACCAAACCACGTTAATCTCTTTTGTACTTCCTCTCTCATGTTTTCTTTATCCCATAATATTTCAATTTTTGAAAATTTTGATCAAGCATTCTCCGATTAAAAACTAGGAAACATATTTTCTCACAAAAAAACAAATTATCTTGGTCTGAAAAAGTTTATGCAGATACTGTTTGGAATTTTGTGCAACATAGACAGCTGATGGTGTGGTATTTTGCAATGTAATGGGCTGGCAGGAAGTAAAAAAAAAATACTTTTAGCAAAATATTCTCCTCTTGTAAGTGATTGCATACGGTTGGGTAGAATTTTTCCATGTAATCATATGATGTTTGAAATAGTTGATTATTGGGATTTTTTGTAATTAATAACCAATGGAATGAAAAACAACAATATAATAAAAAGAAAGGAATTTGGAGAGCTCATAGTTTTTTAGATAATTTAGCTGATGAACGTTGTCCAGCAAAGTCTTCAGTCTAGACTCTAATCAAGAATTTTATCCAATTATGGTTTTTTGTTTATTAGTAAAATTTCATTTAAAAAGCTGAAAAGGCACCACCCATGTACACAGGAGTGTACAACAGATGAACCAAAATTAAAAGTTAAAATTACATCCTCAAACAAGCAAATCAGGCAACGCAGCACAAGAAAGCACCCCCAAAGCACTTATCCACTCAAACAAAGTCACGAGGAATAAAAGCTACAAGTCATGAATTGATCTTTCATAGCCCTCAAAAGTCCTAGAATTCCTCTCCTGCCATAGACCCCACATGGTGCGATGAAGGATAATATGGTTATTTTATTGATGCATTTATCTTGGGTAAACTGAGTGAAAATGTTGGTTGGTGGGGTTAAATTCGGAGGCACATAAATCAATCACTTTTTGAGACTAAGGAGACTGGTAAAACTATTAAGGTCATTTTTTCTTTGTGCTAATTGTTTCTTCTTTACAATTCTGTACAGTTGTATTGTTTGGCAACCCTTAGTCCATATTTGTAATGTTCTCTGGTTTCTTGGTAGTACCATGTTAGTAACATCATCTTTTTCAGACAGTAGAACTTGTATCTGTGCTCTATACATGGGATAATAGATTAATAGTTAAAAGATTTACTAGTGGAGTTTCATTGAGATGAATTGTCAGGTATCATTGCTAACATTGTTATTGTAATTTTTCTTGTCATTCTCCTGATTACGAATTGCTCCCTTGTACAGATAGTGGACTTCTGTTGTGGTGCCAATGATTTTAGTGTCCTGATGAACAAAAAGCTGGAAGAGAAAGGCAAGAAGTGTTCATACAAAAACTTTGATATTTTTCAAGCAAAGGTATCTTTACCTTTCTAAGTTCTCATACCACTGATCTTCTGAACTAGATACTTTTTTTTTTCTATGACTTGTAAACATGGCTGTGCTAGAGATAAACCCAAGTCAACACAGACTTACTTTTTAAAGGGGTCTTTGTCCCATGTCCAGAAACATGGCAACGGGAGATGTTGTGTTTTTAGATGTTAATGCCCTCTTATTATTATTAGGCGAAAATGATTGCAAATGGAAAGTGGCTTCTAGCTATGCTTACTAAAGAATATGGCCTTAAGATAGATATCCTATGCCCCATAATGTTATAAGCACAATAACTTTTCTGAATATGTATATATTTAAAATTATAATTTTTTTCTTTATGAATGAGACAACTGAATAATTTAAAGGGGGACTTTCTAGGTTCTAATATTTGGTGCTTCATATGTACTACTAAAAAATGATGTTTGGTATGATGAATGAATAACGTGGAAAGTTTTTAATTTAATTTTCAATTGGTTTGAGATCGTATCGGGTTTGAAAATTAATTTGGGAAAATCTGGGTTAGTCCCTGTGGGAGCGGTTCCAAATTTTGAGCTATTAGTAGATGCTTTGGGTTGCAAGCAGGTTTCTCTTCCTACAAAATATGTAGGTCTTTCATTGGGTGCAAAATCAAACGAGAAGACAATCTAGAATCCCATCATTGAGAAGGTGGAAAGGAGGTTAGCAGGATGGAAACAGTTGTATCTTTCCAAAGTGGGTATAGTTACCTTGTTAAAAAGTACTCTATCCAATTGACCAACTTATCTTCTTTCTTTTTCCCCAATTCGGGTGGATGTAGTGAGTCATATTGAACAACTCCAAAGGAATTTTCTTTGGAGTGGTTTGGGAGATGACTCAAAACTTCATTTGTTGAATTGGTCCAAGGTATGTTCTCCTATTCAATTTGGGGGTCTGGCAATTTTTTTTTTTTTTTTTTTTTTTATAACAGAATTGTATTAATCAAAAGTCCAGGTACACCAAGGGTGTACATGGATAACAATACATCAAACACATAAATTACAAAGATCAAGCATTTCTAAAAGATTAGAACAAGGAAAAAGATTAGAGGAAGAACTCCACTCCAGCAAGGAGTGAAGAAGAAGAGATTTAAATTCTGAAATAGACCATTCCTTCCCTTCAAAACATCTTGAGTTCCGTTCTCGCCAAATAATCCATAGGATACAATGTGGGACAGCCCTCCATAAATCGATGCTTCAATTCCCACCGAAGGAACCTTGCTAACTCGAAAATAAATAAGATGGCAACATAACCCATAGAAGAAGAAATAGAGTCCACACCATAGACCATAATTCATAAGCAATAGGACAATGAAGAAGAAAATGATTCACTGATTCCCCACTCTTTTTATACATATAGCACCAATCTACAACGGTGACACCCTTATACCATAAATTCTCAATGGTCAAAATCTTACCTAATGTAGCAGTCCAAGAGAAGAAAGCAACCTTAGGAGGGACCTTTGAACGCCACACAGGTTTCCAAGCGAAAGAAGAAATGTCAAGAGTAGAGGAAAGGGAGAGATAGTACTAACTCACTTTAAAATTCTTATTCCCTGCCGGTTTTCAACATAGTTTGTCTTGATCTTCACCATTAAGGGGCATAGAATTGATAAGATCTAGAAAAGTGTAAAATTGTTCCATTTCCCAATCTTGGGGAGCTCTAGAAAAAATATCCCAGTGAAGCCTCTGGTTAGGAAAGTGCATAACATTTGCAATAGAAGACTCCTTATTACAACTAATGTTATAGAGTTCTGGAGAAGCCTCCCGAAGAGCGCAGCTCCCACACCACACATGATGCCAAAATTTAATTCTGTCACCAACACCAACCTCAAAGTGAATGGATTTCGAAAAGGCTGGCCAGCCTTGTCATATGGTTCTCCAAAGACTAACACCATAAGGATTAGAGACTTCTTTTGTACACCAACCTCCTCAATCATTCCCATATTTAGTCTCAATAACCCACCTCCAAGGATGGGTTGTCTTTATTTCATATCTCCACAACCATTTCCCCAACAAAGCTTGATTGAAGGTACTCAAATTTCTAATGCCCAAACCGCCAAACTGCAAGGGAGAAACAAACCTGGGCCCATTTTACTAGACGGAATTCAGGGGACTCATCTCTCCCACTCCATAAAAAATTCCTTTGAAGCCTCAATACGAATAGCAATATCCACTTGAATAGGGAAGAGAGATAGGAAATAAGTTGGCAAACTTGAGAGAGTGCCTTTGATTAAGGTAATCTTACCACCTTTTGATGAATATAATCGCTTCCAACTTGTTAATCTTCACTCTATTCTTTCTAGAATAGAGTTCTGAATCGCTCTATCCTTGAATTTGGCACCCAAAGGCAATCCCAAGTAAGTCATTGGCAAAGATGACTGTCTACAACCCAGCAATGCTACAAGCTCCCCCATATTAGACACATTTCCAACTAGAACTAATTCTAACATAGCCAAGTTAATGTGCAACCCTGACACTGCCTCAAAAGCGGATAAAATCTCCCGCAAATATTCAATCTGACTTGTTGAAGTATCACAGAAAATTAAAGCATCATCCGCAAAGAGTAGATGGGCCACCATGAGGGTGGTATTAGACTTGGTACCAATGGTGAAACTCGAGATGTGTCCAACCAGAATCGGACCATCCAACAAGCGGCTTAACGCCTCCATAACAATAGCAAATAAGGGCAGGGAGAGAGGATCTCCTTGGCACAGCCCCCTAGAGTTCCCAAAGAAATCCTTAGGGGAGCCATTTATTAGAATTGAAAATCTCACTATGGAGATATAAAACAAAATCCACTTTCTCCATTTCTCGGAGAATCCACTGCACCGCAACATATACATAAGAAAATCCCAACTAACATGATCAAAAACTTTCTCCACATCTAACTTACATAAAACCCCAGGTATCCCCGCCTTGAGCCTACCATCCAAACACTCATTAGCAATTAAGACAGAATCTAGGATTTGTCTATCCAGAACAAAAGAATTTTGAGACTTAGAGATAATCCCAGTAATCACCCTTCTCAGCCTATTAGCCAGCAACTTGGAAATGACTTTTTAAATACTGCCCACCAGACTAATGGGTCTAAAGTCTCTCAATTAGAAATTTGAGATGCTTTAATGAAGCGTTGTTAGGAAAATGGTTGTGGAAATTTGGGTCCGAGAGAGATGTGCTATGGGGAAGGGTGATAAGGGTTAAATATGGAAGTGCGGAGCGAGGTTGGTGCGCCAACTCTATTCCAAGCCCTTATGGGGTGAGTTTATGGAAGACCATTAGTAGTGGCTAGTCTACTTTTTCTCACTATATTAAGTTTGAGATTGGAGATGGGACTAGAGTGAAATTTTGGCATGATGTCTAGTGTGGGGATAATCCTTTGAGTGTGTGTTTTTTAGAGTTGTTCAAAATTAGTAGTGCTAAGGAGGCTTATGTGGCTGATCTCATGAAGTTCCCCAATGGGGTTCATATGGAGTTCTCGCGTGCTATTCAGGATTGAGAATTGGAATCTTTGTCTAATTTTATGGATGTTATGTATGGAGTCTCGTTGAGGGGTATTGGTGAGGATAAGATATGCTGGATAATTCGTAAGAGAAGGGGCTTTGAGGTGAGTAGCTATTATCGGACCTTATTGGGTGTACGCAACTAGTCTTTTCCTTGGAGAAGTGTTTGGAAGCCAAAGGTTCCTTCCAAAGTTGCATTCTTTGTTTGGAGTGTAGCTTTGGAGATTGTTTAGACTATTGATAATTTACGTTTGAGGAAAGTGTGGATTCTAGATTGGTGTTATATGTGCAAAAAGAATGAAGAATTGGTAGATCGTCTTTTATTACATTGTCCTATTGTTTTCGAGTTGTGGTCTATGGAGGTCACCTTGTTTGGTATCTACTAGGTAATACCAAAGACTTTGGTTGAGCTCCTTGCATGTCGGCAAGGTAAATTTGGCCAGCATCGTGATGGAGTTATTTGGATGGCTGTCTCTTATTGTTTGATGTGGTGCATTTGGCGGGAGAGAAATAACCGGAGTTTTGAAGACTCTAAGAGGACAATGGCATATTTAAAACTACTCTTCTTTAAAACACAATCGGATTGGATGTCTATCATAGGAAGTCTTTCTATTTCTTTGGTTTATGATCTGATAGATGCTTGTAATTTGAGTTTTTGATTGTTTTGGTCCCCTGCTATATACTTCCTATATACATGGGTGACTCCTTTTTATGATATGAATAATATTTACATTACTTATCTAAAAATTTCAATTGATAATAATATAGTCTAATACCTAATCATATAGGCTACCATCCTGAGTATGAACGTTAATAAATATAAGAACCGTTGGCATTTACTTTCAGTTCTTCATTTTGATCATTTCGTAGTTTTTCTCTTTTTGGTATTGCTATATTATGTCATATTGTTGGGTGCTAGACTCTCACTCTCTTCCCTAGTGTGTGTGTGTGTGTGTCCATGTGCTTATATTGTTATTGGCTTGTGTTTTAAACCTTTGCCAGAATGACTTTAATTTTGAGAAGAGGGATTGGTTTACTGTCAAACCAAATGAGCTACCTACAGGGTCGAAATTGGTAAGAAATGATATCTTGTTTCCATTTAAAAATGTAAATGAATTTCTGCAGGAAAATGATTCACTATTTGTTTCTTTCTACTTGAGCAGATCATGGGGCTAAATCCTCCTTTTGGAGTCCAAGCAGCTTTGGCAAACAAGTTCATTGATAAAGCTCTCGAGTTTAACCCCAAACTTATTATTCTCATCGTTCCATCAAACACATACAGGTACTACTCTGCAGTCCGTCTCTCTCTCTCTCTCTCACACACACACACACACACACACACACATGTTGACACAAGTACCTCTACAGTTCTTGCTTTTAGCCAAGGTTAGTTGAAAGGAAGTTACATTATGAATTGATTTTTCACATTTGTTGCTTTTCACCAGGTTAGATAAAAAGAAAAAATCTTATGATCTTATTTGGGAGGATGGAAAATCTTTATCAGGAAAGGTAAAGTAATGTTCTTTTTGGTTTCTCTGTGGTGGCCATATCTAAATTATTCTTTCTAGAATGGCATGGTTAATGCTGGTTTTTCTTTGTATCTCCCTTGTCAGTCATTTTATCTGCCTGGATCGGTTGATGAGAATGACAGACAAATGGATCAGTGGAATTTACATGCACCTCCACTGTCTCTTTGGAGTCGTCGTGATTGGACTGATAAACACAAAGCCATAGCTGAAGAAAATGGTCACCTCCTCAAACAAGAAGAAGAATCAGACATGAAAAAGAATCATCCTGAGAATTTAATCCATGATCATCCAGTGGACAATCAAAATCATTATGGTGATGCTTCCATGCAGACTGATGATCCCACAAAAAGTGATAGACTGGAAATATTCAGAGGTGGGTCAATTGTCATGGAAGGTAATAAAGAAAGCCCCACTTGCATCAGTGGTGATAGAGTAAACCTTGAGAGTGAGGGCCGTGGGAAGAACCAGCCCAGTGAGGCATTTGTAAGAAAGAGGAAACGTGATAAAGAACACGGAAAAGGAATGGGTGAGAAATCACCAGAGAACAAAGTGCATGGTGGCAGGACTCGCTGTTCTCCATCTAAAGTAGTTGATGGAAGACCCTCACTGGAACATCTGCATTCCAAATCCCTTGAGATGCCCTCACATGCCGAGCTTGGTGAGAAGGGCCAGGAACGTAGCAGGCCTCACCGTTCTCCACCCAATGTGGTTGATGGCAGATCCTCACTTGAACGTCTACATTCCAAGTCTCTTGAGATGCCTTCACGTGCTGAGCTTGGTGAGAATGTTCAACATTTTGAGCCTAGCATATCTGGTTCTCATATGCAGTTTGCAGCAGCTTATGGTGGGAGCCCGGCTAGCAAACCCAATGAGATGGGCAGCACATATAATCGGAGTGGCGATGACCCTTACTTAACTGGGACTATCCATAGAATGTCAACTGGTGTTAGTCCTGGTTCTGATTATAGGGCTAGAAGCGTGGAGGAACAGCTTCCGGGGTACACAAGGGACAGCTCAGATGGTCTTGGTTACAGATATAATATTACTCAGGTGGAAGAGAACTTCCAGAGGGACAGAGAAATAAGGACACGGCTTCACTATTATGGACAGCTTGAGCCTGATCTGCCAAGATATAATTATCTAGCAGGTCATGATTCTGGATATGGCCGCATTGGATCAGTGTCATCTACTTATGTTCATCCAGCTCCACCAGCTGATTTGTCTTACAGGATGAATACGTCAGCAATGCAGCGATATGCACCCCGACTGGACGAGTTGAACCACACAAGGATGAATACTTTAGGATCTGAGTCACAGCTGATGAATAGAAACAGCTTTTATGATCCTCGAGCACCCCCACCTGGGTATCAAGGCAGCCCGATGGGTTTTGCTCCCGGTCCTCACAGTTCCTATTCACACCAGAATTCAGCAGGTTGGCTGAATGAGTAGTTATTTCACCACATACCTTTTAGGCTTTATCCTTAGCTGTTGACTGGCTAGGCTCTTAGACTCTAATAGTTGAAGTTGTTTTGTACATCACTTCACAAGTTCAAAGTTGCTTCTAGTTCTTCAAGTGGAAGCTTTTGCTCTTTGAAGCAATTTGTTCCTTAGATAGTTTTTTTTTTTTTTTTTTTTTTTTTTATACATCATTGTATTTTTTTTTCTCCTTGCTATTTAATTGATCTCCATGGGAATTATGAAGTATACAATATTACGACGCAAAGTAGTAAGCTCATTATGAACCATCAACGCGGTTTTTCAAAGAACAGACCTTATGAGCTGATTTAAAATTGTAGTTCTGCAAAGAACAGTTAAAGCTTGTGGTTGACTTCAAATCTAGAAACTTTACACCGCTCACTGATTTAGCGCAATGTCTGTGTGGTCTACATATTTAAAAATTCTGGGTCCCCACAAAAGCAAACCCAACCACTGTATATTTTTTTATTTAGAAAGTAAGTTAAAGTTTAAACTCAGGCTTAAATTAATTGTAGGACTGCAATCTGAGTCATTATCTGACTGGTCCGTCATGCTAAACTACTAAATTTCTAATGCTGTAGCCCTTAAGTGATCCTATATTAAATGTAATTTTTAAATTAAGTAGATCCAGAGCCAAAGACCTGCAGTCGCCACCTCAAATCAAGAACTTCATCAAGGTATAGATCATAGTCATCGCTACTTGGTCGCTGCTAGAAAGAGAGGCAAAAAAGAAATGGATTCTGAAATCAAGAACCTCATGAAGGTATGGTTCACAGTCGTCACATCTCTTTGTTATTGTTACTACATAGTTGCAAGGATCCCAAGAGGAATGATAAGGCTCCTCTTCCTCCTCCCCATCTTTTACCTCTTCACCATGCTCCCTTGTAACATCAACTCTATCAATCTTGGTGGCCCCACTGCATTCTTCCTCGGTTGGCTTGGCAACCTCAAGCTCCTTCTCTTTGCCTTCGACCAAGGCCCTTTATCACCACCCCCACAAAAACTTCTTCATTTCATATCCATAGCTTGCCTTCCCATTAAATTCAAACAAGGCCCACCTCTCAACACCAACAACAATAAAAACCCATCTCACAAAAACATCCCAAAATCCTACAAAAGTGCCTAGATCTATCTTGTTGGTTATAAAAGCCTTGTTTCTTGCCATTATAATAGGTGCCTATGACAATAGACCAATTTTACATCCATATGTTATTTTAACTCTACTGTTGCCACATCTACCTTGCTGTAGAAATTGTCCTAGCGTTGGCTGCTGCCCCAGTTCAAGCCATTTTTGGGTTTGAGATCGAGCCACAATTCAATGAGCCTTACCTTGCCACCTCACTACAAGACTTCTGGGGCCATAGGTGGAACCTTATTAGTCATCAAATAGCCTATGGTCCACAACCCAACCCAAAAACCCGATAGCCCACTAGGTTAATGGGCGGCTCAGCCCGTTGTTATTGAGGCCCATGGGTAGCCCACTAGCCCGATCGTCGTCGGTCAGTGGGCTAGTTTTTATGCCCATGGGTACCCGGTGGGCTAACCTAGTAGCCCAACCCGTTAGCCCAGCCCAATAACTCATAATTCATAACAAAAATATAAATGAGGTGTATGAAGGATAGATCTTGAGATATTATAGATGAATTTCTTAAGAGAACTCCCTCAACCACTAAGATACTCTAAGTAATTATGCTAAACTTAGTTTACTAAATATATATTTTTCTAGTAGTCTAGCAAATTTGAATCAACCATTTGACATTTTTTTTATTAAAGATAAAAATAAAAAACTATTTAAAGCCTTAATAAAAAAAAATTAAATAGGTTTCCATCAACAAAACAAAAAATTAAATAGATTTGATTGTTAAAAAAATTGTAATTAAGTATTAAATTCTTTAATTCTTTCCTTTAAAAAAATAGATTAATTATTCCCTTATAAAAAATTGATTCTTTCCTTATAAAAATAATAAAATAATATGCTAACACAAGTCTATGGGTAACCCATTAGGCCCAACCCAATAGTCCAGCTCGCTAAAAACAAAATAGGCATTGCCCATGGGCCGAGGTTTTCTATTTCGGCTCAACCCGACCCGGCCCGTTAACTAGTTAATAGTCCATTATACCTAGCCCATTGTGCCCATGGGTCAAGTAAAAATGGGCTGGGCCAGATCCAACCCTACCCATTGACGACCTTAATGTTACTAATATTTTACGACCTACCATTTACATTCCCATCTGTTGTTTTTTTGCTCATTTAATTGGGCCACGTTGGGTTGGCCTACCAGCCATTATTTTAGCATTCTTTTAGTGTCAGGCCTATTTTACTTCACACGTGTGCATCCCACGTGGGAGGTAATATGGTTCTTTGTCCAACATGGCTTCTGCACGGTTATTGAGGTTGTTGTGAAGAAGGCGGTGATCGACAAGTGGCGGTTGCACCGGGCGCTTTCGGGCCGATGACGATTGGGTTCGTAGTAGTGACTAGTGGTTGGTCGTTGTTTCCACAAATTAATAAGGAATGGTGTGGATATAAAGGTCATAGAGGAGTACTCCATTTTGATTGATTTTATCAAAGTCAACCTACCACCGCAATTGCCCTTGGACAAAAGTTAGTGTCCCATTTTTCAAAGGTGCATACCACACTTTTTTGGTAAACTTCAATGTATTAAATCAAAAAGACAAACAAACTCAAGCATCTTCCTCACAAACAACAGCCAAAGAGGCCGGAAGATTGCCTGGAACAAAACAGAGAGAACCTAAACAATTAATTGCGTACTTTGTCATCACATGAGCAGCAGCGTTTCCACTTCTATTAATCCAACTAAAAAAACAAGAGGAAAAAGACTTAGCCAACTGACAAATATTGAAGACATTGGTAGAGATTGCCTACATGGGAAAGCCTGAAGGGTCCAAGATGGCATCAATGTTGCTTTTTGAATCACTTTCCACTACAATATTCCTCCAATTTTCCCCATATGCAATGTTTAAAGCCCATAGGATAGCTTCGGTTTCAGCAATAAGAGGAGAGCAAAGAGGTATGCTTTTAGCCCAAACTTTAAGCACAACACCACGTTCGTTTCTAGCAATTACTGCTAAGGCCGCCTTTGATTGGGAGATGGTTGCATCAACGTTAAGCTTGACAAGACCCGCAGGGGGAGGCGCCCACTTTACAGAGTCCTTACTTAGATGGAGAGTCTCACAAGGAGATAAAATCCAAGAGTATTCCTTGAATTTAGACTTGATCCTCAAACAGGCTGCATAAATATCAGCAGGACTTGTAAGATGAAGAACCTCATTCCTGGTGTGCCAAAGTTCTTCCAGAGTGATTGCCATATTGAGAGTAACTCTCCAAAGGTCTTGGGAATGGCAAAGGGCTGAAGGGGGTCTAGGATGACCTTTATAATATCACTGGTGCTAGTGAATTGACCATAATCTGGTCTGAACCCCCAACAAGCCCCAAACTAGATAGCTTTCGTTGCTTGGCATCTAGAGAACAAGTGAATGGCGATTCTACCTCTTGGTTACATGGTACACAACTCGGGTCGGGAATGTCCAAGCGACACATAAGGTTTTCCCTTGTGGGAAGAGCATTGACAGCTACTCTCCAAAAGAACATTTTTAATCTTTCCGGGCCTCTGATTTTCCAAATTTTGGACCAATTCACATCGGAAGGAGCCTGAGTAGAGAGATTCAACATCGCTTCTTTGTATGCGGATTTCATCGAGAAACAACCTTTGGATTCAAGGATCCATATGAGCTTATCGTGTCTAGGCCTTGATGGTAATGGGATGGAAAGGATGGCGTGTCTTTGAATCAAGGGTTAAAGATGTCAAGCACCAATGAGGTTTTCCAAGTGTGGAGCTCATGATTGATGAGGTGGGCTACCTTCATGGGCGATTGTACCAAAGACTCCACCTTTGGAGATGGGATGAAGTTTTGAACCCAAGGCACCTAAGGATCCAACCACATATCAGTAGATTCGCCATCTCCAATAAGGAAGCAAACACCTTTCTTGATCACTAACCTTGCTTTCTCAATTGCTTTCCACGTGGGGGAAGCATATTTAGATGCATCCGCCCGCAGCCAATCCTCTTTGACCTTGTATTTGGCTCTAAGGATCCTCATACAGAGGCTATCCCTTTTGGTTGCTACCATCCAAGCTAGTTTAGCCAAAAGAACAGAGTTGATACTTTTTGCTTTTTTAAACCCTAGGCCACCAACACTTTTAGGGTAGCAAAGATTTTCCCAGCTTCTCCAAGCTATAAATCCGCCTTCCCGCTAAGAGGGTTTCCACCAAAACCTTCTAACTAGTGCGTCCAACTTGTCACAAACCTTATTGGGGATATCGAAGGTGGACATGGAGTAGATGGAGATGGTTTGTGCTACCGAGTTGATTAGAGTCTTCTCCCTGCCCAAGACAAACATTT
Organism: Quercus dentata; assembly: GCA_028216015.1. NCBI lineage: Eukaryota > Viridiplantae > Streptophyta > Magnoliopsida > Fagales > Fagaceae > Quercus > Quercus dentata. The sequence goes on from CP116451.1 coordinate 11,259,163, forward strand.
GCTTCTCCACCCAGCAAGTTTAGCTTCGAGTTTACCTTGGAGAAAAGCAAAATCCTTAGAGGGGGCTTTAGACAAAAACATCAGCACTCCAAGGTAGACCGCATCCTTTTTTAAGCTTTTAACTTGGAAAATACCCTTTATGGACCTACGGGCTTGGTTTTGGGTGTACTTGGAGAAGAAGACACTTGACTTGTTTTTATTTATGGCTTGCCCCGACCATCTACAATACTTTTCAAGAGTTTTCACTAGGCTTGCTGCATCTTTTCTAGAGGCCTTAGAGAACAAAACCACATCATCGGCATACATCACATGAGTGATGGTTGGGCCATTGATACTTGTTTTAATGCTAGCAACATTTTTTAGTTTAAGCTCATGATCGATCAATCTGGATAAAACTTCCCGCCCCAAGGTAAAGAGATATGGTGAAAGTGGGTTGCCTTGCCTTAGCCCCCTACTGGGTTTAAAACACTCTGACTTACCCCATTCACAACCACCTCAAAAGACACCGATGATATGCAGGCAATGATCCAACTCGTGAATGTTTCATTGAACCCGAAGTGAAGGAGGACAGATTCCAGAAATTTCAAATTTACCCTGTCGTACGCCTTTTGAAGATCAAGCTTGATTGCCATGAGGCCAGGCTTGGTTTTACAAGTCTTGAAGCTATGGAGAACTTCCTGGACAATGATCCGATTTTCAGCTATCCACCTATTTGGTATAAAGGCTGATTGGGTCGGAGAGATCATTTTGTCTAATAGAGGTCCGATCTTATCCACGAGAATTTTTGAGATGATTTTGTACACCACATTACATAGACTGATTGGCCTGAAATGATTAACTCAGGTGGGGGTAGAAATTTTTGGGATAAGCACAATTAGAGAAGCACAATTTTTGGGATAAGCACAATTAGAAATTCTCCAAGGTTCATATCACACTTGTATGTTGTATCATCATTTGTCCACAGTCCCTACAATTACAAAGTCACATCTATCTGTTCGTGTAATCAATAGCTTAAAAAAATATTCTTCACAATGGATGAAACTTTGTACTCCCTCCGTCCCACTTTGTTTGTCCTGTTTGAAAAGTCAAACTTTTTAAGGGAATATCATTTATTATCTTGTCTACCTTTTAAAAATGTATAAGTATCCAAAACTATCTTTAAATAAATTTATCAAAAATTTGAATTATTAATAAAATAGGAGCATAATAGGAACATTAGTAGATTAATAACTTTTATTTTTAGAAACATCCCAAAATAGAATAGAGGACAAACAAAGTGGGACGGAGGGAGTATAATGAAACCAAATAAAGAAAAAAAAAATTGTTTTAAAAATGCAATTGAATGGTTCACACTTGTGTTTATAACTTCATTACTTGATCTTATATATTAAATGATGTCCTTTTGCTTTATTATTATTATTATTATTATTATTTTTGCTTGGTTCATTGCTTTATTATTATTTTATGATGTTCTGTAATGGGCTTCTAATGCACTTGATGATGGCGTGGTGAGCGGTCAGATGTCAGAATAATTAAAAAAAGAGTGGTCACAATGTGTTAGACAATAAAGTGGCAATATATTTTGCTTAACCTTTTATTTAATTTAATTGTGTGACGAGTAATCGATAGTACTTCCATGCACGGTGACATGAAATTTCCTCCTGCCACATTTATGGGGAATTAAACAATGAATTTAATTAGTAGAATCCACCATGAATATAAATGTGAGAAAAATAAACACCATATCACTATACTCATAAAGCACCAAATAATTATTTGTGTGTAACTATTAAGCTTTGAGTGCAAAAAAATTGAGCTCAAATTAGCAATCTTCTTATAGATGGAGGGTTTGGTATTGTATGTTACAACTCTGGAATAAAACTCAGCATCCATGTGTTGTCAGGCTTTATAAAACTTCTTAATTACTTTAAATAATAATAGGTTGCAACATTTTTGCTTCTTTTACTATGATTTGCATCCCGGGTATGCTTCTTGATCAATTTGTGATAAGTGCACCAGGTTCTTGAATATGCTTTTGCCTAGTTTCACAGCTCTAATTTGTTCGGGTGCCAATTTATCTTTTAAGTTTCACACTTCTAAGTCCCAAGCCCCCTTGATTTAGTACAATTAGAATATTATTTAAGGGATAAAAGTAAAACCTAGGTACAAATGGTTAGGCATTGCATATTAGGTTCTCCAATTAAATTTAACTTGTATTGACCAATTCAATTATATGATTATAAATTTAAAAGTCATAAGAAAAGATAATATTGTTCTTGTTGCATTCATAAAAATATGTCGATGAATTCCTTTTCTTTTTTTCTTTTTTTAGTAAAAAAAAAAGTATTGGCTAAATTTTTTTAATGGTTGCTTTTCATTGGTGGCTGAAGCTACAGCTATAAGATTGGGAATGCAAGTTGCTAGCAAAAAGAATTGGAGTACAGTTGTATTAAAGAGCGACTCTCGAAGGAATGCATCCTCCATTTATCTCATCCAATGGAGACACCAGCATGGTCTATTGAATGGTTTATGCAAGACATATGTTCTTTATCAATTTCTTCCTCTGTTTGTTTTCTTTGGATCAGAAGAGAGGCTAATGTTACCGCTCATGCTCTTGCCATATGGGCGCTCTCTTGTAATTTTGCGAGCCCTGTTTCTTTTGCTATTTGCCCCCATTCTGTCTTCAATGTTTTGAAAGGGGGTTGTGTTGTGTGGCTTTTATGTTGTTTCAATAAAATCTTTATTTGAAGCAAAAAAAAAAAAAAATCATTTAATAACTTTTTATACATTTCAAAAAAAATAAAAAAAAAAACTATGTGCAAATATTAAGAAAAGCATACAAATGACAAAAAAAAAAAAAAAAAAAAAGTTCTTACTAACAAATAAACTATTAATAAATATTTTACACAAAACAACTTAAAGAACCTGAGTTGCTTACCCAAATACAGGGCAATAAGCAAACATTAGCAATTATTACATCACAATTATATACAAAACTATAATGAAACACAAATTCCAACTAACCAGGCTACACTAATTTGATACAACTTATCTAGAATTAGCAATGATAGGGAATATTTTCACCAGAGCAAAGTAAGTCTAACACACGAGGGTCGCCATGTCTTCTAGTGATCATCACATATAAGAGGATTGTCAAGTACCCATGTCTGGTACCCTGCTATGCAATCCGTCCCATGCTTATTTGTCCTAAACACCATAGAGACAGATAAATGTGTCCTAATGGACGATCCTTCACACTTAGTCTTCCAAGCCATTTGCATATCCTCCACTTCACTATCTTCATATGGAAAGAACTTGCACACCATGCTAACGATCCTTTTATATATTTGTATCCTCCAAGTATGGGAAGTCAAATCCAAAGAACTTAGGTAATTAACTCCACTATGCTCTCTACAAGGGAAAAGCCTAAATTCATGGGAAATTGGTCAACCTTATACCACTATATAAGTATCAAGCCCCCACCTTTCCAAGGTACGTGTAATTTCCTAACTCTCATACTTTTGGAGTTATTAGGAATCATTAAGTTACTAACTTAGCTTTTGAAGGGTTTTTAGTGTGCACCACACATTCTTCAGGTACCCTAACAATTGCGCATTTAGACGATTGACTCACTAACAATTCATTACATCATCAAGCACATTGTAAACCCTAGAAATTGCACCAGCAACATAGACTCAACTAGTAAACCAATCCTTGCTTAACTTGGAGATACTAAGAGCTCGTTTGGTTATAGTTTTCAAAAATTGTTGTTTAAAAATATGTGAAAATTGTGGTTTAAAAAGTGTTGTTGAACAATATGTTTTTAGTGTGAATAAAACAAAAAAATGTGTTTGGTATCATAGTTTAAACAATGTTTTTCAGTGTTCAAAAAATGTAAAATATGTGTTTGGTATGTATGTTTTGTTTGATAAAAAAAAGTCGACCCATATTAAATTTTAAGGATGTAATCCTATTTTTATCCCCGCTTTATCTAATATGTTTCCGTCTTTACCCATTAGTACAGGACAAAATGTTAACAGATGGGCCATCTCTTCAGTCTTTCTTCAGTCTTTCCTCACATGACAAATTTTAGAAAAAGCTGGTCGTGGGTCCGGGTACAGTAAAAAAGTGTTGTCATTTTTATTACTATTATGCCATCACAAATGCTGTTTATTGTTTAAAATGTGGCCGGACCATGTTTCAAAAATTATGTTTCAAACACAGGTTTTTGAGTTTGTAGTTTTCAAACAATCCTATTTTAAGCACCATCACCAAACGGATTGTTCCAAATTTTGGACATAGTGTTCAGTTCACAAACCAAACGGGCTCTAACTACCCTAGCAACTTTGATTAAGCTTAATTATAGCCAACACAAAAAACTAACCGAGCATCTTTGGTTGCATCAAACTATTATGGGCCACAATGCTAGTTTTATTCAAACTAACCGAGCATCTTTGGCTGCATCAAACTAACCGAGCATCTTTGATCGCATCTTCTGTATCATTTTTTATGTTACACTTTATGTTTCACTAATCACATCTTGCCATGTATTTATTTAATTTTCCTTATAAAATAGCCAAAGTTTTTTTTTTTTAGAAACAATAGCCAAAGTTTAAAATGGAAAAAGATAAATACATGATAAATTATAATTTATAGAATATAAAATAAAATACAAAATATGGTATAGGAAATATCTCTTGAAAATAGTACAAAAAGAAAAGATTCTTTCAAATGAAAGAAAATAAAAAAAGAAAAGAATTTATTAATTTAATTAGAGCTTAACAGCTGGTTACCACAAAACTACTCTGTCCTCCACTATCGATTTAAGAAATAATAATAATAATAATAATAATAAGAAGGATAAATTCCAGAAAACACTCTTGAGGTTTGGATTAATTACAGTTAAGTCCAAGATATTTTGAAAATGACCAATTTGGTCTTTAAAAGACAAAAAAACCCTTACACAGTTAATACCATTTTTATTTCCTCCGTTACTTTTTTTTTTTTTTTTTTTTTTCAATCCTGTCTGTCTCTCTGTTTCCTCTCTTCTTCCTCGTACCTCTCCTTCTCCCTCTCATCCTCTCTCTCTCCAAGCCGAACCACTCTCCTCCCTCTCAAGCCTCTGTTTCTCTCGTCCATGCCTCTTTTCTTCATAGTGGTGCGTGGGTTTGGTGGCTGTGAGTTGTGGTTTAGGTGGTTTTTGCGGTGGTGGTACGTTTTCTAGTGGTTAGTTTTGGTTTGTTGATGATTTTTTTGGTGGGCTCTGATGTGGTTGGTTTGTGGGTTTTTTTTTTTTTTGGGTCTTGTGGCCGGCGGTGGTGGTGGGATCTGACGTTTGTGTGGCTTGTTTTGGGTTTTGGGTTTTTTTTTTTTCTTTGGGTTTTCTGGCCAGCGGTGGTTTTCAGTGGTGGTGGTGGTGGTGGTGGTGGTTTCCGGTATGGGGTGGATTTGCAGTGGAGGATGCTATGGTTTTTTGGATTTGGGTCTTGATGCTATGGTTTGGCTAGGTTTTATGGCTGGTGGTGGTAGTAGCAGATCTGAGGTTAGAGAGGGAGAGTGGGGTTTTGGCTGTGAGAATCAAAGGAACCACCAAGAGGGAGAGTGGGAGAGCAGGTCTGTGAGGAAGAAAGACAAGAAAAGATAAGTGTAACGGAGGGTTAAGAGGGATAACGGTGTAAGGGTTTTTTTGTCTTTTAAGGACCAAATTGGTCATTTTCAAAATATCTTGGATCTAACTGTAATTAACCCAAACCTCAGGGTGTTTTCTGGAATTTACCCTAATAATAAAAATAAAAGTACTCGCAAGTGGGGAATCAATGACTTGTGCCACGCTAAACACTAGATAAAGGCACTTGAGAGTTGAGAGTAGCCCAGAAAGAAAATTTCAACTGGATTTCGAGCATTGCAATCAATACTACTGCTACTGTAAGTTGTCATTTTTCACACATATTATTCATCTCTTTTATTTCCTTCCTTTCATTTTTTCCTTGAAATGGAAAAATCCATATCAAATTGTTTTCTTCTTCCTTAATTTACTTTCCTATTAGGTTTTTTTTGGTTATCTATATTATAATTCAAGATTTTTACTACTATATTTCCAACGGTTTCCATGAGCACTCAAGGAACCTCATTGTCATCATCTTCTTCCTCAACATCTCGGCCGAGTTTTTGGAATTTATTTGTAGAACTTGTATTTGTTGTTTGGCGATGGATGGGCGTTTTGCTTTCTAGGTTTTAGGAATAATGAAGAACTTGAGAGAGCGGAATCTATTTTTCTCTAGAGCCCATAAAAGAGAAGGGGAGATTACACTTTACCCCTAAACTATACCCTTTTTGCACTTATTTTTAAACTATTACTCGAGTAACACTTGTTTGTGGAGCTTAGTTGTGTTTTATCCGAATTATGATCCTACCCAATATAAAAGTGCTACAGTCTTTAATGGGATTTTTTCTGAGGCTTAGTCCATGGAGTGAAGGCTTAGGCAAATCTTTGGCCCGTTTTTAGCCCATCGGTGAATCCTGTGCGTAGGGATAGAAACTGTGGTTTGGTGATTAGGGTTGTGGCGTGTTGTTTAGTGATAGAAAAATGTACGGCCACATCTTGTATTTTTCCATGCGAATAGTGAAATCCTTGTAATTCCGTGGATGTAAGCAAATTTTTCAAACCACGTAAATATTGTCTTGTGTGATTGTTTTCTTTGGCGCATATTTTCTTATTATCTATTTTGCATCTCATAGATCACGGAATTTCGTGATATTACCTATCACACTTTCCCATAAACTATTACCCATGCAACACTTTGCACCCCATCCCAGGGTTAATAGTTCAGGGAAGTAAGTGTTCTTTCTCATACTTTAGGGTCTAGGAGGTAACTGTAAAAGATGTCATAATTTATGTGGATAAAGTGTACGTTCTCGTAGTTTAGGGGCTAAGTGTAGAAAGGGGTAAGTTTAGGGGGGTAAAATGTACATTCTCGTAGTTTAGAAAGGTAAGTGTAAATATTGTCATAGTTTAGGGGGTAAAGTGTAATATTCCCAAAAGAAAAAGAAAAATCAAGATTTTCTATCATCACCTAAAAAAAAAAAAACAAAACAGACAAACAAATAAACAATGCATCTTCAACATGAATTTTTTTTTTTCTCTTCCATTTAAAATTTTTTAAAAATAGTTTAATATTTCTAGTATATTTCAACCGTTTCCATGAGCCATGAGCTGCCAGGGAGCCTCAATGTCATCACCATATCCTTGTTCAACACCTTAATGGAAATATGAGGTTTTTCTTAGTTTAAGAGGCATGGACACCTGTAGAGGTTTTCCTGACCATCTATATGCTGCTTTGCAACAGAAGGGCATTTTGACCTTTTAGGGATGATGAAGAACTTGAGAGAGGAAAACCTATTTCACCAAAGCTCTTGAAAGCAATAGAAGAATCAAGGTTTGTTATTGTTATTTTCTCAAGAAACTGCACTTCTTTGACATGGTGCGTAGATGAATTTGTCCATGTTGTTAGATGCAAGAAAGAGACGAAATCAACGATTTTTCTCATTTTTTATGATGTGAATGCATGTCATGTACGGAAACATATGGGAACTTTTGGACAAGCCTTTAATGAACACGAAAAATGTTTTAAAGAGAACTTAAAGAAGGTGAAAATGTGGAGAACTGCTTTGAGAGAAGTGACCGATCTATCTAGTTGACATTTACAAGATCGGTAAATTTCCATAACAAATATATTTCTTTTTATTTTTAAATAGCTAATGTTTTCTCAAAAATCATGATGTGTGTGTGTGTGTGTATACAATTATTAGAATGCAACATAATATGCATGGATTGAAATATTACAACATATATTAGTTAAGATTTTTTCGTATTATTAGAAATAGCTTGTGACCTCTGCTTTACGACATAGGAAACACTGTTGCAATAATTAAAAAAGGAACTACTTGATTTAAGGACAACTTTCTATGAATTATAAATCTATTAAGATTTTCTATTATCTTCATTATTATTATTTTTTGGGTAAATTATAATTTATGCTTTGTGGTTTTGCTATTTTACAATTTAGTTCACAAAATTTTATTTTTGGTGGAAGGCACTTACCATGGCACCAAGTTTTGATCTCGTGACGGACTATATATTATGATGACTATAAAAATTAAATTATATGATGAAGAATCAATTATTGAGTCGCGTAATGCTTTAATTTTATGGACAAACATTCAACAATTCTCTAGCTTATAACTAAGGGAGTTAATTTCGTACCATAGGTCATTTTAGTTTGGTTGGGGAACAAAATATTTCGGTCTTCTGTATACCATTTCAGGATTACCACTATTTATATACTTACATTCTTATATATATGTTTGTATTTATTTATGTATGCATTTGTTTATATTTCTGTTTATCAACATATAATTTAAAATTCACATATTTTATAAGCCCTACTATTGGCCTAAGTACATTAACTCAATGTATTAGCTTAAATAATATATATTTTTTAAAATATTAATATTTTAATTATATTTTTTGTTATACCAGCTGAAATATCAATACAGGCCCAAAAATTTCCTGGTACTACTAGTATAAGCTAGCTTATAACTAAGGGAGTTAATTTCGTACCATAGGTCATTTTAGTTTGGTTGGGGAACAAAATATTTGATCTTGGTATACTATTTCAGGATTACCACTATTTATATACTTACATTCTTATATATATGTTTGTATTTATTTATGTATGCATTTGTTTATATTTCTGTTTATCAACATATAATTTAAAATTCACATATTTTATAAGCCCTACTATTGGCCTAAGTACATTAACTCAATGTATTAGCTTAAATAATATATATATTTTAAAATATTAATATTTTAATTATATTTTTTGTTATACCAGCCGAAATATCAATACAGGCCCAAAAATTTCCTGGTACTACTAGTATAAGCCAGTATAATCCGGAATTTTATGCTGTACATATCGATGCTAATTTTATAGCCAGTATGATATATACCGCCGGTGTGAGTACAATATTGACTTCCTTGTTTATAACACTTTTTAGAAGTCAATGTGATGCTTCAACAACCAAAAATTACCTTTTGTCAAAGTATATATCGGATTAAGTTTTTACATTGGGCATGTAAGTCCTTTTTTAAAAGGATTTAGTTTGGCCCAATCATTGTTATGGGTTAAATAAAATCCTTAAAGTGCGTTTTAACCATTTTATTAGCAAAGAAATTGTTTACATAATTTTAAAGAAGTAGAGCTTCTAGTAGTTTATAATGATACTAGTCGCTAACCCGTGCGATGCACGGGAAATGTATTGAGGACAATATATAATTTAATCTTTGTTTATTTTACTACAACACCAAAATTGAATTTGTAAAATAAAATCATATAGCTAAAACATTTGTTAACAGCTATACGTTTCAGACATTTATTAGACTATATTATTATTATTATTATCAACATAACAGTATTTTAATATATGATACCAACATGCTTCAAGAAAATGTACGACACTGAAAACAATTTCGAAAACAAACTCAACTAAACATTTTGATGAATAAATATATTACAATCTATAATATAAGCCAAGAAATAAACTTTGAAACCAATATGAACAAAATCCATGTCAAACAAAACCATTTCGATCATTAAGAATATGACTCACTAAAGTCATGAAAAACACAGGATTCATTACCAAAAAAAAAAAAAAAAAAAAAAAAAAAAAAAAAAAAAAAGCATCTTTAGTCTTTATAGATTTTGCCTAAGTACCCGGATACAATGACACATACTCACACAAAAATCATTAAAGAAAGAATCAAAGAACATACACAACATGTACATACGCTATGAAAGTAAAAATAAGAAAAACAAAAGAGATAATAGAAAAAATAAAACCCAAAAGTTATGATGTTAAAACTTCCAAAAGGCCAAAAAAATTTTTAAAAAATTCAAAAGATTCAAAGCTTCAAAAGTATTGAAATAAAACAATATATATATATATATATATATATATATATATATATATATATATATATATATATATATATATATATATATATATATTATATAATAGAATTATACAATAGAAAATACAATAGAAAGAAGGGAATCCATGATTATAGCTTTTCTACTATTGAAATTGGCCGACAATTAAATATATTGCAAAAAATGAACTTAAAAATTCATATGTAAACCAAACAATTAGAAGATTTTGAGCCAAGAATTTATTAAAACAAAACAAAAATTATGTGACTACATAATGGAGAAATATAATAAACAAAAAAAATATGTCTACACAACATAGAAATATTAGAGAAATATGAGTTACCTTTTAAATGTTAAAATTCAAAATATTAAAACTTTTAAAAGGTTAAAAAAATTTGAAAATTTAATTAAAAGATTCAAGTCCAGCAATTAAATAAACAAAACAACAATTGACAAACTTAAAAGAAAAAACAACAAATTTATAATTTTTATTGAACAAATCAAATAACCCTAACCTTGATGCATTGACCGAAGAAGGAGAGAAGTCCAATATATAAGTGGAATATGTGAATTGTGAAGCATGAGCCGCCCTAAAAAAAAATCTTGAAGAAAAATAAGTTTTAAGAAGAAAATTGTGTTTTGGGGCTTAGGTTTTCTACGCAAGCAATTCTTAAATAGGAGAGAGTAGAGGCGGTGGGAGAGTGTCCTTATTTGGCTAGAAGTCTAATTTGCATTGGAAAAAGAAAACAGTGATGAGGTGGAAATTTAATTTAATTTAAATATTGTATTTAAATATTGTGCTGATGTGAAAAATTGTGGGAGCTTCAAAAGCTTCGGTTTTATATATAATAATAATAATAATAATAATAATAATAATAATAATAATATAGATTATTAATTATTTATATAATTTAAATAAATAATAATTAAAATCATATATATTTAATTTGCTTGAAGGTACATTAATAATTTTGCAAAAAAAAAAAAAAAAAAAACGTACAATGAAACCCCTAATTGATAGCACACCCTAACATCAAAGATAGTAAAAGACTTAATTAAATTCAGTTGGATTTTAGTTGATAGGTGGGGAAACTAAAGCATACCTTGCTTAGAAAATTTTTCATTTTGATAAGACCAAACCTTGAATGTCACAAAGGGATCAGGCCAATGTTCTTATCTTCAATGCAAGGTCTCAATAGAAATTCCCAATAAGTTTAGTCACTCCAAGCCTCCGATTAAGAAGAGCTTAATTCGAATAATTAAAATAAACATAATTCATAAACTATGAAAGATGTAACCAAAGAAATAAAAATTATTTGAATACGTTGGCTAGGACACTCACAATGCAAGCACTTGTCCATTCACTTACACAAAAGTATCAAAACATGAAAATCACAATAACAAAATACAAATTTTTAACTAAATAAAAAAGTGCATTAACCTATATTTTACATTAAATACCCATAGAGCAAAATATAACAAAGGAATAAATATGTTTGAAGAATAAATATAGAGCAGAAAATAACAAAGGAAAAATAGTTCAAATTAAAAGTCTCTAACGTCAAATTAGTCACGAACACAAACAAAGAGAATGTTTATTTGTACAATATGAAGGGTGAACTACAACAAACCAAAGAATGCTTCAGAAATTAATTGTAGCATCTAATTTTGGCTACTGCTACTAAATTCAATCTAAATTATTGCCAAGACTCCTCTTACCATGCTACATGTTTTCATAATCCATATTATGCATCTATACGATTAATACTACCTTAGTCTTTGGCAATTCTCAATAAATGTATATGGTCTTGTGGCTACTTTAAATTAGTGATCTACTTTTACAAACATCAATTTAGTGTTGTGAAGTCATGAAGGTAAACATGTAGAATTTCATGTTCAAAAATCATATAATTGAAGGTCTATGCAATAGTAAAGATATAATTTTGGTACACACATACCTTTCTTTCTACTGATCTTCTAGCCTCCAATTCTCTCTCAACTTCTTCTTTCTTCCTAGTTGTTTATTCTTTTGCACTCTCTCTTGTCGCTACAATAGGATCCTTAGTAGCTTGACTGTAAGCTCTGTAGCTACATGACTTGAAAACCCAATATGGATAAATGTTTTCTTGGAGGCAGAGGGAGACGTTGGCTACAACGTTTAGGGTTGTTGAAGGTTTAGGGTTTATGGAGGCAGCCTTTATTTGAGTCAATGATGAAGTGTGGGTTTTGGGCCTTTTGGCAAAGAAGGGTTACGTAAAGAGAGAAATAAAGATGTGTTCTAATTGGAATTGGAGCAAAAAAATAAAAATGATGTGGCAAATAAAAAGAAAAAGAAAATAATGGTGACGTGGAAAATTATGGGAGCTCCAAAAGTTTCGGTTTTATATATATATATAGATGATTAGTGCCTAAATAGAAATTCAAAGAACACCTTCTCTTTAAGGGGGAAAAAATCATAATCTGGGCCTTGACTAAAGAGGTAAAAACTTCCATATTTGCTGGCACTAAGGCTTAATTTTTATTATTTGTACTCAAGCAACGTAAAAATTTGATGGATCTATTTCAACTTAGTATAATGAAAAATATAGCTCTGAAATATATAACTAATATAATATACAATTCTTATATGAGTAGTTCTACTTCTATCCACGTTGCATGAGCTAATGAATTCACATATATTTGAGCAAGGAGTATTCTTGCCTAATATTTTTCTTCCTCCCCTGTGGTTTTTTAATCATGTTTGGACCATCATGTAGTTATTTTATATCTTGTTCACAAGCATGAGTCAGAATTTATCCTAAACATTGTGGAAAATGATGATTTTATAATTGGTTAGGAGCATCTCATAAATATTTCCCATCTTCTTTGCAGGCAGGAGTCAGAATTTATACAACACATTGTGAAAGAGATGATGGATAAATTGAGTTTAAAATCCTCAAGCATTACCAAAAAATTTATAGGGATACAATCTATTGTGGCAAAATTGATCCCTTCGTATTTAGGTTTTGAGAATAATGTTTACATTATTGGGATTTATGGTATGGGAGGATTGGGAAAGATAACTCTTGCTAGCTTTATTGCTAATGTTAGGAAGATTTTAAAAAAACACGGGCTTCCTAGATTACAACAACAGCTTCTTGCAAACATTTTGGAGGACAGAAATATAGATATAAGGAATGTTTATGAAGGAGTTGAAATGATTAAGAAAATGCTGTCATAAAAAAGTTCTACTTATTATAGATGATGTCAACCAATTGGACCAATTAGAAAAATTGGTTGGAGAGTTTGGATTGGGGAGTTGGATCATCATAACAACTAGAGATGAACATGTGTTGGTCCAACATGGAATACTTAAAAGATATAAGCCTAACGTATCAAATAATGATGATGCTTCAAAACTTTTTTGTTCGAAAGCTTTCAAAATGGAGGAACCCAAAGAAGATTATATGCAGCTCTCTTGGAAAGTTGTAGAATATGCTAGTGGCCTTCCATTAGCTCTTGTTACTTTGGGTTCCTTTTTGGTTGGAAGAACAATAGATGAATGGCAAAGTCCATTGGACAGTTTCAAAAAATACGAAAGGAGAAATATTTGATATACTTCAAATAAGTTACGATGGACTATAAGAAATGTGGAAGGAGGTATTTTTAGATATTGCATGTTTCTTTAGAGAGAAGAAGAAACATATAGGAATACAAATATTAGAGAATTGTGGTTTTGATGCAATAATTGGTATAAGTGTTCTTGTGGGAAAATCTTTCCTAACCATAGATGACAACGAAATTTTGGGGATGCATGATCTACTAAAAGAAATGGGTGAAAAAAAATTATTTCTAGAATTAGGTGGAAAGCTTGGAAAGTAGAGTAGGTTATGGCTTTTTGAGGACTTGCTTCGTGTATTGGAGAAAGATATGGTAAGAACAATAACAGCTATAATTTTATTTCAGCAAATAAGATTTAGTAGGTATAGTGACATAATTGTGTTCAATAAATTAGTTCTTTTTAAAAAATATACTCCAATAGGTAAGTGGTTACCTAAGTATTTAAGTAGCAAAATAAGGAATAAAACATTCATTTACCATGCTAAGATATTGTCAATGACGATTTATTATATTTTGAAAAAATAATACCTCTTTGTAATTGTTTATAAAATTGAATATATCTTTCTTGACATAATCAACCAATCTTTCATTTCTTGGTTACTATCTAGAACAAAAGGCTATCTTAACATTTTTTTATATTAGTCTGTAGGCTTTATTTTCTTTTTCCATCACTGTAAAAGTAATGTTGTAATCGCCTATTTATTCCCCTCATAGTCTTGAATTTCCAAAAGGTAGAAGTGCACCTTTCTAGTTTTAATGTATGAGTTTTAAATAGATTAATAAGAACAACAAACTTTAAAATAAGTTGTACTACAATCTATTGGTTACTAATAGGACCTAATATGTAGTACATTTTACTATTAACATGTGATGTTGAACTATGATCTATTAGTTGCTAATGGGACTCTCAATATCCGTCTGGATTACTTTTTTGAAAATTTTAGATTAATAAGAACAAAAAACTTTAAAATAAGTTGTACTACAATCTATTGGTTACTAATAAGACCTAATATGTGGTACATTTTACTATTAACATGTGATGTTCTACTACAATCTATTAGTTGCTAATGGGACTCTTAATATCCGTTTGGATTACTTTTTTGAAAATTTTAGAAGTTGCGTTTTGAAAGTGTGTTTTTTAAAATGAGCTTAAGTGTTTGGTAAAATATGTTAATCGTATTGATGGTATGAAAAATTGCAATATAAAAATGCAATTTTTGGGCGATTTCCAATAATTAAATTGTAATACGAGAGGAGGAATAAAAAAGTCAAATTATTGTTAGATGGACCAATAATTAAGAGGACTTTATGTGAAAAACTCAAGGAGTAGATATTTTTATCTTCTTTGTGGCTTTAACAGTGTTTAACTTGAGTAGTTCTAGACTTCTAGTACTCTTATCATTTGCTTGTGTAAATCACTGAGCTTTTGCTTTTGAAACCATATGCAGCAGAAGATATTCAAGCCATAGCCACGTACGGGAAAGAGGATTTCAACTTTGAAGAATTTCCTGAAGTTTTTTCAAGGATGTCTAAACTTAGATTGCTGATTATTGATGGGCAGCGCATCCCAAATTCTCTCAATCATGTTCCTAATGACCTAAGATATCTTCCATGGAGTTTCTGCTCTTTAAAATGTTTGCCATCCAGTTTCCAACCAAAGAAGCTTGTTCAACTTGACTTGCGGTGTAGCAAATTTGAATATCTTTGGGAAGAAGTAATGGTAAATTTTTTTCTTTTAACTGCCTTTCTATTATTTATTATTTCTCTTTTCTTTAAGTATAGCTCAAAGTGGATTTGTGCTTGTTAAATTAATTTCTATCTTTAATGAAAGCTCTTTTTTTATTTTTTATTTTTTTGGTAACAGCATTCAGTCAAGCAAAAGTTCACTGATCTTGTTGTTCCAAAAGCCTTATTAGGACACCTGACTTTTCAGGTGTTCCGAGACTTGAGGGACTAAAACCTTCATGGTGCGACAGTTTGGTTGAGATCCACCCATCTATTGGACAACTCAGCAGGCTTAGGTACTTATATCTGCAAGGCTGCGAATCTCTTACTGATCTTCCCAGCATGTCTGCTGAAATGCAGTCCCTTATAATCTCAAATTTCTTCCAAGCAACATGGATGATTTGAAGTCTCTTGAAAAACTCATTCTTTGTGGATGCTCAAAACTAAAATGATTGAAAATGTTCCCATCAACTGTAAGTTATATAAATGCTCAATTTTGTTTTTCCCTAAAACCGTCACAAGCATTGGTCAAACTGAGTCGCTTGTCACAACCTCACTCCCAGACATGTTACCTACAAGTAATCTCTTCTTTCTCTCTCTCTCTCTCTCTCTCATTGTAAAATAATAGTTACCTACAGGCTACAACAATAATTGTGTTTTTGGTACAGGGGCTCCTTTGCTGTAAAACCGATTATGAAAGTACCAAAAGAAAAGAGGATGTAACTATAACTGAATTTCAGATAATTGTTTGCGGGTTTGAAATTCCTTCATGGTTAACTCATTAAAGTGTGGGAATTCAATAAGCATGGAGCTACCTTTTGGTGTAATAGTAAATGGATGGGATTCGCTATATGTGCATCAGTATCAGCGGGATTTGGCGTTAGAGTTCGTGTGATAGCCCTTGGTGATATGCCTCTGAACTTTTCACTATGTAGATGCATTGTGAGGACAGTATATGGCTATTTTATTTGTCTCGTGATGATTGGTTTGCTACTGTTGGGAATAGAGAATGCAGTAAGATTAAGGTTATAATTGAGACCTATGACTCAGCGATTCATGTTCGTGAATATGGGGTCAATTTGGTATACGAGCAAGATGTGGACGAGTTCAACCAAAAAAAGGCACAATGTTTGATTGAGAGCTTTGGTAATGACCATCTCAAACATCCTTCCCATTAATATTCAATCCAACTTTATCTTATTTTCTTTCTAGCTATACATCTGGGTTTGTCACTTGCAAGTAAGTCTTGTCATTTTTCTTTTTCTTCTTTTGGCTCACCATGCGCAAGCAATCCCAATCACCCTATAGTTTTTGAGTTTCTGGAAATTAACCGTAGATTTCTGCATCATCATCACTTACAAGAAGCATAATAATTAGTAAAACATTGGGCAAGTAATTAAGAATATGATCTAGATAGGAATACATTCTCAAGCTTATCCTGTTACATGAGAAGGATTTTGCAAATTTAGATTGTTCAATCCTAATTTGGCATCCTATTCGTAACTATCAGAGTATTATGCTATTTTGCATATTCATTTTGTGCTATTTTGCATATTCATTTTGTGCTGGCAAATGCAATACAACTTTTCCTGATTTGAAATGTGAAAATTAGAGATTGTATAGTATTTCCTTCCCTACCATGTATATTCCTTATAATCATTGTTGTCATGCCTTCTTAAACAGGTAAGAAGCAACTCCAATTACACTCATCAATAATGAGTGAATTATTATTGTAGTATCATACTAACTCAAGTTTTCACATATATGCAGATGGTGATGATGATGATGGTGGTGATGATAATGATGATTGAAATGACTGCAGAAGATAGTGCTCATTTTTGTTTTTTTGTTTTTTTCATAGGATGAATTTCAATTGAGGCTTTGGCAAGTAGATGTGCACATGCATTTCAATCAGGCTAACCATGTTTTAATGAAGTTGTATTTGGTTCAGTTACAATGATTTGGAAACTTGTTCAGTTGGCATATCTGTGCATCTTATTTTAAAATGGAAATAGAGTTGAAGATCTACTTATACAGGGGATCTAGGTCTAGACAGATAATGAGTTAAATGGTTTTACTAATAATATTTCTTGTTGGATGAATTTCAAGTGAGTTGTGCTATTGGATTGCATACAAACCAGGTAACTTTGTCACATTTCTCTGTTCTATATGGATTTGAGTTAATGTCTATGAGACAGTGATTTGTGAATTTTGAAGCAGAACTTTAAGGTTATTAAGTTTTTATCAATCTAGCCATAGTATTAAATAAGCATTAATTTTAGTATTCGGTCTTGAATATTTTCCTTGCAGTTCAAAAATTGCAAGTTTCAAACAAGTTCACTTCCATTAAACTGTGTGTTATTTTCTACTATGCATCAAGGGTTGTTATAGGACATGTCTGGCAACATTTAGGAGCCTAGTTTGCAGTCTAGTATATATATTTTTGGCATTTGTTCTACACTTGAGAGGGAAAGTCCTTTGGATCAGATTCTTGACAGGATCTATTGAACAAGCATTTCCTCTTGCTCTTGGAACAAATTTAACTAATAGGCAAAAACAGATTAATGGGCAATCTTTGGAGTTGTTCCTTTCTTTAAAGTTGCTTCCTTAACCTATCATTTCCCTCTTATTGTGCAAGTTATGTTCAATTTACTTAATGGGCACTCAAAATACAAGTGTGCTCTACATTCCAG
This sequence comes from Quercus dentata, assembly GCA_028216015.1. Classification (NCBI taxonomy): domain Eukaryota; kingdom Viridiplantae; phylum Streptophyta; class Magnoliopsida; order Fagales; family Fagaceae; genus Quercus; species Quercus dentata. The sequence goes on from CP116451.1 coordinate 11,277,170, forward strand.
ACTTTCTTGTAGAATTTAGATCACCTGTGTAACCCCAATGCAGCATTCTGTCTAGATTGCCTATTCTATTACTCATTACTAGCCAACAACAGAATGCACGTCTTGTAATAGCTTGAGAGAATCAGATGATTTTCCCTAGCTGTTTTTTATTTTTATTTTCTTTCTACTTTCTTTAGTTTATTTTTAATGAAATTTCTTATTCATAAAAGATTTTTTTTTTTCTTTTTAAATGAAGAGAGAGAGTGGAAGGGACTCTCACCAAAGTTACTCCACTTTTAGGTTCTTTACAATTAGACCAACCACTTCTTGATTATGGCTTGCCACTTATTGGACTTGATTATTCAGACCAACCGTTTGAGTCAAATGGTGGCTTCAGCTTTCTTTACATTCTAATCGCTTCTGCATTTGTGCCAATGCCCTGCTTTCATCAGCGTAGATTAGAAGGCACACCTTTAGATTTACCAATCGCTAATGAAATATATGTATCCATAGTAAAGCTGCAAAATTGCTCAGCTCAATCCAGTATTGGGCTATCGAAACTTTGGTCATGTTGAAACTAGACTACCTTTGTCCTTGACTGAACCTCAGCTAGTCTGCTTAGTCTATGTTTTATGTTGGTTTGAGCTCATTCTTGATCACAAGCCTAAGTGAACTTTATTAACTAGCCTAAAATCAACAACATAAAATCTGTTAATTTACTAATACAAATTAGCAATCCGAAAGCATAATTCTTTGTCACTGATGTTTGTTTTTTTTATATTCGCCATTGATGTATATCATCATCACATCATAATTATAATTGTACCGTAGATGTCTTCTGGTTTGAGAATCTGATATGTCAGACTAAGAGATATAATTCAGGCATCATGATAAGTGAATTTTTGTGGCTGCTAAGCAGTGTGTGGGATGGCTGGTGCATTAAGGGCTTTATACGGACAAGCCATGGGGCAGAGCTATTCCTTCTGCATATGGGAGTTCTTTCACTTTTCTGTTCCTTCTGCTGGAATGGTTTTGTAATTCTTTTTTGTTCTTTCTGTCAAGAAAATGGTAGTCTTCATTTTTTGGCTACGTGTATTAAGTCTATTCACATTTTGTTGCATGCCAATCATTATAGTAGGCTTCTAATTTCTCACTGTATGCAGCTTGGCAATTACTTCAACGTGTTTTCTTACTCCTGAACTTGTATGCATGGTATACAATTGTTTTGAAAAAGAATGCATCAAACACTTTGTAGCACTCAGGCTTCAAATGAGTTGGGAGGTGGGAATCCACAAGAAGCTAAAATGACTGCCAAGATCGTAATGGTTCTTGCAGTTGCAGAGATGGTTATCGTAGGCATGATTCTCTTCAGTTGCTGCTATGTTTTGGGCTATGCCTACAGCAATGAGAAGGAAGCTGTGGATCTATTGCGAATATGGTCCCTTTTATTTGTCTCTCAATAATCGTGGATGGCTTACTAGCAGTACTTACAGGTAACTTTCTCACGTTTCTCTCATGTAAATGAGCAATTATTTGGAGCAGAACTTTTGAAGTCATTACTTATTTAATTCATGGTATACCATCAACTAAACATTCATTCATTATTCAGTTTAGAATATTTTCTTTACAATTTAGAAGTCAACTAATTGTAAAATAATAATAATAATAAATAAATAAAGGTATCAAACAAGTATACTCTTGAATAATCTTCTGTTTTTGGGTTATAATAGTTGTGGCCTAATCATCCAGATCATTCTTCAAAACAATGTATAAGTTGTGAATCTTCCTTCATGCAATGCCATTAACCCTACAAAGTCATTTCCTGCTTTGCATCAGGAGTTGCTAGAGGAAGTGGCTGGCAGCATATAGGAGCCTACGACAATTTTGGGGCATGTTATCTGGTTGGGGTTCCATTAGTTGTCGTTTAGGCCTTCGTTATACACTGAAGAGGGAAAGGCCTGTAGATTGGACTATGACATGTTGTACTGTACAAGCATTTCTACTTGCTCTTAAAACAAGTTTCACAAATTGAGAAAAACATGTTATTATTGCCACCCACCCACACACACACACAAAAATTCCTTTATAATTGGATTTTCTCACACCAAAAACTACAATTCATGTTCAACTTGATCATGCAATACGAAAATTTAGAATCTTATAATTAATTTTTACTGCAATAACTCGTGTCTAATCTAAATGTTTTAAATTTGGTGGTAAGTAAAACATTTTTTTTTTTTTTTTTTAGAGGAGTAAAACATTTTAGGCTTATAGGCTAAACCAATTTTGAATTCTTAGTTGGATTTATGTTGATGTTTCAACTTTCAGCATCAAAAGCAAGAGAGGATCTTTGATGGTGATATTTAGTCTAGACTCCAGAGTGGATTAAGCTAATGGACAAAATATATTATTTGCAATTCTAGAGACTATATAATTTTAGAAGTGTTACGTTTATAACATTTTCACAACAAATTTTAGTTGGCAAATTGTTATAGGTTTTTAATTTGAATTCACTACTAAAATTACTTTTTTGCTTACTAGTAAGTAGTAACATCTCACTACATAGAATTTGTTTTAAAAATGTTGTCAACATAGCACTTTTCATATAATTTGGCTAATCCTTATTGTTATCCAATCATATAGAAATGCATATTTTTACATTAGAAAGGAATTCATCAAAAATAAACAAATAAATAAATATAACATAATAATATCATCATTTTGCCATCAGCACAGTTTGAAGGCCATAAAACCTTTTTTTTTTTTTTTTTTTTTTAACTTTCCTAAGTTATTTTTGTGTACTAACGTACATCTTTAGCTAATGGTCACTTGAAGTGAGGAGAGGAAAGAGTTAAGGTTTAATTCTTTAAGAGGAAGCTTCATACACATATATATTTAAATTATGTTAAAGTATAATTCTATCTCAAATAAGAAAAACAAAAAGTTCTCTTTTGTAGAAGATTTTGGGCGTTGAGGAATTAGGAGGGAGCTTCTTTATCTTTAGTAGGATAATAATACAATTTGATTTCTCCTGCACCCAAAAATAAAAAAGAAAACAATTTGTCAAGCTTTTCTCTGCAAATTATTTGTAAATTTCTTTCACTTTCTTTTTTATTTTATTTTATTTTTTAAAACTATATACTGAACCTTTACAATCAAGATATATATATATATATATATATATATATATATATATATAAGTTCGGTAAAATTATATTCGTAAAGTCCAATCGCTTATGGTTAAATTCCAGTTGATTCTAGGATATGAGGGAGACTCTTGTAGGCTTGTAGCAGATATCATAATACATAGAGAAATTTATTTATTTATAATTTTTAAAATGACCCTATAATCCCTTGGACTATCTTTATATTAATACTATGCAAAAATGTAATGATATTATGACACGGCTTGTGTTCATTAGCCAATTTCACTGGATACATTGGGATATGGACATATATCTGCATCCTAAGGTTTGATTGATGACATAACTATTAATATTTAATCTTTTAAAAATTTTGCAAGTATGGAGGGTATAAGAAAAAAAAATGTAATCCAATGGTGGATTTGTCAAAATTTACATTTAATAAAAATATATTGGGTACTAAGTTTATATCTAAACTTTTATCACTTTATAATTTGCCAAATAATAGATTGAAAAATATAGCACCAAACAAGTTGGATCCAAACTTTCTCCTCACAGCTCTTATTTTTCTAAGTGCCAATTAATCATTTAAGTTTCACACTTCCAAATCCCAAATTCCAAACCCCTTTAATTTGTTATACGAGAATATATATATATGAAAAGGGCTTTGTTACAAGTTAAAGGTATGATTTATTAAATTTTGCTTTTATATATATATATATATATATATATATATATATATATATGTGTGTGTATGTATACACCATTTTTTTTTTGAGAAGCATATAGAAGTATACCAGAATGTAAATGAAAAGGCTTTTGTTTACAAATCTCTCTCTTATTATTGGGCGTGCGGGGATATGATAATTTGGAAAGGGATAATTTGGTCATTTAAGTGAATGAACAAATTAATTGGACAAGGCTTCAAGCCCCGAGACGGTGCGCCATGAGAAGATAATCATGAATCTAAATTGTTTCAACATGAAGTGGTCCACATGAAGACATCTAATTAAAGCATTGAACACATGCAGTAATTATTCCCCCCTCAATAATGATGTTTAGGAAGTGGTCCTGAATTACCCTTCTGAGTTATTCTTTTGTTTATCCACTTATCATAATAAATTTGGTTGTAAATTAAGGTTACAATTTCACTCAATTTTTTTTATTAGAGGTAAATTTTAATAAATCCACTATTAGATTATATTTACTTCTTATATCCTCTTTACTTATAAAATTTAAAGAATAAAAAACCAATAACTATGTTATCAATCAAATATTTAAATTAATTCCAAGTTTTTGTAATTTATGATTGTGGGGACCGGCCCAAAATAACAGGCTGGCTGGGCCCTAGGCCCGTCCGAGGAGTTAGCGTGGCCCAAGCAATCCTTATTCAGGCCCACTGGGGCAAAGAGAACATGTCCGAGGAGAACTTTTTCCTCGGATACTGCAAATTCCGGAGTAAAGGTACATCCTAGCCACTATAGTCCATCTTTCAAATACGTAAAAAGGAAGGAAACCCGAAATATCTCAAAAGAAAGGCCGCCACCACCATATTAAATGTATTACAACTACTCTCTTGGCCGCACTAATGAGGAGAAGACCCCTGAACAGTGCTACCTTGGCTATCACAACTCACAAAGAATTGAGAGGGGTGTCCGATGGGACAGGTGCTCAAGTGGGGGTTTAGATGATCAACAAGTGTAAAGCCCAGATAATTGGAAAGGGTCTATATAATATGTAAAAGTCCCCCAAGAGAAGGGACAGGAAAAAAAAAAGGGAGGATATTGTAGAGAAGTCTTACTGCATTGGTCTGTATCTATTAATCAAGTCTTTAGCCTGATCATTTGGGAGAGACCTTTCTACATGGGCATTTTCATTCTTGTTTGTGTATTCCCTTAATCCATGCATAAAACCATTTAAACCAACTGAAACCGAGTTCTTTAGCTCATACTTTACAAAAATTCATTGTGGAGGACCTTTTGGACCAAGACTTGAGCGACAAGGATTGGGCCACCAAATTGTTCACCTATAATGATTATAGATAAAAAATAAGTTTATGGATTGAATAGTAAAAAACATATGATCGGTATGAAATTTAACATGTGTTTTAAGAACATAAAGAATATGCAATTCAAAAGTTAAATTTTCAAAATATGTAGTCATATTAATTTTTTTTAGTGAAAATTGTAATTATATGCTACAATTAAGTTTGTAGGCCAGACTTTGTCCTTAAACTTTAATTCCCTTAACAATATATTAGGACCTTACAAACAAAAAGAAAAAGGCCAAGAAAATTTTTATTTAACTGATATTTCGAAAGAAATATACCTTGTAGCATTAATAATGAAACTATCATGCAATGATTTTAAAATAAAAAAATTCGTAAAAAAAATTATAAGACTTAATGTATTTACATTTTTTTTTTTTGGTCAATATATAAAGTTCTCCTTTTATTAGATATATTTTACATAATTTAAATTTCTTAATAATCACTCTCGAAAATGTTTTAGAGCCACCACTGTTTCAAACCTAAAAGTTTTAAGGGGTTGCTGAAATCAATAGTACAAGAATGGTAATTAGTTTAAAATCCAAATTTAAAATAGCAATAACTTGTAAAAGATAAACTTATTTCCAACGATGTCTTATAAGTTATCACTACAGCACCGCAAAGAAAAACAACTTTTAATCTTTCACCCCTGCTACCTCCACAATCTGAATCCACACACCTCGATTACTTCAGGTTTCACCAGATCAACATTAAATTGTGTTCTAGGCTTGTTAATAATGAGAAGATAGGGGAAATAGTAAAGCGATCTCCTTCGATGCTTGGTCACCAAGCATCGTGTAAACAGGCAAACAGCGATACAATGGGCAGTTTCCTATGTATTTTGGTTTGTTTGTTATATCTTTTTCTTTTCCTTCTTTCTCTGACCTGATGGGCCCTGTTGCTGTTTGTAATTTTGTATACGGCGTAGCTATGATATTTTGCTTGGGGCCGATTTATATATTCATATGTCAAATTTATAATTTTACGTATACAAAATGATCAAATTTAAAATATAATAATATTATTCCTAAACTCAAATCAATGCATCTAAAACCAAAATTAAAAGATAAAATTAATTAGGAAAAATATGAGATGATAAGGAAAAAGATCAAATTTGTGAAGAAAAAAACTCAAAAGTTCAAGCAGTGCCGTTAGTGCACATAATAAAGCACTTTTGGATGCGAGGAACATAATTTTTTTCTTTTTTTTTTTTTTTTTTTTTGGGTAAAGGGGATAATAGATAAAGAAAAACTACACCGGCACAAAGCCAGTAGGACAGCGCCTACTTATAGAAAGACCAGACAGATCATGATTGAAAACAGAGAGTAACTCCACAAGCGGGTTCTCAAAAAAACAGAACACTTCATCTTGTTTCACACCCATTCTGGCGAGGGAGTCAGCGCAACAATTTGCTTCTCGGTAATAATGGCTGAACTGAATATGCGGAATCTGAGTTACCAGCTGTTTACAGTCATCCAGCAGGGGGGAAATAATAGGATTTGTCTGAGAGGGGTTTTGAAGAACATCTATTATGGCTTTTGCATCCAGTTCTACTTCAACGGCTTGGAAATTTTTGTTCACACAGATATTTAGGCCATCCCTTAACGCCCATAACTCCGCTTCAAAGCTCGAAGTAACACCAATCCTTCTTGAAAAGCCTACCACCCAATTACCTGAAGCATCTCTGATCACACCTCCTCCACCAGCTAGTCCCGGGTTGCCTAGGGATGACCCATTCGTATTCAGCTTTCTCCAGTCAATTCTAGGCCTCTCCCATCTAATATTTTTCGTTGCAAAGCTGCTGGCTTTCTTCCAATCTGCGGCATACCAGAAGAAATCACCGGCTTGACTAATAATACGGTCTGCCAAGTGAGGGTCGTGGCTACTATTCTGGAATATTATTTTGTTCTTTTGCATCCATATCATCCGGATGGCAAAAAGGAAGACTATGTTCCAGGGAGGTTTGTTGGGGGCAGCAACCTTGATCATTCCTTGCATTCGTAGACAGCCAAGAGTCAAGATCACAAGAGAAAAAATTCCTGTCTTCCTCGGATATACCAAGTCGCTTCCAGATGTCCTTACTGCCCCCACAATCACGAAGTAAGTGAATAATAGTTTCGGGACCGTTGTGACACCGAGGACAAGAAGGGTCGGGACTAATACCTCTAGAAGCTAAACAATCTTTAACACCAATGCTATTGTGAAAGCATTTCCAAACAAAGAATTGAATTCGAGGAAGAATTTTAATTCTCCAAATCCAATGCCCCAAAAAATCGGGATTGACATCCCTCGAAGTAGCCAAATTATACGCGCTTTTTAGATCAAAATTCCCGTGGATATTTGCTGCCCACAACATTCTATCCTCACTCCTAGCAGCAAAAGCATAGGGAGTAGCCTAAATTCCTAGCTTTATACTCGGAGGGAGGTCAAAGGAGATCTTTCCCCAATTCCACCCATTAACCGAAATGACTTCCTTCACTTTCATGTTACTTTCCTCCCCGGTCAAAGGACCTTGCACTAAATTTCTGATGGGACCTTGAGAAGACCAATTATCACCCGAAACTCCAAATTGCTGTCATTCCCAATCACCCATTTTGTTCCAGCAATAAAAACCTCATGGCCTTTCTTCATACCTTTCCACACTCGGGAGCAAGGGAGTTTGTCACGATTGGCTGAGTTTGTTCTCCGACGAGAGCAATATTTGCTCCTAAGAACTCTTGCCCATAAGGTTTCTTTTTCTGAGTGAAACCTCCAGTTAAGTTTTGCCAACAAAGAGGTATTTCTTCCCTTAGCAGATTGTAATCCTAGACCACCCTCCTTCCTAGGCCTTGTCACCTTCTGCCAACCCACCCAATGCATCTTATTTGAAGCCTCTGCCGACCCCCACAGGAAATTCTTGCTGATCCTGTCTATGCCTTCTAGAACTTTACTTGGAAGATAAGCACATTGCATGGAATAATTGGGGATAGTAGACAAAGAAGATTGAATAAGAACAGACCTACCCGCCATTGACAAAAGATTAGCTTTCCACCCCGAAAGCTTCTGCTTCATACGATCCAAGATAAAATTAAAATCTTGATTCGACCGCCCCTGATGCTTCATAGGAATACCCAAATATTTCCCAAGGGAAGAAGTCGCTCTAAACCCAAGCAAGTCACACAAATCCTCCCTACTCTCCACATCAACATTTGGCGAGAAAAAACCCTTGACTTGGACTCACTAATAGTCCGCCCCGACTTTTCACAAAAGGTATCAAGCACCTCACGGATAGCAATGCAATTTGCTTGATTTGCTTTTGCAAACAACACCGATCATCTCTGCGAAGAAAAGATGAGAGAAGCTTGGCCCACTCCTGGAAGCTTTAACAGGATTCCACAATTTCTCACTACATTTCCCCTCAATAAGTTGGCCCAGAAATTCCATACACAAAATGAAAATGTAAGGGGACAAAGGATCACCTTGTCTGATGCCTCTAGACAGGTAAATAGGCTCCATCATGCCCCCATTAAATAAAATAGAGGTGGATACTGTGGAAATACAACTCATAATGATCTCCACCAGGTCCATAGGAAAATTGAATTTGATAAGCCTATCCCTAATGAAACCCCACTCAAGCTTGTCATAAGCTTTTTCAAGATCAATCTTTATGGCCATGAACCCCTCTTTATCTTTGGCTCTACTAATAGAATGAACAATTTCCTGAACTATAATTGCATTATCAATACCTTTTCTTCCAGGAACAAAAGCGGTTTGGAGAGGGGAGACAAGCTTATCTAATAAAGGTCTAATCCGAGCGACTACAACCTTTGTGATGACTTTATAAACAATATTGCACAGGCTGATTGGACGGTAGTTGCCCAACGTTTCCGGGCCTTGGATCTTTGGAATAAGGGTAATAAGGGTTCTATTAAGATACTCTAGGATTTTTTTCCTAGAGAAAATCCCTTTAACTTCCTTAACCAGAGCATTCCCAACCACAGGCCAAAAGCGTTGATAAAAACCCGCATGAAGCCCATCGGGACCAGGGGCTTTAAAAGGCTTCATCGACCAGAGAGCAAATTTTATTTCCTCCTCCGTGACCTCACCACTAAGGAATTCACAATCGTCTTCTGAGAGATAAGCTTGACCCTGAGTCAATAGCGGGGGATTTCTCTCTGAAAGAGCTAGAGATGTGCGTAAAAGGCCCTCAAAACCCCCTCTAATATGTTCCATAACATCTCTCTCATCATACAACCATTCCCCTACGCTGTTTTTTATGGCTTAGACATATGATAGAAGGAGGTGTTTCTATCTCCTTGAATCATCCAATTAACTCTAGACTTAAGAGCCCAAATGTCCCTTTCCCGGTCTAGAATAATTTCTAGCTCTCTTTGGAGTTGCTTCTCTAAATCCAACAGATTTGATGAGGGTCTTGAAGAAATAGCCTTCTGAGTTCCATTGAGCCGGGCCATAATTCTCCTCTCTCTTCTGTCAAGACATTACCAAAATGAGCCTTATTCCACCGATTCATTTCAAGAACAAGGTTATTTGTGGCCCCCGAAAAGAATGAACCGGATTCCAAGCGGATGAGACCACTGCTGGAAAAGAAGGATCACACAACCAGCAACTTTGGAATCTGAAAGGTCTAGGAAGTTGAAGCTGGTAATGCTGAGTGGTTTCCAGAAGCACGGGACGGTGATCAAAGTGACAACGGGTAAGATGAGTAACTTTTGCCTCTGGAAAGTTTGAATACCAATGAAGGGTTAACAAAAAACCTATCAATTCTCTCCTGAATTAACGCAAAAAGTTCTCTTCCATTAGACCAAGTGAACCTCGGCCCCGAGAACCCCAAATCAACCATATTACATTTGTCAAGACAATCTTTGAAATACAAGGATCTATTCATACTTGATGACTCCGCCACCAAACTTATCATCCTCCACCACCGAGGGTTCGTTAAAATCCCCGCAATAACCCAAGCCATATTATGCAACTCATTCTAAAGCGGACAAATTATTCCATAAGATAGACCTTTCCTCAAACCTAGGACTAGCATACACCACAGAGAAAATCCAGGAAAAGTCAGAGGCACATACCTTAATCGTGACATGAATTTCCCGCTTAGTTTTTGAAATCAACGACACCTCCACTCTGTTTGAATTCCACATCACCCATAAGCCCCCAAAGATAGCCAATAGTATCGAAATGAATTGCCTTATCAAAAGGTAATCTGTCGTGTCGCTTTTGCTCGATCACCACCTATTTTTGTTTCCATTACCACCATAATTGCAGGATTATGGTTATGAGCAAGCTCAGTAACATATTTCTGAAATTTGGGTTTCGGAGAACCCCTACTATTCCATATGATAATATTCATAGGAAAATCCAAGAGAAAGAACAGGCACATATCAACAAGCGGAGGTAAAATTACCTCGACCATCAAATTCCATACTGTCTTCCTCCATAACTTCCTTACCTTGTCCCTCCCTGGCAATTGGGTTTGCTTTGGCGAGAGCCAAGGCCCATCACATAGGTCTCCATCCGAGCCTCAAGTACCAATAGCACAAAAGCCTGAGCCTCTATCACCCTTCTCACCCACTACATCTTCCATGGGGTCATGCAGTATAGCATTGGGTTTCATGGAATTAAGAACAGAGCTTTCCAACAAATTGAAATCGCCTTCCCCATCTTCCACTAGAACTTTCGAGCTCACCCCCAAGGATTCGGACTCCCTTATCTCGCAGGATTGATGGACATCAACGAACCCAGAATCGCACTCTTTTCTTATCACTGTGGGACGGCGCTCCGGGCTCCGATGAGCACCGAATCGGACTACCTCCATAGCCGCTACTTCACTATCCTTCCCACTACCCTCACCACTAGTTCCATTTCCACGGCAAAGACCCTCGGTGTGATCACCCATCTTGGCACCCATGAAAGTCAAAGAAGCACAATGGTTTAAAGGAGTCAGAGAAGCAGAACTTTGAAGATTTGACTCACCAGAGGTCTTTGAGTTATTGACGATATTTGAGGCTGCCCGTCCTTTGGCAAGGACCTTTTTACCCTTAGGAACGTGTTTCGGACCTAAGGATTTTGGGCTGAAACTTGAAACCTTAAAGCCCGCTTCTCTTTGAGTAAAGCCCATGAAAGTTGGGCTCGCTTCTCTTTGGTTTGGACTCGGGATGTTTGAGATCCTTTTGTCATCATTCTTGACCCATTGAGACCCATAACTAGGGTGAGCCATATCATTTTTTCTATTACTATCACGTGCATGCTCCTTGCTAGTATCATTTTCCTAAAAGGTGGCGCCGGTGGGATTTTGTCCTTCCTCGGGATAACGGCTCGTACTTGAGGTGCTGCTGTACCTGTTGGGTTTGTACCCATTCCTTTTGCGTGTCACAACCATCCAAGGTCCATAGGTACTGTCCTCATTTGTACTAATCTCACCGACTCAAAGATCATGCCTTTCGCGTGGGCTTCCCTTAACCGTTTCCCCTCCTTCCTCTTCCTCCTAGCCAGCTGGCTGGATCGCCTAATAATGTGAGGGCAGTCTTCTTTCCGGTGACCAATCCTACCGCAGAAAAAGCACGCTTTATGGATTCCTTCATAGTTAACAGGTTGTTCGAAATTCCCGATGAGTAGAGCAGTGATCAGCGGCTTCTCCACATCTATTTGCACAAATATTCGGGCATAGCGACCCCTTGCTTCCAAAGCGGTATGAGTGTCAATCCTTAGTACCTTCCCAATGGTGCCGCCAATCTCCTTCAAAGCTTCCATTTGGTAGTATTCAATAGGAAGATCATTGAGTCTTACCCAAACCGCAATAGACGATACATCGGCAGAGCATGGTCTCAAATTTGGAACCCAAGGCCTTATAGAGAGGAAGTGCTCTCCAACAAACCAGGGTCCTTTATCAAGCACTAAATCATAGTCTTCCATTGTCGAGAATTTGACTAGAAAAAAATCCTTACTCAAATCCACGCAATCAAGCCTTCCTTTCGGTTTCCATAAAGCGTAGATTTTTGTTGTAAGAAATTAAGACCCACCGTTCTCCCATAAAGCTTAACAATTAAAGCTCTTGCCCACGGGGCCCTAATTTTTTGCTTCAGCTCATCGGTTAATCTTACTGCAGCAAGACCCTTCCTAAGACCAGAGGTGTCAAGTTCAAACTCGGGGGACACTTCCATCTGGTCCATAAGATCAAAAGCTCTTCGATATGCCCCCGGGAGCTCACCCACGAGTTTTTCTTTAAAAGATGACTGCTGGTTTGCATGACCCTTTCCCCATGAAAACTCCTTCTCCATGCTAGCATTGCCCTCCGTAAAATTTTCATGATGACCGGCTTTAACTTTCTTGTTACTCCTGGCTAGTTCAGCTTCTTCCTCCAAAGAGAGACCCCGAGAGGTTCCCCTAGAGCCCATGCTAGTTTTGATTTCTTTGCAAGGAACATAATGCATTGCACTTTTAAACGCTTATAAAATATAAAAAGGAAAGGAAACATGCATGGCGTCTAGCCATTTGTTAAAAAAACAGAACCATGCAAATAATAATATTCTTTTTCCCAAATTATAGACACACGTCCCACTAGGACATATCAGTGTACTCTGCAAGTCTCAATACAAATGCTCCTAAATTCAACCTTTTGATCCATGAAAGAAACGTCAAAAGTTGATTTAGTTTCTTTCACTTCTTGTCTCCAGTGAAGACAACTATAATTCTTCCTTTTTAACTGGAGTCTAGATTATGGAGTTATAAATATTAAATTTTATATTTTTAGAATAGTTTCAAATTAAATCCTATAATTTAAAAGTTTTAATTGAAAAATTAAAGTTTATGAATGTAATAATAAATTAAATTTTATAATGACGTTTTAAAATCTTTGTTTTATAATATATATATTACAAACTATTACCGTTGTGCAATCTGTCTTATTCTTTTTCAGCCAATAATTAGACTTATTTCCTCATTTCTGAATGGATTAATAATAGCTCTTAAAAAATAAAATAAAAATAAAAAAAGAAAAGAAAGAAGAGAAGCTCTTAAGAGCATTCACATCCGGGAATTCTATCCCATCCTATTTTACTATCCTAAAAAACTACTTTATCAATTACACAATACCATTTTACAATACATCTAGCATCCCAACTTTTATTTTCATATTCTACTCATTAAAATAATATATATTATCCACTAAAATATATAACCAAAAAAAAAAAATCTCCTCTCTCTTCCTTCCTCCCTCGTCTCTCTCTCTCCATTGTGAACAAACCCAAACCCCAACCATAGCAAGAACAACCACATGAAAATGGCCACCTTGCCACCACCAAGAGGAAAAGAAACACAAAAAATTGCCAAAAACCACCACCAACAACCACAATCACAAGACATTGCCACAAAAGCACCAATCCAAATCCACAAAGACTCGATCCACACATACAACTCCGATCCAAATCCAGAAACCCACCAATCTCCACCGATCCAAACCCACCAATCTCCACGATCCAAACCCACGCCACCACCTGACCCATGATACACCAATTGGAGCAAACCACACCCACATCGGAGCAAACCCATCGAAGGCACATCAAACCCATTGGAGCAAGCAGCACGCATCACCATCAGAGCAAACCACACCCACATCAGAGCAAAACATCGAGATGCGGCTCGGGCCTGGCATTGCTGGGCAATGGTGGCCAATGGTGGCTTGAGGGAGAGCAAAGGGAGAAGGAGAAATCTGAAAGAGAGAGAAACATGGGATACAGAGTTGAGAGAGTGGGAGAGTTAGGAGACAAATGAGAGAGAAAATGAATAAAATAATATTTTTGTTTTTACAATTGAGCTACAGTGTAATTCTACATGTAGAATTGTATTGTAGCACAATTGAAAATTTTTCTGCAATAGTTTACATTTGCAATTCCGGATGATGAGTTCCTTTGGGCCTGAATGCCAAATTTTCCTTACATTTGGCATTTCGTAGGCCCAATGCAAATGCTCTTATAATGTCATTTTAAGTGGGTCCCTTGATGATTTAGTTAAAAGCTAGCCAATAATTAAGATTAATATGGCACTCGTGGCAGTCCAAGGTTGAGTGCATCTATTTATCAAGATCATACACTATTGCACATAATGAGTGGGTGTCATGTCAAGCATATTATAATAAATATAAAAATTTACTAGAAAATATTACCTCAATTCAAAACAAATTATTCATGGTTTTAGATTTTAACATCAATTGAAAGAAAAAAAGAAAAGAAAAAAACACAATATAAAAAATAGAAAGCTTAATTGTTCATTGCATACTAAGAAAACAAATAATATTAATAAGTTAATGCAAATAAGTTACCATTCTGTCCTTACAAAAATTCAAAAATTACAAAACTAAAAAAAAAAAAAAAAAAAAAAAAACTTTCTCAGACCGACTGGTATGCCTAGCACTCGCTAGTATTGCCCGAAATTGGCCGATATGGCGGGTACGGCCAGTATTTAAATTGTTATGAAGCGTTGACGTTTTGATACCGGTATGGTACATACCACCGATACGGCTGTACACTGTGCAATATCAACTACCTTAGTTTAATCGAAGAATATTATCTTTTCTTTACTGTCATCAAATGAGTATTTTGTTTATATTATTTTAAATTTACCACGTCAAAAATTCAAACTCTAACTCCAGTTAAGGTAATATACAAATAGATGTCGCTTATCTATAAATATATAATAATTATATATCACATAAATTTGGATGCAATCACTCCACCATTTGAATTTAATGCTCCGTTTTTTTTTTGGTGTAAAATATTTTCAAAAAAATATTTTTTTAATTTTACATTATTTGTTTTGCAGTAAAATATTTGGTTAAAAGTAAAATATTTTCAGTCAACTAAATCAACTTAAGCAAATTTATGTAAAAGATTTTACACTTAAAATTTTAGTAAAATATTTTACATTTGCTCACTCTCTTACATCCCGATACTTATCACTCCCACAATCACTTTCGCGCTTAAAATCTCCCTCTCATATTTCTCTCCAAAAAACCCAGCTGCCTCCTGTCCCCTTTCCCACCAATCCCTGGCTCCATGGTTTGAGGCACTACCAGCCAGCTCTAGATTTTGTTAGTGCTGCCCGTTGCCGGCGAAACGCAGGTACTTTTTTGTCTTTTTAGATTAAATTTCTCCTTTTCTTTTCGTTTTTCTTAGGTCTGATTTTTACTCTTTGTTGGAAAAACACCTCAAAGTTTCAGTATTATTTTTGATGAATCACATTTGATTTCTTATAATTTTTCTTGAGTTTTTCAGTTTTGATTTGGTTGTATGAGATTTATTTATTTTTTTTTTTTTTTTTGATGATTTTGACATTTGTTGCAAGGTCTATAATTTTCAAATTTGGTTTTTTTTTTTTTTTTAGAGGGGGTGTGTTTTATTTATGTGTGGCATTATGATATTTTGTGATGAAATTATTGTATACCAGTTTATGATATATGTTTGAGATCAAAGATTCTTCGTTAGAATTTGAAGTAGCAGATCTAATATGAACTCAAGGTTTGAAGGTCAAAAAGTTGAAGTTTTTCAGATCTGGGCAAAATTTCTACAAAGACCAGTCTTTGGTCATCAAGCAACAGAAGGTGACCAAGTGAAGAGGTCCAAATGCTGACCTATTCAACTTCAATAAATTCGAAAAGTCTCTCTCAAATTTATCTCTCTTTCTTTCATTTGTCCATGTTTGCACTATTACATGATTAACATTAAGAAAAGGAAGAAGTCAAGAGTTGGATTTGAGAGAGTGGACCAAAGAATTTATGTGCTACTCAATGCTTTTTATACATCATTAATTGTTACTGTGTACGCCACATGAAACCGATTTTACTAGCTCTAATGATCTCTTGTCCGTCTCTATGTATAATTTGGAAGTTAATAAAAAAATGTTTTAAATTTTTACCGGTTTTTATTTTATTTTATTTTTTATTATGTCAAACACTAAAAAATATTTTACACAACATTTCTATGTTTATTACCAGATAGTGTAAAATGAAAATGTTTTTCTGCAAATATTTTACATGTAAAATATTTTACCTATGCAAATGTTTTAAATTCTCATGACTAAATGTAAATAAAATCACCCTAAACCCAAAAAGGCGTCGTTTAAAGGGTCCCTAATGGAGGTTTTTTTTAAAGAGACTAATGGGAGACCTTAGTTAAATAATTTTGAAAATTAGAAGACTTAATTGAATGAAAATAAAATTAGAAATCTAAAATGGATTTTAGTCAAAATTAGAGTGTGTAATTTATAATTTAGCCAAATTTATTATAGGCTCAAATCAATTTTCCTCATAGATGATTTAAAAATGAGTTCGGTCTAATATGCTCAAGCCAGCCTTAACACTATTGTGCACCCATAACTATGCATTGCTAATAATTGCTTGTGGGGTGTGGGAGGCAACGGTCGTGGGTTCAAGTTTTCAGGAGGGAATTTCACACACATATACATTTAGATTATATTAGAGTAGAAATTATATTTTGTATTAAAAAAAAAAACTTTGGCTAATAATTTATATTTTTTATGAAATAAATTTCTAAAATGATTGTCATTCTCTTTTGATAATTTGATAGTTATAATAAGAAAGGGGAATATGAATTATGGATGTCCCCATTAAAAATACTTGGTGTTTGGTATAGGGGAGTTCACATCATCTCCGGCACCTAGATTCCTTGAAATGTGATATCTAGAAAGAGAGGCAATAAGAGAAACAGATTCTAAAATCAAGAACCTCATAAATGTATGGATCACCGTCGTCACAATTCTCTTTGTTATTGTTACTACATAGTTGCAAGGATCCCAAGAGGAATGATAAGGCTCCTCTTCCTCCTCCCCATCTTTTACCTCTTCACCATGCTCCCTTGTAACATCAACTCTATCAATCTTAGTGGCCCCACCGCCTTCTTCCTCGGTTGGCTTGGCAACTTCAAGCTCCTCCTCTTTGCCTTTGACCAAGGCCCTTTATCACCACCCCCACAAAAACTTCTTCATTTCATATCCATAGCTTGCCTTCCCATTAAACTCAAACAAGACCCACCTCTCAACACCAAAAACAATAAAAACCCATCTCACAAAAACACTCCAAAATCCCATTATCATACAAAAGTGCCTAGATCTATCTTGTAAGTCATAAAGGCCTTGTTTCTTGCCATGATAATATGTGCCTATGACAAAAGACCAAATTTACATCCATATGTTATTTTAACTCTCTACTATTGCCACATCTACCTTGTTGTAAAAATTGTCCTAGCCTAATTGGTTGCTGCCCCAGATCAAGCCATTTTTGGGTTTGAGATCGAGCCACAATTCAATGAGCCCTACCTTGCCACCTCACTACAAGACTTCTGGGGCCATAGGTGGAACCTTATTGTTACTAATATTTTAAGACTTACAATTTTTTTTTTTACATTCATGTTCGTCATTTTTCTGCTCATTTAATGGGCCACATTAGGCTGCTCTACCAGCCATTTTAATGTCAGGCTATCTCATGAAGTGATATATTTTTACTTCACACGTGTGCATCCCACGTGAGAAGTAATATGGTTCTTTGTCTTATATGACATGTGCACGGTTATTGAAGTTGTTGTGAAGAAGGCGGTGACTGACAAGTGGCGGTTGCACTGGGTAGTTTCGGGGCCATTAACGGTCAGATTCTTCATTTTTTAGGACCATTGACGATTGGCTGTAATTTCCACAATTAATAAGGAATGGTGTGGATATAAAGGTAGAGTACTCAATTTTGGTTGATTTTGTCGAAGTTGCAATTGCCTTTGGACAAAAGTCGTTGTCCCATTTTTCAAAGGTGCCCACCACACTTTTATGTTGTATCTTCATTTGTCCAAAGTCCCTATGGTAAACACTCAATTTTGCACCCATAATTTAATCAAGAAAGATGACTAGAGTGACCATTCATGCACCCAAAATTCATGATTACATTACATGCATTAGTTTGTTTATTGAATATCATAAAATGATCTTGAGATTCTAATGGTCGCAACGGTATGCCTGGTTTCCAAATTGAGTCATCGGATCAAAAGATATTGCATGATCAAGTTTACATGGTCGGCATGCATTGTGTCTAAGTACAATCAACCACACATGATTAATTTAAATTAATTCTGATTGGCTAAACAATTAAAATTAATTAAATAATTTTGCTATTGGTTGATAGTTAGTGTCGAAAATAGGCTTGCTTGCATGGGAATAAAAAGGATAATTGGATAACAACAAAATTGTGGATAATCCAAACTTTATCAAGATTTTTTAGAATATTTATCTACAAGATAATTGTTGCTAAAAAGACCTGAATTATCCAGAAAAGAGTTTAATTTTTAGAATATGGATTAAAAATGCGTCTACGTGCAAGTCCCGGCTAAAAAAATCTCAAAAAATGAGTCCAAAATGGACTGAAACTTGAAAGCGGGTCGGCACCTAAGAGTGCCATTCGGCACTTTTCAAGTGCCGAATGGCACAGATTTGAGCCCTCGCCCGTGGGCATTTGGATTAGGTTAAAACACATCCTTTTCGACTTTTTAGGGATAAGGATGCGTCCCAGTTTGTATTCTGATCGTCTAGCTATTTTTTCGAGTCTCCCCGCCTCTATAAATAAAGACTGGATCTCAAAATTCAGCACACTTTTTGACGCTCCGAGATTTCCTCTTTTTCTGACTCCCCTTTCTAATATTTTCTCTCTTACGTTAAAGACATTCTAGAGACTTTAGTCTTGAGAATTTCTTTTTTGTAAGCAAGGATTTTTAGGTTTCAAAGATAATTGAACAAATTTCTTTCAACCCTAAAATATTCCCTCAAGAAGAAGAAAACGTCCATGCAAGAGGTGGTTCTTTCTTTATCCTTTTTTTTTTTTTTTTTTTTTGATGATGCATGTGTAAATCTTCTTTTAGTTTAATTTCTAAATGCTCCTACCATGTATTGTCAATATATTTTGTCTTTGTTGTCATGATTTACATTTTTTTTTGTTTCAAAATCTGCTTATCATCACATCTTTTTCAAAAACCATAAAACTGATTTACATCTTTCTTAGATGTAAATCTGGATTTTTTTCAAATCAAAAACTAATTTGCATCTTCCTTAAATGCAAATCTGAATTTTTCTAATACATAAAAACTGATTTGCATCTTCCTTAGATGCAGATCTGAATTTTTTTTAAAATAAAAAACTGAATTGCATTTTTATTAGATGCAGATTTGAATTTTTCTAATACAAACTGATTTGCATCTTCTTTAGATGTAGATTTGAAATTTTTTTACCTAAAAACTGATTTGTATCTTTCTTAGATACAAATATGAATTTTTCTAAAACATAGAAGATTTTGAAATAAAAAAAGGAAGTCATAAGTAGTGATGTTTTGCTTGTTTGATTCATAAGTAATGTTGTTTTGTTTAATGCATGTAGCATAGGTTTATTTCATGAATATAGTCCTCTTCTAAAATATCTTTTTCTTATTTTATTCTACATAATAAATAGATCTGATTTTTTTATATGCAAATCTTTTTCTTTTCTTTTTTTGGTTACCAAACAGATTTGATTTTTTATAATACAAACCAAAAACCAATTTTTCTAGTTCTCAAAAATAGATCTGATATTTTTATAACGAAAGACTTTGTTTTCCTTAATAAACACAGATCTGAATTTTTTCCTCCATAAACTATTTTTTTACGTATATAAGGCAGATCTGATTTTTCTAAACCAAATCAAAATTTTTTTTATCACAAGGCAGATCTGAATTTTCTCAAAAGAAGAGGATGCATTCATAAATAGACTTATGTGACTTAGTTTAGTTAAGGGTTTCATGTATGCAACATATCATTCATATCATGCATAAACGGGGTACATTGGTCATGAGAGTCTAGAAGGCCGTAATCTGTCGAGCGGAATGGGTGCCTAATATCTTCCCATTCCGTAACCTAGCCTCCGAATTTAGTGTCTTTGGATAGGTAGACCTAGGCTTTATCTTTGTTTTTATTTTGGGTAGATTGTATCTGGGACAAAAAGCCATGTATCTTTGGTAGTTTGTAATTAGGACCCAAAGCCATGTAATATTCAATTTATCAAATTTGTATATTTTTTTATTCAATTAATGAGAATGGAACAATTTAGTCATGTAAATTTGTATTTAATTTTTTTCTTATTTTTTGTATAAAAAATAAGTAGCGACTCCACACCACTTACTCGAAAAGAGAAGTGTCTTGAAAAAGCACTCAAATCTCCTTTTTGAGAGCACCTAATTTTCTGGTGTCTCTCACACCTACAATTACAAAGTCACGTCTATTTGTTCGTGTAGTCAACAGCTTAGAAAAATATTCTTCACAATGGATGAAACTTTGAATAATGAAACAAAATAAAGGAAAAAGAAATTTAAAAATGCTCTTAAATGATTCACACTCGTGTTTATAACTTCATTACTTGATCTTCTGTATTTTATGATGTTCTTTTACTTTATTATTATTATTATTTTTTTTTGCTTGGTTAATTTACATATTATATACCATTTTTTATCATTTATATTTTATAGCAAGAGGAAGTTCTGTAATGGGTTTATTTATGCACTTATTATGCACTTGATGATGGTGTGGACTGGTGATTGATCAGATTTCAGAGCAATTTAAAAAAAAAAAAAAAAAAGAGTGGTCACAATGTGTTAGACAATAAAGGGACAATATCTTTGGCTTCCCTTGACCTTTTATTTAATTGTGTGACGAGTAATTGTTAAGTGCTTTCAAGTACGGTAACATGAATACATGATATTCCCTCTTCTCATATTCATGATAAATCACACCATAAATTTTATTAGTGAGATCTAACATGTACGTGAGAGAAGAGAATACCATATCACCATGCTCTAAAAGCACCAAATAATTCTCCATGTGTGATTATTATGCTTTGAGCGCAAAAAATTAAGCTCAAATTAGCAGTCATCTTATAGATGGAGGGTTTGGTATTATATGTTACAACTCTAGTATTGATTCAATACAATTCAAAATGCCTGTTATCAGGCTATATATAACTTCTTAGGAAAATTTAACGTAAATTTATATTACAGAGACACAAAAAGTGGCAAATGATATATAAATTTGCAAAAAGAGTACAATATTTTTATGTGTGGGTACCTTGGATGTACTGATTTTTAGCCTTTGGCTTTTACACAAAGATCCTCGAGTCCCACATCAAAAAGAACTTCCCCCCACTTTTTACCTTAATAACTAATGGCACACTACTCCTTCGCTTGAGAGCTTATAAGGCAGAAAGTGGGGGAAGTTCCTTTCGATGTGAGACTCAGAGGATGCTTTGTAAAAGCCAAAGGCTAAAAATCAAGACATCCAAGGTACCCACAATATGTCTACAACATTAGTTTACATTGTAAGTAAAATATAATAAACATATAAAGGTCCAACTTCTTAATTACTTTAAACAATAATAATATGTTATTATTTTTTAAAGATTAAATTCTATAAGGACGTGGTGTAAAACCCATATTTTACCCCTCCAATCATAACATATCACATCATCTTATCACATATTTAAGAATAAACACAATCATACTCAAACAATTCTAATACCCATATATAAATCCAAACAAATTGGGTATTTATTGAGATGTTATTAGGTGTGGTAAGATGTATTGAATTTTAAGTAAAATGCTGATGTGGCAATCACTTATTGGATGGTGTAAAACATGGGTTTTAGACCCCATCCATATAAAATTTAATCTCTATTTTTTATATTTAAAAAAAAACAAAGAGCAAAAAACTAAATGTTAGATTTTTGACAAACAGGCACCAATTCAGGGTGTAAAATCCAAGTAAACCTAAATTTTAAAGGTGCACTTTGCAATTTACTCTTATTTATAATTGTGGTAATTAATGAGTTAAAATGTATTGGAATAGAAATTGGATCAGATATGTGCCCATAAAAGGTGAGGGAGGAGGTATCTGTTTAGATTGGCTCTCTTGGATATGGACCTAATTAATTAGATTAATTTTAGTATCACATACTATAAACATTTTGATTGATATCTTCATTTATCTAAATATCATTAGGTCAGCTAAATTCCCCAATTTCTTCTTTTGGTCACAACGTTAATTCACATGATTTTAGTTTGATTATCTCTTGTCACCTCAAGCTTGCCCTAATCTACGTTCATATTAAAATAATGACTGATGAGTATAAAACTAATCAATGCAACATCAACTTCTTTTTTGATAATTCAAAAAAAAAAAAAAAAAATTATCCACCCAAAACAAAACAACCTGAGTTGCTTATTTCAAAGAGAAGTGCTACCATCACAACAAATCTTAAGCAATAAGTTATTATTGGTTCAAATTTGAACTTATCGTCAAAATTAATTTTTTATCTACCAATAACAACCTACCACTTAAAATTTATTGTGAAAATATTGTGCACATACCATTCAAATTTAGGGAAATAAGCAAACGTTAGCAATTAATAGAACACATTTTTGTACAAAACTAGAATGAAACACAAATTCCAACTAACCAGGCTACACTAATTTGATACAACTCATTTAGATTTAGCACATTGTGAACCCATCTGCTGCACCAGCAACAGACTCAACTAGTAACCAAGCCTAAGCAAGCAGCTTGGAGATACTAGGCACCAGCCCAGCATCTTAAGCTGCATCAAGCTATTATGGGAAATAGATCACTGCTAATCGTCTGGATTAAGATTTCAAAACCCTCAAGTAAATGTGTTGTAATTTGCCGAAAATAATGAGCCAGCCCCACCGTGCCTATTCGCTACGAGCCTTTTGGAGCCGTAGGTGGAGCCTTGTTTCCACAAGTAGTCTTTGCTTTGCCTACATATGATAATGACCCCGTATGTCACATATCTTTACATATGTAATTGGGCCACAATGCCAATTTTATTCACGACATTTGTGATATTGGGCCTAATGCACGACGTGCTATTCGAGAAGACCGTTATTGCCGGAGTACTCTATTTTAGTAGATGTTGTCAAGGTTATCTACCTCTGCACTTGTTATTGCAAAACAATTATGGAAAAAATCTAGCTTTAGATTAGTTTGGAAGAATTTTCTTGTAAGAAAAGGACTATAACCATTCATGTGTACTGACATGACCTTTTTAAGTTATGTGACTTATTTAAATAATGCATGTAGATAGTCTTATAAATGTCACATTGTCAATTGTAAGAGATTCCTTCAATTTAGTTTGGAGGAAAACTTTAAAAATGCTAGAGTTATAAACTATTTACAAATTACTCATGATTGTGAGTGGTTACGTAAGTGAAAAGTGATGTTAATAGTGGCAAGATGAAAACTAATAAAAATTTGCCACAATAATAGTTTGTAAAAATATTATAAAACAGTTTATAGTTGTAGCATTACTCAAAAAACTCTATTAAAAATTACTATATTTGTCTTTGTATTAATTAATTCTATGGGTATTTTGTGGTATTTTTTCCACGAGCAGTTTTTTTTTTTTTTTTTTTTTAATTGATACGGTTACAATAAGAGAAAGATTCGGATCCTTGTTCTTCTACAATAGGAGAGTGAATTATACAACTACTAAATTATAAGGTTCCCCTGAGAGCAAGTTGTCACCCATCATAACTGCATTTCAAGCAGTCAAAATGTATGCATTAGGCCTAAAAAAATTGCTAGTATTTCCTATTTCTTATGTTTGTTAATTGTGTAACCATTACTCTTCAATGTAAAGTTTGTGTTCGAGGTCATAGTCTTCTTTGATATGGCCTTTTTTGACATTTGCATGTTACCATATTGAGACTTATATTAATGACTAGTAGGGGTGGCATGTGCAAGGCACATGCTGCCCATTGAGTGAAAAAAAAAATTAAGATAAAGCTTCTATTTGAAGAAGTATGAAAATTATGTACTAAAAAAAGTATGTCATACAATACTAATCTCCATTATAAGAATATTGATTACATAAAAACTTAGAGTAGCAAATTAACAAATGAATATTTATTTTACTATGATAGTTTCTTAGAACCTCTTTGTTAAAGGCAATATCCATTCGCTAAACATTTTTAAGAATGATAACAAATATCATTAGCATCCAACAATAAGCAATTAAGTTTTGCTATGACATTGTTATGATAGTTAAATTTCGATATGTGCGATATCATATGTTGTAATTGAAGCTTTTCATCAAACACCCGCAACCATTTACAATGAAGATTTTGTTATTCATACTTCCTTTGTTGTCTTCATACATTGTATGCATCTAGCTATGATGTTTAGCATACTTAATTCTTAATGAACTCCCTTATACATGAGAAAAGGAATAAAAAAGAATAAGATAACAAAAGGCATATATGTGTCTTCAAGGTTTCCATTAGAAAAGATTATAGGTCTAGAAGATTAAAACCTAATAAATCATTGTTTTCTAGATAACAAGTAGAACATCCTATATAACCATTCTAACTTTCCAACCATGACTACAACATAACACTTAAAATAAAAAATAAATAGAAATTGAAATAGAAAAAGCAGGCGCACACAGTTCAGATATGAAATAACACAATAAAATCAAACTAACACAATCACACAATGAAACTGAAATAACTTGTGCAAAAATCAGAAACATATGAGAAATAACAAATGGTGAGTGCTACATTAAAAAAAAGATAGATTCCTTACCTTTAGAAACATATAGAAGATAAAATGGATAGTCTAAGCACACTTCTAACCAGTTTGAGCAAAAGTGTAGTTATGTAAACCAAAATAGAACTTGCTTTATGAAAAAAAATTGTAGTTATAACATTGCTTTACGAAAAAAAAAAAAAAAAAAAGCTAAGCATGTTAAGACAACCCAACCTTTTGATGATGAGAGGCTATATAAAACAAATTAACATGACAAAGCAATATTCATTGCAGAAATAGATGAAAATATAAATTATATATCACTTGACCCTCAGTTTTCAATAATGCATATGTGCTCTGCATCACCAAAATTCCTAAATGAACATAAGTTAAATTCCCTTTTGCTTCTCATTCCTACAATATAGCAATGAATCTATTGAAATGAAGTTATTCACATTTATTATTATTCATACCAAATGAAATTATTATATACTCACAAAGTCATTCGCTCCCTTAAGCTAACGATGAAGCAATATAATCCTTCTTTGTGTGCTTGAATTTGCTGCACCTGTAATCTAGAAACTCAAATCAAGATTATGAGAGATACAACCTGAATAAAGCTACTTTGTAGTTGCTCTAAATCTTAAATTTCTCTTCTTAATCCCTCTGTCCTTTAATGAGTGAATATCAGTTTTGTTCTGTTTCCTACCCCTTCTCTCTTAATCTAAGAAACACAAGTCATGTAGAAGTCGAATCTGACAAGTAGAAGCCATCCTAACAAAATTTGGGGAATTCATAGCAACAAACAGGAAATTTATCCAAATAAAGAAGACTCAAAAGGCCAAACCCAATTGGATATGTAAAATATGAGACAAACCCACAAAGAAATTGGCTTTTACATAGCTATTTCAAACATGGATAACGTCAAAAATTTAGATTATAAGAATGAAAAAGATTATAGAAGACTTGGCTTGAGCTTGAAAATTACTAAGACAGACTATTATAAATGCCAATTATAAACAGGGCCGGCTCAATGAATTTGGAGGCCCTAGGCGAAAGCTTTAAATGGGACCTTTTATTATATTTAATTATAAATTCATATATTTTTTTCAATTAAAATTTATTTTTTTTGCTTTTTGAGAGGCAAAATTACTAATTAAATTTTTGCATTCAAGTTCCGCTAACATTTCCTTTTCAATTGGTAATATGGCTAATCCACTTAATCTTTCTTGTGACATAGTTGATCTTAAATATGATTTTATTAATTTTAATTTTGAAAGACTTATTTCTGCGAAAGCAATTGCAACAAGTATAGTTAGTAATATTCTAAAAGCAATACATGCATTTGGAAAAGATTCTAGCCTCTTTATATAATTTAATACATTAATTGGAGAGTTTTCATTTATTTGCAAAACTTCTTTTAAAACTTTTAGTTCTGAAATTAAATTTAAGCCATCAATATCGAAATTAGTTTCATGTGTGAGAAAATATTCAAGATTAAGACAATTTTTTTTCAAACTATACAATTTTTTGATGGGATATTATATAATATTATATAATATATTATTACTATTTGGGGGCCCCTTTATCGGTGGGGCCTTAGGCCCTTGCCTAAGTGGCCTATAGTTTCAACCGCCCCTGATTATAAAGCCCAAAAAGCGTCCTTCTCTTCCTCCATATGTGTCCCCAAACCCAAAATCTTCATGATCCAACTAGAGGTGGCAATTCGTGTTCGCGGTCGGGTTTGTGTCGTGTCAAGTCTAGAGTATTTGGCTATATAAGTTGACTCGAACCTGACCTGTTTAGTAAACATGTCAAGAATTCTCAATCTTAACCTAACCTGTTTATTAAATAGGTCGACCCGATACGACACATTTAACCCGTTTAATTAACAAATTATATAAATGTCAATACAAATGACCTATTTAATAACCTGTTTGATTACTAGGTTATATCTAACTTGAATAACCTATTATCAATTCTCATATATCTCAAATTAAAATAGAATCACAACTATAAATATAGTAATAAATATATAATTGTAATAAAAAATTCAGCAATAATAACAAAAGCTAATACATTTATAAGCTAAACAGGTCAAATAGGTCAAACGGGTTCACATGTTGAATATAAACATAATCCGTTTATTAAACGAGTCAATCGTGTCAACCCAAATATGACTCAAACTCATTTAGCTACAACTCATAACCCATTTATAAATAGGTTAGTCGTGTCGGGTTTGCGGGTCATGTCAAATTTTGCCATCCTTAGATCCAACACTGCAAGTAAAGAAACCAATAAGAAAAAACTCATAAACATCCAAAAATTCAATCAAATAAGCAAAGAATATGAGAAAGATATAATTTTTTCCCCTTAATAGAGAAAGTTTGTAATCCAACGTAAGGGAGAGAGGCTTAGTGATTTCCATAGTCTCTCTCTCACCGACTCATCTGCTCCTTTCTCTCTTCCTCACCACCTCTATGTTGAAAAAAAAAAAATTCTTAGCAAAATGCACTGTTTAAAGATTTTCCCTTCTCTCACCCAAACACACCGTTTTGGAACAACACTTGACTAAATTGGTAAAGTCTATGAGGTTCAGTTAACTCAATTGGTAAAGTCTTTGATAGCTGAATAAAATATCTAGGGTTCAATTCCTGCCTACATTAAAAACCGATTGGTGTTTTGGTTTAATGATAAAGAGTATCATCAGAAGTAGATGTCATAGCAAGGACGGACCCAGTGAGGGCCCCACCAAAGAACCAAAAAACCATGTGTTATTGGAAAAATTAAAGCTAAATTTTTTGCAACTATAGCAAACTAGTATAAATACTAGTTAACTGTAACAAGTTGTTAAAAATAAAATAAAATATTTTATTAAGATTATCTCTCTTCCTTCAATAAAAAAAATTAAAAAAAAAAAAAGCTCAAATTCTCTCTTTTTCTTTATTATGTTAATGAGTTATTTTTATTACTTTGATGTTTGGTGTATTGTAAAGTGAGGTAATAAAATAGATAAAGTAACTTTTTGAGGTGCTAAAAGTTAAATTTTTTAGCACACTACCGTGAATGCTTCAACTAAAAAAATCCTAACTAGACTATTATTAAAAAAAAACTTTTATTTTTTTTTAGTAGATGATTGCATCTTAATATATTAAGAAATAATGATTTTATGTATTTATAATTTGTTAATTAATACTATATGGATGCCTATTTGAAGTTTTTTTTTTTTTTTTCTTATACTCCAATCCCCTCCTAACTTGAAATCTTGGGTCCATTCCTACACCAAAGGTCGAATCCCCCTCAAATATAAAATTTTTTTTAAAAAAAGAAAAAGAAAAAAAAAAGACTTAGAAGTACCTAAAATAGTGCAAGATTTTGTTAAGTTTTTTTTTTTTTTTTTTTTTTTGAAAGGGAAACCAGAATTTCATTAATGAATATGAGCAAAGTCGAAATACAAAGCTTCCAAAGTGGGGGAGGAGAGTTCTCAATCCAAAAAACATCCTCCTGAGTTTGTCTAGCATAACGGGCTAAAGAATGAGCCATGGTATTAGCTTCTCATTTCACACAACTAATAGAAAACCATGTTAATACTGCCAGCAAGGCTTGGATATCAATAAAATATGCCCCAACGGAACCCCACTGAGTTCCCACTTGGTAATGGACCCCATAATCGTAGCATTGTAATGAGTAAAATTCTTAATAACGCCCAAAATACTAATAAAGCTAAACAACCAATTAATCATCTTATGGTCAGTTTTTCTCCTTAGCCACTTCTATTCCTTTTAAACAGTCACTAGTCCATATATAAATTAAATATAAGTATATAATAAAACTACCCTACATCTACAAGAAACACATGATATTAATAGAAATTAAATATAGAAAATTACTATTAGCAACTGTAAAATAAATTTGAATCTAAATTCAACCAACCTAAATTGCTATTATTGAAAATAAATTCAAGATCATTTAATTTTGTACCTCTTAAATTACTAGAAATTTAACTTAATAAAAAAAATCATAAACCATAACAATAAGATAAATAAATGGAAATTGAACTAAAATAAAAATAAAATTTCAAAATTTTTTTTTGTACTTCTCAAAACAAAAATTATGCCCAATTAAAAAATAAATTAAAAGCAAAGAAACAAAAATAATTATAATTAAAACCCAACAACGGCCAGTTAAACAAAAAAAAAAAAGCCATGAATATGATAATAGCACACAATGATGCAGACGACCATTTAGCACGTTACTTTACGGTCTTTACTACCGCACAGAAGCTAAAGACAAACAAGCGAAGAAAAAGATACAAATGGATGATAACAAAAAGAAGCTTGTAACAGGGGTAGTTTTGTAAAGCAAATTCGACCATCTTTCCACCTTGTTTTTTTCTAGAGATCAATTTTTAGTAGGTCCCAGGAAAAAATGTATGGATCTCACACAAAAATTTCAATCTTTTCTCTCTCTCTCTTTTTTTTTTTTTTTTTTTTTTTTTTTTTTTTTTTTATCCTCCTTATTTCTGTATTTCACCTCCAACCAAATTCACCATTAACTTCATCTTAGAAAACACTTTGTTAGGGAGAGTTTTGACGAAGAGGAAATTGAAGAGAATGTGAGACACTGAGAGCGGCGGGTGACAAATTTTTCAGTGGCTGAAAAGTTAAAAGCGACAAAGATTTTTGGGAAATGTTCAACTATAAACTTCTATAACTTCTTTTTGATATAAACTTCTATAACTTCTTTTTGATACAAACTTCTATAACTTCTAAGTCTAAGGAAAGCTAGTAAAAGTATGGCGGTTGACGTACGTGTTAAGACTTAAGAGGTGAAAGGAGAAACACAAATTAAAGGTGTGAGAACAGGGGGTTGGGGCAGATCTTTTATTTTATTTATTTAAAAAAAAAAAAAACTGAATTGAGGATGACTACTTTTACTTTATATGACGTTAAAAAAAAAAAAAAAAAAAAAAATTGTGGGGGCCATGGCTCACCAATGTACACATGTTTCGGCACCTTGCATGTGCCATATAGGTTGAAAAGTCTATTATTATTTTATTTTTAAGAAAGGTGAAAGTTGAGAGAGATCTGCATCTTTTGTTCTTTTCTTTTTCTTATTGACATAATTGTTCCTAAATCCACAATATAATCTAGTAACCTTTATCTCTTTGCGTTTGCTTCTCAATGAGATTGAGATATTAATTATTTTGTTATTATTATATACATTTTTTCGGTGAAGAAGAAGATGTAATATGCTAAATAAACTGCTTCACCTAATATCCTGTAAGTTTTGTGTCTCTATTTTGTTTTATTGTTCCAAGAGCCTAACATTTGGGGCTTAAAAGTTAAAACTTTTGACTCCGCCGGCCTCTTCATCCATATTCCAAAATTTGAAAACTCCCTAACCCTTCTTGAATTAATTTGTTGAAAAGAAATACGAAATGTCAAATTGTTTTTCTCCAACTCCAAGTACTCGTGGAATGTTGATATGCCGGGTCACGATAACTTGGGCTATATGGAACGCTAGGAACAAGTTCTGTTTTGAGGATAGCCAAGCTCACCCAAAGACTATTTTACGTAATGCAAGGTCTCTCATGCATGAGTATCAAACGTTGGTGGAACTTGATTTGGCCTAAGGCAGCTTTTTCAAGTTTTTATTCTTTGCTTTGGTCATTGTCTTGGCCTGTGCACTTTCTTTGATTTTTTATTTATTTCCTATGGTCTTCTCTTCTGTTTGTGGCGGTGTTTAGCCTACTTCTTGTCCTGTAGCCTAGGCTGATAGGCCTGTTGTGGCTCAGGACCCTATTCTTATACTTTTGTACTCTTGCCATTTTTTAATATATCAATACTACCCTCTACGGTCAAAAAAGAAAAGAATCAAGGGCCCACATAAAGACATCCTAATCAAAGAATTAACGTACCTCCCTCAATATTGATGTTTTGAATCCCAATCAAATTCCACGACTTTCAAGATTGCTAGAATCTACACTCCCCCGTAAATTTTATTAATTAAATTAATGGTAGAATTTATCATTTATGTGAGAGGGTGAAGTATGTATTTATAGTATTTCGAAAGTACTTAATAATTTTCACTTTAAAATTTGGAGTTTTAAGTTATATAAATTAATTCTAACATTTTTTTAATTATTTTTAAAAAAAATTATGAAGAGGCTGTTTTGATTTTTTTCTTTTCTAACAAATAAAAATAATTAAATAATAGAGTTCACAATTGCTTGTGTGTGAAGGGGATGTCCGTGGTCGATTGTTTAGGTTCAAAAAGTTAAGCAAGATATATATTTTAGTATACTGTTCTTTGCTTCATTCTTTGTTTCTATTTCTTTTTCTCTTTACAAACTCGACAAGATGAATAGTGTCTATGTATTAAAAACAAATTTTAAATTACACTTTTCAAAGTAATTTTTTATTATGTAAAATAAAATCCAATTTCTTTTTCATCTACATGGTCCGTATGTGAGGATGCCTTGTTAAAGTAAGAAGTTGTTGCAAAAGAAATAACTTCTTTTTTTATAGAAAAGTATGCAATAACAACTTTTTTTTTTTTAGTATCTTCTGTGATTTATAAATGTCACAATATGTGGATCTTCTATACTAATCACATTAGAATACTAGACTTAATTAATCAAAAAAGCTAATTTTTCATAGCCACACCTTGTGGACCCTCTAGCCAAAGAAGTTATTGCTGCAGACTTCTCATAAAAAAACAAAACAAAAGAAAATTACTTACAAGGTGGGTGTGTCTACCAACACAATACTTGAGTAATGTGATTCTTGTATGCCCTTTAATTGTTTAATCAAGTATTAATTTTCACCAAGCTCTATAAATATAAAGGTTAATACACCTTAGAGATGAACATATGAGAGATAAAGAGAGGGCTTTCTCAAAAAAAAAAAAAAGAGAGATAAAGAGAGGGAGGTGGAAGAGATGGATGATGAGATCATGAGCTTCATCAAGGTTTGGTCCATAGCCATCTCATCTCTATGTTATTGCTATTACATAGTGGCAAAAATGCGAAAGGGAGTTCCAAGATTCCTCTCCCTTCTTCCAGTCTTATACCTTTTCCTAACCATCCCCTTCAGCCTACAGTCCTGCTACCTTGGTACGCCCACCGCTTTCCTCCTCATTTGGCTTGGCAATTCTAAGCTCCTACTCTTCTCCATTGACAAAGGCCCTTTGTCACCACTCCCAAATAACCTCTTCCAATTTATATGCATAGCTTGCCTTCCCATCAAAATCAAAAAAGACCCATATCAACCAAAAGTAGAAAAGCCTAGATTTTTGTTTGTCACAAAAGCTTTGCTACTCGCTATGATATTAATAGCATATGATTTTAAACCAAATTTACACCCATACGTGCTATTAGGTCTCTATCAATGTCACTCCTACCTTGCTATAGAAATTATTCTAACCCTGGCTGCTTCACCTGCTAGACTCATACTTGGGCATAGAGTACTTGAGCCACAGTTTAATGAACCCTATCTTGCTACTTCCCTACAAGATTTCTGGGGTCGTAGGTGGAATCTCGTTACCGTAAGTATTCTACACACTTCCGTTTACAAACCTGTCTGTAATTGGTCACAACATATAATTGGGTCCCGCTGGGCCGCCGATTTGGCCCCGTTGCTGGCTGTCTTCATGACATTCCTAGTATCAGGTCTAATGCATGAGGTCCTGTTTTACTACCTCACTCGTGTGCCTCCCACATGGGAGGTGACATCGTTCTTTATCGTACAAGGAATTTGCGTGATTATTGAGGTGGTGTTGAAGAAGACGGTGATGACTGACAGGTGGCGGTTGCACTGGGCTGTTTCGAGGACATTGACCCTAGGGTTTTTGGTGGGGACGAGCGTTTGGCTGTTTTTACCACAACTGTTGAAGAATGGTGTATTTGACAAGGCCATAATGGAGCACTCAATCGTGGTTCACGAGCTGTCAAGCGTAATTAACCGCTCTTTCCACGTGTCGTCATCTTATTCGTTGGACAAATGGAAGAGTCTTCTTTGGGTCCTTTAAAGTGACGAAACCCACTTCAAACTTTGAGCGAGAGCGAAAACCTAAGAAGAAAGTGAAACTGTGAAAGAGAAGCAATATTAGTGCCTGTATTGTGTTTTTGAGTTTCTGTTTTCTTTTTTAAATCCATGTTTCGTTTTTAAGTTGTGTTTTGCAGTTTGTTGGCTGCTGGTATAAGTTGGATAGGGTTTTTGTTGGTCTGGATTTTATTGTCATTTGAAGGACTATTTCAGAGCAATGAATATTTGTTTCAATCTTATTCCCAAAAAATAAAAAAACTGTTATATTGATCCTGCTTTTTTTCCTTTTTTTTCTTTTCCGGATGAAAATCGGTAGAATTTTATTGCTATGAAACATAATTGCAAAGGAATGTATATGCTGGGTGTCTTCCTGAGAAAATTACAAGAAAAAACTCAAGCAAAAACACCAAACCCAGAGACGGCGCGTGACGCACAGGAGGGGAAGGAGGGTCCATTACCTGTGCTGGGAGAAGCCCATCCTGGAGCAACGATCCGGAAAGAGGCAGGAAATTGCACTTGTGCATAGCAATGGAAATACACGCGCCGACATCAGAACCACGCGCTTATGATGGAGGCTGAATCGAGATCGAGCGCACGTTAGCAAGACAAAGCTAATCGTGCACCATCCCTGAGACTCCAAAAAATACCCTCATCACAACACGGTCTCTGCTTTTAGCATACACTGTTTCTGGTGAGTATGGTAGCAAGTTGATTTGTCTTCTTTCCTTTTTTTTTCATTCATTTTTGAGAAAGTATGGGATTGCGGAAGAGAATGGGTATTGGGGTTGTATTTTTTTTGTAGCTTGAGAAGCAAAGCAACATACAATGCCAAGTGCCAACCTAGTAACAGCTAAAGTTCATAACGGAGGCCTTGTTACAGGCAATTAAATCGTAAGTTTTGTATGACAACTAGCTATTCTTCTTTTTCTCACCAAATATGCCGTGTATGCAGATACTTGAATCTAGGCGAGTTCTGAAAAATGGACACACACATATATATACCTATGGATATTACTTACCTCAGCATAAACATGCCAAGAGACAGTTCTTTAAGTACTAATTAATTAATTGCAGAGAATAGGAGCTACAAGTTTGCCTCAGTGTAAAGGGCCCATCGAAGAAAGAGAGGGAATGCATTATTTATTAAGAAAGAGACTCAGTGTTAGTGGTTCCTGATAGCATGACTTGGTACCCACTATCCATAAAGAAATATTAAGAAAAAGATGAAATGCATTATTTATTAGTTTATCTTTCGATACTTAATCTTGAATTATAATCATGTATTCTAAGAAGGTTAGTTCTAATCTCAAAAGGAACCACTAGGTTCATAACAAAATTCAATGCAGGCGGCCATGAGTTTGAGATGCCTAGCTCCCAACCTTATGCAAAATTTAGAAGTTGTTAATTTATTGGAGGATGCGAGATTTTCATTTTCACATATTATTTCTTGTTAAGACAGACTTGTAAAATGGTTGGTTTCCTGTTACTCATTGTCTTGTATTTCAATGGCAACGGTTTGAACTAATTTGAGAATTTAGTCCTAACTTCAGAGAATGGACTAAACATCAGATGTAGACTCTCATGGTGTCTGCAGCAGGACAGCAAGCTTGAAAAGGCTAGCCTTGGAGGTGTGAGCAGTAAGGAGAGAGGCGGGAGTACCAAAGGTACAACATCCAGATCCAGTAATTCCAGTATAAATTATAGACTACTCAAGCTTGAAATGATGTTTGGAAGGTTGCTGTGATGAATGAACAATTCAAAAAGTTTTCATTTTAATTTTCACCAGGAAATAATATAAGTCTAATTCCTAATTATTTAGGCTACTTTCTGAGTATGAATGTTAATAAATATAAGAGCTGTTGGCATTTTACTTTTTGGTTCTTCATTTTGACCTTTTAATTTAGTGTATTTTTTGCTTTATTAATCTTATTTTAACCAAATTAGAGGTGGGTAAGTGGTAATTTTTCCTATTTTGTTTTAGTTCCTCTCTTTTTGGTATTGCTATGTCATTTTGTGTTGGGTGCGAAACTCTCAGTACACTCTTGCTAACTGTGTGTGTTTTAAACCTTTGGATAAGAATGATTCTAATTTTGAGGAGAGGGATTGGTTTACATTCAAACCAAATAAGTAAACCACGGGGTAGTTTGGCAAGAAATGACACCTTGTTACCAAAAGATCATGGAAATGATTTTTTTTTTTTTTTTTTTTTTTTTAAGGAATATGATTCGCTACTTATTTCTTGCTGCCTAAAAGATCATGAGGTCAAATCAAAATGTGAGGCTCCACATATCATTTCTCTTTCTTATATGGTAAGGAAAGGAAATAATAATGTCAGCTGTGTATGGAAAGGTGTTTCTCCGCCTTTCTTAGATTCTCTGTTTCATTCGGGTATAGGCCGATTGCTGTATGATGTTTGTCTGTTGTTTGCTGTAGGCTAAGGCCCTGTTGTAACCCTTTTATTATGTTAATGATATTACACATTTTCTCTTAAAAAAAAAAAAAAAAAAAAAGGAAATAATAATTATTTAAAAAAGAAAA
This sequence comes from Quercus dentata, assembly GCA_028216015.1. Classification (NCBI taxonomy): domain Eukaryota; kingdom Viridiplantae; phylum Streptophyta; class Magnoliopsida; order Fagales; family Fagaceae; genus Quercus; species Quercus dentata. The sequence goes on from CP116451.1 coordinate 11,312,538, forward strand.
AAAAAAGAAAAGGAAAATAGTACCGTTTCAACTTGCAAGTACCAACATGTGCCCGTCTATTTCTGCAGCATGAAACGCTAGTGGACGACCTTGGCTTCAAAGTCTTCAACCATTTCCCCTGTAATAAATAAAGTGCCACTAGGACATAATGATGTTATGTAAATTACCTTGTTTTGAATGCCAATCAGATTCCATGACTCTCAAAACGATTGCTTCCTAAATTCAAACTCTCTGCCTTTATAAAAGAAACGTCAAAAGTTGTTAGTACCTTTCAGTTGTTGTCTCCAATTAAGACAACTATAATTCAAATTCTTATTGAGTTATCAATATTAAATTTTACTCTATTTTTAGAATAGTTTCGAATCAAATCCTATAATTTAAAATTTTTAAGTAAAATATTAAAGTTTATGAACGTGATAAATTAAATTTTATAGTTTTATTAATTTAAAATCAAATGAAATCTTATTAATTAAAACCTTGAAAGTTTTGTTATTTCCAAATGAAATGCCTTTTTTTTTCCTATCAAAAAAAGAATTGATATGGTTTTAGTGGTCAAAAACTTTATTTAAACTAACAAAATTTTGAATTTACGATGGTTTTAAGTTACATGATTTTATGTAAAACTTTTGAAACGATTAAATCTAAAACCACCTCTAAAATATAATTTCTCAAATATTAAATATTTAATTATGAATTTTAGCATGCATCATGAGAGGTTTATTTATCAAAAATTAACATATATTCAACATAATTTTAAAATCTTTGTTTTATTTATATGTATGTGTGTGTGTGTATATATATATATATATATTTTGCTCTCGCACAGTATATCCTCAAGACTTTCAACCAGAGATTAATCACTATTCATGTCGGATGGACCCACGAAGGGGTATATTACAACCTTACTTTGTGCAATCTGTTTTATTCTTTTTCAACCAATAATTAGACTTAATTCCTCTTTTTTTTTTAATGAATTAATAATTGCTCTTTTAATGTCATTTTAATTAACAGTTAGTGACTTGATGATTTATTTAAAAGCTAACCAATAATTAAGATTAATATGGCAGTCCAAAATTAAGTGCATTTATTTATCAAGCTCATACACTATTACACATAAAAGGCAAAAAACATTAATCAGTGGATGCATCATGCATGTCAAGCATATAATTAGACACACACAAATGGTGTTTAACCAAAAGACATGCATATAACTAGACACGTCTCAATGGTGTTTAACCAAAAGACTTGCATGGGTGGATTGGGCATATGTTTGCATTCCAGATAAAAGTTTTAAATTGACAATGAAACATCAAGTTTGATTATAGAATTCAAAAATAGCATAAATCTCGTTCACTTTCTTCTTTAGGTCAGCTAACAATGACAAAGAAACTTCTCCCTTTTGCACTTGTATGTTGTGTCGAATCAGATAAATATTGATCATACACATAAAAGGCAAAAAACATTAATGAGTGGATGCATCATGCATGTCAAGCATATAATTAGACACACACAAATGGTGTTTAACCAAAAGACATGCATATAACTAGACACATCTCAATGGTGTTTAACCAAAAGACTTGCATAGGTGGATTGGGCATATGGTCTCTCGTACTTATTAATTTTTTGGCGTGATTGTGATTTGTGAAACCTTATCTGCTTCAAGGCTTAGCGTAAAACTTGTGTCTTGTGCTAGATTTGTACTAAAGTATGGAATATGGATAGCTTTCAATCTAGTACGACAAATTAAGATAACATCATCCCCCCACAACCCCCCAAAAAAAAAAAAAAAAAAAAAAAAAAAAAAAAAAAAAAAAGCCCTATAATCGAACAAGACAATAATGAATATTAATTATTTTTTGATGGATCAAAGCTCAGTCTAAGTTTGGTTCTTGCTAAAGGTAAATCAAGTGGGTCTTGTGTGTGTATGTGTGGTTCAACTTAAAGTTAGCCTAACGTTCCCTCCAAAAATGGGCTACTTTATGGTGAACGCGTTGAGGCAATGTGTTTTGGTAGGGCTTCAGTTTGCAGTCCATCTCTCTCTCTCTCTCTCTCTCTCATGCACGGACATATATATATGTCATATATGTGTGACATATATATTATTAAAAAATGTAAATTTTTAAAATTAAATAGACTTGTGTTTGTTTGGCACAAAATCTTTAGCCTTTTGCCTTTTGTCTTAAATTTTTTTTTTAATAAAAATAAAATTCTTTAAAAACAGATAAACTAGTTTTTAGTCTTTTATCACATATTTAATATAAAAGCTTCCAAAAATATATATTTTGCTACATACCATGCAAATAAGTTATCGTGAGATTCTCAAACAAACATAAATCAAGACCATACAAAGAATCCAAAAATTGAATGGTTTTCTATTTTTTGACTGTAGTCCAATCATCATAAATAAATTAATGTTATACATTGTCGGGGACGAAAAAGTTTCATTTCCGACAAATGAGATGTATGTTGGGTCGGGGGGTCTAAAATGAAACTCAACGATGGGTTTGATGCACGGCCCAAAGGCTATCGGTGAAGATCCAAGGAGTCCACTATATTTTATGCCTTGTGCCTAGCTTGGGACCGACAAAAGTGATCCATGAACAATCCCTACAAATGACACACATCAAAGACGGTTAAAAAACATACTGTAAGAAATAACCCAAAGAAGAAAGCATTTCTGCAGAAAAACAATCCAAATGGTAAGGTGTTTCTGCAGAAAATAGCCCAATGATGAAGTGTTTTTGCAGAAGATAACCCAACAATAAAGTAAAAAAAAAAAAAAAAGATAAATCTCTAGCTGTTAGTTATTTCACATATTGAGGGAAATATCTACATTTTCAAACTCATCATCCGTTAGCTTTGGAAAGGAGTCTTCTAATACAACAATATGGGGGGAAAACTTTATAGTTACTGTTACATCATAACCATTGATAGTAAAAGAATAAGTAAATATCATGGGTTCCATTATGACAAATAATGAGGAATACTTAGTGTGAGATGAAAGGAGAGAGAGAGATCCCAGCTAGTACAAAGAAAAAATCATTATGGTGCCAAGACATGCTCGTGAGTATATAGTGAGTAATGAGTAGAGAGAGTCATTTGTGAGTAGTATGAGTAATGAGTAAGAGAGTGTAGTAAGGTCACTGGAGCTTTCTGTTGGGGGTAGATAAGTGTTTATGAGTAGAACTATGAGGAGTGTTTTTGAGTCGGAAGTCGGGGAACTTAATTTCTAGGCTTGAACTAAGAACTCAAGAACTTTTTCAGAGCTTAGAAGAGGCTTAAGGAGAGAGGTCTAGGAAAAGTCCTCTCTTGTGTATGCCTTAGTATATCTTGGTGTCTTAGTGTGTTTTTTCAGCATTAATGGAGAGTTCCATTTATATTTGGGTTTTTAGGGGGTAATTAGCAAATAATTTTTGCTAAATCTTTCACAATCCTCAGAAAATCCTTAGAGAATTGTTCCTGAGATTTTAGCTAATAGTGGTCAGCTCAGCTTTTAGAAGGTTGTTGCTGTTTTGGGTAATAATAGTTGGGATTATGACTTAGTATTGAATGCTGATTGCCTTGGGCGAGATGGGATTAGAGCATGCTTAAGGCTAATGATCTTGGATATGCTGCAACTAGAATCAGAGCTCCCTAAGGCATATTGGATCACCCCAAGCTAGGAGTCAACCTTGGAGCCCTTGTTGGGAACTCTGCTGGGATCCCCTTAGTGCTCTCCAAACCACATTTCCCTAAATTTTTCCATTTGGGGTTCATGTGCTTGGTCCATGAATCGGAGAATACACATTTTTAGTATGAAAATGAGCTGATTTCATGTTGTTTCAGGAGCTTTAATGGCTTGATCATAGCTGCTCTTGATTTTTGACCTACTGGGTTGGAGAAGAAAGAAGGGACAAATAGTAAAACTTTCCAGCTTTTCTCACACATTCATCTCGATTTTATGTCACATGAGAAATGATGGGATTTCAGCTTGTGAAGGAAGGATTCAATCCTTGAGGGACATGTGTCCTCTTTTGATTTGACTTAGAAAAGCTAGGACTTGATAGGAAAGGGCTCCAAATGTTCGGTTGTTGCTGAAGTTTGGCTGGTCAACTCACATGACCTTCTTTGGGATTTGTGTATGGGCTGGGCCGGTCCAACTAGGCTTTGTAGTTAAGCTCCTTTGTGCTTGGTTATCACTACAAAATGAAGAGTTTTTCCATGGGTGATATTCATGGGCTTTTGTAGTTAGTTGACTATGGAGAAAAAAAATAAGCATAGTTCCCATTAATTTTGTGAAAGAGATATTTTTTAAGAGATGAGTAATTTATATTTCCCATGAGTTAGGGACTTAGTATATGTAAAACAAGAGTTGAAATATGTTGAGGTCAAAAAAATCATGACACCTAGGCTCAAGGAAATAGCACAATGAGCCAACCTCATAACAAGTAATCATAAAAGGGATGAATTCACCACAAAGAAAAAGGACGGTAAGCCCAAAATTTTTGAAGCCCAAAAATCCACGGAAGGAAAAGACTTAGCCTGCCAAGATTAGGGAATCGAGGAAAGTCCAGCAGAAAGAGTTGGGCCGGGATCCCCCGGGGTTGCCAAAGGCTCGGGATCCCTAGGACGCACAAAGACAAATGAGGGTAGGATGGAGACAACTCGAAAGGGGTACCACGAAATACAAGAAACGAAGAACATATACGTCCTTCTCAAGCACCCGGTGGTGCAGCAAAGAACCATAAAACTTAGAGAGTGACAATTCATGAACAAAAAGTTGGTACCTCGGGAAACCCAAAATGAAGAACTATAAGGGGAAGTGCCTGGGAAAGCCTTCAACCCAGCAAGAAAGGATTCCGACTACTTGGGAAAAATGACAAAAAAAGGGACACCAAAAGTCGAGGTCGACTACCTAAGGGCATCTCAGAATGGAAAGTCCGTAAGAGACTTTCAGGGAGACAACACCAAAAGGAGAAAATTATGAGGAATAAGGAAAGGACCAGTCCTCCGAGTGACTGGCACAAAGACGAGCTCGGTGCCCAGAGGAGTAAAAGAGAGAAGTTAGTGGTACTCCGGAACCTTCCCATGACATTATAAAAGGGGAAGGTAACCAGCGTTGAAAGGGGATTGGGCAGCAATGAACCATAACAGAATCATTGAGAAAATTTTGTCAAAACTTAGAGAAAGTAGTAAAAGAAAGAAGAAATATTCCCCGATATCCTAATACACCACATCGTAGAACATACTCAGATTCAAACGGATTCAAACTTTGCAAGTTTTGGAAGCTTGAATAGCCATCTAAGTCTGTAATTTTTGAACTTATTTGAACCTTATAACACGTTTTAGTAAGCGCATTGTAATCCATAATTAAGAAAATAATCAAATAATTTTCATATTGACTTGGGGATCCTTAACATTTATTGTGTATTTCTTTTTCCTTGTTACATTATTTTTCTTTTTTTTTTTTTTATTATTATTCTTGCCGTTCAATATAAATAAATATATATATATATATATATATATATATATATATATATATATTCTTACTTGCCAGTGCATACTCGTTGTAGGACCCTTGCCCTGTGCACCACTTGGTTTGTAAATAGCCCATTCAAATTGCGGTGAACCAAGCCCGGTCCACCAAATCACAAGTATTTGGCCCAAGAGCCTTGGGCCTGGGAGCTAAGAAAAAAGGCACCCACACAAAATTATACTTGATTTTGTAAATATGTGCCAAAATATCGTTTAGGCTTTATGAAATAGTTGCCAAATTAATATTTGGGCTTTGTAAAATAGGTGTCAAATTAACATTTGGGCTTTGAGTATAAAGTAACTGTTTTTGCCAAAATAGTGTTTTGGGCTTTGTGAAATAGTTGCCAAATTATTATTTGGGCTTTTTAATACTTGGGTTTTATGAAAATAGTGCAAAATTATTATTTGGGCTTTTAGAGATAGTTGCCAAATTAGCATTTGAGCTTTGCAAGATAAGTACCAAATTAATATTTGGGCTTTATGAAAATAGTGCCAAATTATTATTTGGGCTTTTAGAAATAGTTACCAAATTAGTATTTTGGGCTTTGTAAGATAAGTGCCTAATTAATATTTGGGCATTATGAAAATAGTTCCAAATTATTATTTGGGCTTTTAGAGATAGTTGCCAAATTCATATTTGGGCTTTGTAAGATAAGTGCCCAATTAATATTTGGGCTTTATGAAAATAGTGTCAAATTATCATTTGGGCTTTTAGAGATAGTTGCCAAATTAGTATTTGGGCTTTGTAAGGTTTTGTAAAAAATATTGTCATGTAGCAACGGGCTTTGTAAGAGTGCCGTGTAGCAACGGGCTTTGTAAGAGTGCCGTGTAGCAAAGGACTTTAGGGTGCCGTGTAGCAACGAGCTTTGTAAGAATGTTGTGTAGCAACAGGTTTTGTAAGAGTCTTGTGTAGCAACGGGCTTTAAGGTGTCATGTAGTAACGGGCTTTGTAAGAATGTCGTGTAGCAACGGGCTTTGTAAGGGTGCCATGTAGCAACAGGCTTTGTAAGAGTCTCATGTAGCAACGGATTTTAGGATGCCATGTAGCAATGGGATTTGTAAGAGTGCCATGTAGTAACGGGGTTTAGGTTGCCGTGTAGCAATGGGCTTTTTGTATTTCCCACAAGGTAAATGCTTTTGGGCTTTCTATAGAGATGGTGTAATTTTGTGGCCCAATATGGTGAGTATTTTTGTGAAAACCCAAGTTGGATAATATGTGAGCTATAATGGGTAATATTTGTGAGAGGGTCCAAGGCAATTTATGGGCTTTGTGCTTGGAGTATTTGTGAAGGCCCAACAATATGGAGAATATTTGGGCAATATATATGGGGATATTTATATGGGTTTTAAAATAATATGTGGGCTCATGTGGGTATTTTGTGAGTGGGCTAATGAAATTAAGGCCCGAAAATTTGTACCTCAACATACATAAAAATATTTAAATTCTATTTTTATAATGTTGTTAATATTCAATTTTATTTTGGAATTGAATCATCTTCACCATTTTATAAAATATTGCACTATCGGTGTATAAATATAAAGAAAATTTGTACCATACTTAATGAGCTAAAAAGAATATGAAAAAAATAAAACATCTAAGCATTTAGTGGACAGTGGACGGGATCCTCAAACCAGTTAATTTCGTTTTTGTAAAAGAAAAAATAAAAATTTTAATACTATGAATTTAATTATTTAAACTAAAATGTAGAAAAACTCAAAAAGTTAAAGGCGAAATGTTGTACAATTGAGAGCTTAAGGTGCAAATTTAATACTATTCACAATGTTTGATTGAGAGCTTTGACAATGACCATCTGAAACCTCCTTCCCATTAATGTCGTCCAATCCTACTTTATCTTATTTTCTTTTTAGCTATACATCTAGGTTTGTTACTCGCAAGTAAGTCTAGTCATTTTTCTTTTTCTTTTTCTTCTTTTGACTCACCATGCGCAAGCAATCCCAATCACTTTATACTTTTTGAGTTCCAAGAAGCATAATAATTAGTAAACATTGGGCAAGTAGTTGAGAATATGATCTAGATAGGATAATAAAATACATTCCCAAGCTTTAACTGTTACATTTCTCTAAGAATTTTGCTAATTTAGATCGTTCAATCCTAATTTAGCATCCTATTTGTAACTATCAGAGTATTATGCTATTTTGCATATTCATTTTGTGCCGGCAAATGTAATACAACTTTTTCTGATTTAAAATGTGAAAACTAGAAACTGTATAGTATTTCCTTCCCTACCATGTACAATATATTCTTTATAATCATTGGTGTCATGCCTTCTTAAACAGGTAAGAAACAACTCCAATTACACTCATCAGTAATGAGTGAATTATTATTATAGTACTATACTAACTCAAGTTTCCACATATATGCAGATAGTGATGATGATAATGATGATTGAAATGACTGCTGAAGACAATCCTCATTTTTTTTTCATAGGATGAATTTCAATTGAGGCTTTGGTAATTAGATGTGCACATGCATTTCAATCAGCCTAACCATGTTTTAATGAAGTTGTATTTGGTTCAGTTACAATGATTTGGAAACTTGTTCAATTGGCATATTTGTGCATCTTATTTTACAATGGAAATAGAGTTGAAGATCTGCTTAATTATACAGGGGATCTAGGTCTAGACAGATAATGAGTTATATGGTTTTAGTAATAATATTTCTCATTGGATGAATTTCAAGTGAGTTTAGTGCTATTGGATTGCATACAAACCAGGTAACTTTGTCACATTTCTCTCTTCTATATGGATTTGAGTTAATGTCTACGAGACAGTGATTTGTGAATTTTGAAGCAGAACTTTAGGTTATAAGTTTTTATCAATCTAGCTATAGTATGAAATAAGCATTAATTTTAGTATTTAGTCTTGAATATTTTCCTTGTAGTTCAGAATTAGCAAGTTTCAAACAAGTTCGCCTGTAAAGTAATATTCTTTTTAGATTATAAAGGAGCCCTATATATTCAAGAGGAAATGTCCTGTTAGTAGTTATGCTTGCCATCAAACTGTGTGTTATTTTCTACCATGCATCAAGGGTTGTTAGAGGTCGTCTCTGGCAACATTTAGGAGCCTAGTTTGCAGTCTAGTATGTATCTTTTTGGCATTGGTTGTACACTTGATAGGGAAAGGCCTATGGATCAGATTCTTGACAGGATCTATTGAACAAGCATTTCTGCTTGCTCTTTGAACAAAGTTAACTAATAGGCAAAAACAAATTGATAGGCAATCTTTGAAGTTGTTCATTTCTTTAAAGTTGCTTCCCTAACCCGTCATTTACCACTTATTGTGCAATATATGTTCAATTTACTTAATGGGCACTCAAAATACGAGTGTGCTCTACATTCCATACTTTCTTGTAGAATACATAATTTAGATCGCCTGTGTAAGCCCAATGCAGCATTCTGTCCAGAGTGCCTAATCTATTCCTCATTAGTAGTCAACAATGGAATGCACGTGTTGTAATAGCTTGGGATAATCAGATGATTTTCCCCAGCTGATTTTTATTTTTATTTTCTTGTTTCTAGTTTTGCAGCTTCTACTTTCTTAAGTTCATTGTTAATGAAACTTCTTATTCATAAAAGAATCTTTAAAAAAAAAAAAGAAGAGAGAGAGTGGAAGGGACTCTCACCAAAGTTACTCCACCTTTAGGTTCTTTACAATTAGACCAACCACTTCTTGATTATGGTTTGCCACTTATTGGACTGGATTGTTCAGACCAACCATTCGTGCTGTCAAATTGGTGGCTTCAGCTTTCTTTACATTTCAATCGCTTCTGCATGCTTTTATCAGCATAGGTTAGAAGGCACACCTTTAACTTTAATAATCGCTAATGAAACATATGTATCCATAGTAAAGCTGAAAAATTGCTCAGCTCAATCCAGTATTGGGCTATCGAAACTTTGGCCATGTTGAAACTAGACTACCTTTGTCCTTACCCGAACCTCAGCTAGTCTGCTTAGTCTATGGTTTATGTTGGTTTGAGCTCATGCTTGTTCACAAGCCTAAGTGAACTTTACTAACTTGCCTAAAATCAACAACATAAAATCTGTTAATTTACTAATACAAATTAGCAATCCGAAAGAATAATTCTGTCAATGATGTTTGTTTAATCCATTGTTGTTGTTGTTATATCATCATCACATCATAATAATAATTTTACAATGGATGTCTTCTGGTTTGAGAATCTGATATGTCAGACTAAGAGATATAATTCGGGCATCATGATAAGTGAATTTTTGAGGCTGCTAAGCAGTGTGTGGAATGGCTGGTGTATTAAGGGCTTTATACGGACAAGCCAATGGGGCAGAGCTATTCCTTCTGCATGTGGGAGTTCTTTCACTTTTCTGTTCCTTCTGCTGTATTGGTTTTGTAATTTTTTTTTTTTCTTTCTGTCAAGAAAATGGCAGTCTCCACGTTTTGGCTACATGTATTAAGTCTCTTCACATTTTGATTTTGTTGCATGCCAATCATTATAGTAAGCTTCTAATTTCTCACTGTATGCAGCTTGGCAATTACTTATTTGTGCTACTAGCCTACTACTACATACCATATGCATTTGGAGCCACCACAAAGTTTGCTCTTAAACGTGTTTCCTTACTCCTGAACTTGTTTATAAATGGTATGCAATTGTTTTGAAAAGGAATGCATCAAACACTTTGTAGCACTCAGGCTTCAAATGAGTTGGGAGGTGGGAATCCACAAGCAGCTAAAATGACTGCCAAGATCGTAATGGTTCTTGTAGTTGCAGAGATGGTTATCGTAGGTATGATTCTCTTAATTTGCCACTATGTTTTGGGCTATGTCTTCAGCAGTGAGAAGGAAGTTGGGGATCATGTTGCAAATACGGTCCCTTTTATTTGTCTCTCAATAATCATGGATGGCTTACTAGCAGTACTTTCAGGTAACTTTCTCACATTTCTCTCATGTAAATGGGCAATTATTTGGAGCAGAACTTTTGAATTCATAACCTATTTAATTCATGGTATACCATCAACTAAACATTCATTCATTATTCAATTTAGAAGTTAACTAATGGTAAAATAATAATAAATAATAAAGGTATCAAACAAGTTTACTCTTGAATAATCTTCTGTTGTTGGGTCATAATAGTTGTGGCCTAATCAGTTGGTATCTTTCTTCAAAACAGACCAGCATATCAAAACAATGTAGAAGTTGTGAATCTTTCTTGATGCAATGCGATTAACCCTACAAAGTTATTTTCTGCTTTGCATCAGGGGTTGCTAGAGGAAGTGGCTGGTAGCATATAGGAGCCTATGACAATTTTGGGGTATGTTATCTGGTTGGGGTTCCATTAGTTGTCGTTTAGGCCTTCGTTATACACTGAAGAGGGAAAGGCCTGTAGATTGGACTATGACATGTTGTACTGTACAAGCATTTCTACTTGCTCTTAAAACAAGTTTCACAAATTGAGAAAAACATGTTATTATTGCCCCACACACACACACACACACACACACACACACACACACACACACACACAAAAGTCCTTTATAATTGGATTTTCTTACACCAAAAACTACAATTCATGTTCAACTTGATCATGCAATACGAAAATTTAGAATCTTATAATTAATTTTTACTGCAATAACTCGTGTCTAACCTAAATGTTTTAAATTTGGTGGTAAGTAAAACATTTTAGGCTTATAGGCTAAACCAATTTTTAATTCTTAGTTGGATTTATGTTGATGTTTCAACTTTCAGCATCAAAAGCAAGAGAGGATATTTGATGGTGATATTTAGTCTAGACTCCAGAGTGGATTAAGCTAATGGACAAAATATATTATTTGCAATTCTAGAGACTATATAATTTGAGAAGTGTTACGTTTATAACATTTTCACAACAAATTTTAGTTGACAAATTGTTATAGGTTTTTAATTTGAATTCACTACTAAAATTACTTTTTTGCCTACTAGTAAGTAGTAACATCTCACTACATAGAATTATAAAAATGTTGTCAACATAGCACTTTTCATATAATTTGGCTAATCCTTATTGTTATCCAATCATATAGAAATGCATATTTTTACATTAGAAAGGAATTCATCAAAAATAAACAAATAAATAAATATAACATAATAATATCATTATTTTGCCATCAGCACAGTTTGAAGGCCATAAAACCTCTTCTTTTCTTTTTTTTTCCTTTTTTTTTAACTTTCCTAAGTTATTTTTGTGTACTAACGTACATCTTTAGCTAATGGTCACTCGAAGTGAGGAGAGGTAAGAGTCAAGGTTTAATTCTTTAAGAGGGAGCTTCACACACATATACATTTAAATTAGGTTAAAGTATAATTCTATCTCAAATAAGAAAAATAAAAAGTTCTCTTTTGTAGAAGATTTTGGGCGTTGAGAAATTAGGACGGGAGCTTCTTTATCTTTAGTAAGATAATAATACAATTTAATTTCTCCTGCACCCCAAAAAAAAAAAAAAAAAAAAAAACAATTTTTCAAGCTTTTCTTTGCAAATTATTTGTAAATTTCTTTCCCTTTCTTTTTTATTTTATTTTATTTTTTAAAAACTATATACTGAACTTTTACAATCAAGATATATATATATATATATATATATATATATATATATATATATATATATATATATATATATATATATATATATATATATATAAGTTCGGTAAAATTATATTCGTAAAGTCCAATCGCTTATGGTTAAATTCCAGTTGATTCTAGGATATGAGGGAGACTCTTGTAGGCTTGTAGCAGATATCATAATACATAGAGAAATTTATTTATTCATAATTTTTAAAATGACCCTATAATTCCTTGGACTATCTTTATATTAATGCTATGCAAAAATGTAATGATATTATGACGCGGCTTGTGTTCATTAGCCAATTTCATTGGACACATTGGGATATGGACATATATCTGCATCCTAAGATTTGATTGATGACATAACTATTAATATTTAATTTTTTTAAAATTTTGCAAGCATGGAGGGTATAAGAAAAAAAAAATGTAATCCAATGGTGGATTTGTCAAAATTTACATTCAATAAAAATATATTGGGTACTAAGTTTATAACTAAACTTTATCAATTTATAATTTGCCAAATAATAGATTGAAAAATATAGCACCAAACAAGTTGGATCCAAACTTTCTCCTCACAGCTCTTATTTTTCTAAGTGCCAACTAATCATTTAAATTTCACACTTCCAAATCCCAAATTTCAAACCCCTTTAATTTGTTATACGAGAATATATATATATATATATATATATATATATATATATGAAAAGGGCTTTGTTACAAGTTAAAGGTATGATTTATTAAATTTTGCTTATATATATATATATATATATATATGTGTGTATGTATACACCATTTTTTTTTTTTTTTTTTTTTTTTTGAGAAGCATATAGAAGTATACCAGAATGTAAATGAAAAGGCTTTTGTTTACAGATCTCTCTCTTATTATTGGGAGTGCGGGGATATGATAATTTGGAGAGGGATAATTTGGTCATTTAAGTGAATGAACAAATTAATTGGACAAGGCTTCAAGCCCCAAGACGGTGGGCCATGAGAAGATAATCATGAATCTAAATTGTTTCAGTTTTACTGAATTAATTATTATTATTATTATTTTAAATAAGACTGATAAAGAGTAGATGAATTAGTTTGAAAATTCTTCAACAGGAAGTGGTCCACACGAAGACATCTAATTAAAGCATTGAACACCTGCAGTAATTATTCCCCCCTCAATAATGATGTTTAGGAAGTGGTCCTGAATTATCTTTCTGAGTTACTCTTTTGTTTATCCATCTATCAAAGTTTGATAATCAATTTAGTTGTAAATTAAGGTTACAATTTTACTCAAATTTTTTTATTAGAGGTAAATTTTAATAAATCCATTATTAGATTATATTTACTTCTTATATCCTCTTTACTTATAAAATTTAAAGAATAAAAAACCAATAACTATGTTATCAATTAAATATTTAAATTAATTCCAAGTTTTTGTAATTTATGATTATACATAAAAAAAAAAATAAATTTATGGATTGAATAGTAAAAAACATCTGATCGGTATGAAATTTAACATATGTTTTAAGAACAAAAAGAACATGCAATTCAAAAGTTATATTTTCAAAATATGTAGTCATATTAATTTTTTTAGTGAAAATTGTAATTATATGCTACAATTAAGTTTGTAGGCCAGATTTTGTCCTTAAACTTTAGTTCCTTTAACAATATATTAGGACCTTAAAAACAAAAAGAAAAAGGCCAAGAAAAATTTTATTTAACTGAAATTTCGAAAGAAATATACCTTGTAGCATTAATAATGAAACTATCATGTAATAATTTTAAAATAAGAAAATTCGTAAAAGAAATTATAAGACTTAATGTATTTGCATTTTTTTTTTTGGTCAATATATAAAGTTCTCTTTTTATTAGATATATTTTACATAATTTAAATTTCTTAATAATCACTCGAAAATTTTTTAGAGCCACCACTGTTTCAAACCTAAAAGTTTTAAGGGGTTGCTCAAATCAATAGTACAAGAATGGTAATTAGTTTAAAATCCAAATTTAAAATAGCAATAACTTGTAAAAGATAAACTTATTTCCAACGATGTCTTATAAGTTATCACTACAGCACCGCAAAGAAAAACAACTTTTAATCTTTCACCCCTGCTACCTCCACAATCTGAATCCACACACCTCGATTACTTCAGGTTTCACCAGATCAACATTAAATTGTGTTCTAGGCTTGTTAATAATGAGAAGATAGGGGAAATAGTAAAGCGATCTCCTTCGATGCTTGGTCACCAAGCATCGTGTAAACAGGCAAACAGCGATACAATGGGCAGTTTCCTATGTATTTTGGTTTGTTTGTTATATCTTTTTCTTTTCCTTCTTTCTCTGACCTGATGGGCCCTGTTGCTGTTTGTAATTTTGTATACGGCGTAGCTATGATATTTTGCTTGGGGCCGATTTATATATTCATATGTCAAATTTATAATTTTACGTATACAAAATGATCAAATTTAAAATATAATAATATTATTCCTAAACTCAAATCAATGCATCTAAAACCAAAATTAAAAGATAAAATTAATTAGTAAAAATATGAGATGATAAGGAAAAAGATCAAATTTGTGAAGAAAAAAACTCAAAAGTTCAGGCAGTGCCGTCAATGCACACAATAAAGCACTTTTGGATGCAAGGAACATAATGCATTGCACTTTTAAACGCTTATAAAATATAAAAAGGAAAGGAAACATGCATGGCGTCTAGCCATTTGTTAAAAAAACAGAACCATGCAAATAATAATATTCTTTTTCCCAAATTATAGACACACGTCCCACTAGGACATATCAGTGTACTCTGCAAGTCTCAATACAAATGCTCCTAAATTCAACCTTTTGATCCATGAAAGAAACATCAAAAGTTGATTTAGTTTCTTTCACTTCTTGTCTCCAGTGAAGACAACTATAATTCTTCCTTTTTAACTGGAGTCTAGATTATGGAGTTATAAATATTAAATTTTATATTTTTAGAATAGTTTCAAATTAAATCCTATAATTTAAAAGTTTTAATTGAAAAATTAAAGTTTATGAATGTAATAATAAATTAAATTTTATAATGACGTTTTAAAATCTTTGTTTTATAATATATATATTACAAACTATTACCGTTGTGCAATCTGTCTTATTCTTTTTCAGCCAATAATTAGACTTATTTCATCCTTTCTGAATGGATTAATAATAGCTCTTAAAAAATAAAATAAAAATAAAAAAAGAAAAGAAAGAAGAGAAGCTCTTAAGAGCATTAATTCACATCCGGAAATTCTATCCCATCCTATTTTACCATCCTAAAAAACTACTTTATCAATTACACAATATCATTTTACAATACATCCAGCATCTCAACTTTTATTTTCATATTTTACTCATTAAAATAATATATATTATCCACTAAAATATATAACCAAAAAAAAAAATCCTCTCTCTTCCTTCCTCCCCCCTCTCTCTCTCTCTCCATTGTGAACAAACCCAAACCCCAACCATAGCAAGAACAACCACATGAAAATGGCCACCTTGCCACCACCAAGAGGAAAAGAAACACAAAAAATTGCCAAAAACCACCACCAACAACCACAATCACATGACATTGCCACAACAGCACCGATCCAAATCCATAGCACTGATCCACACATACAGCTCTGATCCAAACCCAGAAACCCACCAATCTCCACCAATCCAAACCCACCAATCTCCACGATCCAAACCCACGCCACCACCTGACCCATGATACACCAATTGGAGCAAACCACACCCACATCGGAGCAAACCCATCGAAGCCACATCGAAACCATCGGAGCAAACAGCACGCATCACCATCAAAGCAAACCACACCCACAAATGAGCAAAACATCGAGACGCGGCCTGGGCTTGGCGTTGCTAGGCGATGGTGGCCAATGGTGGCCCAAGGGAGAGCAAAGGGAGAAGGAGAAATCTAAAAGAGAGAGAGACGTGGGATACAAAGTTGAGAGAGTGGGAGAGTTAGGAGACAGATGAGAGAGAAAATGAATAAAATAATATTTTTGTTTTTACAATTGAGCTACAGTGCAATTCTAAATGTAGAATTGCACTGTAGCACAATTGCAAATTTTTCTGCAATAGTCTACATTTGCAATTCCGGATGATGAGTTTCTTTGGGCCTGAATGCCAAATTTTCCTTACATTTGGCATTTCGTAGGCCCAATGCGAATGCTCTTATAATGTCATTTTAAGTGGGTCCCTTGATAATTTAGTTAAAAGCTAGCCAATAATTAAGATTAATATGGCACTCGTGGCAATCCAAGGTTGAGTGCATTTATTTATCAAGATCATACACTATTGCACATAATGAGTGGGTGTCATGTCAAGCGTATTATAATAAATATAAAAATTTACCAAAAAATATTACCTCAATTCAGAACAAATTATTCATGGTTTTAGACTTTAAGATCAATTGAAAGAAAAAAAGAAAAAAAAAAACACAATATAAAAAATAGAAAGCTTAATTATTCATTGTATACTAAGAAAACAAATAATATTAATAAGTTAATGCAAATAAATTACCATTCTGCCCTTACAAAAATTCAAAAATTACAAAACTAAAAAATAAAAAAATAAAAAAATAAAAACTTTTTCTGTACCGACCGGTATGCCTAGTACTTGGCGGTATTGCTCGAAATTGGCCGGTATGGCAGGTACGGCCAATTTTTAAACTGCTATGAAACGTTGACGTTTCGATACGAGTATAGTACATACCCGCCGATACGGCGTAGGTACTGTGCGATATCAACTACCTTGGTTTAATCGAAGAATATTATCTTTTCTTTACTGTCATCAAATGAGTATTTTGTTTATATTATCTTAAATTTACCACGTCGAAAATTCAAACTCTAACTCCAGTTAAGGTAATATACAAATAGATGTCGCTTATCTATAAATATATAATAATTATATATCACATAAATTTGGATGCAATCACTCCACCATTTGAATTTAATACTCCGTTTGTTTTGGTGTAAAATATTTTCAAAAAAATATTTTTTAATTTTACATTATTTGTTTTGCAGTAAAATATTTGGTTAAAAGTAAAATATTTTCAGTCAACTAAATCAACTTAAGCAAATTTATGTAAAAGATTTTGCACTTAAAATTTTAGTAAAATATTTTACATTTGCTCACTGTCTTACGCCCCAATACTTATCACTCCCACAATCACTTTCGCGCTTAAAATCTCCCTCTCATATTTCTCTCCAAAAAACCCAGCTGCCTCTAGTCCCCTTTCCCACCAATCTCTGGCTCCAAGGTTTGAGGCACTACCAGCCAGCTCTAAATTTTGTTAGTGCCGTCCGTTGCCGGCGAAACGCAGGTACTTTTTTGTCTTGTTAGATTAGATTTCTCCTTTTCTTTTCGTTTTTCTTAGGTTTGATTTTTACTCTTTGCTGGAAAAACACCTCAAAGTTTCAGTATTATTTTTGATGAATCACATTAATTTGATTTCTTATCATTTTTCATATGAGTTTTTTAGTTTTGATTTGGTTGTATGAGATTTATTTATTTATTTATATTTTTTGATGATTTTGACATTTGTTGCAGGGTCTATAATTTTCAAATCTGGTTTTTTTTTTTTTTTTTTTTTTTAGGGGGTGGGGGGGTGGGTGTGTTTTATTTATGTGTCATTATGATATTTTGTGATGAAATTATTGTATACCAGTTTATGATATATGTTTGAGATCAAAGATTCTTTGTTAGAATTTGAAGTAGCAGATCTAATATGAACTCAAGGTTTGAAGGTCAAAAAGTTGAAGTTTTTCAGATCTGGGCAAAATTTCTACAAAGACCAGTCTTTGGTCATCAAGCAACAGAAGGTGACCAAGTGAAGAGGTCCAAATGCTGACCTATTCAACTTCAATAACTTCGAAAAGTGTCTCTCTCAAATTTATCTCCCTTTCTTTCATTTGTCCATGTTTGCACTATTACATGATTAACATTAAGAAAAGGAAGAAATCAAGAGTTGGATTTGAGAGAGTGGACCAAAGAATTTATGTGCTGCTCAATGCTTTTTATACATCATTAATTGTTACTGTGTACGCCACATGAAACCGATTTTACTAGCTCTAATGATCTCTTGTCCGTCTCTATGTATAATTTGGAAGTTAATAAAAAAATGTTTTAAATTTTTACCGGTTTTTTTATTTTATTTTTATTATGTCAAACACTAAAAAATATTTTACACAACATTTTTATGTTTATTACCAGACACTATAAAATGAAAATGTTTTTCTGCAAATATTTTACATGTAAAATATTTTACCTATGCAAATGTTTTAAATTCTCATGACTAAATGTAAATAAAATCACCCTAAACCCAAAAAGGTGCCGTTTAAAGGGTCCCTAATGGAGGTTTTTTTTAAAGAGACTAATGGGAGACCTTAGTTAAATAATTTTGAAAATTAGAAGACTTAATTGAATGAAAATAAAATTAGAAATCTAAAATGGATTTTAGTCAAAATTAGAGTGTGTAATTTATAATTTAGCCAAAATTTATTATAGGCTCAAATCAATTTTCCTCATAGATGATTTAAAAATGAGTTCGGTCTAATATGCTCAAGCCAGCCTTAACCCTATTGTGCACCCATAACTATGCATTGCTAATAATTGCTTGTGGAGTGTGGGGGCAACGGTCGAGGGTTCAAGTTTTCCGGAGAGAATTTCACATACATATACATTTAGATTATGTTAGAGTAGAAATTATATCTTATATTAAAAAAAAAAAAAAATTAAAAAAAAAAAACTTTGGCTAATAATTTATATTTTTTATGAAATAAATTTCTAAAATGATTGTCATTCTCTTTTGATAATTTGATAGTTATAATAAGAAAGGGGTATATGAATTATGGATGTCCCCATTAGAAACACTTGGTGTTTGGTATAGGGGAGTTCACATCATCTCCAGCACCTAGATTCCTTGAAATGTGATATCTAGAAAGAGAGGCAAGAAGAGAAACAGATTCTAAAATCAAGAACTTCATAAAAGTATGGGTCACAGTCGTTACAACTCTTTGTTATTGTTACTACATAGTTGCAAGGATCCCAAGAGGAATGATAAGGCTCCTCTTCCTCCTCCCCATCTTTTACCTCTTCACCATGCTCCCTTGTAACATCAACTCTATCAATCTTAGAGGCCCCACTGCCTTCTTCCGCGGTTGGCTTGGCAACTTCAAGCTCCTCCTCTTTGCCTTTGACCAAGGCCCTTTATCACCACCCCCACAAAAATTTCTTCATTTCATATCCATAGCTTGCCTTCCCATTAAACTCAAACAAGACCCACCTCTCAACACCAAAAACAATAAAAACCCATCTCACAAAAACACTCTAAAATCCCATTATCATACAAAAGTGCCTAGATCTATCTTGTTAGTCATAAAAGCCTTGTTTCTTGCCATGATAATATGTGCCTATGAGAATAGACCAAATTTACATCCATATGTTATTTTAACTCTCTACTATTGCCACATCTACCTTGCTGTAAAAATTGTCCTAGCCTAATTGGTTGCTGCCCCAGATCAAGCCATTTTTGGGTTTGAGATCGAGCCACAATTCAATGAGCCCTACCTTGCCACCTCACTACAAGACTTCTGGGGCCATAGGTGGAACCTTATTGTTACTAATATTTTACGACTTACAATTTTTTTTTTTTTTTTTACATTCATGTTCGTCATTTTTCTGCTCATTTAATGGGCCACATTAGGTCGCTCTACCAGCCATTTTAATGTCGAGCCTATCTCATGAAGTAATATATTTTTACTTCACACGTGTGCATCCCACGTGAGAAGTAACATGGTTCTTTGTCTTACATGACTTGTGCACGGTTATTGAAGTTGTTGTGAAGAAGGCGGTGATCGACAAGTGGCGGTTGCACCGGCGGTTTCGGGGCCATTAACGGTCGGATTCTTCATTTTTCAGGACCATTGACGGTTGGCTGTAATTTCCACAATTAATAAGGAATGGTGTGGATATAAAGGTAGAGTACTCAATTTTGGTTGATTTTGTCGAAGTTGCAATTGCCTTTGGACAAAAGTCGGTGTCCCATTTTTCAAAGGTGCCCACCACACTTTTATGTTGTATCTTCATTTGTCCGAAGTCCCTATGGTAAACACTCGATTTTGCACCCATGATTTAATCAAGAAAGATGACTAGAGTGACTATTCATGCACCCAAAATTCATGATTACATTGCATGCATTAGTTTGTTTATTGAATATCATAAAAATGATCTTAAGATTCTAACGGTCGCAACGGTATGCTTGGTTTCCAAATCGGGCCATCAGATCAAAAGATATCACATGATCAAGTTTGCACGGTCAGCATGCATTGTGTCTAGGTACAATCAACCACACATGATTAATTTAAATTAATTCTGATTGGCTAAACAATTAAAATTAATTAAATAATTTTGCTATTGGTTGATAGTTAGTGTCGAAAATAGGCTTGCTTGCATGGGAATAAAAAGGATAATTGAATAACAACAAAATTGTGGATAATCAAAACTTTATCAAGATTTTTTAGAGTATTTATCTACAAGATAATTGTTCTTGAGAAGACCTGAATTATCCAGAAAAGAGTTTAATTTTTAGAATACGGATTAAAATGCGTCTAAGTGCAAGTCCTGGCTAAAAAAATCTCAAAAAATGAGTCCAAAATGGACTGAAACTTGAAAGTGGGTTTGGCACCTAAGTGCCATTCGGCACTTATGAGCCCCTGCCCGTGGGCATTTGGATTAGGTTAAAACACATCCTTTTCGATTTTTTAGGGATAAGGATGCGTCCCAGTTTGTATTCTGATTGTCTAGCTATTTTTTCGAGTCTCCCTGCCTCTATAAATAAAGACTGGATCTCAAAATTCAGCACACTTTTTCACGCTCCGAGATTTCCTCTTTTTCTAACTCCCCTTTCTAATATTTTCTCTCTTACGTTAAAGACATTCTAGAGACTTTAGTCTTGAGAATTTCTTTTTTGTAAGTAAGGATTTTTAGGTTTCAATGATAATTGAACAAATTTCTTTGAACCCTAAAATATTCCCTCAAGAAGAAGAAAACGTCCATGCAAGAGGTGGTTCTTTCTTTACCTTTTTTTTTTTTTTTTTTAATGATGCATGTGTAAATCTTCTTTAGTTTAATTTCTAAATGCTCCTACCATGTATTGTCAATATATTTTTGTCTTTGTTGTCATGATTTAACTTTTTTTTTTTTGTTTCAAAATCTGCTTATCATCACATCTTTTTCAAAAACCATAAAACTGATTTACATCTTCCTTAGATGTAAATCTGAATTTTTCAAAATAAAAACTTATTTACATCTTTCTTAGAAGTAAATCTAGATTTTTTTTAAAATCAAAAACTAATTTGCATCTTCCTTAGATGCAAATCTGAATTTTTCTAATACATAAAAACTGATTTGCATCTTCCTTAGATGCAGATCTGATTTTTTTTTTTTTAAATAAAAAACTGATTTGCATTTTTATCAGATGCAGATTTGAATTTTTCTAATACAAACTGATTTGCATCTTCTTTAGATGTAGATTTGAAATTTTTTTACCTAAAAACTTATTTGTATCTTCCTTAGATACAAATCAGAATTTTTCTAAAACATAGAAGATTTTGAAATAAAAAAAGGAAGTCATAAGTAGTGATGTTTTGCTTGTTTGATTCATAAGTTGTACAGCACCGAGACCCCAAAGCCCATACCGGCCTTGAGCCCAAGCCTATACAGCCCCTGGGCCCAAGCCCATACCGATTTTGGGTGCAGGCCCAGCAGAAAGGTCCGATTACCCTACGCCCTTCTTGAAACTCGCTTAACGTGAAAACAAGTTTTGGGGTCTGAGTTCCAATAGACGATCGGTTTAACTTTCCCGGGCAAGCGAATTGGCCGTGTCCGGGAAATTCATGATATGCACGGAAACTGAATTGCCGAACATAATCGATCAAGCCGGAACCAAGTTCCAAGGTCATAAATGCTGCACCGCCCTCTCACCTAAACATCCACTTTAACCGAGATAATATTGGACCTTTAGTAGCACTAACGGTGGCTGTAATCATAATCTCTCCACTCACCTTGGCTATAAATAGAAGAAATTTGGGAGAAGAAGGGGTTCAAAAACCGAGAGAAAACAATCAAGTGAGAAAGAATAAATCGAGTGTTGCTTTGAGTCTTTCTGCCGAGAACGACCCAAAGTAGGAAATCCTCAAACCCACTACAAATAAATTGTGAGCCCAAGTAATTTAAGGCCCGGAAGTCTCGTACTTGGTTCTTACAATTGGCGCCCACCGTGGGGCTCTTCTACGAAGCCGTGATTCGATTGAGACTCAAACAAGGGAAATGTCCGAGGAGCGTTCAAGAGGGCATGCTCCGAGCGGTTCTATAGGATCTTCTCGGAGATCGACGTGAAGGGAGAGAAGGCAGAAACGGCGGGAGGATAGGGAGCATCCAAGAGGAGAGGAAAGGTCCGGATTGGGAGAAGGATTGGCCCGGACACACCGGACGATTTCAGGCGTCTCGGCGCATCGGTAATATGATGATAGAGACCGAGAGCTGGAGCGGTTCTGCAGATTGGTAATGGATTTAGAGCTGGAAGCAAGGGGTCGGCGCCACGAAAGGAACCGCAACCCCCAACAAAGGAGAAATTGGGGTGAGGAGGGCTCCGGCCGATCTGGTACGCAACAATACCGAGACCGATCACGCTCTCAAGAGTCACACCGGCACTCCCGGGAGACACGTCATCAACGGGACCGTTCTCGATTGCATGGATATGATGACCGAGGATCGTAGTCGCGAGGAGTGGCGGCACCACAATGCTGCAATGGACGCCATGAGCAGAGCCTTACGGATGGCAGCCCGGTCTCCATTCTCTGATGAGATTGAACGGGCCCCCATGCCGAGCAGATTCATGCGACCGCCATTCAATTCCTATGAAGGGAGGACAGACCCCGTGAAGCATGTCACTCATTATATCCACATGATATCTTTGCATGCGCACAATGATGCACTGATGTGTAAAGTGTTCCCCTCTATCCTCGGCTCAACGGCCCCGAGATGGTTCAATGGGTTACGGAAAGGCTCCATACACAGCTTTGTCGAGCTGATACAAGAATTCGGCGACAGATTTGTGACATGTAGCCGAGTGCAACAACCGGTTGACGCGCTGCTTTCCATGAAGATGAGGGTCGGGGAAACCCTTCGGAGTTATGCCGATCGATCATCGGGAACTCTACAACGAGATTGGTGGAGGGAATGAGAAAATTGCGGCGAGCACCTTCAAGATGGGGCTCCCCGAAGACTCTGAGTTACGGGAGTCGTTGACGAAAAGACCCCCCGAGGATATGAGGCAACCGATGAGGCGCATAGAGGAGTACAAACGCCCGGAGGACGACCGGCTACAGAGCAGGGGGAAAGCCCCATTAATTGTGAGATCTCGGCAAGGCGTTTTGCCAACAAAACCAAAGAGAGACTTCAAAATGCGAGAACCAGAGGTGCAAATCGAAGGGGTAAATGTGGCATTTAAGGAGCCCGTGCACAAAATCTTGGAGCGGATCAAGAACGAGTCATTCTTCAGATGGCCAAACAAAATGGGGGGCGACCCATCTCGGAGGAACCAAAACCCATCTCGCACCTACCATAGAGACAAGGGACACACCACCGAGTAGTGTCGGGTATTAAAGGATCACCTCGGGCAGGTGGTAAAGGCGGGGTACCTAAAAGAGTTCATTGCAGACTCCGCTCACCAAGAAGCCGGACAGGGCGTCCAACAAAAAAGAAACCCCCTCCCGCCTCCACCGGGGGTAATCGAAGTCATCCATGCTGCACCGAGAGGAACAACAGCAACAAAAAGGGTATTGACAGTGGCTTGCACGGGAGGAGGATCAGCCAAGAAGAAGAAGAAAGTTGGACGGCTTAACATCTCGTTCGGGGAAGACGATTTGGAAGGAACGGTCCAACCCCATGACGACGCTTGCCTTCCCATTAAACTCAAACAAGGCCCACCTCTCAACACCAAAAACAATAAAAACCCATCTCACAAAAACATCCCAAAATCCTACAAAAGTGCCTAGATCTATCTTATTGGTTATAAAAGCCTTGTTTCTTGCCATGATAATACGTGCCTATGACAATAGACCAATTTTACATCCATATGTTATTTTAACTCTCTCATTGCCACATCTACCTTGTCTTTGTAGAAATTGTCCTAGCGTTGGCTGCTGCCCCAGTTCAAGCCATTTTTGGGTTTGAGATCGAGCCACAATTCAATGAGCCTTACCTTGCCACCTCACTACAAGACTTACGGGGCCATAGGTGGAACCTTATTAGTCATCAAATAGCCCATGGTCCACAACCCGACCCAAAAACTCGACAGCCCACTAGGTTAATGGGCGGCTCGGCCCGTTGTTATTGAGGCCCATGGATAGCCCACTAGCCCAAAGGTGTTAGGTCAGTGGGCTAGTTTTTATGCCCATGGGTACCCGGTGGGCTAACCTAGTAACCCACCCCGTTAACCCAGCCCAATAACTCATAATTCATAACAAAAATATAAATGAAGTGTATGAAGGATTGATCTTGAGATATTATAAAAGAATTTCTTAAGAGAACTCCCTCAACCACTAAGATACTCTAAGTAATTATGCTAAACTTAGTTTACTAAATATATATTTTTCTAGTAGTCTAGCAAATTTGAATCAACCATTTGACATTTTTTTTATTAAAGATAAAAATAAAAAACTATTTAAAGCCTTAATAAAAAAAAATTAAATAGGTTTCCATCAACAAAACAAAAAATTAAATAGATTTTGTAGGGACACGGTTTTCAGCCCAAGCCCAAAATGTATGGGATATCGCCCATGAACCCAGTACAATAAATTTGTAGAGAGTGGGTAGAAGAACTAAGCTTTAGTGAATGGGATAGCAGTTATAATGAGTCTCCAAGGCAATCAAACGGAAACGAACCAAGTTTGTACAAGAAAGTTTGTCTTCGGCACAATCCGAGGAGCTCTGTTCTAGTATATATTGGATGATAATAGTTACAGGAGTTCTTGAGATTTCTACAGTGCTTTCTCTCTTAATCCCCGGGCCTCTTCTCCATGGTGAGTCTCTCCTATTACATAGTCCCCTTTGAACGATCTTGGCCATACACTTGTTGATCATCCAAGCCTATACTTGAGTGCCTGTCCCATCGGACACCCTCTCTGGCGTTCTGTGAGTTGCGGTAACCGAGATAGCACTGTTTAAGGGTCTTGTCCACATAAATGCAGTGTTAGCAACTTTCCCTTAAATATTCCTGAGTTCCTAACCTTTAGAGCTTCCTAGAAGGTCACTCTGACTATTTAGGAATTATATCTGACCGTGCTTTAGCCGGTCCGAGGATATATTCCTTCTCGGACTTGGACTACCACGCTCTTGGCCAAAACCTCACGCCCCATTGTATATGTCCGAGGATATATTCCTCCTCTGACTTGGACTACCGCGCTCTCGGCCAAAGCCTCACACCCCATTGTATGATTTTTAGCCCATGACCCCACAATAGCCCCTCAAAACTCCGGTTTTTTTCCTCTCACCCGAGGAGAAAAGTGGGGTTTTGAATTTTTTAAGAGTTAACTCTACTTGATCCTTTGATTTACACCCGTGGGAGTGCCGTTTCACGCGCCCTATATTTGTATTGTAAATTGCACATTTCGAGCTAAAAATCGAGGAGTCGGTTATAATCTTAGGTCTGTCTTGACATTTAGTGAGAAACAAACAGATATCATGGAACGTTACTTTCCCCAAAGTATGTGGTCCGAGGAGCCAGGCATGACTAAAGTTTTGTTTAAACACTTGACAAGTCGTCATGGAATGTTAACCTTCCCGCATCATCTGGTCCAAGGACTTATACATGGCTAAGGTTTCTGCTTAACACTTAGCGGGAGGTATGATAGACCCAACATACCCAAGGTTCTTCTTAGCGGGAGGTCCGAGAGACCCGACATAGCTAAGGCTTTTCTTAGTAGGAGGTCCGAGGGACCCGACATAGCTAAGGCACTGTATAACGCTTAGCAGGAGGTCCGAGGGGCCCGACATAGCTAAGTCTCGGTTTAACGCTTAGCAGGAGATCCGAGGGGATCCGACCTAGCTAAGGTTCTTCTTAGCAGGAGGTCTGAGGGACCCGACATAGCTAAGGCTCTGTATAACGCTTAGCGTAAGATCCGAAGGGATCCAACCTAGCTAAAGTTCTTCTTAGCAAGAGGTTTGAGGGACCCGACATAGCTAAAACTCTGTTTAACTGCTTCTAAAGATGTCGGTGCGTGATAATTTCCCCTTAGCATCTGGTCCGAGAACTATAGACATGACTAGGGTTCTGCTTAACCACTTCCCCAAGGTGCCTTATAAGGCTCAGGCCCGAGTGCAAAGATGTCACAATGTGTTAATTTTCCCTTAGCATCCGGTCCGAGGATTACAGGCATGACTAAGGTTCTGTTTAACCACTTTCCCCGGGTGCCTTATAAGGCTCAGCCCCGAGTGCAAAGATGTCACTATGTGTTAATTTCCCCTTAGCATCCGGTCCGAGGACTACGGGCATGACTAAGGTTCTGTTTAACCACTTTCCCGGGTGCCTTATAAGGCTCAGCCCCAGTGCAAAGATGTCATTTGTATGTTAATTTCCCCTTAGCATCCGGTCCGAGGACTACGGGCATGACTAAGGTTCTGTTTAACCACTTTCCCGGGTGCCTTATAAGGCTCGATCCCGAGTGCAAAGATGTCACTGTGTGTTAATTTCCCCTTAGCATCCGGTCCGAAGACTACGGGCATGACTAAGGTTCTGCTTAACCACTTTCCCCAGGTGCCTTATAAGGCTCAGGCCCGAGTGCAAAGATGTCACTATGTGTTAATTTCCCCTTGGCATCCGGTCCGAGGACTACGAGCATGACTAAGGTTCTGTTTAACCACTTTCCCCGGGTGCCTTATAAGGCTCAGCCCCGAGTGCAAAGATGTCACTATGTGTTAATTTCCCCTTAGCATCCGGTCCGAGGACTACGGGCATGACTAAGGTTCTGTTTAACCACTTTCCTCGGGTGCCTTATAAGGCTCAAATTTCCGAGTGCAAAGATGTCACTTTGTGTGTTAATTTCCCCTTAGCATCCGGTCCGAGGGACTACAGGCATTACTAAGGTTCTGTTTAACCACTTTCCCGAGTGCCTTATAAGGCTCACCCCCGAGTGTAAAGATGTCACTTTGTGTGTTAATTTCCCCTTAGCATCCGGTCCGAGGGACTACGGGCATGACTAAAGTTCTGTTTAACCACTTTCTCCGAGTGCCTTATAAGGCTCGGCCCAGAGTGCAAAGATGTCACTTTGTGTGTTAATTTCCCCTTAGCATCCGGTCCGAGGACTACGGGCATGACTAAGATTCTATTTAACCATTTTCCCTGGGTGCCTTATAAGGCTCGGCCAGAGTGCAAAGATGTCACTGTGTGTTAATTTTCCCGTAGCATCCGGTCCGAGGACTACGGGCATGATTAAGGTTCTGTTTAACCACTTTCCCGGTGCCTTATAAGGCTCACCCCCGAGTGCAAAGATGTCACTTTGTGTGTTAATTTCCCTTTAGCATCCGGTCCGAGGACTACGGGGCATGAATAAGGTTCTGTTTAACCACTTTCCCGGGTGCCTTATAAGGCTCGGCCCCGAGTGCAAAGATGTCACTGTGTGTTAATTTCCCCTTAACATCTGGTCCGAGGGACTACGAGCATGACTAAGGTTCTGTTTAACCACTTTCCCCAGGTGCCTTATAAGGCTCAGCCCCGTGTGGAGCCCCTTGAAGGAGTCTATGGAATTTGCTCTTAGGCCATCGAACCATCTCACCGCCACGGGTCCCGGACTCTACGTTGCTCCTTAGAGATGTGACTTCCAACTCGAGAGTGGCTTTTGCTTGTATGCGTAGTATACATGCTGCCCTCTTGATTCCTCCTACGCTCAAGGTTGGCGAAAGAATTTTCGCGTTGGGACGCCGTGGGCTCTACCTCGTGAGGACCCGAACCCACCATAGTTGGGATCGTTGCACTCACTATCATACAAGCTCTCCCCACAGACAGCGCCAATTCTAAGGACACGGTTTTCAGCCCAGGCCCAAAATGTATGGAATACTCGGCCCGATGAACCCAGTATAATAAATTTGTAGAGAGTTAGTAGAAGAACTAAGCTTTAGTGAATGGGATAACAGTTATAATGAGTCTCCAAGGCAATCAAACGGAAACGAACCAAGTTTGTACAAGAAAGTTTGTCCTCGGCACAATCCGAGGAGCTCTGTTCTAGTATATATTGGATGATAATAGTTACAAGAGTTCTTGAGATTTCTACAGTGCTTTCTCTCTTAATCCCCGGGCCTCTTCTCCATGGTGAGTCTCTCCTATTATATAGTCCACTTTGAACGATCTTGGCCTTCCACTTGTTGATCATCCAAGCCTATACTTGAGTGCCTGTCCCATCGGACACCCTCTCTAGCGTTCTGTGAGTTGCGGTAACCGAGATAGCACTGTTCAAGGGTTTTGTCTACATAAATGCGGTGTTAGCAACTTTCCCTTAAATATTCTTGAGTTCCTAACCTTTAGAACTTCCTAGAAGGTCACTCTGACTATTTAGGAATTATATCGATCAGTGCTTTAGGTGTCCGAGGATATATTCCTCCTCGGACTTGGACTACCACGCTCTCGGCCAAAACCTCACGCCCCATTGTATATGTCCGAGGATATATTCCTCCTCGGACTTGGACTACCGCGCTCTCGGCTAAAGCCTCACGCCCCATTGTATGATTTTTAGCCTATGACCCCACAGATTTGATTGTAAAAAAATTTGTAATTAAGTATTAAATTCTTTAATTCCTTCTTTTAAAAAAATAGATTGATTATTCCCTTATAAAAAATTGATTCTTTCCTTATAAAAATAATAAAATAATATGCTAACACAAGTCTATGGGTAACCCATTAGGCCCAACCCAATAGCCCAGCTCGCTAAAAACAAAATAGGCATTGCCTATGGCGGGGTTATGGGCCGAGGTTTTCTCTTTTCGCCCAACCCGACTCGGCCCGTTAACTAGTTAATAGCCCATTATACCCAACCCATTGTGCCCATGGGTCAAGTAAAAATGGGCTAGGCCGGCCCAACCTGGCCCATTGACGACCCTAATGTTACTAATATTTTACGACCTACCATTTACATTCCCGTCCGTTGTTTTTTTGCTCATTTAATTGGGCCACGTTGGGTTGGTCTACCAGCCATTATTTTAGCATTCTTTTAGTGTCGGGCCTATCTCATGAAGTAATATATTTTTACTTCACACGTGTGCATCCCACGTGGGAGGTAATATGGTTCTTTGTCCTACATGGCTTCTGCACGGTTATTGAGGTTGTTGTGAAGAAGGCGGTGATCGACAAGTGGCGGTTGCACCGGGCAATTTCAGGGCCAGTGACGATTGGGTTCGTAGTGATGACTAGTGGTTGGCTGTTCTTTCCACAAATTAATAAGGAATGGTGTGGATATAAAGGTCATAAAGGAGTACTCCATTTTGATTGATTTTGTCAAAGTCAACCTACCATTGCAATTGCCCCTGGACAAAAGTTAGTGTCCCATTTTTCAAAGGTGCATACCACACTTTTTTGGTAAACTTCAATGTATTAAATCAAAAAGACAAACAAACTCAGGCATCTTCCTCGCAAACAACAGCCAAAGAGGCCGGAAGATTGCCTAGAACAAAACAGAGAGAACCTAAACAGTTAATTGCGTACTTTGTTGTCACATGAGTAGCAAAATTTCGACTTCTATTAATCCAACTAAAAAAATAAGAGGAAAAAGACTTAGCCAACTGACAAATATTGAAGACATTGGTAGAGATTGCCCACACAGGGAAGCCTGAAGGGTCCAAGATGGCATCAATGCTGCTTTTTGAATCACTTTCCACCGTAATATTCCTCCAATTTTCCCCATACGCAATGTTCAAAGCCCGTAGGATAGCTTCGGTTTTAGCAATAAGAGGGGAGCAAAGAGGTATGCTTTTAGCCCGGACTTTAAGCACAGCACCACGTTCGTTTCTAGCAATTCTTGTTAAGGCCGCCTTTGATTGGGAGATGGCTACATCGACGTTAAGCTTGACAAGACCCCAGGGGGAGGCGCCCACTTTATAGAGTCCTTACTTAGATGGAGAGTCTCACAAGGAGATAAAATCCGAGAGTATTCCTTGAATTTAGACTTGATCCTCAAACAGGCTACATAAATATCAGAAGGACTTGTAAGATGAAGAACCTCATTCTTGGTGTGCCAAAGTTCTTCTAGAGTGATTGCCATATTGAGAGTAACTCTCCAAAGGTCTTGGGATTGGCAGAGGGCTGAAGGGGGGTCTAGGATGACCTTTATAATATCATTGGTGCTAGTGAATTAACCATAATCTGTCTCAACCCCAAAAAGCCCTAAACCGGATAGCTTTCGTTGCTTGGCACCTAGAGAACAAGTGAATGGCAGATTCTACCTCTTGGTTACATGGTACACAACTCGGGTCGGGAATGTCCAAGCGACACATAATGTTTACCCTTCTGGGAAGAGCATTGACAGCTACTCTCCATAAGAACATTTTTAATCTTTCCAAGCCTCTGATTTTCCAAATTTTGGACCAATTCACATCGGAAGGAGCCTGAGTAGGGAGATTCAACATCAGTTCTTTGTATGCAGATTTCACCGAGAAACAACCTTTGGATTTAGGGATCCATATGAGCTTATCAGGTCTAGGCCTTGATGGTAATGGGATGGAAAGGATGGCGTGTCTTTGAACTAGGGTTAAAGATGTCAAGCACCAATGAGGTTTTCCAAGTGTGGAGCTCATGATTGATGAGGTGGGCTACCTTCATGGGCGATTGTACCAAAGACTCCACCTTTGGAGATGGAATGAAGTTTTGAACCCAAGGCACCCAAGGATCCAACCACATATAAACGGATTCGCCATCTCCAATAAGGAAGCAAGCACCTTTCTTGATCACCGACCTTGCTTTCTCAATTGCTTTCCACGTGGGGGAAGCATATTTAGATGCATCCGCCCGAAGCCAATCCTCTTTGACCTTGTATTTGGCTCTAAGGATCCTCATACAGAGGCTATCCCTTTTGGTTGCTACCATCCAAGCTAGTTTAGCCAAAGAAAGCGAGTTGATACTTTTTGCTTTTTTGAACCCTAGGCCACCAACATTTCTAGGGCAGCAAAGATTTTCCCAGCTTCTCCAAGCTATAAATCTGCCTTCCCACTGAGAGGGTTTCCACCAAAACCTTCTAACTAGTGCGTCCAACTTGTCACAAACCTTATTGGGGATATCGAAGGTGGACATGGAGTAGATGGAGATGGTTTGTGCTACTGAGTTGATTAGAGTCTTCTCCCTGCCCAAGACAAACATTTGCTTCTCCACCCAGCAAGTTTAGCTTCGAGTTTACCTTGGAGAAAAGCAAAATCCTTAGAGGGGGCTTTAGACAAAAACATTGGCACTCCAAGGTAGACCGCATCCTTTTTTAAGCTTTTAACTTGGAGAATACCCTTTATGGACCTACGGGCTTGGTTTTGGGTGTACTTGGAGAAGAAGACACCTGACTTGTTTTTATTTATGGCTTGCCTTGACCATCTACAATACTTTTCAAGAGTTTTCACTAGGCTTGCTGCATCTTTTCTAGAGGCCTTAGAGAACAAAACCACATCATCGGCATACATCACATGAGTGATGGTTGGGCCATTGATACTTGTTTTAACGCCAAAGAACATTTTTAGTTTAAGCTCATGATCGATCAATCTGGATAAAACTTCCCGCCCCAAGGTAAAGAGATATGGTGAGAGTGGGTTGCCTTGCCTTAGCCCCCTACTAGGTTTAAAACACTCTGACTTACCCCCATTCACAACCACCTCAAAAGACACCGATGATATGCAGGCAATGATCCAACTTGTGAATGTTTCATTGAACCCGAAGTGAAGAAGGACAGATTCCAGAAATTTCCAATTTACCCTGTCATGCGCCTTTTGAAGATCAAGCTTGATTGCCATGAGGCCAGGCTTGGTTTTATAAGTCTTGAAGCTATGGAGAACTTCCTGGACAATGATCTGATTTTCAGCTATCCACCTATTTGGTATAAAGGCTGATTAGGTCGGAGAGATCATTTTGTCTAACAGAGGTCCGATCTTATCCACTAGAATTTTTGAGGTAATTTTGTACACCACATTACACAGACTGATTGGCTTGAAATGGTTAACTGAGGTGGGGTTAGAAATTTTTGGGATAAGCACAATAAGAGAAGCACAATTTTTGGGATAAGCACAATTAGAAATTCTCCAAGGTGCATACCACACTTGTATGTTGTATCATCATTTGTTCGCAGTCCCTACAATTACAAAGTCACATCTATTTGATCGTGTAATCAATAGCTTAGAAAAATATTCTTCACAATGGATGAAACTTTGTACTCCCTCCGTCCCACTTTGTTTGTCTTGTTTGAAAAGTCAAACTTTTTAAGGGAACATCATTTATTATCTTGTCTACTTTTTAAAAATGTATAAGTTTCCAAAACTATCTTTAAATAAATTTATCAAAAAATTGAATTATTAATAAAATAGGGGCATAATAGGAATATTAGTAAATTAATAACTTTTATTTTTAGAAACAGGACAATATTTTGGGACATCCCAAAATAGAATAGAAGACAAACAAAGTGAGACGAAGAAGTATAATAAAACCAAATAAAGAAAAAAAAAATTGTTTTAAAAATGCAATTGAATGGTTCACACTTGTGTTTATAACTTCATTACTTGATCTTATATATTAAATGATGTCCTTTTGCTTTATTATAATTTTTTTTTTTTTTTGCTTGGTTCATTGCTTTATTATTATTTTATGATGTTCTGTAATGGGCTTCTAATGCACTTGATGATGGCGTGGTGAGCGGTCAGATGTCAGAATAATTAATAAAAGAGTGGTCACAATGTGTTAGACAATAAAGTGGCAATATATTTTGCTTAACCTTTTATTTAATTTAATTGTGTGACGAGTAATCAATAGTACTTCCATGCACAGTGACATAAAATTCCCTCCTACCACATTTTTGGGGAATTAAACAAAGAATTTAATTAGTAGAATCCACCATGAATATATAAATGTGAGAAAAATAAACACCATATCACTATACTCATAAAGCACCAAATAATTATTTGTGTGTAACTATTAAGCTTTGAGTGCAAAAAAATTGAGCTCAAATTAGCAATCTTCTTATGGATGGAGGGTTTGGTATTGTATGTTACAACTCTGGAATAAAACTCAGCATCCATGTGTTGTCAGGCTTTATAAAACTTCTTAATTACTTTAAATAATAATAGGTTGCAACATTTTTGCTTCTTTTACTATGATTTGCATCCCGGGTATGCTTCTTGATCAATTTGTGATAAGTGCACCAGGTTCTTGAATATGCTTTTGCCTAGTTTCACAGCTCTAATTTGTTCGGGTGCCAATTTATCTTTTAAGTTTCACACTTCTAAGTCCCAAGCCCCCTTGATTTTGTACAATTAGAATATTATTTAAGGGATAAAAGTAAAACCTAGGTACAAATGGTTAGGCATTGCATATTAGGTTCTCCAATTAAATTTAACTTGTATTGACCAATTCAATTATATGATTATAAATTTAAAAGTCATAAGAAAAGATAATATTGTTCTTGTTGCATTCATAAAAATATGTCGATGAATTCCTTTTCTTTTTTTCTTTTTTTGAGTAAAAAAAAAAAGTAATGGCTAAATTTTTTTAATGGTTGCTTTTCATTGGTGGCTGAAGCTACAGCTATAAGATTGGGAATGCAAGTTGCTAGCAAAAAGAATTGGAGTAGAGTTGTATTAAAGTGTGACTCTCGAAGGAATGCATCCTCCATTTATCTCATCCAATGGAGACACCAGCATGGTCTATTGAATGGTTTATGCAAGACATATGTTCTTTATCAATTTCTTCCTCTGTTTGTTTTCTTTGGATCAGAAGAGGGGCTAATGTTACCGCTCATGCTCTTGCTATATGGGCGCTCTCTTGTAATTTTGCAAGCCCTGTTTCTTTTGCTATTTGCCCCCATTCTGTCTTCAATGTTTTGAAAGGGGGTTGTGTTGTGTGGCTTTTATGTTGTTTCAATAAAATCTTTATTTGAAGCAAAAAAAAAAAAAAAAAAAAAAATCATTTAATAACTTTTTATACATTTCAAAAAAAAAAAAAAAAAAAACTATGTGCAAATATTAAGAAAAGCATACAAATGACAAAAAAAAAAAAAAAAAAAAAAAAGTTCTTACTAACAAATAAACTATTGATAAATATTTTACACAAAACAACTTAAAGAACCTAAGTTGCTTACCCAAATACAGGGCAATAAGCAAACATTAGCAATTATTACATCACAATTATATACAAAACTATAATGAAACACAAATTCCAACTAACCAGGCTACACTAATTTGATACAACTTATCTAGAATTAGCACTGATAGGGAATATTTTCACCAAAGCAAAGTAAGTCTAACACACGAGGGTCGCCATGTCTTCTAGTGATCATCACATATAAGAGGATTGTCAAGTACCCATGTCTTGTACCCTGCTATGCAATCCGTCCCATGCTTATTTATCCTAAACACCATAGAGACAGATAAATGTGTCCTGATGGACGATCCTTCACACTTAGTCTTCCAAGCCATTTGCGTATCCTCCACTTCACTATCTTCATATGGAAAGAACTTGCACACCATACTAATGATCCTTTTATATATTTGTATCCTCCAAGTATGGGAAGTCAAATCCAAAGAACTTAGGTAATTAACTCCACTATGCTCTCTACAAGGGAAAAGCCTAAATTCATGAGAAATTGGTCAACCTTATACCACTATATAAGTATCAAGCCCCCACCTTTCTAAGGTACGTGTAATTTCCTAACTCTCATACTTTTGGAGTTATTAGGAATCATTAAGTTACTAACTTAGCTTTTGAAGGGTTTTTAGTCCGCACCACACATTCTTCGGGTACCCTAACGATTGCGCATTTAGATGATTGACTCACTAACAATTCATTACATCATCAAGCACATTGTAAACCTTAGAAATTGCACTAGCAACATAGACTCAACTAGTAAACCAATCCCCGCTTAACTTAGAGATACTAACTACCCTAGCAACTCTGATTGAGCTTAATTATAGCCAACACAAAAAACTAACCGAGCATCTTTGGCTGCATCAAGCTATTATGGGCCACAATGCTAGTTTTATTCAAACTAACCGAGCATCTTTGGTCGCATCAAACTAACCGAGCATCTTTGATCGCATCTTCTGTATCATTTTTTATGTTATACTTTATGTTTCACTAATCACATCTTGCCATATATTTATTTAATTTTCCTTATAAAATAGCTAAAGTTTAAAATAGAAAAAGATAAATACATAATAAATTATAATTTATAGAATATAAAATGAAATACAAAATATGGTATAGGAAATATCTCTTGAAAATAGTACAAAAAGAAAAGATTCTTTCAAATGAAAGAAAATAAAAAAAGAAAAGAATTTATTAATTTAATTAGAGCTTAACAGCTGGTTACCACAAAACTACTCTGTCCTCCACTATCGATTTAAGAAATAATAATAATAATAATAATAAGAAGAAGGATAAATTCCAGAAAACACTCTTGAGGTTTGGATTAATTACAGTTAGGTCCAAGATATTTTGAAAATGGCCAATTTGGTCCTTAAAAGACAAAAAAAACCCTTACACTGTTATTACCATTTTTATTTCCTCCGTTACTTTTTTTTTTTTTTTTTTTCAATCCTGTCTGTCTCTCTGTTTCCTCTCTTCTTCCTCATACCTCTCCTTCTCCCTCTCATCCTCTCTCTCTCTCCAAGCCGATCCACTCTCCTCCCTCTCAAGCCTCTGTTTCTCTCGTCCATGCCTCTTTTCTTCATAGTGGTGCGTGGGTTTGGTGGCTGTGAGTTGTGGTTTAGGTGGTTTTTGCGGTGGTGGTGCGTTTTCTAGTGGTTGGTTTTGGTTTGTTGATGATTTTTTTGGTGGGCTCTGATGTGGTTGGTTTGTGGGTTTTTTTTTTTCTTTGGGTCTTGTGGCCGGCGGTGGTGGTGGGATCTGATGTTTGTGTGGCTTGTTTTGGGTTTTGGGGTTTTTTTTTTTTTCTTTGGGTTTTCTGGCCGGCGGTGGTTTTCAGTGGTGGTGGTGGTCGTTTCCGGTATGGGGTGGATTTGCAGTGGAGGATGCTAAAGGTTTTTTGGATTTGGGTCTTGATGCTATGGTTTGGCTAGGTTTTATGGCTGGTGGTGGTAGTAGCAGATCTGAGGTTAGAGAGGGAGAGTGGGGTTTTGGCTGTGAGAATAAAAGGAACCACCAAGAGGGAGAGTGGGAGAGCAGGTCTGTGAGGAAGAAAGACAAGAAAAGAAAAGTGTAACGGAGGGTTAAGAGGGATAACGGTGTAAGGGTTTTTTTGTCTTTTAAGGACCAAATTGGTCATTTTCAAAATATCTTGGACCTAACGGTAATTAACCCAAACCTCAGGGTGTTTTCTGGAATTTATCCTAATAATAATAATAATAATAATAATAATAAAAGTACTCGCAAGTGGGGAATCAATGACTTGTGCCACGTTAAACACTAGATAAAGGCACTTGAGGGTTGAGAGTAGCCCAGAAAGAAAATTTCAACTGGATTTCGAGCATTGCAATCAATACTACTGCTACTGTAAGTTGTCATTTTTCACACATATTATTCATCTCTTTTATTTCCTTCCTTTCATTTTTTCCTTGCAATGGAAAAATCCATATCAAATTGTTTTCTTCTTCCTTAATTTACTTTCCTATTAGGTTTTTTTTGGTTATCTATATTATAATTCAAGATTTTTACTACTATATTTCCAACGGTTTCCATGAGCACTCAAGGAACCTCATTGTCATCATCTTCTTCCTCAACATCTCGGCGGAGTTTAAGGACTTTTTTTGTAGAACTTGTATTTGTTGTTTGGCGATGGATGGGCGTTTTGCTTTCTAGGTTTTAGGAATAATGAAGAACTTGAGAGAGCGGAATCTATTTTTCTCTAGAGCCCATAAAAGAGAAGGGGAGATTACACTTTACCCCAAAACTATACCCTTTTTGCACTTATTTTTAAACTATTACTCGAGTAACACTTGTTTGTGGAGCTTAGTTGTGTTTTATCCGAATTATGATCCTACCCAATATAAAAGTGCTACAGTCTTTAATGGGATTTTTTCTGTGGCTTAGTCCATGGAGTGAAGGCTTAGGCAAATCTTTGGCCCGTTTTTAGCCCATCGGTGAATCCTGTGCGTAGGGATAGAAACTGTGGTTTGGTGATTAGGGTTGTGGCGTGTTGTTTAGTGATAGAAAAATGTACGGCCACATCTTGTATTTTTCCATGCGAATAGTGAAATCCTTATAATTCCGTGGATGTAAGCAAAATTTTCAAATCACGTAAATATTGTCTTGTGTGATTGTTTTCTTTGGCGCATATTTTCTTATTATCTATTTTGCATCTCATAGATCATGGAATTTCGTGATATTACCTATGACACTTTCCCATAAACTATTACCCATGCAACACTTTGCACCCCATCCCAGGGTTAATAGTTCAGGGAAGTAAGTGTTCTTTCTCATACTTTAGGGTCTGTAAAAGATGTCATAATTTATGTGGATAAAGTGTACGTTCTCGTAGTTTAGGGGCTAAGTGTAGAAAGGGGTAACTTTAGGGGGGTAAAATGTACGTTCTCGTAGTTTAGAAAGGTAAGTGTAAATATTGTCATAGTTTAGGGGGTAAAGTGTAATATTCCCAAAAGAAAAAGAAAAATCAAGATTTTCTATCATCACCTAAAAAAAAAAAAACAAAACAGACAAACAAATAAACAATGCATCTTCAACATGAATTTTTTTTTTTCTTCTTCCATTTAAAATTTTTTAAAAATAGTTTAATATTTCTAGTATATTTCAACTGTTTCCATGAGCCATGAGCTGCCAGGGAGCCTCAATGTCATCACCATATCCTTGTTCAACACCTTAATGGAAATATGAGGTTTTTCTTAGTTTAAGAGGCATGGACACCCGTAGAGGTTTTCCTGACCATCTATACGCTGCTTTGCAACAGAAGGGCATTTTGACCTTTTAGGGATGATGAAGAACTTGAGAGAGGAAAACCTATTTCACCAAAGCTCTTGAAAGCAATAGAAGAATCAAGGTTTGTTATTGTTATTTTCTCAAGAAACTACACTTCTTTGACATGGTGCGTAGATGAATTTGTCCATGTTGTTAGATGCAAGAAAGAGACGAAATCAACGATTTTTCTCATTTTTTATTATGTGAATCCATGTCATGTACGGAAACATATGGGAACTTTTGGACAAGCCTTTAATGAACACGAAAAATGTTTTAAAGAGAACTTAAAGAAGGTGAAAATGTGGAGAGCTGCTTTGAGAGAAGTGACCAATCTATCTAGTTGACATTTACAAGATCGGTAAATTTCCATAACAAATATATTTCTTTTTATTTTTAAATAGCTAATGTTTTCTCAAAAATCATGATGTGTGTGTGTATATATACAATTATTAGAATGCAACATAATATGCATGGATTGAAATATTACATCATATATTAGTTAAGATTTTTTCATATTATTAGAAATAGCTTGTGACCTCTGCTTTACGACATAGGAAACACTGTTGCAATAATTAAAAAAGGAACTACTTGATTTAAGGACAACTTTCTATGAATTATAAATCTATTAAGATTTTCTCTTATCTTCATTATTATTATTTTTTGGGTAAATTATAATTTATGCTTTGTGGTTTTGCTATTTTACAATTTAGTTCACAAAATTTTATTTTTGGTGGAAGGCACTTGCCATGGCACCAAGTTTTGATCTCTTGACGGACTATATATTATGATGACTATAAAAATTAATTTTATGATGAAGAATCAATTATTGAGTCGCGTAATGCTTTAATTTTATGGACAAACATTCAACAATTCTCTAGCTTATAACTAAGGGAGTTAATTTCGTACCATAGGTCATTTTAGTTTGGTTGTGGAACAAAATATTTCGGTACTGGAATCACTAGCTTAGTGGTGTGCAGCATGTGTTTTCTTCTTCAGTCAAAAAAAAAAAAAAGGATTACCACTATTTGTATACTTACATTCTTATATATATGTTTGTATTTATTATGTATGCATTTGTTTATATTTCTGTTTATCAACATATAATTTAAAATTCACATATTTTATAAGCCCTACTATTGGCCTAAGTACATTAACTCAATGTATTAGCTTAAATAATATATATTTTTTAAAATATTAATATTTTTATAATATTTTTTATTATACTAGCCGAAATATCAATACAGGCCCAAAAATTTCCTGGTACTACTAGTATAAGCCAGTATAATCCGGAATTTATGCTGTACATATCGATGCTAATTTTATAGCCAGTATGATATATACCGCCGGTATGAGTACAATATCGACTTCCTTGTTTATAACACTTTTTAGAAGTTAATGTGATGCTTCAACAACCAAAAATTACCTTTTGTCAAAGTATAGATTGGATTAAGTTTTTACATTGGGCATGTAAGTCCTTTTTTAAAAGGATTTAGTTTGGCCCAATCATTGTTATGGGTTAAATAAAATCCTTAAAGTGCGTTTTAACCATTTTATTCACAAAGAAATTGTTTACATAATTTTAAAGAAGTAGAGCTTCTAGTAGTTTATAATGATATTAGTGCCTAAATAGAAATTCAAAGAACACCTTCTCTTAAGGGGGAAAAAATCATAATTTGGGCCTTGACTAAAGAGGTAAAAACTTCCATATTTGCTGGCACTAAGGCTTAATTTTTATTATTTGTACTCAAGCAACGTAAAAATTTGATGGATCTATTTCAACTAAGTATAATGAAAAATATAGCTCTGAAATATATAACTAATATAATATACAATTCTTATATGAGTAGTTTTACTTCTATCCACGTTGCATGAGCTAATGAATTCACATATGTTTGAGCAGCGAGTATTCTTGCCTAATATTTTTCTTCCTCCCCTGTGGTGTTTTAATCATGTTTGGACCATCATGTAGTTATTTTATATCTTGTTCACAAGCATGAGTCAGAATTTATCCTAAACATTGTGGAAAATGATGATTTTATAATTGGTTAGGAGCATCTCATAAATATTTCCCATCTTCTTTGCAGGCATGAGTCAGAATTTATACAACACATTGTGAAAGAGATGATGGATAAATTGAGTTCAAAATCCTCAAGCATTACCAAAAACTTTATAGGAATACAATCTACTGTGGCAAAATTGATCCCTTCGTATTTAGGTTTTGAGAATAATGTTTACATTATTGGGATTTATGGTATGGGAGGATTGGGAAAGATAACTCTTACTAGCTTTATTGCTAATGTTAGGAAGATTTTAAAAAAACACGGGCTTCCTAGATTACAACAACAGCTTCTTGCAAACATTTTGGAGGACAGAAAAATAGATATAAGGAATGTTTATGAAGGAGTTGAAATGATTAAGAAAATGTTGTCATAAAAAAGTTCTACTTATTATAGATGATGTCAACCAATTGGACCAATTAGAAAAATTGGCTAGAGAGTTTGGATTGGGGAGTTGGATCATCATAACAACTAGAGATGAACATGTGTTGGTCCAACATGGAATACTTAAAAGATATAAGCCTAACGTATCAAATAATGATGATGCTTCAAAACTTTTTTGTTTGAAAGCTTTGGAAATGGAGGAACCCAAAGAAAATTATACGCAGCTCTCCCGGAATGTTGTAGAATATGCTAGTGGCCTTCCGTTAGCTCTTGTTACTTTGGGTTCCTTTTTGGTTGGAAGAACAATAGATGAATGGCAAAGTGCATTGGACAGTTTCAAAAAATACGAAAGGAGAAATATTTGATATACTTCAAATAAGTTACAATGGACTATAAGAAATGTGGAAGGAGGTATTTTTGGATATTGCATGTTTCTTTAGAGAGAAGAAGAAACATATAGGAATACAAATATTAGAGAATTGTGGTTTTGATGCAATAATTGGTATTAGTGTTCTTGCGGAAAAATCTTTCCTAACCATAGATGACAACGAAATTTTGGGGATGCATGATCTACTAAAAGAAATGGGTGAAAAAAATTATTTCTAGAATCAGGTGGAAAGCTTGGAAAGCAGAGTAGGTTATGGCTTTTTGAGGACTTGCTTCGCGTATTGGAGAAAGATATGGTAAGAACAATAACAGCTATAATTTTATTTCAGCAAATAAGATTTAGTAGGTATAGTGACATAATTGTGTTCAATAAATTAGTTATTTTTAAAAAATATACTCCAATAGGTAAGTGGTTACCTTAGTATTTAAGTAGCAAAATAAAGAATAAAACATTCATTTACCATGCTAAGATATTGTCAATGACGATTTATTATATTTTGAAAAAATAATACCTCTTTGTAATTGTTTATAAAATTGAATTTATCTTTCTTGACATAATCAACCAATCTTTCATTTCTTGGTTACTATCTAGAACAAAAGGCTATCTTAACATTTTTTTATATTAGTCTGTAGGCTTTATTTTCTTTTTCCATCACTGTAAAAGTAATGTTGTAATCGCCTATTTATTCCCCTCATAGTCTTGAATTTCCAAAAGGTAGAAGTGCACCTTTCTAGTTTTAATGTATGAGTTTTAAATAGATTAATAAGAACAACAAACTTTAAAATAAGTTGTACTACAATCTATTGGTTACTAACAGGACCTAATATGTAGTACATTTTACTATTAACATGTGATGTTGTACTATGATCTATTAGTTGCTAATGGGACTCTTAATATCCGTTTGGATTACTTTTTTGAAAATTTTAGATTAATAATAACAAAAAACTTTAAAATAAGTTGTACTACAATCTATTGGTTACTAATAGGACCTAATATGTAGTACATTTTACTATTAACATGTGATGTTCTACTACGATCTATTAGTTGCTAATGGGATTCTTAATATCCGTTTGGATTACTTTTTTGAAAATTTTAGAAGTTGCGTTTTGAAAGTGTGTTTTTTAAAATGAACTTAAGTGTTTGGTAAAATATGTTAATCGTATTGATGATATGAAAAATTGCAATATAAAAATGCAATTTTTGGGCGATTTCCAATAATTAAATTGTAATACGAGAGGAGGAATAAAAAAGTCAAATTATTTTTAGATGGACCAATAATTAAGAGGACTTTATGTGAAAAACTCAAGGAGTAGATATTTTTATCTTCTTTGTGGCTTTAACAGTGTTTAACTTGAGTAGTTCTAGACTTCTAGTACTCTTATCATTTGCTTGTGTAAATCACTGAGCTTTTGCTTTTGAAATCATATGCAGCAGAAGATATTCAAACCATAGCCACGTACGGGAAAGAGGATTTCAACTTTGAAGAATTTCCTGAAGTTTTTTCAAGGATGTCTAAACTTAGATTGCTGATTATTGATGGGCAGCGCATCCCAAATGCTCTCAATCATGTTCCTAATTAATATCTTCCGTGGAGCTTCTGTTCTTTAAAATGTTTGCCATCCAGTTTCCAACCAAAGAAGCTTGTTCAACTTGACTTGCGGTGTAGCAAATTTGAATATCTTTGGGAAGAAGTAATGGTAAATTTTGTTCTTTTAACTGCCTTTCTATTATTTATTATTTCTCTTTTCTTTAAGTATAGCTCAAAGTGTATTTGTGCTTGTTAAATTAATTTCTATCTTTAATGAAAGCTCTTTTTTTATTTTTTATTTTTTTGGTAACAGCATTCAGTCAAGCAAAAGTTCACTGATCTTGTTGTTCCAAAAGCCTTATTAGGACACCTGACTTTTCAGGTGTTCCGAGACTTGAGGGACTAAAACCTTCATGGTGCGACAGTTTGGTTGAGATCCACCCATCTATTGGACAACTCAGCAGGCTTAGTTACTTATATCTGCAAGGCTGCGAATCTCTTACTGATCTTCCCAGCATGTCTGCTGAAATGCAGTCCCTTATAATCTCAAATTTCTTCCAAGCAACATGGATGATTTGAAGTCTCTTGAAAAACTCATTCTTTGTGGATGCTCAAAACTAAAATGATTGAAAATGTTCCCATCAACTGCAAGATATATAAATGCTCAATTTTGTTTTTCCCTAAAACCGTCACCAGCATTGGTCAAACTGAGTAGCTTGTCACAACCTCGCTCCCAGACATGTCTGTATGATGAGTAGCAGTGAACTGGCATTTACAACATTGTACCATTACCTACAAGTAATCTCTTCTCTCTCTCTCTCTCTCTCTCTCTCTCTCTCTCTCTCTCTCTCTCATTGTTAAATAACAGTTACCTACAGGCTACAACAATAGTTGTGTTTTTGGCACAGGGGCTCCTTTGCTGTAAAACCGATTATGAAAGGACCAAAAGAAAAGAGGATGTAACTATAACTGAATTTCAGATAATTGTTTGTGGGTTTGAAATTCCTTCATGGTTAACAAGTGTGGGGAATTCAATAAGCATGGAGCTACCTTTTGGTGTAATAGTAAATGGATGGGATTCGCTATATGTGCATCAGTATCAGCAGGATTTGGCATTAGAGTTCGTGTGATAGCCCTTGGTGATATGCCTCTGAACTTTTCACTATGTAGATGCATTGTGAGGACAGTATATGGCTATTTTATTTGTCTTGTGATGATTGGTTTGCTACTGTTGGGAATAGAGAATGCAGTAAGATTAAGGTTATAATTGAGACCTATGACTCAGCCATTCATGTACGTGAATGTGGGGTCAATTTGGTATACGAGCAAGATGTGGACGAGTTCAACAAAATGCACAATGTTTGATTGAGAGCTTTGGTAATGACCATCTCAAACATCCTTTCCATTAATATTCAATCCAACTTTATCTTATTTTCTTTCTAGCTATCCATCTGGGTTTGTCACTTGCAAGTAAGTCTTGTCATTTTTCTTTTTCTTCTTTTGGCTCACCATGTGCAAGCAATCCCAATCACCCTATAGTTTATGAGTTTTTGGAAATTAACCGTAGATTTCTACATCGTCATCACTTACAAGAAGCATAATAATTAGTAAAACATTGGCAAGTAATTAAGAGTATGATCTAAATAGGAAATACATTCTCAAGCTTATCCCGTTACATTTCTCTAAGGATTTTGCAAATTTAGACCATTCAATCCTAATTTGGCATCCTATTTGTAACTATCAGAGTATTATGCTATTTTGCATATTCATTTTGTGCTGGCAAATGCAATACAACTTTTCTTGATTTGAAATGTGAAAATTAGAGACTGTATAGTATTTCCTTCCCTACCATGTATATTCTTTATAGTCATTGTTGTCATGCCTTCTTAAACAGGTAAGAAGCAACTCCAATTACACTCATCAATAATGAGTGAATTATTATTGCAGTATCATACTAACTCAAGTTTTCACATATATGCAGATGGTGATGATGATGATGATTGAAATGACTGCAGAAGATGGTGCTCATTTTTGTTTTTTTTTTTTTTTTTTTTTTTTTTTTTTTTCAGGATGAATTTCAATTGAGGCTTTGGCAAGTTGACCCTTTATCCCCTTTTCTCTTTGATATTGTCAT
Organism: Quercus dentata; assembly: GCA_028216015.1. NCBI lineage: Eukaryota > Viridiplantae > Streptophyta > Magnoliopsida > Fagales > Fagaceae > Quercus > Quercus dentata. The sequence goes on from CP116451.1 coordinate 11,357,304, forward strand.
GGAGGCCTTGAGCCGTATGTTGGTTGCGGCCCCTCTGCGGCAAAAGGCGATTTTTCGGGCTTCACAGTGGGGAATATAACTGGTTCCTTGATGACGGTGTCTCACCTTTTGTTCGCAGATGACACTTGTTTTCTGTGATGCTGATAGCAATCATATAACAGCTTTGCGTGGGATTCTCTCTAGATTTGAGGAGATGTCGGGGCTAAATATTAATTTAGGAAGGTCTGAATTGGTTATAGTTGGGGATGTGCCTAATCTTCATGAGCTAGTGGAGATTTTGGGCTATAGGGAGTCGGTTCTTCCGTTGAAATATTTAGGTCTTCCGTTGGGTGCTTCTTTTAAAGATAAGACAATTTGGAATCCTATTTTGGAGAAGATGGAGCGAAGGCTAGCTGGTTGGAAGAGGTTGTATTTATCTAAGGGGGATAAGGTTATCCTTATTAAGAGTACTCTCTCTAGCCTACCTATGTATTTTGTATTTATCTAAGGGGGATAAGGATGGAGAAATTATCCTTTGGATTGGTAAGAGTACTCTTCACTTAGCCTACCTATGTATTTCCTTTCTCTTGTTTGAGAAGGTTTAATTCTGCCTTATTAGCCAAATGGTTGTCGCCTATGGTTTGGAAATGATGCCCTTTGGAGAAGGGTCATTGGGGCGAAGTATGGGAATGAGTGGGGATGGAGAAATTACAAATGGACTTCTTGTGTGAAGTTTGGGATTGGTATAGGGATCGTCCTCTTAAGCAGTGGCATAAGATTCACTTAGTAAAATTGGTTTTTTTATACTGACTCTGAATTTGCTTTTATACAAAAAAATAAATAAATAAATGAAGACAGTAGGCAATTAATTAAAAAAATTAATTGTTTGGAGAAGATAAATTTGGTAACAGAGGAAAGCCCACGGCAACTAAGGTGTTTGAGAAGGTTTAATTTTCTAAATCAGAAATCCCTATTAAAGCCAAATGGTTGTCAGTCCATCAGGCAACGCTATGGTTTGGCTCAGAATGATGCCCTTTCACGGAGAAGGGTCATCACGTCGCTCGCAGCTCGCTCGTCGTCGGAGATCGAGTCCAGATCGTCATCGGTTGGCTGCACAAAATCGTCTTCGTCGCTCGTCACTCGCCACTGGCATATGGTGTTTGTTTGCCTCGTGAAGTTCACTGCCTCAGCGGCCTCAGCCTTCAGGCCTCCCTGCTCAGCTGCTCCAATGCTTGGCTGCTCCGGTGCAGGTGCTCCCTCCCTCTCTGACTCTCTCTCTCACTCTCTCACTCTCTTTCTCTATCTGAATGACTTTTTCTGAAATGAAAATGACTCTCTCTGTCTCTCTCTTTATTCTTTAATACTAATTTTAATATTTTGTCTTTATCAAATTTGAGCATGAATTGCTAAGGTTTAATTTTATCTTTATTAATATTTGGTGATGGAACTTTTGAAGTTTTTATCTTAATATCTTATCTGGGATGATGTTGTGGTGTGTGTTTGGATGGTAAGATATTAAATTATTAATTTCTTTTTTATATAATATTTTTGATTGTAGGACAAGGGATTCTTGTAATTGGGATCTTGGAGGTTTAATAATTTAATTAACTTTGTAAAAAATGGGAAATTAAATTATTTAGACAAACAATAATTAATAATTTAATAATTAATGAAATAACAATACAACAAATTAGTGAATGATCAAATTAGTCAACAAACAATCTTTAATAATTTTGTTTATGGTTTTGATGTATTCCAAAATGCAAATTTGTTTTGGTGTTGGTTTTTTTTTTTTAAGACAATCTTTGTTGGAATTTCGCAGCCACCCGAAATAGACCGAAATGACCTAAAATTTTTTCAAAGTGAAATAGGAACACCCTGGACAAAATTCCTAGAGTCGCCACTGCTCTTAAGGAGGCGTTTCTAGATTTATATAATATTAGTTTCAAATGGGAGAGTTTCTTGAGACATTCGGTGAGTGGTGAATGATTATCATTTGTTTATGGTTTTGATGTATTCCACAAAGGTGCGAGGTGTTGGTTTTGACAATCTTTGTTGGAAGGCAGCCAGCAGTCGAGGTTTCAAGGTGAGTGGGTATTATCATTCTATTTCTCTTCTCTCGGCATTTCTTTCCCTTGGAAAATGGTGTGGCAATCGAAGGTTCCTCCTCGGGTAGCTTTTTTCTCTTGGACTACGGCTCTAGGCAAGATTCTAACTATAGACAACCTTCGGAAGAGGCATTTTGTTGTCCTTGAGTGGTGTTTTATGTGCAAAAGGTGTGGGGAATCTGTAGATCATCTCCTCTTTCACCGTCCTATAGCTTATAAGATGTGGAGTATGATCTTTTGCTTGTTTGGTATTTGTTGGGTGATGCCTCAAAGGGTAATGGATTTGTTGGATTGTTGGACATGCAATTTCAGGCGTCATCATAATATAGTTATTTGGAGGCTTATGTTGCAATGTTTGATGTGATGTATCCGGCGGGAACGGAATTCTAGAAGTTTTGAGGGTCGTGAACGGTCCATGATTGAGTTCAAGTCTTTCTTCTTTTTTACTCTTCTTGAATGGTGTCTTGTTTTACCATCTTTTTCTTGTTTTTCCCTTCCTAAGTTGCTAGATCTTTGTAATTTGGTTTCTTGATGTTTTTGCCTTTTTGTACATTTCCTATGTATTGGGCTGTGTATCTTAATGTTACTTCTCTTGAGATTGAGTTGGATGCCAAAGCTATTATGGACATTTTGAACAAATTAGACTGTGTGAATAATATTATTTCTCCTATTCTCGACAACTGCAGATTGTTAACTTCCCGTATTCCTCGGGTTCGTGTTAAGCATTGCTTTCGTCAAGTGAATAGATGTGTGGATAGCCTTCCTAGAATGAGTTTTAGTTTAGATTGTGTTTTTGTTCTTTTCATTGTTCGCCTGTGGACTTGTTGGATGTGTTTGAGGATGATCTCAATGGGGTGTATATTAACAGGCTGTGTCATGTTCCTGTTGTTCCCCTTTAGTTAGTTTTAATGAATCGTCTTTCACCCAAAAAAAAAAAAAAAATGTATTGGACTGTGTTTTTTAATAAAACTTTTATGTTACTAATCAAAAAATTTTTTTTTGAGGCTTTGGCAAGTATATGTGCACATGCATTTCAATCAGGCTAACCATGTTTTAATGAAGTTGTATTTGGTTCAGTTACAATGATTTGGAAATTTGTTCAATTGGCATATCAATGCATCTTATTTTAAAATGGAAATAGAGTTGAAGATCTACTTATACAAGGGATCTAGGTCTAGACAGATAATGAGTTAAATGGTTTTACTAATAATATTTCTTGTTGGATGAATTTCAAGTGAGTTGTGCTATTGGGTTGCATACAAACCAGGTAACTTTGTCACATTTCTCTGTTCTATATGGATTTGAGTTAATGTCTATGAGACAGTGATTTGTGAATTTTGAAGCAGAACTTTAAGGTTATAAGTTTTTATCAATCTAGCCATAGTATGAAATAAACATTAATTTTAGTATTCAGTCTTGAATATTTTCCTTGCAGTTCAAAAATTGCAAGTTTCAAACAAGTTCACTTCCATTAAACTATGTGTTATTTTCTACCATGCATCAAGGGTTGTTATAGGGCGTGTCTGGCAACATTTAGGAGCCTAGTTTGCAGTCTAGTATATATATTTTTGGCATTCATTGTACACTTGAGAGGGAAAGTCCTTTGGATCAGATTCTTGACAGGATCTATTGAACAAGCATTTCTTCTTGCTCTTGGAACAAATTTAACTAATAGGCAAAAACAGATTAATGGGCAATCTTTGGAGTTGTTCCTTTCTTTAAAGTTGCTTCCCTAACCTATCATTTCCCTCTTATTGTGCAAGTTATGTTCAATTTACTTAATGGGCACTCAAAATACAAGTGTGCTCTACATTCCAGACTTTCTTGTAGAATACATAATTTAGATCACCTGTGTAACCCCAATGCAGCATTCTGTCTAGAGTGCCTATTCTATTACTCATTACTAGCCAACAACAGAATGCACGTCTTGTAATAGCTTGAGAGAATCAGATGATTTTCCCTAGCTGATTTTTATTTTTATTTTCTTTCTACTTTCTTTAGTTTATTTTTAATGAAATTTCTTATTCATAAAAGATTTTTTTTTTCTTTTTAAATGAAGAGAGAGAGTGGAAGGGACTCTCACCAAAGTTACTCCACCTTTAGGTTCTTTACAATTAGACCAACCACTTCTTGATTATGGCTTGCCACTTATTGGACTTGATTGTTCAGACCAACCATTTGTGCTGTCAAATGGTGGCTTCAGCTTTCTTTACATTCCAATCGCTTCTGCATTTGTGCCAATGCCCTGCTTTCATCAGCGTAGATTAGAAGTCACACCTTTAGATTTACCAATCGCTAATGAAATATATGTATCCATAGTAAAGCTGCAAAATTGCTCAGTTCAATCCAGTATTGGGCTATCGAAACTTTGGTCATGTTGAAACTAGACTACCTTTGTCCTTGACTGAACCTCAGCTAGTCTGCTTAGTCTATGTTTTATGTTGGTTTGAGCTCATTCTTGTTCACAAGCCTAAGTGAACTTTATTAACTAGCCTGAAATCAACAACATAAAATCTGTTAATTTACTAATACAAATTAGCAATCCGAAAGCATAATTCTTTGTAACTGATGTTTGTTTTTTTTATATTCGCCATTGATGTATATCATCATCACATCATAATTATAATTGTACCATAGATGTCTTCTGGTTTGAGAATCTGATATGTCAGACTAAGAGATATAATTCAGGCATCATGATAAGTGAATTTTTGTGGCTGCTAAGCAGTGTGTGGGATGGCTGGTGCATTAAGGGCTTTATACGGACAAGCCAATGGGGCAGAGCTATTCCTTCTGCAAATGGGAGTTCTTTCACTTTTCTGTTCCTTCTGCTGAATGGTTTTGTAATTCTTTTTTGTTCTTTCTGTCAAGAAAATGGTAGTCTTCATTTTTTGGCTACATGTATTAAGTCTATTCACATTTTGTTGCATGCCAATCATTATAGTAGGCTTCTAATTTCTCACTGTATGCAGCTTGGCAATTAGTTAAACGTGTTTTCTTACTCCTGAACTTGTTTATGTATGGTATACAATTGTTTTGAAAAAGAATGCATCAAACACTTTGTAGCACTCAAGCTTCAAACGAGTTGGGACTTGGGAGGTGGGAATCCACAAGCAGCTAAAATGACTGTCAAGATCATAATGGTTCTTGTAATTGCAGAGATGGTTATCGTAGGCATGATTCTCTTCAGTTGCTGCTATGTTTTGGGCCATGCCTTCAGCAACGAGAAGGAAGCTGTGGATCTACTGCAAATATGGTCCCCTTTTTTTGTCTCTCAATAATCATGGATGGCTTACTAGCAGTGCTTTCAGGTAAACTTTCTCACATTTCTCTCATGTAAATGGGCAATTATTTGAAGCAGAACTTTTGAAGTCATAACTTATTTAATTCACGGTACACCATCAACTAAACACTTATTCATTATTCAGTTTAAAATATTTTCTTTACAATTTAGAAGTTAACTAATTGCTATGAAGCACGGGTGCGTTTCGGGACTCGGGTGCGGGTGCGGGTGCGGGTGCGGGACTCGGCAATTTTTGAAAAAGTAGGGTGCGGGTGCGGCGGGACTCATTATTAAAAAAAATTAAAAATATTTTTATTTATATTTTCATATATTTTTACTATTAAAATATTCTTAAAAAACACATTAATATACTTGATTCACAAAACAAAGAAAGAATAAACTAAACACTTATTCATTATTCAGTTTAAAATTTTTCTTTATTTAGAAGTTAACTAATTGTAAAATAATACTAATTGTAAAATAATAATAATAAATAAAGGTATCAAACAAGTATACTCTTGAATAATCTTCTGTTTTTGGGTTATAATAGTTGTGGCCTAATGATCCAGTATCTTTCTTCAAAACAGACCAGCATATCAAAACAATGTAGAAGTTGTGAATCTTTCTTGATGCAATGCCCTTAACCCTACAAAGTTATTTTCTGCTTTGCATCAGGGGTTGCTAGAGGACGTGGCTGGTAGCATATAGGAGCTTATGACAATTTTGGGGCATGTTATCTGGTTAGGGTTCCATTAGTTGTTTTTTTGGCCTTCGTTGTACACTGAAGAGTGAAAGAAGGCATGTGTAGACACTCGACGGTCTCTCACAGCATGTAGATTGGACTATTGACATGGTCTACTGTACAAGCATTTCTACTTGCTCTTAAAACAAATTTCACAAATTGGCAAAAACAAGTTATTATTGCCACAAAAAAAAAAAAAAAAAAAAAAAAAAACTTCCTTTCTTTATAATTGGTTTTTCTCACACACCAAAAACTACAATTTGTGTTCAACTTGATCATACAATATGAAAATTTGGAATCTTATAATTATTTCTTACTAGAATAACTGCCTCTTCTATAGGTTTTTAATTTGGTGGTAAGTGAAACATTTTAGGCTTATCAGACTAAACCAATTTCGAATTCTTATTTGGATTTCTGTTGATGGTTCAAGCATCAAAAGCAAGAGAAAGGATATTTGATGGTGATATTTAGTCTAGACTCCAGTGGATTAAGTTTAATGTACATAATATATTATTTTTTATACTAGAGACTTTATAATTTGGCCAATCCTTATTGCTATCCAATCATATAGAAATGCACATTTTCACATTATGAAGGAATTCATCAAAAAAATAAACATAATAATATCATTATTCTGCCATCTGGCACAGTTTGAAGGCCAAAAACCTTTCTTCTTTTTTTTTTTTTTTTTTCTTTCCAAGTTCTTTGTGTAGCACAGTGCACTCTTGGTGTGATGGTCACTCCACAAGTATTAATTCTTGTAGGGGTGTGAGGGGGCATGGCCTAAAGTTTAAGTCTCTAAAAATGAACTTCACACGCATATATCTCAAAGCAAAAAAATAAAAAGCAAAACAAAAAGTTCTCTTTGTGGAAGATTTTGGGCTTTTGAGGAATTAGGACCGGAGATTTTTAGTAAGATAATAATATAATTTGTCAGTGAGTTCTAATTAATTTAATTGATTTTTTTAGTAAGATAATAATACAATTTGTCAGTGAGTTCTAATTAATTAAATTGATAAAGTCTTTTATTGTTAAACAAGAAATATACGAGGTTTGATATCTACTTACACAATATATATATATGGGTAGGTGTCTATTAAAAAACAACTTTATGTCAAATCAGTTTGTTTTATGTCAGATTTTTCACTAACTTTATAGGATGTAGAGCCAATAAAACTAACTTTTTGAGTTTCACTTATCATTTCAGTATTATTTTCAGTTATCTTATCAATTTATACCAATTTTTTTATCAAATGCACCTTACAATAAATCATCCTTAACTGACACGTGCCCGTTAACATTTCCTTATGGTTAAAAATTTGATAAAATTATTTTCATCAAGCGCACTTGCTTATGGTTAAATTTCAGTTGATTCTAGGATAATATATGAGGGAGACTCTTGTAGCAGATAACGTAATACAGAGAGAATTTTATGTTTTTTATTTTTAGTTTTTTTAAATTATCCTATATTTCCTTAGTCTATCTTTATATTAAGATAATGCCAAAATGTAATGATATTATTATGGTGCAATGTAAATGATTATTAAAAGATATTGTGAGCATTGGTCCCTTTCCCAGTGACTTGTAATGAAGCATGTATTATAGGTGATGAGCAGTCAGGATTGCAACGATTGAATGATGTGTACACTAGTAACTATAGATGTCTAAAACTGTTGTGAACTGCACAAGTTCAAGTACATTACAAAAGCTCCCTCCAAAAATGGGCTATGTTTTGGTGAACGAGTTCAAGAACACTAACAAGGATTACTCCATCTAAAATTCTTCTCATCTGTATCTAAACTGTAACTACTGAGTCTATATAAATGAAAGTAAAGACCACACGATTATTGGTGTGGAGCACAACATTATTCAATGTATACTTGTTCTTTTAAAATCTAATTCAAGCCAGAACTATCTCAATAATAATTTAAAATTTTAAAAATAAACAACAGATTGAATTACCATTTAAATTATTAATATATATATATATATATATATATATATAAAGGAAAATCTATCGGAGGCATGTTATTGGAAGCCTAACTCAAAACCAAATCAAACTCAAATAACAAAATCTAAACTAATTCAACCAAGAAAATCTATCGGAGGCATGTTATTGGAAGCCTAACTCAAAACCAAATCTAACTCAAATAACAAAATCTAAACTAATTCAACCAAGAAATCTAAACCTAAATCATATTCAAATCCCAAATTTTAAAACCAAAAAAAAAAAAAAGGAAAAAAAAAAAACAAAAACAAAAACTACACCATGTCTCTCTATGCCTTAGGGACTCCATCTCTGCATGTATATGCGGTTCCAACAAAAAACATTAAATAAGATTAAAAAGTAAAAAGAAAATATCAACGCAATGTTCAACCCCATACTTATTTGAACCCAATGATTTCAAATTAGAAATGAAAGAACTAAAAATCAAATTAATATTTTAGTGATTTTTGTAATCTATTAAAAAAAATAACAAAAGCAAATATCAAAATTTGAGAAAACAAACATTTTGATAGAGAAATCCAAAAACCCAAAACAAAAACAAATCTAAACCAAAATTAAATCTAAACCTATCCAACCAAAAAACTCAAAAAAAAAGTCACGTTTCAAACCCAAATCTAAAAAATGGGGAAAATGTATCAATGCTGGTTCCGATGATCTAATGATACTCATTCATTTTGTGTTTTAATTTAGTTAAATAGTAATTTGAAACAACTTAAATCAAACAGTTGGTTAACTTAACATCCCTGAAACATTATATTTTTTCGCTGTTTATCGTTATAACTCTTCATTGCATGTCTAACCGGAGTGGATATATTATGGAATTGTCTTCTGCAATTATGTAATAGAAATGTCAATTTTTTTGAAATGAAGTAGATTTGTGTTTGTAAAAAAATCTTTAGCTTTTTACTTGTCTTAATTTTTTTTTTAAATGAGAAAAAAAAAATCTAGCTTTTAGTTTTTAATTTTTATCACATATTTAACATAAAAGCTACCATAAATATATATTTTGTTAAATACTATACAAATAGGCTATCGAAAATTGCAAAATATCAAACAAATACAAGTCAAAACCATAGTTTTAAAAACCAAACAAAGAATTAAAAAAAAAAAATTAGATTGGTTTTCCATTCTCTAGCCGATGTCCAATCATCATAAATAAATAAATTTTATAAAAAAAATTATAATTATATTTTTTATATGGATCCAGTTAATGCATTTATGGAGAATTGAAAAAACTGTCAAAACAATTAATTATTTTTTTAATTTTTCATAAAATAGTTTATTAATGCATGCCCTTAGAGTATACGATAATAAAACCTTTTTATATTGCTGTTAATTTTCTATTTTATATTGGAATTGAGTCATCTTCCCCATTTTATTGTAAATTTTTATTTTTATTTTTTATTGGTGTATAAATCTAGAAGCAAATCTGTAGATTTTGTACCATACTTAATGAGCTAAAAAGATTATTTAAAAATAGGGTCATGTTAACGAGTGTCGTAAAGCATTGGTTAAGAATCCATTTTAAAAAAGTTTTGACATTATTTTTATGAAAAAAGAAAAAAATTGTCAAAATATTAATTATTTTTTTCCTTTTTTCATAAAAACTTTCTCTAATTAGATTCTTAACCAATACCGTACTACTAACTAACGTTAACATTTCTCTTCAAAATAAATAGAAACATTTAAGCATCTAGCGTATAGGTTGTGGACAGTGGTCACGATCTTCAAACCAGATTTTTTTAATTTTTTATATTAGAAAGATCTTCAAACCAGTTAATTTAAGCATTTAGTGGACAGCGGACAGTGGACGCTATCTTCAAACCAGTCAATTTCATTTTTGTATAAGAAAATATGAAAAGGTAATTTTTAATAGGATTGGACCCTTTTTAATAGTACAAACTTAATTATTTAAATTTAAAAAAAAAAAAAAAAAAAATCCTCAAACTCAAAAAGTTAAATAGATCAGGCTAAGATTCTTATTCATTCCTTTTTGCGCTTACCAGAACCATCGATTCATTCAAAACCATAAACCATAAAACAGATGTAAACAGCTCAATACATCAAAAATAGTTGTGAACTTTTTTATTTTCTCAGTCATCTTCTGTAGCAGAGGGCAATAATCAGTCACGGTTTGCGTTCGTCCAGTCCAATTTAAATCAACGCAGTCGCGATGTTGACCAAACTTATCAAGAGCTTCACAAGGTATAGATCATAGTCATCACAACTCAGTCATTGCTAGAAAGAGAGGCAAAAGGAGAAATGGATGCTGAAATCAAGAACTTCATAAAGGTATGGATCACAGCCATCACATCTCTTTGTTATTGTTACTACATAGTTGCAAGGATCCCAAGAGGAATGATTAGGCTCTTCTTCCTCCTCCCCATCTTTCACCTCTTCACCATGCTCCCTTGTAACCTCAACTCTTTCCATCTTGGTGCCCCCACTGCCTTCTTCCTTGGTTGGCTTGGCAACTTCAAGCTCCTCCTCTTTGCCTTTGACCAAGGCCCTTTATCACCACCCCTACCAAAACTTCTTCATTTCATATCCATTGCTTGCCTTCCCATTAAACTCAAACAAGACCCACCTCCAAACACCAAAAACAACAAAAACTCATCTCACAAAAGCACCCCAAAATCCCATAATCCTACAAAAATGACTAGATCTATGTTGCTGGTTATAAAAACCTTGTTTCTTGCCATGATAATACGTGCATATAACCATAGGTCAAATTTACATCCATATGTTATTTTAGCTCTCTATTGTTGCCACATCTATCTTGCTGTGGAAATTGTCCTGGCCTTGGCTGCTGCCCCGGTTCAAGCCATTTTTGGGTTTGAGATTGAGCCACAATTCAAGGAGCCCTACTTTGCCACCTCACTACAAGACTTTTGGGGCCATAGGTGGAACCTTATGGTTACAAGTATTCTACGACCTACCGTTTACATTCCTGTTCGTTGTATTTCTGCTAATGTAATTGGGTCACGTTGGGCTGCTCTACCAGCCATTATTTCGACCTTCATAGTGTCAGGCTTAGCTCATGAAGTAATATATTTTAACTTCACACGTGTGCATCCCACGTGGGAGGTAACATGGTTCTTTGTCCTCCATGGCGTGTGCACGGCTATTGAGGTTGTGGTGAAGAAGGCAGTGGCCAACAAATGGCGGTTACACCGAGTAATTTCGGGGCCATTGACAATTGTGTTTATCGCGGTGACCGGTGGTTGGTTGTTTTTTCCACAATTAATAAGAAATGGTGTGGATATGAAGGCCATAGAGGAGTACTCAATTTTAGTTGATTTTGTCAAAGTTAACCTACCATTGCACTTGCTCTTGGGCAAAAGTTAGTGTCCCATTTTACAAAGATGTATACCACACTTTTATGTTGTAACTTCATTTGTTCCTACCCTAGCCCCTACCAAAGTCACATTTATTTGTTGGTTTAGTCAACAGCTTAAGATGAAAAATATTTTTCACAATGGATGAAACTTTGTATAAATTTTTTTTTTTTTTTTTTTGGAAAAAACCTTGTTTAATGAAACAAAATAAAGATGACAATCTTTTAAAAAAATGCTCTTAAATGGTTTACACTTTATAATTATTACTTGATCTTTTGTATTTTATTATGTTCTTTTCTTTATTATTATTATTTATGCTTGGTTAAATCACGTATTATAACATAAGTATTGTACTTGATATAAGTAACTTTTAATCTTAATCATTAAATAATAAAAGTAAAAAAAAATAAAAAAATATATATAAATAAAGGTTAAAATATGAAAATATTTTGTGAGATGGAAGAGACTAAAGAGTTACTGTATCAGATATTTGATATTTCACATATTCTCAATCTTAACATATACCATTTTTTTTCCTTCAAAAAAACATATATCATTTTCAATCATTTTTAGCAAGTAGGTGGAGGTTTGTAATGGGGTTTTAATGTGCTTGACTTGACGATGCTGTGGTGAGTGGTCAGATGTCAGAGCAATTAAAAACAAAAAACAAAAAAGTGGTCACAAGACTCACAGCGTATTTGACAATAAAGTGGCTATCTTTTTGGCTTCCCCAACCTTCTATTTAATTGTTATAGGTAATTGTGAGGTGCTTCCGACGTTATGATATTCCATTCTATTATATTTGTAGCGAAACACGTAATAAATTTAATTAGTAAAATTTATTATATATGAAAATAAGAAACACTATATTATCGTGCTTTGAAAACATTAAACAATTCTTACTTGTGTAACTTTATTACCTGATTTTATAATTTTTTTCCTTTATTATATTTTGTAATTTGGGATGTTAGAAATACTGAATAAATATATTGTATTTTTCAAATAATAAAATATACATGAATGTCTTTATATAGGAGGTAAAGTGTGTAGTACAAGTATATATGCTATAAAAGTAAATAAGGTGAGCCTAAAACTCACAACTTATTACACGTTAACAACCTCCCTCAAACTCAAGATGGGTGTGAGAGACATCCCTTAGAATGTGATTTGGTAAAGATATCTGCAAGTTGATATTTAAAGGAGATTGAGAATAGCTTAAGAGCACAATGGACAAAATGATAACGGATAAAATTACAATCAATCTCAATATGTTTAGTTCGTTCATGGAATACATCATTATAAGCAATATGAATGGCATTCTGGTTGTCATAATAAAGAAGAGTAATAGAGGATGTAAACACACATAAGTCCTTAAGAAGCCATCATAGTCAAAGGAGCTCAAATGTAGTATCAACAAGGACACGATATTCTGCTTCATTACTAGAGCAAGTCACAAATGTTTGTTTCTTACTTCGCCAATAAATCAAAGAAAAACCAAGAAGAAAGAAATAGCCAATAGTGGACCTGTAATCAGTGGGATCTCCTACCCAATCAAAGATCGAGAATGGATGGAGAACAAGAGGAGGTTGAGAAGAGTAGAAAGGGTCATGGAAGAGAGTGCCCTTCAAGTATCGAAGAATGTACAGAAACAACAAAGATAGTGAGTTGATCGTGGAGCGGACAGATACTAGCTCACCTAGTGAACAACATAAGAAATGTCCGGATGAGTGACAGTGAGATAAACTAGACTGCCAACTAAGCATTTGTAAAGAGGGGATTAGATGTGTTTTCCCTCCCGAGGAAGTCGAATGTGCATTAAGTTTAACTGGAATATTAACAATCTTACTATCAGTGAGTCCAACTCAAGACAAAAGTTTAGAAGTATACTTGGCTTGAGTAATATAAAATCCATCTATAAAATGAATAATTTCAAGAACCAAGAAGTAGCTAAAACATCCAAGATCTTTCATCTTAAATTGTTGACTGAGAAAATCCTTGAGTTCTTAAATGTCACTAAAGTCATCACCAATTATGATCATATCATCTACATATAGGAGAAGCAAAATAGTGCATTTATTAGTGCAACGAAGAAATAAGGCAGAATCATAATGACTGATAATATAACCCAAGCGAGAGATGGTAGAGATGAACTTGGCAAACCAAGCTCGTGAACTTGTTTAAGGCCATAAAATGTACATCAAATGTGACAAACCTTGTTCGGTTCAATAAAGAGACTAAGAGAATGTTGCATATAAACTTCTTCACTTAAATTCTCATTAAGGAAGACATTTTTGACATTTGAAAAATGTCCCATTTATTGGCAAATGACAAATAAGAAGGCACGAACAGATGAGATTCGAGCAATTGAAGCAAATGTCTCGTCATAATCATTCTCATACTTTTGTATAAAACCTTTTGCATAACAAGACAAACTTTATATCGCTCAATGGACCCATCAAAGTGAGTCTTAATCTTGTAGATCCACTTACAACCAACCATAGATTTCCCAAGGGGAAGAGTCACCAAATCCCAAGTATGATTTTTAGATAATGTATTTAGTTCTTCTTTCATTGCAATTTGCCATAAAGGGTCAGTGGAGGCATCACGATAAGTGTGAGGCTCGTGCGGTGTAATAAGGGCAGTGTAATAATGATAGTCAAGTAAATGTGCAAGAATGAATCTTACTTGAGTTGAGTGACGAGGTGGAATTTCTTGTGCAAGATCTTCAGGCAAAGCAGGAGCGGGGGACCCAAGCTCAAGGTTAGGTGGCTTCTCTTTAACTTGTTCATCTTCCACCTGTTCATTAGAAGGTGATCTAAGAGAGGCATAAAAATATCTGGTGGTTGGACAGAGAAGTCTATAGGAGGACCAGGAGCAACTATAGAAGGAATATATGGCTCATCTAGAAAAATATCTAAGACAAAGGAGGTAGATAGGGAGGCACAGAAATGAGAGAGCTCAACAAATGAGCAATGTTCCTAAAAGACAACATTGCGGGAGATACAAAAATGATGAGAGACAGGATCATAACACCAATACCTCTTTTGAGTTTCACTATAGCCAAGAAAACAACAAAGTCTAGACTGAGGCTTAAGTTTGTTATGCTCATGCGAATGAAGAAGAACGAAACAGGTAAAACCGAAGGAGTGAAGGTGGTGATAATATGGAGGTGACCCAAAAAAGTGTTCATTTGGAGTTTGATTTTGAATGACAGATCGAGAATGTGATTAATAGCATGAACAACATGAAGATTAGCTTCGCCCCAAAAAAGAGTAGGAACTTTGGGAGAGAGAAGGAGAGCACGAACAGTGTCAAGAATATGACAAAATTTTCATTCAAATCTACCATTTTGGCTTTGAGAGGTTCCTGGATAAGTTAGTTGATTAATTGTGTCATATGAATGAAAAATAGCTTAGAAAGCATATTGAGTGTATTCAAAAGCATTATTAGATTGAAAAATTTTGATTCATTTGGAAAATTAAGTTTCAACCATTTTTGCAAAATTAGAATATACTTGCAATAATTTAGAAAGGTGTTTCATATGAAAAATCCAGTTATAGCGAGAATAATCATCAACAAAGACAACGAATATCGAGATCCACTAATATTAAAGACAGATGAAGGCCCCCAAACATCAAAATGAATTAAGTCAAAGATATCGGTGGACATTGATTTACTAGTATTGAAAGACAAAGCTGGTTGTTTTCCTAATCAAAAACGAAACACGGTCAAAATTTTCTATGGACACTAAACCTAACAAACCTCTAGAAGCCAAGTGTTGTACCCAAGAGGAAGATGCGTGACCAAGTCAAGCATGCCAAAGTGCAAGGGAATGAATAGAAAAAACTGCAGTAGTTGCAACAACAAAAAAACCGGAGCAACAGGTGGAAGATGAAGGTTGTTCCACGGGAAGCATACGCCCAACTCTGGGACCGGTCCCAAACTCTTGTTTCGTCCTTGGATCCTGCACAATATACCCAAAATAATCAAAGGTAATGCGATAACCCAACTCAACTAATTATCCCACGTAAAAAATAAATTGTAAGAAATGTTAGAAACATTAAAGACCCCAAGAACTGAGAGGTTGAAGGTCAAGATAGAATCTATATTATGACCAAACATTGCGAATTGATGTCGCATGGAAATTTTTTTTTACTATTCCATTTGGTACATCAATTTTTTCTATTAAAAAAATAACGACAATTACTAAATTGACATGATATTAAAAAGATTATGGACCAAATTGATACAATTGAAAGATTAAGAACTAAATTGACATTTAGTGTAAAAGATAGGGATCAAATTAGTAATTTATCCTTTTTATATTGTTGTTAATTTTCTATTTTATTTTGAAATTGAGTCATCTACCCCATGTTATTGTAAAAAAAATATTTTGTTTTATTGGTGTATAAATCTAAAGCAAATCTGTACTGTACCATACTTAATGAGCTAAAAAGAATATTTAAAAAAATAAAAATAAAAAATAAAAACATTTTAGCATCTAGCGTAATGGTATAGGTTGTGGACAGTTGATACGATCTTCAAACCAGTTTTTTATTATTATTTTTTTTAGAACGATCTTCAAATCAGTTAAATTTAGGATATATTTAGTTACGTTGTTTAAATAAAAGTTTTTGTTTAAATAAAAATTTTCGTTTTTAAACAACACAACATATATTTTTATAATACTTTTTAATCTATATGCATTTTTATAACATTTAAATAATATTATTACAATAATATTACCAAACAAGTAAACATTTAGTACCTGTTTGGATTGCACTTAATTTGATGTTTATGTATTGCGTTTACGTTTTCAATCCTTTTTTTTTTTTTGCCCATGAACAGTAAAATCACATGAATTTACTGTGCAAGGGACACAAAAACATTGTTCATGCATGTTTTATGTCTTGTTCAAGGATCCCACAGCACTATTCACACATTTAAAAATTATTTTACTATAGTGTTTTCAATTTTCAGTTTCAGCAAAAATAAGTTTAATTCAAATGGGCACTCAGAAGACCGTGGGTAACTGGGTGGACACGATCTTCAAACCAGTTAATTTCATTTTTGTAAAAGAAAATATAAAAAGGCAATTTTTAAAACTATAAATTTACTTATTTAAATTAAAATATAGAAAAACTCAAAAAAGTTAAATACCAGAACTATCGATTTTGCGCTTAATTATTTATTGAGCTCATTATTGCACTTAATTACCAGAACTATCGATTCATTCAAAAGTCAAAACCATAAACCATACAATAGGTGCAAACAGCTCAATACATCAAAAATAGTTTTGAACTTTTTTCTCATTCCTCCTGTATCAGAGGACTGGACAATAGTCAGTAAAGGTTTGCGTTGTGGCCATGTTGACCAAACTTACCATAAAATAAAGGAGAGAAGGAAAAATTGGATGTTGAAATCAAGAGCTTCATCAAGGTATAGATCATAGTCATCATCACAGCTAAGTCATTGCTAGAAAGAGAAGCAAAAAAGAGAAATGGATGCTGAAATCAAGAACTTCATAAAGGAATGGATCACAGCCATCACATCTCTTTGTTATTGTTACTAAAGGTCCCAGCCATGGATCACAAAGATCCAGCCATCACATCTCTTTGTTATTGTTACTACATAGTTGCAAAGATCCCAAGAGGAATGATAAGGCTCCTCTTCCTCCTCCCCATCTTTTACCTCTTTACCATGCTCCCTTGTAACCTCAACTCTTTCCATCTTGGTGGCTCTACTGCCTTCTTCCTTGGTTGGCTTGGTAACTTCAAGCTCCTCCTCTTTGCTTTTGACCAAGGACCTTTATCACCACCCCTACCAAAACTTCTTCATTTCATATCCATTGCTTGCCTTCCCATTAAACTCAAACAAGACCCACCTCCAAACACCAAAAACAATAAAAGCCCATCTCACAAAAACACCCCAAAATCCCATAATCCTACAAAAGTGCCTAGATCTAGTTATAAAAACCTTGTTTCTTGCCATGATAATATGTGCCTATGACTATAGACCAAATCTACATTCATATGTTATTTTAATTCTTTATTGTTGCAACACTTACCTTGTTGGAGAAATTATCCTAGCCTTGGCTGCTGCCCCGGTTCAAGCCATTTTTGGGTTTGAGATCGAGCCACAGTTCAATGAGCCCTACCTTGCTACCTCACTACAAGACTTTTGGGGCCATAGGTGGAACCTTATGGTTACAAGTATTCTACGACCTACCATTTACATTCCCATCCGTCGTATTTCTGCTAATGTAATTGGGTCACGTTGGGCTGCTCTACCAGCCATAATTGCGACCTTCATAGTGTCAGGCCTAGCTCATGAAGTAATATATTTTTACTTCACACGTGTGCATCCCACATGGGAGGTAACATGGTTCTTTGTCCTACATGGCATGTGCACAGCTGTTGAGGTTGTGGTGAAGAAGACGGTGACCAACAGGTGGCAATTACATCGGGCAATTTCGGGGTCGTTGACGGTTGGGTTTGTGGCGGTGACCAGTTTTTGGTTGTTCTTTCCACAATTAGTAAGAAATGGTATGGATGAGAAGGCAATAAAAGAGTACTCAATTTTAGCTGATTTTGTCAAAGTCAACCTACCATTGCAATTGCCCTTAGACAAAAGTTAGTGTCCCATTTTTCAAAGATGCATACCACACTTTTATGTTGTAACTTCATTTTTAAAAGATGTCAATCTTTTAAAAATGCTCTTAAATGGTTCACACTTGTGTTTATTATGAATTTTCTGGACAAATTTTCTTTCTGGTTTTGGGAGAAATCCTTCGGACTTTTTATATATTTTTATATTAAATGTAAATTTTGAAAATTTAACTGTTGGATTATATGTTCTTATTATATCCTTCATGCTTGCAAAATTTCAAGAAAATCAAAGATCAATTGCTATATCACCAAACAAATGTTAAAATGTCAAATTTTTGTGATCTAAAATTGTGTGTTAAAAATAAATTTATTGATCAAATAATAAATAATATCTGATTTAAATGAGAACATAGTAAGAATATAAGATACATGAAATTTAACTGTTAAATTATCAAAATTCATATTTCAAAAATAAATATATGAAAAGTTTGAAGAATTTCTCTATAAATTAGTTTGAAGAAAAATTTTGTTCATATTTTATGATGTTCTTTTTCTTTATTATTATTATTATTTTTGCTTGGTTAAATCATGTATTATGCAATATATAAGTATTGAACTTGATGCAATACTTTTCAATGAAAGTACTAAAAATATTCAATATAAAAAAAAAAAAAAGAGGTAACTTTCTATCTTAACTATTAAATAAATCCTTCTAAAAAAAACTTTCTCCAAAAAAAAAAAAAAAACTTAAATAAAAAAAAGGTTGAAGAAGAGTAAAAATGTGAAAATGTGAAAATATTTTGTGAGATAAGAGAAAGATATTGCACCAGATATTGCAAGTATTCTCAATTCTTTTTTCCTTAAATAATTTTTCATCATTTATAGCTAAGAGGAAGTTTTGTTTAGAACATAAAATAAGAATGCTACTTTATTCTAAAAAAAAGTTATTAAATAAATAAAAAACACCCTAGATTCAAAAACTCTATTATTTTACTTTTTCATTAAAATATTATTTTTTAATCTTTCTTTATTATTTCTTTCAAATTATTTTTTTTTCAGTGAGATTCCAAGAGAAAAGGGAATAAATTTTTTTTTTTTTTTTACCATAGTGCTACTTAAAAAAAAAAAAAAAAAAAAATAATAAGGTATACCATTTTTTTATGCAAAAATTTTTGAGTTATGAAATGTTAAAAAGACCTTAGATATAGCACTTTTATTCTTCCATGCTAATACTCTAATGTTCTTTTAATGCACTTGATGATGCTGTGGTGAGTAGTTTTGTAATGTGCTTTTCATCATTTAATGTGAGATGTCAGAGCAATTAAAAAAAAAAAAAAAAAAGAAAAGAGAGTGGCCACAAGACTCACAACGTGTTAGAATCTTTTTGGCTTCCCTACCGTTCTATTTAATTGGATAAATAAGTAATCGTCAGGTGCTTCCAAGCAAGATGCTATGATATTTCAACCTCTCGTGTTAATATTGAATCATCCAATTTTTTTTTTTAAAGAGGATTTCAATTTATGGCGTTTATTCTTGATAATAAAAAATAATTTTTTATTATCGGATCAAACACCAATCAGTTTTTGGTATAGGTGAAAATTAAACTTCAAATCTTTTATTTAACTAGTTGAAAGTTTCAACTTATGACATCCATTCCGATAATAGTTTTTTATCATTAGACCAAGACACCAATTAGTTTTTGGTATAAGCGAAGATTAAACCTCAGATTTCTTATAAAATTATTTAAGATTTTACCAGTTTAAATTAATTGAAACCCACCACATAATGAATTTAATTAGTGAAAAATTCACCATCAATATGAAAATATGAAACCCCATGTTATTGTGCTCCAAAAACATTAAACAATTCTCAACAATTCTTAGATATCTATCTTCATTACTTGACTTTATGATTTTTCTTTCTTTGTTATATCTTTTTTCTTGATTAATTAAATCACGTATTATTTACACTTTTTCTTGAATAATCCCTTACATATTAAAAAAAAAAAAAACTATGTACTAATATTAATAAAAACATTGGTGTGGTGGGTCTTTTTGAGATTGTAGGCTAGGCTACCTCCTGCCACCTTACAACCCAAAGGTTCTGGATAGGAGAGTTAAAATCAGTCCAATTGCAATTCACCTTGAATCGGCTTGTACGCAAACTAAAACCCCTTTGTTGAAACTTTGTTCACATGCCCATGGCAGATGAAACTGTTACAAAAGAGTTATGACAGGCAAGTATAATATAACATCAATAAAAGATAAGCACTTACTGTTAATCAAAATGAGCAAAAAATTCCCAATTAAAAAAAAGTAGCAACACAACAATAGAAAATGCATTATAAGAAGAAATGATAAAAATAATAAAAGAAAATGTAACACCAATAATCAATAAGATTAAAGGAGAAAAGATTAGTCTGCCATCCTTAGTTGTATTATGAAACTAAGACCAAAGAGGGAATCACTTCCTCAATATGGATAACCTCACAAGAAGGTCCTCTTGTAGAAATTACCCATTTTGAGAAGATGGGCCTAAATGATTTATGCCCAAGAAATCTTTAATCCTTAATAGAGGGTAGGCTTTTAGAGGGAGAGAATGAATTAGTCTATTGGTTCATGTCTACTATTACACTCTTACCTACTCTCCGCTTTTCTTTCTCACTGTTTTCCTTTTCTTGGTTTAGTTACTCTGCTTTTCCACTCTTTTCTTTTTAGTTCTTGCTCGTGTGATGTTGTTTTTCTGGTGTTGTGGTGATGTGATTGTTGTCATATTGTGTTGTTGTGCACGGCGAAGTCTTCTTATATACTGTCTATCATGACTAGTTTTTACCATTTTACCCCTTAACCACTTTTGTCTAGGTGTGGGTGTCCTTCCAAACCACCCACTGATGCATCAAATTGTCCTAGCCACCACCACTTACCTATGTTGGCCATACCACATCTCATTACCGGACAAAGAAATCTATTTTGTTTGCTTATTCACTATGGCATTCTCATGTGGATAAGGGTGGGCATTCACTCTCTCATTATCCCTCATGGCATACACCTAGTGATTTCAACTCATTTTCCCATTTTTGGGTGGTATGTCCTTCCAGCAAGATATTTCCCCCAAAAGAATTTGAGCGGGAACCCCCAGAATAGGCTCCCTCTTCTCCCCACCGCCGCACTATACCCTCTCTTACCTTTACCCATGGCCCACCACTCCTGTATTGGCGGATACGGAGTTCGTGGTGCCCGAGCTTTATGCGTGCTTCACTTTCGTGTGTGTCCAAAACTTGTCTCTGCTCATGCATTTGCCATGGCCTAAAGGCCTATCTGTGCATTCTCTTCGCTCATTCTTGACCTCTTGTGGTGTGAACGGGTTTCTGAGCCTTCATTCTTTATGATTCGCTTTCTTCATAGGTCAGGTCTTACTTGATTGTGGGCTTTTCTCTTTTTAACCCATTATTTGCTCTTTCCGAGACTTGCTAGTATTTCTGTCATGCCATTCTATTATTCATGCCGTGGTATTGCTTGGTCTATGCTTGCTAGGCCTTTTTCGAGCCTGCTGTATGCTTTCCCTTTTACTTAATTACAAAGTGGCTCAAAGATTATCATTGGGCTTGCATTTATGCTACTTCGGGCCTTCTTGACCCATTGCATTACCCACAAGCTTCCTTAGCCCATTTCTTCCTCCTTGGGCATCCTCGACCCATTTCCTTTCCTCGGGCATCCTCGACTTATTCTAATTTTGCATTCCCATGGACTTTTTGCTAAATCTTTTGGGCTTCTCCAACCCAATTACTACATCCTTTAATTTTGGGTTTAATGGGCTTAATGGTTTTTCTAACTCTTTTCTTCCCATATTGTTGTGTTTCTTCCTACTATTGGGCTTTTCTACCAAAATGAGCATCAACAATTGGAAATGCTAAAAGATATTCTCATAATAATGATTATCTATTTAAAGAAAAATTTTATGGAAAAAGAAAAAAAACAATTAATGTTTTGACAAATTTTTTTATTTCTCATAAAAGTGGTGTTAAATTTTTTTTTTAAAATAGATTATTAATCATTACCCTAAAAATACTTGTATATATAAAATCACAATAAATTTCCACTTTATTAACAAATAAATTATTGATAAATATATTTACGCGACATAATGAAAAGTCAAACCACATTTGTTCCTGGAAAAAACAGCATATTATGTTCAACGTGTTCCTCACTTCGAAAAAGCAGCATATAATGTTTAACGTGGCACCCATGTGCAATATCATCAATGCCAACTGTTATTTTGCCTATAATAATGAAATGATCAACCTATGCTCACTTCTGCAAGAAAATACGAAATGCATCTGGTGAATATTTTCTTCCTTTCACATAAAAGCAGGGGCGGAGCTATAGAATGCCTTGGGGGCCACCCCCAAATTTTAAAAAATTATTTTATATTATGTATAAGTATTAAAATTTTAAATATTTAATTATAAAAATAGAAGTTGGTCTCCCAAATGTTTGAGTTAGTCCAATAATATTTTTAAAAACCAATAGAAATTGTCAATTAGTCTAGTAGTTATAGAGACAATAATTTTTGTTTTTTCTAATTTGTTTTTTCATTTTTTGTATATGTTTAAAAGATGATAAGTTCCCTAAAAATTATTTTGTGAATATACATATTTGAAAGTTGTTAATTATATGCAATATATTTATACATTATGACTTACTCTAGTATCAAAATATTAATGTTTATATTTGTGTATGTACGTTTACGCATGTGTTACGATGGTTTATCTTACTCGAAACTAATATATTAATACCAAAATTTGGCCCCCTTAAACAAAAAATTCTAACTTCGACCCTGCATAAAAGCAAACCTTATGTATGTCAAGTTCACCTTCATGTAAAATGAAGAATATATGCATCCAATGTATGGTATACCTCCTCTTTTTATGCACATTTTATACAATGTATAACCTCACATCTTGGTGGTGCAATGTTATCAAAGAATATTGTCTATAATAAAAAAATTTAACAATGAAAAATGTTATTGTCCGAATTGAATATTTTAAAATGAATCGTGTAGTTTGATTTACAAATATTTTTGTTTAGCATTAGTTTCTTATAACATGTCATTGTACCCAAAAATGGCAACAAGGCAAATCAAATAGTGAAAAGACTTCTCAAAAAAAAAAAAATATATATATATATATATATATAGCCAAAATACTAAGAGTAATGTTAAAACCACAAATTGTTTTACAGTTTTCAGATAATTATTTATTTACTATCCCATTTTTTGGTTTTAAAGGTAGTTGCTAAATTCTGAATTCTGAATTTAAGCTTCTTCTTTTTTAACTTCTGCAATAAATGTGTAGTAAGTGTTGGAGATATTACACAAAATAATAATAAAAGAACAAAGTCAAGACAAAAGACAAACGGAAAATAGATAACTTGAAGGCACAATATTGTTTTCCTTATACAATATTTGCCCCCATACTATAGTTACTAAAAGGGTTATGGCAAATTTGTCCCCATGATACAATCAAGATATTGGGTTCTACAGATAGCAATTTTGGAGAATGACTACAGAATTTCTTGTATTTCTCTCTAACTTACTATTTTCAAGGAAACATAAGCCTCTATTTATATCCATAAGGTTATATTTCATCAAAAGGCACGTATGGAAAGTTAAAATGTTTCATGAAACCGTTCACAAGGCTTGAAACCTTTTTAACTTGTTTGAATAGTCACCAGAAAATTCTATAGAAAATCCTAATTTTCGACTTTCAATCGGTCGAAAGTTCCTTTTGATCGATCGAGTGTTTTGTTCGATCGATCGAATAGGAATCAAACATTGATCAAGACATCCCGAGACTCTAGGATTATTTTCTTACCATTTTCGATCAATCAAGCCAAAGATTCGACCAATTGAAAATGCTAAATTTCAAATTTTCACTTAGAAAATTCCAAAACTTGAATTTTCATTTTATGAAACAATATTTTTCAAACTCAAATATCATTATTACAACCTATCCATGTATATACCTATATATACAACAGTAAGTGGCTAATTTGTAAGATTAAAAACTAAATTTTAAGATTAGAGATAAGTTATTAACTACCACAAATAAATAAGAAGGATTAAAGAGATTTTGAAGTGCATAATTTTAAGGGATATGGATAACGTGAGAGAAAGAAATAGTGGGGGTTATATTATACTTTTTTTTAGAGAGTTTCAACCTATGGCGTCCCGCTTCGATAATAGCTTTTTATTATCAAATCAAGACACCGATCAGTTTTTGGTGTAGGCGAGAATTGAACCTCAAATTTCTTATTCAACCATCAAAACTTTACTAGTTAAGCTTTTTAGAACCCACATATTATACTTGACTAACTTAAAAGAGAGAGATCCTCTCAAAACACTGCCGAGATCTAGGCTCTCCTCTTAATTTCCTAAATCTAGAAATTTCTAGTAGGAGTTCTAGTATTAAGATCTTGAGAAAATGGCATCGTTCAAGTAGAGAGTTGCACACAATCTCATTGTAAGACATTCTGTAGAAGTGGATTTAAAGGGGAAAAAACAAAAAGTCAAGTACAATTGGGTTTTTTTTTTTTTTTTTTTTTTTTTTTTTAACTACTTCTTCGGCAGCATGACAAATGAAAATGGAGGTCTTCTCCGGAGAAATACAAACGGGTTTTTAATTTTGCACAACTGGGTTTGTAATATAGTTTATACAATTTTCTAAAACTCATATGGGTCTCTGGAGAAATACATCATCGGAGAAACACAAATAGCTTTTGCAATTGAGAAATGCTTCTATTCCTAAAAAATAAAAAAATTTGAGAAGTGCTATGTCCACAGTACTTTCACAATAAATTTTAAGTAGTACGTTGTTACGAATTATTATTGGGGAGTAAAAAAATAATTTGAGTGATAAGTTCAAATTAGAACCAATAATAGCTAACCACTTATAATTTCTTGTAAAAATGTTGTGGGCGTAGCATTTTTCTTTTCAATTTTGGGGTTTTAAGTTTTTAAAAATTTATAATCAAGTTTGTTAAATCTGAGGTATGGTTCTCGTCGGCTATGTTCAAGCTTACTCCGGTGGTGAAGGTGGAGAGAAGATGAAATGTTCTAGTTCGAGTTGTGTTTTCTTTTTCTTAGTTTGGGTCTTTTAAATTTTTTTTTTTAATTATAAACAAGTTTTTAATAAAATTTGATGTGTGAATTTAGTTTTTTAATAATTGATGTGGACCATACCAATTTGTCAAAAATTTGTAAAATAGTTTATATCTCTAACATTACTGAAAGTCCGAAAGACTAAATTAATTGCTTATTAAGAGCATCCACAACAGTGGAGCTAAAAATTTAGTTTTTTAGCTCCATCAAAAGTTATTTTATCTATTTTATATACACATATGTTGCAGCAAATGGATCTATTTTAGCTTTTAATACAATAAAATAATATAAACATCACAATAAAATAATAATAAAATAATATAACCCACTACCCAAAAAACATCCACAGGACCAACCACAACCACCTCTACCATCAGCCACAACCACGACCACACCCACAACCACCACCACAACTCCACCACCACCACCATTCATCAACCAGAGAAACCCAACCACCATTCATCAACCATCAACAAAATTCATCAACCATCAACAAAATCAAAACCCATTCATCAAAATAGAATAGAACCCATCATCAACAATCAAATTAGCCAAAAGCCACCACGAAACAAGAGAAACCCAGCTACCATCAACAAACCCCATTCATCAACCATCAACAAAATCAAAACCCATTCATCAAAATAAAAATAGAACCCATCAACATAAAACCCAATCGGAGAGATAGCAGAGAGATAGGGGTGGAGAACGAAGAGATCAATCGGCGCCTGGCAAGGGCTTGGGTCGGTCTTTGGGTAGGGGCTTGGGTCGTTGGTCGTTGGCGGGGCTTGGGTCGGTCTTTGGGTGGGGGCTTAGGTCGGCGCTTGAGGGGCTTGAGAGATGAGAGCTTGAGAGACGGCGTGGCTGGGACGGCGACGGCGACGGCGTGGGCTAGGAGATGAGAGAGATGAGAGCTTGACAAATGAGAGTTTGATGAGAGAACTGACTTTGAGGGTGATGATGAGAGAGAGCACGGTGAGATTGAATAAAATAAATGAAAAAAATAAAGTAAGTTAAGGATTATTTTAATCGGAAGTTGAATAAATTTTTTTTTTTTTTTAGATGTTTGCTACAGTGCACATCTATAGATAGATGTGCACTGCAGCAAATCAGCTAAAAATTATAGCTTTGCCTCCACTGCTGTAAGGCTTTTTTGGTATATTGGTGGAGCTAAAATAACATTATAGTTTTTTAGCTCCACTGCTGCAAATGCTCTAATAAGCTATAAAATCCATTCTCGTTCTGCACTGTTCCCACTTACACAACATGATTGAATCCAGTCAGACTAGACCTCTCTTTTTATATTTTTATATTTTTTATTTTTTTAAGTACTCTCAAGCCAATCAAATTAATTAGATATTATGTATCTTAAAAAAATAAAAAATAAATAAAAACTTCAATTATATATTTCTCAACTTTAGCAAGGGCACCTTAGGCTGAAATTTGACAAATTTCGTGAATGAAAATGGGAAAAATTAATGAGGAAAGCTCACAAGCAAGGACATACAAACTAACCTAGAAACTCTGCAACTATAATTGATCTTAATTACAGCCAACACAGCAAACTAACCCAGCATCTTTCTTAGGCTGCATCAAGCTATTATGGGAACTAGATCACTTCTAGTCTGAATTAAGAATTTAAGATCTCAACAACCTCAAAGAAATGTGATGTAATTTGCCGAAAATAATGAGCCCTACCATGGGTCCACGCCTCTTCGCTACAAGCCTTTTAGTTTTAGGGCCATAGGTGGAACCTCGTTTCCACCACAAGTATTCTATGGTTTACCATGTATGTTAGGGCGAAAATAGCCAAATAGCATTTTTTTTTTTTTTTTTTTTTTTTTTGCAAATTATGTTATAATTTATCATTGTTTCGAAAATATATAGGGATCTATTACTTTTTGGGTACTCGAGTTTGGCGAAATCAAGTTTTTCATGGTATTCGAGTTCCATGAACTCAAGTACCATGGAAAAATTTTGAAAATTTTTTATGGTTTTTGAGTTTCTTGAACTCGAGTACCATAAAAAAATTTCCGGAAAATTTGAAGTATATTTTTTCAAAGAATTCGAGTTTTTGAAACTCGAGTTTCACGGCAAACTTGAGTTTCACAAACTCTATTTTCAAAAAGGTGGTACATTCTTACATATTCCCAAAAGTGGTAGATTGCTAATTTTTTTTGCTAGATAGTGGTAATGGGCCATTTTCGCCATATATGTCATATATCTTTTTACATATGTGATTGGGCAATAATGGCAGATTGGGCCAAGACCATTAGGGAGTACTCTATTTTGGTAGAAACCTTCTACGTCTTCCTATAATTTTTTATTTTTTATTAAACAAGAATTTGAAATTTTAATTATTGGATTACATGTTCTTTATATTCTTAACAAGCATATAAATTTTTTTTTAAATCGGATATTATTTATTATTCAATTAATAAACTCTTTTTTTGCATAATTTTAAACCATAAAAACTTGAAATTTAAAAATTTGATTAATAAAAATATGCAATCTAACGATTATATTTTCAAAATTCACATCTAATAAAAAGATATAGGAATTTGAAAGGTTTTTCTCTAAACTAGTTTGGAGAAAAAAAAAAATCTCCTATTATTTCAGAAAATTAAGGAAAAAATTTGACTCCAATTCATTTTGGAAGAATTTTCCTACAACTCACTACGCGACAACCCACTACGTGGCATTTGAGAAGGGACAAAGTTTAGCTACAAAATAGTTTGTAGTCTAAGACTACAATCTTACTCAATAAAATAAATATTATTACATATTTTGAAAATCTAACCATTGAATTACATGTTTTTTACGCTCTTAATACACATGTCAAATTTTGTGTCAATCGGATATTATTAACCATATGATCTATAAGTTTATATTTTATACATAATTTTAAACTACAAAAACTTGCAATTTAAACAATTTATTGATGACATAACTATTGATCTTTAATTTTCTAGAAATTTTGCAAGCATGGAGGATATAAGAAGAAAATGTAATCCAATGATGGATTTGTCAAAAATCATCTCCAATAAAAAGATATTGAATAAGGTTATTGTCTTAGGGTACAACCAATTTTGTAACTAAATTTTGTCATTTGAGAAGACTATCGATGTGTGTAATTTTAGTCACGTGACATTTTTAATAAATCACATGACTTATTTAAATGATACACAAAACTTATCTTATAAATCGCCACATAGTAGATTGGGAAAAATTCTTTCAAATTGATTTGGAGAAAAACTTTGTTCAAAAATTAATATACCATCTTTATATTAATTTTCATGTTATCATTTTGTGACTCATAATGATGAAATATGTTAAATTACCAATTTTCTCAAAAGTTTAAACTATTAAAATATGGTAAATTTTATTATTTAATTATATAATTCTAGCACTCTTTTTTACACATGAGCTCAAACTCCATTTTAATAGTTAAAGCCAAACATGTGGAATTTTAAATGGAAGGTAGTGTGGATGAGACAATGATTGAACTTAGAACATCTAATTCTCATATCATATTAAATTTCCAATTTCTCAAAAAATTTAAGATTTTAAGACAATCGATAATTTAATAAAATACAATCCGGCATGTTTCATCAGACAGGCTACGTGTAATTGATGAGATTCCATATAGGTTGAAAGTTGAAACAGATTTACATTTTTTTTTTCTTTTTCTTTTTTTATGTCTCTATTTTGTTCCAAGAGCCAAATATTTAAATTTTAAACTTTTGATTCCGCCGGCCTCTTAATCCATACCAAATTGCTAAATTTCAGAACTCCCCTAACCCTTTTTGAATTTGTTGAAAAGAAACGTGCAATATCAATGAAAAAACAATTTTTTTTCCTCCAAGTACTCGTTGAATGCCCATGAATTATGCTCTCTATAGCTTTCTAACAGAATCTTAACAAAATTAAAATTGAGAGACAACAAAAACTCTGGATTGCATTGAATCGAAATCTACACCAATAACTCTATTTATATAGACTAAGTACAGAACTAACTAAGTAAGTATTCTCAAAAATTAGTTCTAGCACGTGTGAACACAAGTCACGTGTATTTACATGTGTGAGATAATTAAATCACTAAAAACTACTTGTAGCTTTACTTAGACTTGTCGTTTAACTGCTGCTTCTGTCGTTTAACTCCAGACTCAATCTTCACCGCTTCTTTTCTTTGCTTCTGATCTTCTTCCACTCTTCTCTTCTGATCTTTAGAGCTTGGACACTTTCTAAAGTTAGCAACATTAATTTTCCTTCCGTGGATTGTTAAGTATGTTTATTTTGTAAGTTAATTTATCTACAATTATTTAAAATCTCATTTTTAGATATAATAGCACTTTTAAACTGGACAATATATTTAATTTATTTTTAAATAGATAATTCATTGTGCAAAATTTAATTTTTGGTAAACAATAAATGGTTAGGGGTGACCAGTGTTCATGGCTTTCTTACAGTGGCGGCACCACATTGTCTTGAGGGGGTTCAATTGAACCCCCTGACTTGAGACAAATTTTTTTTATACATATATAATATTTTATAATTTTTTGGTTATGACTTTCCTAAAATAAAATTTTGAAACCCCCTAAGAGAAGCCCAATATTAAATAAATTCAACACCAACCTTTATCTTGACATTTGTAAACAAAAAGAAAAAAAGTCAACAACAAACTTATTTGATCGGAAAAAAATAGCAAGTCCAATGACAAAAATTAGTAATTTGTTGATCTTAAATCTCATAAAAAGAAAATTAAGTGAGCAATAAAGTATGTAGGGTCCCGATTTGTGGCCCAAACCCAAAGTGATGGGATCTCGGCCCAATGAACCCAATACAATAAATTTGTAGAGAGTGGATCAAAGAACTAGGCCTTAATAAATTGAACAACGGTTAATATGGAATTTAAATGGCAATCGGGCACTAACAAGATGTATTGATATCAATAGACTTTCAGTCCGAGGAGTCCTTAATTATGTATGTTGATCACGATTAAATACAAAAATAATTTTGATTACTACAGTGTTCTCTCTCCTTTTTTCTTGCATCCCCTTCTTACAAAGAATCACCACAATATATCCTCCTCCGAACCATCCTCATCCTACATCTCTTGATCATCCGAGCCTTTACTTGGGTACTTGTCCCATCGGACACCCTCTTTAGTTCTCTGTGAGTTCCGGTAGCCAAGGTAACACTGCTCAAAGGTCTTCTCCATATAAATGCGGCCGGAAAAGTAATCGCAATGCATTTAATGCGGTGGTGTCAGCTTTTCCTTAGATATTTTTAGGTCTCCTTCCTTCTCATATGTTCATGAGGCACATCCTTATCATTGAAGCTTCTTGAAAGGTCATTTTAATTGCTGGATTACATACTTTGAACCATGTTCATCAAGTCCGAGGAGGAGCTACTCCTCGGACAATCTTTCATTTGCTCCCTATTTATGGGACCTGGTCTAGGAATATCTAATAATTATTTGCTCCTCCTCGGACCCATCTATATCCTCGGATAAAGCCCAAGACCCAATATATGATCTTGGGCCCTTGTCCTTACAAAGTATAAAGTGTAAACACTAAAAGACAATTAAGTGTGAGGTAGTGAAAGTGAGGTGTGGGACAATGGGGAGTGAAGCCAAAATTTTTTTTCTTCTTTTTTTAATAATTGTATTGCTGTGTTGAATTTTTTATAGAGTAATGTAAAAGACAACAAAAATTCTTCCCAATGAATTACAAAGACCAATAAGTTTGCAAGTTGAGTTGAATTGTTAAATATATTTAAAGTTTACTTAAGAACAATAAATTAAAGAATTCTTCCCATTGAATTAAAAATTTAAAAGAGTAAAAACAAAAACTAATAAATAATAAACTAAAGTATTCTAAACAATAATAATTAAAGTTTACTTAACAACAATAATTAATAACTTTATTATAGTACTTTTTTGAGAATATGCTTGACTTTATTATGGTACTTTGTTATAGTAAAGATTTCAAATATTTAATTTTAACAACAATATTTAATATTTTCATTATACTAAGAAATAATATGTCCAATGAACTTATATTTATCATTTATTAATTATCTTATTAGTACTATAGATAAAATTTTTATAAGGAAATCACATGTTTCCACAAGATTCATCTTTTACCTAAGATTTGTATTTTAAGAGAACTCGTGTTGACTTGAAAAAACTTCATTCAGATCATTAGTGATGACTTATGAGAAAAAATCTATATTATTATCCTAATGATGAAGATAAAATAAGAAAATATTATTTACAAAGAGGTCATTTTCAACCTCTTCAACAAGAATTTGAATGAACCCTTTAAAAAATATTCCTCAAGCGTACCACTGTTTCCCCACCTAGGGTCACTATAGAAGCACACTAAACACTCCTGGGCTAAAACCCCCATTATGTATGCAATACAGGAGTATAATGAGCACCAATAAGGTTTTTTTTTTTTTTTTTTTTTTTTTTTTTTTTTTAGCAAAATGAACACCAATAAATTGCTAGTGCATAGGGGGAAGCTCAAACTTACGACTTAAGTTGTGTTGGCCCAAGTGTCTTACCACTACACGTTTACACCGCAAATTAACCCTGTTGATTTCTTTTGCTAATTATGCTTAGGAATGGCTAATTGTTGCATGGGATGGATCATGGATTTCACGCTTGGTTCCACAGAGTGATACATGCCTTGCCAAAAACTTTTATTTGCTTTTGCGTGCTTTGATGGGCTATATTTTTTATTATTTTCCCCCATGGATGCATGCTCGAGGAAAAAAAAAAAAAAAAAACTTCGTTGCTGATGAATAACAAAATCTTCTACTGAAAAAAGAAGGAACTAATGTTGAGGTTGAAGGACCAGCCAGCATAACTACCGTATTATAATGGTTCCTTTGCCCAATCACATGGTATTGGTATATAGTATATACTTTAAGGGCCGGTTTATATGTTCTCTTTTGAGAAGTGGTTTATATATTCATATTGCAGTGTTATACGTTGCAAACTTGCAATTTACTCAAAACTTGGGATCACCATCCAAGATTCCAAGTTATCTGGTTTCATTTTTTCACTTATTTTAAGGACAAAAATGAAAGCCCCTGAAAGAAAAAGTACAAAACTATGGTGATCGACCATAAGATCTTTTTTTTTTTTTTATAAAAATATTTATTTCCAATCAGCTTAGCTTTTTGTGCATTTAGGATTTGATCAATGACGATACATTGTTCTTACTCGTCTCCTTGTTTCCCATAAAGCATGAGATTCTGTGAATTAACTTTCGTCAGAATTTTTCTTGTTCTCTTTTCTTGGGGATATATTAATATAAACATTAATTGTAATTGGTTGCTAACAAGGTAGTGGAATAAAAAAAAAAAAAAAAAGAAAATAAAGATTCCTTCTTCTTTTTCTCCTTCTCCTATCATGGACAAACACAGCATATTAATAATTAAAAAAGAGAAAACATATCATATTTGAATTATGAATTGTAATGGTATATATGCACGCAATCTCTACCTTTTAAGAAAAAGGTCACAAATCACAAATTACATCAAATTCCTCTTTATTATGTATTCTATACTACATTTGATACGATACTTGACTAATGCAATAAATTTAAGAGGAGTCTTTTATATATAATTATCAATTAAATAATTTATTTAATACTAATCAAACTAATATAACTTGATGAATTAATATTAACCTGACCAAATTTAATATCATATAAAAAAATAAAATATTATGATTCAAGTATAAGATTTAACAGTTTCTAAAAAAAGTATGAAATTTAATAAAAAGAAATGATTTTTTTTGAAATTATATCAATCCTTAAAGTTTACCCTGTGGGTGCAATTAGCCTTTCAAGTTACAAGTGAGCGTTATTAGTCTCTTAAATTTTAAAAATGAGCAGTATTAGTCCTTTATAACCGAAGTTAGTGATATTGCTTATGTGGCTATCGGAATAATGACTTGTCATATTTTGTTTAATGATGTGAAATTTTTGAATGAATAAATTTCAAAAACCAATATCAAAATACTTGATCTGAGTCATCTGACCTTTCCTTGTCAGTTCCTGAAACGCACAAGAGAGAAAAGTTGCCTGCGAGACTATTGTTGGTTTCCATGGATGTCTCAAGAGTCGCACCGATCCACCAGAATGGCACCATCTGCATTCCATTGATCTTTCCCACCATAACCATCTTTTATTTGAAACTGTGCAAGACCCTTTGCTAATGACCCATAATTTAATCAATCATTTAGTTTTAAACTCAAACGGTTGACAAATACTAATGCAAAGGTTCACAAATGAGATATACTCAATCATTAAACCACTACAATGCATAAGGATCAATGATTTCTACGCTTCACATTTGGTTTATTTTAGATCCAAAAAAACCCACACATCCCCCAACTCCGATGCATATCTATATATCCCAAAAACAAATGCAAGCAATGCAAACAACCATTGCAATCCATTCTTCGCTCCACGATATACAATATAGGTTTGCCATGATTGAATCTCAATACCCATACGGTTTTGTCCACAATTTTAAACCCATGGATTAATTGCAACGTCATTGCGGATGGTGCCATATGGTGGATTGGTGCGACACTCGAGTCAACCATGGAAAAACAATGCTCTCCCCTCCAGGCAACCTTGCTTTCTCATGCGTTTAAGTCTTTCAATATCAAATGGGGAAATGGCTAGGTCGAGTTTTTTGGGATTAAGGATTTTGACATGTAAAATAGTTTTCGAAAATTTTCATTAAAATATGCCACAACATTTAAAAAATTGCTAAATTATTATTCTCATAGCCACGTAAACAATACTGTTAACGGTAGTTAATAAAAAGACTAATACAAAACTCATTTTAAAAACTTAAAGAATTAATATCGCTCATTTGAAACTTAAGGGATTAATTGCGCTCACAAGATAAACTTTAGGGACTAATAATATAGTTTTGCCTTTTTTTTAATTACCATAATTACATATTTAATAGTGCCTTATAAAATGACAGTCTTTATAATACCTATCAATAACTTCCATAATTATCAATTTTTTTCATATTTAATATTTCATATACAAACACATCAAAATAAATTTCTATTATTTTTTCTAAAAAATAAATTTCTTATTTTTCTAAAAAAATAATTATCAAATTTCATATTTATATTAAAAAATAAAACAAGGAAAGAATCATTTTCTTTTTATAAATAAAAACATATTTTATTGAAGTTTTCCCTGCATTGCAAGGGTTATTGTCTAGTATATAAAATCAAAGTTGCTTAATTTTTGGTTGACCTCATAAAATTATGCTAGATAAACTTTTGAGGGCTCACAATTTTACACGCCACTATTTTAAAATATATGTATATAATAATTAAATTTAAATTTGATTCTATATTTAAGAATCTTTGTATATTATATTTTCTTTTTAAACAGTAGACTATATAAATCCATATATAAACACAATCATTATAAATGTTTAATTGGGGATGGCAATTTTACTCCGCCTCACTTGATCCGCCTCTTCTCGCTTCGTCCCGTGTGGGTTTTCTCCACCCCGCAAAGGTGGTGGGGTGGGGATGGGGGGAGATTTTAGCCCCGCACCACGAGGCGGGCGGGGATGGATTTAGACTTTTTCAACCCGCCCCACCCCGCCTTGCGTTGATAAGGGTTAAATTGTAAAATTTTCATACCTTAAAACTCTATAATTTAAACAAACATATTATCGACTTATTATATTCTATTTAATATGGTTCTCTTTTTTTCTCTCTCTAGCAATGTTGGAAATAAGGTACCAATTTTAATGTTTTCTTTTTGTCTTTATTAGAAACAAATTTATATACCATTGAATCATTGATTTTGTACTGTGAGATTTTTTATTTTTATTGTGATAGTCTCTTGTTAAACAATTGGATCATATTATTCAGTATTTGCTAAAAATTATTTTGATTTGATGGGATAAATTTATTTGTAATTTCAAGTATATTTTTATTAATGACATAGGTTTTATTAAAAAAAAAAAAAATTAATAACTTTGGGCAAATCAACAAAAACTAGAGTTTTGGGGGGTGGGGCAAGACTTCATGGGACCCCAAGGGGCGGGGCGAGAATGGCGGAAGACAAAACCATGCGGGACAAGGGTGAAGATCCCATCCTTCGACCCCATCCCACCCCATTGTCATCCTTGTGTCTAATACTAGAATATAATTTCATATACAAATACAATCATAATAAATATTTAATAATTATTATCATAATTACCAATTTATTATTTAAGAAAAAAAAGAGATAAAAACCATAAAATTTGTCAAAAAGTAAATAACTAAATATATATATATATATATATATAAAAATAAAAGGGAAAACGTGGCCCCCTTTGCAACCATCAAAATTTGACTTAATAAATTTGTAATGGGTCAACAAAGATGACTCAGAAATCTATATATATGGGGGAATATATTTGGTCAGGATCACAAGAATCACAACGAATAAATCAGAAGGAATAAAACCGTTTTCATTTTTCTTCTTCTTAGGAGGTTCATATTCTAAAAGTCAGAGAACAATTTTTTAATTAAGGCACAACTTAAGGTTGAAGTGAGCAACAAAAAGGAAAACAATTTCTAAAAAAATAAATAAATAAATAAATAAAAACAACACAAAAAAGAGTAATTACTGAAGGTGAATTCAAGAGTTTTACTAAAATATACTATGAGTGAGAAAATACATATACCCAATACAGGGTATATTTTTCCCAATGCTACACATACTTCATTGCCTCAAAAATCCCCCATGGAGGCAAACTCAGACTCCTCCCTCTCATCCCAAAATCTTCAAGCTCATCCTTTCTCCTTTGATATGGGCCCACTTACATCTGACCCACCAAAGTCCCTCCCAGATTTCATCTCAATTTCTTGCCTCCCCCATCACATCAATATTAAGCAAAATGATAAATACCCATCTCAATAAAACCACCAAAAACACCACACAAAAAAAAAAAAATCATTCCCAATTTGAAAAACACCCCCTAAATTGCATCTAAATTTTTCTACCAAAGCCTTGCTTTTTGCTCTAACAGTGGCTACCAATGATTACAAGCAACATGTGCACCCAAAGAATGTGCTAGGCCTATATTGTTGCATGGTCTATTTAACTCGTGGATATTGTTTTAAATTTTTGCAATGCTAAAGTGAGTGTCACTCTCGGAATTGAGCTAGAACCACCGTTGGATCATTGATGAGCCTTTACTTTTCAACTTCATTACAAGATTTCTGGGATAAGACTTAAGAGGTGGAAAAATCTTAAAACCTTGGTAAGCAATGTTCTGCTGCGTCACATAATATATAAATTAACCTGTACGTCGGCCTTTGAAAACGTGTTATTCAGACAAGAAAAACAGAAGTGGACCCACTTTCCCGCCGTGTGGGCTGCTTTCATAGTTTCTAGAGGTCTCATGCGCGAACGAGTTGCTATTGTTCTACGTCACACGTGTGGCTCCCATGTGGGAACTGACGAACTCATGTGCTTTTTCCTGATCCATGGGGTGTGTTTGGTGGTGGAGTTTTTGGGTGAAAAAAATGTGTTATGGGTTGGGTAAGTGGGTGTTGGTTGCATTGGGCTGTGGCTAGACCATTGACCATTGGGTTCGTGGTGGTCACAGCCTCTTGGTTGTTCTTTTCACCACTAGTGAGGAATGGAATGGATGTCAAGGTTGTTGAGAAATGCAAGGTTATTGTGAAGTTTTTGAAGGGGAAGGTGTTATGGACAAAAAAGTTTATAATTGCGATAATGGTATATATAAAAAAATCAAAGAGTTTAGTTTCAGTTTCAATTGAATTAATTACAACTTTACATTAAGAGTTTTGTAACTCAATTATCACTTTATAATGTTTTCAATATAAATATTTAAGCCCATAAAAAAAAAAAAAAAAAACATAAATATTTAAGATTCAAATTCATGAAATCCTATTGTAACTATTTAAATTATTATCAATATATATATATATATATATATATATATATATGATGGGAATGACGAGATCACATTACCTTGACGAGGTAAACACTAGTGACGAGGTAAACCTTGACGACAAACGAGTCATCACCGACGAGGAAAAGAAAATCATTCAATGGCGCTAGCGAATAACCTGGGCAATTACAAAACCAAAGAAAACAGACTATTGGAGCCTAATAAAAGCCCCATAATTGGGCTGAAGGCATTACAAGAGAGAGGCATTAACACCTCAACGGCTAGCAATCAAGCTCACATATATAAAGTCCTCACATTGGCAGCATAAGGTACATAGATACTAAGACTCTCAGAAAATACCTATTACTTTCTAGTTCTGTGAATTGCTTTATTGTTCTAATTTTGGCATCGGAGGCGTTGTGGCGGGCATCACACCGGTAACCCCTTTTTGAAGATAACCAGTCTTGACGGAGAGTTCCATCTCCCTCTCATCAGACGAGTTTACACCTCATCAATATATATTAGGAGGATTTGGAAAATTAATTATTTTCTTTTTTTTACTTCGAAAAATATCCATAATTTAATTAATCTATCCTTATTTCTAAAACATATGAGATGAGGTTAAAATCATATATAGAATTTTTCTATAAAAAAATCATAAATAGAAAAAAAATTAAAAACAAAAAACCTATTGGCTAAAAACTTCCCACAATATAGTAGATAGATATAAAGTTCCCATCTAACGTTTATTACAAAAAAATAAACTTCCTACTACCCATGTACACAACCAAATGTTCTATTAAAAAGAATACCCCACGTTGCTCTTAAAAAACAAACTACCCACATCACATAATAAAAAAAAAAAAAAAAAAAAAAAAAACAAAACAAAAAAAAAACCCCTACATATATTGTAAATTGATAACTCTATGACAATATGTGATGCATGAACTGTATGAAAAGAGTTATAACAATTTTGATTATGAATGAAAAACTTGAAAACCTTACAATTTTTTGGCTAAGAAATATATGATAAAATCTTTTCAACAAAAAAAGGAAGTATATTCATGTTTTGTTTTTTTAGAAGAAAAATACTAGAAATTATCATTAAAGGAAGACTTAGCTGTGATAAGCTAAAAGTACATTATTGAGGTGTGGATAAATCCTTCATCCACATGGATAGACCACTGACATGTCTAGCAAAGTTATAAGTTACATAATTATTACATATTCTATGAGTATGAGAATAACTAAGAAAACATAAAGCATTTGTTTAATATTTAGCTTCAACAATAAAATGACCAAAGGATGCAAAAGATTCTTCCTCACTATTAAGGACTTTTGATAATCATTAAATAAGGTGTTTGATGGTAAAGGGTAATAATTATGAAAATTATGGTTCAAATCCAAGTTAAAAAAAAATGCAATACAAGTAGAATTATAATGTTTTTCTTTCTCCCATTAATAATATATATATATATATATATGTGTGTGTGTGTGTGTGTGTGTGTGTGTTGCTTTCACATCAATTATTAGGATTGGATTTGGGGCTTGATAGGAGTTGACCTATGATATCTTTAACATTACTCTCTTAAACTCAAGATAGAAGTCCGATGAAATCTTAAGTTTAGAATGTAAGCTTGTGAAGGCATTAAAGATGATCATGAGTGATTGGATTGAGATGTAGAATGTGCTACGCATAATGTTCAATAAATGATGCAAAATGTTGGTGATGGTAGTGAACAACAAAGACATGAATGACTGATGATGGCTACAAAGGCCTAATAACAGCTTGACTAGCGACCAAATAATGCTTGCTATGGTTGGAGGATGGCTGCACTAGTGGATCGAGGAATATTGGCAAAGGATGAAGTATGTGAGCAAGTTAGTGAATTTTACACAGATGAAACCCAAAAAGAACGAGTGATAAGCCAAGTTGTATAACTTAAGAGCCTCAAATAGGAAAGTGGACCGCAAAACGAAAATCTACATGAAAAACAAAGTGGAAGGTTCCTTGTACAGAGAAAAATAGTGGCAATAAGTGGTTAGACAAAGACAGTCAAAAACCGAGGCAAGCAATGTTTGGTGGTGAGTTGCTTGAATCTAGTATAGGCTACAGAAAGTGACTTTGAAATCGTGTTGAAATAAAATGACGAATAATAAAATACTTAAAGAGACTAAGTGGAAGTAAGAGAAAAAAAGTGAAAGAGAGATAAGAGTCATGAAAACTGAAAACATCTTTTAAGAGTTTTCAAAAACTGAAAATTGAGTTATGGGATATGAGTGATGGGTTATGAGAGATGGTTTAACCAAACAGGTGTGGTCCAATATGACGACTTGTTTTCACAAATGAAAGCCTTTAGTGAATACATATTTACTATTGCAATGTGTGTATTATATAAGAGCATTACCATCAAAAAGTGCTAAATGCCAAATATTTGGCATTTGGCACATCAAACACCAAAGACAGACCATCATAAGATGTGTCAAATGCTAAAAAGTTTTGGCATTTGCTACAGTATGCTCTTATGTTTGGAACGGTATGGACAAAAATTGTAAAAGTTTTTAATATTTTTTTATTCTTACTTTTCTCTCTCCCATCCGCTTAAGTCTCTTTTCCTCACTTATTCTCACTCTCGGCTTCTCCTTTCTTCCTTTCTCTAGAGCACACCGTTGATCTCACCAAGTAGTAGACCTCACCAAGCCATCGTCGATTTCACAAAGTAGCAGACCTCACCAAGCCACCGCCTAGCCATGACCCATGAACCTAACCACAAACACAGCCACACCGACCCATCCCAACCACCACAAGTTGACCCACCACATCCACAGCAACCTATGGCCTAATCAACAACCCACAACCTAATCGGAACCCATCCCAACCACCACAAGCCGACCCACCACATCCATAGCAACCTATGGCTCGATCACCACGCCACCATCATCATGCCACACCATGCTACCGAGCTTGCCGTGCCATCCACCACGTCATCAGAGCCTCCCACCATCGGATCTCTCTCAATGGACTTGCGGTGGTGGGTTTTGCTTTTGGGTTTGTTTGATTTAGGATGGGTTTTAAGGTTTGTAAATGTGGTAGGTTGTGGGTTAGTTGTGGTGGTTATTTTTTGGGTTGTTGTGGATTTTATTTTTTATAAGGTGGTGTTGGTGGATGTGGGTTTGTGTCGGTGGTGGCTATCGGTGTTGTTGCGGCGATGATTGTTGGTGGCCATTGTTGCGGTAGTGGTGGATGATGAGGAGGAGTTAATATATTATTTTAATGTGTTGTAAATATTATTTTAATATATAGAATTGAAGAATAAAACATGTGATGAATGAAATATTGTAAAATGATGTGGCAAAATAATAAAGTAGGCTTTTGGTATGTCAAAATGACATTTTTATAGAAAAGAGTTGATGTGAATGCTCTAATAAACCCATAGCAGTGGGCATTTATAGTAGGTTAAATTTTAAACTAATACTTTCCCCAAAAAAAAAAAAAAAATCTCAAACTAAAACTGATTATAAGACTTGTAGTACAACTAGGGTTTTTTTTTTTCTTGCACACTCTGTAGGATTGGATTAGGATTTGTTTACTTGCATACCAAATAAGATTGAATTTGAATCTTGAGTAAGAGGTGGGCCTTAATATTATCTTTATAAAATCAGAAATTGGTCAGCGTTAGATAAATGGCATTTGCCTTTTTTTTTTTTTTTTTTGGAGAGTCATATATGGCATTTACTTGGCTGTGCTAATGATGGAAAGATGAATACGGCGCCCATATACAAAAAGTTTATTTAACTTTAATCCATATGAATAACAATATAACATAACACATAACAATATCACGTCCGTAGGTTCCAGTTAGCTCAACTGATAAAATTTTTGATGGTTGAATAAGAGATCTGGGGTTCAATCTCCACCTATACAAAAAACTAATTGGTGTTTTGGTATCATCGGGAGTGGACGTCATAGATTGAAACTCTCTAAAAAAAAAAAAAATCAGGTCCAGGGGTGAAGGGCAGGGGGCCATGGGCCTTTCAAAAATCCTCCTTCCCTCTTGTATTTTTGAAAAAATATATAAAATTTTGGACATGAAATTTAAATAATACCTCCTAAATTTTTACTAAAAATATATAATGCATTTATATAGTAGTTGACTAATGCATTTTCTTCCCTTTAATTACTCTTATATCACACATATATAGCTCATTAAATCAAAGTGTATTTAATGTATACCATATGTAATTTAATTATGTTCTATTTTTATTTAATTGACTTTTTATGTTTTTAGTCATATCAATTTTTTGAGAGAATAAAGATAGACTTACTTGATGTTAATATTTTTTAAAAATAAGAAAATATCATATGTTAAATCAAAATTAGAAATATTCTTATTATATAAGTAATAAATAAATACAATATACTTATAAAAAATAAAAAATTATAATAGATATACACACACTATTTGTGTGTTATTCTTTGGAATTATATATATAACTTGATCCTTCTCTATAAAAAATTTCTAGCTTCGCCACTAATCATGTTTGGAAAAAAAATACTCTTAGATAGAGTATATTTGATAGCTTCATTTTTTTTTTTTTTTAATAAAAAGAAAGGTAAGCTGGTTCATAGCTTTTTATTTTTTTAGAAGCAAACTTATGATAGAGACGTGTTTCAATCAGAACAATCTCTCTAAATCCTCTAACAACGGTGTAAATAGAACCAAATGATAGTGGGGTTATTGACTTATTGCAATGTCTAATACTATATTTAGTTTTATGTTATATGACAAATATGTTTCCTTTCTAGGGAAGTCTTTATATAGCCTTTTTTTTCTTCTTTTTTGATAGGAGTTATTGATTTTTTCTTGAGTCATTGTCCGGTTTTGGTACAATAGCGAACTCATTATTTACGCGGGCATTGTGAAGTTTTCAACTTTACAATATTCTGCCAAAATGCTAGTTAGTTAAAAATCATGTGAAATTAAATATAAATTAAAAATCATAAAAATAAAGTATGATTATAATTAAATTACCTTAATCACTTGATGAAATTAATTCATTTTTTAATGAAAAAAAAAAAAAGTAATTCATGTAAGGATGGGCATTTCTTGCTATAAAATATTGTGAAGATGATTAAGATAATTTTAAAATTAAATAAAATTTAATTGACCATTTGGTAATATGATTTTAATATGAGTAAATGATTTCAATTGAAAATATTTTTAACGAAAATACATTATAAATCACGTACCTTTTTTTTTTTTTTTTTTTGTTGATGAAGAAAAGCTCTTGATAACCTATTATAAATAACCTATAAGATGCTAGAAAACCCACCTTTTTCTAGCCGAATTATTCTGATGGAGAAGATGTTACACCTTGTTTTCTATTATATTTTGCATCTTCTGAGAACTTCTTCTTCTTCTTCTTTTTTTTTTTTTTTTTTTTTGGAAGGGGAAAGGTAAAAGCATCTTATGAGAACTTATATGGTTCTCAATACATTTAACTTGTTTTAAGAGAATAATCCCAGTTAATGCCTAGGCATCTATCTAAGAAAAGTTTTGAATATACTAATTTTAGTTTATATACTTTTTCTTTTTGCTAGTCGGCACTTCACAAAAAACCTTGGTAAGAACTAAGAAGTAAGAACATAATCCAAGAGCTTCAACCATCCATCCCACATTCCAATCCCCAATCCCCAATCCGAAAAGAATATTGGACTCCCTATTATATGTACTTGCAGTTTTAATGAAAGGATTCCAGCTCTTCCAGTTTTCAGTAAACTATCCGGTACTCTGAGGATAATGTTTTCTCATCTCCCATAATTGTAATCTCCATATTCTCAAATTAATATATATATATATATATATATA
Source organism: Quercus dentata (assembly GCA_028216015.1). NCBI lineage: Eukaryota > Viridiplantae > Streptophyta > Magnoliopsida > Fagales > Fagaceae > Quercus > Quercus dentata. The sequence goes on from CP116451.1 coordinate 11,400,365, forward strand.
TATATATATATTTATATATATATATATTTATATATATTGTTTTGAGAAGTACTATGTCCATACTAATTTCACAACAAAATCATAGATGGTACGTTATTATTGGTTCAAATTTAAATTTACCAATAAAAGTATTATTTTTGTCCACCAATAATAACCTGTAACAACTTACCATTTATGATCTGTTGTGAAATCGTTGTCAACATAGTATTTCTCTTTTGTTTTTGATAGATTTAGGTTTCATTTTTTTAGGTATAAAACTAATTTTTTTTATAAATTATTTCAATTGAAAATATTATTAAGGAAAACTATATGTTTGTCAATGTTTGGTTTGGTTGTATTATTGAAAATGCTAAAAAAAACCAATTTAGGGACCATAAAGCCTTTGGTCTTGAATTTTTTAAGGGTAAGTTGCAAATTACATCTATAAAGTTTGAGGGTATTTGGATTTTACACCTTGAAGTTTCAGAATTTGGATTTTACTTATATCAAAAAAAAAAAAAAAAAAATTTGGATTTTACCTCCCTTAAGTTTGAGGATGTTTGGATTTTACACCTCAAAATTCTGAAACTTCAAAGTATAAAATCCAAACACCCTCAAACTATATGGAGTAACCCTAAAATTTAGGGTATAAAATCTAAATTCTAAAAAGTCAAAGTGTAAAAATCTAAATACCTCCAAACTTTAGGGGTAAAATATAAATTCTAAAAATTTAGGGTATAAAATCCAAATACCCTAAAACTTTAGGGGTGTAATTTGCAATTTGCCTTTTTTAATAATATGTATAGTTCAAAGTTTCATTTTTTATTTTTGGTTTATTGAGTAAAGTTTGAAGTTGAATTTTCAAAAGTTAAACCTAAATCCCTCTCAAAAATTATGTTGGCTGAAAGATATTCAAAAAAAAAAAAAAAAAAAAAAAAAAAAAAAAAAAAAGCCAACTAGCCCATACTTATGGCCCCTTAAAAAAAACATTTTCAATAAATACTTAGACTCAAGTAGAGCTATTATATTGGAGGTGTCAACCATCTTAAGAAGTGTTTTCAATTACTTATGCAAAGACCATCAATACCTCAAGATCCTCAATGCTACCCACAATGGCTTTCACCTCCATCCCTCCTCTCAATCTCTCTTAAATTAGTTTCATAACAAAATAAAAATAAATATAATAGACAATCTTATTCAAAATTTTATTTTCTTGGTACCAGATACTTAAACTTTGGGATTGAAAAATATATATTTTTTCCCTTAACAGAGGCTAACAATGTTTGTATGTTTGGGTGCTAACATGGCTAAGATAATGGGAAATAAATTATTTACTTAAAATTTTTTTATATAGTTTTGGTGAGTAAAACATAACATTGAGTAGTTTTAAATATAGTTGAATTAAAATATTTATTTTTGTGTCGAATGGTTTGTTTGTTTGTTTTTTTTTTTTTTTTTCAATTTCTCAAATTTTCATTTTTCTCTACTTGTTATGATCATCAATTCACCATTTTTTAGGGTTCTCAAAAAAATATTTCTTAATTTTTTGAGTTTGGAATTAGATGCTAGATATGACATAGTGACACAATTTTGTTTGTATATGAAAGTTTAGGGTATTATATAATTTATATTGCTTTAAGGTTCGTTTGGTTGGAGGATGGAAAAGTGGGTGATAGAAAATATTTAGGTTATGTTTGGTAATAGTTTTTGTTTTCTATTTTTAAAAACTTGTTTTTGGGAATATAAAGAAAAAACAAATTTCTTGTATTTTTGAAATAAAAAACATGTTTGGTTAGTTGAAATTTAAAAAATAGTTTTTTGAAGAAATAAATTAAAAAAAAACTAAAATATGTTGTTATTAGGATTTAAACTTTAATGTTAACTCATTAAATGAGAGAGATTCATTAAATCAAATGCATGTTTTATTTGATTTTTGAAAACTAAAAACTGAAATCGATCTTTTGCATATTTTCAGTTTCCTTCACAAATTGAATTTTGAGAACAATTTTTGTTTTCTGTTTATTTTGAGTTACCAAACAAGTTTTTTAGTTTCAAAATTTTTTTTTTTTTTGAAAATAGAAAATAAGAGGAAAAAACAATTACCAAGCATACCCTTAGTTTTTCCTAATGTGTGTTTAGTTGAGTGGATGAAAAAGTGAAAGGATGAAATTTTTTTTTTTTTATTGAAAAGAAAATTGAGAGAATAAAAAAATGGTATTTGTATAAATTTACTTTCATGCCCCTATTACATAAAATAAAAAATAGTTTAGAAGAAAAAAAATCTTATTATTTAGAAAAAAAAAAAAAAAGAATGTTTAATGTTGAAAAAAAAAAAAAAGAAAACTAATGTGGAGGGGGGAGGGGCAGACGGGTAATTTCTCATCTAAGCCTACTTTCCCCCATTTTCTCCACAATTTGTGAAGAAAACAAAATCTCTCAAAATATGGGCAAAAAGAGAAAACAAAATCACCCCACCAAAATCATCCTCTCCAATCAAACACTTCAACTATTCATTTTCTCTTCTCATTTTCCATTTCCAAAGTAACCTCAGTCAAACGGACGCTGAGTCACTGAAAATTACTGCATAATTTTGTATGAAAATCAATTATAGAGGATTTTCATTATTTTAAGTTGAAATGTATTAAAAAAATAATTATTGTATCTTTTTTTTTAAAAATAAATATTTTGTTAGCACTAAATAAATGTTAGTTTTATTTTTATGTATTACTTTAGTATTGAATCTTATCATTAATTCTCATTCTAAAATGTTGATGATTATTTTATTTCATACTTTGATTTCTCAAAGATTAAATCTTAGTTTCGTTCCTGTCACAAAATAAACAAAAAAATAAACTAGACTCGTTTAATTATGCTACTGCATCGGTTCAACTAAATTCTCGTCTATTTTACATTAATAATTTACTTTTTCTATTTTATAATTCTACTTTTACAAAACACTTACATCATAACATCTATTATAACACTCTAACATATTTAAATAATATTTTTTATTATTATTTTATTAATAAATATTTCTTCCATTAATATTTTTTTTCCACCCACAGTCCCAACCGTGTCCCTCTCTCTCTCATTTGTTCTCATACACTTCTCCGAACCTCTCTATCGCCCTCGCCAATCTCCTCATCCCCTCTCTCTCCACCACAACCTCTTCGCTATTTCTCTCCCCCACATCGTCCGCCTCGACTTTCGCGGCCACAACAAATGCGTTGACGGGAGAGGGCGTCATTGCTTTCTTGTAATACCATGGAACCCCACCGGGAGACCGAGACAACGACGGAGGAGGTTGAATCTGAATCGGAACCGGAGTCGAAGTCGGCTTTTCGGTGGGTTTTTCATATGGGTTTCTGTTGGATTTTCATATTGGTTTTCCGTTGGGTTGGATTTAGTTTTTATTGATTTTGGTTTGGGTCTAGGATGAGCTTTTATGTGGGTGTTTTTTATTATTATCAAAACGTGTAAAATGACCTCCTTTTTTGTATTTTGCAAGATTATGCAACCGGTTGCTCTTATTAGATTGTTTTAAACTTTTTAATGCATTCCCCTCCTATTTAAAAAAAATCTAGTTTTAAATCTAAAAAAAAAAGAAGAAGAAAACTATATATAAAAAAAAAGCATGGGTTTGATAATTTGTGTGCATCCACACTTCCAAATCCAAACTTTATTTTCTCTAGCTACTCAGGCCAAAGTAACATACACAACCCAAAACGACATCGTTTATGGTATTACTATTAATCCCGACCAAAAAACACAGTAAAAAAGGCATCTATTGCTGACGTGTCTCAATCTCAGCCGTAGTTTCACTCATTATCCAATGATGAGTAGGACTGAGATGTAGACAAAAGCTTAACTCTCACACCCACTTCACAATTTCCTCAAAACCCAGTGCTACTCTTTCAATTATCCATTTTTCTCTTTTTTATTTTTATCTATTTAAAAATACTATATATATGATTCTCAAAAAAAAAAAAAAAAACTATAGTATATATATTACCACCCCCAACACCCCCCCCCAAAAAAAAAAAAAAAAAAGAGTAAAAAATTAAAAACCATTCTTTGAGCCACAAAGCCCACAAGGGCAAGCAATTCTCACCAAGATTAACATAACACACACGTACAAATTACAAAAACAAAGCCTTTCTCTTTCTCTGGGAGAGGTGTACCCAAAACTCTGTAAGACTCTCTTCTGTCTCTGATTTTCTTAAATTCTCAATACTTATATCCAATCTGCTCCCACAAGTTCAAAGGAACACCCATAAGTTTCAGATCAGAGAACACACACAAAAAAAAAATATAAAGGAATGATTTTTCTTTTGGTTCCCAACAAGTATGTGAAAAAAAATCTATCTGTTTTTTTAAAAATTTTTTTTTCTTCATTTGGGTATTGTGGGATTGATCTTAATATGCGTGTTGTTGATATTTTACTTTGCTTTTGTATCTGATTGGTGTTTGTGGATATATTGGGAAGTAAAAAGTTTGATTTTTTAGGGTTTCTGTATCAGCTTCTGTGACTTGGTTTTTATGCGGTTTTTTCTATTTTCTTTGGTGGGTTTTGTTTTTCTTAATGTGAACATTCTGTTTGGTAGCTGAGAAAGTTGAGGGAAACAAAGAGAAAACTTGGGTGAATGATGGATTGGGATTTTTTTTTTCAGTTTAATTTTTTTTTTTGGGGAGTTTGCGGAAAGTGGGGACATTGGATTTGGTGAGTTTGTCTAGTTTAATTAGCTTAATTGGATTGGATTTCTTTCTGGGTTCACTGTAAATTGTGTGAATTTGATTGGGGTTTTTGGGTTTCTGAGGAACTAGGCTGTGTAGATGTTAAGGCTTTATGATTTGTTTGACTTTTTTGGTAATCAAAGGGTGTAAGAAATTGTAATCTTTGGTACAAATTATGGGTAGATGAGCTGTTTGTGGAGAGCTTGCTGCCCAGCTCGCTAGGAGTCAGTGAGAGAAGCTTAAATGTTGGATCCCAGTTTGGTTTTTTATTGGGTCTAGCTTGAGCAATGCTGGGCTTGGCTTGATTAAGTTTGTGATTGGTTACCAACCTGATAAGAATTGTCCCATGGAAAAGGAAGGCTGGTAGATTATGAGGAATTCTATTGGGTATGGGATTTGTGGCAGGTAGGAATCATTGGTGGAATATAGATGTGTACTTTGGATTGTTAGGCTAATGAAGAAGCTTAGTTAGGAGTTGTGAAAGACCTTGTGTTTGGTTGAGTTGAGCATGGGTAGGGCTATATGAGTTCAAGGAAGCAGTATTAGATGATTTAAAGACTTTAATGTGGTTTTATCTTTGTGCTTTTGGTTTTGGGTAGGTTCTATCTTGTGAGGTTCATGATTGAATTAGAAGCTTGTGTAATTTTTTTGGGGTAGGATAAGCAATGGGCTAGGATAAGTATATGTGACCCTCATTTGGATTTTTCATAAATGGGCTAAAAAAGCTAAATCATAATTGAATTAATTGTTATGGAATGAATGGAACCATGCATTGATCCTGCTTTGAGTCTTTTGACAAGAAGAATGCTATGGTGGGTGTGTGTATATTTGGTTGAATTTGTGTAGGGATTGGTCTCTAGTCGATTAAATTTATGGTATTAGGTTTTGCCACCTCTTAGAAGGTTTCTTAATTGATCTTTCCCTTTCTTAATCTCTCTATGTTATATTGAATACTCTAAGCTTAAAAAAATTCATTTTAGATTTGAATTCTGTAGAAAATGGTGTTCTATTGTTTAGGTTTAGTTGTAACTTATTTTATAAATAGCTTGAATATGCTTCCATCAATGGTATTGATATACAATAGAAGTAACTGCATCTTTATCCCTGCCTCTGAAATTAGTTCTGACTGACCTTTTATTGTAATCATAATGCTATGCTTTACTTTATTCTTACATTTATTGTTTTTCTGCATCTTTATTCGAGATTAATAATAAAGCCTTGGAGTTTTGGGTCCCAACTGTCATTTCTAATCTCTTTCTCTCTTTGGTTTGGTGGCCAGAAGCTGATGCAACAGTGCATAATTGAATAATGGCTGTTCAAACGTCTGGTAAATCAGTTTATGATGACTTTGATGATGATGAGCCTCTAATTTTCAAAAGGACCAACCCAACAGCTAAGCAAAATCGAGTAAATTCAGAAGTAAAGAAGCCATCATCTCAAAGGCATGATGGACAATCTGGGAGGCAGGTTCCTGATGGGCCTTCTTCCAATGGTCAAAACTCCAGTATGCAGAAGGGGAAGATGGTTACATCCACCAAGGTATCACAAGTAAAGTATCCTCCAGCAAGCCCAAAGGCATCTACTTCATCCATCAAGGCATCACCTGAAAAGTCATCAGTGGCAAATTCAAAAGCGTCAACTACAGTAGTTGGTCGTTCAAAAAATTCATCTGAACAGAACATGTCAACTTCTGTTAAGGAGGAAAAAAACTCTGTGAAATGTCCCCCTTTAGAAAAAAATAGTGATTCTGAGGACTCGGGAGATGATAAACCATTGAGTGCTAGACTCTTGGTGAAACCCACCGCTGTCCCCAAAAGGACGAGCAAACCTGTTTCTGACATCAAGGCATCTTCTGAAAACTCACTGGTAGCAAATTCAAAAGCGTCGACTACATTAGATGGTCGTTCAAAGCATTCATCCCAACAGAACATGTCAACTTCTGTTAAGGAGGAAAAGAATTCTGTTAAATGTCCCGTAGAAAATAGTGATTCTGAAGATGAGAAACCACTGAGTGCTAGACTTATGACAAAACCCACCATTGTCCCCAAACCTGTTCTTGACAAATCACAGGCATCAGAATCAAAATACACTCTGAAAAAATCTTCTGCAGAATCTGATGATGAAGCTCCTTTGTCTTCAAGGTTCTCACCAAAATCCAATATGGGTATATCCAGTAGTAAACAGCAGATAGTAAGTTCTAATGAAAAGAAACCTTTGGCTTTGAAAATTCAGCAAAATGGTTCTACCTCGAGGGATAAACAACAAAAGTCTTCCATGCAAACAAGCAAGAGACCTCTAGATAAGGTGAATTCCTCAGAACAACCTTTAGTTAAAAAGGCAAAGCTCTTAGATGCATCTACACCAATGAAGATAAAGCAAACATCAGTCAAAGCTGAAGCAAAGGCAGACGACGATGATGACGATGACTTTATTCCAATTTCCCAGAGAATGAAGAAGTCATCTGCATCAGACGCTAAGTCTTCTTCCATGAAGAAAAAGGCAGTAAAAGTTGTTTCTTCTTCATTTAAGAAAACAACTAAGAAGTCCAAGAAAGTAGTGAAAAATTCAAAATATATAAGATCGACAAAAATGACACCTAGCTCTGGTGATGGGCAAAAGAAATGGACTACCTTAGTTCACAATGGTGTCATTTTTCCACCTCCATATCAGTCTCATGGAGTGAAGATGCTTTATAATGGGAAGCCAGTTGATTTGACTCCTGAACAAGAGGAGGTGAGTATCCCTCCCCCTCCTCTCTCTCTCTCACACACACACACACACACACACACACCTGCTTTGCCTTCATCCCTAATCTTCAGTCCAGTAATCTTTCAATTATTTCTGCTCTTTCTCCTACTGACATTGCATTTACCATATACCTTATACCCACAGGGTTTCTAAATCTATTTGATGATTTCTTTTTGCAGGTTGCCACAATGTTTGCAGTGATGAAAGATACAGATTACATGCAGAAAGATAAGTTCAAAGAGAATTTCTGGAATGATTGGCGAAAATTACTTGGTAAAAACCATGTAATTCAGGGCTTAGAGAAATGTGATTTCACCCCAATTTATGACTGGTACCAAAAGGAAAAGGATAAGAAGAAACAAATGACTACAGAAGTAAGTTGGTGGCTCTCACCTGCTTTCTGGGTTTGTTAATCAATGAATTTTACTTAATGAGCTTGATTACAAATTCAAAGCATCGTTTCATATCTTTAGTTGCTTTTACTTCTGAATTCATTGTTCTAGATCTTATCTACTCATTTTATTATAAGCAATGCCAGTGACCAGAAACTATGGTTTCTTTGGCAATGAACTTGACATTTTCATATAAGCTTTTGTCACCAGAATATACTTAGGCATGCAATTCTCGTGGAGTTTAATAATAGTTTTTTTTTTTTTTTTTTTTTTTTTTTTTTGGGTTCAGCTTATGACATTTTTTCTATCTTGCCCACTAATTGATAGCATATACTTGAGGTTTATTATTGTTAAGTTATACATGCAACAGTGGTTTTTGAAGCCACAACCTCAGCCTCCATCTCTCTCTCGTGTGAAGAGGACCTAGAACTCTTTGGCTTAACGGCAATTGTTGAGCTTGTTAGGGCTTTCTACTGATTTACATGAAAGCTTCGCATTAAAGATGCTGTTGCATATAAAAAGCTATTACTGTATGTTTGATTCATTAGCTTTTGACTACAACTATGCTAAGAAATTATGATATATGATTTAAAAGACATTTTGATTATTTTTATTGCAAAATGGTTGTCTTTGACCTTTATATACGTCACTCTTCCAACACACGTGTTGTCTAAACAAAGATTACATTGGAACTTCAATTGCCAATTGTTATAAGAGCCAGAATGACATTGAAATGAATAGGCCTTCCATATCTAATGACGGCATTTACCTCTGGAGCTAGTGTTTTAAACAGTTGCTCCTTTCCTGGTATGGAAGACAACTACTCATGAAGCATGATGTGAATATGATCAATTGCTTCTCACATAATTGCTTTTGTCTGTGCTTCCACATTGCGGCTAATATGTCAATTTGCTTTACATACAGCAGCTCAGATCTAATCAAGATCTTTCTGTTGCCAATGAGCTCTAGCTTAAATGGCACCTGCTCCCCTTGTAAAAGCAAGGTGGAGGTGAGGTCTTAGGTTTCAAGATCCACTGGGTGTGTCAGTAACTTACGAATAAAAAAATTAACGTCGTTTTTTTTTTAAAAAAATTATTTAATATATATTTTTAATATGGCATTCTCAGTTTCAAAACAGTTGACGTAGAAGTTTCTGTTCATTCAGGAGAAGAAGACATTGAAGGAAGAGAAATTGAAGCAGGAGGAAAAGTATATGTGGGCCATTGTTGATGGTGTTAAAGAGAAGGTTTCTTTTAGCCTTGACTTTTTCTTCTATTTTCCTTTTTTTTTTTTTTTTGGTTGGGGGTTGTAATATTTTGAAGATTTGAGGATATTCTGCCCTCTTTTCAATCCTCTAAACCTATCTTACATGTGGTTATTTTATTGTTATATTATGTTCTCTAGGCCTTTGCTGATTGATTTTTGAATTTTATATGTTGTTTGGACTATTGATTTATGTATAAATTAACAGATTCTTCTAATTAATCTACAATACGCCCAATTAGCCACTAATTTGTTATCTTTAAAAATGATTTGGTTGGTGGGTTGGACACTGCAAATTATTCTTATCTTAGGGTGTTGATTGCAAAAACTTATAGTGCAGGGTGGGTAAATACAATTTACCCTTCCCCCTCCCCCTTCTATTTGGACATTTCTAGAAACATGCTTAGGGGTAAAAAAAATATGACAATTATATCTTTTCTATACCTCAGTGTCTACTATATAATCAGTATTTTCCATGGGTTTAAAGTCAGTCACGTATCTAGTGCAACTTTTATTTATTCAGATTAAAATAGAAAAATCATGCTATTGACCATATGGTTAAGGCCTTTACTTCAAATTACTTTGAGCAAGTGTGTTGCATTTTTGCAATAGCCCTTTCATGATCACTTCAACTTTTAGAAGAAATAATTCTTGCATTCTCAACTCATAGAACCAGCCCCTCCCCTCAACATCTACATATATTGTTCCATCTTGTTTTAACTAATATCTTCTAGATGAAGCAATTTCACATTTGACTTTGCAGAGTTTCCGATAGTGTCAAGTTGACTTTCTGGTTCTATTGGTCACCTGGGTGCATTGACTACTGTATGGTGGTTTAGAAAGATTTGAGAATTTACATTGGTAATGCATATATGGCTATGTTTCTCATTTTGTTCCGTTGTGAAGAAGTTTTTGTATGGTTGCCTTTTTTCTATTCATAACCCCCAAGAGTATTCCAAATCACATCACTGACTCTCTTTTGTGAGGTGGATGTAAAGGATGAACAGTCCTCCGACTGGCTTTGAGTTTGTTGTGAATAGTTGTCTGTGAACTATTCCCATGCCATATAATTTGTCCTATCAAATTAATGTTGCTTATATCCCACATTCCTCTATTATTATTTATGCTGTCTATTTTGATTACGTTGATGTATTCACTAATTATGATATATTCTAGATGATAAATACACGTGTTTCCTTTTGTGGACCTCAATGCATATTGTTGTATCTTTAATTGTGCATCTAATTTTTTATAATCTCAATCTCAGGTTGGAAACTTTAGAGTTGAACCACCCGGATTATTCCGAGGCCGTGGAGAGCATCCAAAGGTTCTATTAACATTTTTATACCTAAGATAATTTAAGAGTTGTATGTGATTGAATTCAGAGTATTAGGATTTGCTGTTGCCATAAGTGGATGTGTTTTATTTATTTCTAAAGTTTATTATCTGAATTTGTTATTGATGGTTTGCTTCTACGCTGTCAGATGGGAAAATTGAAAAAACGCATTCGTCCTAGCGACATTACTATCAATGTTGGAAAGGATGCTTCAATTCCAGAATGCCCTATCCCTGGTGAAAGGTTTTGTTCTTCACAATCTCCTTGACAAGAAATCAAGTCATTAAGACCCTTTTAAGGACTGTACTATACACACACACACACACACACACATACATATATATATATATATATGCAAGTGATTTTGAATAAAGTATTATATTTAAGCCAAGTATTTTTCTGTGACTGTTTTTAAGTTTTGGAATTTGTAATCTTTGGCAGCTGGAAGGAAGTAAGACATGACAATACTGTCACATGGTTAGCTTTTTGGAATGATCCAATCAATCCAAAGGAATTCAAGTATGTGTTCCTTGCAGCTAGTAGTACCTTGAAGGGGCAAAGTGACAAGGAAAAATATGAAAAAGCAAGGATGCTGAAGGTTCTTTTCGTGCAATAAATTACTGATCATAATGTTTAAGGATTTTTACATAAAATTTTGGTTATTAGCTTTGAAAATTGTCAAATGTTCTTTAGTACTAGCTTTTATACCTTCCCTGGGATGATATTGAAGGACCTTAGTAATATTTTGCTAAAACCTGAAATTTTGAGTGCAGGACTACATAGAAAACATCAGGACTGCATACACGAAGAATTTTACATGCAAAGATGTCTCAAAACGGCAAATTGCAGTTGCTACCTATCTTATTGATAAACTAGCGCTGAGGGCTGGCAATGAGAAGGTATATTTTGTATAAAATATTACTTGAATCAACCCCCCTTCCCCTGCATGTGCTTGCACTCATTTATTTAGGTTTTTGTATGTTTGTAAATAAGCACCATGTAATCCTAAAAAAAGAGAAAAAAAAAGCAGCACTATGTAGAGCAGAGTTACCCAAAAAAGGGGGGAAATAAGGCTTTCATGGTCAGTTGAATTCTTTATCACATGCTAGGTCATTTATCTGGCACTAGGAAAAGCAATAGAAGATGTTTAGCTTAAAAGATGACTGGTTTTTGACTGCTTAAATTAGGATTCTCCTTAATTTGGAACCATTTGATATTCTTTTTCTTCAAGCTTTTCTTCTTTTGCTTTTGTATGTTTGTTTCTAAATAGGTATAGTGTAATTGTGTTGCTTGCATTTTACTTTTTACTTTTTAATCTGCTTTAAGAATTAAGCAGCTTAAATTCCTATTAGCAATCAGCCATTCAAGTGCTCATGGTTGCATTCATTATCCAGCAAAATTTATTGGGTTTTTTTTTTTTTTTTTGTATCATTGGCTGCTTTACTGCAGGATGATGATGAGGCTGATACTGTTGGTTGCTGCACATTGAAAGTAGAGAACGTAAAAGCAGTAGACCCAAACACATTGGAGGTATAATGGAATAAGTTTTAGAAAAAAACCATCCCATATAGTTCCTTGTGTACAGTTTATTGCCAGTGGTAACCAGTGAACTGTTTTTGATAAATTCAGTTTAACTTCCTTGGTAAAGATTCAATTAGATACGAAAATAAAGTTGAAGTTGAGCTTCCTGTTTACAAGGCTATTAAACAGTTCCAAACTGGTGAGTAATTTGGGTCACTGTTTAGGTTTTAGATATGAATATAGATATATAGTTTGTGATAACAGCCAATGAGTATTTATTTTCTGTTTGCTGCAGGAAAACGTGGCTCTGATGACCTCTTTGACATGTTGGACACCAATAAATTGAATGCTCATCTAAAAGAACTCATGCCTGGTCTTACAGCAAAAGTCTTTCGAACATATAATGCATCCATCACATTGGATGAGATGGTAAGAAAACATTTGGATCTCACAACTTGTCTAGTTTGTATTTTTGCCATTAATATGAATGGCGAGCAGAGGCATGAGGATCTAATCTTTGTTGTTTAGTATTAACAGTGTTGCTGAGATAGTTCCATTGCTACTTGTGAAACTTTAATGCATACTTAGTCCTATGTTTTATTTCGTTAAAATGCTCTCTTTTTTTAAAGGAAGTTTTTGGTTTAATTCTTTATATAGTTTATTCCTATCTTCAAGTTGGTGTCTTTTTTATAACAGTTTAAAAAGGGAATAAAATGTTTTTTTTTTCTTCTTCAAGGGAAATTTTTGGGTTAATTTCTTGTTAGGGTTTATGCATCTCCATCTGGATTGGTTCCTTGTGTTTTTGGCAGTTAAATAGGGGAACTAAAGATGGAAATGTTGCGGAGAAAATTGTTGTTTATCAGCATGCAAACAAGGAGGTAAAAAAGTCCTCCCTGTCAAAGTGAAGTGATCTATGATTTTGTTCCTTTCAAGTTACTTGCAGAATCCAAAATTCTGGCTTTTCTGGTTGCAGGTTGCAATAATTTGTAACCATCAAAGGAGTGTTTCAAAGTCTCACAGTCAACAGATGTCAAGGTTAAATGAGAAGATTAGTGAGCTTCAGGTAATGACCATATGTCTAGTGAAAGGCATACATGGTTTGTTTTGCTTTGTGAATAAATGTCAATATCAACCATCATATTGAGGGTCCAGTGCACTAGATATCAATAGATTTATCAATATTCATGTTAATATCCAAACTCATCTGAAAAGATTATGGAAATTTAAAGTAGAAGTCAATTGAAGTTTCTATGATTTTATGCCAATGAACTCTTGCTCAAATCACATATCCTTCTCTTGTGAGAGCAAGGTGGAGGGTCATGGCTTCAAGACCCATTGAGTGTGCAACTTTTTAATGTAAAGAAGAAAAATTCTAGGATTTTATGATAAACGTTTGGTAAAGTACATTGAAAAAGCTAAAGGGCCAATGATCTTTGGATCATGACATCTTACCCCATAAACAAAGGATGGAGGTGATCTCCTTGCCCTATGAACAAAATATGGAGGGTGGGGTCATGGGTGGAGTCCTAAAAGAGCTTCAGAGGCTGAAATTTGCTAGATGAGGTATTATCATCTGTAATATTCTATTGGCATAGATTATAAAATAAATTTATTAAATTTACCTTAAAATTTTCTCACCAATAGTCATTTTCCATGATTAATTATTTATAAGGATGACTAGAGAAAAATAAATTGACTTAGTAAAGTTGAGACCTAACTTAACAAGAAAAGAAAGAGTAGAAAATATATATACTATATAGCACATGCTTTTCCCTTTTTTATTTTTAAAATTGGATTTATATCAAAGTAATAGGATAATTTGAGATTAGAGACAGGGTTTTTAGCACCCTTGTAGAAAAAGAAAGTTTTGAATTGAGAGAAGAAAATGAAAAGCAGGAGAGAGAGAAAAGAATAAAAGAAAATGTGGACCAACCTAGACCCTAAAAAGAAAAATAAAACTAAAAGAAGAAATAAAGGCAAGAAGCATTAAACAAGGCAGGCTTTGACTTGACTGTTGAAGAAAGAACTGAAAAAATAATTTTACAATTACGAGTGTCAGATGGCATACATGTCAATGTTGGGAGGTTTTATGAGTTACTGCCTTGAGATTGTGATTATCTTGTGATATTTCCCCTTTTTTTTTTTTTTATTTTTTATTTTTAGGTGAAATTACAATAAATCCACCTGTGGTTTGGCCCGTTTTCGCTTTGCCTACCTGTGGTTTAAAACTTAATACTTTGCTCACCTGAACTTCAATCTGTTTGTTCTCCATTACCCACCTCACCCTCGGATGTTAGAAAAACACCTTTTTAATACAATTCATAACATAACATGGATCAAAAACACAAACCCTTGAAACTGTTCCTCACAAGCCCTAGAAATTTTGAGACAACCCCAATATCACAATTGGTTTAAAGTAATTATAATCATTTTTCATATGCAAACATTCTAATGTTCCACCAATCAAACTACCATAAAGGCTATTATTTTTTGAATAATTAAACTTAAGAACAACATCTGGATATTTTGAACTAAACAAACCAACATAACTCTTCCCTGATCTGACCATACAGAGCTTCCCAGAAGATTCTGATCAATACCCATTAACCGAAAACACTGAATTGTCTTTCCAATAACTAATACTTCCCAAACGTCACTGACTGAAAACAGAGTACTTCCATGGGTCTCGAATGTAGAGGGTGGCTTTGACCTTGTGAATGCCATGGGAGGTGGTGTATTTGATATATGAGGGGTTGAAGGATAATGAGTACATTCTGGGCTTCGTTTCTTTTGTTGCATCTTGGTGGCCCTGATACCATCACTTCTTTTGCTCTTGAGGATAATGAGTTCTGGCTTAGGCACTTGGCTAGACTCATATTACAGGTTTAGGCAACTGCTTATATCTTTTATCAATTGCTTCCTAACAAGCTCTGTGTTCCCATTATCATGGTGTTTCTTGTGGGATCTATCAAGTATGTAGAGCAAACACGTGCTCTCTTTCTTGCAAGCATGAACCAGTTTGGATGTTCAGTGTTGCCAAAGCCAGACCCCGGGCCTGATTTTGAAGAAGTCATGAAGATGAGCTCTTCAATGACACTGGAACAGGTTGAAACACAAAGTATATGGACTAGTAGTTTGCATAGAGACACAAAACCCCATAACCCAAGTTCTTTCAAAAAATTCAAACCCTAACTTTTTGATTCGTGTTATGTTATGTTTTGGTGGTAAAAGTTGTTTTCTAACAGAAAAGCCAAACGTGGGTAATAGAGACCAAACGGAGCTAAACATAAGTGGACAAAGTGTTAAGTTTTAAACCACGGGTAGGTGAAGGGAAAATGGGCCAAACCACATGTGGGTTTATTATAATTTCCCCTTGTTTTTATAAATCTCTCTAGCCACATGTTGATACTAAGAAATCCCCCCTAGTATTTCTATTGATAATGCAAGAAGTGTGTTTGTGTGTGTGCGCCCGTGCATTTGCATGTAACTAGTGCTTTGTTTGTTTTGTGACTTATGTCCACACTTATGCTGAGTCTTTTTAATTTTTATTTCATTTTTTTGTTAGGGCTTGCTGAAAGAGTTGAAGACAGATTTGGACAGGGCAAAGAAAGGAAAGCCCCCATTAAAGGATGCTGATGGAAAACAAAAGAGGAATTTGGCTCCGGAAGCGTAATACCACATGTTTGCCTTTTTAAGCCAACTATTCATCCTGTTTTGATATATGTGGTTTCACAATAGTTTATGATTTTATGTTACACAGGATAGAGAAAAAGATTGCTCAAACCAATGTAAAGATTGAGAAAATGGAACTGGATATGAAGACAAAAGAAGATCTGAAAACTGTGGCATTAGGCACATCCAAAATCAATTACCTTGACCCTAGGATCACAGTTGCATGGTGCAAGCGGCATGAAGTTCCCATTGAGAAGGTGAATAGTTTCTGCATTTAGTTTTTGGGTGAATGATCTTACCAATAAGCATATTTCACTTTCACTGGAAGCAATTCTTAAACCAGTTAGTGCAATCAAGGTAGAACTGGTGTCTCGGCCTGGTGGTAAATACATAGTAACACCATGGCTTGGATACACTAGGTTCAGTTCTGGCTATATATATGAACGTATATACATACCAATGTTAACATTTGAAAATCCCACTGGTGGACTGCATATTCTCTTTGTTCTTAATTCACATGCCAAATTTTATGCTAGTCATATATTATTTACTATTTAATTCATAATCTAATTTTTATGTTTAATTTGAGTATGAAGAAAAATGAAATTCATACATCTTGTAGATGGAGTAGTTATTGATCTTTGATCATCTTGATGATTTGGAACCATGTAGGGTATAAGAAAACAATGTTGTAACATTGATAAATTAAACCTACCTGCATGGAGCCACCCACCCCACACATGCACGCACGCACACACGCACACGCTGTACACACACACACACAAACATGGGTTTGAAGTAATTGCATTCATTCTGTGCATTGGTATAATTGTTTCTTATTGGTTAATTGCTTCTTACATTTCCCAAACTTCACAGATATTCAACAAGTCTCTTCTGGCGAAGTTTGCTTGGGCAATGGATGTGGATCCTGATTTCAGATTCTGATATTTTGAACTGATCCTCATTTGGCCTCAACACCCCCTATCCCCCCACCTAAAAAAACAGAAAAAAAAAAAAAAAAAAAAAAAACAAAGGACCATTTTGTTTTATCCTTTTCCATTAAAGATATTAACATTTTTTTAGTCTCAAGCGGAAAATTTGATGTTGTATGTACTTCTAATCTAATTATGGGCCGAGTTACCCCATTCCTCACTTTTTTTTTCCCCGGCTAAGAAGTTGAGGCAACATTGTTTGCTTGAACTCTCAAACATCTTATTTCAATAGTTCAAATGTTCAGAGTACATGAAAATTCTAGAAAAGAAGTAAATTTCATTGGTTATATCATTTTATTTTTTTTCCAGTTTGTTTTGCTTGTTTAGTTCTTTGGCTTGGAAATTGTAATGCAAAATTTTTTTCCTGCTTAGTGTCTTTTTAAAATTTGGAGCATTGAAGTGGAGTCACTGAATCTGCCTGAGAACATTCTATAAGCACATCATGGAGAACCTTACTGGCTATTTCTTAGGTTTATTTGCGTTGTATACGAAGTTATAATTTTTTCGTATTACATTGGTGTCAGCATAACATCAATATTTTAGTAGTCTTTTTTGGTTTCTTCAACATTAGAAGTAGCCCTCATTCTTGGGGTTTCTCTTTAAATTGTATAAATAACAGTGTTAAAGAGTGTAGTCTTCGACTGTTTGATGTATTCTTTCTCAGGTAAGAGATTTTTATATACAAGGTAGTTTATGCTCGAGCCAACCTGTTTTCCTTTTCCCACATTACCTGCTTAATCTATGTTCTTCTAGCACGGAATCCTTTAGGATTATGATAAATGCAGTCCCTTGAAATCAACAATTTCTCTTCATGTATAATATACTATTCAAAATAAAAAATAAAACCTTTTGCTAAAACATCCGTTGATGGGGAAAAATGTCAAGGAACAAGCATTCTTTGTTGGATTGTTAGATTTTATTTTCTTAAAATTCAATTGTGCATATGTTATACTCATTCCGCCATCTAATTAAATTAAAGACACTTTTGTCTCATGTTAACTCTTCAGAGTTGATCCGTAAGACAATGCAGTAACAAATGTTTTAGATAAGAGAGTAGAGTTTTCTTGTTTGCTTTTATTTTGGATAGAGTGTTTCTCCAGACGTTAATTTTATTAATGCTAATTTAGTAGTTTTTTGAATAAAAGATTTCACTAATTTTTCTCAAAAAAAAAAAAAATTATGCATGCATGAATGTGACTGAATGTAATTATGTCCTTCAAGGAATTTAAAGAAAATTATTGTTTTCCTCTCTTATTTCCTCTCATAAAGAGTGCATATTTCCCTCTTCAATTTGTTTACACCTCACATAATAATAATAATAATAATAATAATAACCTTATATTTTCTGTGTTGGTTTTTAAGATTCAAATTCCCAAAATGGATGTCTAAGAAAATTTGTTCTATGTCAATAACAATAAAGAATAAAAAAAACTTAATATTTTCCGTGTTGGTTTTTAAAAAAATTAAAATGGATGTCTAAGAAAAGAAACATGCTATGTCAACAACATTCAAGAATGAAAGAAAACTTAATAAAATTTATCAAAAAAATTAAAAAGAGGAGATTTGACTTGACCCGAATGTGTGGGTTTTGGGTGAATGGTTTTGAGTCAACAAAGAATAGATTGGTTTCAAACATCAATTTGACCAACTTGGACATGTTAATTTTTTTCATTATAGATTGTTTCCAGATTTTTAAGATAATCTATATTAGTCACTATTGGTTAAAATATAATGTTGGTCTATAAACTTTAATTCATGAGCAATTTTAACTTTAGAAGTTTAAAGTGATAAAAAATGTTGATGATTATTACATGAACTGAACTAAATAACATTTTTAAGATTAATCTTCTGGGTTTAAGTTGGCTATCGTGCCTGTGTGAGCGTGTAACTTCAATACTTTTTTTTTTTTTTTTTTTTTTGATAATGAATGGAGTAAAGTTGTATCATTTCCTCTTTTTTTTTGGCAGATATATCATATATGATAACCCACATGTATATTACAGAGTAAACAAGAAGAGAGAGAAATTGCAAGTGGTCTCTTGGACACAATTCCCAGCCCTTTTCTTCATAGTTAATTTCCAGTTTTAAGTTGGGCACAACATCTATCTTTTAACTTCAAAAAAAAAAAAAAAAAAAGTTGGGCACAACATCATTGTCATGAAGCCATCTTCATTCCCATAAAAAAAAAAAAGGATATGTAAGCTTTGAACATCTTCATTCAAATTAATATCATAAATGTGATGACATGTATTTGTTCTTTGTAATTTCTAATGTAATTGCTTGAAGGATTCTTTGGGCATAGTTGGATAAATACCATACACCCCTAATTTCACATGTACAATACAATTTGAAATTAATTAATTGGAAATAGCCCAACACCCAAATGTTGCACATTAATTCTGCATTTAACAAACAGTATAAATGTATCAGTAAATCATAATGAGCTATAAGAAAAATTCATAGAGGTTTGGTTTGGATTATAAAGATTTCTTGAATAGCAACATTTTATTTTATTTTTTGAAATTTCAGAATAGCAACATTGATTAAAAAGGCATTCCATCAATCAAATTGCCCTGTTCTAATATCCTAAATTGAGGAAAAAAAAAAAAAAAAAAAACAGCTTTACCATGAAAACAAGAAGCTCACATGTTGAAGAGATGCCATATTGCCATCTATGGAATTTAAAGTAATGTCATTTTTTTTTTTTTTTTTTTTTTTTTTTTTTTTTTTTATGAACCTGAAAGGCTACAACCCCATAGAAGTTAGAACAGACACGTAGCTTATCAGGTGTTAATTTCATATTCAAAATACCTTTACTATTTTGTTTTGGGGTCTTCAAAATGACTGGCTCTGCATAACTTCATGCACCACGCTTAGTACCCAATTCAAAGTATGCAACTACAGTCTATAATCAAACGATGAAAGAGATACAAAGTCACATTATAGGGATTATATTTATACCTTGTTAATTTTCAAGGCCATTCAAAAAATAAAAATAACTCAAAACCACCAAGACAGGAAACAAGGCCAAGTTCTGCTTCACCTGTATTGTGGGACACATCTTATCTGTTACCTAACCTTCCAGCCTAGGAGCGGTCGGTAGGGCATCTCACATTGGAGTTCTAAGTTTTAAGTTCTGGATTATAAAGATTTCAAGTCCACTAATTTCAGTACATTTAATTAGTGATTTTTCTACCTTCTTGTTGTTGTTGTTGTTGTTGTTGTTGTTGTTGTTGTTGAGAAAAGTGACTTTTACACTGTGTTTGGATGGGTAGATTTTAGGAGGGATGGAAAATGTAAGGAGGAAAATGGAGTGGAAAACTGAGTTTTCCTTTGTTTGGGAATGAGAAGAAAATAGGGGGAGTGGAAAACTAGGGAGAAAATTTTCTCCCTGGGCCCACAAATTTTTTCCTCCCAAATTGGGAGGAAAAGCAAGGGAAAAAACTGCCTTAGTGCGTTTTACAAGAATTTCTTTTTTTTTTTTTTTTTTTTTTTTTTTTTACGTGACCTGAAACATTCTCCTTTTTTTTTTTTTTTTTTTTTTTTTTTTTTTTTTGACCTGAACGTTTTTTTTTTTTTTTTCAAATGTGACCTGATCTAATTTTTACATTATAATAATAAAAATAATAATATAAATTTATATTATGATGTGATAAATTTAATATTATGTAATAAGTATAAATAAATTTATTTCTTACATATTATGCAATAAGGGTATAATAGTCAATTTATATAAATTACATTTTTCATCCTTCCCTTTTTCTCTCCAACCAAACAAAAGAGTTTTCCACCCTCCCACTTTTCCACCCCTCCAACCAAACACACAAGAGGGAAAACTAAATATTTTCCATCCTCCCACTTTTCTATCCTCCCACAATTTTCCATCCTCCCACTTTTCCACTCCTCCATCCAAACAGACCCTTAGTATGTTTGTTTGTTTCAATGATCAAAGCAAGGACATTGCTTGTTTTGCAAGACTTAATATGTGTGACTTATTCAGATTGGAGATTCACTAGAATTCTTAAGTACCTCTTTTGTTTTTAAAATCCTAAATTCATATCAAAATAGAGCTATTTTCCTTTTTATAATTAGAAAATAAAAAAATGGAAAATACATACTCCTGCTAAGTACTAACTTGTATGTGTTTGTTTCTCAAAAAAAAAAAAAAAGAAAAAAAGAAAACTACTAAGTACTCTCTCATTTAGGAGTGTTCGCGGTGTAGTTTTAGGTCATTTTTAGTACCACACTTGTAGTTTAGCTAAAATCATAAATGCATCATATCTTATTTTTGCGGTCACATTTGTAGTGTTTGTGCGGTTTAGACTTTAATCAAAACCATAACTAAACTGCATCTCAATTTTGCGGTCACATGTGCGGTGTGATGTATAAGATTCGGTTTGAACAGTTTAAAGTTGATATATTTTTCAAATTTTGGTTTTTTTCTACCTAGCCCAAAACTAATTTTTTCCTTTGTTTTGGACTAAGTTTTAAACTATTAAGCTAGTTTTTCTTTATTTTGGGTTGACTTTCCTAGTTAACACTTGCTACGATTATCAAACCTCTTTTTTTTTTTTTTTTTTTTTTTTTTTTTTGGTTGAAAAAACTAGGATTATTAAACTATTAATAATATATTTAGTATTAAAAATAAATATATTAATATATAGAGAGGGTGGGTGGTTATACCATTTTGTGTGCGATTTTAGTACAATTTTTGTATTTTGTGTAGTTTAGTGAACATCTTATTCATTGCTCCCATATTACATTCATTGCTCCTTTATATATTTCAATCCAAAAAAGAAAATAAAAGCTTGGGTACTAGGAAATTTTGAAATTTGTATCAAGAATCCAACAACTTAAAAGAAGCTCAAAGCTTCGAAAACAAAAAAAAAAAAAAAAAAGAAATACTAGAAAAATGTCATTCAATTTAAAAGCACAAAATAGATAATCCCAAACTAGGCACCACCAAAGTCATACATATAAATTAGGTTCTAGTTATCAATTTTGCAATGTACATTGCAAAATTGATATTGTTACACTTTTGTCTTGGGCTTGAGTCCCGGTATCAATGATTGTGAATATTTCTTTTTAAAAAAAGGATAGAAAATATTTAGAAGTTTCATAATTTAAAGAGTCAAGACATCATATCCCACTGTGACTTATTTTTTCATATGTTCAAGCATAATGTACATTAAAAGACCTTAGTATAAAGATATATAGCTTATGCACCTGGTTAAGAGGTTGTAAAGCTACACAAGGTGAAACCTTATTGGCATACAATTTTTTTTTTTAAGAGATAATTTCAATTTATGAAATCTGCTACTTGATTACTTTTTATCAACAAACTAAGATATTATTTGGTTTTTTGGTGCAGACAAGAATTGAACCTCAAATATCTTAATGACATACAATCTTAAATAGGTAGCTACATATTCATATTATTAAGACAGACCCATAAAGATATCATCCTAGGACATAGAATAATCTAATCATGTTTGGTTTTAGTTTCAAGTTTCAACTACTTTCATGTATCTCGACATCTCATCATCGTGCTATTCCTGTGCATCTGGTTTCGTAGGAAGGAACGTTCCTCGTTTCGAAGCTCTGCATTAGTGTTGGTCACCAGCGTTGCATCACTCTTATCTACAAAAATGAAAGATAAAGTTAATTACATTGACAAATTATAAGTTATAACGTCACAGTGTACTGTAAAGAAAAAAAAAAAAAAAAACTGTCGATTTAAGAAACATATATAGAGAGGTAAAGTACACTCTGGCGGCTTTACTTGTACGTAAAGGACCACCCTCACTTGTCCAAAAGAAATTTTATACATGTAAAAAAAAAAAATTTATATACATAATTATTTTAAACTAATATGTCTACGACCAACCTGACTTGTTTTGAAAAAAATGTATATACATATATATATATATATATATACTTTAAAAAAAATTATATACTAAATTAATCTATTTTTACTACTCTAATAAAAATGTGAAACATTTTTACTTAAGAATCATAAGAATTTGAGTTCAATAAATATAAGAGTAATGCTACCTCCGTAACATTTTAACAAACTAACAATAACAAGCTAACAACTACTTGTTGCATAAAATTTGTTATGAAATTATTGTGATCACTTTATTATTCTCATATAGCATTTTCAATTTGCACTTTATCTTTTATTAGTCTATTTTTTTTTCTTATTTTCTTTATTAATACAAAGAAATTGTAATATTTCATGTATTTGCATGTATTTTTTATGATATTGATATATTCAAATTTTCTATTTATTTTAAATTTTGTATAATTTAAGTTTTTTAGTTACCACCTTAAAAAAAAAAAAATCCTAGAACCTAGTGGCGAATCCAAAAATTTATCTTTGAGAGGGCCATCTATAAAAATGTGTGTGTATAAAATCTAAAATAGTAATGTACAATACTTCATAACTCAACATGTACAATAAACAACTAAATACATGTTACTTTTTTTTGAAGTGCTAAATACATGTTAATAGAGTAGTATATGCGATATATTTTAATCAAACTAATTAAGTACATTTATAAATTATAATGCCATCTGGTATATAATATATTGGTTATTATAATAACAAATAATATATTATAAGGAAAAAAAAAAGCAAATGGAAAGTAAAGTAATAAAAAGAAAGCAAATGAAAAGAAAAGTAACACAAGAATACTGTACATGGGTGAATAGCCTATAGAAGCTTCAAGCTTGTTTTTCACTCTTTCTTGTCTAGTTTAATCACACAAAATTTTTACTTTTATATTGTAAACACAAAACTGTAGCGGGAAAATGAAAGAACTGAAAAGAAAAAAAAAAATTGGATTGTATGATCTATTTTATAATATTTTTAAAAAAGGTTGATATGACTAACCTCTTATTGATTTTCATCTAGGTCACCATTAATATCACTTTTTTATTTACCAATAACTACTTACCACATCAATCGTTTGTAATATTTTTTTGTAAAATAAATTGTATCTCTAACATTATTCTTCTATTTAAATGAAAGTTAGGTTTATTTTTAGACTTTTTTTTTTAAAATACAAGATAGAAATTCTATTCTAACCTAATTTAAGTGTATATATATGTGTGAAACTCCTTATTGGAGACTTAAATCTTGGCTCTTACCCCACATCCCATGAACATTTATATTTGTGAAGTGACCATCACACTAAAGGTATGTTGTGCTTAGACTTTCTTAAATATATAGGTATATTATCGGGTATAAGAGCCAAAATGATAAAGTTCTTTTAAAAAAATTTAAACTATTTAGGATAATTCCAAAAATAAAAAAATTCATTAACTTTTTCAAAAAAATTCAGGGGGCCTCGGTCCTTGTGAAGGTCCGCTAGTAGAGCCACCACTAAAAGCACAAAATATGAAACATATAAAAATAATGCTCCAATAAAATATTGGAGTCAATCCTCACCTATCTAAAAAAATTAATTGATGTTTTGTTCTAACAATGAAAGATAATTATTAGAAGTAGATATCATTTAGTTGAAACTAAAAAAAAAAAAAAAAAAAAAGCGTGCATGGCATGGATCAGGAAAATTAAGTACTCTCTGTTTGTTTTGCTCCCCATGTAAGACGAAATTAATGTATATTATCACTATATTTCTGTAAATGGTTATTTATAAAGAACCTCACACTTGAAATAATGCAAGTTTGGTTTATTTTCCAAAATAAGTTGGCCACATAATTTGACATTGTATGGTTTTACCTATACCAAAAACACCAATTGTGGAACAATCAAGGCATCTGAGCTAAAAAAAAAAAAAAAAAAAGAAATTAGCAAAGGAACATTTTTAACTCAACGAAGTAAGAAACATACAGGTTTGAGAAAGAACTTGCTCACGAGCTGATCTCTCGGATGAAATGAGAGCAACAACAGCAAAGACAAGACCAAGAAGAAGAAAAACATTTAAACTTAAGTAAGCCATTTTCCTTAACACAAGAGGATTGGAGAGAATTCACTGAGCAAACACGCACTGAGGAATTTCTCTGTACCTTTGGTGGTTGAGTAAAGACTAACGAGCAGTGTGGCTCTCCTATTTATAGAATTTTGGGGAGAGAGAGAGATGGGGCCACAAAAAAATTGTTTGGTTTTGAAGATATTTGTGAAGTGCCGACAATCATAGCGTGAAGTACTTAAGCAATGGAGTTCAATAGTCTAGATATTTAGTTAGGTTGGGAGATGAGGATGGGACACCACATTCATGCGCGTACTTTATTTTAGCCAAAGGACATGACCATTATCGAAAAAATTAAATGTGGTTCTGTTACTAAGTCAATTATATATACGATGAATATATCATGGGATGTGACAAATAGATAGGTTTAAATTATTAAGATTAATGTCTATCTCATCGATTTGTGTTCGCTCATTATGGAAAATATTTTCATAAGAATATTCTTTCCATTTTATGTTTCAAATTAAATATTTAAAATTTAAAATTTTGTATAATGATATAACATTTTAAATATTAAATGACATTGTAACATGTACATGGTTGTTTTTTACTATTACTATTATTATTATTATTATTATTTGAGTATAGCATATACATAGTTAGATATAAGAAATAAAACCTTAACTCTAAAATGTGTTCTTTCCATTTTCACTTGAAATGGATTTTTTTAAATGAATTTTCTCAAAATTTATGTGCTAATTAAGTTAATGGCTTTAGGTAGCATAAAGTTGTGTTTAATCAATTAAACAGATGTGTTATGCTTGATTAAACTCTTAAAGATGATAAACCTTTGTTTTGATAATTTAGGTAACGCATTTGATGGATTTATGTTTAGTTTAAAAACTATTAAATATGACCAAGGGCTTTGTACTTGAATTGGTTGGCACCTTCTTATATGTCATGACATTCGGGTTCAAATTCTCTCTCTCCTAATTATCAATTTATCCACACAAGAAAAGAAAAGAAAAAGAAAAAGAAAAAAACCTCCTACAAGACTCTTAACATCTTAGTCAAGGAGTTACAACTTAGGCAAAAACCAATTTTTAAAGGTCATATATATACTTAGAAACCAAGCCAAATGAATCAATTTATAGTTGGGATTTTAATTTCTAACCTTGTTATATTATTAAATCCCTGAACGAAATATATGACTAAAATCACATGATACATAGTGTTTTTTTTTTTTTTTTTTTTTTTTTTTTCAAAATGATAAATAGCGTTTTAAAACTAAAATAAAATATAATTTCCAAAACTTTAGACATATATTTTGTCCTAGATTAGGCTTGTGAGCACCCTAAGGCATGACTCGTCAATGCCTTAATGGCTACCAACTGAATGACTCTCCTAGGTGTTGCTCAATGTGTATCCATCGTAGACATAGGCTCTTGTTAATACACCACTAACTTAAAGGTTATGGTGGAGAAAGAAGTCATCACTTGATTGAAAGCGTAGAATCCAACTTAAACCTTTATGCTTAGGTCTAACTAAAGTAGACCTGACTTTGAAATTAGGATAATATGATTGGGCCGGGCCAATTTCCATACTAAGAGGGGTTGATTGAAATAGTAGAAATGAAGGCCAGAGCCTTGGCTAATTATGTATAGAATGTGACTGAATGTAGTTATATTATTTTTTCCTTAAAACTTGTAATGAAGAGGCTAGTGATATTTATAGAAAATTATTGTATTCCCTCTCTAATTTCCTTTTCTCATAAGAGTGTATATGTTTCATCCTTTATTTCGTTCACACCTCACATAGCAATAGCAATAATAAATAATAATAATAATAAGAATAATAATAGTAGTAGTAGCAGCAGTAACAGTGTTATTTGTTGTAGTTATTGAAGGGTCTAGGCAGTCAACAGAGAATAAAAGGTCTATTAAGTATCAAGTTTTCAAATTGGACATGATTTTTTTTTTCTCATTATAGATTGTTTTCAGATTTTTAAACTAATCTATATTAATCACTATTGATTAAAATATAATGTTGGTCTTTAAACTTTAATTCATGAGCAATTTTAACTTTTGAAGTTTAAAGTAATCACAAAATTAATGTTGATGATTATTACATGAACTTGACTAAACAACATTTATTAGATTTATTTTCTGGGTTTTAGTTGGCTATCAAAACATGTGGGAGAGTGTGACTTTGATACTTTATAATGAATGGAGTAAAGTAGTTTTGTGGTCCCCAAACCTTTTCCAGTAGTATTTGGGCCACAATTAATTTATATGTTGGCTTTATCACAATCTTACAAATTGATCTCTAAGCTTCACTTGGTTAGTCCAAGCTCAAACTTTATCCCTTTTTCCCTTCCGTTTCCCTCTGTTTCGCTAGTATTGTTACCTTCTCCTCCTCAATCTCTCCCTCCCTCTCTTTTCCAACCTCCTCCATGTTGACCCCCTTCCCCTTTTTATAGTCTGTCATTAGTGGGATTATTATCATTACCATTTTCCCACTTCACATGTATTTCCACGTCCACTAGAATCCTAAGGAATTCTCACAACTTCAGATGATTCTTTTGGAACTTGTTCTAGACGTCAAATAGTGTTCGGTAGTGGATTTTCCAAAGGCATTGACAGTGCTCGGTTACCAACCTTAATTTGACTGTCCCCTTGCCAACTTCCCTTTAGCTTACTAGTTAGTATTGGGCCCAACTTGGCCCGAACGCAATCTGATTTACCTCGAATGGTATCCTAAGACTCTTGCCCATTTTCTTAGTGGGCTAATCCTATCCCCACTGTGTTGGGCCTAGGCCTTGGTCACATGAGCCATTTTTGGTCTCACGGGCCCAAGCCCCTACAATAGCCCCCCGTGATCCCATTTGCATGTAGTGGAGATGGGATCGGGGTTCTTCGCTTGGTGGTCAGCTAGGTTTTCTCTCTCTTCTCCTTTTTCAAAAATGACGGTTACACCTCGGGAAGATCAACCGTCATTCAATTAATGCAATGCGGACATGACTGTTCATCCTTTGCGCACACGTGGCAACATCTGTGACATCGGACGGTCAAGATGATCTGACGCTTTGATTACCGAGGCACACGTGAAAAGACACAATGGTAAGTATTGATTGGTTTTTTGTAGTTACATTAAATGGCATTCATCTCTATAAATATTGATACACTTCACGCCATTATCTTCTTTAATTCTTTTTCAAGTTTAGAGTTTTGTTTCTTCCTTCCTCCCAAGCCAATCCTTATCATCAAGAAATCACACAGTAAGTCTTCTTCCCTTTGTCAATCTTCTAGTGGGTTGGGTAGGAAAAGAAAATGGGGTTTTCACATCTCTTAAGAACTAGTGCAGATGTTGAGTCTTTCAAAACTAGGTTCAACATTTTCACAACAAATTTTCGATGACAAATTGTTATCGGTTTTAAACCGGGTCCATTATTGATATAACTTTTTTATTCATCAATAATACCTTACCACTTAGAATTTGTTGTGAAATTATCGTGAAAATGTTGTGAACTTAGCATTTTTTTAATATTTTTTTTGATCTATAAGGAATTGAGATCTCAGCAATTGTAAAAATATTGTGACAACAAGAAGATGTTGTAATATTTTCACAATACATTTATTTTCCGTTATGGTTGGTCTCAGTCTCATATTTTATTATTTTACTTTGAACTATAAGAAAATAATACCTCAATAATTGTGAAAATATTGTAAGAATATTTTGAGTCAAGATAGTAATATTGTGTCTGCACATATAAATATTTAAAAGAAAAAAACAAAAAGAGCACAAACTAAAACACTAGCATACTATGACCAAAAAAAAAAAAAAAAAAAAAGGCCTGCTCAAGTAAAACGGTGAGTTTTGCCTCACCCAATTGAATAAACCAAAAATTAATGTAGATGGAGGCTATTGAAACTTTTTATATAGTTAATATATATATATATATATATATATATATATATATAGGGGTCAAAAACATAAAAACAAACGAACTACTTGAGTGTTCTTGATCTACACAATTAATTTAAGACAGGTGAGAGATGAAAATCTACAATGGGAGAACTAAACAACTAATCAAAGATGAAAATGACTGAATCACTACTTATATATATATATATATATATATATATATATATATATATATATATATGGAAAGGGTTTTCTTGTGGGGGATACAATGATTCAAAGGGATGAACACTTGTGGAAAATCTTCTCACTTTCTCTCTCTAGTTCCTCTCTCAATTTTTCTGAACCCCCCACCTTGTTGCCCTTCTCCCCCTTTTATAACCCACCTCCTCCTCCAACTGTCTTGCACTTTAATTGGATTTTGGGGAGATACTTGTCCCATCAACACCCTTTCCTGCTATTTCTTGATCATGAAGGTAGATTTTGGGGGTGTCCTCCCTGTTTAGGCCAATCAATCAACATTTAATGAGGTTGACATTAGGTAAGAGAAGTTTTAAATACGGAGGTAACTGTTGCATTGGATTCTGCATTTTTCTCGATGTGTTCTCATGGTGATCAGATGGAGAGAGGATTCTTCGGCAACATGGACGGGCACTCCTTGGTTGGATCACACTTCCTCGAGAACATGGGCTTCTCTAATCTTCTCAAAGATTGTCCTCGGAAGGCTTCTTCCCAACAATGGGCTCCCTTTATACCTTGTTGGTATTTGGGTTGGGCCCTTACCATGGAGGGGACTTCTTGGTTTTCCTTCCTCGGGCTAAGGTCTCGGGGTGGGCTCAGGTCCACTCTCCCACAATATCCATTTGATATTCACATAGATAACATTACATATTAAAGAATAAAAAGGAGAGATGAAAAAAGGAAAAAATACCTTAGAGTTTTGCCAAGAAGTAATGAAATGTAGATCTAACTTTGAATCTGAAGCACAACTATCGAATAAAGATATAAGGTTGAAGCAGATTGACATAAATTAGAATTAGATAATAGCATTTTTGTTATTATTTAAAGAACTATTACACCAGTTCATTTTCTTATGTGAAACATATATAAACAATGAATGAGACACAAAGATAGATATTAAAAATGAATGGGACACACATTTTTGTAGGGTTCTCATCTTAAGAATAGTTGAGTAATAAGTATATTGTATTGAGATTGAAGCAGTGTCATTATTGTGGTAAACCAAAATTAAGAAAGTTCAATTGGACACTTGGTGCATTAGACTCCAATTGAAAGTCAATTTGGATTTTAATTGGATTTTCTATAAGCATTTGGCTTTATATATATGTGTGTGTGTGTGTGTGTGTGTGTGTGTGTGAAAGTACCACTATAATTGAACATATATATGTGTGTGTGTGTGTGTGTGTGTGTGTGTGTGTGTGTGAAAGTACCACTATAATTGAACATGTCCATGCATAAATACATATCGAAAGTATATATGGATTACGGGTTAGAGCAATCGCACTAGTCGATGCAAAATAGAAAAAAATGCAAATTTTACACAATTTTACACATTTTTGCTCAAAATCTACCCACATCAATCTGTCTAAAACACTGTTTATATGTAAAATTGCTACAATAACCTTGTATATATGCACTTTTACTATAGCTCTATATGTTTATTTTATTATATTTTCTCTCTCCTCTCCCTTGCCTTGTCAGACTCTTTCTCACCCACTCTTCAATGCCAAGAAGAAGAAGAAGAAGAAGCCGACCCCAACATCCATCCACCATCACATCCAAACACCACCACACAACCAACCCATTACAACATCAATTTAATCCAAACACAATCAACCCAAAATTAATGAAAATCACAAACCCAACTTAAAATCAACTCAAAATAAAACACTACAGAAAACCCATTTGGCAAAATACAAATCAACCCAAAACCCAAGCTTATCACGCCATGAGAGAGAGTGTGTGTGTATTGAGCCATGGAAGCTTGGTAGGGAGAATTTTTTTTTTTTTCCTTCAGATTTGAAGAGAGCATCGATTTGATAGAGAAAGAGAGGGGGAGAAAGAGAAAGAATTTTTTTTTTTTTTTTTTTTTTTTTAGAAATGAAAAAGAAGAAGAAGAAAGAAAGAATAGCAAAAGAAAAAGAAGAAGAAGAAGAAGAAGAAAGAAAGAAGATGCTGAAGAAGAAAAATCATAGAAGAAGAAAGAAGGAGAAGAAAAAAGAAGAAAGGAGAGAGAGAGAGAGAGAGAGAGAGAGAGAGAGAGAGTTTCAGAGAAGTGATGTGTGGTAAGGTGGTAGGGCCGTGTATGGGTAAGGGAAATAAAAAAAAATGTGAAAAAGTATTATTTTAATAAAAGAGTGTATTTTAGATAATCACAGACGTTTTTGTAAATTGATTGTGTAAAATAAAAAAAGTAAGGTATTGTAAAATAGAATGAAACTTTTGCACCTACTGATGCTAATGCTCTTATATGGCACTTGGCACTTGCTTTTAGTTTTTAGGTCATCCTCATTTCCCTATGTGGCTAGGCCTTTCCATCATGGAAGGTGAGTAGAGTTGGCCTCCTTGGCTCCACTCATCAGAGTTTGAATGCTATTCTTAACAAAAATGAATTAAAATTAAATGGGTAACTACAGTGTTACAATGCATTTAAAATTTTTGATTTAAAAATATAAGAACTTGAAGTACTTCACATGAAAATCCCTTATTTTTAAACAAATATAAAAGTGCATTTTCATTTTGCTTGATTAATCTGTAAGGATTAGGAAAATGAAGTAGTCTCTTTCTTGGAATTTTTTTTTTTTTTTTTTTTTTTGGTTTTCTTTGTCCCATTGTTAGTGGAGTGGAAACGTAAATATTGACCATGGTTGCAAGGATTTTTGGCAGTATATTTGCTACGTGCAGAGCCGCCTTACACTCACACATGCAACTATATATCCAAAATTTGGTGCATATATTTTCCGCAATAAGTTGGTCACGTAATTTAACAACGTTTGGTATTTAAAGGCATTAATTAGGTGGGTGCACCTAATGTAAACCTAATACACCAATTGCAGAAGTTGACAGACATTTGAGCTAATTATACATAAAATAGCAAAGGTACATACTTAGCCCAACAAAGAAAGAAACATACGGGTTTGAAAATGCTGGTCGCAAAGAAGAATATATGGGGTTCTCGTGAAGGCGGTGATTATATGGAGGAAAATTGTAGAAGGATTAGAATGGCCTAAACGTTCAAAAGACCCTTCTATTTATAGAAATATTTAGTATTTACACTGCCTCATGAGTCATAACCCTAGAAAGGGTTGTGTGTCCCTCAAGGGTCATATCTCTTTGCCAAACTATATAATTGTGTGTGAATCAAATCATCCTTTCATGGGTACAATTTAGTACATAAGGATGCATCATATTTATGGTGTAATCATCATTCTTGGTATATTTACATATTCCATTTGACCACATCATATATAATTCTCATGTGATTTGTTATAGTCAACATGATACCATGGCTTCAATATTCGCTCTCATTTCAACTCTCATTTGTGATAAAACACAGATTGACCTCAATGGATGACTTCTCTATGCATGTTCATGTCACTCACAAAATTGACCACTTTCGTTATGGATGACTTCCAATTCTCTCTCTTTCAAGAAAACAGAATTGGTTAATTACCGATGGTTATTAATAAACGGAAGAAAAATGCTAGGATCACAAAAAAGACAAAAAAGTTCATAACTTTTGTCATATAGCGAGTTATAATTAATACATGAAGGTAAAGGGGAAGGTCCACACCTTCATCAGTCACAACTCGTCAGATGGTGAGTTGCAGCAAAAATTGCTGACTTTTTTGTGGTTCTATTATTATCTAAACGGAATCATGGCAAAAAATGTAGCCCATACCCTCTACCACAACCGACAATTTCAATATCACTACTTTTGTGTGCTAACCTAGCTATATTGCAATTTACATCGAGTACGTTCTTCACTACCAAAAAAAAAAAAAAAAAAAAAAGTCTATGACAACATTTTTGTAGCGCCGTTTTCAAAAAACGTTGCTATGTTTTTAACAAACGCCGCTTAAAATCCTAAAAGTACGGGAGGTTTATAGCAGTGTTTTTTTAAGGGTTTTCGAAAATAGGACCTGTTACGGCATTTGGAAAGAGCTGCAATAGGTCCAACCAAAAACCCAAAAAAAAAAAAAAAAAAAAAAATTAGAGGAGCTATATATTACTGCGCTTAATGTTGAGAGAACTACTAATGAGAGAGGGACTACGTCTCGGACCCAGCCCAAGTCTGAAACTTTGGAGTTCAAGGCTTCTTCAACAACCACTAAACGCTACTTATTTCATTTCTCATGAGGCTCCTCTTCATCATCAACTAATTAAGCTTACTGATTCCCAAAAGAAATGGTCCGTAAATATCATATTTCGTTTTGTTTTGTTTATTTTTGGTTTCGTTTACATAAATACTAACTTCAATCCTAAAACTTTCAGTGCCCCATCCTCCCACTACAAAATGCGGGGGTCTTGGGCCGCGTTTTTTAAGCCGTGGCTATAAAAAACGCGGCCCAAGATGGACTCAAGCCGCGTTTCATAAAAACGAGGCCATAGACAAGTTCTTAGGCCGCGTTTTTTAAACGTGGCCATAGACGAGACCTTAGGCCGCGTTTATTTGAGCTAAAAACGCGACCTAAGGACCTCCGTACTTTATTTTTGGGAAATTTTTTTTTTCTTTTCCTTAATCGTGGCCACGTTTTTAAACGTGGCCATAGATTAATTCTTAGGCCACGTTTTTAAACGTGGCCATAGACGAGGACCTTAGGCCGCGTTTATTTGAGCTAAAAACGCGGCCTAAGGACCTCCGTACTTTATTTTTTGGGAAATTTTTTTTTTCTTTTCCTTAATCGTGGCCACGTTTTTTAAACGTGGCCATAGACAAATTCTTAGGCCACGTTTTTTAAACGTGGCCATAGACGGGACCTTAGGCCGCGTTTATTTGAGCTAAAAACGCGGCCTAAGGACCTCCGTACTTTATTTTTGGGAATTTTTTTTTTCTTTTCCTTAATCGTGGCCACGTTTTTTAAACGTGGCCATAGACAAATTCTTAGGCCACGTTTTTAAACGTGGCCATAGACGGACCTTAGGCCGCGTTTATTTGAGCTAAAAACGCGCGCCTAAGGACCTCCGTACTTTATTTTTTGGGAAATTTTTTTTTTCTTTTCCTTAATCGTGGCCACGTTTTTTAAACGTGGCCATAGACAGTTTCTTAGGCCACGTTTTTTAAACGTGGCCATAGACGGACCTTAGGCCGCGTTTATTTGAGCTAAAAACGCGGCCTAAGGACCTCCGTATTTTATTTTTGGGAAATTTTTTTTTTCTTTTCCTTAATCGTGACCACGTTTTTTAAACGTGGCCATAGATAGGTTCTTAGGCCACGTTTTTTAAACGTGGCCATAGATGGGACCTTAGGCCGCGTTTATTTGAGCTAAAAACGCGGCCTAAGGGCCTCCGTATTTTATTTTTTGGGAAATTTTTTTCTTTTCCTTAACTGTGGCCACGTTTTTTAACTGTGGTTGATTAATTGTGGCCACGTTTTTTTTCCTTAACTGTGGTTGATTAATTTTGAAATTTTCTGGGTTTTTGTTTGAATTTGAATTTGCTGGGTTTGTATTTTTGTTTTGAATTTCTTTATTTATTTAAAATTGAAATTTTAAAGTTTGAAAGTATTAATTTTAAAAATTTTAATTTTAATTTAAAAAAAAAACTTTTGATTACCGAAAATTAATTTTTGGTAATCAAAGTTTTTTTTTTTTTTTAAAATTTAAGGGTATAGTAAAAACGTGGCCTAAGGTTAAACCTTGGGTCACGTTTAAACGCAGCCCAAGTCCACAACCTTAGGTCACGTTTAAAATGCGGCCCAAGACCACAACCTTAGGCCGCGTTTTTAAACGCGCTATAGGACCTGGTCTTGGGCCGCGGTTAAAAAGTGTGGCCATAGGACCGTGAGTCCTATAGTCACAGTTTTAGGCCACACTAGAAAGCGTGGCCTAAAAAAACGCGGCTATAGGTTATAGCCACGTTTTTTTGACATATAGCCACGTTTTAAAAACGCGGCCATAGAACCTTTTTTTTGTAGTGTCCGTTGCTGATCCTAGCTATATATACAAATGCTCATCTATGACATAGGTAGACATGAATGACTATTTGAAGTTATATTTTCCAAAATAAATCATTTTTTAAAGCCCATCTTGGTAGAGGACAAGAATCTACTTTAATTTCCCGGTTTGTAGGGTTAATTTTTTTTTAATAAAAAAATTGGATATATAAATATTTGTAGGGCGCGTAGTTATAATATTAGGCGTTTAAAATTTTGGATAATTTTTTTTTCTTTTTCTTTGTACATCAGTCTTACTAACTCTAAAAAAATAATAAAGAGGCCAGGGGTAAGCGGAAGGTATGGAAAAGTGATAAAGAAGTAGAACGTACATATGAGTTCATGCAAAAAGCAAAGAATATTTCCAATATGGACTCATGATACTTTGTCAAGACAAAAACAAAGGAT
Source organism: Quercus dentata (assembly GCA_028216015.1). Classification (NCBI taxonomy): domain Eukaryota; kingdom Viridiplantae; phylum Streptophyta; class Magnoliopsida; order Fagales; family Fagaceae; genus Quercus; species Quercus dentata. The sequence continues at coordinate 11,435,443 of CP116451.1, forward strand.
GTAATTATACTATTCAGCTAAAGAAAAATGGATAGTGTTTATATAAAACTAATATGAAGTGCTAGGTTCTTACTATAAGTACCCATTTTGTATAAAATTTATACAAACTGAAACACATGCACTCTTTAACTCTTATATATATTTAATAAAAATAATTAAATTAAGAAGATGATGAAGAGCCCCGCAAGTGGCAAATGCAATATATCCTAACAAATGATTCGCACAAGAGTGAAGAGATGTCCAAGATAGACAAACACAGCCTTCTGATTATTTAATACATAGCAAGCCTTAGCATCCAACGGAATAAACACAAAAGGGGGTCACAAAACAGTTGCTAGTTGTTACTTACAAAGGTACCACCATCCCGGCATTACAGACAATGATACTTCCTTTTCTAATTGTCATCACGGATTGGTGGAGTCTAAAGAATATATTTTATGATCTCTTTTTTACCACGTGTGAATACCCACACATACAAGAGAAATGTCTTGTAAATAAAACGGTCTTATAAAATAATTTTTCTATTCATTTAATACATTTGTCTCTATGGACCTCACATGCTATGAGGAAGCAGTTGTAGTTGCATACAACTGCCCCCACAAAATAATTATCCATATCAAAGGAATTACCAAGATTTAGGTAATAATTTTTTTACCTACTTAAGTTCATTTTGAAACAGTCAATGCGTATTGCAATTGAAGTTATAGGTAGGGGTATAAGCAAAAGAAATTCTAGCCATAGGTAGACAAATTGCAAGACATCCTGAATTTCACAAGTCCAAGCACGTTTTTTATTACATAAAAAGGACATACATGACAAAGAAAACAAAGATAAAGCTTATACAGCTACTGTGATCGAGAGTTTTTTTATTTTGGGTAGAAACTATGGTTGAAAGTTAAACCTTATTGGCATACAAGCTTAGACAAGCAACACATATTGATAAGACACACCCATTCAGAAACCTTAGGACAAAGGATTAATCTAAGTTTCGTCGGTCTCTTCAAGTTTCTCTCCAGCAGCACCATGACCTATTGACCTGGTTATCCATGGCGTCCACAGCGACGACCACGACATCCACAGCGACGACCACGACATCCACGTCGGTCGGTCTCTTCAAGTTTCTTTCCAGCAGCACCATGACCTCCATCGTGATCATGGTGATCGTGATCATGGTGATCACCGTCTCCATCGTGATCATGGTGATCGTGATCATGGTGATCACCGTCTCCATCGTGATCATGGTGCTTGTCCTCATTCACTGCGTCAGTTTGCTCAGTCTCCTCTACAAAAAGAAATGAAAAACGTTTACAACATGGCTAAAATATAATGTCAAAGGTGTACTGAAAAATATATAGTAAAAAAAATAGTGGATTACAAAACGTAAGAGCTTAAAAGTATATACTTCCCATATGGAACTCATGAAAATGATGCTCCATTATTTTTTAAAACAAAAAGATGCAATACTTCTTTCTTTTACTTTTTTCCTTAATCAATATGGATTAACAAAACTATGTACTATATCTATTTTTTTTTTCCTTTGTTTATTTTATTATCATTTCTTGTCAGAGTGAATGCATATATTATCATTATAAATGAACAGTCATTTTACACTTTGATTGACTCAGAGATATTATAACCAAGTGACCAAGATTCATGGTAACCTTATGTACTTGTAAAAAAACCTAGCTCCAACCGATCGAATAGGTTTATTGGCAGTATATTTGCCACAAGGAGGGTCACTTGCAATTATGCAATTTACATGACAAGTTGGTATTTGAAGGCATTTGATGCATGTTGGTGAACCTCTGTCTTTGACATAAACCAAAAAAACCAATTCTAGAACCAAAAAAAAAGACATTTGGGCTTAAAAAATATAGTAAAGGCATATATTTAGCTCAAGAAAGTAGCTTACGAGCTAGCTCACGAGCTAAGACCTCGGAGGAGACGAGAAGAACCACAGCAAAGACAAGACCAAGAAGAAGGAAAGTCTTTGAGTAAGCCATTTTCCTTAGCAACACAAGAGGATTGAAGACAAATGTACTAAGCAAACTCGCTCTAATAAGATTCTCTGTAGTAGTGGATGAGAAAGAGCAGTGTGGTTCTCCCAATTTATAGAACTTTGAAACAGAGAGAGAGAGAGAGAGATGGGACCCCAAAGTTTTGTTTGGCTTTGATGAAATGTGTGAAGTGTGATGGTCAAGTGTGAAGTAAACATTGGAGTATTAGGACTTGGAGTCTAAAATTAATTATGTTGGGAGGTGAGAATGGGACCATGAAAAGTTTATTTTACTTTTTTAGCCAAAGAAAATGATCATTATCCAAAAAATATACGATCGAATTGGCACGTAGCTTTGGTGTAGATTGATTGAGTCCAACTTCGTCTAGAGTCATTAAGGGTTTGTTTGTTTAGAAGTGAAATAGGGTGGATGGAAAGTTTTGGAGAGAAAATAGAGAATAAAATTTTTTAGATCGTGTCTGGTTGGGTGGGGATGAAAGAAAATAAATGGTGAGATCCAGGTATTTTTTCCTTAGATCTATCAAAAGTTTTTTCCTCAAAATGAAGAGAAAACGGGGAAGAGAAAACTCATGAAATGAGCTTCCATCTATATACAATTTTTTTAAAAGTATAATGTGTTACTTTTTGTTTTATTTAATAGGAACATGATGATAAATTTATACAAACTTTATTTTTAACCAAACAAAAAAGTTTTCTATCTCTCCACTTTTCTACCCTTCCGAACAAACAAAAATGAGGGAAACTAAAATTTTTTCTATCCTCCCACTTTTTCATCCTCTTTCCATTTTCTATTCTCCCACTTTTCCATCCTCCCAACCAAATGGACCCTAAGAGCGTTAGCATCCGGGATGCAAAAAAAAACCCTATTTTGTATCCTCAAACACTACTTTATCTATTTTACTAACCTATTTTACAACTCGCCCAACATCCTAGTTTTTTATTTTTACAGAAAACCTAATAAAATAAAATAAACTACCTAATAAAATAATAAAAAGTGAAAAACACTTATTTTCACATTTAGTAATGTTTGATAAATTGTTTTGAATACATAATTTGGGTATAGAATATATCATACACAGGTTTGGTCAGTATTTTTTATTTTTTTTTTAAAGTAACTTTTCTCACTTACACACATCACATCACTAAAATAAATGTAACCTTATGTCTTCACAATATTTACGAATATGCCACTATATTCGTATTCATAGAAAATGAAAACGTAAAAAAATTATTTTCATTTTTGTATTCAAATCCAATTTTTAGAATATTGCAAATGAAAACTGAATAATCAAATCAGTTTTTTTAGTGGTAGGACCAACTGAAATCTGAAAATGAAAACAAAAAATTGTGTTTTTTTTTTCAGCTAACCAAATAGGCCCTAAGCATCACAAGATGGATATTCATGGAAGGACGATGCAAATAGTTAGGTTCAAATCGATGGACTATGATAGTAATGCATGTCGACTCATTATAAAAAGCCTTCCTATCTTATGTGCTCACACCTTTAGCCTTTAGTTTGTGTAAAGTAAATTCCTTTTAATCCATTATAATGGCCTAAATGGGTCATTTTGATCAGCTTAGTTCAACTATAATTGCATCTTATATATTCAAGGATTTGAGGCTTAGTTATAAACTCTTATAAGTTGGGACCGGACTAGGTGAATCAATTTCTAGTATTGGGAATTTAAATTGCAACTTGTTTATTATGTTCTTACAATCTTTGAAATAAGAAAATGTGACTACAATCACATGAGAAACAGTCTTTTTTATATTTATAATCAACTATGATATTCAAAACCTATCCTCAATCTATATAATATTGTTCCTAAGATTAGACTTGTACTCCACCGTTACTGACATATTTGTTGACAAAAATTATAAATAATTGTATACCACCTAATTCATTTTCTTTTGGGGTCTGAATTACCACCTAATATTCTTACTACTCTAGAGTTTGGAATATGGGTGCATCTAAGGCCGGCGGCAAAGTTTTATTGCCCATACAAACGGCAAGCCACAAGGAGGAGCCAGTATTATTGGCGTGGGAAACTGGGAATGCGTTAAATGGTGTTGGACCCTAATGTTTGTGTGTCTCAACTCTCAAGAATTTGCTTAAACAAAAGCCATTGACGATTTTGTGCTTTGTTGCTATGTTCTAACTCGTCGTTTTTATTTCATATTGTAAAGCAAATTAATGTGAAAAGACATCGCCGCAAAGCGGTTGGGGCAGGGACCAATATCTTTACCGAACTTAGCGTTATCTCACATCGCTTTAATTAGCCAAAATAGGAAAAGAAAAAGGAAAAAAACATCGCTTTAATGTAACAAATCTCTTTATCCAATGTCGTATATATGAAAAAGATTTGCAAATCTCCCCTACGAAAAATATAAATTTAGGATTTGTTTAGGATTTGTTTATTTTGTTGAAATTGAAAACTTTTTACTGAAAGTACTGTAAATAAATGTAAAAGTTAATTGAAATAGTACAAAGAAATCTATGAATAGTATCAAAACGTGCAGTGGGACCTATAAACAGTAGCAAAAAGAAGTTGAATAGTAACAAATCTCTTTATTCGATCTCGAATGAAAATGATTTACAAATCTCCCTGTGGGGCCCAGCAATTTGTGGGTCCAGCCCACACGCTTAGGATAAGTCCACCGCCCCAAATCAAGAAGGCCAAGGCCCACCCTCGAAACCAGAAAACGCAAGAAATGGCCCGAAGACACAGTAGAGGACGGTTTCGTCCTCGGCAGCCTGCCACTTTACGGGTTAAAGTGGAATATGAGTCAACTTGAAATATCGAAAAATATCTAGGAGGGTTTGTCTCTAATACCCTTCCCCGACATGACACTCGCCCCAAAGAAAGCCGGGATCTTAGGCTTTATGGATTATCTCCAGCCATTGTGGGATTAGACTGATGGGACAGATATCTGTCCTGGGAAGATCGACCCTACACGTGTACGAAAGACAACGAGCGTAGGCTAGTATAAATGAGAATGCTATGCGGACACAGGGGGGATCCACATCCGGCTCCCGGAGAGAGAATGGAGGAGAGAGAATTCCAGGACGATATACGCCTTCCATCACTTAAAACCTCACCGGTGGGCAACCGGGGACGACACCATTGCCTCTTAGACACGATCCGAGGAGTCAAATCCGTCGAGTAACATGGTTAAAGGGCCGGAACGTCTAGCCCGAAGCTCCTCCCTGTCTTGGCTCCCAGCAGCTAGACTCGAAATAATGTCCTGTGACCCAACGCCGGCCTTTTTAAGCCCACTCTCTACAAATTTCTATTGTGAGGGATCTTTCACATGAGGGCCCAACTCCGTTGTTGGACTCTCAAAGATTTTGTGTCCCTACAATTGGCGCCTCAATGGGGAGGCTTCCGCGATGAGATGCAGAGATATTTGAGTCAACTCCTAGCTAGCCGAGGATTGTGGGATTTCCTCCGTCTCCGGTGGCGCGCAGCTTGTTACTCCAACCCAAACTCTTGCTAGGCTACGCCCTACGGTGTCAACTGCGAGGGCAGTTCTAGGGGTTTCCTATTGCAGCCAAATCCCCTTCCGCCATGGTCCAGGGCTAATCAATAAAAGTATTGGACAGAACCAAGGCATTGCATGGTCTTCGGACTCAAGCCTGTGGGGAAACCAAGTACAAAAAGAATTCCTTAAAAGCTTGGACAGAACCAAGGCATTGCATGGTCCTCGGACTCAAGCCTCTGGGGAAACCAAGTACAAAAGGAAAACAATAAAAGTATTGGACAGAACCAAGGCATTGCATGGTCTTGGACTCAAGCCTGTGGGGAAACCAAGTACAAAAAGAATTCCTTAAAAGCTTGGGACAGAACCAAGGCATTGCATGGTCCTCGGACTCAAGCCTGTGGGGAAACCAAGTACAAAAGGAAAACAATAAAAGTATTGGACAGAACCAAGGCATTGCATGGTCTTCGGACTCAAGCCTGTGGGGAAACCAAGTACAAAAAGAATTCCTTAAAAGCTTCGGACAGAACCAAGGCATTGCATGGTCCTCGGACTCAAGCCTGTGGGGAAACCAAGTACAAAAGGAAAACAATAAAAGTATTGGACAGAACCAAGGCATTGCATGGTCTTCTGGACTCAAGCCTCCAAGTACAAAAAGAATTCCTTAAAAGTTTCGGACAGAACCAAGGCATTGCATGGTCCTCGGACTCAAGCCTCGTGGGGAAACCAAGTACAAAAGGAAAACAATAAAAGTATTGGACAGAACCAAGGCATTGCATGGTCTTCGACTCAAGCCTGTGGGGAAACCAAGTACAAAAAGAATTCCTTAAAAGCTTCGGACAGAACCAAGGCATTGCATGGTCCTCGGACTCAAGCCTGTGGGGAAACCAAGTACAAAAGGAAAACAATAAAAGTATTGGACAGAACCAAGGCATTGCATGGTCTTCTGACTCAAGCCTGTGGGGAAACCAAGTACAAAAAAGAATTCCTTAAAAGTTTCGGACAGAACCAAGGCATTGCATGGTCTTCGGACTCAAGCCTGTGGGGGGAAACCAAGTACAAAAAGAATTCCTTAAAAGCTTCGGACAGAACCAAGGCATTGCATGGTCCTCGGACTCAAGCCTGTGGGGAAACCAAGTACAAAAGGAAAACAATAAAAGTATTGGACAGAACCAAGGCATTGCATGGTCTTCTGGACTCAAGCCTGTGGGGAAACCAAGTACAAAAAGAATTCCTTAAAAGCTTCTTGACAGAACCAAGGCATTGCATGGTCCTCGGACTCAAGCCTGTGGGGAAACCAAGTACAAAAGGAAAACAATAAAAGTATTGGACAGAACCAAGGCATTGCATGGTCTTCGGACTCAAGCCTGTGGGGAAACCAAGTACAAAAAGAATTCCTTAAAAGCTTCGGACAGAACCAAGGCATTGCATGGTCCTCGGACTCAAGCCTCGTGGGGAAACCAAGTACAAAAGGAAAACAATAAAAGTATTGGACAGAACCAAGGCATTGCATGGTCCTCGGACTCAAGCCTGTGGGGAAACCAAGTACAAAAGGAAAACAATAAAAGTATTGGACAGAACCAAGGCATTGCATGGTCTTCTTGACTCAAGCCTCGTGGGGAAACCAAGTACAAAAAGAATTCCTTAAAAGCTTCGGACAGAACCAAGGCATTGCATGGTCTTCGGACTCAAGCCTGTGGGGAAACCAAGTACAAAAAGAATTCCTTAAAAGCTTCGGACAGAACCAAGGCATTGCATGGTCCTCGGACTCAAGCCTGTGGGGAAACCAAGTACAAAAGGAAAACAATAAAAGTATTGGACAGAACCAAGGCATTGCATGGTCTTCTGGACTCAAGCCTAAGTACAAAAAGAATTCCTTAAAAGCTTCTGACAGAACCAAGGCATTGCATGGTCCTCGGACTCAAGCCTGTGGGGAAACCAAGTACAAAAGGAAAACAATAAAAGTATTGGACAGAACCAAGGCATTGCATGGTCTTCTGACTCAAGCCTGTGGGGAAACCAAGTACAAAAAGAATTCCTTAAAAGCTTGGACAGAACCAAGGCATTGCATGGTCCTCGGACTCAAGCCTGTGGGGAAACCAAGTACAAAAGGAAAACAATAAAAGTATTGGACAGAACCAAGGCATTGCATGGTCTTCGGACTCAAGCCCGTGGGGAAACCAAGTACAAAAAGAATTCCTTAAAAGCTTCTGGACAGAACCAAGGCATTGCATGGTCCTCGGACTCAAGCCTGTGGGGAAACCAAGTACAAAAGGAAAACAATAAAAGTATTGGACAGAACCAAGGCATTGCATGGTCTTCTGACTCAAGCCTGTGGGGAAACCAAGTACAAAAAGAATTCCTTAAAAGCTTCGGACGTCCAAGGCATTGCATGGTCCTCGGACTCAAGCCTGTGGGGAAACCAAGTACAAAAGGAAAACAATAAAAGTATTGGACAGAACCAAGGCATTGCATGGTCTTCGGACTCAAGCCTGTGGGGAAACCAAGTACAAAAAGAATTCCTTAAAAGCTTCGGACAAACCAAGGCATTGCATGGTCCCCTGACCCGGCCTTCCGGGAGATCAACTCGCTTAAAAGAAGAAACTGGGGTTACATGGATTCTCTTGTTTTGCCCCGGATCCTCAACACTAAAGGCACGACCAAGTCATGCAACGCTCGGGCAATCCCTTGATGAATTATTTAAAAATTTGTCGTCCTCATACAATATTCTCGTGCTTATTACGGGCGTTCAACCGTTATCGAGGTCGTTTCCTATATTTAACTTGTTATCAATTATTATGGTGTCCGTAATACAGGTAAGTTGGAAGGCATTAGAGCAAATTGAATCGCGTCTCAAGTGGTTCCCCGCTCTAAGTATCGCCGAGGAAAGCACATACAATGAACGCACTCATTCAAGAGGTGGTGCGCCAAAAGAACAATACCCAAAAAGATATATAAACTTCTATTTTTATTATTACAACGAAGAAAGAGTACAGTGTACAATGAAAAGTTGGAATCACCACTGCGTCAAGCTTACTACATGAGTACTACATGAGCAAGAAAAAGAAAAATACAAGAAAGCAGTATAAAGCCGAGGAGGTATGTCGGAGGAGAGGTTGGCTACAGCTCCGAGATCTCATTTTTCCTCCGCGCTCCTACATGCCCATAACTCAGGCAGCCAAAGAAGCCCAACTTGAACCTAACACCGTTGAAGAAAAGGTGTAGGGAGTGGGAGACCGAGGGGCTTTCTCTAAATATTCGCCCGCTACATAGTAGAGGCGATGATGGCGGAGAACCCTCCTTCCGACACACCAAAATTCTGGCGTGAGCGTAACCTCGCTTCGGATTTTGACTAAAAGAGGGAGAGACGCCTTCCCCTCGAACGAGATGGAGTACTCTCCGAACCTGTGCTTCCTTCCCCATACCTTCATCGTTGTAAGCCACGTGAGGATAGGGCGTCTTAGGCAGCTCTTCCTTCCTAACCCTCGCTTTCAACATTTTTACACCGAGAAAAGAGAGCTCCTGGATATGAGGAGTATGATGTGAGACAAAACTACAAGGATGGATGTATATATAAAGCAGCCCTCTCTCCCTCCTATTCATTTGAAAAGACAAGATAATGGCAAAACACACGCGGCGTCCCAAGGAGCACTGCAGACAAATTAGTCTTGGCTCAACTTCCAACGTCAATCTGCAGTCACGAGACTCAAGAAGCCTCGTAAAGCGCGCCTCGATCCTTGGGGTGTCGTTACGCATGCCCGAGGTTGACGAAATATCTCCTTACCCGCGGATTAATTGAACTCGCGGCCCAGCCCCACTTTGCGTGAGGGCCCAAGGATACCGTGTTTAAGCGCCTCGGGAAAGGCTTGCACGGTCCTTGGACTCAAGTTAAAGGGGGAAACCAAGTACCCTTGGACAAACCTAAGGCTTGCACGGTCCTCGGACTCAAGTTAAAGGGGAAACCAAGTACCCTTGGACAGAACCTAAGGCTTGCATGGTCCTTGGACTCAAGTTAAAGGGGGAACCAAGTACCCTTGGTAAACCTAAGGCTTGCATGGTCCTCGGACTCAAGTTAAAGGGGGAAACCAAGTACCCTTGGACAGAACCTAAGGCTTGCACGGTCCTCGGACTCAAGTTAAAGGGGAAAACAAGTATCCTTGGACAGAACCTAAGGCTTGCATGGTCCTCTGACTCAAGTTAAAGGGGAAACCAAGTACCCTTGGACAAACCTAAGGCTTGCATGGTCCTCGGACTCAAGCTAAAAAGAGGAAAACCTGGAACCAATAAAGACACAAGTCTCGGACTCAAGCCTAAGGGAAAAATCAAGTACACAAGATAAAACATATAAGTCCTAAACAAAACTCAGTTTTGCAAAGTCCTCGGACTCGGGTTTCTTGGGAAATTAATTGCTCGAACGAAGAAATTTCTCGGCTTAAATACAAGAAAAGGTCAAGGCTCACATGCCGCGGAAGAGAACAAAATAACTTGTTGATCATTCAACCTAAGGAGATCGTGCATCCGATGGGCAACATGTCCTCGGACAACTCGCTTCTTACATCTTATCGAGTACTTAACACCCATCGCGGCTAATTTTGAGATAAGTCCTATTCCCTACTGGGTCGGATTGTTATGTTAAATTATAATTATGTTAAAATTATCGTGGCATCTTTTCATCAACAATTACTTTGGCCTTAGTCGTTATTGATTCAAATGCTATACTAGTATGTTTGAAATTTTTCACATTTATCGAATATATAAACGAGACATACAAAATTGAGTAACAATAAATTTTATTAATATGGAAAATGGTTACAACGTACAAGGAAGGGCTTAAACAAGCCTATACAAAGAATGAATTGCTAAAGCACTAACAAAGATTCTGTAATACAAATAAGTAAATCATCGTGTGTCTTCCGAGCTAATCTTCAAAGTCTCTCTCAAAATCTCTCTCGGTGTTGCTCTTCTCAAGAGAAGATCCTTATACAAAAATAATGAAGGAGAAGGAAGAAGAATTGGAACACATGGAAGCACTTCAAAGAAACTCTTGTCGTTTGAAGAGCACAAGGGAAAAAGAAGATGGAGGACATGAGCGGGAAGGAGGAGAAGAAGAGAGAAGCAATGAAAAGAAAGTAAAAGGAGCAAAAGAGAGAGAAGGGAAGTCATATTAGGTATGCTCATGAGAGAGCGGATGGAGATGACAAGGAGTTTTTCGACTCAGTCACACCGGAGATAGGATGTGACGAGCCCCCGCGCTCGGTTTTGTCTAAAAGAATGGGGAGACAGATCTTGAGTCTCCACCACCCTTGCCCCGACCGAGCCATCTCAAGTTTTGTTAAGGTATGGTGTTTCGGGGAAAGGAAGAATTTGTTCATGGTGGATTACTATGAGACAAGTATTAAAATAACAGGATTAACCGGATGGAAGAAGTGGATTCCGAGAAGAGTCTAAGGGATTCGCATATGAGAGAATCACCTTCTTGTCTTCTCTCTTTATATAGGGGAAAAGACGAGGGTACGTGACACGCTCCGATCCTCTAAGGAATCTGCTAGTAAATGCGTAACCGTCTCGTTTCTCCAAACTATCCGTAACCGCTAGATTTATAAGGCCTCGTAAAGGAAGGAATTAAAAGCGCATTGCGGATAACCAGACGGAATAAACGCATCACGCGTAAGTCGAGGGAAACCCCTCGTGGACCGGCGCATTTCTTGGGGAAGTGAAAGGTCCCCAACGTAGATCAAGGGCCGAATTAAATGAGCCGCCATAGAGACTTCAAAACCCATCTATCCAACAGAGGAGTTGGACAAAGCAGGTTTTGAGGGGCTATTGTGGGGCCCAAAGAATTTGTGGGTCCAGCCCACACGCTTAGGATAAGTCCACCGGCCCTAAATCAAGAAGGCCAAGGCCCACCCTCGAAACCAGGAAACGCAAGAAATGGCCCGAAGACACGGCCGAGGACGGTTTCGTCCTCGGCAGAGCCAGACCCTTACGGGTTAAAGTGGAATATGAGTCAACTTGAAATATCGAAAAATATCTAGGAGGGTTTGTCTCTAATACCCTTCCCCGACATGACACCGCCCCAAAGAAAGCCGGGATCTTAGGCTTTATGGATTATCTCCAGCCATTGTGGGATTAGACTGATGGGACAGATATCTGTCCCCGGAAGATCGACCCTACACGTGTACGAAAGACAACGAGCGTAGGCTAGTATAAATGAGAATGCTATGCGGACACGGGGGATCCACATCCGGCTCCTGGAGAGAGAATGGAGGAGAGAGAATTCCAGACGATATACGCCTTCCATCACTTAAAACCTCACCGTGGGCAACCGGGGACGACACCATTGCCTCTTAGACACGATCCGAGGAGTCAAATCCGTCGAGTAACATGGTTAAAGGGCCGGAACGTCCAGCCCCAAGCTCCTCCCTGTCTTGGCTCCCAGCTTAGACTCGAAATAATGTCCTGTGACCCAACGCCGGCCTTTTTAAGCCCACTCTCTACAAATTTCTATTGTGAGGGATCTTTCACGAGAGGGCCCAACTCCGTTGTTGGACTCTCAAAGATTTTGTGTCCCTACACTCCCCATGTGAGAAAAATATAAATTTAGAATAGATCGAACAATATTACTTTTCTTTTGCTTTAGATGCGCTATGTCTTTATTAAATTTTATTTTCTTTTTGGGATAAATAATTAAATTAATAACCCATAAAATCTTTTCTTTTGTATTCTGAATTTATCACCCATTGAATCATGTTTCTTTATAGACTTTTTTAACGTATTTGAGGTGAACTTTAAGTTAAGAATCACGGATACGGACATGGGTACAAGTACAAACATGAATACGAGTACGATATAGTGACACGAGCAATTTCTGAATAACATAAAATTGTTAATATGACATTAGTATGACATTAATACAACACAAATATGGCACCCTAAATATAGTATCCACGCTTCTTAGATTTTAAGTGGTATAAAAAAGATAACTATTTACCAAAATTCTTTTACGTATACATTGTGTAGAGAATGAAGTGATTGCACTCATCGTAGATCCATGTAAAAGAAAAAATTGGTATCTTATAAATCAAGAAAAATGTTTCTCATGCAGGTAAAAAATATAACTTTATATTTCATGCAAATGTATAAGAAAGCTATAAACGGAGGCCATAATCGTATAAACCCCAACGATCCTCAATAATTACTCAAATGTCTACTTCAAGTCACATAAAATTTTCTGCCTTTTTTTTTTTTTTTTTTTTTTTTTTTTTTTTTAAGTCATATCAAATGTTGATGATCACCTTCTATTTTTCCTTCTTTGCTGTCTGCAGGTTACGTCGGTTTTTCAACATTGGAGAAAGAGAGAGAATATTTTAAAGGAAAATCTATTTAAAAACTAGACCCTTTCAATTTTCAACTCCTTTCTTTTTCTCTTCGTTTCTTCCAAAATCGAATCAAAGTTTAACAATTCTCACAATATAATAGGTCAATTTGTATTTCTAATTTGCTCTAAAAAAAGCAAGAAGCTCAATAGGTACTTAACCATACGTAAGGAAAATCTATTTAAAAACTAGACCCTTTCAATTTTCAGCTCCTTTCTTTTTCTCTTCGTTTCTTCCAAAATCGAATTAAAGTTTAACAATTCTCACAATATAATAGGTCAATTTGTATTTCTAATTTGCTCTAAAAAAACAAGCTCAATAGGTACTTAACCATACGCCCCTCCTTGCGTCATTGTGTCACAAAATGATAGGAAACTGTCCCAAAAGTTTGACTTTAAACCAATATCAACACGGCCTTACAGTTATTCTAAAAAAAAAAAAAAAAAAAAAAAAAAAAACGGCCTTACAGCCTTACAGGACCATATTGTCCGTTAACAGCAATGGATTTGGGATTGAGTTTGGGTGGTAGTCAACCACGTGCAATTACTTCCATTTCTATCACAAATTTTTTTACTTGGCAATTCATTTTTAACTTTTTTTTTTTTTTTTTTTTTCAATTTTTTTATTCAATGATTAAGATTGAAATTCGGTCATTAAAAGCTCTTGTACATGATGCAATACTTACCTAATCAGTAATCACAATCCATGAATTTGTATCTCTAATCATTATCTCTCTTTATGGTGATATTCTTGCTTGAGCAACGAGTTCCATTACGCTACATATTCAACAATTTTTACAGTAATTTAATTAATAAATTTTTTATTGGATCTCATGAATCTCAGGTGGTCTAACTAGAAACCACCAACATCATCAATAATAATAATAATTTATGGTAAAAATATTATTTTCATCCTTAAACTTTTATAAAAGTTTGTTTTTCATCCATGAACTTTGCAATATTTGACTTGGACCAAATTATTTTATTTGTAAAATTAGGAACACGTGACAAAGAGTTATTGGCACACATAAATTAAATATTGAGTGAGGTGGCATTCTTACAAACTTCCTATATCTCCTATTTGTTTTCTCATTGCCGCCTGAATAGTGGAGCAAAAAATGCAGTCGCCTAAGATCCCAAGTAAAAAAAAGGCCTCTAAATTTTAACTAATAAGGTTATTTATAATCAATAAATAAAATAATATATTTTTACCAAATGAAAAAAAAATAAAAAATAGAGAAAAATGCAACATCTACAATATTTTTTACAACACTTTTACAATTATGCTAAGTAATAGATTATTACAACCTGTTATTGATGGCAAAAAAATAATTATATTGATATTTTCAAAGAGAAAAAGAAAAAGAAAAAGAAAAAATAACTTAAAACCTATGATTTGTTGTAAAAAAATATTGTGAATGTTGTACTTCTAAAAAAAAATAAGAATAATAATAAGAGTTTAATTAGCAAACTTTTACTAGTTCTCATCTAAATCCACCACTAACACCATTTTTTTATTTACTGTTATTAATCTACCATATAAATAAGTATGAAAAATTCTGTCAAATTTTTTCTGTTTATAAAATTTCTAAAAAAGAAAAAAATTCTACGTAATTTTTGTTAATTAGTAGTAATTTTGCATCTAAAATAAGATAATCAATTTTTGTTTTAGGTCCCCAAATATATTAAGCCGCCCCTGCGTTTTCTATATTTTGATGGTTTTTTTACGTTTGTTGCATTAGCTTCTTTTATTTTATGATTAGGTTTTGGATCTTTAGGGTGATATATGTTAATTGTGAGGCATGAACATAGACGGGATTTTCTTTTTTGGTCAACGAACTTCGTAAATATCCATGCATGTGCCTTTTTTTTTTGATAAATAAATGCATGTGCCTATAATGGTGAAGTGCAACCTGCATTTCTTTATGATAAATAATTAAGGGGTTGTTTGGTATATGTGTTTAAACACATGTTTTTAGTTTTTAAATAATATTATATGTATTTTCACACACATGTATTTTCAAAAAAATTGAAAATTGTTACTTAAACACACGTATCAAACGGGACCTAAATATTTATGCACTGCGCAGCTTTATCTTTAATTCTTTATCATAAACTTGTAGCTGTGATTTAACATAGATGTATGAAACAATTAATGGTAGTGACCAATACCATTAAGTGTGGATAGTGTTAGTTGCATCCCATCAATTTTGGGAAGGCTACACTAGTGGCGGAGCCAGGATTTTAGGTTAGGGGGACAAGATCCAAAGAGAGTAAAATTAATTTGAAAAAGTATTAATTGATAATTTGTCGAACCGTGTGCCTTACTGATCCATCCAACGATTAATAGGAGAAGGATGAGAGGCACGAATTTTTTATAGCATTCGATTACAGACTAAGCCTATTGTTATTGGAGCGAATTGTGAAATCCCTCATAATCCCTCCCTCACAATGCGGCTCCAACGACTCGAACCTATGACCAAGCTCTAATACCACTTGTCGGACCATGTGCCTTACCGATCTATCCAACAATCAATCGGTGAAGGATGAGGGGGCAGAAATCTTTTATAGCATTCAATCGCAAACTAAGCCCATTGGTATTGGAGCGAATTGTGAAATCCCTCACATATTTTTAACAAAATAAATAAACAACTATATGCAAATGTAATTGTCATATACAATTAAAATTTGGGTTTATAAAAAAAAAAAAACTTGGGTTTAAGATTGAAAAATGCTGGTGAGGAAAGAAAAAATTGCTATACGTGATGGAGGTGCTCCGAGTAGTTCTAGACCATAAATTATTTCACAATGTTTTTGCCAAAACTTTGATATGCCAGACTGAAAGAGTTGAAGACAGATTTGGACAGGGCAAAGAAAGGAAAGCCCCCATTAAAGGATGCTGATGGAAAACAAAAGAGGAATTTGGCTCCGGAAGCGTAATACCACATGTTTGCCTTTTTAAGCCAACTATTCATCCTGATTTGATATATGTGGTTTCACAATAGTTTATGATTTTATGTTACACAAGATAGAGAAAAAGATTGCTCAAACCAATGTAAAGATCGAGAAAATGGAACTGGATATGAAGACAAAAGAAGATCTGAAAACTGTGGCTTTAGGCACATCCAAAATCAATTACCTTGACCCTAGGATCACAGTTGCATGGTGCAAGCGGCATGAAGTTCTCATTGAGAAGGTGAATAGTTTCTGCATTTAGTTTTTGGGTGAATGATCTTACCAATAAGCATATTTCACTTTCACTGGAAGCAATTCTTAAACCAGTTAGTGCAATCAAGGTAGAACTGGTGTCTCGGCCTGGTGGTAAATACGTAGTAACACCATGGCTTGGATACACTAGGTTCAGTTCTGGCTATATATATGCACGTATATACATACCAATGTTAACATTTGAAAATCCCACTGGTGGACTGCATATTCTCTTTGTTCTTAATTCACATGCCAAATTTTATGCAAGTCATATATTATTTACTATTTAATTTATAATCTAATGTTTTATGTTTAATTTGAGTATGAAGAAAAATGAAATTCATACATCTTGTAGTTGGAGTAGTTATTGATCTTTGATCATCTTGATGATTTGGAACCATGTAGGGTATAAGAAAACAATGTTGTAACATTGATAAATTAAACCTACCTGCATGGAGCCACCCACCCCACACACACACGCGCGCTGCAGCACATACACACAAAGTATGGGTTTGAAGTAATTGCATTCATTCTGTGCATTGGTGTAATTGTTTCTTATTGGTTAATTGCTTCTTACATTTCCCAAACTTCACAGATATTCAACAAGTCTCTTCTGGCGAAGTTTGCTTGGGCAATGGATGTGGATCCTGATTTCAGATTCTGATATTTTGAACTGATCCTCAGTTGGCCTCAACACCTCCTATCCCCCAACCTAAAAAAAAAAAAAAAAAAAAAAAAAACAAAGGTCCATTTTGTTTTATCCTTTTCCATTAAAGATATTAACATTTTTTTAGTCTCAAGCGGAAAATTTGATGTTGTATGTACTTCTAATCTAATTATGGGCCGAGTTACCCCATTCCTCACTTTTTTTCCCCCCGGCTAAGAAGTTGAGGCAACATTGTTTGCTTGAACTCTCAAACATCTTATTTCAATAGTTCAAATGTTCAGAGTACATGAAAATTCTAGAAAAGAAGTAAATTTCATTGGTTATATCATTTTATTTTTTCTCCAGTTTGTTTTGCTTGTTTAGTTCTTTGGCTTGGAAATTGTAATGCAAAATTTTTCCTGCTTGGTGTCTTTTTAAAATTTAGAGCATTGAAGTGGAGTCACTGAATCTGCCTGAGAACATTCTATAAGCACATCATGGAGAACCTTACTGGCTATTTCTTAGGTTTATTTGCGTTGTATACGAAGTTATAATTTTTTCGTATTACATTGGTGTCAGCATAACACCAATATTTTAGTAGACTTTTTTGGTTTCTTCAACATTAGAAGTAGCCCTCATTCTTGGGGTTTCTCTTTAAATTGTATAAATAACAGTGTTAAAGAGTGTAGTCTTCGACTGTTTGATGTATTCTTTCTAAGGTAAGAGATTTTTATATACAAGGTAGTTTATGCTCGAGCCAACCTGTTTTCCTTTTCCCACATTACCTGCTTCATCTATGTTCTTCTAGCACGGAATCCTTTAGGATTATGATAAATGCAGTCCCTTGAAATCAAAAATTTCTCTTCATGTATAATATACTATTCAAAATAAAAAATAAAACCTTTTGCTAAAAGATCCGTTGATGGCGAAAAATGTCAAGGAACAAGCATTCTTTGTTGGATTGTTAGATTTTATTTTCTTAAAATTCAATTTTGTATATGTTATACTCATTCCGCCATCTAATTAAATTAAAGACACTTTTGTCTCATGTTAACTCTCTTCAGAGTTGATCCGTAAGACAATGCAGTAACAAATGTTTTAGATAAGAGAGTAGAGTTTTCTTGTTTGCTTTTATTTTGGATAGAGTATTTCTCCAGACGTTAATTTTATTAATGCTAATTTGGTAGTTTTTTGAATAAAAGATTTCGCTAATTTTTTCTCAAAAGAAAAAAAAAACAATTATGCATTGAATGTGACTGAATGTAATTATGTCCTTTAAGGAATTTAAAGAAAATTATTGTTTTCCTCTCTAATTTCCTCTCATAAAGAGTGCATATTTCCCTCTTCAATTTGTTCACACCTCACATGATAATAATAATAATAACCTTATATTTTCCGTGTTGGTTTTTAAGATTCAAATTCCCAAAATGGATGTCTAAGAAAAGAAACATGCTATGTCAACAACATTCAAGAATGAAAGAAAACTTAATAAATTACTCCCTAAAAAAAATTAAAAAGAGGAGATCTGTCTTGACCCGAATGTATGGGTTTTGGGTTAGAGGAATTTTGAGTCATATTTATCAGATTGGTTTAGACCCGATTTGACCTGACCCGGGTCG
The DNA here is from genome assembly GCA_028216015.1 of Quercus dentata. Lineage (NCBI taxonomy): Eukaryota > Viridiplantae > Streptophyta > Magnoliopsida > Fagales > Fagaceae > Quercus > Quercus dentata. The sequence continues at coordinate 11,453,787 of CP116451.1, forward strand.
TGCTTAGCGCTAGTAGTTGTTGAATGGTCTAGGCAGTCAACAAAGAATAAGGGGTCTATCAAACATCAAGTTATCAACATGGACATGATTTTTTTTTCATTATAGATTGTTTCCAGATTTTTAAGATAATCTATATTAGTCACTATTGGTTAAAATATAATGTTGGTCTATAAACTTTAATTCATGATCAATTTTAACTTTAGAAGTTTAAAGTGATAAAAAATGTTGATGATTATTACATGAACTGAACTAAATAACATTTTTAAGATTAATCTTCTGGGTTTAAGTTGGCTATCGTGCCTGTGTGAGCGTGTAACTTCAATACTTTTTTTTTTCTTTTGATAACGAATGGAGTAAAGTTGTATCATTTCCTCTCTGTTTTTGACAGATATATCATATATGATAACCCACATGTATATTACAGAGTAAACAAGAAGAGAGAGAAATTGCAAGTGGTCTCTTGGACACAATTCCCAGCCCTTTTCTTCATAGTTAATTTCCAGTTTTAAGTTGGGCACAACATCTATCTTTTAACTTCAAAAAAAAAAAAATGTTGGGCACAACATCATTGTTATGAAGCCATCTTCATTCCCAAAAAAAAAAAAAAAAGGATATGTAAGCTTTGAACATCTTCATTCAAATTAATATCATAAATGTGATGACATGTATTTGTTCTTTGTAATTTCTAATGTAATTGCTTGAAGGATTCTTTGGGCATAGTTGGATAAATACCATAGACCCCTAATTTCACATGTACAATACAATTTGAAATTAATTAATTGGAAATAGCCCAACACCCAAATGCTGCACATTAATTCTGCATTTAACAAATAGTATAAATGTATCAGTAAATCATAATGAGCTATAAGAAAAATTCATAGAGGTTTGGTTTGGATTATAAAGATTTCTTGAATAGCAACATTTTTTTTTTTTTTTTGAAATTTCAGAATAGCAACATTGATTAAAAAGGCATTCCATCAATCAAATTGCCCTGTTCTAATATCCTAAACTGAGGAAAAAAATAAGGACAAAGTTTAGCTACAAACTTACTTAATATCTTTTTATTGGATGTGAATTTTGACAAATTCACCATTGGATTACATCTTCTTCTTATATCCTCCATGCTTGCAAAATTTCAAGAAAATTAAAGATCAATAGCTATGTCATCAATAAATTTTTTAAATTGCAAGTTTTTGTAATTTAAAATTATGCACAAAATATAAACTTATAGATCATATAGTAAATGATATCCGATTGACACAAAATTTAACATGTGTATTAAGGGCGTAAAGAACATGCAATTCAACGGTTAGATTTTCAAAATATGTTGTATTATTTATTTTATTGAGTGAGTTTGTAGCCTTAAGCTACAACCAATTTTGTAGCTAAACTTTGTCCAAAAATAAAAAAATAAAAAACAGCCTTACCATGAAAACAAGCTCACATGTTGAAGAGGTGCCATATTGCCATCTATGGAATTTAAAGTGAATGTCATTTTTTTTTTCATGAACCCGAAAGGCTACAACCCCATAGAAGTTAGAACAGACACGTAGCTTATCAGGTGTTAATTTCATATTCAAAATACCTTTACTATTTTGTTTTGGGGTCTTCAAAATGACTGGCTCTGCATAACTTCATGCACCACGCTTAGTACCCAATTCAAAGTATGCAACTACAGTCTATTATCAAACGATGAAAGAGATACAAATCACTACAAAAAACGCCACTATAGCTAACTTAAAACGCAGCTAAAGATAAGCAGTATCCGCGTTTTAAAAAACGCAGCTATAGGTCCAACTGAATAATTTTTAAGGTGGACTTATAGCCGCGTTTTTGTGTTTTAAAAAGCTGTAAAGGTTACCTACAGCCGTGTTTTTCTAAAAACGCAGCTATAGGTAACATGTAGCTGTGATTTTGTGATTTAAAAACGCGGCTACGGGTCACCTTTAGCCGCGTTTTTACATTCAAAAAACACAGCTACAGGTTTCCTATAGCCGCGTTTTTAGAAAAAACGGCTATAGGTCCTGTAACAATCGTATTTAAGCACCGACCTATAGCTGTTTTTTTTTTTTTAAAAACGCGGCTATTGGTAGCGCTTAAAAATAAAAAAAAAAAAAATTTTTCCTGAAGCTTCTCACGTACACTACCTTTCACACCTGCACCCCACTTTCCCACCTACCCCCACTTGGTCTCTTTTCTTCCTTTTCCCTTTCTTTCTTCATTCTTCAGATGGTTCGTTC